>OY720105.1:9999996-11355496 GCA_963082835.1 Leptogaster cylindrica | reverse complement strand
TTATAGGAACAAAGGTGGGTTTGTATGGAATTCCTATATAACTTTGGTTGTAGGTGTATGCAAACGTTGGAAATGGCTAAACAATCATAAACTATATTTAAATCGAATGCTTTTCGTTTGTTTTTGATTGTTTAGCCATTTCGACGTTTGTTTAGGCCTACAACCATAGTTAGCCAAAGTTATATGAACAAAGGTGGGTTTGTATGGAATTCCTATATAACTTTGGTTGTAGGTGTATGCAAACGTTGGAAATGGCTAAACAATCATAAACTATATTTAAATCGAATGCTTTTCGTTTGTTTTTGATTGTTAAGCCATTTCGACGTTTGTTTAGGCCTACAACCATAGTTAGCCAAAGTTATATGAACAAAGGTGGGTTTGTATGGAATTCCTATATAACTTTGTTTGTAGGTGTATGCAAACGTTGGAAATGGCCAAACAATCATAATCTGTAGTCAAATCGAATGCTTTTCGTTTGTTTTTGATTGTTTAGCCATTTCGACGTTTGTTTAGACCTACAACCAAAGTTATCCAAAGTTATAGGAACAAAGGTGGGTTTGTATGGAATTCCTATATAACTTTGGTTGTAGGTGTATGCAAACGTTGGAAATGGCTAAACAATCATAAACTATAGTTAAATCGAATGCTTTTCGTTTGTTTTTGATTGTTTAGCCATTTCGACGTTTGTTTAGACCTACAACCAAAGTTATCCAAAGTTATATGAACAAAGGTGGGTTTGTATGGAATTCGTATATAACTTTTGTTGTAGGTGTATGCAAACGTTGGAAATGGCTAAACAATCATAAACTATAGTTAAATCGAATGCTTTTCGTTTGTTTTTGATTGTTTAGCCATTTCGACGTTTGTTTAGACCTACAACCAAAGTTATCCAAAGTTATAGGAACAAAGGTGGGTTTGTATGGAATTCCTATATAACTTTGGTTGTAGGTGTATGCAAACGTTGGAAATGGCTAAACAATCATAAACTATAGTTAAATCGAATGCTTTTCGTTTGTTTTTGATTGTTTAGCCATTTCGACGTTTGTTTAGACCTACAACCAAAGTTATCCAAAGTTATAGGAACAAAGGTGGGTTTGTATGGAATTCCTATATAACTTAGGTTGTAGGTGTATGCAAACGTTGGAAATGGCTAAACAATCATAAACTATAGTTAAATCGAATGCTTTTCGTTTGTTTTTGATTGTTTAGCCATTTCGACGTTTGTTTACACCTACAACCAAAGTTATCCAAAGTTATAGGACCAAAGGTGGGTTTGTATGGAATTCCTATATAACTTTGGTTGTAGGTGTATGCAAACGTTGGAAATGGCTAAACAATCATAAACTATAGTTAAATCGAATGCTTTTCGTTTGTTTTTGATTGTTTAGCCATTTCGACGTTTGTTTAGACCTACAACCATAGTTAGCCAAAGTTATATGAACAAAGGAGGGTTTGTATGGAATTCCTATATAACTTTGGTTGTAGGTGTATGCAAACGTTGGAAATGGCCAAACAATCATAAACTGTAGTTAAATCGAATGCTTTTCGTTTGTTTTTGATTGTTTAGCCATTTCGACGTTTGTTTAGACCTACAACCAAAGTTATCCAAAGTTATAGGAACAAAGGTGGGTTTGTATGGAATTCCTATATAACTTTGGTTGTAGGTGTATGCAAACGTTGGAAATGGCTAAACAATCATAAACTATAGTTAAATCGAATGCTTTTCGTTTGTTTTTGATTGTTTAGCCATTTCGACGTTTGTTTAGACCTACAACCAAAGTTACAGGACCAAAGGTGGGTGTGTATGGAATTCCTATATAACTTTGGTTGTAGGTGTATGCAAACGTTGGAAATGGCTAAACAATCATAAACTATAGTTAAATCGAATGCTTTTCGTTTGTTTTTGATTGTTTAGCCATTTCGACGTTTGTTTAGACCTACAACCAAAGTTATCCAAAGTTATAGGACCAAAGGTGGGTTTGTATGGAATTCCTATATAACTTTGGTTGTAGGTGTATGCAAACGTTGGAAATGGCTAAACAATCATAAACTATAGTTAAATCGAATGCTTTTCGTTTGTTTTTGATTGTTTAGCCATTTCGACGTTTGTTTAGACCTACAACCAAAGTTATCCAAAGTTATAGGAACAAAGGTGGGTTTGCATGGAATTCCTATATAACTTTGGTTGTAGGTGTATGCAAACGTTGGAAATGGCTAAACAATCATAAACTATAGTTAAATCGAATGCTTTTCGTTTGTTTTTGATTGTTTAGCCATTTCGACGTTTGTTTAGACCTACAACCAAAGTTATCCAAAGTTATAGGACCAAAGGTGGGTTTGTATGGAATTCCTATATAACTTTGGTTGTAGGTGTATGCAAACGTTGGAAATGGCTAAACAATCATAAACTATAGTTAAATCGAATGCTTTTCGTTTGTTTTTGATTGTTTAGCCATTTCGACGTTTGTTTAGACCTACAACCAAAGTTATCCAAAGTTATAGGAACAAAGGTGGGTTTGTATGGAATTCCTATATAACTTTGGTTGTAGGTGTATGCAAACGTTGGAAATGGCTAAACAATCATAAACTATAGTTAAATCGAATGCTTTTCGTTTGTTTTTGATTGTTTAGCCATTTCGACGTTTGTTTAGACCTACAACCAAAGTTATCCAAAGTTATAGGAACAAAGGTGGGTTTGTATGGAATTCCTATATAACTTTGGTTGTAGGTGTATGCAAACGTTGGAAATGGCTAAACAATCATAAACTATAGTTAAATCGAATGCTTTTCGTTTGTTTTTGATTGTTTCGCCATTTCGACGTTTGTTTAGACCTACAACCAAAGTTATCCAAAGTTATAGGACCAAAGGTGGGTTTGTATGGAATTCCTATATAACTTTGGTTGTAGGTGTATGCAAACGTTGGAAATGGCTAAACAATCATAAACTATAGTTAAATCGAATGCTTTTCGTTTGTTTTTGATTGTTTAGCCATTTCGACGTTTGTTTAGACCTACAACCATAGTTAGCCAAAGTTATATGAACAAAGGTGGGTTTGTATGGAATTCCTATATAACTTTGGTTGTAGGTGTATGCAAACGTTGGAAATGGCCAAACAATCATAAACTGTAGTTAAATCGAATGCTTTTCGTTTGTTTTTGATTGTTTAGCCATTTCGACGTTTGTTTAGACCTACAACCAAAGTTATCCAAAGTTATAGGAACAAAGGTGGGTTTGTATGGAATTCCTATATAACTTTGGTTGTAGGTGTATGCAAACGTTGGAAATGGCTAAACAATCATAAACTATAGTTAAATCGAATGCTTTTCGTTTGTTTTTGATTGTTTAGCCATTTCGACGTTTGTTTAGACCTACAACCAAAGTTATCCAAAGTTATATGAACAAAGGTGGGTTTGTATGGAATTCGTATATAACTTTTGTTGTAGGTGTATGCAAACGTTGGAAATGGCTAAACAATCATAAACTATAGTTAAATCGAATGCTTTTCGTTTGTTTTTGATTGTTTAGCCATTTCGACGTTTGTTTAGACCTACAACCAAAGTTATCCAAAGTTATAGGAACAAAGGTGGGTTTGTATGGAATTCCTATATAACTTTGGTTGTAGGTGTATGCAAACGTTGGAAATGGCTAAACAATCATAAACTATAGTTAAATCGAATGCTTTTCGTTTGTTTTTGATTGTTTAGCCATTTCGACGTTTGTTTAGACCTACAACCAAAGTTATCCAAAGTTATAGGACCAAAGGTGGGTTTGTATGGAATTCCTATATAACTTTGGTTCTAGGTGTATGCAAACGTTGGAAATGGCTACACAATCATAAACTATAGTTAAATCGAATGCTTTTCGTTTGTTTTTGATTGTTTAGCCATTTCGACGTTTGTTTAGACCTACAACCAAAGTTATAGGAACAAAGGTGGGTTTGTATGGAATTCCTATATAACTTTGGTTCTAGGTGAATGCAAACGTTGGAAATGGCTAAACAATCATAAACTATAGTTAAATCGAATGCTTTTCGTTTGTTTTTGATTGTTTAGCCATTTCGACGTTTGTTTAGACCTACAACCAAAGTTATCCAAAGTTATAGGAACAAAGGTGGGTTTGTATGGAATTCCTATATAACTTTGGTTGTAGGTGTATGCAAACGTTGGAAATGGCTAAACAATCATAAACTATAGTTAAATCGAATGCTTTTCGTTTGTTTCTGATTGTTTAGCCATTTCGACGTTTGTTTAGACCTACAACCAAAGTTATCCAAAGTTATAGGAACAAAGGTGGGTTTGTATGGAATTCCTATATAACTTTGGTTGTAGGTGTATGCAAACGTTGGAAATGGCTAAACAATCATAAACTATAGTTAAATCGAATGCTTTTCGTTTGTTTCTGATTGTTTAGCCATTTCGACGTTTGTTTAGACCTACAACCAAAGTTATCCAAAGTTATATGAACAAAGGTGGGTTTGTATGGAATTCGTATATAAATTTTGTTGTAGGTGTATGCAAACGTTGGAAATGGCTAAACAATCATAAACTATAGTTAAATCGAATGCTTTTCGTTTGTTTTTGATTGTTTAGCCATTTCGACGTTTGTTTAGACCTACAACCAAAGTTATCCAAAGTTATAGGAACAAAGGTGGGTTTGTATGGAATTCCTATATAACTTTGGTTGTAGGTGTATGCAAACGTTGGAAATGGCTAAACAATCATAAACTATAGTTAAATCGAATGCTTTTCGTTTGTTTTTGATTGTTTAGCCATTTCGACGTTTGTTTAGACCTACAACCAAAGTTATCCAAAGTTATAGGAACAAAGGTGGGTTTGTATGGAATTCCTATATAACTTTGGTTGTAGGTGTATGCAAACGTTGGAAATGGCTAAACAATCATAAACTATAGTTAAATCGAATGCTTTTCGTTTGTTTTTGATTGTTTAGCCATTTCGACGTTTGTTTAGACCTACAACCAAAGTTACAGGACCAAAGGTGGGTGTGTATGGAATTCCTATATAACTTTGGTTGTAGGTGTATGCAAATGTTGGAAATGGCTAAACAATCATAAACTATAGTTAAATCGAATGCTTTTCGTTTGTTTTTAATTGTTTAGCCATTTCGACGTTTGTTTAGACCTACAACCAAAGTTATCCAAAGTTATAGGAACAAAGGTGGGTTTGTATGGAATTCCTATATAACTTTGGTTCTAGGTGTATGCAAACGTTGGAAATGGCTAAACAATATAAACTATAGTTAAATCGAATGCTTTTCGTTTGTTTTTCATTGTTTAGCCATTTCGACGTTTGTTTAGACTTACAACTAAAGTTACAGGACCAAAGGTGGGTGTGTATGGAATTCCTATATAACTTTGGTTGTAGGTGTATGCAAATGTTGGAAATGGCTAAACAATCATAAACTATAGTTAAATCGAATGCTTTTCGTTTGTTTTTAATTGTTTAGCCATTTCGACGTTTGTTTAGACCTACAACCAAAGTTATCCAAAGTTATAGGAACAAAGGTGGGTTTGAATGGAATTCCTATATAACTTTGGTTGTAGGTGTATGCAAACGTTGGAAATGGCTAAACAATCATAAACTATATTTAAATCGAATGCTTTTCGTTTGTTTTTGATTGTTTAGCCATTTCGACGTTTGTTTAGACCTACAACCAAAGTTATCCAAAGTTATAGGAACAAAGTTCAGTAATGAGTCAGCTCTCGGACAGTGAGGATCGGTATCGCTCTAGCGCTTTCGTAACCCTTTGCTGAGTTTTTAAGCTCGCGTTTACATATCTGGATTCTTGTATCATTTGATTTCTATAATGGCAAGTTGTGGAGTTTGTGTGAAGACTGTGGGGCAGAAGCAAGTTAAGATCTCTTGTGCGGACTGTAAATCAATATTTCATGGGGGATGTGTGGGTTTAAATAAAAATGATGTAGACTTTTATAACACTGATAATTTGCCGTGGAGATGCTGCAAATGCTCTGTGGAGAGGCGGCAGAGTATGAGGATGGAGGCTGCTGCAGATGACGGTAAACTTACTCTACAGGATATAATGGACTGTATCAATGAAATTAAGAAAAACCAAGGTAATATGGAGAAGGATTTTAACAATTCCTATGAATCGCTGCATTGTCAGTTAAAGGAGACTACCGACGCCCTGCGTAATGCCAACGAAAAAAATGAGCATTACTTCAAACTTATTAATGATCTAGTTGCGGAGAATAATCATCTTAAAAAACGGGTCCAGGAGCTTGAGGATCATAATGATGATATAGAGCAGTGTTCTAGAGTTAATTCACTAGAAATACATGGCATTCCCCCTACCAAAAATGAGAATGTGCTAACAGTTATCAAACAAGTTGGCAAGGCGCTTGATCTCGAGATCACCGATATGATGGTGGACGTGTGTCATCGACTCGGCCGCGGCGTGGATCCTGCCTTGCCCCCGGGTATCTTTGTTAATTTCGTACGGAGGATGGATAAGGAGGAAATGCTGAGGATGCGCAGGGTGAAGAGGACGCTGTCAACTAGACACATGGGAATGGCAATGGACCAACCTGTTTATATTAATGAATCGCTTACAAAGAAGAGGAGGCTGCTGTACAACTCGGCGAGGAAAATTAAGAAAGAAAAAGAATTTAAGTATTTATGGGTACGCAATGGGAAAATATTTCTACGTAAAAATGATGGAGGAAAGATAATCCAAATCAACAGTGACACTGACCTAGCTAAGCTGTAAATGATTGTTTTTATCTTGGAATGTTCACTATTATTATCTGTTAGATTTTGAATAGAGTATAGCATGTCAACATTTTCGTATAGTAAATTTAATATTGTCCATCAGAATATTCGAAGCTTAAGAAAAAATTTTGATTTGTTTTTGGTAGAGCTAGATGCAGTTTCCCTGAAACCTGAATTAATTGTTCTTAGTGAGGTCTGGATTATGTCAGATGAAGTTTCTTTCTATGAAATACCGCAATATAAATTGTTTGCCAATTGCAATGATAGCTATAGAGCAGGAGGTATTATAATATATGTCAATGAAAAAATTAAATCTGTGGATTGTCAGAATATTCAAATCAAAACTGCTGATGCGATTAGATTGGAGTTTAATGTAAATAGTTATGTTTTCCATGTTTTTGCATTTTATAGATTGCATTTGTTTCCTAAAGAGATGTTTTTGGGAGAACTTGATAGTTATCTTAGTAATGAGAAAAAATCCAGAAGAATCAAAAATGCAATTTTTATTGGTGATCTAAATATTAATATTCTGGAAAATTCATTTGCAACTGATGAATACTGTAATATCTTAACATTAAGTGGTTTTGAATGTTTGAGTTGGGAAGCAACCAGAATAACGCTTGATTCTGAATCATGCTTGGATCATGTGTTTGGTAAGGTTTCAAGTAAAGACCAGATTTCAGTGCATGTTGAAACTGTACATGCGAATATAACTGACCATGCAATGTCAGTTGTTACTGTACGTGTACGTGCGAGTGGAAGTGATATGAGTGATAAGGCATCTGAGAACGGTGCCACTCTTCTAGGCGCTTCACGCATTGACTACTGTAAGCTTCGAGAGCTCTTGAATGCAGCTGACTGGGAGGACGTCTATTGTCAGTCTAACGCGTCACTTGCTTTTGATGTTTTTTTATTAAAATTTGATAACATGGTAATAAAGTCTAGGATATTAAGGGATAATAAATTTGTAATTAGGAAGAATAAACCCTGGATGAATGATTTTCTATGTATGCGAGTTAGAATTAAAAACAATTTGTTTAAAAAAGTTAAACTTCATCCAAATAATGAGAAACTTGCAATTTATTACAAAAGATACAGGAATAAAGTACAGCAGGAAATACAAAAAACAAAACAGGCATATTATTCTAAGAGATTTGAAAATGTTAAAGGGAATACAAAGGCACTCTGGAATGAAGTAAAGCATGTTACTGGTCAAAATGATAATAAAACTCAAGTATTGTCCTTGGACGTTGATGGCCGAAATGTGACTGATACAGGAAATATTTGTAGTGCTTTTAATAACTATTTTTTAAGTATTGTTGATACATTGGATTTAAGCTATGATGTAAGTGAACATATCCACGCACTGCACTTTAAGAATTTATTCAAGCCGAAATCAACTATTAATTCAATGTCTTTGACCCCAGTTCTACCTGATGAATTAATCAAAGTAATAAATTCTCTAAAAAATAGTTCGTCCCCAGGCATTGATGGCTTCAGCTCTTCTCTTATTAAGGCAGTGCATTTGAAAATAGTTGATGTAATTTTGTATATAATTAATTTAAGTTTCTATACAGGAATTTTTCCTGATAAGCTTAAAGAGGCAGTAGTTATTCCGGTGCACAAGTCAGGCAGCAAATCTTGTTTAAATAACTTTAGACCAATATCGCTGCTTCCTGTTTTCTCTAAGGTAATCGAGAAGTTAATGAAAAAGAGATTAGTTGCATTTCTTGAGAAAACCAAATTTTTTAGCATAAAGCAATTCGGTTTCAGGGAGGGAAAAAGTACTGAAGATGCATTGCATAATTTCATGGGTGAAATAATTAATGGGCTAAATTTGGGGAAAAAAGTAACTGGGATCTTTTTGGATATTAAGAAGGCGTTTGACACTGTCAATCATAGAATTCTATTATCTAAATTGTATCAGTGTGGAGTAAGAGGTATGCCATTTAAATGGTTTGAGAGTTATTTGCAAGGGAGAAAACAATGTGTCAAAATTAATTCAAATTTGAGTGAAATGAAAGTAATTCACCATGGAGTGCCTCAAGGTTCAGTGCTGGGAGCTACTCTGTTTTTGATTTATATCAATGACTTATGTGGAGCGAATCTTCTTGGCAAAATAACATCCTTTGCTGATGACACGGCACTGACCTATTGTAGGGATTCATGGGAAGATATTGAAAAAGATATGAATTGCGATCTAATGGCGCTGCGGTGGTGGTTCTCTACAAATAACATGATTTTAAGTCCGGAAAAAACTAAGTATATAAATTTTAACCTTAGATTTGAATATGATTTTGTAAACCCAATTGTGTACAAATGTCTGGATTGCATTGTAAATAATTCATGCTGCGCTTTAAATTGTGCTGCTGTCAGTAGAGTATGCTGTATAAAATATTTGGGATTAATTGTTGACCAAGGATGTACCTGGAAACAGCATATTCTTAAGCTGAAGCTAAAACTGAATAGCACTTTGCGATTGTTTTATTTTTTGAATGAATTATACATTCCGGAAAGTATTTTGCGAATGATTTATTTTTCACTTATTCATAGCAGATTGGAATATGCACTTAACTTTTGGGGAGGATCTTACGACACAAATAATAAACCATTGTATGTCATTCAAAAAAGTTTTATTAGATTAATTCTAAAGAAATCTAAGCTAGAGCCATCTTTGCCTTTGTTTGTAAAATTAAATATACTCCCCTTAAAATATTTATTTGTCTACAAGGTTCTGAAACTCTTTTATCATCGGAGTGGTAATATTTTGGAAAATAGGAATAATTTCAGAGACCGTTTGAGGAATGCTGGTCACGTATCTGTTCCAAGACCCTTCAATACTTTTTTTACTTTGAATTACAAATTTTTAGCACCACGATTATACAATAAGATACCAGATGAAATTAAAAAATCTCCAACTTCTTCTATTTTCAATAAAAGGCTCAGAAAGTGGCTTTTGACTCTCCATAATATTGATTTTTTGTTAAAGATTGAATCCTAAAAATTGGTGTTATAATTCTCTAATTCTCTTTGTCAATACCTCGCATCAATATTTCTGTCAATTGGAATTACATTTATAGTGGAAAAAAGAGTAAGAGTAAATAGACACAAAAATGCTAAAGTGAAATTGAGTGTTAAGAAGACTTTGCTTTCAATGATAATTTAGATAGAAAGGGTTTTTTGTTAACTATAAATTCTTACCAAGCTGTTTAGTAGGCTGATATGATAATGCGATCTGTATTGAAATAAGGAACCTCTAAAAGGCTTTGCCTCTGAGGCCCTAAATTTTTTCCAAACAAATGATGTACTCTTTAGTTCTTATATTTAGTAATTGTAAATTACAGTAAGGTCCATTTACTACTTCTTAAGTTAACTAGTATTTTTAAGTTTATCATAATATTGAACACCTATTGTGTCTTATTCTTCTTTATATCTTATTTGGGCAAGTCAATGACAAAATGTTGAAGTAATTAATTTTGGTCACTTAGAAGTAAGTTGAATTTATCTCTTGTATTTATCTCTTGTATCTGTAAATATGTACCTGAAAGTGTTTGGAAAAAATAAAATCTATTCTATTCTATTCTATTCAAAGGTGGGTTTGTATGGAATTCCTATATAACTTTGGTTGTAGGTGTATGCAAACGTTGGAAATGGCTAAACAATCATAAACTATAGTTAAATCGAATGCTTTTCGTTTGTTTTTGATTGTTTAGCCATTTCGACGTTTGTTTAGACCTACAACCAAAGTTATCCAAAGTTATAGGAACAAATGTGGGTTTGTATGGAATTCCTATATAACTTTGGTTGTAGGTGTATGCAAACGTTGGAAATGGCTAAACAATCATAAACTATAGTTAAATCGAATGCTTTTCGTTTGTTTTTGATTGTTTAGCCATTTCGACGTTTGTTTAGGCCTACAACCAAAGTTATCCAAAGTTATAGGAACAAAGGTGGGTTTGTATGGAATTCCTATATAACTTTGGTTGTAGGTGTATGCAAACGTTGGAAATGGCTAAACAATCATAAACTATATTTAAATCGAATGCTATTCGTTTGTTTTTGATTGTTTAGTCATTTCGACGTTTGTTTAGGCCTACAACCATAGTTAGCCAAAGTTATATGAACAAAGGTGGGTTTGTATGGAATTCCTATATAACTTTGGTTGTAGGTGTATGCAAACGTTGGAAATGGCTAAACAATCATAAACTATATTTAAATCGAATGCTTTTCGTTTGTTTTTGATTGTTAAGCCATTTCGACGTTTGTTTAGGCCTACAACCATAGTTAGCCAAAGTTATATGAACAAAGGTGGGTTTGTATGGAATTCCTATATAACTTTGGTTGTAGGTGTATGCAAACGTTGGAAATGGCCAAACAATCATAAACTGTAGTTAAATCGAATGCTTTTCGTTTGTTTTTAATTGTTTAGCCATTTCGACGTTTGTTTAGACCTACAACCAAAGTTATCCAAAGTTATAGGAACAAAGGTGGGTTTGTATGGAATTCCTATATAACTTTGGTTGTAGGTGTATGCAAACGTTGGAAATGGCTAAACAATCATAAACTATAGTTAAATCGAATGCTTTTCGTTTGTTTTTGATTGTTTAGCCATTTCGACGTTTGTTTAGACCTACAACCAAAGTTATCCAAAGTTATATGAACAAAGGTGGGTTTGTATGGAATTCGTATATAACTTTTGTTGTAGGTGTATGCAAACGTTGGAAATGGCTAAACAATCATAAACTATAGTTAAATCGAATGCTTTTCGTTTGTTTTTGATTGTTTAGCCATTTCGACGTTTGTTTAGACCTACAACCAAAGTTATCCAAAGTTATAGGAACAAAGGTGGGTTTGTATGGAATTCCTATATAACTTTGGTTGTAGGTGTATGCAAACGTTGGAAATGGCTAAACAATCATAAACTATAGTTAAATCGAATGCTTTTCGTTTGTTTTTGATTGTTTAGCCATTTCGACGTTTGTTTAGACCTACAACCAAAGTTATCCAAAGTTATAGGACCAAAGGTGGGTTTGTATGGAATTCCTATATAACTTTGGTTGTAAGTGTATGCAAACGTTGGAAATGGCTAAACAATCATAAACTATAGTTAAATCGAATGCTTTTCGTTTGTTTTTGATTGTTTAGCCATTTCGACGTTTGTTTAGACCTACAACCAAAGTTATAGGAACAAAGGTGGGTTTGTATGGAATTCCTATATAACTTTGGTTGTAGGTGAATGCAAACGTTGGAAATGGCTAAACAATCATAAACTATAGTTAAATCGAATGCTTTTCGTTTGTTTTTGATTGTTTAGCCATTTCGACGTTTGTTTAGACCTACAACCAAAGTTATCCAAAGTTATAGGAACAAAGGTGGGTTTGTATGGAATTCCTATATAACTTTGGTTCTAGGTGTATGCAAACGTTGGAAATGGCTAAACAATCATAAACTATAGTTAAATCGAATGCTTTTCGTTTGTTTTTGATTGTTTAGCCATTTCGACGTTTGTTTAGGCCTACAACCAAAGTTATCTAAAGTTATAGGAACAAAGGTGGGTTCGTATGGAATTCCTATATAACTTTGGTTGTAGGTGTATGCAAACGTTGGAAATGGCTAAACAATCATAAACTATATTTAAATCGAATGCTTTTCGTTTGTTTTTGATTGTTTAGCCATTTCGACGTTTGTTTAGACCTACAACCAAAGTTATCCAAAGTTATAGGAACAAAGGTGGGTTTGTATGTAATTCCTATATAACTTTGGTTGTAGGTGTATGCAAACGTTGGAAATGGCTAAACAATCATAAACTATAGTTAAATCGAATGCTTTTCGTTTGTTTTTGATTGTTTAGCCATTTCGACGTTTGTTTAGACCTACAACCAAAGTTATCCAAAGTTATAGGACCAAAGGTGGGTTTGTATGGAATTCCTATATAACTTTGGTTGTAGGTGTATGCAAACGTTGGAAATGGCTAAACAATCATAAACTATAGTTAAATCGAATGCTTTTCGTTTGTTTTTGATTGTTTAGCCATTTCGACGTTTGTTTAGACCTACAACCAAAGTTATCCAAAGTTATAGGAACAAAGGTGGGTTTGTATGGAATTCCTATATAACTTTGGTTGTAGGTGTATGCAAACGTTGGAAATGGCTACACATCATAAACTATAGTTAAATCGAATGCTTTTCGTTTGTTTTTGATTGTTTAGCCATTTCGACGTTTGTTTAGGCCTACAACCATAGTTAGCCAAAGTTATATGAATAAAGGTGGGTTTGTATGGAATTCCTATATAACTTTGGTTGTAGGTGTATGCAAACGTTGGAAATGGCTAAACAATCATAAACTATATTTAAATCGAATGCTTTTCGTTTGTTTTTGATTGTTAAGCCATTTCGACGTTTGTTTAGGCCTACAACCATAGTTAGCCAAAGTTATATGAACAAAGGTGGGTTTGTATGGAATTCCTATATAACTTTGGTTGTAGGTGTATGCAAACGTTGGAAATGGCCAAACAATCATAAACTGTAGTTAAATCGAATGCTTTTCGTTTGTTTTTGATTGTTTAGCCATTTCGACGTTTGTTTAGACCTACAACCAAAGTTATCCAAAGTTATATGAACAAAGGTGGGTTTGTATGGAATTCGTATATAACTTTTGTTGTAGGTGTATGCAAACGTTGGAAATGGCTAAACAATCATAAACTATAGTTAAATCGAATGCTTTTCGTTTGTTTTTGATTGTTTAGCCATTTCGACGTTTGTTTAGACCTACAACCAAAGTTATCCAAAGTTATAGGAACAAAGGTGGGTTTGTATGGAATTCGTATATAACTTTTGTTGTAGGTGTATGCAAACGTTGGAAATGGCTAAACAATCATAAACTATAGTTAAATCGAATGCTTTTCGTTTGTTTTTGATTGTTTAGCCATTTCGACGTTTGTTTAGACCTACAACCAAAGTTATCCAAAGTTATATGTACAAAGGTGGGTTTGTATGGAATTCGTATATAACTTTTGTTGTAGGTGTATGCAAACGTTGGAAATGGCTAAACAATCATAAACTATAGTTAAATCGAATGCTTTTCGTTTGTTTTTGATTGTTAAGCCATTTCGACGTTTGTTTAGGCCTACAACCATAGTTAGCCAAAGTTATATGAACAAAGGTGGGTTTGTATGGAATTCCTATATAACTTTGGTTGTAGGTGTATGCAAACGTTGGAAATGGCCAAACAATCATAAACTGTAGTTAAATCGAATGCTTTTCGTTTGTTTTTGATTGTTTAGCCATTTCGACGTTTGTTTAGACCTACAACCAAAGTTATCCAAAGTTATAGGAACAAAGGTGGGTTTGTATGGAATTCCTATATAACTTTTGTTGTAGGTGTATGCAAACGTTGGAAATGGCTAAACAATCATAAACTATAGTTAAATCGAATGCTTTTCGTTTGTTTTTGATTGTTTAGCCATTTCGACGTTTGTTTAGACCTACAACCAAAGTTATCCAAAGTTATAGGAACAAAGGTGGGTTTGTATGGAATTCCTATATAACTTTGGTTGTAGGTGTATGCAAACGTTGGAAATGGCCAAACAATCATAAACTGTAGTTAAATCGAATGCTTTTCGTTTGTTTTTGATTATTTAGCCATTTCGACGTTTGTTTAGACCTACAACCAAAGTTATCCAAAGTTATAGGAACAAAGGTGGGTTTGTATGGAATTCCTATATAACTTTTGTTGTAGGTGTATGCAAACGTTGGAAATGGCTAAACAATCATAAACTATAGTTAAATCGAATGCTTTTCGTTTGTTTTTGATTGTTTAGCCATTTCGACGTTTGTTTAGACCTACAACCAAAGTTATCCAAAGTTATAGGAACAAAGGTGGGTTTGTATGGAATTCCTATATAACTTTTGTTGTAGGTGTATGCAAACGTTGGAAATGGCTAAACAATCATAAACTATAGTTAAATCGAATGCTTTTCGTTTGGTTTTGATTGTTTAGCCATTTCGACGTTTGTTTAGACCTACAACCAAAGTTATCCAAAGTTATAGGAACAAAGGTGGGTTTGTATGGAATTCCTATATAACTTTGGTTGTAGGTGTATGCAAACGTTGGAAATGGCCAAACAATCATAAACTGTAGTTAAATCGAATGCTTTTCGTTTGTTTTTGATTGTTTAGCCATTTCGACGTTTGTTTAGACCTACAACCAAAGTTATCCAAAGTTATAGGAACAAAGGTGGGTTTGTATGGAATTCCTATATAACTTTGGTTGTAGGTGTATGCAAACGTTGGAAATGGCTAAACAATCATAAACTATAGTTAAATCGAATGCTTTTTGTTTGTTTTTGATTGTTTAGCCATTTCGACGTTTGTTTAGACCTACAACCAAAGTTATCCAAAGTTATATGAACAAAGGTGGGTTTGTATGGAATTCGTATATAACTTTTGTTGTAGGTGTATGCAAACGTTGGAAATGGCTAAACAATCATAAACTATAGTTAAATCGAATGCTTTTCGTTTGTTTTTGATTGTTTAGCCATTTCGACGTTTGTTTAGACCTACAACCAAAGTTATCCAAAGTTATATGAACAAAGGTGGGTTTGTATGGAATTCGTATATAAATTTTGTTGTAGGTGTATGCAAACGTTGGAAATGGCTAAACAATCATAAACTATAGTTAAATCGAATGCTTTTCGTTTGTTTTTGATTGTTTAGCCATTTCGACGTTTGTTTAGACCTACAACCAAAGTTATCCAAAGTTATAGGAACAAAGGTGGGTTTGTATGGAATTCCTATATAACTTTGGTTCTAGGTGTATGCAAACGTTGGAAATGGCTAAACAATCATAAACTATAGTTAAATCGAATGCTTTTCGTTTGTTTTTGATTGTTTAGCCATTTCGACGTTTGTTTAGACCTACAACCAAAGTTATCCAAAGTTATAGGAACAAAGGTGGGTTTGTATGGAATTCCTATATAACTTTGGTTGTAGGTGTATGCAAACGTTGGAAATGGCTAAACAATCATAAACTATAGTTAAATCGAATGCTTTTCGTTTGTTTTTGATTGTTTAGCCATTTCGACGTTTGTTTAGACCTACAACCAAAGTTACAGGACCAAAGGTGGGTGTGTATGGAATTCCTATATAACTTTGGGTGTAGGTGTATGCAAATGTTGGAAATGGCTAAACAATCATAAACTATAGTTAAATCGAATGCTTTTCGTTTGTTTTTAATTGTTTAGCCATTTCGACGTTTGTTTAGACCTACAACCAAAGTTATCCAAAGTTATAGGAACAAAGGTGGGTTTGTATGGAATTCCTATATAACTTTGGTTCTAGGTGTATGCAAACGTTGGAAATGGCTAAACAATCATAAACTATAGTTAAATCGAATGCTTTTCGTTTGTTTTTGATTGTTTAGCCATTTCGACGTTTGTTTAGACCTACAACCAAAGTTATCCAAAGTTATAGGAACAAAGGTGGGTTTGTATGGAATTCCTATATGTATAACCTTGGTTGTAGGTGTATGCAAACGTTGGAAATGGCTAAACAATCATAAACTATAGTTAAATCGAATGCTTTTCGTTTGTTTTTGATTGTTTAGCCATTTCGACGTTTGTTTAGGCCTACAACCAAAGTTATCCAAAGTTATAGGAACAAAGGTGGGTTTGTATGGAATTCCTATATAACTTTGGTTGTAGGTGTATGCAAACGTTGGAAATGGCTAAACAATCATAAACTATATTTAAATCGAATGCTTTTCGTTTGTTTTTGATTGTTTAGCCATTTCGACGTTTGTTTAGGCCTACAACCAAAGTTATCCAAAGTTATATGAACAAAGGTGGGTTTGTATGGAATTCCTATATAACTTTGGTTGTAGGTGTATGCAAAAGTTGGAAATGGCTAAACAATCATAAACTATAGTTAAATCGAATGCTTTTCGTTTGTTTTTGATTGTTTAGCCATTTCGACGTTTGTTTAGGCCTACAACCAAAGTTATCCATAGTTATAGGAACAAAGGTGGGTTTGTATGGAATTCCTATATAACTTTGGTTGTAGGTGTATGCAAACGTTGGAAATGGCTAAACAATCATAAACTATAGTGAAAACGAATGCTTTTCGTTTGTTTTTGATTGTTTAGCCATTTCGACGTTTGTTTAGGCCTACAACCAAAGGTATCCATAGTTATAGGAACAAAGGTGGGTTTGTATGGAATTCCTATATAACTTTGGTTGTAGGTGTATGCAAACGTTGGAAATGGCTAAACAATCATAAACTATAGTTAAATTGAATGCTTTTCGTTTGTTTTTGATTGTTTAGCCATTTCGACGTTTGTTTAGGCCTACAACCAAAGTTATCCAAAGTTATAGGACCAAAGGTGGGTGTGTATGGAATTCCTATATAACTTTGGTTGTAGGTGTATGCAAATGTTGGAAATGGCTAAACAATCATAAACTATAGTTAAATCGAATGCTTTTCGTTTGTTTTTGATTGTTTAGCCATTTCGACGTTTGTTTAGGTCTACAACCAAAGTTATCCAAAGTTATAGGACCAAAGGTGGGTTTGTATGGGATTCCTATATAACTTTGGTTGTAGGTGTATGCAAACGTTGGAAATGGCTAAACAATCATAAACTATAGTTAAATCGAATGCTTTTCGTTTGTTTTTGATTGTTTAGCCATTTCGACGTTTGTTTAGGCCTACAACCATAGTTATCCAAAGTTATAGGACCAAAGGTGGGTTTGTATGGAATTCCTATATAACTTTGGTTGTAAGTGTATGCAAACGTTGGAAATGGCTAAACAATCATAAACTATAGTTAAATCGAATGCTTTTCGTTTGTTTTTGATTGTTTAGCCATTTCGACGTTTGTTTAGACCTACAACCAAAGTTATCCAAAGTTATAGGAACAAAGGTGGGTTTGTATGGAATTCCTATATAACTTTGGTTGTAGGTGTATGCAAACGTTGGAAATGGCTAAACAATCATAAACTATAGTTAAATCGAATGCTTTTCGTTTGTTTTTGATTGTTTAGCCATTTCGACGTTTGTTTAGACCTAAAACCAAAGTTACAGGATCAAAGGTGGGTGTGTATGGAATTCCTATATAACTTTGGTTGTAGGTGTATGCAAATGTTGGAAATGGCTAAACAATCATAAACTATAGTTAAATCGAATGCTTTTCGTTTGTTTTTGATTGTTTAGCCATTTCGACGTTTGTTTAGACCTACAACCAAAGTTATCCAAAGTTATAGGAACAAAGGTGGGTTTGTATGGAATTCCTATATAACTTTGGTTGTAGGTGTATGCAAACGTTGGAAATGGCTAAACAATCATAAACTATATTTAAATCGAATGCTTTTCGTTTGTTTTTGATTGTTTAGCCATTTCGACGTTTGTTTAGACCTACAACCAAAGTTATCCAAAGTTATAGGAACAAAGGTGGGTTTGTATGGAATTCCTATATAACTTTGGTTGTAGGTGTATGCAAACGTTGGAAATGGCTAAACAATCATAAACTATAGTTAAATTGAATGCTTTTCGTTTGTTTTTGATTGTTTAGCCATTTCGACGTTTGTTTAGGCCTACAACCAAAGTTATCCAAAGTTATATGAACAAAGGTGGGTTTGTATTGAATTCCTATATAACTTTGGTTGTAGGTGTATGCAAAAGTTGGAAATGGCTAATCAATCATAAACTATAGTTACATCGAATGCTTTTCGTTTGTTTTTGATTGTTTAGCCATTTCGACGTTTGTTTAGACCTACAACCAAAGTTACAGGATCAAAGGTGGGTGTGTATGGAATTCCTATATAACTTTGGTTGTAGGTGTATGCAAATGTTGGAAATGGCTAAACAATCATAAACTATAGTTAAATCGAATGCTTTTCGTTTGTTTTTGCTTGTTTAGCCATTTCGACGTTTGTTTAGGCCTACAACCAAAGTTATCCAAAGTTATATGAACAAAGGTGGGTTTGTATGGAATTCCTATATAACTTTGGTTGTAGGTGTATGCAAACGTTGGAAATGGCTAAACAATCATAAACTATAGTTAAATCGAATGCTTTTCGTTTGTTTTTGATTGTTTAGCCATTTCGACGTTTGTTTAGACCTACAACCAAAGTTATCCAAAGTTATAGGAACAAAGGTGGGTTTGTATGGAATTCCTATATAACTTTGGTTGTAGGTGTATGCAAACGTTGGAAATGGCTAAACAATCATAAACTATAGTTAAATCGAATGCTTTTCGTTTGTTTTTGATTGTTTAGCCATTTCGACGTTTGTTTAGACCTACAACCAAAGTTATCCAAAGTTATAGGAACAAAGGTGGGTTTGTATGGAATTCCTATATGTATAACTTTGGTTGTAGGTGTATGCAAACGTTGGAAATGGCTAAACAATCATAAACTATAGTTAAATCGAATGCTTTTCGTTTGTTTTTGATTGTTTAGCCATTTCGACGTTTGTTTAGGCCTACAACCAAAGTTATCCAAAGTTATAGGAACAAAGGTGGGTTTGTATGGAATTCCTATATAACTTTGGTTGTAGGTGTATGCAAACGTTGGAAATGGCTAAACAATCATAAACTATATTTAAATCGAATGCTTTTCGTTTGTTTTTGATTGTTTAGCCATTTCGACGTTTGTTTAGGCCTACAACCAAAGTTATCCAAAGTTATATGAACAAAGAAGGTGGGTTTGTATGGAATTCCTATATAACTTTGGTTGTAGGTGTATGCAAAAGTTGGAAATGGCTAAACAATCATAAACTATAGTTAAATCGAATGCTTTTCGTTTGTTTTTGATTGTTTAGCCATTTCGACGTTTGTTTAGGCCTACAACCAAAGTTATCCAAAGTTATAGGAACAAAGGTGGGTTTGTATGGAATTCCTATATAACTTTGGTTGTAGGTGTATGCAAACGTTGGAAATGGCTAAACAATCATAAGCTATAGTTAAATCGAATGCTTTTCGTTTGTTTTTGATTGTTTAGCCATTTCGACGTTTGTTTAGACCTACAACCAAAGTTATCCAAAGTTATAGGAACAAAGGTGGGTTTGTATGGAATTCCTATATAACTTTGGTTGTAGGTGTATGCAAACGTTGGAAATGGCTAAACAATCATAAACTATAGTTAAATCGAATGCTTTTCGTTTGTTTTTGATTGTTTAGCCATTTCGACGTTTGTTTAGGCCTACAACCAAAGTTATCCAAAGTTATATGAACAAAGGTGGGTTTGTATTGAATTCCTATATAACTTTGGTTGTAGGTGTATGCAAAAGTTGGAAATGGCTAATCAATCATAAACTATAGTTACATCGAATGCTTTTCGTTTGTTTTTGATTGTTTAGCCATTTCGACGTTTGTTTAGACCTACAACCAAAGTTACAGGATCAAAGGTGGGTGTGTATGGAATTCCTATATAACTTTGGTTGTAGGTGTATGCAAATGTTGGAAATGGCTAAACAATCATAAACTATAGTTAAATCGAATGCTTTTCGTTTGTTTTTGCTTGTTTAGCCATTTCGACGTTTGTTTAGGCCTACAACCAAAGTTATCCAAAGTTATATGAACAAAGGTGGGTTTGTATGGAATTCCTATATAACTTTGGTTGTAGGTGTATGCAAACGTTGGAAATGGCTAAACAATCATAAACTATAGTTAAATCGAATGCTTTTCGTTTGTTTTTGATTGTTTAGCCATTTCGACGTTTGTTTAGACCTACAACCAAAGTTATCCAAAGTTATAGGAACAAAGGTGGGTTTGTATGGAATTCCTATATGTATAACTTTGGTTGTAGGTGTATGCAAACGTTGGAAATGGCTAAACAATCATAAACTATAGTTAAATCGAATGCTTTTCGTTTGTTTTTGATTGTTTAGCCATTTCGACGTTTGTTTAGGCCTACAACCAAAGTTATCCAAAGTTATAGGAACAAAGGTGGGTTTGTATGGAATTCCTATATAACTTTGGTTGTAGGTGTATGCAAACGTTGGAAATGGCTAAACAATCATAAACTATATTTAAATCGAATGCTTTTCGTTTGTTTTTGATTGTTTAGCCATTTCGACGTTTGTTTAGGCCTACAACCAAAGTTATCCAAAGTTATATGAACAAAGGTGGGTTTGTATGGAATTCCTATATAACTTTGGTTGTAGGTGTATGCAAAAGTTGGAAATGGCTAAACAATCATAAACTATAGTTAAATCGAATGCTTTTCGATTGTTTTTGATTGTTTAGCCATTTCGACGTTTGTTTAGGCCTACAACCAAAGTTATCCAAAGTTATAGGAACAAAGGTGGGTTTGTATGGAATTCCTATATAACTTTGGTTGTAGGTGTATGCAAACGTTGGAAATGGCTAAACAATCATAAGCTATAGTTAAATCGAATACTTTTCGTTTGTTTTTGATTGTTTAGCCATTTCGACGTTTGTTTAGGCCTACAACCAAAGTTATCCAAAGTTATATGAACAAAGGTGGGTTTGTATGGAATTCCTATATAACTTTGGTTGTAGGTGTATGCAAACGTTGGAAATGGCTAAACAATCATAAACTATAGTTAAATCGAATGCTTTTTGTTTGTTTTTGATTGTTTAGCCATTTCGACGTTTGTTTAGGCCTACAACCAAAGTTATCCAAAGTTATAGGAACAAAGGTGGGTTTGTATGGAATTCCTATATAACTTTGGTTGTAGGTGTATGCAAACGTTGGAAATGGCTAAACAATCATAAACTATAGTTAAATCGAATGCTTTTCGTTTGTTTTTGATTGTTTAGCCATTTCGACGTTTGTTTAGGCCTACAACCAAAGTTATCCAAAGTTATAGGAACAAAGGTGGGTTTGTATGGAATTCCTATATAACTTTGGTTGTAGGTGTATGCAAACGTTGGAAATGGCTAAACAATCATAAGCTATAGTTAAATCGAATGCTTTTCGTTTGTTTTTGATTGTTTAGCCATTTCGACGTTTGTTTAGACCTACAACCAAAGTTATCCAAAGTTATAGGAACAAAGGTGGGTTTGTATGGAATTCCTATATAACTTTGGTTGTAGGTGTATGCAAACGTTGGAAATGGCTAAACAATCATAAACTATAGTTAAATCGAATGCTTTTCGTTTGTTTTTGATTGTTTAGCCATTTCGACGTTTGTTTAGACCTACAACCAAAGTTATCCAAAGTTATAGGAACAAAGGTGGGTTTGTATGGAATTCCTATATAACTTTGGTTGTAGGTGTATGCAAACGTTGGAAATGGCTAAACAATCATAAACTATAGTTAAATCGAATGCTTTTCGTTTGTTTTTGATTGTTTAGCCATTTCGACGTTTGTTTAGACCTACAACCAAAGTTATCCAAAGTTATAGGAACAAAGGTGGGTTTGTATGTAATTCCTATATAACTTTGGTTGTAGGTGTATGCAAACGTTGGAAATGGCTAAACAATCATAAACTATATTTAAATCGAATGCTTTTCGTTTGTTTTTGATTGTTTAGCCATTTCGACGTTTGTTTAGGCCTACAACCAAAGTTATCCAAAGTTATATGAACAAAGGTGGGTTTGTATTGAATTCCTATATAACTTTGGTTGTAGGTGTATGCAAAAGTTGGAAATGGCTAATCAATCATAAACTATAGTTACATCGAATGCTTTTCGTTTGTTTTTGATTGTTTAGCCATTTCGACGTTTGTTTAGACCTACAACCAAAGTTACAGGATCAAAGGTGGGTGTGTATGGAATTCCTATATAACTTTGGTTGTAGGTGTATGCAAATGTTGGAAATGGCTAAACAATCATAAACTATAGTTAAATCGAATGCTTTTCGTTTGTTTTTGCTTGTTTAGCCATTTCGACGTTTGTTTAGGCCTACAACCAAAGTTATCCAAAGTTATATGAACAAAGGTGGGTTTGTATGGAATTCCTATATAACTTTGGTTGTAGGTGTATGCAAACGTTGGAAATGGCTAAACAATCATAAACTATAGTTAAATCGAATGCTTTTCGTTTGTTTTTGATTGTTTAGCCATTTCGACGTTTGTTTAGACCTACAACCAAAGTTATCCAAAGTTATAGGAACAAAGGTGGGTTTGTATGGAATTCCTATATGTATAACTTTGGTTGTAGGTGTATGCAAACGTTGGAAATGGCTAAACAATCATAAACTATAGGTAAATCGAATGCTTTTCGTTTGTTTTCGATTGTTTAGCCATTTCGACGTTTGTTTAGGCCTACAACCAAAGTTATCCAAAGTTATAGGAACAAAGGTGGGTTTGTATGGAATTCCTATATAACTTTGGTTGTAGGTGTATGCAAACGTTGGAAATGGCTAAACAATCATAAACTATATTTAAATCGAATGCTTTTCGTTTGTTTTTGATTGTTTAGCCATTTCGACGTTTGTTTAGGCCTACAACCAAAGTTATTCAAAGTTATATGAACAAAGGTGGGTTTGTATGGAATTCCTATATAACTTTGGTTGTAGGTGTATGCAAAAGTTGGAAATGGCTAAACAATCATAAACTATACTTAAATCGAATGCTTTTCGTTTGTTTTTGATTGTTTAGCCATTTCGACGTTTGTTTAGGCCTACAACCAAAGTTATCCAAAGTTATAGGAACAAAGGTGGGTTTGTATGGAATTCCTATATAACTTTGGTTGTAGGTGTATGCAAACGTTGGAAATGGCTAAACAATCATAAGCTATAGTTAAATGGAATGCTTTTTGTTTGTTTTTGATTGTTTAGCCATTTCGACGTTTGTTTAGGCCTACAACCAAAGTTATCCAAAGTTATAGGAACAAAGGTGGGTTTGTATGGAATTCCTATATAACTTTGGTTGTAGGTGTATGCAAACGTTGGAAATGGCTAAACAATCATAAACTATAGTTAAATCGAATGCTTTTCGTTTGTTTTTGATTGTTTAGCCATTTCGACGTTTGTTTAGGCCTACAACCAAAGTTATCCAAAGTTATATGAACAAAGGTGGGTTTGTATTGATTTCCTATATAACTTTGGTTGTAGGTGTATGCAAACGTTGGAAATGGCTAAACAATCATAAACTATAGTGAAATCGAATGCTTTTCGTTTGTTTTTGATTGTTTAGCCATTTCGACGTTTGTTTAGGCCTACAACCAAAGTTATCCAAAGTTATAGGAACAAAGGTGGGTTTGTATGGAATTCCTATATAACTTTGGTTGTAGGTGTATGCAAACGTTGGAAATGGCTAAACAATCATAAACTATAGTTAAATCGAATGCTTTTTGTTTGTTTTTGATTGTTTAGCCATTTCGACGTTTGTTTAGGCCTACAACCAAAGTTATCCAAAGTTATAGGAACAAAGGTGGGTTTGTATGGAATTCCTATATAACTTTGGTTGTAGGTGTATGCAAACGTTGGAAATGGCTAAACAATCATAAACTATAGTTAAATCGAATGCTTTTCGTTTGTTTTTGATTGTTTAGCCATTTCGACGTTTGTTTAGGCCTACAACCAAAGTTATCCAAAGTTATATGAACAAAGGTGGGTTTGTATTGATTTCCTATATAACTTTGGTTGTAGGTGTATGCAAACGTTGGAAATGGCTAAACAATCATAAACTATAGTGAAATCGAATGCTTTTCGTTTGTTTTTGATTGTTTAGCCATTTCGACGTTTGTTTAGGCCTACAACCAAAGTTATCCAAAGTTATAGGAACAAAGGTGGGTTTGTATGGAATTCCTATATAACTTTGGTTGTAGGTGTATGCAAACGTTGGAAATGGCTAAACAATCATAAACTATAGTTAAATCGAATGCTTTTCGTTTGTTTTTGAATGTTTAGCCATTTCGACGTTTGTTTAGGCCTACAACCAAAGTTATCCAAAGTTATAGGAACAAAGGTGGGTTTGTATGGAATTCCTATATAACTTTGGTTGTAGGTGTATGCAAACGTTGGAAATGGCTAAACAATCATAAACTATAGTTAAATCGAATGCTTTTCGTTTGTTTTTGATTGTTTAGCCATTTCGACGTTTGTTTAGGCCTACAACCAAAGTTATCCAAAGTTATATGAACAAAGGTGGGTTTGTATGGAATTCCTATATAACTTTGGTTGTAAGTGTATGCAAATGTTGGAAATGGTTAAACAATCATAAACTATAGTTAAATCGAATGCTTTTCGTTTGTTTTTGATTGTTTAGCCATTTCGACGTTTGTTTAGGCCTACAACCAAAGTTATCCAAAGTTATAGGAACAAAGGTGGGTTTGTATGGAACTCCTATATAACTTTGGTTGTAGGTGTGTGCAAACGTTGGAAATGGCTAAACAATCATAAACTATAGTTAAATCGAATGCTTTTCGTTTGTTTTTGATTGTTTAGCCATTTCGACGTTTGTTTAGGCCTACAACCAAAGTTATCCAAAGTTATAGGAACAAAGGTGGGTTTGTATGGAATTCCTATATAACTTTGGTTGTAGGTGTATGCAAACGTTGGAAATGGCTAAACAATAATAAACTATAGTTAAATCGAATGCTTTTCGTTTGTTTATGATTGTTTAGCCATTTCGACGTTTGTCTAGACCTACAACCAAAGTTACAGGACCAAAGGTGGGTGTGTATGGAATTCCTATATAACTTTGGTTGTAGGTGTATGCAAATGTTGGAAATGGCTAAACAATCATAAACTATAGTTAAATCGAATGCTTTTCGTTTGTTTTTGATTGTTTAGCCATTTCGACGTTTGTTTAGGTCTACAACCAAAGTTATCCAAAGTTATAGGACCAAAGGTGGGTTTGTATGGAATTCCTATATAACTTTGGTTGTAGGTGTATGCAAACGTTGGAAATGGCTAAACAATCATAAACTATAGTTAAATCGAATGCTTTTCGTTTGTTTTTGATTGTTTAGCCATTTCGACGTTTGTTTAGGCCTACAACCAAAGTTATCCAAAGTTATAGGACCAAAGGTGGGTTTGTATGGAATTCCTATATAACTTTGGTTGTAGGTGTATGCAAACGTTGGAAATGGCTAAACAATCATAAACTATAGTTAAATCGAATGCTTTTCGTTTGTTTTTGATTGTTTAGAACTTTTTTATTGTTGATGAAATTCAATTACCTTCTTTTACAAAATTGTAGCCAGTAATATTACATAAAAAATGGTATATATATAGAACTCTGTGTTATACTTATCTAGTCAAAAGTTGCGACCAATATAATCAAAGCGTGTTTCAACCTACATGCCTATCCCCTAAATAATTCGGCAATGAAATTTTTTTTGTACATTGCTTTTTTATTGGTTTCAACACAATCGAAGAACTGTCAATTATTTCTGCAATTAAAACTCCTTTAATTTATTTAATAAATGAGTAAAACACACACAAAACACACACGAAAGTAAAAGTTTTGGTGTTTAGGCTTACCTCGTGTGTTGATTGAAGTATGAAATCTCAATAGCAGCATCATTTGAGTTTTCTTCGGCCCCGGAGACAACCATTTCTATAATGGAGTCCTGCTGTTTACAACTTTATATATAGGAAAGATAATTACTTAAATAGGACTCGATCTTATTAGCGTAAACCGTAGTGAATTTACATCAGCCATTGTTATCAGACTGGAGAACACTTAATGATCAATAGTCTCAGTCAGAACAAAGAAAATAATTTCAATTGTGCGTCAGATCAAGCAAAATCCTGTAGCTGTAGGTATATTAAAATTTCCAGAAACAAATCAAAATCGGTTTAACTCAAAATTAATTATAATTAGAAGGTAATTATTTATGAAGTTTTAAGCAAGTTTAATTAAATTAAATTAAATTAAATTAATTCTACATAGACTGCCCGTGTTAGGTAATAATAAAAAGTAGGTCATAACATTTTAATCCCTTTTGTAATTTTTATTCATATAAGTTGTTCGTAATAAATTCTGCGAAAAATTAACAATTCACTGAAATAAAAATTTCAAATTCAGTAAACAATTAAGTTACAAATACAACCCCGAAGACGCAAAAAATAAATCTGATTTTTACATACCTATAGTTAATATTTGAAAGTAATAATTAAAAATATCATAATTATAAATTTGTTCCGAAAAACGTTCAATAAATAATTTATTTCAACGAGCAATAAAAAAAAATCCCTTTCGGCAGGCCTGCAGGCTGAGGTAGACTTGGAAAGTGTTATTGATTGCAGTTTTCGGGGTAATTTTTTCCAAAATCGAGAAACTAGTTATGGATTTATAAACTTTTCAACGATGCCACACAAGACGTTGTTTAAAATAATTCGAATTTCCACCCCCACCCCCACTCGTACCCCATCAACCACTAATTCGGTGGTGTCTCCGTTAACCTCATAGAGAGTACTCTTATTTATGCAAATAAAGTCTCTCTCTAAGCTTCATAGGGGCCGAGACATATTTTTTTCAAAATTTCAACCCCCTCCCCCGGCCACCCCCTTTGCACGATTTTGCTCATTAACGAGTTTAACCGAGCTATTAACCCTAGAAATAACGTAATAAAATTTGGTTCAAATATCTTCAAAATTGCATCGTTCACTAACGAAATTTTTTCCCCTCAACAAGAATGTGAGTTGGAAAAGTGTTTTTTATCTGGAGAAATGCATGAACAAATATTGATAAAAACTCAAAAATATCTTGACAACCAATCAACTTCGAAACAAAATACCATTGAAAAATTTCATTCATTGTAATTTAAATTTCGATTGCAATATTGAACGGATTTTTAAAATTCGTTTAAAAAAGGAAAAAAGTTTTCGAAAATTTAATCAAAAGATAAAACATAGAAATATGGTTTAGTCTTCAAATTTATTTTAGTCGGACAGACTTCGTTTTATGTACTCTAAAATTTAAATAGAGCAAACTTTGAAGTCAAGTTTAAATTAAATTTTTAACGTCAAAGAAACATCACGATGGTTCTTTTACTGAATTTAAGGAAACCGAAGTGAAGTGCCATTATAGCCCTTATCTAATAATAAGTTTCATGTCCACCGGTAGCTGAAGTTTAACCAATTGCGGCGTAACGATTTAGGTAATCATAGTCTGCCGTTTAGTGCACCGTTAATGTTGCTACCGTCGACATACCGCAATCTATTTATGATGTCATGATGTGCTCATGTGCATTGCAAGTTACGTGACTATGTATCTATGTCAACCATCAGGTATCTAAACAATTGATTCGGAATCTCTAATGTGGTTTTACAATTAGTAATTGGTTGTTTCAGCATTGTGGTGCAAATAAAATTCATCCAATTTAGACATTTAAGTAATTAGATATAATAATAAATAATTGTGGCATTAGAGACTGAGAGGATATTTTGAAGTTACAAAACTCATTAATGAATCAAAGTTTATGGTTATTTAACGCCTTTAAATGATTTTCAGTGGAATTGACATCATGAATTTTTGAAACATTTTTTTAGTCTTCCAAAAATATATGAAAAACATTTTCAAAACAATCCTTTAAAAAGCATAATCAAATTGAAAAAAGGTACGACAACATTATTTGAATTGTTGAAGTAATTTCTTTGATGGCAAACGAAATAAAATTGCCACAAAACAAAATGAAATTTGAAAGTAAAATTGTTTATGAGAAATTATGTAATGTAGAAATTAAGTAGGTACTTATTTACCTTTGCATGTTTTTGTAATGATTTCGAGAACGTAGGCCGTAGGACGTAGATCCTTGCGTTATTGTTTGGTTTTGATTCATTTCATGTGTGCCTAAATTCTCATGACTTTTTCAAGACTTCCATATATTTTTATCATGGTCCTTATTTTCTCCTGCCTGCCTTTTAACCTCTGTTTGGAGTTTCAATTATAATTTATTAATTAATGTTGTTTGCAAAAGAAGTTTGATTTGTTTTCTTTAAATTTAAAATAGTGTTAAAATAAAATATGATATGTTCCAAATAAACGGCGGTTTAATTTATTAGGGAACAAAGGGTTTTTGCCCATATATGTATATGATGGTTGGTTTGACAATAAATGTGCAGAATAATTTTTTACCTTTTGAAAATTTTTAATCCAGCTTATTAAATATACCTAATATTTTTACTTTGTGGAATACCATAGCAAAGCACGGATTTTGAATATTGATGATAATTTTTTGAAATTCAACCATTAAGGGAGTATACTGTGGGTTGAAAGTTTCTATGAATATTCCCTATTCTTGAAGTAAGAAAATCAAAAATTGGTATGGCTTTTTGGTTAGAAAGAAACTACCGACTTCTATCCTAATTTAACTCCCCGAAACCACCGTAAATTTAATTTTCTTCATTATATTACAATATTTTAAATATCCTAAAATTCGATAAACATATAAAATTATTGGTATTTAAGATTCGTGAACGTCTTTAAGGTTCCATCCAATGATGGTCACATAAATTTTGTAGATAATATTTACTAAACCGACGAGTAGAAGTTTCCCCAGAGGAAAGACATGATGATCTCACAACAGCACGAAATCCTTAATCGTTGAAGATTTATTGCGCCAATTATTATTATTTCCAGGGAATAAAAAGATGCAATGACTTCGTTGTCTAGTAGCTCCGGATAAAGAGATCCTTCTAACTTAGACCTTTTAAAAAGGATAACAACATCAATTTAGCAGCTGTCGATAGGATTTCTGGGATGTGAGAGCCAGTTTATAAGAATATCTAGCCGAATTTTGGGTCCAAACAAGTGACGAAATAAAGGATTTATGATCTCTCTAGTTCTCTCAGTGGATGAATTCGAAAATGATTACTATGATAAACATGCCTTCATGAATTTTCAAGTTAGAACAACTCCAGTGTATAGATTTCCGCAGGTTGTTTTAACTATAGGCGATGTAGATGTATTGTTTAGAAATTGCTTTCGTTTAATCTATTACGTAGCCCGTAGGTATACGTTTTTAATTTATATACAGTTGAATTATATTTAGTTTTGCGTAGGTATCATTGATAAAATTTTAAATCAGTAATGTTAGCATCCACATTAATTTAAATTGTCTTTCTTGAAATACTTAATAAATACAAAACGTTACCCAGCAAACAAAATGATTCATTTTCGACTCAAAAAGCACTCATTTCACCGAGGGTTTAAGTTTTAAATGATAGTTAGAAATGAGCCATTAGTAACTCATCTTGCGGACCGAAATGGTCATCGTTTGCGTATCTTAAATGTAGTTAAAAAAGTATATTTGATATAGTAGGTATTGGTATATTAATTACTAGCAGGTCTACCCGGTTACACCCGGGCGGTGAAAATTATAATATAATGTGCATCATATTACATTAAAATTTATAACTACTTCCAAACGCGACGTATAATACATACAACCGTTTCCGGTAGATCGGGCTGCAATAATAGTTGGTTAGTTGTTTTCAGTCAAGCGTAGTTTTGAGGGGTTGAATTAGGATAGAGGGTAGTAGTTCTCATTGAGCTTTTTTTCTAATCAAAACGCCAAATACAAATTTTTATGAATTTTTGTACTTCAAAGATGGTGTATTTCCATAAGAAATTTCGTCCCCTATTTTACCCCCTTAAGGGGTGGAATTTCAAAAACCGGTTCTTAGTGAGTACCAATGAGATAAGTTGAAGTATATACAAAATTTCATGAAAATCGGTTCTGTGGTTACAGAGAAACAGTTTTCACCCCTTTTCACCCCCTTAAGGATGGAATTTCAAAAAACCGTTTCTTAGTAAGCACTTACATTACGAAACAAAGATACTGTCAAAATTTCAAGTCTCTACCTATTATAGTTTAGGCTCTACGTTGATTCTCTCTCAGTCAGTCAGGAAAAATATGCACCATTATTTAGAGATAGATTATATAGCTTTTTCTTTAGGCTTAGCTCCTAAGCGTCGTAGCGTGATGTTAAATAGCCTAAACCTTCCTCAAGAATTGGGCTATCAAATGCAAAAAGAATTATTCAAATCTGACTGGTAGTTCCAGAGATTAGCGCGTTCAAACAAAAGCAAACAAACAAACAAACAAACTCTTCAGCTTTATTATATTAGTATAGAGTATAGATTTAGAACAAATTCCAATTGTATGAAAAGCACACGACCTTACGCTATATCTTTAACTAGGATATATATGATTTGATTTATATATAACTCAAAATCGTTCTCTTTATTTTATAAATAATTTATTTTATAAATAATTTATTTATTAGAATTAGTGGAGTTTGCCCTAATAACTGTTAGTGCAGTGAACAAAAAATTATTAGTGATTTTCAAGAATTTTTTTTTGAAACATTATATTATTATTCCATACTTTATTAGTTCTAATAATTACAGGTCTATTAGTATTAGACTAATAGTTTTATTAAATAGGGCCCAGATCTCACTTAAAATCCCAACTTTTTACGATTATGAGAGAGAAAATGAGTTATAATGCGAACGACCCGAAAGTGCCACAGTATAATGAGCTTATGATTATGACATGCTGTTTCTTAATGTAACAAATGTTGTAAAAGTTGGAAAAACGCTTTACGTATTATCATTTTGTGAAAGTTATTATATTATTTTTCATGACATTCATGACAGTTATAGGTTTCTCAAACAAGTTTTTTTTTCAATAAAAAGTTACACCACACAAATTTTACAAAATTGGTTTTTTCTTTATTTCTTTTTTGTTTCGAGGGTTTTGAGAAATGTTTCGGGTTATTTTAGGAATGTCGTCTTCACTAGCAACATTCTTTTTGTTGCACTACATTAGAGGTGGTTCGGAGTTTAGAGCCTCCTACTTAACTTTTTTAATTTTGTAATTCATTTTTTAGTAGTTAAATGTTAAAAGATTCGGATGGTCAGATATCGTGTATGTTTAATTTATTTAGTATTTCAGTACAATGTTAACTACCGGACAGGTACAAAATCAATATGAATTAATTCATAATGGGTTCTCCTAAAAGTTTTCCTCAAGGTTTTGGACTAAATCGACCAATCCAATAAGGCAAAGTCTCAATCATTTTTGCAGTCTTTACTTTTGCAGTATTTGTTCTCAAATCTCAATTCCTCTAAACCTGAATGATAAATTAATAAAATATTTATAAATTAAATTTTTATATTTTAATCAGTGCGCATTGCATTAACCTTCTAGTACAATTTGTCATAAAATTTACTCCAAACAGAATCATCTGTTTTCTGACATCTTGTCAAAGTGCGCTGGAGTGTGTTTGAGTGCGAAGTAGAAAATCTCGGTTCCTGCCGAATTTAAAGCGAAATTGGTTCGACTTGTGCGAAATTTGGTAAAAGCTCGCAAAATATAGTGAAATTACACTTTCCAGTAATTAAAGTAATAAGTGCGGCTGAAGAAGTGCTCGATTCGGTGAAAAACATGAAGTAAACCGATTCTGTTCGTTGTGTTTGACCTCCATTCACAGGGAGGAAGAAAATTTGAGTGGAGCCGATCGATATCCTCCTAGCTGTGGCGACATTAGACGCATTTTGCTCTGGAGTCAAATTTCCGCCCTGCTCGAAATGGAGAACGAAATCTGAGGTGTCGCGGGGATGATCTTCAGTAGACCTCCAGTAGCAGGTTTGTGAATATTCTAGCACAGAAGATTTTCATAAAATTGCTTCGAGAGCCGCAAGTGCACAGACTTTTGTGTTCATTTGACATGAAATGTTTACAAGTTGGTTGGCCAAAGGGGGGCCGGAACTACTGCGATCAGCAGTTGTTCTTATCAGCTGACGCAGATATGAACCGGACACTCAGCGAACAATTGCCATCAGTTTTGCAATACATACCAATTGGTTCCGTTGAAAGATATCGTCCAATTGCCGCAACGTCAGCGGGTGGCTGCGACGACCTTGTCTAGAAAGAAGCACCCAAGCCCATTCCGCTATTACACAAGCGGCTGAACTTCGTGGGATGCCTTCAGACGAGCCCGCCAAATGAGCCTCTTTTCCATCATCTCCCGACATGGACTTGAAATTGAATAATAGATTGTTTTGTATCTGCTAAAGTAAAACCAACCCTCTGGGGAGTCCCCACACCGTAAACGGATGAATTGATAATAAAAAGAGATGATAAACTCTGAAGCAGTTTTCCTAACTCTTATTTTCGTTTGCCTCATCGTTCTCACTTTGCCGTGATAACATGACACTGAATTGAGTCGTCAATAAATTTCGCCAGGGTTTATGGAAAATAGAAGTGTACAAGTTTGACTCCAACGCGAGTTGCAGGCACTCGAAAGTGCAAGGTTTTTCTGCAGTCTGGTTAATCTTGCCGCGAAGTAATTTATGGTGTGATAATCTATTTTATATTCGCAAATGTTTAAAAACTTCAGCATTCTTTTGTTATGGAAAATCACATCGGACTCGGCGATTCTGCCGGATTTATTTAGCTGTTTTTAGCAATTGATTATAAATCGTTTCTTGTTTTCTAATTAGCTTGAAAATAATTGCGGAAGCTCTTTACGCAGAATCAGAATTTTTACCTAACAGTTGTAATAAATACATCTTGCTTAGAAAAAGCAAATAAAAGCGAAGAAGCACTCTACAGTTCACATGATTCATCATTTTAGTTAATGAATATAAAATAATATGTCTTTCTTAAATAGAAATAAAAGTAAAACGATGTGCCCAATTATGAATATATAAATTAATGCGACGCACACACGTCATAGTTGGTGGAGTGGTAGCCACATTTTGTTGTACTTTTTCTTTGATTTAGTCATAACAATTGCTCAAAAACGTGCCAAACACACTTGTGAAAGGATCCATAAAATCATGCGCAAATAACAATTAACTGTTATCTGAGATTTGTTATAAGTAAATAAAAAAAATTTACCATTGCTGTTGTTTCTTGTTCGGAGGTGATTCACGCGTAAAGTACTCACACCATCCGACGCAAAAACAATAACAAAAAAAAAAAGAAGTTCAGAGAAGAAAAATTTTGTTTTTACCGAGTTAGGACACGAGAGCCAATTTGTTCAAATCCATTTGAAAATGCATCAGATTTGGCCTTTTATTTGACCTTTGTTTTCGCTAGTAGCAAAAAAGGAAGACAGTATTAAAGGAAACATTATATGCATAGAACATATACATTAGAAAACATATTATACATATGTATTTTAAATCAACATATACAGAGTATTTATTAATGCAAAAACTAAAAAGTAAACTAAATTAGAAAATATAAAGAAAATATATAAACTTGAAATATATCATGTTATTAATAAATAGTTAAGAGAGTAGTAAGAATAAATAAGAAGTTTGTATACAGCCTAAATAGAGAGCAAACCCAAAGAACAAATGCAAAGAAAATAATGATAGAATAGGTGATCCCCTTCCGCTTACTTGCCACACCAAGAACAAAGCCTAGATATAACTAGTAAGAGCATAAGTATACTCTAAGTAAGAGTAATAACTTATAAGAATATAGAATTCTTTTCAAATCTTTGCTTGAACGAAGCCATGTAAGGAGTTGTTTGCCTGTGTTTAATGAAATGCTGAAACAGATTTCAGGAAATTATTTCTCGATATGCATTCGGTTAGATTTTGGTTTGTTTTTGTTTATAAAATTATTATTTAAATAATCAGATTCTTTGTTTTAAGCAGTAAATTAGAATTAATGCCATGCGCTGTTCCCAAGTGAGGTAAGTAAGGTTTAGTGATTCCTCTCCGTGTATACCAGCCCGATCTCAATAGTCAAATTCCTTTAGATATTCTACAGTGTTCTTAAACTAAATAAATTTATTTCAAGCAGGTACTAAAAATATTTGACATTTAAAACTGTTATTCAAAACAAGAAAAAACCATTTTTTCACATCAGTTGAAATCAGAAATTCAAAATCAATCGCAAAAGCTTATTTGTTTTCATATCACAATCGAAAATAAGTTGGGTTCAGTAATTTTAATTAATAATTATCATGACCAATGTTGCTAATTACGGTTTCAGCTCGCATGCTGTGCTGCTTAATAATGATGTAGAATGCGGTAAACTTAAACGATATAATAAACTCAAAAGTTCAAGTTAGGCACGCTGCTAAAAAATAATCAAACTTAAATTGCCATGGAATTATTAAGTTGTGCCCGCGGTCTAATGATAAAATGCGGTCCTGTACACTGTACAGTTCCACTACACAAAAAATCGTTAATGATCATTGAATGGGTATTTCGTCTGTGTGATGTTGAAAGTCAACTATCTTGTAGAGCACAATACAAATGACTCACACAGATGCCGTCAGCAACGAATTGATGATGATGATCATCATTATTCTCGTTTCCCTTTTTGGAGTCATAATGATGATTACCCAAGTAATTTTCTGGATGTGAACAGCAGACTCTGCAGGAAAATGTTCGTAATTTAGTTCTGAATCGAGGGCGATGACGGTGTGACGTGGTTTTTGCTCCTTTATTTTGCTGAAAAAACATTTCTCTAATTTTGTCTTGAATTCAGTTGCTTTGCTTAAATAAAAGTTAATCAAATCCATTATCCAATACGTGGAAGTTTAGTGCAATCAATTAAAAGTGCAAGTTTCTACAGGCAGTTTTAGAAATAAGTTGCGTATTACTTTTTATCAAAAAGAAATTTAAATCGATTACTTTGTGCAGACAGTTTGAAATCCTTTTTATATAGAAAAATTGTGTTATTTATTTATTTAATTAATTCAGCTTTATTATATTTTGGAAACACAACATAAATCCCTTTGAAAGTTCTTATGTAAATTTAAAGCTAAAAGTAAAAGTAAATGTGTTTAAGCAGATTTAACATTACTTAATTGAAAATCAATAGGTATTTTTATGATTCCACTGGAAAAAATTACTTTACACATGAATTGTTCAAGATAAGATAAAATTTTAAGAAAATTACTTGTACCAAATTGCAGATAAATTTGGCAAACTTGAATAAGAACATTAATTAAAAAACCTCAATAAAAAACAAAAAATCTGGAGTTAACAATGAGAAAACAAAGATGTCGATGGTCGGAGAATGAAATTCAAATTTTGTTGCAATTGTGGAAGGAAAACTCGAGAGAATTGACCAGTATTAAAAGAACTGCACACGTTTATGAGAAAATAGCCGAGCAATTGCGAAAATTAGGGGTGAATGTGACCTCGAATGAAGTTCACTTCAAAATAAATAACTTAAAGCAGAAATTCAGGTAAGAATAAACGAGTTACATTCAACAATTGGTAATGTTTGATTTGATGCCAGGGAATCCACGGCCGAGGCGAATCGCATCACGCCTTCAGGAACCACATCATGGAAATACTTCGATAGTGTTAAGGACATTTTCGAATACTCGCACGATTTTCCTAGAAAGAAATGTACGTCAGAGTTTAACGAAATGGATGCCATGTGTTCCAATGTAAGTAATGCAATAATTTCAAAATCATGAATAACGATTTAAGATGATTGAATTCAGGTGCAGCTCCAGTTGCCGGAAATCAAACGACAGCTTTCAACTTCCTCTGAAGCGTTCGACAGTGAGGGATCTTCGACAGCCCATGGCGAATGTATAACCACCCGAGCACTGCCATTGTCCTCGAATCATGGAACAGAAATTGGATCATTTGACGAGCCAGTAAAAAAGAAGAAAAAGTCTTTTAGACGGGAGTTTCTGGAGGAGTTCAAAAGGAGCAATGCTGCCAGTGAAAAGCGTTTGCAGGCAATTGAACAATTGAATAAAGAAGCTAACGAGTTGAGAAGATTACAGTTGAGTTTGACGTCAGAGATTTTGAATAAAACTTTAGATATTTTAAGCGATAAGTCAAAATAAGCTCCAAATTCAATAAATGCCCTAATGAGTAAAGAAAACTGTTTCTTTAATATATATCAGATACTGTTATTCATTTTCTGCCCTTTGATTGAATTGTGGTTTCCTGTCTTATTATCAGTACGTAAATGGAAAAATTATGAATTTCTGTAGATCCAATACAAGGAAAAATTCGAATGACCAGTTAGAAAAACACGGCAAAAGTAATGCATCTGTGCACTTGAAGGCTCTATCACTTTGAATACTCGTCAAAGTCAAAAGTCTAATTTAAAATGCGTAATTGATATTTTGCAGTTCATAACATAAGCTTTTAAAAAGCTCAAAAATGAATGTAATGAGAAAATTACGGGGAGGCAGTGGTGGTAGCGCTGAGGATCCTTCTGCAGATTCATCGCATGCACAATTAAGTCTAATGCACTTAAAAAAGCTTTTCAATGAATATACACATCCGAAGGAGCCACTCAGCGAAGCCGAGAGGGATTGCAAACTGTACAATATGCTTCCTCTATTTTGCAAGGTAATGTGAAAAAAAGAAGTAAATAAACATTCTTTCAATTTCTTCGAATTTTTGAATGCAATTTTATCCTTAAGTAAAATTTTGCAATAACTACTTTCATCTTATAAAATGTTTCTTTGTTCATTATTATTTTAAAAACAAAGTATAATACTACAATAAGGTTAACACAATAAACATTCGTTTAATTAGTGTTTTTTTTTGTTAGGTTTTTAGTACAACATCAGCCACGAATATGAGTGAAAAATTCTGGGACATTGTCGCGTTTTGTCAACAAGTCTCGCGGTTGATGGTGTCCGAGATAAGGAAACGCGCGTCGAATCAGAGCACAGAGGCAGCCTCAATAGCCATTGTGAAGTTTCTGGAAATCGAGAATTGTGAAGAATCAAGCAGTGGATGGATGCTACTCTCAACGCTCAATCTACTTGCAAATGGGGATGTTTCATTGATACAGGTGAGCGCCAATGGGAAATCGAGTTGCAAATCAATCGAATGTTGGAATGATTTGATTTGGTAAACTGATTGAATTTTGTTTTATTGGTTTACGCTTCAGCCTTTAAGTTCTAGAAACTACGTTGATGAATATTTAATGCAATTACGAAAAAACAACTTTTACCAATCGGTTCGAATCAATAACATCAAATTGTGAATATTCCATATTTTATATTTGGAAGTTTTGAGAAAGAAATTATAGATTCTATTCCATGTGGCCTTCTTTTGAGATATACACATATGTTTATATATTCTATATTTATCTGCAATTCAAATATTTTCAGGTGATGACATCAGCCTCTATTCCATCAACTTTAGTGAAGTGCTTGTACCTATTCTTCGACTTGCCGGATCTTGAGGAAGAAGCTGGTCCGAAAATAAGTGAATTTACTGCTCTTGAACGCCGAACACTGTTGCAAAAAATCTTTGTGCAACTTCTAGTCAAATTGTGTTCATATCCCTATCCAGCAGAGGAGTTAGCGCGAATGGATGATCTAGAGTGGATGTTCTCCGCGATCACATCTCAATGCCCACCACATAACTTTATTTGGAGGAAGAGTGCCTCAGAGGTTTTAACAACTCTTTCGCGGCACGGACTTACCGATCCAGTTGTCAATTATATTCATTGTAAGAAGTCTGCAATTATTATTTGTGAGTCTTTTGGACACAATAAGCTTTTTTTTAGCGAAAGGATGCGTTGCACTCTGTGTTGATAATATGCAACGATTACCACAACTGAAACCGTTGGAAATTGTTGAAATGTTTGTAACAGTTTTCTGTTTTCTCAAGGATTCTAGTCAAGTTTCGCAAGTTCTCTTAGATGATTTCAAGGCATCTCAAGGATATTTATTTTTAACTGAATTTTTACTGAAGTATGTTTCAAAACAATCCTAATAAAATATGAGAAATTTTATTTCAATTTTCTACAGACTCGAAGGTGATAAGCAACGTTCCATAGAGGTGCAAGCGGCTGTACGGAATTTGGTTCTAATGATTTCATCCTTGTGCATGTGCGGTTATACGGAATTGCGACCGTCTCAGAATCAAACCAACGCTCTCTTCAAAATGCAAAACTTCCAAATGCCACAAACAACATCCCGAGAAACTTGTGTACGAAACATTCACGCATTCCAAGTTCTTCAAACTGTGTTCCTAAAATCCACCTCTCCTGCCTTGTGCTGCACTATTCTAGATGCAATATCAAGTGTTTATCACTCGGACAATGCCAATTATTTTATTCTCGATTCAGAAAACACTTTAAGTCAGTTTACAGAGCGAATACATTTGAAAGGATATCAAATCCAGGAAAAGTTCTTTGATCTGTTGGAGTTCATCGTGTTTCAACTGAATTTTGTGCCATGCAAGGAGCTCATATCACTCTCGATACTTTTGAAGGGAAATCAGTCAACAAGTTGTAGCATATTGTGCTTGAAAACCTTATTAAATATATTACGACACAACAATGTATTTAAAGATGTATATAGGGAAGTAGGAATCCTGGAGGTATTTGTGACTTGCCTGATGAGGTATTCCGAGTTCGTGAGAACTGCCACTAACGACAACGAGAGTGTGGAATTGAATTTGGATGATGATGAAAATGATATCCTAGGCAAACACATCACGGAAGCTTTAACAATCTTACTTAATGGCAACAGCAATAATGCAAATGTTTTCCGAGAGAGCGGCGGTGCGAAATGCATCCACGATTTAGTCAAGTTCAAACACTGTCGCACCCAATCTCTGGGTATAATCCGTGAACTAATATTGTCGGCTGGTGGCGATGATGATATGTTGTTCATTTTGAGTGTCATGCACTCCGTTCCAGCACACCAAGTTGAATTCAAAATTCAAATATTGAACATGTTGCTCGGTTGCTTGAAAGATAGTCACAGGACAAGAACTGTGTTCCGGAAAGTGGGCGGCTTTGTGTACCTGACCAGTGTTTTCGTCTCGCTCGATGGCAAATTAAGTGATAGCCGGGAAACTGCTCAGAGTGATGTTGACATTGCTCAGGTCGACATTATCATGTTATTGCAAATTGTTTGCCAGACTCTGACAACGGCCATGAGATTCGAACCCGCGAACGCGAAGTTCTTTCATCATGAAATCTGTACCACTTCTCTGTGCGATACGCTAAGATTGTTGGGTTGTTTCACCAACGACACGGAGTTGGGCGAGTTTGGCGATGTTAAGTCTTGTGAAGATGATTTGAGGTATTATCACGGACTTTTCGGTGGAGATATTCTCAATTCAAGGTAAAACTGATTGTTTAAAAAAAATAGTATTACAATTAAAAATATTTTTATGTATTCTTCAGCTTTTCAGATGACATTCCGAAATCTTTGTCGTACGCATGCATCGTTTATCGTTTACTGTATAACATATCTCTAGATAATTTTGATAAACCTTATCTTAATGGGGTTATTTCCCTGTTTTTTGATCAAAATCTAAGATCGCCCAGTCAAGAACATCCACCATCAGGTGTTCCCAATGTGCTCAATTTTTCTCAACCAATTCCTGAACCTAGAATCGTTCATCCTGGTGTTGTTCTTTGTATGTTACAACTTTTACCCTCCGTTAAAAACGAGAGTTCACCACTTAAAGCTTTGAATCTTCAAGTATACTTATCAGAAATAATCAAGAGTTTAGTCAGAAGGTGAGTGAACACTTTATTAATTACCTCAAAAAGTACTAAATCGAAATATCAATTAGTGAACGCAATCAACAAATTATGTGTGATCATGGCTTAGCTGGACAGTTACTAAAAATTGGGAGAAAAGCATTGAGCGAGGAAAAGAATTTGCTCCATGTACCTCTGCAATACATCTTGGAACGTCTGGCAGCTCAAGCGTTGCAACCAACGGAATTGAGAGAATTTCTTCGACTGGGAGAACCTCTATCCTGCGCAAATATCGCTCTGACACAGCCGTATCAATTGGGAGGACCAGTTCCTTTAACAAGAATCAAAACCTTGGTATCAATGACTACGCCACGTGATTTCAGGGCTCATGGATCCAGTACTCTACCTCCTTTCGTTGAAATGGACATGTCAGTCGAAGGCTTCGGATGTCTCTATCTACCTAGCTTGGCTCCCCAGGCACCGAATACCGGAGGAACAATCGATACGAATACCATTGGCGGTATTGGTTCAGGTGACAGAATTTTCCCTCCCCAAACTGGATTGTCGTATTCTACGTGGTTTTGCGTTGAAAAGTTCTCTGACCCAAAAACCGATCCGCATTGCGTGAGACTACTGACGCTGATTCGTACAATAGGAAGTCAGAGGGAGGAAAACTTGGTGTGTCTGTCAATATTGCTGTCTCCACGTGACAAAGCAATTGTGGTGTCCACTCAGGAAACCTTGGTGGCTTCAAGTCTGTTACATAATAATAATTAGTAATAATAATTTAAAAAATGTAGATTCTGTTTTAGGTATTGGCGATTGGGAACCTGAAGGATCTGACGATGGAAGTGCTCGAATTTGGTGTCCAGATCTTCTCCACGAAGGACAATGGCACAATTTAGTTGTTGTACTTAACAGAGCCGTTCTGAAGAATTCCAGTTTGTCGCTGTTCTTAGATGGCAATGTAAGGATTAAAGAATTTTAGTTTAGTTTCTAATATAAATGAACTAAAAGAACAGTTATTGGACATCATTCCACCATTATTATATTATAAATTAGCTTTAACATTTTTTAGCCAATGCACACACAAAAACTGCATTACATTTCTCAAAATCCTGGAGCAGGCTCTGCAAACTTGGCCGTGGCTAATCAAGTTTATGGATACATCGGAACCCCACCAATATGGAGGCGATATTCTCGACTATTTTGGAAGCAAGGGGTGTGCCATTTGATAGAAGATGTGGTTACACAACAAACCGTATCAACAATATACTCATTGGGACCACACTATATGGGATCCCTGCAAGCGCCACAAATTGGAAAACAAAATGAACCACTGTCCCCACTTGTTCCCGAGGAGAAAGTGCTATTGGGACTGAATGCAAAAGCTGTGTCACAATTGACTCTAGCAAAAATAAGAAAGGTTTACAGTCGAACAGATAACAAATCCATAGCAAAACAGTTGGGGATGAACTCTCATGAAAATGCCACTCCGATAAGGTAAAGTATAACTGTTTGCTATCACTTTTGTGCGACTAATATCGATTTTTGTAGGATATTGCACAATTCGGCTGGTCATTTAGCAGGACCTGGAAGATCTCTGGGCGGTGTTGTGGTTGGATATCTAGGAGTGCGAGTATTCAGCCCTCATCCAGTGTCAGCCATGATAGACACTGTTGGTGGATGTAATGTTTTGCTGGGAATTATTGCAATGGCACAAGACGTGGAGAGTTTGTATGCAGGCGTGAAGGCTTTAACTTGTGTCGTTCGAAGCAATCGAGCTGCGCAGAGTGAAATGGATAGAAAAAGAAGCTACCAGACTCTCGCGATGTTTTTCAAAAAAAAGAAAAGCTTGCTAAACTCTCACATTTTACATCTTACATTTAGTCTTGTGGGAACAGTGAACAGTGGACAAGAGATGTCAGCCATACCCAATATAACTGCATTTCAAGTACGTAGAAGGATTTGGAATTTTATTTACGCTTTAGAAATAAAAATGTTTTGTTTAGGATTTGCTGTGCGATCTGGAAATATGGCATGGGGCCCCGAATGGTCTTCTTCGCTCGTTACTGGAACACCTCTTGGAATTAGCTGTCGAGTCGAATGAGAAGCGGCAAAACATCAAAATTATGAGGGATCTACAATTATTGGTGAAGCTGTTGCACATTATAACAGATATATCAGATCACTCAACTAGAGAAATACTCTTCTCATTGCTGGAAACTTTACTTGGAGGGCAGCCGAGGCACAATGATCTGCTGCTATTTGGACAATACATTGCAGCAAAGTTGCCAACTCCCGACAATCCGGAAAAATCCATCATACTGCCATCGATGAGGAAGGACAAGATCGTCGATGCAGATGATATAACAGCCCAAAATATATATTTAAGGAATCGTTGCATGTCATTGCTGCACGGCTTGCTTTTCACTCCGCGCAACACTGTTAATTACGTGATCTGTGATGATATCTCCAAAATACTCGGCATGGATTGGCTTCTTTTGTTCGTGCAGCCCCAAGTTCATTTTACATCGGTTATTATTGCGGTGCGAATTTTGGTGGTGGTATGCGCCAATGAGAGTTTCCTTGTCCGATTTCGTGATAGTACCCACAATGGAGGATACCTGAAATTCACAGAATTGATATCCCACAAGAAAAGCATTTGTTTAGGACCCTCTCAATTGGCCACAGCTCCTCCAAATGGACCTATAATTACTCAACCAAACTCACAGTTGCCATCGCAAATTGCTGGGGAAGTTCGTACAGCGGTTTTACATATCCCTGGATTTCAATTGCTCGAATGGTTACTCCAGCATCATTTAGACGTCCCAGAGTTGTACTTCCTGATTACGGCATTGATAATGGGCCAACCTGTAAAGCTTCTTGCATCAGAACACACCAAATTCGATTTAGATCGTGTTTGGTCATTCTTGTGGGGAGCCCCAGTTTCGCATGCTTCAGCGTCATCAGTTGCACCAAAAGTAAATGTGTGTCCCGAAGCCGTTTGTGTACTTTTGGGAATGGTTAGAGCAATTGTTCATTCACATGAGACTGCGGAATGGCTTCACAATCATCCGGAAACGATTATTCAAGTGCTATTTTCGTTGTATCACAACTTGCCAGACTTCATGCCAATTATGATGTCGGCGGAAGTTATTAACTCCCTCGTAGCCGTACTGTTTCCATTCTCAAAAGAACCAATACCGGATTCTGAACCCAACAGTGGATCATCCACACCGGACGGAAATTCTGAAACTGGATGTGTAGTAATTCATCCCTCAATACATTGCGGAAGGCAATTAACCTCGCATTCGGTGCGAAAATTCGTTATTGATTTCTTAAGAGTTATTGTTGTAGACTCTTTAAGTTTATCCATGCACGGAAAGTCGACTCCAGTTATAGACCTAGTGCTGGACGCCTCTCCAGAAACTTCAGATTTGAGCCAACAAATCGAGTACCAGACAGAAATAGTTACAGCTCTAATAGAACATTTGCTCGCCGCAGATGTTTTGGTTGGAGAACAAGCAGCTTTACCAATCGTTCCCCTGTTGCAATCTCATGTGCAAAATATCGCTCCAAATGTTTTCTACTTTACGGCAAGAGTGGTAGACAAAATGTGGCAGGGCTGTTTAACAAAAAATCCGCATGATATTTTCGATTTTGTGATAAAACTTATAGCGCAGGCTAAAAGGCGGTCAACCGCTCTATCATTGGAACAGCTTCATCATTCATTGAATAGAATCATTCTGTATTTACTCTCGCGTCCAACAGAGTTGCTAACGGAGCAAATGTCCGTGTTGGAGGCTCTTCATAAGATTATAACTCATCGTCTTTTGATTTTTGGAGCTGGAAATCATGAACTGGAGTTCATAGGCTGTCTCACCTACTGCCTACTGCAGCTGACTTCAGATATGAAAATAATTCTAGATGCTGGAGCGACGAATCGGAACACAACTTGGCACGTAAATCCTCAAACTGATGTCATAGAAGCAAGAGATGATCAACTGAATCAGTTACAAGGTCGCAACTTGATAGTTGGTGCTTCGTTTAGAGTTTGGGAAGAACTTTATGTATGCAAGAAACCCGCAATTGAAGAAGTGTTTAAAGTTTCACTAACATCGCCTCCGAATAACTCAAAGGCTCCGGATCTTGCGACAACAAGAGAACAAGTTATGGAATTAGCATCAAAATTGTGGTTCAATTACGTCGATGCGGAGAGAAAAGCATCTTATCGAATTCCTTGGGAAATACACAATCAAATTCAGTCGAAAATTCAAAAAGTTACCGGCGGTCTTACACGCTTAGCAAGTAGAACAAAAGTGAAAAAAGATGAGCTTGTTAGAACTAAGTCAACGATGAGTAAAAATCACGCATTCGAGTACACTGGAGTTCATGTTCAACTGATTCGGTAAATAAAATGTCGAAATATGTATACATATTATAAGTTTAATGTTTATTGAATTGATTTTATATAGAGACCTGTGGGAGATGCGATACAAACAACACATTCAAATGCTTCAACACACCCAACGGTATGTTTACCAGGATTGGATTCAATCGGAGATAGAATTGACACGAGAGCGAGGTCTGTGGGGCCCTGAAAAAGTCTCCACTCTCGATAAATGGATGCTTGACTCTACAGAGGGTCCACATAGAATGCGGAAGAAAACGATGAGGAACGACTTGTTCTATTTCCAATACCCATACAGACCAGAAATCGAACTACCTGATAATGTAAGTGGCTTGGTTAAAATTAAGACAGATTTAATGCATTTTATCATTCCGTTCTGAAGGTCATTTAACAAAGTTAACGTAGGTACCCATCCATGCTGTACAATGAACTTACCACATTCCTATGGATTCCTTTCCTAAACTCACACTTGAAACGATATGAATTCTTTAGAGTTTGGTGAAGCATTTTTTTCCATTCACAGCGTCAATTAAAATACAAAGTGGCCACCAGTTTTGATAGTAAAATTTATTACACACATTGTCAGCAACCTCCTCGTATTCTCTGTGAAACTGAATCAACTCAAGACAATAATAGACTGCAAAGCGCCAAAAGTGAAGTGAATTCCCCACCACAAAGTCCCACAGAACAAGCCCACCAAGAATCAATGGATGGTGGACATGAAGATATGGACGAAGAGGAGGAAGACATTTCAATGGTGTCTGATAATCAAACATTTCTCCGGTTGCTGGAGGAGCAAGAGAAGATTTCTTTTATGTTCAGATGTGCAAGAATTCAGGGATTAGATACAACTGAGGGTCTTTTATTATTCGGTAAGGAGCATTGCTATATAGTCGATGGGTTCACTCTGCTGAAAAATCGGGATATACGAGATATTGATACACTTCCGCCCAGTGCTTATGAACCAATTATTCCCAATTCTGGTGGAACTTCCAGGTCACAAAAAATGAGACAATGCTCGAAATTTTCATATGAAGAAATTCGAGAGGTGCACAAAAGAAGGTACCTTTTGCAACCAATTGCTCTGGAAGTTTTCTCCGACGATGGTCGCAATTATCTTCTTAGTTTTCCTCGGAAAGTTAGAAATAAGGTAAAACTAAACAATAAGAAATCAAATTGCGTTTGTTAAAATTATCTTCGTCTGTTCTCAGGTGTATCAAAGGTTCCTATCACATGCCACGGCAATTGCTGACAATGCACAACAATCTGTTGCTGGACAAAAACGCACTGCAAATGTAGAGCAAACATCGGGTATCTTTAGTAGTTTAATTGGTGAAACATCAGTTACACAGCGGTGGGTAGTGAGTATCTCCCATCATAATATAATTATGTAAAGTTGATTAAATGAATGCTTTATTTATATTTCTGTCTTCAGCGTGGTGAAATATCAAACTTCCAGTATTTGATGCATTTGAATACTCTTGCGGGTCGCTCATACAACGACCTAATGCAATATCCTGTGTTTCCCTGGATACTCGCAGACTATGAATCAGAAGAACTGGATTTCTCAAATCCGAAAACCTTTCGAGACTTCTCGAAGCCAATGGGCGCGCAATCAGATGAACGTTTGGAACAGTTCCAGAAACGGTACAAAGAATGGGATGATCCCCATGGCGAAACTCCACCGTATCACTACGGCACCCACTACAGTTCCGCAATGATTGTCTGCTCGTATTTAGTACGCCTTGAACCTTTCACTCAACATTTTCTGCGGCTGCAGGGTGGACACTTCGATCTTGCTGATAGAATGTTTCACAGCATTAAGGAGGCGTGGCTTTCGGCATCAAAATACAACATGGCTGATGTAAAGGAACTTATTCCAGAATTTTTCTATCTTCCTGAATTCCTAACAAATTCCAACAATTTCGATTTGGGTGAGAGCATAATCATACCAAAATTATTTCCAAATTTTTATTCAATTACATGAAATAGGTACAAAACAAAATGGAGAATCATTGCATAACGTTGTTCTACCACCATGGGCTAAACAGGATACGAGGGAATTTATCAGAATGCATCGAAGTGCCTTAGAGTGTGATTACGTTAGTCAAAATATACATTTGGTATGAAAATAATTGCGTATTGAATAAAAGAACATAAAGTATTCCTTGCTTTGTTTGAATTTATAGTGGATTGATTTGATATTCGGCTACAAACAACAGGGACCTGCTGCAGTGGAAGCTGTGAACGTGTTTCACCATTTATTCTATGAAGGAAATGTGGACATATACAAGTAATGGTTTTTTTATTTTTAATCGCATTTGTTTGATGATGCTTAATACACTTTTTTCCTTAGCATTGACGACCCATTGAAAAAGAATGCAACAATTGGTTTTATCAATAATTTTGGTCAAATTCCAAAACAATTGTTTAAGAAACCTCATCCATCTAAAAAAATGTCCAACTCCAGGCATTCAGTTATAGATCCAGTGCCTCTAATGGCCACTGCAGCTGTTCCCATGGGAGATAAGCTCTTCTTCCACAATTTGGACAATCTGAAACCAAGTCTTCAACCTATAAAAGAATTGAAGGGACCAGTCGGCCAAATTTTGCAACCGGACAAAACTGTATTCGCGGTGGAACAGAACAAGGTGATGATGCCGCCATTGTACACGCGATACATAGCGTGGGGCTTTGCAGATCACTCTCTTAGGATAGGCATTTATGATTCTGATCGAGCACTATTTGTTTGTGAGGCTGCTGCGCAAAACTCCGGCGAAATACTCACCTGTGCGTGTCCCAATGCTAAGATGATCATCACGGCTGGAACCAGTTCGGTAGTCACGATCTGGAAGTTCGATGTGAATCGAAAGACTCTGACAGTAAAAAACTCATTGCATGGGCACACCGATGCTGTAACATGTCTGGCCGCCAGCGCCGCATATAATGTGATTGTATCGGGATCAAGGGATGGAACTGCAATCATTTGGGACATGTCCAGATTCACATATGTACGACAGCTACGAGGTCATGCAGGAGTTGTTGCTGCAGTATCTATAAACGACTTAACCGGAAACATTGCAACGTGCTCCGCAACATGGCTACATATTTGGACAATAAATGGCGATCCATTGGCGACTGTCAATACCAGCGTGGGAAGTGCAGATCGAATGCAGCAGATTTTGTGTGTGTCTTTTTCTCAAATAAGAGAATGGGATCAGCAGAATGTCATTATTACTGGATCTACCGACGGTGTTGTAAGGGTAGGAAATATAATTACTACCGATTACAGGGAATTTCAACTGTATTTGTTGTTTGTTAGATGTGGTCACTTGAACACGTTCAAGTTCCAATTGAACGGAAACTGAAGAGGTCACAGGAAGTAACATCCGTGGACAAGGATACAACGACTAGTAAAAGTGATTCAAACTCAACTGCGAAAAAGTTGGACTTTTTCAAACAAATGAGCATGTCTACTGAGGAAAATGGTGAGATTGTTGAAGTTTTGAAAACTTTCAAATGTGACCGCACTTGTTTTCAGAAATTGTAAAATCAGCATCGGAAAGTAGCATTTCGGAGGCATGTGATAACTCAGACAATACATCAAAATCCAATGATTCAGAAAAACGCGAGCAAGTTAACAAATTAAAACCAAACGATAATAATGAGACACGAAAAAATAGTATAGCAGGAACAAAATCCTTGCACGAAATGAAATGTATTGTCGAAGAAGATAAAATTGCTCTTGAAAAGTCCGAAAGCTTGGGTAAATACTTTTGCGGAATAAATATCTATTTCCTATAAACTGCATAAAATAATTACATTGCAGCGGAAAAGAGAACATGTAGCGAAGACCGGAAGGAACAAGACAGGACAATTCGCCCGAGTAAATCAGATACTAGTTTAACCGAGTCGTTTGTTGTTATCGATAATGAGTACAAAAGTAAAACTAATAGTGAAAATATCCTTAGAAAAGGTACGTTTCTTAAAATTGTTTTTTTCTTTAAGTATTTTGTTTTGGTAAAAAAAACTTAATACCTGATTTTAAAAGGATTCAAATGGCAGAGACAATTGGTCTTTAGATCGAAACTCACAATGCATACGGCCTATGATCGTAAGGATAATGCAGAGCCTGCAAGTATTACTGCATTAACAGTTTCGAAAGATCACAAAGTCCTTTATGTAGGTTAGTATAAATAGTTTGATGACGTTTCGCAAATATATTAGACGTTAGATAGGTGCATTGATTTACAAATTCTTTTCCAAAGGTGATGCACGCGGGAGGATATTTTCATGGAGCGTAACAGAAACGCCTGGAAGAGGAGTGGCGGATCACTGGTTGAAGGATGAAGGAGCTGACCAATGTGTAAAATGTCATGTTAAGTAAGTGAAATATTTTCTCTCTACTATTAATTTATCGTCATTTACAATCTGCCTTGCTATTAGATTCAACCTGTATGAACGTAAACACCATTGTCGTAATTGTGGGCAAGTGTTTTGCAATAAATGCAGTAGATTTGAGTCGGAAATATCCCGGTTGCGTATATTGAAGCCCGTTCGAGTGTGTCAGGCTTGCTACAGTAGCCTACGGCATAATTCTACAGAATTGTAAGAGGATTTGTTCTAATTGTATTTTGTCCCTCCCAACACACATCAATACCAAATAAACTCTCGTCAAGTCCTGCTGATGAATCAAATTATGAAACATAACACAAGAGAGATAATAATTTAAAATAATTAAGGCATGAAAAGTAACAATAATATCCCCTAGAAATAAGTGTAAACAATTGTACCAGATTTATAAAAAGAAAATGAATACAATAATATCAGTAGTGACTTACACTGTGAATGTATTATATAAAACACAAAATGAGTTATATAGTAGTAAGTAGAAAAATTTTATTTCAATTATAAAGTGTTAAAAAAACAAATGTATTCCAAAAGTCTTCATATACAAGACAAACCACAATCATCCGTAATTGAGTAAAATTTAGCTAAGATGAAATTAGTGTGAACCTTTTGTAACAATTCCTGTAAGTGGAAAAGTGTTCCAGCTGCAAACATGATCCTTGTAGTAAAAAATGTTAGTCATTGTACTCTAGCGATAAGAAGATGTTTATTAAGAAAACTGTTTAGAGTTTATGAGTGGTTAGTCAATGTTGAAAGTGCTCTCCGTCGTGTAGTTTGAAATCACCAGTATTCAAAAAATTAAAAAATGCAAAAAATGTGCTCTGTTAGCAAAATTTCTTGTAGTATTCGTGATGTATTTATTTTCACTTAGATTGTGAAATTTGTTGGCCTTTAGAGATATTATTGAAGTATTGTAGAGTGGTTAAAATCTGATTTTATTTCAGCACTTTCTTAAGACTGACTATTAAATGAGACATGAAAATGTTTTGACTCGGATGATTTGCAATAGATTTGAATCCACATGAACGTAGTCAAAACAAAGCAATTCTGTTGATATATTTTTAATTATTTAATTATACAAAGTAAACATTTATTGTATATTATGTAGGTATGTATTTATTCAACTATTTCGATACTATACTAATGAGTTTGTTTCTTTTTATAATGCAATCCGAAATATTGTGATTATTATTCTAGTACGATATTATTTATAAAAATCAAAAATATATAATCTTTTTACGATAAATACAGGTGATTCTTTAACATAGCAGATTTTGGGTTTTTGTCCTTGATTGCAACATAATACATATTTTGCTAATGTAATATAAATTTTTTGTTTAACAATTCTTTTATGTGTTTAAATGCTCTTCAATTTGTTACGTTCCGATCTGAATAAATTATTTCAAACTTCAATTAGTATTTTACTTCTAGTACAATTTTCAGAAAAACGGAAGCACAAAAATTGATTTCCTTTCAAAATAATTGCAAATATTTTCTAACGGAACCCGCCAACACAATTGATACGTAGTGATTGTATATTCAGAGGACAAAATGCCATTTCCAACAATTAACAGTTATCAATCTTATTCACGCATTACCAGCACCCTTGATGACTAAGCTAATGTAACTATTACCCATTTTCCACCACTCAATAAGGACTTAATTTGCTTCCGCCCTATCGTTCAAAAGGATGCCATTCCAATCTAAATGATCCCCTAACCCCGCTCCAACAGACGAACAGGAAGAAAAATGATGGCAACCTTCACTGCGAAGGCTAAATAGGTCCAGTTTCAAGGACTGTTTGATTGCCTTACAATAAAAGTGAAGACAGCAGATGAATGGGATGTAAGCCCCACAAGGGCATAAAATTATTATAAAAAAAGAGAGGAAAATTGTAACAGTAAATCGTTGTGTTTGCATGTGTAGTCCATCAGTTCTGCTGGCGGAAGGGGTGGCTCTTATTTGCCGTAATCACCCTGCGCGCTAATACCGTCATGTGAGTCGAACCACGTGTTACCTTGGCAGTCACGCACAACGCGCATCCAGCCTGGACCTCACACCCTGTATCCCGCCCCCAGCTTCCCATGTACCCCCAGGACGTAGAGGAGGGATTCTTAGTGCTAGTGTGATGATATGTTTTGATACCGGTGGAGGCCGTGTTTATCCTTGTCGCTTCCTGTTCTGTTTTTGTTTTCTGCTTTCGTTGTTGTTTGTTGTGCTGCCCTGCTTTTGTTTTTATTTCCCTACCCCGGAGTACACCATGCGAAAAGGATCAGCCTCACTAGAGGCGCTCGACCATGTAATGATTACATCGAGCGAGGGAATATGTGAGATTAGGTTATGTTAATATGTGTCCGGGCGAAAAGTTAGTTTTTAAACAATTTTGGCTGCAGAACATCGTATCCTTTCCAGTATTTTTCGTCATTCAGCCACCCATTTGTCGACATCAATTTCTGCCAGCCGCAATCCTCTAGGCGAGATGAGTTTGAAGCAAGTCGAAAACCAGATGAACCTCCTGCGGTTATCCTCCACCGCATCTTGTCCTGCCTGGTACTATAAAGTGTTTAATGTGGTGCTGTTTCCATGGAGCGACTAATGGCATGTCCTCCGAATGTTTCCATTCCCATCATCAATTTTTTATTGTTCGTATATTTTGATGCAGAAATTATAGAAGACGTCCTTTGGATATTGTTTGAACGTTGCAGAAGGCACTGACCAATAGGGTTAGGACTTTCTTGAGAATCCTGGATGTTATTGTCCTTGGGCAAAATAAATAGAAAATCGTCTTAAGTGGATTATCTCTTACATGCAAATTCGTCTGTTCGTCCTGGGTAATTCTCTAAAGGAGACTCGTCGTCGACTTATTGTGTTTCCTTTAATATTTGGGTCTAATTCGGTTTGGTGTTCTTAATATCCTTTGAAATGCATATTCAATACAGTTGTGAGCAAAAGATAATAGAAAACAATTTTCTCAATAGACGTTTTTTGTTACTCCCATGGTGAACATTTTTTAGATGATGCAAGCTTGTGTTGATTCTTTCAATGAATTCAATTCAAATATCGTATAACTATACTTAATTATGTACATTGTACAATAAAAAATTAATGCGAAATTTTGGTAAAAAATATAGGCTTTTGTAAATAAATAGATAATATTTTTTATTTTATTATTTTCATAACTTGTATAATTTTGAGACTTTTAATGCAAAGAAGAAAATTAATGAATTCTTGTAAACTGAATTAATTTAATTTTGAAATATTAAACAAATGTGAGCAATCTGGTAAAATAATTATTTGTTTGCATATTTGCATATGCGGCTCTTTGCTTGCCAACTCAATAGAATTCATTAATAAAAATGCTTCCAATCACATGTAATTCAATGTGAACGTACTTTCGAACATTCAATCTGCTGTTAATAAAATATATATTATACTTTAAATGTAAATAAATTCTTTTCCTGAAAGCAAAGTATTTGGAAATGTCATGAAAAACAGAAACATCAGAGAACTGTTACAGTATTTTTATTTTATGGTAACTCACTTTTAATTCATACGTGAATAAATTAAAGTTATTTTTATTTCATATACAAATTTTATAATCACATTAACATTAACAATTACTTATTTTTAGTTACGATTTGTAACTCTGTTTTGATTATATTATAATTATATTAATTCAGTTTATAGTTATCGTAATAATTAAATAGTAATCCCGTAAAACAATACTCGTAAATCCTTAATCAATTGTTTACTAATAAAATTAATAGATACTATTTTTACACAAATTAAAACAAATTTGTGATGTTTTTTCAACAAAATCGAATATCAATCAGAAATATTTTTAAATATTGGCACTTTCGACCACATTTAAAACGTTTTTTATTGGAATATTTTACACAAATAATTAATTTTACATGCATTTTCTACAGAGAGCTCCGGGTACACTAAGTTTACATTCAGATGCCGAGAATCTTTATACATTTACGAATTTTATAATTTGAAACTGGCCGTTGTCGCTGCTATAATTAGGTCTGAAGATGAAGACGGTAAATGGCACATGCTTTTGAATTTGGGATAAAATGAATTATCTAACTAAAACAGAAAGTATAATTGGCTAATACCAATAAAATTATGAAATATTCTTATGATTATCATTTTATGTTGTCATTCCTCTAAGTTCACACTGTAAAAACAATTAATGACTAAGTTTCTGACAAGTTTGTCATTCGTGCAATACAGCATTAGGAATTTTAAATTTTTTTCATAAAACATAAAAAGAAGATTTCTCCTTATGCAAATAACAAGTGCAACTGTAAAAATCATTTATAATCTCATTATGAAAAACAAAGGATTGCTCCGATAGAACCATTATCAAAAACTTTTTTCTTAGAAAATCAGCTCCGTTGGGTAATATAAGTACATATCTTTCTAAAACCTTATCTCTTCAGTCTTACCATCACCAACATTGCTTGTTATTGTATAATTGTTCACGACTTCCGAATCACCTTCACATATCCCAAGGATAAATTGATGGCTTTGAATAGACTGAACAGAAACTCCCTGCCGTAAATCTCCTGATCCTTCTGGCAAAGTTATTTTTTCATCTTATTCAAACTTTGAATTGCTGCAGTTGCCAAAAAACCAAGCTTCATCAGCCAGGATTGAAATTGGGTTTCGCCCCGACAGAACACGCTACCAACCGCAAACTGCGATGGCGGTTCCTCATCGTTAGCGGAATAAAAGAAAAATATTACGACCACCGAAGGATAACATTAAAAATTTGGGGAACTTAATTACTTATCGATTGAGTACTGTTCCATCGAGTACATGTCGCGCAGGAGCCGAGCGATGGGAACGTTGCCGATGGTTTCCTTAAAGAACAAGGCCTCGATGGTGGATGCTCGTATTGTCCGCAACGAGGGCAGCAACAGCAGCAGGCGGCCGAAGCGGGTGGGCTGACGAGGGTACCTGAGTCTCACGTGGTCAGACAGGATGCACTGGGCCTGATCCTGAAGCATTTCCACTGGTTGTACATCGCACAAACCTGCAGTTTCAGGTGAGAACAGACTGATTGCCTTCATGCATCCCACCTCGCTGCCGTCTGGTGAAATCTGCCTGAAACGGCACAGAATTTCTTGGATTGTCTTCATTTCCGTTATTGTGGCATCGTCCTGCAGAACACGCTCCTTTATCATTGGACTCTCCAAGATGGGCGTTAAATCCAACGGAATGCTCCATTGCGCTAAATTCAGGAGAAACAGTTCCTTCCACGATTCCTGACCGAAAAAACTCGTATAACAGCTGCAGATTGGCATTAGAGGTGTTAAGGACTTACCTGGAGCAGAAGCTGTTGGTCATTTCGTGAAAGCGTTTGGAATGGCATCAGGCATCGCACCCACCTGACGGCCATAAACAGCAATCTAGCTGTTGTCTCTTGCAGCATCTCCCACGACAGGAACCTGGAGTCCATGCCAATTAAGGTCTGTGGCAGGGGTGGGAACAGTATTGAATTGTGAACTTGATACTGGATGATCTCCTGGCACTTGTCGGGACTAAGAAGGATCTCCAGAAAACCGTTCTGCCGTGAGTTCGAAGGCAAAGGTGGCGTCGTCGATGGTGTTGTTTCGACATTCAATTTCGGGCTACCCGTCCCCTCAGAGGGTGGTCCACCTATGCTGGATATGCTCTGGATGGTGTGAGTGGGTGACGGGGATAGATGGTGGAGAGGCTTGTAGAACTCACTTGTGTTGGAAGTTGTAAGGTCAAAAGTGGGTACATGGTCGGTCATTTTTGTTGCATCCATCAGGCCAGGATGGGGGAGGAGCGGCGCAAATCCCATTGATGTTGCCTGACCATGGGGGTGCAATTGCGATGGATGGTGGGGATGAAAGGGTTGGTGCTGTGCCGTTGCTGATATGTGAGACGTGTAATTGAAAGAGGCTGATACATTTGTCACAAGAGACACGGGAATATGAGGATTTGGATGTGGAAGTTGAGTGGCTCCGTGGTGCATTTGGGGATGGATCTTTGGTTTCCGCGGACCCCGCTCGTGCTGGACAGCTATGAGAAGTAAGCAACCAGAAAGTTCACAAGATATTAAAGCGCTTTACATTTAATAGTATTAACTGTACAAATACAACAACAGTTGATTATAGGTAGGTAATACTCCCGTTTTAAATACTGGGTTGGTCATATTAGGTGGACCCATTTATTTTTTTAAAGAAAGCATTAAAAAAACATCTTTTTGACTGTTCAAGTGAAAAATCATTTAATTTGGTTTGAGGAGATTTGATTACATCACCTTTTGAAGATGATATTGCGCAAGTGGTTGCCCTGAGGTCGAAGGGCCTAATGTGGCAGTTTTTCGCCATTTTCCGTCGTATTTGGCCTATATTGCGGTCGATATAGCGACTATTTTCTGGCGGATGCTGGCCTTAGGTTCGTCTAGCGTCCTTGGCTTGTTGACATAGACTTTGGATTTCAAAAACCCACAGGAAAAAGTCCGGTGGCGTCAAATCGAGCGAACTCGTTGGCCAGTCAATATCACCGTCTTTGGAAAATGAATTGAAATTGAATTGGAATTAGCGCTTTCACAATATTGAGAAGTTGCTTTGAATGTAAAACTAAGCGCAGACTGACGCTGGTGGTGCCGGTGGCGGAGGATTTATGGCCTTACCACCGCCACGGCCGGCGAAATCGCGTCAGTCTGCGTTTAGCTTAAAGCTGCACAATAACAGTGCGTTTTTGTGGCATGTACGCTCCATAGCAAAAATCTCCTGAGACTGACGCTTCAAACACCAGCTATCATTATTCATTCTGACGTTCCTGGTCAAAGTTATATAGTGTTTAAAAATGGGTCCACATAATATGGCCAACCCTGTATACTTTTTAGTAGATTTATTTAAGCCCTAATTGAAAACGTATGTCGTATATTTATTACAATAATTTTGCGAAATCCTTAATATCTAGTTGAACTCATTTATCTTATGAATTTATTCATTTAAAACTACTATAAAATTTAACTAATCTTTGTCTTCTTCTTTCGTTGTTCGTAAGGTCTTAGGTTTATCAGTAATAATCCTTTTTATGTTTGGTAAAGTTAACTCTTTTAATTATTAGTCGAAATTGAACAAGAAAATATAGTAAACAGCATATTTTTCGCTCTTCCTAAAACTTTTAATCCTGTTTACGCAAAAATTATTCAAAACCTAAGAAAGCAAATGGATTTTTCTTCCGTAGTCAAAAATTCCTTCTTTTTGCCAACTTACAAATTATCCTTATTCATCTTTTTACAAGAGGAGCACCCTGATACTGATGGGTACTGAGGCTTGTAATGGAAGGGATTAGTTCGATGTAAATTTTTGATGTATCTATGCAAATAAAATTAAGAGCAGGATACATGTGGGCGGATTATTTTCTACTCAAGTGCACTTTTTCTGTTCCTCCTCGATTGTGTTCTTCTGCTGCAAGCAGGTAAAATTACACTTTTAGGAAAGTTTAATTTTGTTTTGTGTACCTAGTATTTTTTATGAGGTTTTTGATTAATTGAGAATTAAATAAAGTAAATTATGAATGAAACGTCAACCAGTAAATTTATCAATTTTTTTCTTTAATCACTCATTAATACCTGTGAAATATTAAAATATTACGATTTCATTATGTCTCCGATAATAAGCTTTAAGGTGTTCCACATTATATCTCTTCAGTAAAATTGAGATGAAAACATTTTCAAATTGCAACATTTCGCTACAAATCCGCTTATTGTTGCAATTGCACAATTCCAAAATTCCTGTATTAAATGCATTCAGTCAACTGGGTTAATATGAGTTGGGGCGAAAGTTGAGCCAAACGGTTTCCGATTTGGTATGTCCTGAAGGTACGGTTTGGGTCAGTTGACATACACCGGCTTAAGCACGGCTGGACATGATATTGCAGTTTGTCTGGTACACATCACTCACCCCAAAACACGGCCACCCTCAAACTGGGAGCAGAGAATTACATTGGGAGCGTGTAAATAGAATTCCGAGGGCGTTTTAATTTGTGGTGTCAATAGAATTAAAAATTAATCACCTCGGAGGGAACATGACTTTTAGTAACGATTTCCCTGTTGCCGAAATGAATGTGAGGAATCCTTTAAAATTGATAGACCTTCGAATAAGCCCTGAAAAAGTCATCAGTGCATCAGCTGTCCTGGTTCCCGATGTCCACCCACACCTTTGGCAGCGCTTCTTCATCACCGTGCACCAGATCACATATGCCCACAGACTCCAGGATGTGCTCGGTGACTCTCCCTCTCACCCTGTGTCACACATGCACATTATCTCACGCCATCATCTCGATAATAATCATCGCCGCCGACACCCCTTCACGGTGCATCCATCAAGACCCAAGACACCCTCCTGCCCACCCCCGGCCCTAATGCCGCAGTCATTATATCATCAAACTAATCCGCTTTCCTAAGATTTTCCGTTTGAACTTCCAAACACAGGAATCAGTCAGTCTTGCATAATGTGGAATCGAGTCGAAGGACGACAGCAAATGGGGGCTGGCCTTGCCTCCTGGCTAGTAAACGTCTTGACATTAAGTTTCCATCAAAGTTTCATTTGAAATTCTCGTAAATTCTCCAGTGGGTGTGCGCCAATTCAGGGGAGCTCCGTTCAGCCCAAATGTGGGATTTCAGGATTCATGCTCAGCACGTTGCGTTTCTCTGCCTTTCTCGGCCAGTCTGGCAACGAGGAGGGCGAAGCGGCACAATTTCAAATAAAGCATCAACATTTAAGTAAGTGGTAAACTCCACCTAGTCGCGTCCTGAAACTCGATGGAGACGTCCTGATATGGGGGGGGGGGTAAATACAACTCCATCGCACCCTCAAACGGTTCCTTGAGCTTTCTGAGGCTGGCGAAAAGTCCTCCGTAAGCTTCAAGGATTGTTCTGGATCATTTCACTCAGGACACTTTTATTTATTACTGCTATGAATGGGGATGATAATTTAAAAATGTGTTTCTTTTCCCGTCATCTACCCCATCCCTTAGGCTATTTACAGCCCAGAAACAGGAACATTGCGTCAAGGTGTCTAATAGATGGGGCCCCCTGGCGAATTGAGATTGCCTGAATGTGAGGGTGATTTCACGGTTGCTATTTTAAATTGATTTCAAAAATGAGTAAACAGAGAATACCTGGAAATAAACAGATGTTGATCATCACCCTAATTAATGATATTTTGGCCGTATCAGTTCTGCTCTCGCAGGGATAGAAGATGAGCTAGAGACTGAATTGAGTGCTCTTATTGTAAGTGTAATGGATGTCGATTTTGTCAATCCGCCAGAGCCGTAGATTAACAGTAAATACTTTGATTCGAAAATCTTATTTTTACTTTCTTCTGATTTGCAGGTGTTCTAAAATGGAGAAGTCGTTCTCGTCATTTGTACAACTTCTAAGTTCTACATCAGTTAAAAATAATGTGAGATTCTTCGCTTTTATTATTTAATATTATAACTTTTCTTAAATGGTTCCTTGTACTACTTTTAATACTGGTTTTAAGCATAAATTATACGACAACTGTTTATGCGGTATTGTATAAAAACTATGAAAAATGATTTTAAGAATACAGTATATTAATCTGTAAGTACATTTCCTTATAAATTTCATCATGGGAGTGAATTAATCTATATAATAGTTCACGAATACCATGTGCAAAATTTGAACCGTAGTTTTCCTGAACTTCTCATTTAAAATTAGATTCTTATTCCTGTATTTGGTAATTAAAATTAAAATTTGTTTCTGTTTTTCAAATAGGTGAATTGAAAATCTCTGTTGTTAAACTTTCTTGCAAATTATTTCATACTTTTTTGCAGAATACAAAACTACACATTTTAAACTTGGTTATAAGTAACTTCTTTAAACGTTATAACCATTTATATAAGCTCAACCATTTGAAATTCGAGAACTTTCACATTACGTATATCTATTTTAGGCAGAGGATTTTGTAAACGAAATTTCGCGTGCAAATCCTTTTTCGAACTCCACACACGCACGCCAAAAGTCCTTCTAATTGTAAATCTATCAGAAATAAGCATCCAGCAATTTGGTAAAGCACCAAAATCGCTTACCTTAAAAGGATTCTATCAGAATTCATGTTATCTATTGATCCCGAAGGGAGATCAAAGCTTACCGTAGTTTCAAAGTCGTGTTATGTGGGAGGATAAGCCGGAGGGAAGCTGGACCACAAACATCCCTTCTTGAAGGATGTTTGTTTGAGTTTCTACTTCGGACACATCGGCAAATCCAATTCCATTCAACCTCTTTCCAGACATTCATGGCATTTCTTTCCAATTTCACGTTTCTCTTTTGGTTTGTCGACCAACCCTCGACTGTTACTGTTCGTTCAATTTACACTTTTGTGCACCCCCGCCCATTTAGGGATTTGTGTCGTGTCTTCGAGTGTGACAACCAAAGAGCGTGTGAATTTCAACAGATAAACAACGAAATTTTTGTTATCCCCATTCCTTGTGATCCTTTCGGTGAATGTTATTCTTGTAGAGGTTTCAATATAATGGGGAGCTGCCAGCCAAAAGCCTCTAAGTTCAGGGTGCGTGGGGCTTAAGGGATGCTGCTCAGTTGTTTGATAATCGCATCGTAACTGAACTCTTCTAAGGTTTTTGGTCTATTTTCGAGCTCTTCACTTTCCAACATCGTTTGGGTATTTATGCAAATTATTTAATATTCTGATTTTCTATAGCATCCTTTTCAGCAGGAGCAGCAATACTCAAAGGATGCTGAATCTCCCACAGGATTGTTAACTGGGATAACAATTTAAATTTAGCGCCCTAATCAGGTATTACTTTGGCTTTTTGTCGGTTGAATTTCATTTGAATATTTTATCGCGGTTCGTTTTCGTGTTTTTGAGCGTAATTAAAAGGTTTTTACGGTTAGAAGAGATTTTGTTGCTTTTGTAAGAAGTTCTTATTGAAATATTGTTAAAGTTTTCAATTTAGCAGTTTTTTTTTTTTTTTTTTTTTGGGTGGAGGTTTTCTTATGTGATGTTTTGATTTTGAAAAAAAATGTATTTGCATGGAAATAAGATGACGAAAAGAAGGAATATTTTTTGCAGAAATAAATAGAATTTTGTTGTCGTTTTGTTGTTGAAAATTGATAGAATTGTTGTAATGTGATTGTTATTTCAATATTAAATCATTTATGGCAATTATGTATACCTCATAATAATACTAATAGGCTCGATAATTTGAGATATTAATTTGAGATATTTTGACAGAAATTTAAAGCTTTTTAGGAATGTTTTATACAGTTTTTATTGAATCCAAAATTAGATTAAATGAATCTAAATAAAGTTTTGCTTTTTACAAAATTATTTTGAAGTTTTTAGCAAAGAAGAAAATTGATTTTTAATTTTGCAATATTATGTAATTTGCGTTTTATTATTTTTATTTCTAAATAGGAAAAGATAAAAGAAATGGAATCGCCGAAATCGCAGTTATCGACATTAATCTTTTAGAAATCTGCACTTTGTAATTTATTAAAAACTTACCATCTTTGTTCATTGCCGACTGGAAGCACTTCGCTAATCGGCAGGCACGACACTGATTCCTGTGCGTCTTATCCACAGGACATCTTCCTTTCATTTCACCTGTTGCCTTGCAAGTGTAAATCCTGTTCCTATGAATGCTCCTCTTGAAGAATCCCGAACATCCTACGAATCCGCAAACATACTTTTAACATCGAAATAATATTAAAAAAGTTGCAAACCACTCACCATCGCAACTGTAGATGCCGTAGTGCTTTCCGGAACTTCGGTCGCCACAAACTTTGCATGGGATGTCCAGAAGGCGGTCGCCTATGGATTGGTAGAGTTTTATAATGACTGCGTCTCTATTTTTCGCGGATTATAATCAGAGCAACAAAAGTGGAAAAATTAATCCTTTCACGGTTGGGGAAAACGAAACTGAGAAAGTACTTGAAGACAATCGAAAGCCTTCGGGCCTAGTGAAAAAAAGTCGTCAAACGGCAAACAAGGAAATCCTTTTTGGGATTTTTCTTTAATTGTTACCCAGTGCTAATTTTCCCAAGCATGAACCCTTTTTTCGCATTTTTTCCCATCGTGAATTTTGCCATTGCAAAAACTTTTGCAGTTAGAAACTGTTTTTTGTTTTTCAATATCTGTTGGTTTGCAGGAACTGAAAAGACCAACCGAAAAAGAAAAAAAGTAAAAAAGGATTTGTTGTGTGGCTAATGGAATTACGCAGTCAGAAAAAATAATTAGAATGCCTCGTTATGTTGTTCTTCAAAGAAGGATGATGAATCGGATTTAAGTGAAATTATCCCAGATTACGCTAGAAATTAGCTCAAGTGGAAGGGTGTGACTCGGCGATTTTAGAAAGGGATCGGAAAGGACCTTTCACAAAGGGACACCATCCACCCAAGGAGTACCTGATGGCACGTTATGAGACCTTAGTCACGTGTTAAAGTTAAGGCAATATACACTCGATATATAAAACCTCGTATAAAAGACATATCAATAATTTTTATCTAATTTACTGATAAATATCCTTGTGAGGGTTTGTTGGTTCGCATTTTTCTCATGTTATTATAAAAGTAAAATTGTAGTGTTTCCGTTCCATATTGCGGAAAGAATGAATAATATCAAGAAATACTTAATTTTACGTTTTTCTTTATACTACTAAAAAATATATTTCATAACTATTTATTATTAATTAAAATTATTATTAATTGAACAATTTTCAGACAAAAAATAAGAAATTTAATTCGCAATTTTTGTGAAACCACTTTATTAGCATATTGGAAATATAAAAAAAAATACACTACAAATGCGCAGCAAAATAGAATTCGATAGGTTTGAAATTCGAAATAATTGAAAACTTGTTAATAAACATAAAAAATTTGATTTTCAAGATTAGGTCTACCAATTGGAAGACAGCTGGAATGTGTATTTATGTATTTTGTATATATATTAAATCCAACACAAGCAAACAGGTGTAAAAAGAAAATATGAATTCTTAATTTTCTTATCTAGGGTTAAAAAGTTTATGCGTTGGAAAAAGAATTCGCGTTGTGGTTGCAATTAACTTATCAAATCCTATAATAAACGTTTTAAACAAATAGTCATTATCATTGTTTAATGATAACCATTTTTAATTTGTGCATTAACTACGAACAATAAAAGTTATTTGGAATTATTACAAAATTTACCGAAACAGTACTCTAAAATTCTTAATAATAGGTATGAAAGGTAAAATATAATAATGAAAAAGAAAGTCGACTGTTTCAACTCATTGAATAGAACGGAGTCCCTGGCGGAGGCCACTTTAAAGATCTGAATTTTAAAACATTATAAGTAAAAAATTTTAAATGTCGATCTAAACCATGGAAAAAAACTGATATCTCTCTGATATCTATAATGTTTGTGTAATTCATTTTTAAAATAGTGCAGTTTCTCTTCCGCATCATATTCAACATATGCGTAGTTTTTTTTTAGTTTTGCGCATAAAAATTGAAAACAAACTTTTCTACTACAATATTTATAAAAATGTGTATTTTGAAATGATTAATTTCAATTTATTTCTAAATTTTAAAATTCCTTGATAAGCACTAAAAATTTTATAAATTATTATTAATTTAAATATTATAAAAAATGTATTTTACTTGAAAGAAGAACATATGTGCCGTTAGAAAACAATTCAATTTTTTTTTTTCTCTTTGCTTTTGTATTTAATTTTTGGATTGGGTTGATTGAGAAAACAATGACAATTATGAGTTTGATTTTCAATTAAAACAGCTTTTTAAGAGAAAAAACTGAAGAGAAAAAATAAATTATCGATTATATATTTTTAATCAATGCACCCCGGAAACGTAATTTTTTTTGTAATTCCTCTTTTATACGCAAATAATGAAATGTTCAGATATGCGTTCTCTATTGGGAATGGAATGAGATAGCAATTCAGACTTTAAAAAATGTACCTAACAACAAAAAATTCTGAAAAAGCAACAAATTTTGCATAAGTTTAAACAGCACGGTACAAATAAAATGTTTCTTGATAAAAATAAAAACTTTTCGACTATACAACACATAAATTGAAAATTACCAGTTCCCATTTTTCTGAAGCACTTAAATCCGAAGGTATCCAGGATGCAACACTATGCTGTCCAAATTTAGTACATATAAAACTTTCCACCTCAACAGAGCACAATTCCTGAAGGTTCAATAATTCGTCAATATTGTCAATGCTCAATTCAAGAAACAATTGAATTTACGAATAAGGTTCACTATTTCATACAACAAAAGCACTAATTCTGAGACACCACTGAAGTTTAGATCGAGGTTTTATGAACTATGAACAAGGCGGTTGCAGGTTGCGAACACCAACCGCGTCCATCCCAATTTAGCGACTAATTGTATCCTGCGGAACTCGCATCACGAATTTAGTTAGATTCTAAAACGTAGACAGTAATAACCGTGAGGAAGATGTCCTTACAATCGCCTTCTCAGTCGTCCTAGCTTTGCACAGTCAGTGGCTCGCGGCGACTTTTCCTTGGGACTGGTCCCACACCGCATCAAGAACGCCCCTCAGCCCACCTCACACCCTACGTGATCTGTGGCCTTCCATAGCTCACCACAAAGTGTCAGGATTTGATGTATTCGCCACATGTATGCAGCCCCCTTGGGGAGTTCATAAACCTGTATTGCAACCCGGAACTCACCACCTCGCCATCCCGAATGTGACCTACCAGCTTTGTGCATTCCCGTTAAGATGGGGTATGCAGGACGAAACCAAGACTTCCCAACAGATAGACTTTAGATGAAATTTTGAAATGAGAGATGAAGTGTGACCCCATCCCACGCCGGATGTCGTCCTGACATTGGCTAAGTGGGCGTGGTTGACTCCGTTTGCAAATGTCAGGGAGTAATTTTGCAGCAATATGAGAGGGTTGATTTGATGACTGCACAAATTGAAGTGACTTGCGAGTGTAGTGGTTGACTGAGGGTGGAGCCTGCAGATCAGTCAGCCAGTTTGATTCACTCAATTTCAGCGGCATCCGGGTAATCCCCAGCGGAACCACGAACCCATGCCAAGGACACCAGCATTTAGGGGTTTGTGTTCGAAGTAACATTAATGCATGTGTGTGTGGACTAATAACACCAGAATTGCCTTATTGAATGCTGATGGCTAGCGCTCCCATCCCATGTCCTTATTGACTCCTGCCACGTCATCGAGAACAGACATTTTATTTTTATTCCTGCGGTTATATTAACCAGTCAGAGTAGCAGTAAGTCGTCCACTACATTTGCAACAGCACCATCTTGACGATGTTATCCTTGCCATCAGTACAGGGATGTAACTCCGCCTCCATCGCTCACATCGGCGTCGACAACCACTAAGCACAGAGCAAGCCATGAAATCAGGGCACGTCCTTTGGTAGCATTGGCGTGTAATACCAAGTCCTGGAGACGTCCTGATTCCCGTTGAACAAGGAAAGCAAAAGTTATCTGCCATCCGCACACGTAGTGGTGGATTCACTCTGGCCAAAGCTTCCTGCCGTCTGCAACCTCATAATTTTCTCATTTTTCAACTAGGAGCGAATTTTCCGACTTTAGTTCAAAAAGCTTTTTGCCATCCCCACTAACCCGCTGCACCCCGTCGAGGTGTTTCGTGCGACCACGTAAAGCTAAAAAATAGCCAAAAAGGAGTCCGGAGGTTATATAGCAGGATTTAAATTATAAATAGAGCCAAATGGAAATTGTCCCACTGTGGACCTGGATTCAATGATGAGTTGCGAGTGCACCACCCTTTGTGAAGATTTGCTTAACAATTTGGAGAATTCGAAGGACATCGGTTTCGGTCATATGTTGCAAAATATAGAAATAGAATTCTATGGCGCAATGTAATTTAGGTACCTATGTATAATATATTATTATGATTTTGTTATTGGTTCTAACAGACATTAGTAGCTATTATATAAAAATCATCTTAAAAATTAAAACGGCAATATTTAGGGACATTTTAGATAGGTACGTACTATTTTCCTTCGTACAGCTGTTAATATACTAATTTATAAATTTTTTAAACATGAACAAATTATTTTATAATTGAAAATAGTTCCTATCAAAACAAATATTACTTAAACTTAAACGCCAAATATTTAAGGAGGTACTTTCAATTCTTATAACTGTTCGTCATAAACCAATTGGAGTTTCAAAGCCTTGTTTAACTTCTGCTTCCATTCTTCTTTACCTATTATCTACAAGAAATTAAATATTTATCAATGTACAAATAATATTCAAGTAAGAAATTCTTTTTAGGTATTCACACAATATATAGATAATTATTCGAAAGTAATATCAGCGTTGCTGATTACGGACAAGTAAATATAAATCTCTCCAATATCGAAAGTCTATAAATGAATGTGAATAGAATACACATTCGATAAAAAGAGAGTCACGAATCATAAAATCACGCATTCCGGTAGATCTAATTACTTAATCAATTAAAGTTGATTGGACGAGGAAACCCATTTCTGCAAAAAAAGCGTAAAGGACATCAACACTACGTCCGAAAGGCTATTCAAAGAAATCCTATAAGAGCCAGCAGACAATTAGGTTTTTACTAGGCTTTTTGCACTATCTGGAATAATGTGGGAATTTCGTCGTATTCACCGTTAGCCAACAATTCTGTACACGTTCCGTACATTTCCCAAGGATAATTGGTTTTTATAATATCGTTCGCTATCTGCGTGTGCTTTACTGCTTTCGTGATTTTATCTTCTCAGGCTCCACCAACTTATTCGCTTCCAGTTGGCAACAGCTACCAATGATGGTCCTCATCCGGAGACTGACCCGTACAGGGATTCTGAAACTCTTCAGGATTTCAATAACCTCTAATTACCGTGAGCCACGAGAGAGAAAAAATTATCACAGCAGCAGCAGCATTTGGTTTTCATGGCTCCGGGGCTAAGTTTGCTATGAGCTCCAGCCAGCATATCCTTTGTCACCAGGCTACCCTCGTCTGGGGTGTGGGGGGGGGGGGGGGGGGGGGGGGGAAGCAGCCAGAGAAAAATGGTAAACGACGTTTGTTTAGACACGAAACATAAACAGACATTTTTCCAGCTTCCGATCCTCATACATTTTTCCACCCTTTTGAAAAGCTGCTGGAAAAATTTAAGTTTGCTGTGAAAGAGTTCACAAATACACCTGAGCTTAACCCGGACGAAAGGAAAGGTATTTCTGCGATTTCAGTGCCAGCAGCTGCAAGGATTCCCACTGCGCTAATATGTACATAAAGATCAGCGCCCAGGAGATATATCCCGACCTCCTGGCAAATGTGTACTACTTTGGTAGCGCGACAAATTGTTTCTCATGAAAACATCCATCTACGCTCCACGGTGGAATTACTCCTTGATACCTTCAAGTATCACCGGGTATCTCACCTAATTACCCTGAGCACTTTGAAGTGCTACTCAGGTGGCGGCCGCAATGCTCCAAACACCTCTGGGCCCTGAATACATTTCAAAGCTATTTGCCAGTGATTCTGCAGCGCCTTGACGTTGGTCTTTTATTCACTTTTAAGGAGCGAAAAGCAATAAGTAGGATATCACGTAAATTATGACCGCGTTTGCAGGGATCTTAGCGCAATGTGCGTGTTCTTTGCGGTGGTTACATTCACAGGATTTGGTTCCAACCCTTGCGGCCGTGATTAATTACCTCAGCGCTTTGCACAAAATTTCTGGGTAAATGAGTCCAGCTCAAGAATTCCTCAGATGGAAGTAATTAGTTAAGGTTACTTAACCTTAACGTGTAATGGGTGTTTGCAATTAAATCTATTTCGTTTTCGGTAATGTTCTTGGACAACAGCGGATCGTTTTGCATTTATTATTAAAATGTTATTCTTTTGTTGAATTGTATCATAATACCAGTTATTTGAATATAGACATATGTTTGCGCACTGTTTTTTAATTTGATAACGATTATTTTTTTAGAGTGTGGTGTTTCAAAAGCTCATTACAGTTTCAATTGTTGTTCTCAATATTATGGCATAATTTGATAGAAAAGGAAATTTGAACGAGCACTGATACCTTTGTTTACAATTACAAGGTTGTAGGAAAAGTGTTCCAAGTATTTTCAATTATGATTGTATTTTAAGTTCTATAAATAACTGTTTAAGTACTGCATATTGTTTTAATATTATATTTTCGCAAATATGATTGAAGTAGAACCCCTGCGAATTAACGAATTATACGTCCACATGTAACAAGCCAAAATGTAAATCATTGCAGTTGGTGAAGGAGTGAAACACACTCTTCCTCCCCGGCATCGGAAAAATCAATTTGTTCGTGCCATTTTGACTAAATAAACACTCCAGTGTTTGGAGCCAACATGGTAGAAATGAAATGGCGATGAAGATCGAAAGGCTGGCTGAGTGTAAATATTTGCAAATCAAAAATCACACAATCACTTTTGATAGAGTCTCTCACGTTCAGTGTTTTCGGTACAAAATAGTCGTTCCACTTCAAAGGACTCTGTCCAGGGCTCGACACGGGGAAGAACTCGATAGTGACAAGTTATTTGCACAAGGTGTCCTGTCATCTTTTCCGAAGTGGTCCATTTGTCATCTGCCACCCTCGCAATTCGATTGAGTTATTAAGCAACCGGGGACACCTTGACAGCCCAACAACAACAATCAGGATCTGTTCCGGAAGATGTTTGTCATTGAAACCCGCCTAATTCTAGCCTCCTTACATAAGGAGAGAGGGATTTTTTTCCAGTTCGTTCTTTGTGCGGTGGAAAGAAATGATGACAAGGATGATGATGCTGCCGCCTTTTTGTCTATTTACATTCCCTGATACCCTGATCCCATCAATTTGCGAGGATTCAGCAAAATTGTGTCACTTAGTTGCATTAAGTGAATTTCATCCATCCCTTAATCCTACCCCGCTGGTCGCATGTTTTCATTTTGTATTTTGCCAGATTTGAAACTGACAAGGAGTATGCATAAAAATCACGAAAGATTCAACAGCATTCCGTTTAGGGTTAAGGGGAGAGCGGAAATTGTATACGAACGATTAGGCAGCGTGTGATCATCCTTGTGCCATTTAATCCCACCTTTTAGAGAGTGTCCTGTACGTTTACCTTCTGCATTTTTCTGTTATTCCCCGGAATCCTGTCAAGTGGTGGGCGGTGGTCGCATCTCAACGGCGCATGTTGATATACTGTCCAACGAATTCGCCATTAAGATTTTAAAATGAATGGGGGAAAAAAATATTCAAATATTTCGAATGGGTTCACTCGAAACCGTTTCGTGATGCTGCAAATGTTAAGTGGCTTCCGTTTTTTCTGAGGGAACGTTTTTACAATTCTTTTCGGAAAAATTGTGTTGAGCTTTCAACGGGATCCCCAACTCTTAATTCCACAGCTAATTCAGGACAAGTGTGTGAATAACAATTTAAATTTAATGGAATTTTTACACTTTTATAAAAAAGATAAAAAATTGTTTGGTGCTGAATTAAAAGTGTAAATATGGCATTATGTTTAGTAATTGTTTACCCCTAATTTCCAGATATTTCCACAATAACAAAGTCTGTAGATAAATTCATTAAGTTCAGGAAATTTTGTTTTTTAGATTTTTTAAATTATATCCGGAAATTGATTAATGTTTTCAATTGAGAAATCATAAATAACCACCTTATTTGACTCGTTCTTAATCCTATCACTAAATAAATTAATTAAAATACCTACATGGGGACCGGGGTTAATGTAATGCAATTAATGCTCAAAATGATCGAAACAAATATGAATTGCTTGTCTTTGTAGATTCGCTATTTTATTATCTCTTTGCTGAGATTTACATTAAAAAATTCCTCGATGTTAATTAAATAATTGAGGCGTTGAAGCGGGTTGATGTCAATGTAATCGCGAATAAAGGCGATCGCCCACCTCAATTATTTAGTTTTTATATGCCTTATATTAACTTCTTACTTCACTCCGTGAATGTATCTCTTCAAAATTTTGCAACGCTAATTTACCCCACTTCCCGTTAACTTAGAGAACTGGAACTTGGTACATAAACTTTGCACCAAGAGAATTGCTTCAAGCGAATTTGAAACTCTTTATCATCTTACTATATAGATCAAAAGTACCTCTGCGCCACATGCTTTATAAGACATTATGCATAGATCATTTTCTTAAATATAAAGCATACTTTTAAAAATATTTTTTTTTAATATATTTCTTGTAGAAAATCGTAATTTAAAAGACCTTTATTTTGGGTTTGGAGCATCTTTAGAATGTAGTATGAATTTTTATCGAACTCTACAGATGTTCATAGGGTTGCACTGACAAGGACAACGGCCGAGCGCATGCAAATTACCATCACAGTACAAATTCGACTGATTAATGATTAAATCTTAATCAAGGTAGATCCCGGCATGTCTACCAATGTCAGTGACGAAATAATGTAAAATTAGTACAGCAAATAAGCTTGTGTATTCTTTTATTTATAATCTCGTTGTTTTCAATCTAACTGATTACTGAAGAATACCCTGATCTGATTTTAACAACATCATAATATGTTTTTCAAAATTTTGCCTCTATGATTTTCGATACTTATGTATTAATTAAACAAAATTTAAGATGAGACGAGTGATCGCATTTCCATTTGATAGGAATTTGCGGGGGAAAGTTATTCTTTTGTGCTTCCGAATTCGGCGTTCCTTTTCATATTTCGACCGAAAAATATTTTGTTTGCGTTTCAGTTTCAGTTTGTAAAGAACAAGGTTTCTAATATCCGTGGATACAGTAGTTCAGGTCTTCAGCATGTCATCCAAATGCACAAATTTTCAGTTGAGACTTCTTCAGATTGATATTTTCTTAAGAAAATTGTACTTCCTCTTTAACCAAGGCTTTGTTTTTGAGTTGTTTATATTTTAGTAGGATCAGAGCCGTCCTTAGCCAATGCGAGCCGTAATTAAAACTAGTAAGGAAGCAATTGGTCACACCAATTACGTGATACCCTACATGTAGAAAACTATACTCATTCTATGTAAAAATCTAGACATGCATTTTCCTATGTCATTAAGGCTAGTAAGTTGTCCGCGAATGCTTAATTTAAGAGTACTCAGCATGAGCTTTAATTTGATATCACACACTCCCCAAATAGGACAACTCCAAGGGAGATGGTTCCACCCCCACAACCCCAAAAAAGATTAAAAAAATTTACCCCTCCAGAAATATCCCAATTAATTCATTCTTTCTAAATCCAAAAACTATGTAAATCCCATTTCGTTTACCATCTTAAAACTGCCGACGTTTTCTTCCATTTCTATAATTTTAATATCGTGTAAAAAAAGACCGTGCAAAAAAAATTTCTGACAAATATAATTAATTAGAATCCGTATTTATAACAGTATGTATTTAACGAAAAAAATTCAAAATGTAAACATTCAGTCACCAAAATCAACATTTTTGTATCAAAAACGACTCAGGCTTATATGGCAACACTAAAAAGGAGTTACTCGATTTTGCTCATCTTCGAACTTGACCTTGCAATTTTAATCAAATATTATTTTACCAAATTTCAAGTCTCTAGCTACAAGCGTTCTCGAGTTATCGTCTGGACAGACAGACAGATAGACCCACAAACAGACAGACAAACAGACGGACATGCATAAAACGGTTTCTTTTCACTTCCCAGTCATGAATATAATATAGTTCTGTTTGTTCTGTGACGATTAATTCTTGGCGTTGCAAACGTTGGCTCAAAACTAATATACCCTACATCTTGGGTATAAAAATCCCTTTCGGCAGTTCTACAGGCTGAGGTAGACTTCAAAGGTTTTGATTTCGTTTATTGGGGTAATTTATTGCAAAATCGGGAAACTATTTATGGATTTATAAACTACTCATCAAGAGCTTTTCAGCTATACCGCACAAGAAGTGGTTTAGAAAAATTCGAATTTTCACTCCCACCCCCACTCGAGACACACCAACCCCTAATTCGCTGTCACCGTTAACCTCATAGAGAGTACTCTAATTTATGCAAATAAAGTTTCTCTCTAAACTTCATAGGGGCCGAGATATAATTTTTAAAAAATTTCAACTCCTTCCCCCGGCCACCCCCTTGGGCCGATTTTATTCATTAACGGACTTCAACTGATCTATTAACCCTAAAAATGACATAATAAAATTTGGTTCAAATATCTTCAAAATTACGACAGGTATCGTGTCCGTAAGAACGCTGTAAAAAGCGTTATATATATGTGTAGGTATATAATATATCCATAATATAAACATGCGAACAGATGTCATTTTTGGGGTCCAGGGGTTATGATCAGAGAAACTATAATAAAGGATATTTAGTCATTAATAAAGTGTATTTCTGTGTTCCATTTTTCTCACGATCGGCCTTTTTGTTGACAATGTTAAGTTGCCAATACACGTACAGGTTTCCCTCGAGGTTTTAAACAAAACCGACCAAGGCCCGTGTTTGGGGAAAACGCAGAGGTTGATGATGGCCTCGCAGGCCAAAGAAATCCGAATGAAATTCAATAAGACCGCCTCCAGCCGCCTAGACGTTGTGTAAATTTTCACTTACGAGGACCATGGTGGTTCCTTGGCGAATAGAAGATGGGTACCTAGACCTATTACAATTTTCACGGAGGTTTCAATATGTTGTCTGCGGGCTTGTCCAGATGACGTCTTCTGCTTAGAGAGGACTACCAAAAAGTTTACTACTCTTGTATAAATAGTATTGGTTGGTAGGTGGTACAGCACAGAAACCGATGGCTATGATGACGCGCATAAATTTATGGGAGCCAATGAAATGGAAATTTCTTTCAAAGGAACTGTAGTCAAGTTAAAGCTTTTATTAGATATAATTTGGGAAATGGATATATTTTACAAAGGGAAAGGTTAAACTATGTTTGAAAAAAAAAATAAATTTTATGCTTTTTGCTTATCGTAGACTTTTATCCAAATCTGGAAGTTTGATCTACGTACAATAAAAATCGTCAGTATTCGCAATAAAATTTTATTTTCAAAACATATTTACATTAAAAAAAGTGCTATGGAAGCTTTATATATAAGTTTATCAACACATTTTTATACATACACTCGCTTTTGTTTACAAGTTGACAAAATACTTCTCTTGTACAATACTAGTAAATTTCATCACACTACAAAAATCGATTTCGAATTTTCTCAAACTATACCAAATTCAATTGTTTCATATATTTTACATAAATTTTAACTTATTTTCTATTTACTAAATTTTGAATTATTCTCACATATTTTGATTTAAAAGAACCCGATTCAAGTTTAATTCTATTCCCGAATTTCATATCCGCAATTTTTCATCAAGTTTAGTTGATTTATTTCTTTTAAGCTTTTTTTTTTCATTTAGCAACAACAACTGAATAATTCTGACTATGAAAATGTTTTCTGCTTAAAGTGAATCTGTGAGTTTGGAAAGATTTCTCATTGTTCAGCTAATTATTTGAAATGGTATTTCTAAAGCATTATATTGGTAATTATTTCTATGCTGGTAATAAATAGTTATGGTTTTATGCTTTTAATTATTATTGTGACAACAGACAAGTGAAAAAAGAAACTAATTCTTAAGTGGATAGTAATGCAGACGGAATTAGTTACACGTAGGAGGTTTTAATTCAGAAATTTCTTACGTTGATTACAATTATACTGGAAGCGAGGGCAAAGTTGCAAATTATGCAATGTAAATTTTGCCTATTTACTGAGATTTAATCGCATTTATTTGAGTGCATTCGATTAAAAACACAAACATAGCAGGAGCAAGAAGCAATTTTCAATAAAAAATGAAACTGACATAAACAAAATTTTGGAACCGTGTAAACAATATATTCAAAAACAGAACGTCAAAGTTTTATTGTTGTGATTTTTAATACCTTCCGAATTTCTTTGTAACTGCGTACATTTATATCAATGTGTATTTAATAAACAATGTCATATATAAAGAATTTTAAATGCTTTCTTTACTTATCGTCTTTTCCAGTACTGCTACAAATTACTTTGTCCCTGCTTGTTATAAATTATAATCTCAAACATGTATATCAAATATTTTTTCTAATTAAGTTGTTATAACAAAATATATTACAATATTTTTAAAAATTGAAAATACGAAAAATAGTTTTAAAATCTGTTTATAAATTTTCGTCTTCCAAAATAAAAAAAACTAATTAAATAAGTGTTTTCGGAATTTGAATTTAAAATAAAACGGTATTCAAGCTTTCATCGTCGACAATCGCTTTACAGTTCAATTTAAGTAAATTATATTCTATTCAGATTAACATTCCAATGTTACAGAGTGTACTCTGAGGGCAAATAAGAAAAAGACTTTGAGCAAAGAAGTTATGGCTCGAGTTTTTGTACGTACAAAATATAAAAATATAAGTGTTACCTATTGTTGATAGTTCCAAATAAAAATAACAACTTGAACGATTTCTTAAAATAAAATTATAGTAAAAAATGTTTTTTTTCTTTTTTGAATAAAAACACGAATAAATTTAATCCAAGTATAATAATAATTTTGAAACAAAAACGGAAAGTAGAAAAGGAACTAAAATCTACTTGAACTGGAAACAGAAAATACTTTTGAACGTTTTATTTTATTCATTTCGCAATATTTATTTTAGAAAGTAATGAAATAAATCTGGCCAAAAATTGCAGACACAAGAAAACAATGCTTCGAGAAACAACGAAAAATGTTTCTATGATTGCCTGCTTGTCGGTGGGAGTATTTTGTTTTCAAGTGTTACTTGTTTCTGTTTTCATCTATTTAATTTTTACAACAATGGTGTATTGCATTTAATATGGAATTTTAAATTCCAATCGAAATCAAAATTCAAAAAATTACGAATGTACATTTTTTTCAAGAGTCTATTGGGAAAACAAACTGATAGTAAGAATTAAAATTAAATTAAAAACGAAAATAGCACAAACAATAAATACAAACATAAAAAAACACAAAGTTTGATTGAATCAAAACTATTTAAATCAAACAATATTTAAATCGTTTATCCAGTTCATCAAAAACAATTAAATACTTTTTTAATAATCTAAGATCTTACTAAAAGTTAGAATAAAATTAAAATACCTGAATGTATTGCCTAATGGTTGGATTAACAGTACTTTTTTCTAGCACAGCAATAGTTAAGTATGTCACTCTCGTTATTAACAAGTTTTAATGTTTTCTGATATAATATGTTTTGGAGTTGTTATATATGTTGGAGCAATAACTACACTTATGTTGTAGACAACAATGACAACGAAAACGTAATGCGCAGTTTACATTGGTTTAAGGTATAGACATTCACTGGAACGGGAGGTTAGGGAAAGTGGTACCAAGAATAGCATTTAGAGACGATGTCTTTTTGTAAGCGCTACTATCTGGGAGTTTCCACTACAACTTGCTTAAAAGCGCCTGCAGATACTCGGGATTTGACCTCATGACTTCCTAATGACGCTGTTCCATCTCTGGCTATGTACAATTGAAGACCAGAAGCTGAAAGTGAAGTATATTGTTTAGTTGCTATTTCTTTATAAAAAAAAATTGTTTACAGTAGAAATATAAGAGATACTATTTTCGTTTACTTAAGTAATTTAAAATAATGCAATTCTAAACTTTTTTTTATAAAAATTTAACAACGCTTCTACAATATTTTGTGGAATTGTGTTTTGCAACAATAAATAAAACAATAAATGCTTACTTTCCGCTGACTCTTCTAACTGATCTAATTTAGTATCCTTGAGAATTTCATCAATTAAAGAGTCAGGATTGACCCGTGTTTCCTCCACACGCCCCGAAACAGTTGGTGCATTATCATCCAATGCACCCTTTTTGCGTTTCTCAGCCGCTGTTTTCATGCGATCCAGAGATCCAGTTTCACTTACAGCTAATGATCCAGAACTAGGATTTCTGCAATACGTAAATGTAATTTAATAATATATATTTTTCTAAATTATTTGCGAAAAAACAAGAAATATGCACGATAAATTAATGTGGCTATGTTTGATTCAAAATAGTTTTAAGCAGAGTAATATAGAAAATCGAAATGGCAAATGCAAAACATATGATGAAAAAAAGTGTTTGGAATGCAAGTTGAGCAGCGATGCATGCAACTTTTCAACAAATATTTAAAAAACCACGGTATGTTTTCTAACTTGCACAATGAAATTACGCTTGTGGAACCAAAACATTTACAAATTTAAACATTTACTCAAATATAACTCATTTAAAAATTAGCCGAAGTCCTTATGAATTCAATTCATACCTAAAATAAATGAACATTATTAACAAATAATTGGCTTTACGAATTATGTACAATAGTTTATAAGTACACATAGCAGAACTGATGTATTTACAAAGTGGGTACACCATGAGTGCAGGCTAATTATAACTTAGAATTCTTAACTTGTGCGCATTGCGCAAAACTGATTTTCCATGAGAAATGCAATTTGTTTCTGGAACGAAAATTCTATGATTTGTTTAACAGTATGTATAATTTAAATAATTATTATCAGAACATTTTAAGCAAATAAAACAATTGTTTTTGTTCCAGAAAAATACAAATGGCATTCGATTAACAACCAAAACTTTCCAAAAATGTAATTAATTGGAAAAATAAAGTGAAAAGAATTTTTTTTTCTTTTTGTTACGAAAATAAAAATTATTTATAGCAAATTCATAGACAATTCTTCTTTCGATTATAATAAAATGTAATGCTGTTTGATTATGTTTTTGAAAATTTTCTATTTTATATGTGAAAATAAAACGTTATTACAGAAACGTCCTTAAATGTAAATTATTAAAATTTTACACGAATTGAGAAAAATGTGTAAATGAAATTTTAAGTATTTTCTATTTTATTTAAAACTTATTAAATTTCATGTTTCACATGCAAAACAAATAAAGATCATATCAAAATGCTGAAACTACAAAACATTAATATGTAATATTATTGTGTTTGTTAAAAATGACAACAACAAAATACATCAAAAAACTGTTGACTATTTTGATCACGTAATGTCCGAAATAAGTAAAAAACAAAAAACGAAAACAGTTGAATGCTATCGGACATTACAAAAGTGCAAGGTACAGAAAAACACACAAAACAACATCACAATACAAAATGCCTGAATAATACAATATAATGCAAATATAATCAGAAATACAGATTACGAAGTAAGAATGTGACACCAACATATTAATACTAGGACGTCGTATCGCTTGTGAAGAAGCTGTCATAGGTGATAGCGATGAGCAAGAGTATTCGTTGGAAGCATTTGGACTAATCGAGCCGTTGCCGCTAGAGCTACCACCGCTGCTATTCCCACCAGAATTGCAAGCGACATTAGTACATCCCATGTTGGCCATTAACAAGGAAGATGTAGAGGAAGGATTCGATTTTAGACTCTCGCCATCAGTTGGACTCGACGAATTTACACCACCCCCAGGTGCAAGCTCTGGAGAGGTCTCTGATGAGTATATGACTAGTGTTCCTCCGATCGTTGTTGAACTGCTAGGTGATGTTGTTGTTATTGAGGCTAATTGCCGATTGCTTCCATCAAGCAAACGGCGGGGAACACCTGATATACTCCTACTATGGAATTGGTCGGCAATAAAATGGAAATGTAAATGATGCACAAATTTTATTAAATGTTTTTGTACAATGTTCTTGAATGTAAAGTAGACTTTAATTAGTACCAATGAGAATGATTAGACATTAAATGCATGTATACTTAACTATCATATAATGTGGCAAAAGTAAATAATATAAACACTTTCAGACTTTAGACTTAAATTGATTTACCATCCTCCTTACACTTTACGCAATATGTACAAATAAATAAGTTCTGAAAACCATTTTGGTACAACACTCCTAAAAAATTTCAAGTGCAAAAGCCAACAGAATTTGGGTAATCGAATAAGCAGCGAAAATATCTTCCCCTAACACAAATTCATTATAAAAAAAAACATCAAACATTATAAAAAAACAACTTAATTTTCAGAATGCTTTTTTTTTTGTCGAATAAAGAAAAAATCCTTAATTTAATAACAAAAGAAATGCCTTCTTTGGAATGTTTTACTAAAGCAATAATATAACTTTACAAGATTAAAATGAAACTCATCTGATTCCCCGAAATGGCGAGATATTTTTGGAACATATATTCCTGTTCAAAGATTATCAAGTGGAGCCTTCGATACAATTTAAAATGAAGCACGTCATCATATTATTCAGCACACTTGAAAAGAGAGACGAATGTGGGTGAAGATGCGAACGAACGGATGCCAACAATGAAATGAGGACAGAGAGGAAAGCAGAAATGCACAGCTATAAAATTTATTGTAAATGTAGTAATTTTAAATTTTTAAAGCAGTTAAAGATGAAGGATAAGTAAAAATGCATGAAAAATTTACTAATACATATTCCTCGAAGAGAATTATTGTGTGGCAACCTGAGAGTGTTTGTAAAGTTTGTCCAAGTGGTTTAAGGACTTGACGATTTCTGTTAGAGCAAAACAAACAAAACTAAATGAAAATTATGCAACGCAACAAGCTTTACAAACACAGTGGTCCAGTAAAAGTAAATTCACACACAATTGATCATTTACTTTACAAAGTCAGATGTCATGTCGTACCTCAAAAGTTCGTGTGCAGTTGTCGAATTGAACCGTCTATCACCACAGTACACGTAACCGTCCGATTGCCGTAAAGGTGTCGACGTACTGGAATTCTGCAGGATTTTACTATTTTGGTCGTGGCTTCGCCTGAAGCCGCGCTCGAATGGGGTCGTCATAAAAATAATCGAGTTGGGAAGGCCACTCATCTGTCCCGGATGAATAATCCTGTAGTCGAAATTTGTCTGCACGTCAGAGAGCGAAATCGTGTCAAAAATAATATGCGGCCCGTCGACAGTATCCTCGTTTCCAAACAGCGATCCAGATAAATTTTTTCTCGCGGTCATGGGAGTCAAAAACGGATCGTAACGAACGCGATCGGTAACGACGTCGGGAATTGTGCCCAAGGACTTCATTTTCGCAATCGGATAATGGCCTTTCGGATCACAATCATCATTCCCCAGGAATTTAGCATTTCCGATTTTATTTTTCAAAAATTTCCCATTCAATTTCATTGCATTCGGAACTTTGAATACCGTCTCAGTTTTGAGACGTTCTAATTCCTGCTTCAGGTCGATCGCTTCCTTCTCGTTTTCAACTTCGTACACCAAGTTGCTCAACGATTTCATTTTCTGCAGATTGGAATTGGTTTCCTTAAGGCGCCTCGGGGAGAATCGATCCAATTCTTCGGATGCCTTCTTAAAATCCATTTCTAGTGTTAAATTCTCAAGTGATTTTATTTTTGGCATCCGGGGCGAATGGAAGGTATCATCCAGGCCAGAGTCGTCTGTGTCCGCCGTCGGAGGTGTCGTTAGCATATTACTGGGCATTTCGGACAGTGGCGTACGGAATTCATCTGTACTTTGATCATTCGTAATTAGCGAATTATTCGGTGTCAGATAGATGCTTCCATCTGTATCTATTGTCGGTGTTGACTTGGAATTGTTACTCAATAGCGAGGGGATGTTTAATTTCATCGCGTTGAGAGCTCTTTGATTTAGTTTTGTGAGAATTGAAAACGATTTTGGAAACCTTGCCAAAGTGAAAATTATAAATAAAGTTGTTGTTGTTTTCTTTTGAAAATTAAGATTATATTTAAATAGTATTACTGGAGTTAAAACTAAAATTTGTCTATTTTTAGTACTACCTAAAAACACTTTTGAAAAATTTAGTTGCATATCTATAGAATCCCTTTCAACTTCTAGTACAGTATAGTCTTTGTGGTGTTTTATAGCGCTATTACGATTGAAATTAAATTGTTTTGATTTAAATAATTAATTTTGATGCAATAAATATGCTTCCGCAGTTATAAGTTTTAAGTACCTATGTAATTACTAAAATAATATTGCGGCAACAAGGTTAGCTATTTTTAAAATGTTTCAACTTCTTTTAGTTTATAAAATCCTTGTTTAAGAAAATAATGCATCCAAGTAATTAACTAATAAGTAACATCGGGGATCGGGCGAGTTTTCCATTACCATGTAATATCTAAAGTATATAATTTTTAAAAAGAAATTAAAACTCTTTAAAATATGGATTCAATAATTTGAAGTAATAACCAAAATAAAAGATGTACTTGAAACACTTCAGAAATTATGAAATTAGTGTAAAATAATATCAAATGAATGTCAAAGGAATTAGCCATGTTAATAATTACCGAAAAAGTGAAATATCCAAAAATCGTTTTTGTAGAATGTCCATATTATTTAAATAAATAAAGAATAATTTATAATATAATTCGAAGATTCACCGTTCCTGGTCAATACCACAAAGACTTTGAAATAAGTAGAAATGTGAGGCGAATCACTACGTTAATTCAGAAATTGAATGCATCGAATTAAGATTACTAACAAAATTTATAGCTCCAGTAAAAAATATTCTAGAAATTATAAAACATTTTAGAAGAAGATGAAAAGTGTTAAAATATCTACGAATACTAGATAGTAATTATTTTGCAACATTCTAAACTGTAGAAAAGTGAAACGATTCGAAACAGTAAGAACCAAAATGACGAAGAATCTTGAATTATCAAGCAGAGTTATAAGTTCACCCAAGTTAGTAACATTCCAGATATGACAAGCCCTTGGCAAAACCCAGCATTATATTTTTTACCATTTCCTTTAAACTATATTCCCTTGATATTTTAATTAATAATTATGTCTAAAGTCTGACGTTTTTTTTAAAAACATGTTTTAATAAGAAGTGTTAATTTTAAAAGTGTTAATTACAAAGTCTTTCTACACTAAACAAAAAATGTTTTCTTCATGCATTAGAACATCTAAAAATGTTGTGTGAAGGTGAGAATTACTTTAAAAATGTTTTCGTTGAAAAACATAGAACAGATATTAAAGTTTGTTTGCTATAATTTCTAGTATTTAAAGTATTGAGATTTTTATATAAACATTAGGTAAGCTATAAAGAATATTTTCTAACGTAACTAAGCTAAATCAAAAATCAACTTAGCAAAAATATTTAAACATTTTTAGTTATTTGTGCCAGATGATTTTTTTAATAGTCTGCTTTTTTCAATCGCTCAGAATTGACAATAACCTTTTAAAATAAATTAATTAATAAAAAGTTCGGTTTTCAAATGACTTCAACAGTTGCAATTTCTAGGAACAGTTCTTACGTCATGGGGAAATAGATCGACAATTATATTTTGCATTAAAAAATGCACGTGATTGTGTCTTCATAAAATACGAAAATTAATTGAAGTATCATAAATGTTAATTCTAAATTTCTTTGCCGCATGACTTCCGCAATATATTTTCATAACACTTAAAGTTCAGATGAGATTAATTGCATCTGAAAATATCTGGGCCTGTTATAAATAATCAAAACAATTAGTGCGCACTTCTAGATATTATTATGTCGCATTGACCTTAATCTTTGCAGCTTCTCTGGCAAAGAAATTGTCACACAAACTAATTGTGCAATTCTAAGAGCGGTCGGCTTGAGACAAAGTCTTTATTTTTTTCAATTTCTGCAGAACATTTTTCGTGAAACTGTCTGAGAATTAGAAAATAAGACCGAAGAGGAGTGGCTTAAAAATGACATGAACACTTTAATTGAATATTCCTCTGAATTTTGAAGATTTTAGTTGACTTCCGGAAAAAAATTGCACTGGCAAATTGCCAGTTTACGTAGTAAATCTCTTCCTGGAAATGGAGGACCAGCAAAATGATATGCTAGAGCTAAATATTATTATATTATCCACCTTTCTTAGAAAATGTTCAACAATTTAAAAAAAAGTTTACTTTGTTGTCGACAAGACAAAAGTTCAAACATACCAGACGAAATATCATCACTGAAGATCATTGACTTCGGCTATTTTGTGTGATGTTATTAAGACGCCGATTCTTGTTTTAATGGATTTACTTTTAATTACGTAAACAACTTTGATCCAAATATTTTCTTTAGATGCAGAGTTAAGGCAGACTTGCATCGAATTACGAGCACACAAAAATTTTGTTTAGCTGAGTAATAAAGTACATGAGCAAATTTTTGAGGATATAAGCACGTAACGAAAAATTACAACAGAAATTACGAAACTTGGGAAAATTGACGTATTTGAAGATATTTTTGGCTTGCAACAAAAGCCAGCAAAAAGACATTCAATTGAGTTTAATAAAATTGGAACAAATCAGAAATGTAGTGAAAATTAAAAAATAGTTCTGAATATCTGATGAAAATCTTTAAAGATTTTTTTAAACTGAAAAAAATTGCATATAATATAACACATCGACAGATGCATGCTAAAAATGTTATGAACGTACAATATGTTATTGCTGCTAAACTGCATGTGAAACTATCTTATCTATGACTATTTATTTAATGAAAACAAAAAACCGAAGTTAACGTCTTATAATAATTTTTTTTTTATAAATTGCACATGTTCTGATGGCTTATAACAATGACTTCAAATCATGTAAAATTCAACAAACAGAGAAGAACTCAACGTCTTTAATCAGGAAGGTATTTAGTTAGCAAATATGTATAATGATTTGAAACTATTCAAGGAAAAGATGTTAAGTTTACTGCTAATTAAACATTTGTAAGTGAAAAAAATTTGTAATCCGATTTTAATTATTCCAGGTCTACTTTTCTAATCTTCAGCAAGGGATGTGTAAGAGGTATGCAAATTGCACAACTTATTACGTCAGGAAAAGAATAAAACCAATCAACACAGTTGTTGATCATTTCACGATTCATTTGAACAACTTCGAATAAAAAGGCGTATAATGAGAACTGAATAATTCGAAATTAATTTTCAAAAAGTGTAAAATATTTGACTATCATTCATTTAGCTTAATTTCGATTGTATAAACTTAAAGATGGAGCAAGTTCTGCACTCAATCAGTGCAAATTAAATTGTTTATCTGTTCACAGTACGGATGTGCACCTGCCAAGAGCAATTAGCGGTTGGAAGCAGACTAATCTGGTAATCACCTGGCATCTTTAAACTCCCAAGCGAAATAATTAAGACGAGAAAACTAATTGAAGCTTGGCCTTCAGTTATAACCGTTGATAAGAGTAGAGCTAATTTTATGAACATCTAAATTAAGAATATCTTACCTTGCATGTCCGGAGTCGCCCTCGGAACTTTGTCTCGAATGCTGACTGTGGGAAAAGCTGCTGTAGCCGGAGCCCTTGGACATCTGGGATTGGTAAAGAGAACGTTCGGGGTAACAGGTGCCCTGATAACAATCGATAGTTAGAGCACTTACTTGACTAGTATTGCTAGAATTCCTTGAGTGTCCCAATTCAATGACACCGACACCACTGACGTTGGTGCTGCCGCCTACGCCGCAACCGCCACCACCACCCCCGGTTCCGCCTGTGACCCCACCTGGAGGCATCTGTTGTGCGTTTGTTAGAGATGATAACGATGGCGGCGGATACGACTGCAGGGAATCCGATGCCATTGTAATCAGTTCCGATGATTCCGAGAGACCAGAATCCGTTACAATGGAAGCTATAAGGGCATTTGTGTCTAAATCAGCTGAGAAGTAGTCCGGTTTCTTCTTGGTTAATGAACCGAAACCAGAAGATGTCTGGGATTGTGTTATAGCATCATCACGAGAAGGTGGTATCGGTCTATTACCACCTCCGACGACACCTGATGACGGGGGTGCTGTTGCAACGACAGCGGTGGGCGTCTGCAGAGAAGAGCTTATCGCCGTCGTCGAACCGACCACTGTTTCCAGGTCGTCTTGGGATGGAATTTGCTTGCTTTTTAAGCTTGGGGAAGGACTGCATCGGGAAAAAGAATTTGATATTGTGTGTTTATATATTAAATATGATACTTACGCTTTAAATAATATATCACCGCTAAGCATATGCATCTTAATCGATACACGTAGCATGGAGTTGTCTAATCGATGTCGCTGATCGTATCCTTCGAGCAGGAAACGCCGAGTTATTTTACCCGAACCAGCGAACTCGGCAAGATTTAAATCTATGAATCCTAATTTGTAGTAGCTTCGACCGCCCTTCATCTCTTTGCGTATGGATATACGAAGGAAGCATGGGTCCAGGACACCCGTCGATGCATTTGCAGACATTTTGCAAAGAAATTCGAAGTCTTGATTCCATTTCACAGAATGATTTTTAACCTCTTCTCTAAAAAATTTACAAAATAAAATACGTTACAAAGTAAAAACAATGATAAAATAAGTTAAGTTAAGATTTCCATATTTTTATTAGTTACTCATTTTGTTTTGTGATTTTGTAAATCAAGATTTGTACAGTCTTCCACGAATTGAAATACTTGCCTACTGCTATATTCCTGAAAAGAGCCTCCATCTAGTAAACGTATTTTAGCAAATAGCACCTCGTTGACTAAGGCAACTTCAACCAGTTCTTCTAGCTGCACCTCAACATTGAACTTGTACTTTTTCTTTTTCATCATAAAGGCCATTCCTGGGGCACCAGGCCCGAGTAATGTCATTCACCGCACTTTTGTGGAGTCTCGACTACGAATCGTCCATTCAAAAGTTTTTTCTTGAAATGTTTGATTGCCAAATCTCCACCATCGGTTAGTTGAGGTGTATGACCTGAAAAAATAAAATACTATAAAAAGTCATATTTAGTTGAAATGGCATCAATCTCAAGCTTAATTTTCTAAAGATTTAAATCGCGACTCGGCATGTGTCCGGAACTCCGGAGTTTAATTTGGATTCAAATCGAGAATTAAAGAAGTTTAGAAATCATTCTGAAATATTCTGGTTTTCCTCCGTCGATTTTCATCACACAAAAAGCAAGGGCGATTTTGTGTGGTGTACAACTGCAACTAGAGATAATGATAAAGATCGGCAACCAGTATCGATTTCGCAATTAGGATTCCGTGTCCCAAGCCGCTTCAGTTCGTCAACAATTCGATTGATACAGAAATTGCATCAATCACTCTTTGTCAATTGTATTTAGGACACTTCATTTTGCATAGCGAATAGCCAAAGGAGTGTTGATGACGCACTCGGGGATTCACTGTCAGTGCAATTTAGTTATCTGGCTGTGTTGTTTCCAAGTGTCGTATCACATTCACAAGTGCTCGATTAGCAGATATAACGATAAAATCAGATATTCAGCAAAAGTATATAATCACAGCTGTTCGTTTTGCAGACAATTTAAATTGGTGTTATTTGGAAGTGCAAATTCTGTCAAAGTTCACGACCAGTTTGCAAATTAAATTTAAAAATTTCTTGATGTTTAAGGTCATCAATAAATTACGTAACTGGGAATAATCGATTCCCGGGAAAAAAGCAACCATTCGGCGATGGCATCCAGAGATGGTATCACTTCATTTCACACTATCAATTTAATTGGGAAAGTCAATTGATACACTTGACCCTGACGCGCCATATCGACGTGGGTGCAACGGATGGGCGATCTCCTCTTTTTCAATGACGACTTTCATTGGACTGAACCAGTGAATAGAGCGCAAACAAACAATGCGCTGGAAGATTATTATCGGAGAAAGGAAAAATACGATAAGGAAGCAAATTTTTATTCTTATTGTAAATTTTAATAGGATTAGATTCGATTAAATTGAAGTGACCATTTGTGTTATCTGCAGGTTGTTGTTTTTGTTATTCATTTCAAATGGAAGAAGAGATAATTGCAAACTTTATCCAACTGGGTTTTTCTTTTAATTTATCATTTCGAAGTAAATTACGTCCATGAAATAATAACATTTTCCAATAAGTAAAAATATAATACAAAATGTTACAAAATTAATCAACATTGGTTTGAAAAATGCGGGCTAATTAATTCCTATTCTCGGACGATTTAAAGCATTTGCAAAAAGTTGTTGCGATACCTTCGTCAATGTTTTACATAATTACTTTGAGGAATTTTCAATTATTCATTTGACTTTCACCGGAATTTTTCTATTTCTCTCGATTGTTTTTTGTGGTGTGTAGGTACTCATTTCTGAAATGAAAAGTTCCATTTTTAAAATCAGTTTATTCTATCTCTATGAGTTTATTGAAATAATTGCTGAGAAATTTGAAAATGTCCAATGTCCATTCATTCAGGATAAAATTATTATATAATAAAATGTCGGAGGGATAATATGAATGAATAACTAATAAAACCATCTGAATTGAACTGTTCTAAAAATACTTGTAAATTCAATTCAAAGACAAAATACAAAAATGAATATTCATGGCGTAATAGCAATCGCTATCAAATTCAATTAGCGTTCAATCATCCAAGCAAATAAGAACAGAAACTATCAGATTTAGTACAAATCACATGGATCAATTAGACGAGGTAAAGGTCGGGGTGTAAAGTCGGATGAGATAAGATTACACGACAAAGTCACACTAGGCGAGGGGAACACGAAAGCATTGCACTTGGTAGTTGGTCGTCATAAACAACTTCCGGGTCGTTAGCTTTATCGTTCTTAAGCCAAGTGCGTTCGTCCAATACTGATAATCCCACTTGACCGGACCAATATCCTTTATTGTCGTGACTGAACAGTGAACACACATCACTAAGCATACAGCTGTATGCTTAGTGCACACATCCACCGCTCCTCTCTTTACATCTACTTTACAGGCTTTTGATTCACTTCCACAAACTTCCACTGATTTTGAGTCTGGGTACTCGATTCCTCTCAAATCTCGGTCTGAGTAATTAAGAACGCTTCAGTAGCAATTTCTATGTCAAAGTCTTTCTTGTGAGTACAAAACCAATTTCCTTGCCCGGATGCAGTTGGTTTCTGGGATAGAAGGAACCTAAGGAGTAGTTTAATGAGATTTCCAGCAGTCATCTTTCTATATAGAAGATTGTAATTTATTAAATTGATTTAATTTTGAATTTTCCTTTTATTTTTTTATTTCATATTGCAAAGGACTTTTCCATAATTCATAAAAGGAAAAAGTATAAAATTGATCAGCTTTAAAATTACAACTATTGTTTTTTTTATTCCTATTATAGTATAGGTACAATTATATAATTTCAAAAACCTTTGTTTTATTTAAAAAAATATTGTACTAATAAAATGATAAACATTTTTTCTTATGAAACTCAATAACTGTGCACGAATAAGTATTTTTCCATAAGTGGACTGCATTGCACAAAATTAGTTACACAAACCCTTTTTTCCAGGGTGCAATGGTGAATGGCGTCACCTAATCCCATCTGCTTCGGTGTCGTGTAATTAAGAGGTCAGGCAACTATTGATTTTCAAATTACTTGGTAATTACGGTTTCATGTCTCGAGCTCATATACGATAATACACCTTCTCTAACCCCACCACTAAACGTAATAAACTAAAACTTTTTACTTATTATTCAGAAACAACAGCATTTTTTAGGTAACACTAAAAAACCCTTCAGGATAATTAAATCGTTGAATTAGTGCGTATTTTTCAGCTTGTTTAAGACGAATGTCCGAGTGCATGAAAGAAAGTACAACTGGACGTTTTCATGCGGGGGGGGGGAGGGCTGTAATTATTATATTATTAATTACACCTGGAGGAGATGTGAAAGATTCTTTAATGCTGCCATGCTTTTAATCATATGCCATTCTCGACCTTTAAAACTCAATATAGGATTAGGTATCTTCAAAAAACAATTTTTTTTTTTTTTTTTTGTTCTTTAACAATTTGAAGAATAACATTTTAAGTAAATATCAAAGAAATAATAGCTATAAAAATTTAATGTTGAATTTTATTCTCATTGTGTAAAATTTAACACAGAGAATCAGCCGAAATTATCTCTCAACATTGAGTTGTGTAAATGGGAAAAGTACTTGAAATAAGATGTTCCAGGAGAAAATGGAAAACGCCAATTGAAACAGAAGCAATGAATTTGTCTTCGCTTCAAAATAATCGTTTTTTTAACCCCAGAAACTTTTTCGATTTCTTTCAAGTAGCGCTGCTGCTCATCTTCAAAACTACACTCGTTTATTTTTCTCATCCAAGAATATTTCAAGAGGAAATGTGTTTGGTCCACCACAACAATCCCTGCATTGTGAGTGAAATGTAGAGAATTTCACGGCATACAGTTCAACTGTGAACCATTTCAGAGATGTTTTCAAATAGATTCTTCTGCCTCAATTGAAAGTGCAACGTTTTTGGTCCATCGTCTGCATATGGATCATGCTGAGCTCTGTCTTCTTCGCAAAGAATGCTGCTATAAATTTTGAATTGCCTGCGAAAAAGTAAATGGAGCTGTGATGTTCAACTCTAATGGAATTCTTTAATGAATCCTTTGTCTGGAGGCAAGTGACTGCCAGAGCAAAAGAACACCTTCCATGACAACGAGAGGAGGAGGCAGGCATCCCAAAAACACTTGTTTCAATCTAGTGGAGTGTTTCGACTTCCTTTTATCCACCAAGAAATTGCCAGAATGGTTAACATGTGTTGAGACATTCATGTTTATGCTGGAGTTGGCTTTCAGTCTGCTCATCCGTGGAAAATCGCTTCAAATGTGCTTAGTGACCGATAATTCAAGTCGTCGGAATTTCCCTGTGAGCGACTGCCATCATTTTTTTACTGCCCTTTTTTGCCAGCATCCACAATGTGGATTCCACATGGAGGTTGTGATGCGGAAGAGTATTGAAAACTATTTGCCCCAGTTCTGAGAGTTTTCTTTCACTTGAAAACCATTAACAGAAAAAGTATGCTTTGATTTTAGTGCTTCAAATTCAAAATTCATTACTCGGAGCGAATGTAGTTTGCCATGATGCATGCCAATGGTCGACCATGTTGAATTCATGGAAATTCTCTGCCCCGTACGGCGTACAGCAGCAAATTCGTCCACAAGGAATGTCACAAAACTTGCTTTCAATTAGAACTTGAGTACGGATATTTCAAACGTAAATTGTGATGCAACAGAGGAAATGAAATGACTTCAAAAGGTTGAAGGGCAAATCTTAGTTCTTAGAACTCCTAATAATTAAAATTTTATGTAAAATTGTATAAATATTTAATCCAATTCGAAAGTAAACAGCTATCAGTAATGTACAGAATTTTGGAATTATGAAAAATGGATTAGTAACACATGTGCGTTTTTTTAATTAAGATTGCTTTGAAAATAGATTAAATTTACCAAGACTTTCACAACATAAAATGGAAATTCCGTTGTTATTGTACCTCAAACACAATTCAAGTTTGTTTGTACTTCTATTTATCTGAATTTTCCCTTTATTTCCAAAAATTGCTTATATGTATATGGATATGTGATAAAGTCGATTGAAGTCGGTTGTCGTAGCAACCAGATGAATTTTCGATGCTCCTTGGTTACCGAAAGATGTTTTCCAGAAAATTATTAGATGTTCTAAAACAAGGAGAAAAGCACAATTTTTGCTTGGATGATTTCGTATCCTCCTGCAACAATATGTTGTCCTTGTTCCCTTTTATATGTTCCTCAAATTCCATTAAGCCAGAACAGAAAAGATTTTCAATTATGTTAACTACGAAAAGAAGCAACAAAAGGACAAGGACAATTGCAGACAAAAAAAAACTCTAAATTGCATACATCTTGGACCTGAGAAGCTAGAACTGCTTCAAAACTTAATAATGTACCTACACATAAGCGAAACAACTCATTAACTTGTATCAAATTTACAATGTATAATAATAAACTCCGCACGCATTCTCAAGTATGTACTTCACTCGAAAGAAAACTTTTGTGTAATGCTCGAGCCTTTATTATTTACTAGCGAATGCCGAAGAATTTGAATTCAGAATTCCGTAATTTTAAAAAAAGCTTTGTAAAAAAATTTAAAGGTGATACTTGAAATCGTTGAAAACAAAACAATTCGAATACACTCTAGAATTTTTAATAGAAACGAAATTCAAAATGTCTGTTTGAATTATTTTAGTCAGCAATTTCGTTCGTTAATGTTTAATATGTATATTGTATAATATTATTAAATGTTGTACCTACACTTCATTTGAACAATCGTGTTGTTCTAAAAAAAAGTAACTTTCTCTTTTTCGATGGTGAATTGCGATTCCTCGTTACCAACATACTCTGTATAATTGCACAACAATTTCGAAATTATTGATTCGAGAAGTTGTGTTACTTCATTTCCAATGCTCACAATTGTTAAAAACAAACATTTGTACTGTACACGTATATATGGTTATTGTATCTGAATGTTTTCATTATCATTAATTTTATCGTGCCTTTCATTGCAATTGCAAGCGATGAGTCCATGATTGCCGTGTTTGCGTTATTTTCCATATTTGGCCGAGAGATAAGAGAAGATTACTTTAAATTTATTGAAAAGACAAGATAAACATTAAACACGTCAAAGTTCAATGTTCAAAAATCGGAAAAAATATGTTGATTTACGATTACTGTTTTTCAATTCGCACATTGATAACTTTGTTTGCCATCTCTGAACTTTTAGCAAAAGAATTTTTTGCAAAATAATGATAATCAAAACAAGGTGAGGCATTTCGAATTGATCCAGTTCCAGTTTTTTTTGCTTTTCTCTGTATTTTGTAAAATGGACACCTTAAAGTTTTAATGGCATCACGCCTTTTAAAATGTATGTGATGTAATTGCTGCGAGTTTTTGCCATTTTAATGGGTAAGAAAGTGAATTGCATTTTGTCGAGTGTGTGCAAATGCACTGTGTTCGCGATTTCATGGTTAAATATGGCTTTACTCAAGTGTGTCGAGAAGCGCAATTCCATACAAGAAAATTGCAATTGCAACGAATTCAATTCTAATGCAAAAATGTCTTAAAGTTGACGTTTTGGTAGTGTTTGTCATTTGTAGGTTTGTGAGTTTCGTCATTTTGCAAATTATTAGCGCAAAGAAGCGTTTATTGTCAATGTTAGAGCAACTGCAAGAAAACAATTATTTAAAACAGCAGTTTCCGCATTTCACATTTTGATTCATGGTCGTTTTTTGAAAAATGTATTTATTTATTAATAAGGAATTATATGCTGATTTTTAGTTTTCAGTTTCTTTAGTAGGTATTAGGTATGTACCTAGTGCTTTTTATATTGACGTATAAAATCCGGATCTTAATTTACTCTCATCAAATTTTAAAAGTTCAACTTTATATTGCTTTTATTTAAGCACAAAAATTTCTGAAATTATCTTTTTACAATTCCAATATTACCATCTATTGTTGCCCTTCCGAATCAAAGGACGTTACATTACAATTTAAATAAAATCTATGTTCACTGTTTTCCTTTAGGTGTTATTTTTATAAATTATTCATTCTACAAGGACCTGTGGGTGGAGATTTCCTATCCAGTGGAACTTCCATTACCAATTGTGAACTCGTGCAGAAGCATAATATCAACTTCATAAGCCTCTCAGCAGAGAAACTGCATAACAACATTCCAGAAAGTGCAAAACTGCACAAGACTTTAATGCCCTAAATCCTTTTTTGCATCAAGCTGTATTTCTAAGAGCTCCAACATCCTTTGCAGTAGCACCACCACTCTTGTGCAACAAATCAAAACAGGATTAATGTAGGAGCGAGAAATATCACCTCATTTTATGGGATGAAAAGATATAAATGCCTGAATTTTGAATTTAGTTTTATACTTTTAGCACGAACTACTGGAATTTTTTTAATTAAAAAAACAATTTTTTTTATTCGCTCAAATCCGATCCAAAATCCAAAATCCTTGTATTTGCTGAAACTTTCTTGGTCTTTCATTCGTGAGAGATAAAACAGCATTTTTCTACATTTCATTCAACTAAAAATTGGTTGGGTTTTGAAAGTCTACTTTTTACAAACTAAGAATTTTCTGCTAATCACTTTGCTTCAAAGAAATAAAATCAGAAAAGTTTTAAAGAATCTAAAGAAGTCTTTTCTATAAATCCTATTTTAGTGTTGATATTTGAAAAAAATACGGAAATTTGAGTTTTTAAAATTTCAATTAATATTTTGTTTAAATCATTTCTGAAATTCAGATTGCACTGAAAAGAGAGATGACAATCTAACAAGCACGTGCAATCATACAGAAATTGTCTAAATTTTCGCATGTAAACAAACTTGTGCTTTTTAATTCTTTCTGGAAGTAATTAAAACTGCTCCAAGTAGTAAAAAGGACATTGCGACTCTCAGAAACGAAGATGATTGTTGATTTTGCATATGATTACCTATTTTACATGAAATTCTCGTCAACAGGACAAGTTTACTTTGCCCAATTGAAAAAAAAAAAACACAAAGCAGAGAATTTATGGAAGCACGCACACAAAATTCGTAATTGAGGTAAATTTGAGGACAGTGGGCCACGTGGAGCTGAACCGAAGAAACTTGCTCTTAATAAATATTAAATCACGGTGAGACAGGGGTTTTGAAATTTACGTGCTCGTGTCGCTGAAGCATCAAATCAACATGATTGATTTCGGGGCGCAGGAGACGGGTTAGCCACAAGGTCGAATTCAATGGAACTTTGATAACAAAGCAACTGGACATGGGGGCAATGTGTACACAGGTAATTGCAGGAATTGATGAGTTCATGACTATTTACGACTTCGATTCCAGCGTGCAGATAATGAGAGCTTGACATCTTTGGGCCACATGCAAACAAGTCATGAAGCAGATTACTACATTGTTGTACAGTTTCGCGAAAAGGAGTAAAAAGGAGAGCCTGTTCCTGCTACCACTCGCTTAATTAATAAAAGTCGGCCTTCCGCCATTCCTGGAAATTAATCTTTTGTATTAACCTCCTCCGTTCCGCACGCATTTTGATAACGAATTTTTGATAATAATAGAATTTACAGTGGAGGAGATTTTCCATGTCGTATTCCTGCCTTCTTGTAGTGATCAGTTGCGGGTGTGGTTTAATTAGTTGTTGTTAATTATTCTTAAGGATTTTGGTTCTTTTTGAAAGCTGTTTAATCAATTAATTGCTCTACTGTAATTCCTCATTTTTTATAAAATCGTACAAGATTTGATTAAATTCCATTTGAAACTTTGGTCGTTTAGCTAATATTATATAACAAGACCTCAATCACTTTGTTCTTTAGTCAAAGTATTAAAAAGCCTTCGTGACCGTGACTTATGTTATATCACTTAGCGTCAATCGTTGTCAATTATTTTCTTTAAGTTATCTCCTCAACGCACACATACAATTGAACGATTTAACCCGTTTGCAGTGTGTCACAATTCCCATTACCGTCTAATTGAGGTATTCCTCTTTTCAGTTGAAGTGCCAGAATTGATCTTTATACCTCTCCGGCCAGCCTAAGCCACAGTGTCGCTAAATTGCTGTAATCAGCTGCTGTCGTTTGTGGGGCAGATGCATGTGATGAAAATGCATGAGCGTCAATTCTACACTCATTGCTCGATGCACCGCCAAAGTCAAAGTAATGAGGGCGGGCTTTGGAGTGCGTTGATGAGGAGAATGATATGCATTCCTCTCAGTTGAGTTTCCAATTGCAGGCTGTTCCGCTCGCCCCCATGTGCGACATCAAATTAATTCGGTCGACATTCAACATTCGAAACGACATTTCTGCCAGAATTGCTAGAAGTGTTCGATGGAAAAATAAAAGAAGAAAACAAAACGGGTTGAATTTAGGTCGAATAGCACTGACCTTTCCGGATGACAGTTATCAACGATGTTGTCCCAGCGGATGCAGTAGCCTAATCCCTTCCGGATGTTCTTTGAAAGCTCAGCCATACTCTTATCGCAGCCCGTTAAACAATGAACAAAGTCAGTTGCATTTGTCGTAATCTCTCGGCGGTCCGCGTAATCTAAAATCAATAACACAATCGAGGTTCCGTCCGTCGCCAATTGGCGGCACCTCAGCCTCGTTGTCACCTGGCCACGGTCCAAGAACGAAATTCGAAAAATGTTCGCAAAATCGAACGTGTCGTGGAATTTGAGTCCAGGTTCATCTGCGCCTCCGCGTAAAACTGTTTTGATACGAATGTTGGGGACGTAATCACGTTCGTGCGATTCCAAAAGATTTACACCGTCACATGCTAATTATAGGCAAATGAGGTAATTATGACCTCAAGTCGGAAAAAGAGATTCGTACTGTTTTGTTCAATTTAATTGCGTGTGAAGGAGTATATTTGTTATTTTTAGCATATTTGCCAATTTTTTGGGATACGCTTTCGTTTTCGCGCATTTCTGAGAAAACGTTTGTCTTATGTTTTCTTGATATTTTTAAAGGAAATCATGCCATAAATACAAAATAAATTTTGGAGATTTTACATTTTGCGGTACTATGAAAGCTCCTATACCTACCTCCTTCAACTAACATTTGCAACGCTAAAAAATAATGGTGACAGAAAAAAAGAACTATATATTCATGATTGGAATGTAAAAGGAAACTGTTTTATAAATGTCCGTCTATCTCTTCTCTGTCTTTCCAGATGATAACTCAACAAATAATAATATTTCATTAAAATAATATCGGTAGGTATTGAAAGTAGCTAGATTCGCTTTTTGGTGACAATATTGCAAATGCAAACATTAAACTCCTTCGATTTAGGGCGACCGCACATTTCCTACTTTCGGATCCGATTATTTGAAACGATTGTCGGATCAGGGCATCTGACGCTCAAATACCTATAAGTTTATACGACCATATCGCACACCTACGATCAGATATCGGATCGGACGTCCGACTCGGATGCAACAGCAGTGCGTCCTACTAATCGGACCTATTAAAAGTCGTTTTTTTTTTTTTTCGTTGTGACAATAAAATTGCAATTGCCAATAACTCCACATCGCCCAATTTTAATTCATTGCGTGAGAACATACCTACTGTACTGAAAATCTGAAAATCAACTAAAATCGGAATATTTTGTCGGCAGTGTGCGGTTGTGGTCCGATTTAAAATCGTTTCAGACAATCGGATCCGAAAGTAGGAAATGTGCGGCCGCCCTTAGTGATGGGACTATCGAATTCTTTTATACCGACTAGTGACTAATCGATTAGTTTTAAATATCGAATAGACTGGTCGTATGAACTAGTCGACTATTTTTTCGTGCAGCAACTTTCTGATAAATGCATAGAGTAGTAATTATTTGCTCACTCCTTGTTGAGCTTTCGATTATTTTCAATTCAAGTATAGATTTCTCCGTTCATCAACGATACCAGTTTCCATCTATGGTAGAAGACGGTTGCCTTGATGTTGATTGTTGCCATGACAATGACACGTCAAAACCAGAGGTTTCAACAAGTTTCTCCATTGAGAGTTATCTGAAGTTCGATACACGCACAACACCGTAACCAATTAACCATTCAACAGTGGCGAGTTGTCCACGATTTGTCTGCAAACAACTCAATATCACAAATTATGAGAAATCCGCGTCGTCAGCAATAAAAATTGTTCCTGTTCTCGACTTCCACGAGCCAAAGTCGCATAAATTACACGATCGCCGAGGTTTCGTATCACGAGAGCTTAGCAATTATCGTCAGTACGTGAAGCTTGCTACTTATAATTACATTTTCATCATGAGGATCCGGGAAGTGGGCTCAAAGTTTTGTTTTTCATCTTTTAAGAGCCACAAAACAAAAAAGAATTCTTGGCTTCACGGAGTAAGGCGGCAGGGTGTTTATTCAATCGCTGGGCGGTATTGTAAGCAAATTGAAATGTGGTTACGTAAGATATTGAGGGCGGCGCGGCGGTCGGGGATGAATGACGGCAAAACACTCTCGACAACAACCTTTCGAGCAAATTCGAAATGTAACATAGAAAGAGCGCCAAGTGAGCTTGAAGATATCAGACAGAATGCACGCGTGACTCAAGATAACGATGTGGCTGGCGCAGGCGAGAAGCCTCGTCAAGGACGTTGGATATCGTGATTCATGCTGCGCTACTCCCGGCACCTGCCCACGTTATCGTTAGCACATGAAACAATCGTAGTTGACTTAAACCGTGCGTGAAAGCAGCTTCATGCCCGGCACCGTCTGATGCATTCACGACTAAAGGTAGGAGCTATCACCGCAGATCGCTGACTCTGGACTGACTGATAACAACCACAATCGATTTCCACTTTGATCACATGGCGGCGTTGCTCTTTGCACCATTTCACGCGACACACAAGGAATTCCCGCGATTTGCTCAATGTCTGCCATGCAAATTTGCACAAACCATTGCACCCCGTCCGTGCAAATTTATGCAACGCCATTGACATTGAGCGGTTTGGCGTGGCAGACACGTCGAAATGGTCGTCGGTCGTCCGTCGATCAAAAACCAGGTGAAGTGACCTGCACGGCAACGGCGACGACCTTGCGCACCCGAATTGAATTGAGCAACGCTGAATGGTGGTTTGTTGAATTTGAAAGTGTTTCATTTATGCTCTAAAAAATTCACTGAAGACGCAATTGAGACGACCTTTGTTTGCGAACGGACAAAACATAGAGGAACCGGTTTCTCTCAATCTACATTCTACATTCAACGGAAATATTCGCTGGACCAAGATGGTGGTGATGACTCGTCTGAAATGCGGTCACATGTGGCGCATAATGTTACGTTGGCATTAAAATGTGACACTGACACGTTAGCGCTGTCTGTTTTTATATTGTTATCGCAAACAATTGCTGGGCCGATCTGCAGTGTTAATTGTCAGTAATAAATCAACAACAACAAAATATAGTGTTGATGTTGTTGCGATGTAGTATACTGAGGAAGAGGAAACTGTTGTCCAAATCTGGCAAACAGAAGGCATCACGTTCGATCAGTACGGAAAAAGACAACAATTTATTTTAATTAAACTGCAGTATTCAATATTACCAGAGCCGGATTTCCCCGAACACGAATTTGTTTTACGTCAGTATGCAAACAGAAATGTTGTTAGGTACTAACAACTAAATACTTATATGCATTTCGAATGAAACAAAGTTTTTTCAAGTAGGTATTTGACTAGGTCAATTGATTCGCATAAGTGGTATATAGTGGTTTCTTTTCGGTTTATTTTCCATCAAAACCTTTCGATTAAAATTGATGAAAGCTGATTCAAAGAAATTCGTTTTCATATAATATGCATAAAGTACTACTTTATGAAAGACTTGATTTTGTAAAACGTTATTGAGAAATTCAAGATTGTAATTTGGTTACCATATTTATATAACATTGCGATCCCAAAACTGTGTTCAAATACGAAAAAAGATTGTTTTAACTGATTATATCCAGTTACGTAAGTTTCTCGCCAATGCAATGCAATGTAAGAAGTCCAATTGTAAGCACCTCTTCTCAATGGACCAACAACGTCTCATCGCAGTTTTTGACAATACATACTTTTATTATTTAGGAGAAAAACAATTGAATGTTATTGTCCAAATTTAGTAACCACTAAAGATGGCTTCGCCGAAAATTCCAAGCCCGATTCATTGTTATGCACTTCACTTGGCTCGGGAATGTTGCTCAATTTGCTGCAGAGTGATAAGGAGTTTGTTTTCGCAGAATCGCAGTTCACGTGTTAAGATGCGGGTTGTTTACTCGCCATTCACACGGCTCCAACCAGGTTGGGAGAGGTGTCACTTATATATCATTCAATTCTGCGGTTATCTTTCCCCCTCTGGCATGCAACAGTGCAAAGAAGGCCTTGATTGGCCTTGGTCCGGAAAATCACGGCAAACTGGGACATCCTGAATCGATAAACGTATTCAGGCCAGTACTATTGTGGAAGTTTCTGTGTGTTTCCATGTAGTAAGCGCCCATTCTCAACCCCCAATGTGATGAGAGATGTTTTGACTGCATGCAATGCGTGGGTGGAGGGCGAGTATGAGGAATGCAAGATAAATTGCAGCTGCACTAATAAAAAAACCGAAATTCACTTTGGCGCCGAATCTGTCGCTTTAGAGTTTAGAAAGATGCGACAAAAACAATAAAGGCGGACCACAGTTTTATCAATTTGGTGAATACAGGCGTGTGGGAGGAGTAGCGCTTTTATCAGTCAACTCCACGATTTGTTGGTGCACGTTTGCGGTTTGGATGGAAAAGCGAAAACTTTCACCGTAATTCATTTCGACTTGCTCTTTTCGAAGTTGGGGAGAACCCTTTATTTCGAGGCACACTTCCTTGCACCTGCTGGAAGGATATTTATGATATCCCTCAACGGAACAGCTTCTATGCACCAAGCTCAAGAGCAAATAACGTTTGATTATTTTCAAAATTATCTTTTGATTTATGGCTTAATTAAACTCCATTAATTTTGTGAGGAAGATAAATTGACTTCGCTGTTGGAGATAGTCACGATGGACGAAAAAAGAACTGGGAAGATACTCACTGACAGGAAGAATGGCTGGTGCCGGATCATAGGACCACTATTATACTCCGTCTGGGAAATTTTCCACCAGAAGGTCATGAACATGAAATTTTACTCTGTCTGTATAGTACAAGATATATTATACAAGAGATATTTCAGAACCCTATTCATGTGAGAATTAAAAGTTAAGTTAACTTAACACTAAGAACATACCATTGAAAGTTTTGTGGTGGCTACAGTGAAAATCCTTGGGATGTTGCCAGTATTGATCGCAGGCCATTTGGAAGTGGTTAACGCATGATATAACAAAGTAACAAAAATATTGCAAATCACACAAAGAAGGTTAAGGTCTTTGGGCAGCAATCATGAGGAAAGGTCAAGGCATAAAAACAACATAAGAAAATAAAGGGGGCAATTCAAATTGTAGTAATAATCTTATAACATTGCAAAAAGGATGATGAAATTTAAATATTTTAAGGAATATAATTAATGAAGTTACTACACTGTTACACACAATAAAAAAGATAAAAAGATAATAAGAACCAAGCAGACACGAAACACGAATTTGATGAAACTCAGTAATATTTTTTGTCCTACCAAATATTATTTCAACTCTTAGAATGATAAAAGAATAAAACAGTTGCTTAAATGTAATAAAAGGTTTTTTCTTGACTTTTCATAATGAGAAGAGTGAATGAAGTCCTGAAAAATCATTGCCTGACCTTCAATACAGGCTCTTCCCAATAACCGTAAAATGAAGCCGATGCTATCGTGATGACCGCATGCTACCGATTAATCAGAAGAAACGACGTAGAAATGTGAATTAATTATAACGTTACATCCCGAGATTAGACCGATTCCCTACACGATAAAAAAGGGAGAATAAACTGGCGGCAGTCGCTTCCCATTCACCCACAACATGACGCCGCGCCGTATATTTCTATGACACTTTGGTATTCAAGTGAAAATTTACACGGCAGTCGTCGTCACGAGATAACAAATGTCGCGGGAGTTTGTCAAATGCACACGACAAAACCGACTCTTATCAGGGAATCTAATACGAAACGAACGCCCATCAGCGCCCTACCAGGGTTCCCAATCCTGATTGTATTCTCTATCCGGTTCTACGGCAACAGTCTATCTATGTATTACTCAATTATGGGTAATCCAGTTGATTCTTACATACAGTAACGGATTGTGTCCATAATTGAACTTCATTCTTTATCAACTGAATTTCTTCTCATTCTAAATCTTAGTTTGTATCAACTTTCATTTCTAATAAATTAAAAAAAATGTATCACGATATTATATTGTTTATCGGTTTCGTGAAATTGTGTATTGAGAATCTTTGTAAAATTCTTTTAATGCTTTCAGACACTACTACAAGCAGAATTGCTAGAATTTTAATCAAAAATTCCTGCAAAATGCCGGAAAAATGATTGAGCTGTTTTTTTTTCGTTTGTAATAAAATTACATAGAGTTTTGTTTTTAATTACTAACGAGATTATAAAAAAAATGAATTGAGTGATGTTATGAGAATAAATTGTTGTTTGTTTGTTTTAATTTTTTTGTGCAGCTTTCATAGCTTGCTCGATGTGGTAATACGGATACAGTTTTTCCTCGGTGCGCTGATTAACGTTTGCCCCAATGTGTTCCGAATTTTCTCACAAGCACTGGCGATCATCTTGCTTGCTTGATTACAATGATGATTATATAATATTGTAATTAATTATTTCAAAAATTATCACGTCAAAATTGATAAAATCAACAGCAAGTGAAGTTTCTGAATTAATTTTTTATATGAAAAAACATAAAATTGTTGTAGATACTGCAAAAAGCATACAAATTATAAAAAGGAAATTATACCGAAACTGAATTATCATTTAAAAGACCATCTTTGCAAGTTAAAAAATGAAGCGATTGTATTTCATTTGAGCCTACCTGAGATTTTATGGACAACCTCACAATTAACTTGATGAAACCATTTAATAATTATTCAACGATAGCTCGTAAGTAAACAGTTATTTTCCTTACGCCTCACATGCACTTCACGCATCTAAATATTGCAAGGTAGGAAGCGCAATTGATTTCTGACAATAGTGCAAACGAAATTCAGATATCAGTTACTTCAGGTTTTGTTGCATAACTCGTTGCTCTATAAAAATTAAGTAACAGTCCAAGCGGTTAGTTATCGTGTGTTATTGATTGACACCCTGACAAGTAGTTTCATTTCAGGATTTTAGGATCATGGCCAAATAAAAATGTCTTGGCATCTACTGCGAACAGTTTTGGGGTCGGGAGCTGTGGGCGAGGGAATTACTAGCAGCAAAGTATTTAATTAAGATCCGAATTTCTTCTCAAACCAGCGCTGGACGACTGCAGCCTTCTTTGAGTTTGGAAACGCTTTTAAATTTCAAGAAGCCAACGTCACTGCCATGCAATGTTGGGAGTGGTTAAGAAAATTCTTATCAGAATTTATCCTTTGATTGCGGGCACGGATACCACCGCAAAAGAGCTGATAAATAATTAGAGAATACCCGCCTTCCCCTGTTTAACTGTAATCTGGAAATGAGGAGTGCGGAAGCAAAACTCGCTAATTTCACTTTTGGTGATTTTTGGGAAGTCAGAAAAAACTTTTAATATCTTTCTATTTTGGACGGTTTTGCAACAGGAACTCATTTCAGTTGGCTCTTTTCATGGAAATGAACTACTAGTGGTTAATAATTTTAGCATAAAATTGTATCGAAATAGATGGTGATCCAAACTGCGTTGGTAGTTTAAAATTTTCAAAAAGTGAATTAGCGAGTTTTGCTTCCGTACTCCTCAAATGCATTCAGCTGTAATCAACATTGTACATTATTCGAAGTCCTAGTGGGGGCAGGATACGATGCTTGAGGAAAAAAGAAAGTCATTCTGATGCAATTTTCTCTCAAAGCAGTCGTTAATTGTCAGCAAATTTCACACTACGACATCGGAAGCCCCGTCGCACCCCACGGTGCGATTTTGGTTTATTATTCTCATACACCTTTGTAATCGGTTCGGAAAAGCTTTTTTAACACCACATCAAGCTTTTTTTACGTTTCAAGATGCGTAGAGTGCAAAAATGCAATGTCCGTCCGCCGTGTCAGCCCCCCCCCCCCCCCCCCCTTTTTTTGAACACTAATGTTCAGGATTTGTGGGTCGCTTCACTCAGGTCTCCAATCCGGAATAATAAACTCATGTGCAAAGACTTTGCAGCATTTTTTATGCTCTTACTTCTTACGACGACGAGATCCTCTTGCGATGTGATGCTAATTGTATCAGGAACACTTAAACGCAAAGCAATTTCAATTCTAGTCGCTTCTATGGGCAGAACAAACGCGATTTTGTGCTATTTATTAAATTAGATAACGGTACAGAGCAATCGTCATCTAAATGGGGGTGGAAATCGCCGAAACAATAATGAGTTACTAATTCTGTCATAAACTCGAAATGGACTCGATTTTATTGATAGGGAAAACGAAAAGTGGGTGTGTCCGTTAAATATTTATGTGCGGGGGAGAGGAAGGTTTAGGAAAAAATAACTCACTAGGGAACTGCTTTTGCATGAACATGGTTGCTGCTGCACTACCGTAGCGTAGTCAAACCATTATAGGGAACTCTTCGGGAACCGTTTTCCAGTGTTAACAAGAAATCTTGGGAAATTGTTCTTTGGGGTGTGACACAAAACTGCCTGGGGTGGAAGTGTGGGAGAGGGTGAAACTGTTGACTTTACGGGGAAATCACGTACAAGTTCTCAAAGCGCTATAATCTTATTGGTAAGACACAAAAACCGATGTTCTTTTTCATTAAAAGAGGCAAAAGCAAATGTTAAAACAACAAATTACTTTAAATTTAAACAATAAGTACTTTATTTGTGAAAGGTTGTAGAACTTGTAGATGGATAATTTCAACGAATATTAAACCGATTGAGAATTGCATGCTTTATTCTTATTTATGCAATTTCCTGCTAAATTAATTAAACTTCGTCAGTTCTTATTCGACCCCTTTTAACCGTTTACACATTAACAGGAAAATTAGAATTGATTTTGACTTTGTGTCTACATAGTAAATTCCAAAAATTATTTGTTTTCCAACTGCAATCAATGAATAAAATTCATCTGGTTTTCTGGGATGCAAATCTGTGAGGAATAATTTCATTTTTGCCGCCTTACCCTTTGGAACCCAGAAGAATTACGCGTTTCCAGGAGAGCTTCCCAAAGCATAATTGCGGCCATCCGGACGCTGGTCATCTCACAGCGCAGCGCATTAATTGGGAATATCCTCATTGGCGTACTCTTCGATTAGAGTCATAAATCACTTGCAATGCAGTTGCCTCGGCCTCCGGTCGGAGGGTGACAACAGGTCGCGCAAGCATTTGTTATGAGTTTTCTAATGCACTTTCCCAGACCGTTATTATGGAACAGCAGCAGTGTGTAAGCCTTATCGAGAGGAACACGTTTTTCCAGCCTTCTGGCATGATTTTCCGGTTACATAAATCCATTGACATGAAATTTCAAACAAAAAAAGAGGAGACCTCTGCGCGAACGCCAGCCGCAAAGTGGCCGTTGACAGTTCGCGGCACTCAGCAACGAAGGCAAAAATTCGTCTTTTCGCAGAAACGACAAGGTTTTTCAACAATATTGTCAATGACAGAAATTGTAAGTGTAAACACCATTAAAGGATAACACTTACCTTAATCTGATTGGAATTTTTACATGGAAGCCTCTGTGACGGTGTTTTCGATCAGTCAGGATTTTCCTTTTTCCTGCCCGCAAAACACTTTCTCCACTTTACTTTTTGCTTCACTGAACACTTGCAATTACGATGGGTTATTTCCTTTATGCCAACACCTTTTATACCTGATCAACAATTTTCACGGGTTTTTGAAAATTCGCTTGGAATCAAAATAAGAACAACAAAATCACAACACAATGAAAGATTTCCACTTGCGGTAGAAACAATTTGGAAATTGCTAGATTTGCAGCACGTAATACTAAACGACGGACGGTAAGAAATACTTTCAGTCACTAAACCAGCCAGCATTTAGAATTTTTCCAGACTCGGCAGGCAGCCAGCGACTTTTTGCCCAGCTCGATCGACTTCACTTTTGACAATCGCCACCAAAATGCTCAATTCCCGTAAAATTTCCTTGGCATTATTTTCCACCTCTTTTCAATCTAGAAAAATTGAAATGTCCCGAAAAAGGGGAAAGTGTGAAATCTGACAGATTTGCCCGGGGCTTCTCAGTTGAGAAGCCAATTTTTCCGTGGGAATCTCAACTGAGATTTTTCTAAAAAACTACTGAAAATACTTGAAATGCAATTAGGTGGGACTGCAGGTAGTAAAGAAGTGAAATCCCTAAAAATTATAATCTCCCCCATTCAATATACGCATGAAAAACATGTTTTTCCAAAAGTTAGCAGAGAGGCAAGGCTAGGTTCACGCTTCTCGTATTTAATAAAAATTTCTCGAATCCGGTCGAAATCTTGTTTTTCAGGTGGCTTTCGAAATTTACGGAGGGAATTTTACAATTTGCCTAACGTTTTACTTAATTAACGTTGTTTTTAATTGATTTAAATGAAATTTCCCTGTTGGGAGGGGAAAAGAAACAGAAAAACGGTGGGGGCCCAGTTCTCACTTTTTGACAAACGATCCGCCATTGCGGCAGTGTTGGGAGATGTTTTCAGATAAAAAACCCATGTAAATGGGATTTAAATGCTGAATTCAATTGGAGGTTATGTTGACTATTTATTTTAGCTATTGAAACGCGTGCAACCTCGGGTTGGAACCTTTGGGCTCGAATCTCGGGGTTGGAAACCTCGCGACCTCCATCTCGGCATTTTTTAAAGCCATGACAGCGCTTGCATGAATGAATAAATTCGTAATCGTAAGTTTCCGTGATTTGGAGAACGGAGACCAAAATAACCACTCCTGAAAACACAAAAAAAAACATTGCAAAATGGTTAATAATTTTAAGTGAGTTGAGCATAAACATTTATTTATTGTTGGGATGGAAAATTGGTAATTGATTCTTGATGCATATTATATAATTTCAATACTACTATCATACTATGTAGTACTAGTGTGTAATAGATTGCGTTCCATACTCTATTTTTATAACTTGAACAGACGGGAACTTTGAACTGGTTCCTGACATCGTAATGACCATAGAGCCATCCATTTCGTTGCACATATATATATGTACTAGAGATAGGGACAATGAAAAAGTAGGCCGCAGCGCTGCGGCGGTGCTTTTGCGAAACGACATGACGGAGGGATTCCTAGGGCTAGATTACGTACTAGTTAGTCCCTAAAAGCACTTTATCTTTTCACTTTTCCACTAAAATTCGGACTGTCCGAATTCCAACGTTCCTGATGATACAAAAGTGGAAATTTATGCATTTTTCGAGCACAACTTCAGGGACTTTTATAATTATTATATATTATATTATTATATTACGTATTATAAAAGTCCCTGAAGTTGTGCTCGAAAAATGCAAAAATTTCCACTTTCGTATCATCAGGAACGTTGAAATTCGGACAGTCCGAATTTTAGTTCATAATCTCATGGTTTGGAAAACCTTCTAGGTTTCTAGGTTTTCTTCACAGGTGTCGCTAGGAATAATTAAGCAGGGACATTAACCACACTGATTTTCAGAATCAGATGTCGCTTCAGTGGACTCCAAACAGTTGGACTTTTTTGTTGCATTCGGCGGGAAATTGTAAAAGACAATTTTTTGTTAAAATTAGTATAATATAATTAAAACGAAATTTTGTGGATACATTAAAAACATAAAAGGATTTCATTTACAACCCCTTGTTACCATCCTCCAGCTCCTTGTCCACAAGTTATGGACTTGTAAATAGGAGGATGCATAACATTACATATCAACATTTGGTTCCGACAGCACACTATAGTGTACAGACATACTACATTGTTCATTTTAGAGCGACAGATTTCCGTTATAAAATTTTCGTAAACATTTCTGATTTATCTGCACTACACAGCTCGTATTTCAAATAATTTTTATAAATATAGATATAGAATTAATCGTCAATAGAGTTTTCTGGAGTTTTCATTTTCCAAAAACTAATGCTTAGACCATTCCCACCAGTTGCTCTCAAATTTGAACTTGAAAGTGTCCTTGAATTTTCAATAATAAAGATACTATATATTGTATCTGTAGGTAAGTAATAAGATATTATCTACTCACTAAACACTTAAAATAGTACTTTAATATTTAAGTTCGCTTAAGTACGCAAAAGAGAAAAGTAAAAAATTATTGGAAGTTTGCGAAGCATGGAGCACAGTAGCACACTAAACATCGAATTCCTCCCTCTTAAAGCTGGAGCCTGGAGATAAAGCTTCAGCCCGCCAAAATAGACAAATCGATAAATTATGGTGGAGAACATCAGCTACCTGTACAGTAGCTCCTCTCCACCACCCATCCAAGCACATCGTTGAAACTCAAAATGTTAACATGTCCTGCACATGACTAAATGAGAATGTCCTGTGAAAGCTCCTATCAACTCTCTAAACTCTTCGGATCCACTTTGGAACCAAATAGCTTTTTTCACAATTTTGGTTTTATCTATGTGTTGTACAAGGAGGAGCGGGGGAATTCATTCCATATTTCTATTAAGTTAATAGTAAACACCCACTCATCTTCTGTGTGTGTGCAACAGTGATGAGTGTTGGTGTGTTGAAAACCCCACTGAAACAAAAAAGCTCGTGTAAGCAGGACGAATTCCCTTGAATTTTTTGAATTTTCTCTCAGTCATGGAGTTCCAATCGTCCGGTCTATTGGGGAGCTCTGCTGCAATCACATTCGGCGCGTTCGGTAACTTGGAATGCACCAAAAGGATTTGAACTAGATATCATCCCTAACATTCATCCAGTGAAGGGTACATTCAAATTTGTTTTAAAGTGCTTCAAATAAAATCTTTTGATATATATTTTTTTTAAGTCGAAAATTTACTTTTAAAATAACTAAATTTTTTGAATACGTTTTATTGCATATAAATAATAAAGCAAAGGTGCTCGCGGTCGTTTTTACATCTTTTCAATTGTTTATTTGATATACTTTCTAATGTACTTTCTTTTCGAAAAGATCCTGTGACGGTTTGAAAATATTAAGGGGCTGAGTTATGAATGAAGAAATGATCCTTTAAAACAGAGACTGAGTGCTTGTGATGTAAAAAAAGAAGAAAAATGAGATAAATCAGTCGGTTATTATTGAAATTTTTTATATCAAATTATAAAAATTATTTGGTTAGTAGCGAGTGTGTAGAATCATCATCACGTGCATTTAAATGCAATTCGTGTTAGTGTCGTTGTGCAAGTAATAGTGGTGTTATACTCTTAGCGAGCAGAATAAGGATCCAAGATAACAGAAAAGTAATTTTTATATACTATACATGTCTTTACTACGTCCATTGCCCTAGATAGAAATTATTTCTCCCAAACCTCCTCCTAAAACAACAGAATCCGCTTAATCTGTACTGGGCGGATTTATGTGGTCGATAAAACTGCACCGTCTGAAGGATTCAAACCATCTTTAAGCTTTATTATCTCTAGTTAAACAGTTGTGTTATTAACTTAACCCCGATGCCGTATATCCTTCCAAATGAGAGGCCTGCCTTGGGATGCCTGACCTATCTGCACTGCTTAAAGTTTGGACTTTCTTCCTCCACATTGGAATAGCGATATTTAGGAAAACTTTGAACAATCTGCGTTACTTATAAGGTTATGGGAGAATCCTGTATTAGTATAGATAACGCTTTTATTTTTATTTTCCGAACGCAATCTGGTGGCTCTCTACACCCTGGACCAGACGATCTGCCGAGAGTTCCTGCAGGCTGAGCGTCTGAGAGCCGTACATCTCGGAGAATGCAAAAGTTTGAAAAGTTCGCAAGGAGATTCAGAAAAAAAGGGACTCTCCACAAAATTCTTATTCAAGTACAATATTAACGAACAGGAAGGGAGCATTTTTCGACAATATATATAAACAAACGTCTTGTAAGAGGAATGTCGTGAGAGCAAATCTCTGGTCGGTGCTTTCTTTATCATTCTCCTCAAGCAGTTGACTTAGTTGATTAGTTCTTTATGTCTGCTTGCTTAGTCTCCCCGCCCTCAACCCATTCTACTCCCTTTTCTACGATTCGTGTTCTCATTTCTACAACTCTCTATCTTCTAGTCTAGTGCTTCTTTCTTGAAGCTTGTTGTTTTTACCACAGCCGTGACATATATTTCTTCTGCCGGCCGAAGCTTTTTTCAATCTTTTATTTATTCGTATTACTTGTTTTCTGCGTTTTCTTTAAAATAGAAAAGTTCCTTAGTAATTGTTTTTATTTCCTATTCCTTCCCCTTTTCGAACTTGTGAAGGGTAGAGGAGAAATGTGGGTCTTATAGAAGTTTATAAATGTTCCCAAGAAATAAACTGTGAATCCAAGCAAGTCGGAGATGACCTGCTAATTGAAAATCATTCTTCCGAAGAAAAAAAATCAGATGTTTTTTCATGTTTACCGATTCTAGAGTAAAAGAGAAATTGGAGTTAAAAAGCAAAGTAGGCAGGCGTCCCATCCCGCATTTGCAAATTGTAGGACTCACCTCAGTGATATATGCTATTTTGGGTTGGATATTGGAAATACGGAGGTGAGGAAGTGTTTCTCTAAATAGACCATATGACTCCAAATTGGCGCCCCAGAAGTTGTTAAATACAGCGAACCTCTAGCAGACTTTTAAAAAGAAGAGACTCTGATACTGGATTTAGAAGAGGCATTTTTTTACATCATACTTTAAAAATTCTCAAAATATCTGATGTTGATGGAAATCTGTTGACTTCCTAAGTTTAAAAGAAAAGTTTGTAGGCACATTTTGATAAAACAATCAACGATCTCGCAAGCAATGCAAAATTAAAGTGTTACTTTATTACTTTCATTTATTCAAAGTGCTTAAAATTTATTGTTTGAATATTTTGTATCAATTAATAATTTAAACACTTTCAATGTTCTCTGAGATATTTTACAATCCAATAACAATTTCTTAATTTCCCGCCAAAATTACGGTGCACCGAAAAATTATTTTGCACCAAAATTGTATCCAAAAAATGGATTATTTTCATTCCTTTGGAAGTTGTTGAAGGATAAGCAGTGAAAAAAAAGTGTTCTTAAATTAAAAATTAAATTTTTTATTAGTAAAGATTGTGAAGTAAAAGAAATTGTTAAAAGAGAGTATTTTTATTACAAGGTTTTATTTAACTTCGTTTAATGCGGAGTGGAAGAGACATGCCGTAACATAGTTATCTAGATTTTCTTGTAATACAGCTGCTAAAGCTATCTGAAGGAGAAAGCTATTACAACTTGGAATAATGACATTTTTACGAATTTTAGAGTAAAAACATTACCTGAGCCGGGGTGTACAGTGTACACTGTACAATAAGCCAATAAGCAAGAATCAGTTAAAAATGTCTTATCAATAAATTCATCTATTCCTAGTCTTAGTCTTTGCCATGGTACAACGGGTTTGTAAAAAGACAAATAATAAGCAATAATGGATTGCAATATGGTTGGAGAGTTATATCCCCGTGCAAAAGCAAACAACCTGAAAGGTTGAACACTTGATACAAAACTTAATTTTAAAAAACTTCAAATAACTTTGACTTCACAAAACAATTCGGCTATATTTATAATCACTTCACTTGTTATCTTCAAAACGATCCACGAAAGCGTTCTTGCATCCTTTTAAAGGATATAAAATTTACGCAGAAAATCAAAAATCAAAAAGCCATCAAAGGAAACATGTGAACATTCAAGAAATATGCTGAAGGATGCAAGTGTTGAAGGATTCGTTTTTAAAGCAATCATGTACGATTTTTTAAATTGTTGCTTTTTGTTGTTACATTTTCCTATCTTTTTAATAAAAATTTATTATCTACGTATTTCTATTTTCAAGCGATTTTTGTCAATGGCTTTGTTTAAATCTTTACATAAAAGTCTTTTCAAATTATCCAATTGTTTGGGAAGTTTCCTTTTTAATACTTTTAAATTAAAATTTGCACTGAAGAGCTTTTAAAATACAATCGCGTTTTAGTTTTAAACAATGTTTTGTAATTCTACAAAAGATTTGTTAGTGCTTCGCCAAAAATTTTCATTTTGAATGCAATTTCTCTGGCATTAAACATTTAATTCTATAAAGTTTTTCCCAAATGGCAAGTATAATAAATAAAAATTCTGCCAGTTTTGGCAAACCCTTGTACGAGGAAATAATTAAGCTGCCTAATTGTTTTCTTCAAGGAAACAAATCAAGTTTAATTAAGCATTTAAGTGCCCCCATAGATTACAATAACTTTTCTAGTTACTTCAATGATTTAGTTGACATTATGTGGCAATTGTAATGATTGTGTCGCATAAATTTCAACAATAGCAGAAGCGATATTTTCTCATTGTTTGAGATGCTGTTAAATGAAAGGAAAATATAGCGATAGAAAGAAAGCAATTTGTGACAGCGACCAACTAATTTTATTAGGACTCAGATGTTCGTGAATTTAGTACAGATGTCAATGATTTCAATTAATGACGGAAGATATTCTTCAAATGCTTGGAAAACATATTGTTTTAAAATAAGAAAAAAATAATTTAATAATAATATAATCGAAACACAAATAAATTAATAATGTGGTGACAATATTTTAAATGTTTTTTGACTTCAACACATATACCTGGTAAATAATATTGAATAACATTAACTGTTGAACAAATCCGAATTAAATTGTTGCAATCAAAAGAGATTTCCTTACAACAGTGATGTCATTTCTTTAACAGCAAATTACGCAGGCATTATTGCAGTACTCATGTGCGCACAGGCCGAATATCTATGCAATGAGGACCAGTCTTTTTTCTGTGGATATTCTTTGACAAAATATTCCCTTCCTGGAAAAATGTGCGGGATCAGAGCGGAGTGAAGACATGGGAATTTGTCTAGCATTCTTGCATGTATTAATTTACGTAATATTACTGCTGATACTGAACATAATATTTCAATATGAAGATACAGAATATGGTCAGCATTAGCTTTTCAAGTAGCAGAATTATGGTATAACAAGATTAATTTATTTGTATTTTTTGTAGTTTTAAATGACTGATTCAAAATCAGGAAAGTTTAATTAAAATTTCAGAAGGATACGTTGTTTAACATGTGCATGTTTTTATTTTCCTTTTGGTTTATTATTCTCTGAATAATACACCTTTGTAATCGGTTCGAAAAAATTTTTTATAACCCCCCCTCAAATTTTTTTCTTTTACGTTTCAAGATGCGTAGAGTCCAAAACTGCAATGTCTGTCCGCCGTCCGCCGTCCGCCGTGTCAGCGATATCTACCTTAAATAACGGTCGGAAAAAATCGTTCTTTCGCATATAGGCTACATTTGGACCCTAGTTGTGTCCCGAAGCTCGGCAGCTTGATCGGAATACACTCTGGGGTTTTAGGGGTGAAAAAGGGGGGTAAAATTACGCATTTTTAAAGTTTTTGTAAACTTGGGCATGTGGGGTATCGTTTTTTATGTTTTTTAGGATGAGGATATCGAATATGAAGTCAATTTCGACGAAAGAGTGAAAAATTAAAAAAAAAAAAAAAAAATTTTTTAAATGAAATTTTTTTTTTTTTTAAAAGACATTTTTTTTTTATAAAATAAAATAAACGCTGCTTGGGTGGATTACCAATGTAACTGTATTCAACCAGAAATAATAAACCCATGTGTAAAGACATTGCAGCGTTTTTTTTTTGTAAACACTTTTTATAATGTAAGGAAAATTAGATACCTATTCGGAGAAAAACGAAATTGATTCAGGAATATCCCCAAATAACTATACCAAAGTAATTTAAAAACTTGTACAGAATATGTAATAGATTATTAACAAAACAATAATCTTTAATTTTTTGTTTTTAATCTTCCAGTTTCTAATTTTAATAAACTAACAATTAGGTAGTTTGTCCTTCACTTGAACAATCCTTTCAGAGCTGAACTATTCCGTGAACGTGAAAGGTGATGTTAACATTTGCTTTCAGAATTGAAGGAGAATCAATACAATTTTCCGCTATTGTTCATTTTACTTTGACGAATGCTGTTGTCCTAAAAGGGTTAAAGTGGCTGCTGCAGGGAAAAATGGAAATCACCATGTTTGATTATTCTGTTATTGACTATTGGTTGTGCTTATTAGCGCTGGTTAACACTGAATTCAATAAAACGATCGAGTCAGCAAGAAAACCGTAGGACCACTTGTTATGCTTGGTGCCATCAAAGGGGTTTAGTTGTTCCCTGGCCAAATCTCAGCTACCGAAAAGGGTCAAGTCAATCAAGTTTTTCAATTTGGAATAAAAACCGACAATGTGAAATCCATCGAGAGAAACGGTCGTTATTATAAAATGGGGGACTTTGCAGTGAGAATTTTGTTCCGAAGATAATTTCTCTTGTAAATTGGACGCGATGCTGCCACGAGTTCGATGGCCGGGGGTTCGCTAAGAAAAATAAACAAAAAATTATAACTTTTCGCTTGTTTCCTGTCACCTTGCGCACTTGAAAACTATCGAAGTTTTTCATACCCCCAGGAGTTGTTAGCCAAGGCCGGGGGGTGAGCTAAGGGAGGATATTCATCCGAAGATGGTGTGGTAAGAGCATGTAGCGAGAGCGTAAATTAGTTTCGGGAGTTCATATGCGCGTCATTTTTGGGCAAGGACATTTTAAGTATGTAATTAAGTAGACAAAGGAATCGCTTTTAAGTGATCTTCCTCGTTTTTGATTCACCTAATCTTTCTATCAAATGAGCAATGCTATGATGCTCCTTTCGCATTAACCAAAGTAGTTCCTCTGAAAGGGTTGAACATAGTTTACTAGAATGACGAGGGTTTTACATACTAAAACAGAAGGCTTCCTCCATGCCAAAAGATTATTTAAAAATGTCGTTAAAGTTTTGGATATGTTAAAATTAACGGAAGTCGTCAACATAAAGCAGACAGAATATTTTTGTTGCCTCAATTCTACACAACAAAGAACTTTCAAGTTTTAAAGAAAAGTGAGGTTGATACTGGGTAATGAATCTTTTTGTTAGTGGCGTGAATTTAACAGTGAAAGCACTGGTTCTCTGGAGAATGTAAATGAATTCCCCGAAAAGGTACACTCTACTTACAGTTCCGAATGTTACAACAAATGTTTGCTTAAACAGATTCATAATATGGATGTTTTATATTTATGCCGTGCATTTCTAGAAAAGCTAAACTTTTCTGCGAAAATTGCTAGGTATATAATAATTTGTTATAAACAAACCCTTTGAAGTAGTTTAAACAAAAGTTATTGTTTTACGTTAAACTCATGCTTAAAAATTTTAAATTTTTTAAATAGAAAGAATGACTGAACTTGATTGCAGAATTTTGAATAAGCAACTTTACAACATTATGAAAATAAACTCGAACGCAATAAATGTAAAACGAGACCAGATAACAAAATGTGTGCCGTTTTGTTTTTACCTACTTCATGCTATTTACTTGGCCAAAAAAAAGGCTAACATATAATAAGTGTACCAGTGTACCTAATGTGATCAACAGTTCTGTCTTTTAATACAAAAAGTCAGTTTGGGCAAAATCAGCCCCACCAACAGATGGCACGGAGCTAGTGGTGTAAATCTAAAAAAAATACTTTATTGAACTCTCCTAATGCTTTTCAGCCTTTCCCCTTTTCTTACTAATGTAATCCACTTCCGAAAATTATGGTGGATAGTTAAATTTTAGTTTATTAATTATTCTTAAAAACAAAATAAATTTCTATCCGTTAATAATATGTAAGTCAGGATACATTACTAACTATACATAACATATTTTTTTCGAATTTTATTAACACCTAATACAAAGATATTTTCTAGTCTTATTATTTTGCCAAGGGTAAAATTTCCAAATTGCCTTCCAAAAACTATGGGAATTTTTTTTTTTTTCATCACCGAAATGAAAATGAAATGTGAGTATTTTCAGAATTAAATATGTATTTGGAAGTCAAAAAAATCAAACAATAATAATATAATAAAAGATTTACAAGATTTACCATGATAATGTGTGCATAAGAGGCTGGAATAACAATGGTAAATGAAAATTCCAATTTGTACCAACAGTAATTTGTGTTAAAACCGATTTTGATCCTTGTCACTCAAGTGAAAATCTGATAATACGGACACGTCTCGAAAATAACACGAAAATGGACCAGGTTTGGCTACAATCGTATTTTATGTTATTGATGGGGAAGATATTTTGGTATGTACCTCCTTGCAAACATCCATTTTCATTTATTAAAAGAAGGTAAGAAATGGCACGTTAAGATGTTTATTGAGCAAGAAAATTGCTTAAGAAAGCTGTACAGACCTGCAGGGATGTGTTTGTTATTCATTTGAATCGGTCTTCAGTAATTTTGAATTATATCTTAGCAGATTTATTTGGCTCATTTTCTAAACTTTCAAAACACCTCTTTTTTTGAGAAACATATTTTGTTATAATATCAAATAATATCAAAAACTTATTACTTTGATTGTATTAACGAGAATGTTTTGATAAAGTTGAATTCTTCTGTTTAGATTCCCTTTGAAAGGAGATAAAAACGCAAAATTAAAAATCACGATTTAATAATGAACCCATTTCTAAAAGAAATGTTGGTTACAATATTTCACGTTGTAATGAAAATATTTACTTCTCATTTCTGACGTTGTTTTATACATATTAATTATAATTAATAATTATTATTATAATTCACATAAACCATTAAACATGGCTTATATGCTTAGAGTCAGCTGGGTAAGCGATGAGCTTTCCGGTAATAACGTCATAATGACCACACGTCGTAGGCTACGTAAAACGGCAAAACTGTTATCGATTGTGGTTGATCAATTTGTCGAAATTTTTATTGAATTGTTAGCAATTTTTTAGCGCATTTTTGGAAACTTGTTTTCAAAAAAGCAGCTTAATAATACACTTTGACCGTTCGTTCGGTCGTTCGGCTGGATAGAAAAACTTTTGATCTAGACATCGTAGAGAGCTCTGGTTTGTTGCATTAGCTCGGTGCTATCGAGTTGTTGCGGCGACAAATATATTTGAAGCGGCCAGATATCGGTAAGCTCGGGAATTAGTGAATTAAATTTTGACATGCGCTTAATTTCAGTCCGCGAATCGACTACGAATTTGGCAAATTAAAGAAGTTCGAAGTCGAATGTATTATTTACGAGTCGAATTGCTCATATCATAAGCCAATTGTCATTAGAGTTAAGGAAAATGAATAAGGAAAAATACAATGAATTTCAACTATGCAAATATTTAAAAATTAAGCAGTTTTTAATTTTAAAATTTTATGACTTTGCTAATGAAATACTGATCTACACGCCAAAAATGCGCTTATGTCCCTCGATCAGTAGCCTGAAGACTTTTTTAATTTTTTATATTTATTTCTAAAACTACTACCTACAGTTGCAGTAGAAGTATAATTAGTTTTGGCTAATTAATGAATTATGAACGGCGTAAAAACCATGCAAAAACTGTTTATCCATCGTAAAAAGAGAAATTCGTTCTAAATTATTAAAACCGCATGTACAAACGGAAAGTTGTTGATGTCTTTAAGATTTCAAGATCGTGTAAAAAAATCTTGTAAACAATTTTAATACGTATTTGTAGCAATATTTAACGAAAAAAAAGTTAAATCAACATTTTTGTATAAACGCGATTCAGGCTTATATAATATGGCAACACTAAGGTGGAGTTGCCCGATTTCGCTTATCTTCGAACTTGACCTTACAATTCAAACGAAATATTATTCAGACAACAGACAGAGGGACACCCAGACATACATCCATAAAACGGTCTCTTTTCACTTCAGAATCGTGAATATAATATGGTTCCTTAGTTCTGTCACCATTATTTCTTGGCGTTACAAACGTACGTTCCAAACTAATATACTTTACATCTACGGTATGAATATTATAAGCCATAGTTATTCCATAGATGGATGGTTAAATGAAAAATATATTTTGGGAAGATTGGGAAAACAATATTCTACACTCTCATGTTATCTTTACAGTGTACACAGTACAGTACACACTGGCTACATTTATCCAGTTCAGTTCTGACTTTCGAGTAGGTGACAGACAATTAATTGAACTGGTGATGTCAGGAACTAGTTCAATTGGTATGATCACTGATCAGTCAGCCCAGAGTATTAGTCTTTAAAATTCGCTGAAAGGATATTCACGTGTAATTTAAGTGATTTTACTACACTAACCTTGACATTTTTAATACTATCATTTATGTATTTTGCTGTCTTTAATATTCCCTTATGTATTGTTAATTTCATGTCATGTGCTATTTGTGTTATGAAAAGAGAAATTTTTTAATTTTATTCGTTTGGCACATACTTAGTGAATTTTTGGTGTATGTTTCCGATCAACGATCAACAAACTAACAATAAGCCTTTTCCGTGTCTCATTTCAATGGCCACGCAAACAAAACAAAACGTTAACAAATTTATAAAACATAATTTTACATTTTCCACAAACTAAACCGCTTAAAATGTTTCCTTGTTTTATTTATTTACAGGATATGATACATGGTGGTGTTGTGAAATGTTGGATATTATCATTTTTAGTTTTCACATTGAAAACTGATTTAACAATAGCCCGACCCGATGAATTGCACATTGGTGGAATATTTCCGATAGCTGGAAAGGGGGGATGGCAGGGAGGTCAAGCGTGCATGCCGGCTGCAAAATTGGCATTGGATGATGTCAACAAAGAAAAGTATTTGCTGCCTGGCTTCAAGCTTATTTTACACAGCAATGATAGTGAGGTAAGTGCTCGAATCCGCTACTATTATTTAGGACTTATCCATTGAAAATCGCAGATATTTATGTGTAAGCATTCATTATTATAGGTATTAATATTGTTTCTTTGTTCATAATTTTAGAATCAATTAAATATTTGAAGTATCTATTTATTCATTATAAAACGAAAGGAAAAAAAATTGAATTTGATTTTAAAATTTTTATTCGTTCTCAAAAAAAAAAAAATAATATAGTATGCCTAACTGTAGATTTTGCAATTAGTAAATTTAGTGAATTATCACTAAAAATCTTCATTAAATTTGTATTAACATAAACTTCTCTAAACACGCCCATAATTTTCCCAAATTGTTCATTTATATGTTTTTAAAAGGTTTTAAAACAAATAAAACATTTTGAAAGGATTAAGTTTTTCGCTTTTTTTAGCTGCCTTACGCGCTTCCCCTCAGGATCGCACGATCGTGGTTGGGAGCCGCTGCTCTAGGATATATTATAATTTCTCTTGATAGCAAAGTTATCCACCTGAACGAGTTAAGTGGTGGAAAAGGATTTCCTAACATCTAATTCCAATCATCGAAAAACTACAAACCCTGGGAAAAGTTTAACTGTTCACAAATGTTTCATAACTTTTCTGCAAACATAAATCAAACTCAACAACTTTAAACCGTGAAGAGGAAAACTTTTACACTTGACGAAATCTGATTAAACCGAGAAATAGTATGATTTTCGTTGTTGCCTGAGTTAATCCCATCGCAATCTCATCACTAGACATTTTCACCAGAATCACTAAGGCTTTTCTTTTTAATTAAAAGAAGCTGAACATTGTTAATAAAGCTAAAATTTTATCCGATTACTGATTAGAACTCAGTTCATCCCTTTCGAGGCCAGTAATCCTTTCCAAGGCAAACACTTTACAGTAAGATTTTCAAACTCGAACGATTTCACAGATAATGGCTGCTGATTTTCGTAATATCACAAAGATTTTGTATACCCTTTAATCCGGATGTTATAGGTTGAATTGAAAACAACTCTATTTGTAAGAATTTATTGTTCTGTTTGAATAGCGTTGTCAATGGAGAACTGTAGAAGAGATTATTTCTTAATGCAGAAGGTTACGTATTTATAAAGTTATTATTTTTTATAAGAAAAGAAAGGATTTTGAACCATTGAAATTATTCAATGAGACACGTATTCGGATGGTAACATTCTAACATCAAATAAGCTTGACAAAAATTTACCAGTAGTCATAGAAAACAATTTCAAATATTTTGAATGAAAATCATTCCAATCTGAGCTTCGTTAGGTAATTATTATATTAATTCGAACCTTAAAAACATCGTTTAATAAATTTATTTAATTTAGTACACTATAACTAATAATTTTCATACGGTTTGTGAAAAGTGTTTTGATAAGCCATAATATGTATCTTTAAAACAAAAAAACATATCCAAATTTCGGTTAAACTTGAATGAAACTTAATACTTTATTAGAAAGATTTTTTGACTAAAGATTTAAAGAAAATGATAGGTATTTTTCTTAAGAATGGTGTGGATTTCATAATCCTTTTGTTATCTAAAACCTTTTGAAAATCTTCTTCTTTCTACTGTTGAAGGTGTAAGTTCATTGGCTAGATTTGCCATTGTTATAAATGATATTCAGATCATATAAAACAAAAATGGTGTACTTGTAAGCAATATGCGTTCTGAATTCTATAGAGCTCTGTTTATTGTGTGTATTATTCTGTTTTGCGCTTTCATATTAATTACCTTTCATACGCGATTCAAAACATATTAAATTTATTTTTACATGTAAATGTTTTCTTTAATTGAAGATTGGCCTTCCGAGCGACATGCTGTGCTCGAACCAACTTTATACGTGCAGAGGTCCAATTGAGTTCGCAATATGGAAATTAAAGTAACAAGCAATAATTTTCATGATACTCATTTCCTTGATCAGCATGTTTCTCGTTAACCGAATAAAAAAAACCGAAACAAGAATTGTTTTCTTGCGTCTTAATTCACGTCAGTGAAACGTGTCACATCCTGCACCTTAATTAGGAAAACCCGGCAAAGAATGCTTAGATGATTGACATCGTTTTCTTCATCAAAATGAATTGCTGTTTGTGGAAGTTCTCCTGATATCAGAGACTTCCACTCCACCATTTCGAATAAATACATAAATAGCTCAGCAGGTGTGCAGAACAATATTTTGATCCAGGATCAAATATGAACCTAATTCACTCGGTGGTTCCAAGATTGCTCGACAGTATGATTAAAGAAGTGACATAATTCAGGGTTATGAAAGCCCCTTCATCCCTTGCAGGAACAGCATCCAGAACTGGTATTCTTGAATCTTGCTTCAGTTTTCTGTGGGCTGGAGTTGCGACATGTGATGGGATCAAAAGAAAAAAAAATACACCTTTAGAGGATTTTTGAGATTAATTCGAGTTATGTTTTAGTTAAAAATTTTAATACTGAAAAAATACATATTTTACAGTGCAATTAGATAACATTTTTGGAATAATTAATATAGAAGGTCGTCGTTAATGCGGACGTGAATATTATCTAACGCGTACAAAATTCGGTTTGGCTAATTAAACATATTTTAATTTTTTTAACAACAAATCTTTGTCAAAAACAATGAAAAAATTTCCCATATACACATATGTGTAGGTTTAATTTTTTATACTATATACCTCCTATATATAGTAGATTCAGAATTGTATGGGAACACTATAAGAAGGAGTTTCCCGATTTCGCTCATCTTGGAATTTGACCTTACAATTTTAATGATGTACCTACTAATATTCCAAATTTCAAGTCTGTCACAAGCGTTCGCGAGTTATCGTTTGGACAGACAGACCAGACAGACAAACTGACAACCGACATTAGACAACCATAAAACGGTTTCCCTTTACTTCCTAATCATGAATGCAATATAGTTGTTTTTTTCTGTCACCATTATTTTTTGCCGTTGCAAACGTTAGCTCAAAACTAATCTATCCTATATTCTATAATCTATAGTGTATAAAAAAAAATTCAAACAGCTTTAAAACCAAGTATTTATTTATTGATGCCTTTAAGTAAAATTATGTGCTTCCGGTTTTCTTGCTCTCTATTTTCGTAATTCTTTGTATTTGAATAATAATATTAGGTGTCAAAGGCAGATTCGGGTTTTGATGATTTTTGGATCTGTTTTTGCCTTACGAAAAGACGCAATAACAAAATGGTTTTATTTTAAACAAATTTTCTCAAGGAATATCGCCTCCAGTAAATTTGAGCAATTGTTTCATTTTCAATTGTATTAAAAGTTTTATGACGATGAAAGTTTAAGGCAGCACAAAAATACAACCCAACCAACGACCAAAGTGTTGTTTCCCTTAGAGTCGGTTAATCCCTGGAATTCAAATTACTGGAAACGAAGCCGCCTCCGAAATGAAATTTTATGGAAATTTACATTCAGGTAATATTAAGATCTCGTTTTCACAATTTCGAAAAGAATTTTCTTTTCTTTTTTAGTTTTATTTGTCTCTCCTTCTGAAACATGTTAAGTGAATTTTGTCGGAAAATTACGATGGTAATATAAGTAAGGACCATAAGACGAAGATTGCTTTACTCCTTTTACTAATTCTACAAGACAGTGTAGGAAGTGTTTTGGAAAATTTATGAGCATTAAAACTTTTATGGAGTTCTTAGCAAAAACACCAGGGCTAAAGCTAGGTTTAATATAACACGGTTACTTTATTTATCTCCGTCAGACCTACATGTGTTTTTCTCAGGATTATTGCGAATGAAATGACGTTAGTGCACAAACCGTGCTCAACACCGGGATTGGATTAATATATTCTCAAGGGAAGTTTTACGTCGGGTGATGGATTCGCTTAACATGAATGTGTACTTTAAGTTCTCAAGAATTTTTGTGATTAAATATATGTTTGACACACATGCTGAGCTATTTAGTCACTTAAGTATCAACTTTTTCAGTTTCGTTGTGCTCACAATGGTGGTGGTGGTGGGGGGGGGGGGGGGGGGGGGGGAATAATCTTTTAAATTAGACTTTTAATTCTGCCTACGTTTTGTATTCTTGTATTCGGTCTTATTCAACATTTTATTTAGCTGAAAATAACGAATCAACATAAATGAAAAGGTTGGATCAACCCTTTGCGACCCTTGCCGCCATTGCAGCCCTATTTACAAGCTGCTTTTAGGGTTGGAACCATCACTTTAACAGCATCATCTCTCTGATTATAGAAGTGTAGGTACTTTTATATTTCACCCTTTAACCATACCACTTTCATATCATGGCTTCTAAAGACAACAAGAAAAAAAAATTTAAATCATCTGTGAAAATATAACTGCAAAGTTAAAAGTGTTTACTGCAATCAGAAAAATCTGTTGATCGGAAACAATTTACATAAAAAATTTTAATAATAATTTTAATTTCCTCAGATTAAAACATTTCAATAATTCTACGACTTTATTAAACGCTCTTTTTACAGTATAAAAGACAAATGTAAAAGGTGAACGTGTAGTGAACTTACTGAATTTGTCGTGCTCAAACGATAAAAATAAAATCCCTTATATTTTTAAAATCCATTATTCAGTATTCTTCTGACATGTTCATAATTGTTTGCCTTGAAATCCGGATATTCACATGCATAGCGTTTCTTGAATACAAATACCAATTGCCTTTTCAAGGTTATGCCTTTTGTTCCAGCCTTCACTAAATTGCAGAAACTCCAAATGTAATTTGTCATCAATAAAATAAAACTTCAATTACAGTTTTCTTGCATGTCTGTTGGTAATATCCGTTCTACATAGCATGTCCTTCATCACTGGGGATTGACAGAATGGAGACAAACTAAAGTGCCTAAACGATTTTCAACCCCCATTGCGCCGCCCGGAATAATTTTCTACAACAAAAGCACTGAAACAAGGGAAATGTCACTCGTTGAGCTTTTAATGAAACAACTAGGTACTGTCCATTTTGTGTCCAGGATGCGCCCCCACCATTGATACGATTTTAATCCTTCACTATGAATAGTTAAAAGCATTATCCTATGTTGGAGAACTGTTGAATTATTTAGAAATGTAGAAATCTAAATTACGATAGCATTGTGAAAAGTTTTTCTAATTTAATACCACAAGGATAAATGAAAATTTCGAATAGGGTATACGAATTTTATGAATGCAGAAATACTTTTATTCGAATATTCACAAAATTTATTCTGTTTTATATTAGAATTTTCAAGAATTTTTATTGCATTACTTCAGCTAAAACTTTTCAAAATTTTTTTAAGCCAAAAAAATTACGATTCCGCATTGTCATTTGTGTAATCAAAAAACAAAATGGAAAAAATTTAAATAAAAAAGTGCTTCAACAAAATCATATTCTATGACTTATAAGAAAATATGCTTAATAGAACAAAATTTGCAATTAAGTTTTACAATAACTATTTAGGAAAAAGCTTGAAGGATGCCGTTCAATGTTTTATACAAAAATTAATTATGATCTCAAAGTCCTCATGACTTTTTTATCACGACCATTTTAATTAAAACTTTCATAAATTTAATGAAGACAAATTTTCAACTAATTATACTTATAATGAAAAGGAAAATGTCTAACGTAATTAAAAAGAGTGTTGAAATTGGATAATTCTATTTTGAGGAAAAACTAAAAGGACTGAATTTTGGGGTGTCACATTTGTATGTCTTTAAGGTGAATTTTATGATATTGTATTTACTAAAATGCACTAAATTGCACTAAAAATAAAATGTACTACCTACTGTATTTAGAAAATCCTGCCCTTTATTTTGGTAAAAAATTAAGAATGGTTGCAAATGTAACATCTGTAACACCTGTTGCAATGGAATTTATCAGATGCAGACTTATTTACTTATGAAATAAATAATCTAAGTAGAATGTTTTTATATTTGAACATTTTTTTAAAGACTTCAAAATTCTTTATTAAAGATTTGAATGGAATTTCTGTTATGTAATTTTTGATTTTTGTGAATGGATTTTAATATTTTCTATAAATTATCAGATTCAACTTAAGTTCACTAGGTCCTGTTTCAAAGAAATCTTCAGTTTATGATAGATAGCGACGTTCAAATAAAATATTTTTGGAGCAATTCTTTCACAGTGTCTTAATCTTTTAACGGTGTTTGAGTGTTTCAATACAATCATAATGTTTAATGTCTTACTTATATTTACCTATAGTAGATTATATGTTTCACGGCCTAGAATCCAAATTCCATCAATAAAATTTTTATGACAAGTCTGCTTACAGTTTACAATTCATATACAATTCATACATACATTTAGTGTTCGATTATCCTCCCCGCCGCCGTCTTCTTTCCCAGTCCTTTAAAGTTCAAGAAGCCTTCCAATTTCCATAACAGCCATATTCCAAGGATATCAACAAGTGAGTTCTTGAACTGCTAGTGTCGATGCGTCGTACAAGGAATGGGCGACTTCCACCCTGAAGTTTATTCATTAAGTCTCGAAGTGAATTAATGCAGAATTCCCACAAGACAAGCCTAGAAAATTTTTAATAGTGCGCCAGCCTTGGTTCCTGCTTCCTGTTGTGTACAAATACGATTTAAAGAGTTAAGAACAGCAATAATCAAGGCAAATGTAGGCTGACACAACTTTCCCTGGTTTTTGCACGAAAAGGGTTGTCACTGACCCTGCCATTGTTTCCGAACAACCTCTCTACATTGTCCTGTAACCGAGCGCTTTTAATGCACACTTTCAGAAGGTCGTTTGATGACGTAACCTTCGCCAGAACCTGAACATGCAACTTTGCGTCCTTGCATGCAATCGCCGAAGTTAAATATAATATATAGACTACACTTTCTGTGCAGACATAATTCAATTACAATTAGATGGAGATTGTTTGGGACTATTTCCATAAACATTTTGACAAACTGTTTTCGCGATAATTTTAATTTTTTAACAATGCTCTGAGCTTTCATTTTTAGAAACAAAAATCCTGAATAGATTTCGTTATCCTTTCCGACACTCTTTTGGTTATGCATTGATGGTTGCCATTCTTACACCTCATCCCTTTTCGATTTGGGATTAAAGAAGAAAACTTTCATAGGATTTTGGTTAAATTCTCAGAAAGTTTTCAGTTCAAGTATTACGAAAGTTTTCAAGATTAAGGAATTACGTTTTTTAGTGAAAGAAAACCTTTTAAATAAGTGAATTCTTCCAATCGTCAAGGTTTGTGGTAAGAAGGAAAAGTGGTTTTATTTAATCGATTCTTATAGAATGGATTTTCTCTTTGAGGAAATGTGTCCATCAAAAGTCGGATATAACTTTTGCCCACAGCTTTACAACAATTTAAAACTTTCCTAATATTATATTTATTAGAGAATTTATTCGAAAATAAAATTAAAAGTATTGCATTTGTCTTTCGGTATTTTTATTAGCTTCGCCATTCTGAATTCTACACCTTCAGAAATCGTTTACCATTTTATAGAAATGTTTAGAAATACATTTGTTTATATTCATAATCTACATTACGAAAAACCAAAAGAATCTGCGATGTACACACATAATTTAAGAAAATCATGAAAATTATAAAAAAATGTTATAATATTTTAAAAAAAACCTTCTTTTGATAAAATAAATTTTGATACATTCATTTTTATCAAAATATCAAAAAAACCATGATAACAAACGACGTTTATAAATAAATAGAAAGTTTAAAACTTCGAAAATGAAGTCGCAACAATCAACCATCATTGTTGTTTATCTCAAGAGTTTGCGAAAAATATTTTCTAAATTCGTTTTTAAAAGTTTCATTTTGTATTATTCTGGAAAGTCGTTCGATGAGTTGTAAAAGCAAAGAAAAACTTTTCTAAAAGAATTTTTGAAAAGACTTTGATAAATGCAAAAACGTTCATCTTTTAATGAAGGCTTCTTTGTAAGATTCAATTTCTTGAAGTCCCTATAGAAAAATTACTTTTATGATTCTGATTTTTCTAATTTAAACTGCAATAGCAATATTTAAAGTGTTATCAAATATGAATTGATTTCAATTACATTTTCAGTTTCAACATTCTTCATTTCGTGTTTGCTTCTAACAACGGTGCCTTTTTAAGGTGTTTGACGGTGAGAAAGCTGATAATTTACGATGTTTGATTGTGCCGGGCTCTGAGAATAAAACGCGAGAAAATTATCTCCTTCGTATCGCAAACTACTGCTATAAAACAACGTAATCACGTAAAACTGAGCTTAATAGCTGATGCGTTCTCAATTAGTAGCCCGTTACAACCCTCTTGGATCGCGTATTTAGGGACGATATATTTCGTTCGACACAAAAGTAATCGCTACCGATTGTCTCACCCCAACTTCGCGCAGGATCCCAATCACTGCCTCATTTGGTTGACTTTCGAACCGCCTTATCCGGGGTTGCGAACTTTCTTCTTCATCCACGTTTGTCCGAATCTAAGGCAATTTCTTTTTTCGTTTTGTTCTGTTAATTAACCGATATTTATATCTCGTCAGGATCTTAATATGCGTTCGAGAAGTATCGATTGCTCTCCTGCGCCTATCATCTTGGGAATACCAATCTATTCTGTTTCCTGATTTTTAGTAGAGATTCTAGAAAACATGGGGTGTAGTTTGGCCTTTGTGCTTCTCGTGCACGCATGACCTTACCCTGATTGCGGAATCTCAGTGTTTTGTTATAAGGACCAAATTGCTTTCTAACTGAATTACTAGGAGAGCAGATTTTCAATTTTCTTCCAATCGAGATGAACAGCCGGTGTACTGATTTTTTCCGTTATGTTTTTTATACTCTGTATCTTGTCAATAAAAAATCTCATAAATTATTTATCAATTATTGAACGGAGCGTATAAATGGAAAGGAGAAAGGGCTTCTGTTGACGAAGCATTGTTTCGAGCTTTCGTATACAATGTACAATATACAACTGGAACAAATTAATAACTTTGATGGAATGTTTGCTTTATTGACGGAAATTTATTGATCACTTCTTGTCTTATGCACACTCTAGACGAATATTTGGATATATAGAGACCATAAATAAGAAATTATCCTTATTCTGTTACTAATTTGTCGTCCTCATTGATGTTATTTTGAGAAAATGAAGGAGCACATGAAACAATTTTATTTACCTAAATAAGACTGCTGAATATTAAAATTGGAATTCATTTTTATTGCTATTCTTATCAACGAATTTCTGGAATACTTGCATATTATTATATTATATTCGATTTTAGTCTTTGATAAATTTACGGTTTGCTTGTAAGAACAACACATTTTTGATGTTATCTATACACGAAATTCTCAACGAAATTGATTTTTACATTTTTTATCATCTGTTAAACAATTTCTAGTCCCAAATTTTATTAAGTATGATATCCATTTTCCCTCTTAATGACATGGGCATCCTTCATTTCGAGCTTGCGTTTTATGATCCTTTACTCTTAAAATATGCTTCACCTACTTTTACTGAAATATTTGCTTAGTACAAATTCTTGGCAGTTTTGATATATATGAAAACAGTTTCTCAAATTTAACCCATCAGTGAACTTCAAACAGCAGTCGAAATTTAATGGAGTAATCAATACCTACGAGTATGTGAAATCGTCAATTATGCCGCAAGTATTCAAATAAGAATTGGTCGATAGTATATGAATACGATGATTGACCCAGTCAGGTCGCTAACTGATTTAGTTTCGCGAATTTTGGATGACATCCAAACTATATACCGAAATAATTTGATCTCAACATCGAATTCATCCAAACATTTACATCAAAGAATCAATTACCTAAAAATCATGGCAAGTTGTAAATAGAAAAACATTTTCACAATGCCAAAATGAAAAAAAAAATCAAATCGAAGGATTTCTGTCCGGCATTTCTTACTCCTGATTGCATCTGAATATTTAGAAATTAAAAAAGAAAAAACATTAATTTTTCATTTTATCGGCGTTGATTGTTGCCTGCCACTCACTTCTATTCCCCCAACCGCAGTCCTCCATAAACCACCCACGCTCCCTATATTTCTCTTGTTTCTTGTGATTTAGACTAGAGTTGGCTGAAATTTGTGATTTTATGGTGGAATTTCTTTGAGCTAGCGTTATGAAATTTTCTTTACGTTTAGGTATTATGTTTTTCATTTAATCTAGGTCGACTCATCCGTCTACCCTTTCTTTCCTGTGCACGTTTTTGCGATATTCATGCTCCCATCACTTTTGTCTTGTGTCATTCCCCTGTATGTCGTCGGTTTGAAAAAGAATTCATACAGATTTCATATAGGTCCTACACGTGAATAAAATCCTCCCCGTCACCAGTGATCCTGACTGGCAAACAGTATTGTGACAATTGCACGAATGTTAACATTGAGGAAGTAAGAGGCAGATTTAGTTTAGTTTAGCGAGGATCACTTCACAGTTTTTATCTGGTTGATCATGACAGACAAAAATGTCAGGCAATTTATAATTTTTTATCACTAATTAAAAAATTGTCTTCAACTCTTTAAAAGGTTAACATTTTGACATATTTTGATTTACCAAATAAAGTTTTTGTTGCAATGTATTTTTGTTATATTATTTTTTTTATTTTTATTTAAAATAAAATCGTCAATCGATGTGAAATATTATGATTTGAGAGAATATGAATAATATAGCGACAGCAAATTTTTCTAACCACTGAAAGAAAAATTAATGATTTCTGACACTTCCTACAAGCAACGGTTTTTGTTTGTTTTCAATAAAAACTAAAAAGTGAGTAGTCCGGACAGGCATCTAATTATCAATGACAAATCTCTTTTGTTTTCCAACTTTTCATATATTTGGAAAAAGGAAATTGAACCTTTTTGTTAGAATTGAGTTCTTTCATTTGTGAGACAATTTCGATTTGTAGCAGAAAGAAGTTGGCTCCACCATCTTGATTGCTTTTACACACCGGATGCTTCTGAGAAATGAAAGACAGCATTTGTTAAAGGTAAAGGACGAATTGATTTTTATAGCAAAAATAAACAAAATTTTTATAACAACTTAAGAACGTCAATTTGTACCTATTTTGTTTTTAAATTGATAGAGGACAAATTTTACATTTTGTATTAATTATGCAAAATTTGAATACATAATATTATCTACTTTGGTTTTATTTAATAACTGCTAATAAACATAGTGCAAAAACAAACCAGGATCTTCGATTTTAGATTCATCATGCTCGAATTGCGTTGTGGATAATTATGTCAATTGTTATTCAACGCTCCAAATGAAGTAGGATAATTGCAAAATTTTTTTTGTCTAGAATTATAGAATATATAAAGAAAATACAAAAAAAAATTTATTTTAAATATGTTTATAAGTTATAACTAACTTTGACTAAAAACATATTGTATCGAAGTAAGTGTGGATTATCCTCACAAAATTTGCAATCTTAATACTTACAATTTTTATTGCTTGAGCAATGAGCATGGTATACACTATACCAACAGCTGCAAAATTTTCTTGAATAATTTTTACAAAACCAGCTTCTGAGAGCTCCACTAAAATATCCGTTGAATCAAAATAAATGTCAAACTTAACAAAGTAGTGATATGTATAATCTTAAGTCAACTCACCTAACCGAAAAGGTACCTAACTCCTGAGAAGTTAAGTGAAAATTTATTGAAATTGCCAAAAGAGTGATTAAAACCATTAATAAGGTGTGTCAGGAACCTACACTGAAGGGTTTACATACACTTTGATATGAAAATCCTGTCCAATTTGTTCTGCTGCCTCCCGAAATAAAAGGGACATGACAAGTTCGGACAATTTGTTCAATTTGACACTGTGTGCACGTGAATTGGATTTCTTGTTGCCGCATGAATATTTATAAATGTAACCAACACTGAGCAGGGGAATTATGCAGGGAATAGTTAAGATGTCCTGGAATAGAGGTTTCATCCGGAAAATTGTAATTTACGAAATCGGAAAGCAGAAAATGTAGAAAAGCTGAGAAGCATGCCTAAAGTAGTTGTGATTGTATTTCATATGCATGTATAAGTGAATTTTTTTTGGAAATTTTACAATTTTTTTATATCAATAGGAAAACAACATCAGCTACCATGAATTAAAAATGTATCAAAACATTTTAGTTGACCCGTGCATAATAAATAACATTGACTTTCAGTAACAATGTAAATAAAAAATGAATGCAATAAAATGTAAAAAATTTACAACCAGAATAAATCAAGGATATTTCATGAATATACAATTGTACAATTATACAATGTACGTATTTATTTTTTGGATAAAATATCTTTCGTGTATGATAACAAAATTCATCCAGCGAATGAAGATGTCGAAAATAGCTCTAGCTTTTAACTTAGTGGATGTATATATGAATATATATGAATATCGAAAGAATTTAATTCATATCTGCTTTTAACATTAAATTAACATATTTCACTCTTTGAAGACGTAGAGTTCTTCTTTTGGTTTCTTTAATATCATTTTGAATCTAAAGAAAATATTTACCTTATTTCAGTCAACATTCAACATAAAACCGTTTCGTTTTTGAGGAAAAATATCACTGTCATCCCAGGATCTTTACAGTGAACGTCCAGGACTAGAAAGTTGCTAACAATGCACAAATATTCCTACAAAATGTATTAAAGTTACAAAAATAGAAAAATGTTAGAAAAACGCAAATTAATACGAGAAAATTCTATGAAAAGTTAAGTCCGTTTTTTCTTATAATAAATGCTGTGGAAAAAGCAAAAATGCATGATTTAAATTATCCTTTTCACGTAAAATGAAATCGCCGTCGTCAACTGCGGAGACACGATTTTCCGCAAAACTCTTTGGAAATTCTTGATTGAAAAAGAATTATGTTAAAAATCAACTCCGCACATGGAACTGATATCATGTCAGTGCAATAGTTTTTTCTATTTGCTTTCAAAACCTTCTCGTAATGCTAAAAATATTTTTCGATGGTCTGACGTTGCCTTTTTTCAAGAAAAATCAGATGCAGATAAATACCCTTGAACCCGGTGATAGCCTCTTGTTTAGCTGCTGGTGAGGCAAAAGGGGAAAAACAAAACTTCAATTTGCCGCGTGTAACTGAATTCATTACGAATACAACGCTTTTCCGACTAGAAATTTTTCACTAACGATTAGTTTCAATTTGTTGTATTTATTCTGCCAAAAGACATTCGCAAAAACTACAAGAGCAAAAAATTCAGTTATTTTTTTCCTTAAATGGAAAAGTACTTTCAAACTAATGAAAACTATGAACAGTCGGTAGAAGAAAAATTGCTGAAAAGTAGTTGGAAGAAAACGAACAAAAACTTTTACCGTGAAACTTTTTCGATTTTTCAATGTAGGGAAACGATTGCAACGACAGCGGAGAGGAGAGATTACAGATGGTTTTTTTAAAGAATCCTTCTAAGGTAATATTTACAAGAAATTTCACTGATTTTCATGAAATCTGCCAAGTGCACCGATTTTCAAACCTAGACGAAAAAGGAAAAAGATTATAAATCAGAAAAGGATTTTCAATATTTGGAATGCAAAATTCCATTTGCTTGTGCTTTTCACTGTTTTCCAGACAATAACGTTGTCAAGGCACTGAAAATGTTCTCGAAATTGGGGTCACCTCTGCACCTGAAATCTTCAATTATTTCTCCACAATTTCAGTTCTTAAAGATTTGGGCAGAACGGGTTGCTGCGATGAAGTTTAATCGAACTGAGGTGGAAGACTGGAAAAGCCATGTGCTTTGTGATTTGGGTTGAATTCATTCTTGGACAGCCGACCAGAACTGGGAATAAACATTAAAGGGTTGACTAGGATCTGGAACGTTTTTATTATTATGTCTCTAAGGAATCTTTTCGAAGTTGTAATAATTGTGTGTCATTTGCAGTATTTAGAAATATTCCAGTGATTTTATGAAGCATAAAATTTGCATGGGAAAAATACCAACGTGTCACAATAAATTTGAAAGAATTCAAAATAAGAAAAATATTAAAGCTGGATTTGAATTGAATTTACTTTAAAAATAGAAAAACTTCTAATAGTTCATGGAACTGACACCCTCTTCTAAATTTATTTTGGAAATATCGCTTATTTATCAATATTTATAAAAATTTAAAGAACTTTAAATTTGAAGTGAGCTATTTAGGTTTGTAGCTGGGGTTTCTTGATTTTATTTTCAAGATACTGTAGAAGTATTTGTTCCCATTTGTAAAGTTCTGTATGACCATTTGACTGTATTTTCAGAACATCCTTGAACCCATTTCCTGCTAATTCTCTCCTCCCCGCATTTAATATTGTCAAAGAAATAAAATCTCCATCAACACAAACTGAAACTGATATTATACCGCTACTTGAATCGAACAGACACAGCAAACATTCCGTGATTTATAAATAGGGCCAAGAAAGGAAATTTCGCAACAAATCTGCGAAAAAAACTACTTTCCATGGTAATAAAAGAAATTGGGCTGGCCATTATTTGGGAGGTTCTTTTCCGTAGGAAAAATATTCAAGTATATTGATACGGATAAAACGCAATTGTAATCATACAAAAGAGGAAAAATTGAATTCAAGGGAAGACGACGACAAAAAAAACGCGAAATGTACAAAAATTGTTGGATATGTTGACGACTTGACTTTCGTATTGATTCACCACAACCCTTTTGAATTAATTTGAATTCATGTACCCCCAAATCATACTCGCAAAATAAAATGACAAGATTTGGCACAATTTCGACTTTTTTTGATAACCCCGTTGAATAATTTCCCTATTCAAATTCTGCTGTAAGGAAAATTTTTCTCCCTATTTTTTCAAATGTCAAGTGTGAACAACTCATACAGGAAATTTCAGGTGAATGGAAGGGATGTTAACAACGTGAACATGTTAACAAAAATCTTTTGAATACGTCCCAAAAATATTGTAGAATTATAAGAGAATGAAAAACTGAAAAGTAAAATGAAAGAAAATCTGAATAAGCTGAGTTTGTATTTAAAAAAAAATAAGGAGAAAAATCATCCCAAAATATCTTATTTGCATAATACCATTTACACCAGGAACACCTCTATGAATTTGAATGGCTTTGTTATCGCTACACGTGTGTGTGGTTTACTTCGATTAAAATGAGTTTCGATCGCTTTTGTTCAGGAAATGTGTAAACACTAAACAGGAGATGATTTTTGGGCCTAGCTAGAAAAATCTTTGCAATCAAATTTAAATATTTGTGTTTAAAGTTTTACTCGATTTGTAATCCAATTTTTAATTTCATTTAGGAATCTATTTGGAAATGCTATATACATGCTTTACTTTACTTCATATCGATTGTAATGGCTTCGTTCGCATTCTACTATCCAATTATATCCAACCCATACATATAGAACGATTTCAAAACCACAAACCATGTAATTATGCTAATCTCTCGGGCGTTTTTTTTTATCCCACAGGAATGCAAAGCAAGTCTTGTTATTCCTTTCCAATGCTTATAAATGCCATTTAAAATTACACGCAAATTTTATGTATTCTGTATTATGTATTATGTATTTTATGTATGTTAAAAACCCAAACCAAAAATTATAACATAACGCTTATTTTATAATCTTTGCCCGAACTTCTGGTGGTTTTTTGGTTCTATTTTCGTTCAGATTACCAATTTCATATCAATTAAGAATTCGCATGGCAGAACCACAAGTTCTAAGTAAACTCTTTTGGGCGAACATTTTTTAAACTGAAAATAACTTATTTGTACGTCATCGACAGCAGCTGTGTGAACATAAGCAATAATTGTGAAACCATCCTTTGAAAATACGTCTAAAAATATAAAATTGAACATTTTGTAAAATTTTGGAATTTTAAGTAAGATAATTTATGGATAATTTATGGATTGAGAAACTCCAACAAGAAATATCATACTCGAGCGTACACAAAATTGAGTTGGATTGCATAGGTACCATTACTATTGATTAAAACTGTGCTCTGGTTTCACTGAAGAACACAAAAATTCGCGTTTGTTGAGCAATACTAAAAAGAATTTTTGTTTTAAGATGAAAACAACCATTTCAGAAAATACAAGAAAATATTGAAGAGTGTGCAGTAAATACTCGTTTCAGCTTTTATATAGAAATTTACTAACGCAGCACAAACTACTCGAACGTTTATTGTAAATTTTACAACTCAAAATTAAACGAATATCGATTAGCAACTATTGCGTTTGGTTTTCATTGATATTGTTCCGTAATAATTGCTTTTGTCTCAGGGGTAAAAGAACAACAATTGAATTAAAAAAACTTTAAGTTCAGAAACATTTAAATATGTAAATGACCATTGAACTTCGCCTTCATTGTTATAGATTTTTACTTATAGAACAATACTCAGTTTGCAGTTATGAGAAACTTCGATTTTAACAGACGCTCTTCAACAATATTTTACGTTGAATGAAATTGATGGAATGTTTGATTTGATTTTACAGCGTTTAAAGGACTTCACAAAACAATGGTTGCACCATTTGCTGGATTTCAAAAGCTCTGCTACAGCAATGAGTGCTCGAAGCATTGCGCTTCTGCTCTCCTCCCAATTTCATACAGAAGGCAATTTAGATTGTTCTGTTGATGAAGGTCCTCGTGGCAAGGGGTTAGAGTGCGGAAAATTGCAAGCATCACCATGAATCGAAATAGTATTAATTTGTATTCGACCGGGTTTTGTTTGGGTTTGCTCCATAATTGAAAGGTCAAACACAATTTCGGTACATGTTTCTCGAAATGGTTAGAATCGAATTTAACTTTTATCGATTTCACTTTGCATTTGTGCATAATTCCAATCAATCAACCCTATTATTATGTTATCGGAAATATTACATTTGTGCTTGAAATTAATTTATAAACAATATTAACAATAACATAGTTAAATTTTATTGTAACATTCGGAGCAAAATATTTGAAATTATCTATTTAATAGAAATCGACAAAAAATATTTGGCACTGCAATTTTGTCGAAAGCAATTCATTAATCTTTTTTGAATAAATATATTTAAGTCGTAAATAGAAAATTTGAAACATTATAAAAGATTTCTTAAGAATCTTTTTTTTTTTTAAAAACAACAATAATTTGCAAAAATTTCTTTTTTTTTTTTTTTCAATTTTTAAGAGTTACAAGTCAGTAATAAAAAAATTCAAACTTAAACACTTGTATTAACATTAATTAGTGGTTTTTACCCAAAATCAACATTTTTTCAGCTGCGAATATTACTAAGATAAAAACGTGAGTAGATAACTTCAAAGCTTTGAAGCTTCATAAGCATTAAAGAAAGGACATCAGCCATTTTGGTCCAAATGTGAAAGTGCCGGCCAAAAAAAATTCTCTATTCTGATAGAATTTATCTGCCTAAGCATTTCTTATTATGGCACAAAAACTGTAGCACCGCTGCATTTGGTTTTATTTGTGTTCGGAAAATCTACATTTTCATACATTTTCTTAGTTTCGAAAGCAACGCCGCCGTCTACGTTTGTGGGATTTTCGCTAACTAATTCATTTAATCAGAAATGTATGAAAATACAGACTTTTTGAACTCAAATAAAACCAAGTACAGCACTGCTACAGCTTTGGTGCCCTAATAAGAAATGCTTAGGTGAACAAATTCTATCAGAATAATGCAAATTTTTTTTGGCCGGCACTTTCACATTTAATCCAAAAATGTATGTAAGGCGGCTGATGTCTTTTACTTTATAAAATATAGGTACAGGTTGTACAAGAGTTGAAATTTTTAAAATTGTTTTTAAGTTGTAAACGAACCATATTCAAATTCTCAATTTTTATGGAATTTAATTTTTAATGTAAGTATGACTTTCAGCTTTTCCTTCAGTCGCGTCATATTCTTTCAGTTGTATTTCTTAAACAAAGTTGTGCTTCTAAAATATGATAAAAGCACAATTTCCAGTATTTAGGTTTTGGTTTTAACAATCCCTGAAAGATTTCATTTGAAGTCTCGATGGGAAGTGCCACCACAAATAAAACTTAAAGACGGCTAAACTGATGACCATTGATGAGCGATAAATTTTAAAAGCTTTTTGCGATTTACTTCAATCAAACGAATGAAAGCAACGATTATATAAGGTAAAAAATGTTCAGCATTCAAGATAGAATATAAGGAGAAGGATGGAATTCTCTTGGGTAGCGTTGACTTTTTACTTAAAAAATGAAAAAGTTTTTAGAAATACTTCAAAAACTGTTCGTTGTCGACGATTGAATTTCTAAACGTTTACGTGAACAAATGGATTCGATCTACATTATACATACAAGTCTGAAATTCAGAAGTGGAGGTTGCGGTTGTTGGATAGTCTTCCACGGAATAAATGCACCTTAAAATTGTTGCAGATATCGATTGATTGTCCATCGAATCCAAGGGGGAGAGAGCGGTTAAGAATAAAATTTCTTCCATGGTTTATTGGTTTATTCCCCTTCCACTTTCCAGGATATGACAGTTAATCCCTATCGATTTGATGTCATCGCGTGACTAAAGGGGCCATGTGTCTTGATTGGTTTTGCAGAAGTGCAATGATCACAATGTATTTAAATCAAAATGATTGATAGCAGCAACTAAAGCCCAGATTTTATTTATTCGGTCTCTTGTGATGTAATTCAGTTTTGATTTATGTTGAAGTGTTTGCGCTGGAAAGACTTGTGGTCCTTATCTTAAATATATAATATATATGTATTTTCAGTATCAGTATTTAATTTATAGCCACAATAAGCGAATTCAACACAGATTCATAAATTCGTAAGTCCCAAGTTGGATGAAGGGAGCTCAAGAATAATTTTCCCATGTACTAACAATGCAAAGATTTACGATCAGGACACCGAACAGTTGCTGGGGAAAGTAAGTAGCCAGAAATCATGAACCCAAATTGGTCTTCGAAGGAAAGGAAGGTGAAAAAAATTTCTTCCTTTTTGTTCACAAGCACAAAAACGTGTCGACATTTTTGAATGTAATGTTAACATGTATAAATTTAAGGGTACTGTTGACCCAACATGAATGTACATTTCGTAGCTTACAGTACAAGATTTTTCAAGAAAAATTATTATTTTAGCAATAGGTAACTGGCATTGAAATAAATTAATTAACTGTGTAAAAGAAATCCCTTTGGCTAAATACTGTACGTGATGATTGTGCAGTGAAAATTCTTCCTATGATCATTTTTATTTAAAAATCATCTAATTTAATCATGTTTGTTCGTAAATCACGCCTAAAACCTTGGTTCGATATTTTTAATTTTTTGTGCAAAGGTAATACTTATTCCAACTAAGAACATAAGCGTACTTTTTTTCAACCCTTCAAGCCCTACAGGGGTGAAAAGTGGTGAAAACGGTTTCTCCCGGACAACCTGGACCGATTTCCATGAAATTTGGAATATACTTCTAGAACTTACCTCGGAGGCTCTTGCCGAGGAGTGGTTTTTTTAAATCCTGCCCTTAAAAGTGGCAAATTTACCAAAACGTGCAAAATTGGTCCACTTAATGACCTATTTTCTCCGTTATTATTTGTTGAAACTATATCAAACTTATTTTAAATGATAAGGCAGAGGGTTTTATATCCTTTAAGAGGAGCACATTTTTGAAAAAGTATTTAGTTTTTTTTCTATGATCCTTGAAAGAAAGGACCAACTCCACTTATTGACCAACTTAATGACTAATTTTCTCGAAAACTATTTGACCAAATATAGCAAATTTTATTTTCAGAGATACTTTAAAGGGTTTTATCTCCTTTAAGTGGAGCGATTTTCCAATTTTCGACCTAGGAATTGCCCGAGAATTTTCCGAATGAGTTTGGTTTTCCCAAAAATTTTTCTTTAGTTTTTTATTCTATTTTTCGTATTTTTCGATAAATTTTCCTAATGTTTTTCATATTGTTATGAAGATTAAGGGATTGGTAACGGTTTCCGTAAAATATCTTATTATGTTTCATGGAAAATATTGGCAAAATTTAACAAAGTGCTTTTTTTGCCTAATTTTCTTGAGTTATCCGGGGCCACAACCAAATTTCCATTTTTCTCGCAAATTTGGTTCAGCCAGAATTGATTTTTCGCAAAAGGCCTGAGTTCTACGTGAAGTTGGCAGATCATTTTTTGAATTTTTCAATCGTTTTTTTTTTTTAAGTAAAATACTCAAAACTATTGCTAAAAAGTATCAGGAACTATAGAACTCATGTGCATGCGAAGAGAACGCACTTTTATTTTTGATCTGCTGGGAAATGATCTGCTAAGTTCCCGGACATTTTCTGCTTTGGGTAAATTTGCCTCTTAAGGGGATGAAATGGGGTGAAAATGGTTTCTCCGGAACCACTGAACCGATTTCCATGAAATTTGGGACACTTCTTCAACTTGCCTTATAGGTGCTTAATAAGAACCGGTTTTTGGAACTTTCACCCCTAAGGGAGTAAAAAATACGAGGAAATTTTGCTTGAAAAACCACCATTCTTGAAGTAAAAAAATCATAAAAATTGTTATATGACCGTTTTGGTTTGAAAAAAAGCTCAATGAGAACTGCCACCCTTTACCCTAATTCAAACGCCCAAAACTACCCTCAACTGAAAAAAAACTAATTAATTAAATTACTATTATTGTAACCCGACATACAGGAAACAGTTTGAGTAATACAAGTCAAAACGGATTATTTTTTATATATTATGATTTTCACCGACCCGGGTGAAACCGTGTAGACACCTGCTAGTTCATTTTATAAAACACAAACCTTATTTAAGTAAAAAAAAAAAAAAACAAATCGAGCATAGAAGCTTAATAAAGTGTAGTCATATGTAAAGAGTTACAACGAATCCAGACCTAATAGCTGTATTTTTGCCTTTTATTAAGCCTGAAATTTGTTTCCTACTTAAATCACTTCCATTCACTCTACTTAGAACAAAATTGTATTTTTACTTTTTTAGATAGAGAAAAGCGGCTTAATGCTAACAAGCAAACTGAAAAGGAAATTTTCACAGGATTTTATGTGAACAGCTCTAAAAGTTTTTGAAAAGTTTGAAAAAAAATTGTTTTCCTTTTTTATGGTTTGTTTGTTGATAAAAGTGATAAATTAGAGCTGTTTCGATTTTTTCTACTCACGTTTTAATCGTGAAAGAATTTCTGATATCAAATCCACACAAATTAAGTAAACATTGTCAAGTCTTAGCGTCGAAAAATTCTGTAGAAAGTTCATAAAAATGATGAGAGTTTGAAACTCGATGAAAATTTCCTCAATTTTCTAGTGAAGTAATTTCAACAGGATTTATTTTATTTGAAATCGAAAAAAAAAAACAACGTAGAAATCTCTCATGCGGTACAAATCAGATTTCAGCGATTCGAAAACTGAAAATATTTTGACGTCTAGAGTAAACGGTGTTGATAAAACTTAACGAACTTAACTGAACCGTGTTGGTGAAATTAATATAGATTTTCCAGATTTAAAGGATTTATCTCGGTAAATTTATTCCAGTAAATTAGAAGCGAGGTGGATTCGCAAATGGCAGCCTGGAAAATATTTACGAACCATGGTGTTTGGTTGGATGCCATCTTGACAGAAATTCCGTTAGAAGAGATTTATTTTATTGATTTAACTCTTTGTGATGGAAATCTGCTTTTCATTGCTTATTTATTTTTAGGTTATTGAAAAACTATCGATTTACTTGGTAATTCTGGAAATAATAAGACTTCTTCACTCAAGTTTCATATTGAATGGAAAAATTTGGTTATAAAAGTTTACCGTGTCCTGTCATCGAAATTGAAGTTTTCAGTAGGATAAGTAAGGTAGGGTATAAAATAGATATAGAGTAGCTTGTAGGTAATCATGGGGTATCAGCAATATTGCAATCGAATGAGAGATAATTTCTAGTGCTAAAGTAATTATTCCTATTGTATATATGCACTATGTTCATTTTAAATTCGTAAATAAATAAATAAATAAAGAATCAATTCAAGTTTCAGATTTAGACTAAATGAGTACTGCAATTATTGTATCCTTCTGTCCACTGGACTCCTACTTCCTGGAAGGATTTTATTGAAACATTCCTGCGCATGTAGTCGCACAAATTTTGGATTCACTTTAAATCTGCCATTTTGCTTCCGAACAATTCAAGGTAAGATCGGAAAAAAGCCTGAATCCAATCATCCACCCTACGTTATTTTCCTGCTATCTACGTAAATTGTTCCTTGTTCACTTATAAACTCACGTTGTCGAACGCTGTGCCATCGGGACTTGCCATTCACAAAATAATTTTCCATAATGATGGGAAAATGTGGGTCTGCTCCCAATCGATACCATTCAAAATTAAACATTTAAGCCCTTCTCTCAGGTGTAATCATAAGTTCTTACGGGAAGGGAACAGGACATGGGTAACGCTTTCACAGTAATGGCAAAGCGATCAGCTGAAATTTATTTCACAGGACGAAAATATTTTGCTGTAAGCTGTGAATTTTTCGCGATAGCAGATGCAGGAACATTTTAAATTATGTCAGAAAGGTATTAACATAATTTTAAAAATAAAATGAAATGTATTTCTTGTCGATTTTATGTCGAAATGGATATATTTTTATCAAATTGATTTCTTTTTATGGGATCAATATTTAAGATGATATTCTAAAGCTCTTTAAACATGATAAGATAATGGGGTAGCAATAATTTCAATTGACCTCCAAAGGCGAAATCAAATGCGAAATGTCTGGACTCTGGAAGAAGAAGAGGTCATTTAATTAAATTAGTGTTTTTCGATTTTTAGTGCGATATAATCAAGTTTATTATGCTAATAATATCGACAGAATCTTATATTTTAAATTATTTTAATTATATTTGCAACTGTTTTGTAAGTATACTACATATCGATATATATCCTACATTTATTAAGGAACAACTTCTTCTGTCTTGAAGAGTGAACATTTATCTTTTTTTTAAAATCGTAAACAAAAGAATTTCCGTAAAACTCGAAAAAGAGGTACAAATATTATAATGGCGACCGACGATCGAAGTTTCAATGCAATAATATTAATTAGTGCAAACAGTGATTTTCTTCCAATAAAACAGAATTATAAAATTATTTGAAGACAAAACTGCAAATTATATCGAAAAAATTGCTGTTTTTTTTTAAGTCGGTAAAATAACAACAATTTTACAAACATAAATGTAACTGCGACATGAATTTTCGAATGTTTGTTTGACTCTAATTGGTGGAATTTACTGGCTTATTGACGAAAACAAAACGAAAAACATTTTGTTATCTGGTCTCGTTTTATGTTTATTGCCTTCGAGTATATTTTTCTTATAATGTTACAAAGTTGCTTATTCAAAATTCCGTCATCAACTTCAGTCAATTTTCCTATCTTCAAAAGCTAAACTTTTTATGCATGAATTCAACGTAAAAAAAGGAATTTTTGAATCATTATATTATTTGATTCTCCAAACTCTTCACCCTAATTTTGTTTAAACTATTTCAATTTTTTTCAGGCGTTTCTGATGCTATCATATATATTGTAATTAACTTTAAATTGGTATCAAACTAGCGATTATCCGAAAAAATTTTTATAGATTTTCCAGAATTGAATTTTCAAGCGTTTAAAAAACAATTATTATATAGGTAACCGTAATTCCGTACTTTGAAATTTCGAATATTTGCTTGATTTTTATTATTCGAAGCTTTTGGTTTAAGTTAAATAAAAATATTTTATAATTTTTAATAAAGAAAATGCGCTTAATTGTAGTTCCCAAAAATACTAACAATAATTTATTTTCCTACTACGATAAGCTGAACAATTTTCAAAAACGAGAACACGAGCGTGTCTTGATAAGCTGATCAGAGAGGTGAAACCCCTAGGGAGGTAATAGGGATACTGCCCCCTCCTCTCCCCTAATATCTCCTGAAAATGTTATGGTTTTTAATATAACTAATTTTATTAAATTTACGATGTCGAGATTTACGAGATACTGAGAAAACGTCGCAGAACATTGGTCTTCACGACTACATTCATGATTCAGTGAAAAAAATATAACAAGCACTAAAAAAACACTGCATTACCAAAATTCTGAGTTAATGTACGTTCGGCAAGCAGCAAGGACAATCATAAGCAAGGAACTTAATCCGTATTTAAGGAATATGGTGTCTAAAGAAAATACTGAATTTGGCTTGTGTCTTGTACAACAATAGGCGGTGTGGCTCATGACGATGACATCCATTCCTTTAGTCTAATCCCCACCAAATCCCTGGATGAAGTAATATGCAAGATCTCGTATCCTCGTGAACTGGAAAATTCCACTCACGACCTAATTCGGTCCTTCCGCAGGCAATCATAATCAGTGCATATTCTAGGAAAGAAGAATTCGAGTAATTAAACGTTGTTACGTGAAGCCAGAATGTCGTTATTAATTCAGAGCCATCTTAAACTGGGTACACATGACATTATGCGTCAGAACTCGTGCGAGCCTCCCCACTCCCCAGTGTCCTTATGGTTTGTAATTATTATGCAAGTCGTTCCAGTCGTTCCTCGTTAATACAAGGGTTCCAGGATATCTCCCCAATGGATTCAGTTGAGCAAATGAAAGCACAGTATTGTTGGAACACTATTGCCTTTTCAACTAATGAAAACTTTTTCTTTTAATTCTTATTATACAAAAAATAAATTTGATATAAAGTTAGAAAAAGTTTGTTTACCTACTCACTTTTGTTGTACTTAATTGCTTTTAGGTATTTGCCTATTTTTTTGTTTAAGAAGGTGAATATGTCCCGAGGGAAGCGAGTAACAATACGTGGGAATGTTTTCCAATATTTGGGAAATTGTTTCAGATCACATTTCATGTAACCTGGCAATACGATAAGCATAAGTTTATTTTTATATCCAACAAAACAATTTAAAAAACACTGCAAATTTTTCACAAAGGTTTATTATTATCAAAATAATTTTTGGTTCCATTACATATTCGACCATTGTGCACGCAGATCGCCTGACGATGGAGATAAAATTTGGGATTTTAAAATTCAAGAGTTGATGGCAGTAGTGATCACGTGTTGGATTTCCTGCACGTTTGCACTTACCAAGAAATGGAATATTTTATGGCCATTCAAAATTCCATTACTCAAAACCCAATTGAGCTAAGGTCATGCAGTAAAAAATGTTCTATTGACTAATATTTAAGCATTGCATACTCCGACTTTTATGAGTAAACTTTGAATAGTTTTGGAAATATGATTTTTTACATATTTGATTCCCCAATTTCCTCCCTTTAAGCCGGCTCGATCCAGCCCTCGAGCTGTTAGGACCGGTGTCAGGTGGCACTTGATTTTTGAACCTTTCATTGATTTATCTCCAGTAATTTCTGAGAAAAAGCCTGTACGGCGGTCGGTGGACGGTGGACGGCGGATGCTCGGATATTTTTTATTCGTTTTTTGAAATCTACATGTCTCAAAACGTATATAATTTTTTTTTCGTGCTCGAATCCAAAGGTTTATTATTAGAAATAATAAACCAAAACAGTTCTTTTAGCAGTGGCGGACAGGCGGACTAAGTCTGTTTTTGGCTTGGGGAGTCGGGGCGGTCTCTAATATCAAGAGTCGAGACCCATAATTTGAGTTGAGATTTGGTTTCGTTTTGCTTGGGTATGGAACCCTACTTTCTTCCTCATCTCTCCCCGCCTTCTGGGCAGTCAATGGGTCTTCAAACGCATTGACGGGGAACAAAGATCGTAAGGAAAAAAAAAAAGATGTTCCAAATCACAATTTAAAAATTAAATTTACGTTTTTTTTTAAATTTTTCTGATACTTATGTGGAGAGAAATTTTAAACGGTGTTTACTGTTTATGCTATTCCATTTCTTATCACAGATTGTGAAAGAATAATTAATTACATTTCGCCAGAGTGGTTTTCCTTCTCTTCATGAGTTTGAACAATTTAAAACAAATGTTTGTTTTCCCTTTAAATTATTATAGAGGACGAGATTCTATTTTATGAGGATTATTTGTTTATTCAGCCGAAGGCCTTTATCCGCTTTAGTCCTGAATTTCACAGATCGGAATTCATTAATAATTTCTTCGTTTAATCTCATGAGTTCAGAAAATTTAACATAAGAAATTGATATTCTCATAACTCTATGTTTACCTATAGCTATAGCATCGGTCCAATTTAACCTTTTAAGTTTTACATAAACTTGATGATTTCATTAAAATTTGAATCAGGGGAATATGATTTGAACTTCGAAAACATTTAGAATTTTTAAGTAATAAAATTCCTATTTCAATTTGTTTTACTACAGATAATTAGGAAAACTCGAGCAGACTAAGAAAGTTTAAATTTATAAGAAAATTCTCGCTTTGGAAGTGTGGTACTGGTAATTAGTTTATTTTGTACATCGAGAACCGGAACGTCATTAGTGATGTAATTGATAATTAATTAATATGGTTTACAAGAAACTCGATTAAATCCTGCGAAAATGCCTAATGGAGCGTGTTCTACTTAAAAATAATTGACAATATCTAATTTAGTTATTTTCTAAATGGTCAATTAACACATTTAAGCTGCATCATTTTATTTTCAAAAATTAAAGTATCTTTTTAAAATCAACGTTCAGCAAGCTTAATCCTTATCTAATCCTTTGGTCTAGGAATATCAATGTTGAAATAAATATTTTACTACCATAGCTGTCACATAATTAAGGTACAGTTAAACCGAACGTCAGATTGTCATTGTGATTGATGTCGTTCGAACGGCAAGTGACATTGGTTTACATTGCAATGAAATCTTTCATTCAAAATTGCCTGAATATGTGAACTGTTCAAATCGATCGAGGACTTAAGATAGGAAAAGTAATAATGAATTGAACCTCACATTTCATTTGAGTAAGTTTGTGTATAGTGGCTACGCAAGCATCAGAGACGCAGGATGACTGTGAAGATTAAAATAAAAAATACGGAAAAGGGTGAAATAACTTTCAACGAAAATGCCTTCTGTTCATGACCACACAGGAAATTGTATCCATTACGCCATCATCATATTACAAAAACAATTTTATATGCTTCATTGCACGGAATTCGTGTTTTCCGCCTCGTAAAACTTAACACTTACTGCGATGCTCTTGGGAAAATCCTTGCCCCCTTGAGGGTCGCCTATGCGTGCTTTGAAGGTGTCCTACAAGGAAGCAAGCACCCTTCGCTCACGAGCACAACTAATTCGCAAGTTCAAATGTTAAAATCGGCCGCATTCCAACGGATGGTCTACTTACATTGAAATTCATGGTATACCTATTAACAACTTTGCTGATAGAACTTCGTGCGCGTTTTTTGATTTCTTGATGTTTTATGGGGTTTTCGTGACCTTGCTACCCGTTTATGTTCAGTTACCTATCGAGTCACCTTCCACTGGATCTCTTTATGCACTTGAACGCTACACGTTTTCAGGACCCACAATATTTTACCTTGACATGGATTGCCTCATGACATGAAATATTCCATGTCTGTGGGGTTTTATGCTAACATAGCAGGACGAAATAGGCGCGTATTTGGTTCATGCAACAGAGACGAACCTTATTGAGGACATTGTGCTCCAAAGAGCGGCTTATACATAACTAAACCTAAAGAGACCCTGATTACTTATTCATGTCACATATTCACGCCTTCAAGCTAATGCTTTTGCTCAAAGCCAAATTGAGTGTGATAATTCGCTTGGGTCACCAGTGCCTAAACATTCAATTGGGTCTGAGGAATAAGCCAAGTAATCATTGTAGAAAAACCTAACAATGAATGCATTTCGTAATTTAGACTGATTGAGCCTTCCGAAACGTTAAGATGTCGTCCAAACTTTGTAAGGATCAAATGTGCTCACTTACCCAAAAGTTGAATGCTCCTTTCAACCTTCAGTGTCTGGGTCTTCAAATGGAATGCCCTTTAAAAACACGATCAATAGTATAAATGCTGACAGTGACAAATGGTCCACTGTAGATGCAATTTTCCAATCGTTCGCGTCATCTTCGACAGAGTCACTATTTTTTTTAACAATGCAAACACGTGTGTGTGTGTGTGTGTGTGTGTGTGTGTGTGTGTGCACAAACAATTCCACGGGATCTCTCTGAAATTATTTTCCTCCTGCTGCTGTTCAATATCCATTACATTTGCATCCTTCAAATTCATTAAATGGAACAAATTGCTCCTGTACTTTGTATTTGACCTTTATACCTAAACTTTTCAGTATACACGGATAAACACACCTGCTGCGGTTGGAATCCTAATTCTATTTGTGTTTTTATGTTACGACTATCCGCGAAATAGAAACTCGAATTCGCTTTGGTATATTTCATTATCGGACACCTTTGTGGCTTTAAAAAAGGTTCACCAGACATAAAAACAGTCGATATCTATTTAGTGTTAGTAAATGAAATAGGATTATTCGAACTGCAGGTGATTCCGTAATCCATATACAGAAAACTCAAATTAAGATCGAAACAAGGCGTTTCACACGATTGCTTTTTTTGAAGGGACATCGAAATTGCCTTGTACAGGATTAAATTAAGAATCCACATCCCTTTCTCAGTGGTATTGTGCCCTGAAGGAACCACTTTAAATGATAATCAATAGCTCTTCTGGACTGAAATGCAATTTCTAAAAAAACCTAAACTTTTCAGCTTTGGTCCTCCACAAAAGGCAAGGGATAAAATTCCTGGACGATTTCCCCATGTACTAGGGCACTTTGCTTCACCCTTGTGCTTGCCGCCTCCCGTTCTCAACGAATTTCTCCATTTTAAGACTACAGAATTCGGCTTGGCGCTGCATAAATTCGCCATTGATTTAAAACCTTGTCTCCTTAATTTTGAAAGTTCCACCATTCGTGCAGCTTGTGTGACTATTTTGGGACTTGCTTGGAATTAATTAGAACTTTCGAGAAATTAAATTCAATTGTCATTTAAAAGTGGCTACGAACGACGGTATGAGAAGAGAATTCTTAAGAGGAATCGCAATACATTTCCGAGGCTGTTCAATTATTTACGTAATATGGATTTGAATTGAAATTATAAAATTAGTTTTGTAATATACTACACCGATTTTCTTGAGGGTTTTTAAAAAGCATTTCCAAGGAATTCTGAATTATCTGTGAAACTAGAAACTGACCCAATTCGTAAGCTATTGATTGGTGAGTTCAAAGGAGATTTACGGTTTGTCCTTCTCTAGTTATATTGCAAATTCCTTCATTAATTTCAATTAAATTCTTAAATGTTGGAATTTGACTTAAATTTGCGGCTAAAGTATTTTTTTAGGATTACTTGTCAAAAAGTTTTTGTATTAATTTATGTCGCCCCAAAAACATGAAACTTTTTTGTTACTGTGCAAACAAAAATTTCTTATTACGTGGCCAGATAAAAAATCAAATCTGAGTGTTTTTTATGATTCGGCAAAAAAGTTTCATGGAATATTTTTTAAAACAGAATGGAAAAAATTAAAGGAATTTTCAAGTGAGGGTCTTAATGCGGATTTCTTTAATTGAAAATAATTTCGTTTCTATTACGATTTGTTTGTGCGATAATTCGGTTTTTTTTTTTGGACTCGTACTTAATTAAATATTTTTGAATTAAACTAAATTGAATTATTCTATATCTCTAATTCCAACAAAAATAATGATTTTATTTAGTTTACACACATTAATAATGTTTTGACTCTGCAAAAATCTTTAATATTAGCTAATATTAGCTAGGCTGTACGCCACAAAAATATTTCGGGAGGGGTCACTGGGTCAGTTTGCCAAGCAGTGGGTGTGGAATACCTCCTAGCAAAACGGGTGGTACGGGGGTCCTACCCCGGAAAATTTTATAAATATAAGCTTCCAAAACCCCATTTTAATGCATTTCTGATGTTAAAATCATAAGTTATTTTGAAATTTTGTATATGCATTTTTCATAGTTTAAGAGTATAGTTTTGAATACACTCTAAAGATGCCAAATTTCACCAATATTTATCAAACTAAGTTAGATGCTTTTGGTTTATAAAAATTATTGTCATGACAGGACATTGATCTAAATCTTAACAACCTATATAAGTCATTAAGAGTATGGAAGTTAACGAAAAATATTAGAAAGTAATTGTTTTGGCATATGATTATATTTCATGGGGTTTAAAATAATCTTGAGTGATACTTTTATTTTAGGTTTCGGAGGGGGTTTGAAGTTTGAACCCCTCTGATTTCCTTCCTCTGGCTACGGCTTTGCCAGCTATAAAAGTTCTGTACACATTTGGTGAACAAATAATGTTTTATATAATTCGAAAACTTCAGATTAGTTAAGACTTCTGAGCATTACTAAAATATCTGAAAGTAAAAAATTCAGAATATTTTTTTCTTTCTTCCACCATTCCAAAGCCAAAAAAAATTTGAAGAAATTAAGGTGAAATAGGAGAAAGGTACATTTTCGATTGGGGTCCCACACATGTCCAACAAGCTATCACTTCCCAGCTTCTACAAAACTCTTGGACCCCCCTCCCCCTCCAATCATCCAAAACGAATACTACTTCCCGAAAAGTTGAACACACACGAAATGGGCAACGGGCAAGTGAAATATTTATTCTGAAAGGTTTTTCGCAAATAGGCGCATTATCCGTTCTAACGGCACTTTAAATTATTTAAACTTCCCATAAAATGGCTTAAAGGGGATACAAAAGGATAAATAAATTATTGATAGAATGTATATTTCTTTATGTGTATATGTGTACCGAAAGTGTTTTTTTTTTAACCAGAAACAAATAAGATTTGTTATTGAATCACCCCTTTTCCACTTTACAACCGACAAAGACGTTTACTTTCGCTGGGAAATTCCTGGGAAAAGGTATCCTTTTAATGTCTGATCATGGTTATTTGCCCTTACGCTTAAAGTATATCCCGGGTTGGATAGTGTGCTCAATTGCAGTACCGCCACTCCAGATCCAACGCGAATATGAACGTCACGCAAGTCCTTCTGGAGGAAGTTAAACCCAGAGCGACTTAGATACTTTCAGGCATTAATTTCGCTTTGCTGCAAAGATGGGGAGAGGTGACTGTATCAGAAGGGTATCTATTCCAAGCAATCTTCTTCACAGCAAGGATAAATTGTTTGTCCTACGTGCAAACTTAGTAGGATATATAAACCACTCCCCCCCACATTCTGATCCCATTCAAAAAGCTTGACTATACACGAGAAGTCGATTATGTTGTACTGTTGGTGGTTCCTTCTTCTTCTACGGACTTGGGACAGATCCTCACCTCCCAAGGGTTGGGATGCAAGTGGAACATCTTTTAAGTCTGTCTGCATAGAAGTGCTTAATTATTTATTCATAAAAAACAAAGTTTACGCAAATAATAATTAGTAAAGAGTCGTCCAAAATTTTCACTCGTTTTCTTCTTCACTTACTTTTTTTCATCAAGTTTTGCTTTTTCTTTGCCAGCAAAAGTGGCTGCCATAACCTTGGACTTGATTGATGACTTCAAACAATTCTTTGCGAGAAGTTTTCGAAATACATATTAAGCCATTCCGCCAATATATTTGCTATCGTAGGCTTAAAATGGCAACAATAATAAATTGAATTTGTGTGTCAAGGCCTCGAGAAATAAAAGTTTTCCTAATGCCAAAACATTTCTAGTATTTGTTGTGTTCAGTTTATTTATCGTGATTTCATTTTGTCCTGAATTTCTAAAGTAGAGCAACTATTTGGTGAACTATTGTCACATGAAGTTTTACATTGTAAAATTTTTATGATTCTGATTTGCAAATGTTTACAAAACACTATAAAATAAATTGAAGTAAGAAACTAACAAGAATTTTGGCGTCCTTTTTTTTTTTTTTTTTTATAATCTTATGATTTTCCTTCACGAAATATTTTCTGTCGCAGAATTCAAAATTCACAGCAACATATTATATCAAAAATATTGTTATTGAGAACAATTTATTGAAGTCAAGCACTTTTTAGTTCTTTGGTATTAAAAGTGCGTAATATAGTATAAAGTAGTTTCTTTTTTCCAAGACAGTGCAACATAGTCCAAGATAGGTAAACTTTTTTGCAGCAGCTGGAAGTTACCCAATGATGTTATTGAAAAAGCTTTTCCAAAATCATATCCTTTTAATCCTCCATAAACATATATGCATGATAATAAGAAATATTCATATGATATACATCCATACATTTGCGTGAGCCTCTAAATCACAAAAAAACTCTCTTTTATCGACTGTCATCCTTTTAAGCTGGCAATCGTTTGCAAACAATACTAACTAAGCGCATTCACGAAATACAAACATAAGAATATTTATAAATTATTATCCCTTCCTTTCGCCCAGATTCGCATTTTGCCACTAAGTGGAGGAATAAAGGATTTGGTTCTTTGCCTTAAAAATTGTATCCTATCATTTGAATAAAAATTTGCATCTTGTGTTGTGTGATCAAGTGACGCTTTATTGAATTACGTGACACCATTCTGGTGTACATAGCACCCAAATAAAAAGGATATGAGCACGAGTGGGTGGTGAATATGCGTTGAGTTGTTCATTTTGTGTACACATTCAGATTCATAATACTATTACAATTCGAATCCTAACAACTAACGAAATGCAAAGGTTTTTGGAGACATCCATTTGGTTTTTCAGACCATCCTCAATACGTTATGGGGTTGTTACTAAGGCTGCGAACATTTTGGATTACAATAGCCTTGGTGTCACTTCGTGTAAGGCAATCAGTTTTATTTTAGTCCGCATCGTGCATGTAATTTGAGAAACTTCATGCAGACAATCAATCAAAAGTGTTGATAGTTTTATTAAACTAATACAAGAAAACTATTCCAATGTGGTTTTTGACACTCTTCAATTACAGCAAGGCGAAAATAGTTCTGAAATTTTATGCAGGATGAAATTTGATATAGAAGTAACGTTGTTAGATATTACAGTTAATATGAGAATCGCGAGTCAATTTATCCTAGAACAGTTTTGCAGGAAAGGTGTAATGAAGAAGATTGTTTTGAAATTTATGTGTCCAGTGACCGGTAATTTAGTGGCATAAGTTTAAGAACATTCGATTATTGACAAATACTGTAAAATATGTGGAAAGGATTAGTTCCTTATTTAAGTAAAAATTAACTCATTTAATATTCATTGTGAAATTGAGATGCCATTATGTTTTGATTTAATGATTCAAACAATTGTGGATTTTTTGTGGAGGTTTCGTATATGTTAGAAGTCAAGAACCCCGACAAAACGATATTATTTTGAATGCACATAATATAATATTAATCCTTTCCGAAAATACATATATATGTAGGTATATGTATAATGTATATGTGGTATCTACATTGTAGGTACATAAAATTATTACAATGAATTATTATAGCGCCAATATAAGTGAAAAAATGAACGCATATGTCGCATAAGCACTAATAAAATTTTCAGTTTATAGATATTAAACTTTGTTTAATATTAATTAATCAAATTCCTTAAATTAATTACCGTTCAAATGTCCATTTTATTTCAAAGTGTTCGTTTTATTAATACATATTGTAAAATACAATAATGAAGCCAATAAAAGTAATATGGTCATTAATATTAGGCAATGGCATAGTTATTTTGGATTGTTGAGTCAATTTACTTTAGTTACTGCTACACTATAATCAAAAATAAAAATAAAACGACAAGCATCCAGTATAATATTAATGGAATCAATAGTATTTTTACAATCTATTAATATGATAGAAATAAATTAATTTTTTTTATCAATTATATTAATATGTAATATGAAAGAAATAAATTAATTTTTTATGGATTATAATACTTAATATGTATATTTATTTGATTTTTTATATATACCTATTAATTATTTACGAAGCGGTTGGTTGTTTGAACTTACTTTATTCACGCAATCTAATGGATTATTTCTTAAAATAAAATATGATGCAAATCAAATTGATGGGTTAATTTTAGAGGAACGCGCAAATGTTTCTCACTTTGATTGGCATGTTTCTCTTTAAAAACAACCCCTTTAGCAAAATTTTGAAACACATGTTCACATTCTTGCAGTTGCAGTAAAATTTCATTCCTCTCTTTTTCAGTGTGAGCCCGGTTTGGGGGCCAGCGTTATGTACAATCTGCTGTACAACAAGCCACAGAAGTTGATGCTATTGGCGGGGTGCAGCACGGTTTGCACAACCGTAGCTGAGGCAGCAAAAATGTGGAATCTCATCGTGGTAAGTTTCATATTATTTTTACAATAAAACATTTAACTTGCTGCCATTTTGCCAAGTAGCAAAGAATATGAGCCAGTTCTGTAAAAAGTTGGTTCTAAAACGCAGTCGCTCTCATCAGAAGATTAGGAAGGATCGTAAGGGGGTAATACATCCAAAAGGTTAAAAGCTTTGGGGTACCTACTCAACAAACAAGGGTATTGGGGAAAGTTGTAACAGTTGAACAAAACTAAATAATTCAAAAGCAGACAGTTACCCCAGCTGAGTAAAGGGTATTCCCACCCTGGTCACTGCATGAACTAATTTAGAAATGCATAAAAACCTGGTAAACAGAGCACGAAGTACGTGCGCAAATTTTAATTATCCTTGGTACTTTTTACACAGCCGGAGAACGTGAGGTTTCATGATTACAAATTGGCCTTGCATGCTTTTAGCTCAAATGGGCTTTTTCGAGATGTTCCAGCGGATCTGACGTGCAGAAATGCAGCGACAATGCCGAACGTTCACCCAAGTGCATAAGCCTTTTAGCCATCCGCACCCCCAAACACCAAGGGCAGTTTTCCTGTTCTTCCAGAGTACAGCGAGAACCAATTTGACATCGCACTCAAACGAAAGTGCACTTTTTTCCAGAATATTTTCTCGTCGTTTTTTATCACCTCTTTAATAATAATACAAAAAAAGATTTATGGAGTAATTCCGTACTAATTGGTATCTTTTTTTATTATTTTTAGAGGAAAAGTTTATTACCGCAAAAGGTGTGTGATTTTTGAGTTTCAATTAGGTGTATGTAGGTACCTACATCAAAATCGAACGTATTTTCACTTTTTAGATAAATAATGTAAACATTACAAACGCTTTTGAAATTTTGAGTAAAACTGAAAATAACAATCACCCTCTCGCAGTCTTACCCAATTCGACCCTCCTCTAAGAATGAATCACTGATGAAAGACTCCGCAGTAACGTATATGAGAAGAACTTTTAGCAGTAATTTAGAATTTGTGATGCTCTTCAATAAATATAATGAGTTTTCATCCTTACAGAAATGTTTTCCTTCCACTGAAATGAAATCTCAAAATCCCCCGTCTTGGGGCTAAATTTTCTTTGAAAATAAATAAAATTTTACGCGTTACCGTTCTATGATCCACGAAACTTCGGAAATAGCCATGTTGTTTAGGAAAATGTTGCAAAATAACCAAATTTTCCGGAATTTCCGTAAAAGATGCAAATATTTAGAGAAAATTTCGGTGGAGTGGATAATGAAAATTCATATGATTATTAAAGTTAAATTGCAATATATTTTGAACTTAACATTTCTTTTAAAGGCTTGCAATAATTTTGTAACAACGCTGAATGTTGATATAAAAGATTTAATATTTAATTCGATTATTTTGCCAAGATGCCAAATTTGTTTTAAAAAAATGTAATAATTTCTTCCATTTTGTTTTTATTTCCATATCGCTTTTCTTCAATTAATATTTATGTTATTGCTTTTTCGTCTACTCATCCTTCTTCTCTGTGGCGGGTTGTTCTTGTTCGTCCTTATCGCATAATGAAAATACATCTGGGCAGGCATATATCGCAGCGGCAGATATCGTTGTCAAACTAAAAATTTTCGCCATGTGATATGTCTAAAATAGAGGACAATAAGTTTATTATATTATTGTTCAGACAAACATGATATACTGAAGCAATCAATAATTTTAAAACAAAACTCATATAGCAACACATAATTTTATTTAATCTTATACCAAAGAACAAATGGAATCCGTCAAAACTAATAGCATTAATCAAGCATTGAATTATTTATTACGATGTATAGTTATGAAATTTAAATTGGTTAACATATTGTTTTGGAATCACGTGAAGAATTCACATCCTTTCTTGTCCCTGACTGTTTCTTGTTTGTCATTAGAAAGTAGTACAAGATTTTTGCTCACACCAGGATCTAGTGTGTGGTAAAAAGCATAACACCCAGCTGCAATTAATGTAGTTATGCCATAAATTTTGGCAATTTGATATGACTGCAAACAAATCATTGTTACAAAACATTTGGTATAAAATTGAATATTTACTTTTTAAATAAATGAATAGGTATTTTTGCTAAATTCTAATTTTAATTCGAAGTTTTGCTAATTCTAAATATTTTTGTTAATGCACTTAGGACGAAAGGCTTAATGAAATTATTACCTTTTGAATATAGCGCGCAAGCGACTGCTTTCCCCGCACTGAGGAATATCTAAATCCCCTGAATAACCAAATTGCGGTCCATCCTACAAAACCACCAATTACAAAAGGGATTGAACGAGTCATTGCACATTGCAATCTGTCCACTTGATTGACGTATCGAAGAGTTCGTGCCGTTTCATCACTTGTTAAAGCTGTGAGGATCAAAAACTTATTTAAACAATTTTCATAAGCAACAATAGAATTTTATTTTTTGTATAAAAATTCTTACAGCTGTTTCCTGTCTTGATTGTATTGTCCTTACAAAACCAAGAACAAACAAACATATGTACAAACATTTTGTATGTATATATTAAATTCAGCGACAGTTAATACTTAAAAATAAATTTTCGTTAGTTTTGGCTACATAAATTTTCATTGGCAATGTGACACCAAACAAAACCGGCTTCTCTGATTAAAGTCAAATAAGGATTGAAATTGAATTCAGGAGGCTTTGTTTAGTACTGTTATAGTACAACTTGCCATTACAAATTTCACGAAAAATTCAAATTAGTTTTCGCCTATATTTCACATAATATGCATGTGAAAGTACTGTTATCACGAATGATGCCATTTCTGTGATTCAGTCATGAAAAGCTTAATATAATTTATATAATAACGTTCGGATTACATATTTACACTCTGAAATCGTATCACTGTTTTATAATTCCTTCGTCCTTGACCCAGCTCGAATGGCAGAGTCGTAAGATAAGTAGTCAATTTGGAATTAAATGTGCACAGCAAACGTGGGCATAAAATGCTAACAAATCCATTCAATCTGAATCCGAATAAAAGGGATTGAGTAAAAAGTTCATACATTCCACCACAGGTGATATGCGTTCACCAGATCTCGATACCAAATAAATAGTGTCAAATATTCCCTAAAAACATGTAATGTTAATACGGATCTGTTCAAAGTTCCAATGATTTTCAGGAAAGCGGCTTTCGACGGGATTAAATTGATCCGCTTTAATGCAATGCGGACTTCATCTAGCTTTTAATAACCCAAAAGGATTGACGTGAAATATGCATTCTAATGGTGAATGTGCGAAAATGTATAAAATTATGCTTTAAATATCGCTTCAAAAAATAAGATTGGAGATTGCCTAAAAAATAAATCATATGGAGAACGCATTTCTCTTTATACCTTTTGCAACGATTTTTACACGATTTCTTAACAATTAATGTTGCTTCTGTGTTAAAACTGTGCCGTTTTGCATCTAAAGTATTTCATAATTGGCCTAAACCAATTATATACGTCTACTACTAGTACTAGTTTTGCTTGTACATTGCGGGTCAGCGCAAGTTGTATAATACACAAGTCATCCATATTTTCATTCAAATATAAATTTCTCACAGCTCCTTGTGAAACAATAATTGCTTTTTGAACAAGGAAATCATTTTGGAACTGTTAATATGATCTGTTTTATTGGGCAGTGAGCTTTTGTGTGGCGTGAATTTAAAAGGAATAATTTATTGCACAGCGGTAATCGTGCTTCAAGTTTACTTATTTAACTTTAATACAAACACACAGATACCATAGGTAATAGATAGATAGATTAGATAGAATTTTTGGGCTTGTTGAAGGAGTAGCTTTTAGAGAGGTGGGTGAGCTATTTCTTGAAAGCGCATCCTGGTGTGAAATTCAAATAAGGAAGGTTGAGTGTTGCTCTGTGGTATCTACCATTCCTTCATTTTATTCTTAGTTCTTAGTTATTTTATTTTAACTGCAGTAAAAACAATATTTTAAAAAGTCATAAAGCCAGTTGATGGTAAATTTTATATTATTGTGCGAATCCCATTTCAATATTTTCAATTTTAACACTTTAGTATTTCAAATTTACGAACTAGAAAGTGTTTTTATTTTATTTTTCCATTACAGCTCTGTTACGGTGCATCGAGTCCAGCATTATCAGATAGAAGTCGCTTTCCGACACTTTTCCGAACCCACCCATCGGCAACTGTGCACAACCCAACTAGGATAAAATTAATGAAAAAATTCGGTTGGTCACGAGTCGCCATTCTCCAGCAAGCCGAGGAGGTTTTCATATCGGTAAGTAACAAAAATCTGGTGTATTTTTCCCAAAGCAAGGATACCCATTACATCGGGATTTTAAATAATCCTTTTAATGTGACTTAAGCTACTTCCATTACTTACCGACCATAGAGAGTAACTTCTAGAAAAAGATTATCCTTAAACAAAGCTTGAGCACTTTTCCAGGAGCCTTACACCAATAAGTTCGGGCAGATTTAAACTTTTCCCGTTCGTTCCGGATTCCTGTTTCAGCATGAGGAATTTACATACGTATTAGTGGGCTAGTGTCTTTCCGAAAGCTCTGCTCTTAGCCCAAAGGTGTACTTTGTTTGGGGTCATGCCCCATATTGGACATCTGGGAACATACGAGTAGGTAAATTTTTGAAGCACTATGTATAGTTAAAGGGGTTGTTCCTATTCGCTTACGTGAAAGGACGTCGATGTATATATAATACATGGCTATGTCTGCCGCAAACCGGTTGGGTACTTGACTTTCTGAACTTGCTGCATTAGGAGGTGTTAACAGAGGGATTCCAGGAACACCACTTGTTTGTGTTTGACTTGAGTTTCCTCTCAAATTTCTAACAAAAAATAACTTCTTTAACAAAAAATTCATTCTGTGAGAAGTTCAAGGTGCAAAAATACAAATTACGAAATTTGCATTTTTCACAGTATTCATAATGTACACAAAAAATAAAAATAATATCGATCGATTTATAAACGGTCAGGTAAATTCGCACGTACATAAATTTTCGCAAGCATCTAGAATTTAGAACTATTGAAAAACAGTAAACACATAAATTTTATGGAAGTATACATAAAAATAAGATCCATGATGAATATTCGGTATTTGATAGAAATCAATGATTGTGGGTGACGTGGAAATATGTTGTTATATGTCATCAGGGGTTTCATTTCAAATATACGGTCTACGTGCGAATGTCAGAATGTCAGATGTAATAAATGATGTCGCAAGTGCACCTAAAAGAAGTTCACTCTATTTGGATACCAGGTGGGTTAGGTAAATGATTGAATTTTGATTGATTGATTCATTGATGCTCGTTTGAAAAATGATATGAATGTTGTGTAGAAAGAATGATGCTGATCGAGCTGTATCTCATCTTGAAGAATTCACATCTCAAAATTTGGGGTAGCATTATTGCTTTTAAAGCATCCTGGCATATTTTATAGCAGATATTATAAAATATATGTTCTTTGGCAGACAAGTTCCTAATTAATGGAATTTTAAAATACGCATATTCACACTTAAAGATAACAGTATAGGGCTGAATAGTTTTCGTAAGGTTTTATTTTTCAACATAGATAAATAAGGACTTTTTTTCTAATTTAAAATTACACTTTATAAGAAAATATCGAATAATTCACAATTGAAAACTATTAAGATTTTAAAATGTTCAGACAGCAAAATGATTTCAAATAATATTAACAATATTTTACAAACATTTAGTTTTTATTTTTATCCAGCGTTCTCATTCATGTATTATGCAAAATTATAATTGCTCCATGTTAAACCACCGAATTTTAGAATGTTTTTGTTGCAATACTCATCAACAATTTGGGAGTTTAGATAATCGTTTATATCTCTACTCCCTCTAAAATGGTTCCATTGCTGCCAACATTGTGGAGTTTTCGTAATTTAAATTATAATCACAACATGGAGCAATAGAATAATTGCATTCAAAACTATCACTGCACTGCATTCGTCTGCAAGTGCTACAAACCTTTTCGGTTTCTTATTAAATTTCACAGGGTTTGTGTGGGTTTTTTAACGACCTTTTCTGTCTCCTCTGCGGGATTTTAATATTGGTCAGTGTCAGTTCCGCGTATCCTGCATCCTTTTCGGAGCTTTTAATTTACGATGTCAAGTGGTGGCAGACAAACCCACAAAACATTCCCACCAAGTCCAACCACCGACGCACAATTTGTACGAGATTTATATAATGAAAAGTACTCATAACGTCCTGCAACTATTTTCGAACCCCTTCGAAATATTTCATTCAATTTCTTTAATACCAACTTCAGAAAGCGGTTCATGCCCAGCTAATTTGCAAATCTTCCGCAAAAGTGTTCCCGTATCCGCTGTGGAACATTGTAAATGGTGTTCTCTATAGCGGCGCGTTTTTTAATGAATATTTCTGTTTTTAATTTACAATTAAAGAAGTCTTATTATTCATTTCCGCTCTGCACGTGACGACGTCCTTTGGGGCTCTCCTCTTTGCAACTAGCGTCGCAATGAAGCTGGAGCCGTGGCCTAAATAACGGCCGTAATTTGAGATAAGTTTACTAACGGGTCTCAAGAGAAACGCCATTATGCAGATTCACACAGCAAAGTCGTTCTTTGGTCCTCCTGTAATGTATCTTTTCTACATTTAGCTGTCTCGTGATCTTTAGTGCTTGGACTTCGAATCCTTCTGTGGAGGACTGGTTCGTATTCCTCGACTGTCAAATTAACAACCCCAAACGGAGTATTTTGATTCAATTATACTCGCAGCTACACAAGAACAATTGTGTAAACCGCTATTTGAGCAGAGCCAGGGACAGTTTTAGTTATGAATCTTAAAACTTTGGGCATCCTAGAACTGGAATCATTCCACAAGAAAATTTACTGTCCTGTGTTAATTGCTTATCCTTTGGAAATCAGTGTTGTACGACGACACTAAATTTGTGATCTGTTCTCAAAATACATTACCTAATATCAAAGTTTTTGAGGTTATTTTAAAGGATCCAAAAATATCTTTGGAAAGGATGCAATTAGAGAAATTTATTCTTGTAATTATGTTATAAAAATCCCAGGGCAATCCTAACAAATTAGTTGGGCCAATCGTTAAATTATTCGATTTGGGAAGCAAGCAGGAAGTGTCAAATACTTTTTACAAGTTGAATCTAAGAATACCTACATAATAGATAATAATGCGCATATTTATTTCCAAAAACGATGTTTGCTATATTATTAAATGGATGTGTAAATTTAATTTTACGGCAATGTGAAGCTTTGAAACTGCCCAAATATGTATTTACTCTTCTGAAGGATCCTTTTCTAAAGAACAACTTCTTCAATTCGTCTCCTCTTTTCCAAGATTGGTTGGAATTTCGCATTTCTTCTTTATTTAGGATCAATTTATTTTTCAACCACAAGTTCCGAATAAAACTCATTCTTTTATTTTTTACTACGTTATTATTACTATTCAACTAATTTTAGGTTAATTACTTCTAATTTTAACGGATTTAATTATTTTTACATTTCTTAGTTTCACTTTTCTCCTTGGCACGTCTGGCCCTGTCAAGACATCTCTCAAAATTCATGAGCACTTCGCTTCCTTCGTCTTCTTAGTTTTGAAAAGTTTTTCATGATTTGGTCAGCGGATAAGGCATCGGTGATTTTATGCCAAGACTTGCATAATTTGCACAAGTGCTAACGAACTCTGAAGAACTTGCAGGAATGTTTATGTTGCGGTTCAGCCGGACAACTCTATACAAATTTAGGTAGTCCTCAATTCCACCCAACTTAGGGCAAAGATCCTGTTGTCCTGCCAATTGTTGTGATTTCTTTCAGCAAATTGTGGACATTTATAAAACATGGAAACTTTTAGGCGGATAACTACTGCAGTTGAACAAGCATTTGTGGCTAGATCCCGAAAGTTGCTACATTTGAATTGCTCCGTTTTTGTATTAAATGTAGTAAAGCAAGATTAGAAAGCAAGCTGTTTGCAAAAGGATGGCACGCAAAATGGGAAGAAGGCTCTGAAGGTTCAAAGCGGGAACAAATATATTTAGTAATCGTTTCGAACCACAGCAGAATGGTGTCCTGGGAACCCTTATAATTCTGAGTACACTGATTTTTAGTGGAATCGATTGCAAATAATTCTGGATATTTCATCCAACTGGAAACGTAATATCAAGAATGGTTGTCGCACGAAATTGTTTTTTTATTATTACTTTTCGTTTTATCTTGTTTCTGTTGATGCTACATTTTCAGGAACATACTATAACATTTATTGCTATCAATTTCAATGAAATTCTGTCCCAAGAGCGATTTTGGCGGTAAATAATTCGGGGATGGGGTGTCAAATTTAATACAGCGTTGACTTTTCTTAAAGTACAATTGCTAAGATTTACGCAGGTCACATCACATTTTTATTTTTAGTACATCGAAGGCTCCTACTTTGATAACCCTGACTCAGGTTACATGAATAATGTGGCATGCAAATTTACTTATTAATCTTGCTGCTTTTTGGCCAATAGTGGATGATTTGGTCGACATTTCTTTTACACTTGCTTTGTATATTTTAATTTAATACTTAAAAAGATTATCTTTTTTTCGATTTTAATTTTATCAAAAATATTCTTAAGCTTGCGTCGCCATTTGCTTTTGCCTCATTCCTAATCACAATAACTAAGATTTATATCCATTAAATTATTTTGGGGAGCTTTTTACATGAGAGGAGTTTCGTAAAATGAAAATTTTTTGACACTTCTTGTCGTCCGTAATAGCATCATTCATTTTAATTTATGATTGTGTTCAAGGAAGAAGCGGAAAATTAAGAGATTTTATGGAGGATTTAAAAGTTGACTGGCTGTTAATAACTCATAACTGTGAAAGTTTTGCTCACTATGATAAAATAAATTGTATATACGCACTTGACAAAAGATTCATTGTTTATTTAAGTACCAACAAATGATCAGGTTTAACTTTAGAGAATTAGTTGTGCACATATGAGAGACTTGATAGCCCTTCTTATATTAGTTTTTGTCACTTAAAGTTTGACAAACAGATTTTTGCATTTTGAAATTAATGGCTTCTTTTTAAATGTTTTTCTATATATAATATTTCATGTAAAAACTAAATCCGTTCAGGGTTTGAAGCTGGAGCATTTGTCAAATGCCAAGAGTTTGCTGAGGTTACAGGAAAATTCAACATACCCGCAAATAAATCCAACCACATTTTATTTTATTTTGTTCACACACAAAAATAACTCAACCCACATTAGGATTGTGACAGGGAAATATCATGGCATGGAAGGAGCAATAAAAGTTTATTTATCCTTATAGATGCAGATTTTCGTTTTATCTTTAAGCAAAGTCAGTCGCGACCTGAGAAAAGCAGATTCAAATCGATGGAGAACTTCATGTTCGTATTTGCGATACACATGCAAATTTTAAAATTCTGTTTCCTTTTCTTACAAAAATCGCGAATCTTGTGTTACTTCAAACCAATGTTTTCCAGTCGTAAATGCAAATATGGCGAATTCAGTGATTTTATTCACTGCTCTTAATGGTAGGATCCTTCAAATTCTTTTAAGTCTTTGTAATAAAAAAAGAACGGTTACATTTTATGGAAAAGAAAATTAACTCGCCTATCAATTAATACGTTCTTTTACTTTACTCATTTTCGAGGTTGAGAAAAATTATTTCAAAATTGTACAAATTTTCAAACAATATTAGCTGACGAAATCAAAATAAAAGTGGAATTTATTTTGTATAAGATTAAGATATTTATATGCAATTCAAGAAACCAATTCCACTTTAATAAAAGTTAAGGTCAGGAAAATTTGTGATTGTAATTAATTCAAAATAAAGTACATAATTTATTATTTTTACTTCATATATTTTGCGTTGTTTTATTTTCAATATTACCTACCTACAGCAATTATTTATTTACCACGCAATTTTTGATCTTTAGAATCGTTTTCCTTAAAATCAAATTCATCTCACAAAAGAACAGTTCCGTAAAAATTAATTCTTTATTTTCTTCCCTCTTTTGCATTCAAAAATAAACAGGTAACAAAAGCGGATTACTATAACTCGTATCCTTTCCTGCTTTAGTGCTTGAGTAATTTGGTCACAAACACATTACATGAAGTAAATTGTCAAAATAAATCTGTTCCCTCATTAAAACGCAAAATACTATCACTTTCTCTCCTGAATTCAAATAAAGTCTATTGCTCCAAGGAAAGCTGTAGACGAAGACGAGAACATAATACCCATATCACCATCAACACAATCTGTTCGTGCCTCTTTTGTGTCTTTTCTAAAACCGAAAGAGTTTTGAGAACAGAATTTCCTTGAAAAGTGGAAAAGAGGAAAAATGTTGCCAAGAAATTTCGGGGTTTTAACTTCCAACACCTGCGAAAAATTAGTTACGAGGAAAATTTCCAAGTGGCATTTGTTCCAGTTCCATGAATTTTTCATCACATCAAATCATTAAGATAATTATTTTGCGTAATTAAATAGAAGCCAAGTAAATACAAGGATAAAAATAAGAAAAGATAGAACGTAAGAATTATTTTTTATCGATATAAGTTTTTCTAATTGTAGGAATGACGTAAAAAATCTTAAAACAGTTTCTTTAGCAGTATTTTCTTCTTATTTTCAATGCAGAACACCAGTTCAAAGTCCTTCTGAACTTGTTAAGGAACTAGTTGTCAAACAACATTGTATCAATTTAATAACTTAATTCTGAATATATTCTAAAATTTATTAGATGCGGTGTCCTTGTGAGCACGGTGCTTTCGAAAATGAAGGTAAATTTTGTACATTCACTTGGTTCCCTTTTACTTGTGTAAAACGTATTAAATATCAGCAGCGCACACAAGGACATGAAGACAAAATTTCTCCATGTACACTAGCAAACAATCATTATCGTTCCGCGTTCGTTACCAACAATGTCCTTGCCGTCGTCATTCTGCTAGTTGCAATTATTTGTGGCAGATCATTTTGCCTTGTCATTATATTCGGAAAATATGAGAACTCTCGAGATTCCCAACTGGAAATTCAGCTGCGCTGCTGAAACTTCGCATTGTGTGCATCACCGCAATCACATTTCATCCCTTGTAGCCTGGTGGGATGGAAATCAGTCTTCTGAAGATATTTATAATTATGAAGGAAAGAATAGACAGCCTCGCTGGCAGGACAATGCCTGGCAGATAAGCATGCACAATTGCACTTGACGTGGATACTGTGACTTTTAAGTGGATTTGGCGGAACCGCAGAGCGCACGCAGTTGCAATGCACCTCAACTACTTACTCATTACGGGTTGTTCGTGGAATGTTGAGGAGCGTTCTCCGATATCCTGACAAATGGTGTCCTCTGTCCTGTGTCCAGCGTCGTTTGCAATGATATTTTGTTTTAATGCCCTAAATAGATGTGCAGTGTGTTAATTAACAAGACTCGTCAAAGTAACAATCTCTCGTCACTCGTCAGCGCTGCTTTTAATTTTAATACTTACAGTGCTATGGAGTTGCTGCAATTTTAATTGCCATGTTTGAGGGGAACTACCTCAATATCTTTTTCGTTTGATTCCCAACTGATTGGGCAAACTAATTAATTAAATAATGCTTAAAGTTATTCGCCAAAGTCCTTCTGGAATTTTAATAGAACATCCAAACTCCATCAGTTCAAATCCACAAATCTCAAGAATTAATTTCTCTAATTATTACATCCTTTCCAAAGAGGTTTTTTGATCCTTTAAAATAACCTCAAAAACTTTGATATTAATGTATTTTGAGAACAGATCACAAATTTAATGTCGTCGTACAACACTAATTTCCAAAGGATAAGCAATTAATACAGGACAGTAAATTTTCGTGTTTAAGGATGCCCAAAGTTTTAAGATTCATAACTGGAACTGTCACTGTGCCTGGTTCTTTTCAAAACGCGTACCGTTAGGCGTTATCCTTGTTTGGCTGCGTGTAATTGAACCAAAATACTTCGTTTGGGGTTGTTAAGTTGACAGTCGAAGAATACGCACGAGCCCTCCACAGAAGGATTCGAAGTCCAAGCACTAAAGATCACGAGACAGCTAAATGTAGAAAAGATACAGTACAGGAGGACAAAAGGACGACTTTGCTGTGTGAATCTGCATAATGGCGTTTCTCTCGAGACCCGTTAGTAAACTTATCTCGAATTACGGCCGTTATTTAGGCCACGGCTCTAGCCTCATTGCGACGCTAGCTGCAAAGAGGAGAGCCCCAAAGGACGTCGTCACGTGCAGAGCGGAAATGAATAATAAGACTTCTTTAATTGTAAATTAAAAACAGAAATATTCATTAAAAAACGCGCCGCCATAGAGAACAACATTTGCAATGTTCCACAGCGGATACGGGAACACTTTTGCGGAAGATTTGCAAATTAGCTGGGCATGAACCGCTTTCTGAAGTTGGTATTAAAGAAATTGAATGAAATATTTCGAAGGGGTTCGAAAATAGTTCCAGGACGTTATGAGTACTTTTCATTATATAAATCTCGTACAAATTGTGCGTCGGTGGTTGGTGGAAATGTTTTGTGGGTTCGTCTGCCACCACTTGACATCGTAAATTAAAAGCTCCGAAAAGGATGCAGGGTACACGAAACCGACACTGACCAATATGAAAATCCCGAAGAGGAGAGGGAAAAAACCAGGAAAAAAACCCGTACAGATCCTTTGAAATTTAATAAGGAACAGATAAGGTTTGTGGAACTCGCATACGCATCTGCATTGATAGTCCTAAATGCAATTACCCTATTGGTGCGGGTTGTGATTATAATTTAAATTACGAAAACTCCACAATTTTGGCAGCAATGGAACCATTTCTGAAACAGCAGAGATGTAAACGATTATCTAAACTCCCAAATTATTGATGACTGTTCCAACAAAAGCCTTTCAGCAGTCAGTGGGTTAATATGGACCATTAACAATGATTATTATGCAAATTACGTGAATGAGAATGATAGATCAAAATATCGTATAATATATAAGTTTGCATTATTTTTAGACCCTGCAATTTAGCATAGCCAGAAAGAATTGCTTCCTCATATTGGATTAGGATTGATTTGTCACTATGTTTGCAAATATTTGTTATGTTTCTATAAATGTCCAACGCAATCACAAAAATTGGATAATTTAAATTTTTTTAAAATATATGCAGTACAAAATACCGGAATGGTTATCCCGAAATCCGAAGCTTTTTATTGGATTTTTCTCATTGACAATATCCCTTGGATGTTATTTTATAACTGTAAAAAACAAAGCGTTCAATTACAAATATAAAATATCATGATCTGGAATTCAGAGTATTTCCGGGATATTTCGTGTATTTTGTTAAAAATTGTATCATGGATTCATTCAATACCTTTCTCTTATTTTAAAATAAAACATCAGGCTTTTATCATGGCCGGGTCTGTTGAATGTTCATGAACCTCTAAAAATATGAAAAAATAATAATACGTGTACAAGCCACTTGCCAGCTACTGCTGCGCCATTGGGAGTTTCTTCACAACGCTTTTTTCATTAACTAATGGATGGAGATTATCCTTGTTGATTTGATAATCGAAAAAAAGGGAAACTTTCATTGTTGGTTTACTAGATTTTAAACGACCATTTATCGATTACTTTTTGCAGCATATAATAATTGTTATGTAATGTCACCATCTACACCGCACAATATTATAAATTTGAATATTGTAATTTCATAATAATTTAATGAAAAAATAATAATTTTTTTCAGACTGTTGAAGATCTCGAAAATCGATGCATGGAAGCTGGCATCGAAATAGTTACAAGACAATCATTTCTGTCCGATCCTGCAGATGCTGTTCGTAATCTGCGGCGACAGGATGCTAGAATAATAGTAGGCCTTTTCTATGTAGTTGCTGCACGTCGCGTTCTATGTGAAATGTACAAACAACAGCTGTATGGACGATCTTACGTCTGGTTTTTTATTGGTAAGTATCGATTTTGCCACAATATTTCTTCAGAGGCAAAGGCTTAAATTCAGGAATTCTTAAAGGCATTACTCTTATGTATTTTATAAAACAATATAATCGTTGAAAAGTTATACGTTGAAAAGTCTGAATAACGTTTATACGTCTGAATAATTCACTAAAATTATTATTTAAGTATAGTAAGTACCAAAATCTCTTACCCACTTTCTCATAAAGTTCATTGAAACTAAAGTTTTCGTTAGAACACTACGCATAAATTTTTTTCGTCTGCACGAAACATAAAAACATTTGAAAAAATCCATGACCAGCTTTTCATATATAAAGGCGAAAAGATGTTTGTCATTCTTTTTTCTACCATTTTCCATTGTAGAAAAACCAACCCACTTTGAATCACTCTAAAACAAATGGTCTTTGTTTGGATCACAGGCTTTCAGCAACTGCGGTGGTTTGAGTGAACGAACATCAAATCTCTTAAATACGAATACTTCCCCCAATCCCTTCTACCTGCGCCACCTGAGAGGGCTATACAAGAACATTGGGCGTTTATATCCTTTATAATGCATGCACTCCTCCATCCACTCTCCATTTTCGTCTTGTTGGACAAGATGATGATTACCTTCAGAGTCCTCTCACAGTGCAGTCATGCCACCAGCCTTTCTCGAATAATATGGTTTATGATGATGAAAAACATTCTTGTTTTTTGCAAAAATTTATGCAAATAAAAATAAATTGCAACCAGAATGAATTTCAGAGTGATTCAACTTTGCTGTCATTATTCATGAAGCTCTCATTGAAATGTCGCTGAAAATTGCCGTGTTGAACTTTTTCAAAAATTCACAGTCAATTTTAATGGGAAATGTTTCAAGTTTCATGATAAGTGGTTGTGTTAATCTTAGAGAAACGACAAGAAGGATGCATTTATGTATGCATGTATATATTCCTGGATTTCTTTATTCATCCCAACTTCCGGAATAAAACTATTTGAACATAAATTTGATCTTGAAGTCCAAACGAAAAGAGGCATTTTATACATTAAGGAAAATCAAAATACATATTTTAAATGTTTGTTTATACATTTTGTAAACATTTTTCGGATTAGAAGTCTACTTTGGTCGATTAAAAAAATGCTAATTAGTTATAGTAATAAAATGGTAAGTAATTTTTATGTTAAACATATCACCGTATGATTTTAAACCATTTTAAAATAGTTTTCAACTTTTCGATTTGTGTATATTGTGGAAAACCTAATTCTCATGTACCTAAACAAAAAGGCTTCTACAATTAATGTGAATACTTGAAAGTGTGACGTAATTTTAAAAAAAAACGTAATGTTTTGGTGGAAAAATGATCATAATTTAAGCCTTGTTAATATTTCTTCAACCACTTATTTTCATGAAAACTCTTGCTTAACAAATAAAAAGATGAACGTAATTTTGCTTATTTTGCGGTCTATTGTAAAAAACGATAAACGCATACTTCGACCCGGAAGCCCTTATCCACATCACTGGAGCATTCTTCTGGGATCCAATGAAAATTGTTCTTCTTCAAAGCATTGTGAAATATTTTCCCTCTAAGAGTTTTCTTTTGACCATTTTGTGTAACTCAATTTGCCCTAATGAAGCGACTGTTTTCAAAAGCAAAACGAAATATCAAAATGTTGTTCCGCCTTTATTTGCTTATATTTTATTTCACTTTGACTTTACACACTCATGCAGGAACGAGTCCTTGCCGCTGTTCCCGAATTCCAAATACGTACTGACGTATACTTTTACTTATGTACTGTACCTATGGAGATTTGTGGAAGGTGATTTATGGAAATACCTGCTTCGTTTATGGCGCGTAAATATCCAGTTCCTTGTGGAACTTTTGAGGAAATATGAAAAATATTTATCATATTCATCACTCGAAAATTATAATATTCTTAAGATGGTTCAGATGAATGTGAACGAATAACTTCATCTTTTATCAGGTTAAATTAAACAAATAAAAAATGTTAAAAATCACTTGTAAAGCATTTTATTTTGTTGGGAATTTTATGATAGATTTATATACTATGGCTCCAAATTGTAATGTAGATTTTAATAATCTAGTGTTTATTTTTATGGAAATGTTTAGGAAATTGTTTTTAATGCTGCAAACGTATAGCTTTGTTTCGCTTTTTATTTACACATTCAATGGCTAGAAGGGAGATTAAAAACAAATATTGCAATTGTCTCTAATTTTAAGTAAAAATCGACTTCCATTGAAAAAAATAATGGAAGAGATAACAAATTAGTTTGCATACTAAAAATTATTTCTCCACTCACGTCACACTCACAGGTGAACAAAAATTAAAAGCTCACAAGAACAAACATCATTTTTTAGAATTAGCTATTTTAACCGAAGAAATGTTCATTTTGTTCTGAAGTTATTACTTTGTTAATATGATCCCTTAAAACTTCATCCTGATTCCTGCCATGTTGTCGGATTGAACAGTTTGTGGGAATCATCGTTCAAGATGACTTCCTGTTCAAGTGTTGAAAGTATCATGTTGTGTCCCAAGAACTATACTCCCACTACAAATTAGAGAGAGTTATGTTCGGTAAGCAACAGCAGCATATCCTTCCAATCATAAAGTGTACAGCAAAATTTAATGCCTGCTCCTATTTGTTCATAAGAAGGAATCAAAAGGGGCTTCTGGCAGTTTGCGAACGTTCCTTGCAAACATGTAACCTCAGAATTTTGGTTAGCGCTGGAGTCCCACAAGAGTATTACTCCGTTTACGTTGCTCGACGTCCTCGAGAATGTTCAATACATGAATGGCTCTACGGACAAACTGTACTGCGAACGTACAGTCATTTTGTGTTAAGTACGTGATATATCTCCTTAATGGAATTGTTTCTTCCCTCTCGTCCTGGAGCACAATCAACTCAGTACACCAAATATTATTTCTGGAAGTATGCACTTCCTGGCTTGCATGGTTTCTCTAACAATTCGAATGATTTAACATGCAGAAGGGGATGATTAAGATTAGTAAGTGGTGGGGTTTTCCTCCTCAGGCCAAAGTATTGGCAGAAATAATGGCAATTGAAAACTTTGCTAACTCCTAATTTGAAACAGTCTGTCTTCTCCGTTTAAAGAATTAATTAAGCTTTACGTAATCCTATCATTTACAGTAGGCGTAAACCACAAGAATTGTTGTAAGTGCGGAAATATAATAACAAGGTACAACTATAAATTCTATGCTAAAAAATTCTCTCGTATTTTTACCAAATTTTAAAAAAATTTAAAACCATTTGGATCCTATCTAAAATTTATGAACTCCCCTTAAAAAAATTTTACATTAAAATGCGAACCTCGAAAACTTTCGCTATTTATTACATCACGACTTAATGAAGAGTCCATAGTTTTTAACTGCACTTCATCATTTCAAAGTTGTGCACTTTCATTTCGAGAAATTTTTCTCTATTAAACCGCGAATGCAGTTGACGCTTTTTGTGATTAATATTACCAAAAGAAGATTTTCCGTCAGTATTTAAATAGAAATTCAGTTGCTGTGTAAATATTTAGTTCTTTGTTGCTTACCTTAACAAATGGAATATTTTTCCAAAAATTCTAATTTTGTTCGGCTTTGTTGTTAAACGTTGCCAAGCGCCTGATTATACACCCGAAATTCCTCCCCATAGAGGAAGACAAAGAGCTCTAACACAAATGCCAGGACTAAAACAGATTAATTTACAAAAGGACCAAAATGAGAACAAAAAATGTTTCAGCTCTATGATAATTACCGACATTTGTCAGTCGGGTTTAATTAATGACTCTCTGCTTTATCCGAGTGTTTGCCAAAGCCATGCAACGGACAAATTAAAGTTTCAAAATAGCTAAATAAATCGGTTTTGTGTAATTACAGTTTTAATTCCTGCTTACGACAGTAAGAAACCGTGAGAGGATTGAATTTGAGTGTACCGTAGTTTTTCAAAAGTTTTCAATTTTTGACAAGAAAATGTCCTTTAAAATTTAACACATCACTTACCAGTGAGGAACCCACACAAAGTAACTAGTTAACTACATATTACATTAAAATAAAGAGAAAACTAAACAGTTAACAAAAGTTAAAAATACAGCATTGTACAAATCCACAGGTGTTATTCAGACTTAGTTTGCTGGTGAGCATATTATAATCAAAAGATATTTAGTTTCAAAGGCAACTTGAATGGAATTATAATAATTGCATTAACAAAAAGAATTTGCAGCGAAAAACAAAAACAGTTTTCACGATATAAATCTAATCACACACATTCAAGAATTAAAAAAAAACGGAAATGAAGAATTAATTTCGTTTCTTCAGCAAAAACAACACACACACACAAATGACAAACACCCGTACACAAAAACAAAGAAAACATCTTTCACTGTTGCTAAGTATAAAGGAGTGTTCGGCTTACAGGACCCGGGTATATCTGCATGCTTTCACACCCAATGACAATTCTTATCAAATCAACCCCGATGAAATTCACTCAAGATGACACATTAGCAACAATAAAGGACTTGTCATGCTTTCTTCAGAATACTCATTTCAATTTGTTTTCCATTTTGCCTGACAGCAGTGCGGTTGTGTGTGAATGGTTTCAGGTGATCTATTTGAAATATCTTGTTATAAAAAATTTTGAATTCCTTCTTGTATTTTGAGAGGGATGAAGAGAAAAAAAGAAGAACACCCGAGATTTGGTCTTAGAAAAGAAAATGATTACGTCCATCAAAAAAACACTGATGTGTAAAAAGAAATTTCCTATGACATATTATGAAACTTTCACAGAATATAATAGATAAAAACATTTGTTAAATCACAGTTGAAAGTTTTTATCTTCTGATTTTAGTGGAACTGCTGAAATGTTTTTCTAACGATTTTAAGTAGAAGAACACAATTCCTGAGAGGAATTTTTTTTGTGTTGTGTAATGTGTACTGCCATTTGCCAACGCAATCATTTAATCTTTGTGCTTTTTTATTTCTTTTTTTCGGTTAAAAAAGTCGTTTTAGCACAAATTACACAATTTGAGAGAAACTTGTGTTATAAAGGTGTGAGAAAATTCAACAACACACACGAGAAAACTAAAAATCACTGTTTCACAGTGAAATTCAATTTGACTTCTTACGTGGTAATGCAGTCAAAAATAAATTAATTAAAAAAATATTCATATGGTAAAACAAAAGCTTTTGCAGATTTTTGTTAAGAGTAAATCTTTTGGGACATTTAAAATTGTTAACAGCAATTTTTCTGCTTTATTGAAATTATTTTAAAAAAATTCTCTTTGAGCCCTTTCATATCTGTTTTTTTGTTGAGTTATTGTGTAAGTGTTTATAATAATCCTTTGGGTTTTAATTCATTTTTGTTTTCCAGGATGGTACGAAGACAATTGGTATGAGGTGAATATAGAGAACGAAAACATCTCATGCTCCAGAGACCAGATGAAAATTGCAGCTGAAGGGCATCTGACAACAGAAGCGCTCATGTGGAATCAAAATCATCAGAAAACAATATCTGGAATGTCATCGGAAGATTTCAGGTTAGTCGAGGAACATGTAAAGCATCAATAAGTTGAAATTTAATAAAAAGAATAAGTATTATATAAAATATGTATTTTAAAAAATTATTTTCAGGCAGCGTCTCAACGATGCGCTCACCAGCGAAGGATACGACATCAACCACAAACGATATCCGGAAGGATATCAAGAAGCTCCTCTGGCATACGATGCAGTATGGAGTGTTGCTTTAGCTTTTAATAAGACAATGGAACGTCTCAAAGCACGTGGCAGATCCCTTAAGGACTTTACATATACTGACAAAGACATTGCGGATGAGATTTATGCCGCCATGAACTCGACGCAGTTTCTAGGTGTATCGGTAAGTGTTCCAATAGCTTTTCATTGCGACAATTGAAATGGCTCGTTTTAGTCTGGAGAGGTTAACAATCTCCTTCTATAAAAAAAACATAATTTTACAAAACTAGCGCGCCTTTGATAATTTTCCGTGTTGACATGAAATGCCAACGTCGTGATTCCCTTGACTTACAATTTTCAATTCAAGTATTTTTCCTGGTTTTCGTTTTATGTTGGTTGCATGCGCACTTCAGCCAACAACTTCGTTTGTCTTGAAACTCAATGACGGTGCACTCCGTAATTATTGCTCATAAGGCAAGTGTCCCTAACGTAATAGTATGACATCCTTTTGCATTGTGATTGAGCAACATCTCAAGGGTCTTCAACTAAGAAAAGAAAATTCTTTGGAGTGGTTTGTAAGCAATTTCATAAGATGTTACTTTCATCTTGTGCCCCGGAATTAGGAATTGATTTCCCCTCTTTAAAGAAAAATTATTTATTTTATGGTGTGCAAGGATGTTTATTCTCTATGTAAATTTAATTAGGAAATAGAGGAGAAGAAAAACGTAAAAGGTGTAAAAACGTTCACAGTAAATAACGTTCCGCTAGTAAATAAAAACTAAATTAAAAGCTTTGGCAAAAGCAATTAAATAACTGGATAAACATAAAACACAAAACTAATAATGAACATGAACTTTGATATGTGGCAGTGGAACATCAATAGAAAGTTATTTTTAATATTTATAACACATGCATGCGTAATATATTTGACCAATGAAACGTAAGCATTAATAGTAACATACCATATGGTTAACTTTAATGTATGAATGATGTAAAGCAAAATTATAACGGTGTGTCCATTACTAATACTCATACGTAAACAAGCAATTATTACAGCAAAATGAATTAATTTACCCTCAACATTAATATGAGACATAAGGACATGACTTGGTCATTTTCACATTGAATGAAGTGATAGAATGAAATAAATATTTTCCAGGACACACGTAAGGAAAGTAAACACTAAACAGTTTGCAAAATACAATTAATAAATGAAAACACAGAAACACAATTGTACACAATATTGTAGTAAATGCTGATATCCATGACAGAAATAATTTTCATCATGTTCCTGAACAATTCATTGCATTTATGTACAATGTACATACATCGCCGTGTACATAATATAATTATGTAGGTATGTTAACGAAACATAGTTCCGAAATATTCCCCAAAAGAAATTTTAAAGACTCACACCTTTTATATACGTATTATTTTTTACTGCAAGTGATTCTTTGGGTCATGAAAACATTAAATACATCGTCCTGCAAATTGCAAATCAGGCAACGACAAACGGTCAGAAGTGAGGCATCTTCCGAAATCCTTCAACTGGAATCTCAACAAACTAAAAATTCAGAGATCAACTTAGTATAAACAACTGATTTTCGAAAATATATTTCCGTTACTAAATCACACAAAAAGATTGAGTAAAAGGATATCTGGGATACTTCCTTAAAATTAATATTCCGCTTTATAAAAAATGAGTTTAAACTCTAATAACGTTTAGATTTGGACATTTTTCCCTAATTAACAAAATTTGGGAATAAGGAAAAATTCACCTATTTTTTCTAGAATACTAGGTATATACTATAAATCTCCAAAGTTATATAGAATGTAATGTAAATACAACTAAGTTCGCATAATTAGCCAAACAAGGACTTGTCCTTAACTTCAGCAAAATGCCCTTTCTCCAAGTGCTAAGCAAATTTCCAGTTCAGCCGTTAAAACAGTAAATACAGGATTCGTCCACTAAACAATGGACGAAGTGGGAATATTTTTGAAAACGAAATAAATTATTCAGTGAAGCAGTAAGTTGAGAGTAGTCGAAAGTTCATCAAAATTTAAGTAAATAGACAGAGTTTCAGAAGAAGCGAGTTGCCAAGTTCGGAAGATCCCATCTCCGGTCTCGATGTCCTTGTGTCTGTGTGTCTCACCTTTTGAGCAAGCACCCAGAAGCATCTCCATAATTTCCAAAGTCAAAGGTTAAATTCCTGGGGAGTGTTTTTTGTGCTCTCCACGTCAGCTACTAAGTGAATTGGGTACTTGCTGAAGTACACGTCTATCTTCTGTTGTACACTCTCTCCAAGTTAATAGAATGAAACTTTCCCTTGCTGTGAGATTTCGCAACGCATGCTGTATTTAAAAAAAAACCTTACATTTCCGGTCGCACAGGATCCTTCGCGCTGATTAATTTTGAATTTTGCAGACAGCGAAGTATGAATGTTTGTAATTAAAGAGTGTTCGTTCTGAAAATTTACACAAATTAAATTATTTTACGTGATTCAGTAAAAAACCCAAATCAAAAATATAACATCTTTAAAATTGTTAGAAAAAAACCAACCCATAAAATGAAAGTTTATTACTATGACTCATCTAATATTTTCAGTCTCAACAAGCTATTAGATCGATTAGATGACAGGAAGGTGGATTAATTAGCTTCTCGAAAGATTTGCCTTAACTGCACAAACATACAACGACGGCGCAAGTTTTCGCGAAGTTCATGTAGATGAATTTAAATTATCAGACATTTTATAAAAAAAACTCGGAGATTGAGTAATAAAAAAAAATATGAATAAAACCAAAGAAAGTTTCTTGGTTGAAATTCAAGAAATAATTCTTCGACTATCTCGACGGTTAAACTCTCTCTACTTCAACTTTTCAAAGTTCTACTTAAAGATGACATCGGAAGATATTAATATCCCACTTCTTTATCGTGTTCGCCGGTTCAATGGTGCCAAAGATAAAATAACTTCTTCCTAAGTTGTGAAAACGATTTGAGGTTGATAACCTATAATTCTGTCAAACTGTATTGCATTAAGTCGGTTTGAACACTTCCAATCCAATATAGCTCTATATTGCAAGCGTGATTTTTGTAATATAGACTTAGTGAGAGCGTAGTATTAAACTATGTAAGCGATTATGTTTTTATGGTGTTATTAAATATAAAATAAGTAGAAAAGCTCTTATAAATTTTTTAGATATTAAAGCATAACTTTGTATAGTATAACATTAAACTAAGAGGGTTGAATTTTCAACTAATTACAAAAATAATATTGCAACATTACTTTACAATTGTATTAGGTATTTCATTTTTTAGGACGATGGCATTTCAAATAACTAAACATTTTCTCAAAGCTTTTTGTTTGTGGAGAAACTTCAAGTAGAAATGCAATAATTCATTGGACTACTTCCATAACAGCAAAAATTACTGCATTTGTGCTGTCTGAAATATCACTCCTTTAAAAAAAGGAGCAGCACTTCTGGCGGGTTTTTCATCCACAGTCGACATTGCACAGAGGAATTCATTAAACAAAACCAATTTTTTATGTGCCCAGCAGTTAAATGTAAGCTCTTTAGGAGCTCTTAGAAGTCATAAAGTTCAGAACAACTGGCAAAATTGCACTTTTGGTGCCCTCCAACCAGTTCATATCCATTCCATGTGTATCCTTTCGTCGAGAAAAAGTGATTAACATTTCAAACCTCAAAAAGTTAGATGAAAATTTCATTCGTAACGCGAGAAAATAGCTCGAGTATTACATCTGGGACTTAATAGCAACATTTTCATAGTTAATGGAAGGAACAATTCTAACGGCGAAAGTGCAATTATGGTGGAAGTTGTACGGAACTTCGTGCAAGATTCGTGAGATATCCAGGTGAAGTTATTGCCTTTTCAAGGATGCTCCGACAAACAGACGCTGTTAGCAAACAGGAATTAAATTTAAATAGATGTTTTTTTTTATGTAAAACGATTCAGGATCTATTCTCTTCATGTTTTTGAAACTCTTAAGTACCTAATTTATTTGCTTGAAGCGAATGCAAGTGGCTAAATTGTGCGAACTTTAAGTGGGTTAATTCAATATTGATGATTTGATTAAGTTCGCAAAACTTTTGAAGCTGCTAAGGATAACATCGCAGGAAATGGAGAATGCATATACCTAAGTTTTAATGTTCACAAATTTTGTTACTTAACCAATAGTAAGAGAATTATCAACATTCATTTAGCGTCTTCTGAAGAAAAAAAATCTGTTCTCAATTTTTTTAATATACGAGTAGGTAGGTATATGTAGATTGTAGATAGGATAGGTGATTTTTAATCAATATATCGAAAACTTTTTTAAGCTTTACGAGAAACAACAAAAATTGCCTTAAGAGGATAGTATTTAATCATTAATGTACCTATATTTTAAAGTTTTTGAAATTTTTGTAATTATGACCTTTGGGAAATAGGTCGATGATATGTGATCGGGTAACCCAGCTGGTATTGTATAAAAATATTCAAAAATTATTCAATAATCCAACACTCTCATTGATTAAAAAGGAGGCACGAAAAATTTTGGGTACATACATACAATTCATCCCAATTTATCCAACGGGGTGGGGGTATCTAATAACATGAAAATGTTTCTAAACTTCGATGAAAATCTGATAAGAGGGCGGCATACTATTCACTATGCCACAACAGCTTTATAAAAGTAGCCAAACATATTAAAAAGATCATATCAATCACAAAATCAATAAAACAATTTATTGAACTAAAATTTTCATGAAGGCAACACGAAAAAAACCAAATAAATTATTTTTCTTAACTAGGATATGCTGAACCACTTTTGATTATTTCTCTCGTATAGAAAAATCTTCTAAAAATAAATACTGTTAATATTTATTAATATAAATTATCTCCTCACTGAAAACCCATTCAAATACCATCCTTTTCATTTGTTGATCCCCGATTTATACAAAACTAATCCTCTCTAACTGTGCTTTTTCATTTCCGATATGAACAAAGGATTTTTCAGGTGCACTAACCATCATTCTCCGTTCTTTCCAGGGGGTAGTTGCCTTCAGTTCACAGGGTGATCGAATAGCTTTAACACAAATCGAACAAATGATTAACGGCCAGTACATCAAATTGGGATACTATGACACCCAGGCTGATAACCTGACATGGCTGAACATGGAGCAATGGGCGGGCGGAAAGGTAAGTTAAAAGCCATTGATTTAAACAACCAATCCATTATTATGCAGCCGATATCACCCTTCAGACCGTACACAATTATTCCAAAAAAACGTACCCTTTTGTGGTGTAGCATCACATCACCTGCACAACTCGGACATGATTGAGTTCAGGATCCCTGTGGGGTAGATTGAGTCTGTGGTTGGATATTTGTGCCTATTGAATTAATCGGACAAAGAAACTTTGAAAAGCTCGTGGGAAAACGTTGAAGAACAGGTCCTTGTGGCACGTGATAGGAAAACATATTCTATCCTGTCACTTAGCTGAGCTGCCACATTTCTGAACCGGGTAGGAAGCCGTACCCCTACGCCTCACTTTATGGTGAATATGTCATCCAGGACTTACATATCCGACAGCCTTGCAAAATGAAACTCGGAGCAAGTCACACAATATACACACGAGATTTGTAATAATTTTTTCTCACTTTTTACAAAATTGATTTTGTGTCATCTTTTGTCGTCGCTTACTATTGACAGAACCCGCAGTTAACGGAGAAGAAAATCACTTCTTTGCTGTCATATGCTCCTCTTATGATATCTGATTCGAAGTTTCACAGTATTATTATGTCCCTCAAGATGAAGTACTAAAATATTACAAGTGATTTGTTTGCAGGGTTTGCTAACCGCTCCTATTGACGATGCTTGAAAGTGGAAAGATAAGGATCAGAACTTCATCATTACTTCTGTTACATTTTTTATAAATTTCTGGAATATGGTATAGTTTCCGTTAAGTTCATTTTCCGTTTATTATAAAAGTTATCGACTAAAGGTCCTTTTCAAAGCAAATTGCGATTACATGTTTTTCTATCGAAAACTGATAACGTTTACAAATACGCCATGTCACTTTGTATAAAGGTTCTAATATGATTTATCCCAGTGCTCCAGGGAAAGATGTTCTTGTGTCTTCTGTCATTAGATAATATTCCTTAAGTATGACAAGAATTGAACTTGAATTTTTTGTTAAACTGTTTTTCATCTCATAAGTAACATGTTCAAGCTGGTTAATCCCCAACAACCCGAAAGATTAATTGTGATTTATAAGCGACCAAACATTTTACTAAACGAATTATAATAACGTATTATAGAATGACATCATTTGACAGTCGCTAAATTCCACTTAAAGTTTCAATGAAATTTACAAAATTTCAACATTTAAAATTTTCAAAAGCACTTTTCACAGAATTCAATTCAATGATAAATTTTCCATTTGCTCCGGCATTTTGAATTTTATATCGCTTGTAGGCAAAGGATGTAGAACTTCGTGTGACTCACCAAAGGAGTGACTTCAGAAGTGCAGAACAGTTTAAGGAGGTCATCAACTTTGCAATTGTCCTGACCATTTCTAGGAATATCCTTATTCTGAACTTCAATCTATGTATTCATTTTTTATAGCATTTCAAATTGTTCACGATAACCTTATACTGTGTGGATTATTGTTTTCTAATGTTTCAAGCATTTTGTAGTGTATTTAACGGAACACTTTTATTGATTATTATTATTGATTTTAAAGGAAAAACAAAATTGATTTTTACCACTGAAAGTAAAAGTCCTCTTTAAATGTCTTTAAAAACTTATCGTAGTTGAAAAATCTTTCAGAAGGGTAGTTTTTATGTTATCTGCACAAGAATAGATAAAACAAATGTGACAGGATAACCAAAAAAAGTTTAGTACGTACCTAAAACCCTTAAGGAAGTATTCCCTCACCTCAAATCAACCAAGGAACCTATTGACTTCAAGCATACGTTAATAAAGGATTAATTGAGAAGTGACTCAAATTGAAATTTTGCCCTGAATTCCATGTAGGAAAGTGTTCGAAATCACTCGGAGACTTTACCCCGAACACTTGACTTGCCAGGACGTGACTTGAATTCCAATTAGAACGTGTTCTACACCCAGTTTTTCCATTTCTAAACCAAGGAGGCTATTTTAAGTTCATGATGTGCTAGAAGCACACCACACCAAATAAAACTCATTCGACCCACATGACTTTCGATAATGCAAGCAATCAGCACAACTCCCGGTAAATTTGGTTAATTTGTCACGATGCCAGAAAATTGTTCTGGAGTTGTCTGCTTTTGGATAGAATACTTGGAGCCCGAACATTTTTATTTGTGTGTTTCTTGTTTGAGGGAAAGTATTCCAATTTTGAATAAATTGCTTGGGTACAAATAGTCTTAAAATGCCTTTCGTGAAGGGCAGGAAAAAGGACGAGATCCTGAAATTAAATTTCGTCTACTACTCTGTACAAATCCAATCATGGAGCGAATGTCGAGCTTTACGGGGATATTAGAATGGATGCAAAGTTCTTGAGATGAAACGAGAAAATGTGTAAATTGGATGTACTTTAAATATTAAAGCTGGAATTATTGTAGATCTTCAAATTTGCCACATTCTTGGAGGCTTGTTTCTGTCCAAATGAGGGTTAACAGAAAATTAGGATTCATTATTTCATTTCACCAATGACTTTTGCTGCTTCTCCTTTTTGTATCTGATTTGAAGAAGCATCATGGTTTTTAGACTCTGGAATTTTGTAGTGGGGCTGTTTGATCCGGAAAAAGTGAATATGAATTATAAATCCATTTTTGGGAGGTTGAAAAGAAACAGTTTAATGGATGTTCTTCTGTCTGTCTTACATTTTCTCAGCCATGTAAGAACAGATCATTTGTTTCAAAATTGTTGAAATCCTTACTGAATATACAATTCTGTTTAGATTAATATTTTTATTAAATATTACTATAAAAATATATATTACAGTTTCGTATATTGTATATATAATCTGAACTTCTTTTCGCGATTTTAAGATTAAGTACTCACACAATACACAAATACAAAAAAAAAAAAAATAGCTATTTTTACCTGCTGTTTTAATAACGGGGGACGAATCTCACTTTCAAATAGGAAATATTTTTTGCATGTTTGTTTGTCCATGTAAAAACGAAGTTAGATAAATGCATTACATATTTACAACTGTATATTTTACAAAACATATACCATACTACTTCTGTGATATTTCATAATTGGTCTGAGATAATTACACTACCCTTTCTATTTAATTTTGACAGAAAGCTTTATTGGACTTAATTTGTTATTAAATATTAGCTCAATCAAACCAAAGTGTAATTAGAAAATATAAATTAATTTTTCATCTCATAAAGGGATTTACCGGATATTTTAGAAAAGAACAGGACGAATTCTTGACCACTTCTTAAGTGTTCTGCGTCACTCGAACAATTAATACGTATTTAAAACAAACCACTCAATTTAACAAATTAAATTTGTTGCTTATTGTCCATTAACTTGATACTCATTTCGTTTGTTTTCCATCTCCCATGAGAACTAAACTATTCTTGACATCGGCATATAATCAAAAGCATTTACACTCACACTTGCAAGGTACCAAGAGGCAACACATTAATTTCCAGATTTAATTATAAATGAGAAGAGATGCCTTTCAAAATTTAAGTGTTTTCACTTTTCATTAAGTAGAACCATGATTGAACTCCCGTTCCCGACGGTAACCACAATATACGTATTCTGCAAATTAACAAATTCCTGCAAAAGACTTCCAGGAAATTAAGATAATTTCATCGAAAGCGAATCAATTCACCTCAGTTTTGGTATTCTATGTGTATAAATTCCTAGTTGTTCCTACATTCAATTCGATTTCCCTGTTTATGAATTTTCAATAGCAGTTGACTCGTCAAGTTTAGCAAATGAATTTACTATTTCATAAAATCAATATCGACAAAAATTAAAATTCCCGTAAGTAGATAACATTGTGTAGCAACAAATACGTAAATTACCTATTATTATCTATCTTTTGAAATTGATGGAAAGTTTGACGAACGATTCAATGAACTCCGTTTTTAACTTTTGATTCTCGTGATATAGCATGAAGAGAATGAGAAAAATTTTCTTGCAGAATTCTTAAAATGCTGAGAAACGCTAAAACGATTTCTATCCGATTATATCTCAACAAATAAAAAATCAGAAATACTCATTTATGAAGCCATTCAATTTAATCGTTCAATTAATTTCGCTTACTCAAAAATATTTGACATTGACAGAAAATCCATTAAAAGATAATTTATATTTATATATCCTTAGTGAAAGTTCTAACTGGAAATAAGATGACTAATAAACATCCTACATAATAATATTATGTACTTAACTATGACTACATATAACGTCAATATATACTTCGTGGTCATAGAAAAATGTCGATATCGAAAAGCGAAGCATTTCACGAGAACTTACGCTGAATTTCAGGATGTCCTCCCAAGGCGTTAAGGATTTTTCTCAGAGATAATTGAGACCTCATAAAAATGTGGCGAGGGGTTATCATTTCTCTGGGGTTGGTTTTTATTAGCTGAAAAAAAAAAGAAGTTTTTTCTAGAATTCCTTATCTCAAAAGGTATTACTAAATTGAATAAAAGTGTCATTTGTGTGCGTTGAAAGTGAATTACTTGGTTTTATGTTTTGTTCATAGTGTCATATTATATTATTTCGTCCAAGCAGGGAGTCACCAGATGAAATTTCATTTTGAGGAAGTATGAAAAAATATTGGATTTTTCTGCAAACCACCCGAAATTGTTACAAGGAAGTTATTTATATTTTCAGAAAAAAAATGGATTCAGGTCAGAAGATTACATCGTAATTTCGTAATTTCTTCATTTCAGAGAAAGAAATATGAAATCCAAAAAAAAATGCTCGCGACCGCCTGAAATAGGACAACCAAGTGGTGTAATTCTCCCCTTAGAAAAGTGAAAAATATTGCAAACGACACTTTGGAAGCAACTCCCGTCCTAGACATATTCTTATGTCACATAAATGGAGTCAGGGTGCAGGATATCCTTTTCCAGCTGGATAGATGAGTGCAAACATTCTCCCGGCACTACTGCGAAAGATAACGACCGCTGTGTAATGTGCCAGAAATGAAACTATTCGCTGTATTTGGTCCTTGCTGTTATCAGGCTAGTTACTTTTTAAAGTTTTACATACTATACAGTTTAGGGAAATCGCTGTGCACATCGACACCCACAGAAAACGCTGCGGCTAGGACAAGGACTTTCGAGACTTTTGAAACTTACTATCTTACATTTTATGGGCTCTTTCAAACTACTCAAGAAATTTATAAAAGGCAAAAAACAATTACCCGTAAATTTTATGAAGCTTTGTATTATAACAAATTCCACAGGATGAAGTCGCCAAGAACATAGGCAGCAACTTCACAGCTCCTATAGTACAGATTTTTTTTATTTATTTAAAATGCCCTTGGGGCAGGCAAAAAAAGTAACAAACTAAGGGTTAGAACCCTTTTATATTTGTATTGCAGCCTTGTAGTTATCATTTTGATGTGCTTTTGAGCCTTTGTAAATTTTCCTGTTTCTATGAAAAATCTACATTTTTCGTATTTGTCTACCTGTTCCTATTTTTCCCAAATTTTATGTGAAAAGGAATTTTCGGTTTAATTAATTTATCTTGTTTTTCAGTACAAATAAATTTAATTTTTTCCTTTCCCCCCACTCACCACAGTCCAGGATATGCAGGATATGTATCTGCTATAAAATTGGTTTCGAAGAAACTAATTTATAAATATTCTGGAATGGAATGGAATTTTAAAACATCCATTTAGATCATCCGGTTAAAACGAAACATGCCATAAAACCCTTTAACATATTTTCAAGATATTATGTTGTCTTCAGAAACAAAGTTTTCATCTCAAAACAGTTTCAACATTTCCCTAATAGTTTTCAGTGCCACTTGCAAAACTTCTGAGGACGCAAAAGCACACCTGCAGAAGAAAAATCAATTTCCTGAACAAGAAAATTTAATAAACTTTCATTTCCAAATCGCCGCAAATGTTTTTGTTTGTGTAGACCGTTATGTTTTGTTACTTTTCAGGACATTTCACTTACAAGACCGAAGAAGCATCAAATGCCAGATGAAAAGCGTCAGAAAGTTTTGCATGCGTGCACAACAATTTGGTATTCCTTCAATACTGAATGCAGTTGTGTGCAAAATTTTGTTGATTTCAGAATGATTCTGGTTCTTCAAAGGGTGTGCGACTGTACGTGAATAGCGTATTCAAAATTGCTTCAACTCCACGAATTTGCATTTGTTTCCTTGTTGTGCACGTGACTAAAGCGTGACAGAATGCAATTTTGCACGCCTTCGAAAAATAGGTTTTAAATTGCTTTCGAATTTGTTACATTCATTCGAAATGGAAGCTGGACAGATCCAGGATGTAGATGCGAGAATGTAACCTATGTGAAAAATATGTGCATAAGCACGTGGCCATCGGTATATGGTGCTCCTTTCGCTTTTGTCTGATCCTTGCCTATTAGAGGGAAACATCAGCATGCAAAACTGCACTATTCAAATGCAAGGATGTCACTGTAGAGCCAGCGCATTTGTGTCATCCCAAAGGAAGTGGAACCTGCAAAAAATCATCGATTTTGTCCACGATTGCTGGCATACCTTTTTCGCCTTATTTTTATGCCATTCTAAGTTCGCCTTTCAGATCCTTCTTTTGTCAATGTGACTGATTTGTGTATTTTAAGGACGTTTTGCGTGAAAAGTCTCTACTCGTCTCTAACGAACTAAGATTTAGTGCATTCAAAACTAAGTGATGCTCTTCTGGTCTATTTTTTTATTCAATATTCAGTGAACCAAATGAATCTGTATTCCTTTGATATTGCACATTTACAATTTGGATAAGGATTCTACCATTTTGTCAGTTTTATCTTCAAAGTGGTTTTAATTGGGAATTGGGACATACATATCTGCCAAACGTTTTCATTTCAACAGTCTTTCATCTTTTCGACACTCACATTTTTCAGTTGAAAGGAGGAAAAACCTAACACTAAATAAATTACCGATATTAGAAAATACAGCTGAATATTTAAATTCCTTAATTTATCATACTATTTTTTTTATATAGTATGTATTATGCACGTCTATATATAAAACTTACGAAGTGTTTTTCATACTAAATAAACAAAAGTTATTTTGAACATTACATTTACATTTAATCCATTATTGCCATATCTCTCCAAATTTATTAGGTTCATAAATTCCATTGAGCATAATTTAGTAATATTAATTATAGTTAATTCTGTTAAAAATACCTAATCAATATCCAAAGTTAATCACATAATGGAATACGCAGTAACTCTCGTTTATCCTGACCAATTCGGTTCGTTAGCATATGCAAAATAAGTAGGACCTTCATAATGTTGAACATCCTCAAATTCCATTATATAATAGGATTAGAAGTTAATTGAGCCCATTAGTAAATCGTGTAACTATACAAAACAAGAACGCTGAGTGGTCATCAGGAAAATCCTGGTCGTGATTCTTGCACAATGGGGTGTTCATCCTTTCAATTTATTGTTTAAGGATAATCATATTTGTGGAACGCTCTTTTCTCCAATCATTATTTCAGATGCTTTGAAATATTTATTGATTATTTTGTTAGGTAGGTAGAATTAATTTTGAAATTCAGTATTGAAGTTTGAATAGTTGGAATCTCTAAATGTGTTTCAAAGGACAGAATACACAAAAACAGTTAGGTAATCCAAATATATTTTAACATGTTTGGTTTGCCGTTTGTTAGTTTGAAATTTTTTTTTTTTTTTCTTGGAAAACAATATAATGAATACAATATTTTATAACATTACTTCTTAAAGTACTGTGAAAGTTTAATAATATCCATTTAAAAATCAAATGTGGTTTTTGTCCAATTTTGTCAAGTTTATTATGATGTCAAACTTATTAAAAGTTCAACTGATTGTCAATCATCTCGGCTGCTAAGCCACTAACCGCGCCAAGTTAAACACTCTGTACGCGAATCTCAAATTCTTCAGTTCCACAATTATTTTCGCCATTACTGCGCCATTATTTTGCTGAAGAACTGAAGAAGCCTGGTTCAGAGATTTGAGTGGGGTTAAACGAATTTTGATTATATAGCTACAAAAAAGAAGGATTTGGCTCTTCGATAATCTGATGTTCCCTTTGGATAGATTCATAGTGGCATACCAATACCATAACATACCTATTTGAATTTCGTAAATGGGTGTAAATTGAGTTGAGTTAAGTATATGTAGACTCGTTGTAAGAGAGAAATTATATTATAGTAAGCAATCAAAACAATGTGCATTGTTATGAAATCATCTTGGTTATGACATGAACCTCTATTTTGTAATCATTGTTCACTTTCAATGGCATAACTCTCGGAAATAGATTCCTTATAATCTTTGCATGTTACAGAAAAAAAAGGTGTGAGAAAATCGTTTCTTCCCATCCAACTCGACAAAACGATGTATTCAACAATCGACATCCGAAAAAAATATCGTGATCCTTAAATTGAATTTTTCTACGTAATAAACAAAACAACATCGAGAAGAATTCAATTCAGCTCACTAACAGAACGAACATGAAATATTCCAGAAATTCCGAGCATTCAGGTTTCGCTTCGTAAATAATTCAACTTACTGTGTATTGTAAAAAGTCTAAAAATCGCTGCGGGGCCCCCAATAAATGCTTTGTTATCCACAGCAAGAGCTATCTTCTTAATTCAGGGATGTGTGTATCCTAGCAACTTATTTACAGTGAAATTTTAAGTAGGTACTTGAGAGAGAAACACGTGTTAACTTTAAATTAAAAAAACGAATAAAATTATTTCTTTGAAAATTTCTTTTTAAACTTATTTTTATGGAAATTTACCCAAAAGGCAAATGGTTTTCTTTCTTATTTTTTGCAGGTTCCACAAGATCGAACGATTGTCCGGAGAGTCCTTCGAACAGTTTCTTTACCACTGTTTGTGTGCATGAGCACGATTTCTTGTTTTGGAATTTTAGTTGCCATAGCCTTAATAGTGTTCAATATTTGGAATAATCATAGAAGGTAAGTGTCTCACAGGAGCTCCTGTTAATTATTATTATATTTAAGTTCACAAAGGCATGGAGCAATATTTTGAAATATTGAGTTACAGTCCCAATTGATATAATATAGTAAGTATATATAATATATATAAATATATTATATGCACAACAAGCTTTTCCGAAAAGCACTTCAAAGTACAACTTACAATAAGGATGTAATGGCTCTCGATTAAGCGAAGTAAATTGACGCATTTAGTTCAACTTCCTCAAAAGGCAATTAAATGTGATGCAATATCGTTGGAGAGGCAATCAAATTAGTTAGAAAATTTTATATTTCATCTGAATTGACTTTCAGTCGCCTTGGGTCCTCGTCCCCTCTCTTTATCAGAACTCAACGAGCATAAGGCAAACTTTAAAATATCCTTTACTTATAACTTCGCAGACAGCAAGGATCTTCAGATCCGCAGCTGCTAACCCAGACTCCCTTTAAAAGCAGTTTCGTAGAAAACCGGTGAAAATCCTTTTCCTCCCCGCTCAAACGTCTTTCATATCTGGTCGGGTTTATTGGATCCTTAGTTACTTGCCATTCCATTGAATATTAAACTCGAAAATAACTTTGGGACTCTTTGGAGTTAATTTTAATGGTGGAAACGTGCCGTCACTGTTACACCAACTAAACAAGGAGCGCGAGAGAGGTGCGATGCGAATTAATTCTTCTCAACTAAATCTTTTTCTCAAATCATTGGTGTTGGGGACTCTGGATGTTGGTTGAATTTATGCGACAGAAATTTTCCAACAAGCGACTCGTTTCTCCGTTTTAATCAAACCATTGATGTCTTTAATTAAATTTTCAGCACCCTGAGAAAAATTAAAAGTTTGAAAATACTGAAATTAAATGGTAAATTTTAAACCCTATGGGAATATTCAAAGTACGGAGATGAGTTCTCAAATGGCTTCAAGAAATTGAACCCGAGGGTCTTTCACTTTTGATGAGAAAAGTAATAAATTAAAAACCTTAAAAAAGAACTCAATCCGTTTTGCTTTTTTTTTCTTGCTTCAACTTACAAAACACAAATTTTGAAACTTCAACATAATAAGGTATGCTCAGATTTTTAATTTTCAAATTAAGAAAATTTTACGGTGTTCAAACAAGACATTTTGAAAGTTACAAAATATTGAAGGAATTTCAAGAATCCCCGCCACAAGGAAATGGAGCAAAGACTTTCGAACAAACCAAACTTACTGAAATACAAATATTTTCCTTTTGTATAAACGAGAACTGAAACATTCAAATTACATTAATTAATTTATAGCGGTTACCACAATAATTGTTATAGGAACCTTTAAAATTCCTTGTGATACTCACACATAATACAAAACACAATGAACGGTTTGCGTATTTTAGTGAATCAAAAATGAAGAACCTGAATTTTTCAAATTTCACTCCGTCCAGAGATTGAATTTCCGTTCAAACTTTTCCAAATCCAATAAAAGCCAATATAACTGACATCAATGCAAATTCAATGTCAACTAATTTTAAATATTTCCAAAGATATACATTGAACTCCAGAATATGAAAATAACTGCAGATATTTAGATTGGTTATATTGATTCCATTTTTTTAAGTTCTGGTTCGAGTGCGAATTCGAAAACACTTACTTTTGTATTTTACTTTTACATTTAATTTATTTATATTCAAAAGCTTCGATTAAATTCTGACATTAAATTCTTCGCGAATTGTAATATTTCAACCACCAACTTCGCTAAATTGAAACAAATTTATACAAGCATAACGCATACTTAAAGAAATAAAGGACATACTTCAACACAACTCCAATTCAGGTTATCATAAGCACTGAATCTAAATTGCAAATGGCGTAGTCCTTACATTGTCCTCCATAATATCACAACAGGCGCCTTGTGTATGTTTACTTGCTCCTCGTGGCATCTTTCGGTTATACTTCATCATAATTCGTGTCCATATGAAATCAAATAAAAATTTTTGTCTTTTTGCCCACATCCCTCTAGAATATAATGAAAAAAACCTCTTTTATTTCAAGCAACTTCCATCGTACTGTGACCTTAAAATGTTGGTTAGAAATGACTTATACAAACAGGCAGCTTTCCAGCATGCACACTAGTAAGGACTCACGTGATTCCTCCATAAACATATAAGGAGTCTGTACCACAGGGTTTTTATGTAGCTACTCGTGACCTATAGCCGCACGGTTACTATCTCTGGCTGACAGTAAAATGCCTAAAACATAAAAGGCTCTGGGAAGTCTTGAATTTATTACAATCACTGGGGAAACTTTATCACTTATCAGTTGAGTTCAGTCTTCATCCCACCATTTTCCATCATGTGTACCAATTCTTCCATGGTAAACTTCCATATATTAATTCCAAGTAAACAAAAGCATGAAAAACTATGGCAAAACATAAGAAAAACAACTACACCACAGTATCTCAGTTCTTTACTTCTTCATATTTACGATGAAACAAAATCACGTCTCAACATCTTCCTTCCGGTTCCGCTTGATTTCACAATTCGTCTGCTTCAAGCATCGATCTCGAAACTGTTTGCGTCCAAGCATCCTTGGAAATAAAAACACTTAAACTTGAGACATGTGATACCATCTAACCTGAACTCATGTGATTTCATTAAATATACGACCTTTAAAGATCCAAAAGGGTTCTTCTCTCAATTGCTGATACTCTTCTTGTGTTTGTCCTTCAAACAAGTTTTCCATGGTGAAAATTTAATATCGCATCCAAGCTACGTTCGAATTGGAAAAACACTGGATTTTAGTCCTTATTCTTTTTTGAAAGGTATAAATGAAGACTAATGAGGGACACAATATTTACCACCCGGTAGTTTGTTCAGGTACCCGAAGCTAATTAACTTCTAATTTCTTTTTCCTTCTTGTCCCAAAACAAGAAAACAACATAAAATAAAATGTGGAAGCTTAACATCCCGAAGGGACACAATAGTTAATTGTGCGTGCCTATCAATTTTAAATACGTGACCTGTCAGTCGTCACACTAATCCAACAAGGATGGAAATAACTCTCATTCCGTTTACAATTTAAGTAGTTAATATTCATTGTAAAACCTCTTTAATGAATTAGTCCTTCAATGCCTTGGGTTTCTGGAATATTCAGAGAACCTTTAAATATTACACCGATTGGTTTTTCAGTTATTTGTATTCAATCCGATGTTGATTTTAATTGGATTTTGTTTTCCGATAATAATTTTAGTGGGGAACATGAAAATTATATAAATCTTTGGTACTATCAATGATGATTTACAAAGTGCCTAAATCCCGTTATGTTTTCCTAATAATTATTGTTATCAATTAAAAGAATTAAATAAAATAATATAGGAATTTAATTATATTAAATTAAATCTGCCTTCCTTATATAAAACGAAATCACTTAAATTTTTCTATGCAAAAAATTATTTAAAAAATAAAATAAAAAGAGTCATGCTATTCTCTAAATTCGATTTGTGGCCTCTTAAACAAATGTGGTTTCGCTTGAATTTGCATTCACAATATTATTATGCATAAAGTCTACGACTTATTTGTATTTTTACAGACCGCCACTCTCGAAAGGACGCTAAGTAACCTAATTGCAAGCGAGTGGAAACCTGTGCGTTGCTCTGCAGTCAAAACACCTTTACCTCATTAAAGTTCATAGTGGTGGCTGTTCCACTTTTATTGTTAGTAGTAAGTAATTAAGTCGTCCTGGATTCAGGTGCAAATTGCGTGTCGTATCCGTATGCAATCCAGACATCTCCAAGAAGGATAATTCAGTTGCTCGCCAGCATCAAGATTTCCCTTCAGTTTGCAATCGGAGTTATGTTGCTCGCCTCACAGTACAACTTCATTAATCATCCTTTTTAGAAAATTCCAACTTAAGATACAAACAAAAATATTGTTATATTTATATAGCTTGTATTAAGCTATAAAGAAAGAAGAAGAGGAACTCTTTTAAATAAAATGTACCTGGAAAGTTACGGTAAAAAGTGAATGTTGAAAAGGTAGACAACTAAGTGGTCTCCGAAAAGCATTTACTAAATGAGTCATCGTGGTGCTATCTTCAAAAGGATTTTATCCTGCTGTCCTGGTTGTCAGCGCGAAGTACTGAAAATGTGTTTCGTTTATAATGTAAACATATATAACATCTGCAAATATCCTCCACCAACGTCAGGTGGTTTTTCCACTTATCTGAATTTTCGTTACATGATCCAAGGACCAAGGGTGGTTGTAATGATTTCGTTTAGATTGAGAAAGATGTTGAGTACCTGACACGAATGTCTAAAGCGCTCACCACACCTTTTAACTTCACATAACTTTTCCCGCAGCAACAACAAGCAAACTTCAAATTAGTACAGATGCGAGGGATCCTGATTAAAAGTTATTCAAGGTCTTCCTGACATTATGGACCAATATGGTTTCATGTTGAGGAGGTAGGAGATAGACAATGGAGCACAAAATTAGACAACTTGGCGATTTATGTGCGGAAATGAAATGCTTCGACACTGCTAAATCTGTTTCAGGATGTTTTTTATTTTCATGTTTTAACTTTTTTGCTACACAAACAGTAAAAAACCTTTCCAACATTCTTTACATATGGAACTCTGAAAAGACTGCTCTACTTGTAAAATGAAATTATTAAAAAAAACAAGTACAACGCATTCCTACTTGAAAATTGGGCGCTATTTTCGTAGAGGCCTGCTAGCCTGCGGAGACTCGTAATTCGTTCTGTAGGAAATAAATTACTATCTCCATCCTCAGACCCACCCGAAAAACGTCATTATATATTATATTATATAATTCTGAGAGGACTCTCCACACAGAAATTTTAAAATGGAAGAAACCAAGTCCAAAAAATGTTTGTTGCCGCGCAATCCTGTGTGTGTTGAAATTCTAGGGAACTCTTAATTCCAACATCATCATGGTTTTTTAAGGCTTCCTTCCACCAGATTTAAACACAATATGGTCGTCCTTAATAGCACTCCATCGTGCAATACAAACACTCTTTAACCAGATTAAAAGCTTCATTGTTTTTCCTTGTTTTCCTTTTTTTAAACAAAACTTTTTTTCATTGAATTTAAGTCTTGGAGGGAATTCAATTTTAATCAGAGCAGTAAACTTCTTGAATCCTTTTTAAATCTGCATCCTCGTTATATTGTTGTTAGTAGGAGAAAGTTTTGCAATTGAACACAGGTTTTCAACTTTACTTTCGTTTTTGTTAAATGTTAAGTGGACTGTAATGATTTAAAAATTAAGTGAAACCACTATAGAAAGTTATTACATCCCGCCTATTGTATTACACGCGACGAAGAAGGACTTGTGTCGCTTCAATAAGCATCACAATAATATAAAAAATTCATTATTCAAGTAATCTGATATTGGATGAGCTCGTAATTTATTTTGAAAATATACCTATAACATAAGAAGTTTTTAAAATTCAAACCCGGAACTAATTGTTTTTAGTTATTGAAACAATTCCATTCCTGATTGGTAACATAATATACTTAAATAGGTATTTTTGATTAATTTCTTCGCTTCCTGCCATTGCCCATGCAGAAGTAATATATTTTTCGTTAATCCTTTCCTTTCAATTTTCACATTTGAAACATTTTAAATATGATTAGAAATGTAAAATAGTAAAATGTCCATTCTCTCTCACAATTTCAGAGTAATTCAATCATCTCATCCTGTATGTAACACAATTATGTTATTTGGTGTCATGACGTGCCTAGCATCGGTTATCCTATTGGGAATAGACGGAAGATTCGTTAGTCCTGGAACATACCCGAAGGTAAGCGAAAAGACATCGTAAACCATTCAACCAACAACAAGCCACAAGATTAGATACTGAAACTGCATAAATCTAGTTGCTTACCCATGGGGCAAAATGTTACATTTTCGATATACTCATATTTTATCCTGTGAATTCACATTGCTGTTTATTTTCCTTTTCCCAGATCTGTCAAGCAAGAGCGTGGCTCCTTTCGACGGGATTCACATTGGCCTACGGCGCCATGTTCAGCAAAGTATGGAGAGTTCATAGGTTTACAACAAAAGCAAAATCTGATCCAAAAGTGAGTACCTATTTTATTTATACTGATTGAGGACGCAAAAAACAATTTACTGTCGTCGCTATAGTTTATATAATTTTGTTTCAAATATTCCGGAAAATAAATTTGCAACAAAGTTAATGCACGAAATTTCGTTGAATACGGGGATAGAACATAAACGAAATAAATTTTTATAACTGTAAAATGTCATTTATAGTGCTCTTGACATGCTCATGTAACGTTATTTACAGTTCATACTTTTAAAAGGGCAGTGATTTTGACAGAATCGGAAGAACCCGTACTATCAGAAAGTGGAACAGGCTAAGATATTTTAACGAGTAGATTTTATTACCTCTAAAATTTAAAAAAGATTTTACTCGACGTTTCTGTATAAAACGGGGAATTCCTTGCAACATTTTATTGACGTATTTTATTTCAAACTTCACATTCGGACTTTTGACACTATAATTTCAACGCACCATTCCGCAAATCATTTTCGAAGCAAGGTGTTTTTCCACCACCTCTTTTCCGGGTTAAATTGAAAAATCGATTACTTACTCGATATTTTTCGAGTCAATGTCAAAAGAGTTGAACAAGGACACACTGAACTACTATAATTAACTCAGCCGAAATTAAGGGTACAGTACATCTAGATTGCAAGGGATTGCAGGCATATTTTCTAAATTCAATACCAAGAACATTTCGATATCCGGTCATTTTCCGTTTTCAGTGGAAATTAAACTAATATTTTCTCTTTGCGAATAAGTTCAGGACCTCGTCCATCACTTCCTTCTCGAACAAGGATTTTTCACTGAAAGTATGTAAATGATTGCTATCCGGATAATGGGCTCTTCTGAACCACTCATTTGCTGTTTGTTGTAATTTTTCCGGAGGAGTGCTCTTAAAGGTAATTACAGCACGCCACAGTTTCGGGCACGACCATATACCGTCAGCACTTTATGGGCATGTCCTTCCTTGTTCGACCACTTTAGCAGTGCTCTCCGACCAAGCAATTGTTGAATAATCATTTTCACGTAATGAACTCGTAATTGATTCCTTTGGTAAGCGATTTTCCTGCCGCATTAATCGAGCTGCAAAGAGTGTGTTAATTAAAGTAGGAACGTGCATGTGTTCATCTTTTTTATCAGATTCGCTTTAATGTGTTTGTAAATACTTACTTTTTTTAATCAACAGAAAAAAGTGGAGCCATGGAAACTGTACACAATGGTGTCCGGTCTACTCTCCGTCGACCTTGTGATTTTAATTGCGTGGCAAATTTACGATCCTCTCCAGCGCATCCTTGAATCCTTCCCTTTAGAAGACCCACTTTCCATAACTGATGACATTAAGATTCGTCCAGAACTAGAGCACTGTGAAAGTGAACGTAACTCAATGTGGCTAGGTGAGTTAACTCCTTAACTATTCTACACGACCAAAATATATCCTTGTTCCTAATATTTAACTTCAGGACTAATATACGGCTTCAAGGGTCTAATCCTGGTCTTCGGTCTATTCCTGGCATACGAAACTCGATCCATCAAAGTTAAGCAAATCAACGACTCTCGGTACGTGGGAATGAGCATCTACAATGTCGTTGTACTCTGTCTAATCACAGCGCCCGTTGGAATGGTTATAGCATCACAGCAGGATGCATCCTTTGCGTTCATCTCGTTGGCTGTGATATTTTGCTGTTTTCTCAGCATGCTGCTAATATTTGTGCCAAAGGTAATGTCATGGTAGTTGTGACATAATCTCATCAGTTCCAATATTGGGGTTAAACTTTGGTCTAATAGTGCATTATCCCTGATGAATGATTTCAGGTTATTGAAGTTATTCGACATCCGAAAGATAAAGCGGAGTCCAAGTACAATCCAGATTCAGGGATATCCAAGGAGGATGAGGAACGGTATCAGAAGTTGGTCAGCGAAAACGAGGAACTGCAACGACTTATAGCACAGGTAAGTTGCCCTCATAATGATATTATGGCGTGTTCATGTCGGTCGTTGTCAGTCACGACGAGAGCGAAATTTATCCTGTCCGTAAACGAATGTTAAATATGTGATAAAGGGAATACACATTTTGAAAGTGGCATTAATGGAAGGTATAAAATTTAATAGGATTTGAAACTCAATAAATTACAATGGTATTAGTGGCTCTAGAGATTTTCACTTCTGCAGTATTAACTGGAAAATGGCGGATGATATTAGGGTTAGACAGTTCCTAAAAGCTTCGGTAGAAGTTGAAAGGAACGTTTTTATATTGGTAATGGTCATTTGGTTTTGTATTAGACATCATAAAGCCGGATGGGTATGTAATGAACATCCTTCACCGTTATGATCTATTTATTATACTAAGTATAAACGGATTTGATATGATCAGTAAAAGGCACACATGATAAAAGGACATATGTTCCAGAACCATTAGGGAGCATCAGTTGGTTTTTGGGTTATAAAGGATAAAGAAATTCATCATAATAAAGGTTAATACATTTTGCAAATTAACTTCCGTAAAAATGACGTTTTATAACAACATTGTGTGCTTCATCATTTTAGCAATCGCTTAATTGCTTTTGTGATACAAAAAGTCGGTAATTATGAAATAATTAACTTCATTTACTACATCTCAATTGCGCTGAAGCAATTAAAACTTCCACATTCATTTACAATAATAATATTATATAATCATATCCTGTAGAATACATATAATTGAATTAAGCGGTTTGTTTTTACTAAAATTCATAAAAAAATTCACTGTTTTGGTCATTTGAAACTTTTAATTAGTGAAAATTTTCCCATACATTCCTCATTATTGATTATAATCCTCTCCTTCAACATTTTCCACATACACTCTCAGAAAATGACGTTAACCATTTCAAAAGCCAAAAGGGTATCCTTAATCACATTTTTAGGGTGTTTTTCACACGAATTTTTCCCTATGAGTTCCATTACGTTAACCTTTTTAATTATTTTTCACATATACAAAAAGGTGTTCTGCTTTTAGGTTTCACAGTTCGTTAAACTTTGTTTTCGGAATTTTCACTCCAAAAATGAAGTCAATAACGCGGAAAATTTGTTCTCAGGAAACAATGAATTCAAAAATGCTACATAAACAACTGATTGGTTGTTCTCTTATTGCATCATAATCTGTGCAAGTGTGCCATCAAAAACACCTGAGCAAACAGTAATTCTTACAATTAGAAACTTCATTCTGTCCTCCCTCATTCAGCACAATTTCTTCAGAAAACTTTTCTTGTAACTTAACTCAATCTGACGATGTTATGTTTGCAGCTACAGCAAGAGACAAAGAAGTCTGAAACAATTGCACAGCATATTTTTGCATTACGAGGTTCTGGCAGAAATTTACCAAGATTTTAATTAGTTGGTAATTATGGTGATTTACTTTAACTTTTCGTTACATCTGCAACAATCAATTGGGCAAACAAAAGAATCTTTTCAGTTTTCAGTATGCTCAGGTGGAACCGAAATTCTATTCATAAAACAATTAAATAATGGAAAACAATAAATGTGTTCCAAGAACTTTCCTCTCGGTTGAGTGAGTTCTGTATTTGCACCTGCAGATGGTTTCCAAATTCCAACAGACCAAAACCCAAAACCATTTTCGTACAAAGTTCCCAGAGAGCATTCCTGAAAGCTGCAACTTATCTCCAATGATACAAAGAAGCCCAGTATCTTTCGGGATGCCCTGTGATAGCATTTATCGCCCCAGGATTTTATTTGTGCACACAATCGGCAATTGGGTGGCTCCCGTATGTTGGGATGAGGCAACACAAGTTTCGGTGCAGACGAGAACGTGATCCCTATTCACATTTCATAGCAGATTCTTACAATTTCTCCTAAACTTTGTTACAATTTAAAATGGTCAAAGTGCGGTGAGTGAGATGCTGCAGATCCACAGATTCAGGACATATATAAATATATTTGTGCGACGGCAGTGAAAATTTAATATTTAAGAGCAACTGCAAAACTTACTTTACTCCCGGTGCCCACAATAGTGTCATAAATACTAGCATGACAAACAATTGTTTGAATAATTTATTTAAAAACTGCTTAAATCGTGAACAACTCCAGGAAACTTCGTCAAGGAACCACTTCAATCAGATGTTATTTTTCTACTAAAAAAGGTGAAACGATGTTTTGCATTATTGAAACAGTCCTGACAGAAGTTAGCGTCACACCAGTAATCGTTACTGCAGTGGCATCCGCAAAATAAATAATTTTGACGCGCAAAACGAAAATGGTGTCGGAAATAACAACCCTTTTCCCTTCAACTCGCAATTTAATTGGACTATAAATTTTTATGTGTCCACGATTTTATTGGTCTATAACAGCAAAGTGCAGCAGCCATGTTGAGTCTGAACTGGTGATGGAAACGTTTTGGAAGCGGTTTGTTATGAGTTTTAATAAAATCCAGTCGGTTTCATCCAGCCTCATAATACTTAGAAAATTAAGTGCACGCAAATTAAAATTTATGCAATGTTTAGTTTCATGTGGTTCAACGTTTATTTTTATTTTATTTTAAAAATACCAAGGGAAATTTAAATTTTAAAATCAAATTATGTGACAGTGACGCTATGTGAAAACCAGCTTCAATTGTGCAATTGCATTTTCATGTCAGAATATCAAACAAAAACAAGCAAAATAATATTTAAACCATTTTTAAAATGTTTTAATAAATATTGTGTAAGTCTAATAACAAAAAACTCGTAGTGTTCTTTTAATAGATTCAAAATCAAAACCAAATCGCATTTCACAAAAAGGATTTGTTTAACATATTATATTGAAGACAATACTAGGTAATGTTTAAACTGTGTAAAAATTCATCAAAGGACGAAAAACAGTACCCCATTATCTGCATTTAAAAAAACCCTGCAAAGAATTGAATTACCAGCAGATTAGCGTTATCCCATATGGAAGCAAGTCCTGTTGGTGTGAACATTTCAATTGTGAATTACTGTACCAGAAAAACGGATCATCCATTCAAAAACCTCTTTTTGCAAGGATAAGACATTTTAGAGGAGGGAAAGTTGAAAAGCGAAAAAAATACTTGGGTCCGAACGAAAACATAACGTGTGTAGTTTCAGTCAAAGATTAATGGACAATGGGAAGGGTTAAAAATTTTCCTTTGGAGCAATATGCTGGTGGTGGAAATATGGCATTATTGAAAACAATCGCATATTTTTTTTTCTCGGAACTTTCAAAAGTATTTTTGGAGCTAAGATCAATGCTGACTTTTTTCGAAAAAAAAAATACTTCGAATTTGGAATACATTAGTTAATAACAACACGCAATAAAAGTTTACCACAAAAATATTGTAAAATAACAAAACGTTCTTAAGGTGTGTAAAATGTTTGCAAGAAGAACTAATGAAATTCTTTTAATTATGTATTTCAGAAAGAAGAAAAAATTCGTCTTCTTCGACAACGTTTAGTCGAACGAGAGGCAGGCAAAGGTCAGCCCGGACAAACTGACGGCGCGGGGGTTGGTGTAACAATAACGACCCCAACATCATTAGCAATAACACAAGGTAAAGATTCGTTAGTAGTGATACAGCCCGAACTTACGACCACATCGGATTTTGATAGCGCCATCGGTGGTGGCATATCAAACTATACACGATCATCTCGTGCAAGCCAATCCGACATTGAATTTTCCGAAAGTTACTTGTAGTATTAAAACCAAATAACAATCAATAATCGTAACTTCAAGTAGTTATCAATCAGCAAGATTTAAGTAAAAGTTAGTATGATGTCCTGATCTAGTATCTTGTAGCTCTTTTACCTCTCAATTTTCTACAGTTATACGTTTTTCATTTTAAGCTAAATATAATTCGCACAACCATCACCACACGCAACTCAACATTATTTTGCCACAATTTCAATACACAGTCTGAACCGAAAAAAGCACTCTACGAAAATCGTAAGATAGTTTGATATTTGGGCTCAGCATACGCCGATGGCAGCTGTGTCTGCCAGTAAAAACAGACCAAAGGAACTCCCATTCATTTGGTATTCAGGACTAAAGTTGATGTACGTGCTAACGGTCCCAGCTACCCAAAGGACCACATGTGCACGGTGCAAAATTCAAACGTACATATCTTGACTTCGTTGAATAACTCACCAGCCGACATAAGTTGATACAGTCGTAGAGATATCAGCCCCAGTCTCCCACACTCAAGCACTGTGATTACATATTGCTCCTTGGGGCACACATCACCCCATCACCCCACAAGACATCACTGTTGATCTTAAACCTAAAACCATTTTCCACTCTCAGGAATCTCAATGGACAATCACACACTTTCATTTCATAAACATACTCGTAGATACATGTTGCATGTACGTATACTCAAAGACATAATCCTTTATTGTTTTACAAAAAAACTCTTATGAAATTTTTAATATCTGTGCGAGATTTTAACTTTATAAGTCTCTTAGTTAGGCCTATAGAAAATGTCTAAAGGTACCTGTAGGTAGAGCGTACTTAGATTACATAGAAAAATTCAGTGTCTTAAATTAAGGATTCTAAGGTTCTAAGGAAATATGAAATTTATTCATGTAGTGGAACTAGAATAAAAATTTTTTGTTAAATAAAAAATCCGAGTTTGTTTTCTTTCAAAAATTCTATATTGTTTTACTCTACACGGATTGTTTAGTCTTTTGTTTGTTTTTTCTTTTTAATTTCGTATTTCAACAACAACTTCAATTCTCTATAGTAACTAACATCTGAATTGGTTCTTTTAAGCACTCACAATCTGAAATATTTTTTGTGCTTTTCTTTTTATTTTCTCACAGAGTCTTTCAATTGAGTTGAAAAGTATTTTCTAAACACTCGCTTTAATCGTGCACTCCTTTCGCAAAGGCATATGTGACGAAGAAGTAAGTACTGAGTGTTGTATGTGCATTAAAGTTCGAACACGGTCGGCCGCAAGGACATTTTGTCCTCTCAACTGTATTTTACCGGCTGATTGTCCTGGAAACTGAATTCAATAAGCAGCGTCTACAAATGAATGAATTTCATATTTTCTTTTGATTTGCATAACATCACTTCCTAACAGTTTTATTTTTAGTAAAATGGTCCGTAGATGGTATTCAATATGATTTTATATAAAATTGTTCGCAATTTTAAATAATTTTGTTGTCCCACAATTTGATTCAATTTTCGGAAAATCTACAGTGTTTATTCCTTTTATCGTTTTGCATTTGCTTGTTACGGTTCTTTTTAAATACAGTAGTTATTTTAAGTGTTTTTCTTATATTTTCAACGATAGATTGTGTATTAAACAAGAAAATAAATCCAGAATAATATTATATTTCAAATTCAAATCACAATCTCAACCGAAACAAATTAAATTTTTGTTTATTCTTGTACGAAAAATGCTCAAAACTTTTGAGATAAAATCCTTAAAAATACTTTTCTTTAATTAACATGACACCGACAGGTACTTCTCTTTGGAGATAAAAAATTAAGCTTGGAATTCTTCTTCCAAAATGCAGATAGGACGATACGATATCAGTTCTCCAAACTAATTGTCCTTCGCTAATTTCCGAAACATTTTTAAACTTTTTGATTTAAGCTACTACACCTAAAAGTAGCAGAATCAAACTTCGAAACTCCTTGACAGAATTTCCTGTAACGGGAAATTAAGCAAGTCTATTGATTCCTGGCGATAAATGGTTCTTCGAAACCCTTTTTATGTTCATTTATTATATTTGACAGTTTCAAGAGTTATAGATACGAACCGAGGTTCGGGTGTGCCAAACAAAATTCTCATTTTAAAGTTTTCCAAAGGAAAAGTTTTTCCTCCTCATATTACAATCCTCTTGAATAGAGTTCGACACTCTTTCAGTTGCAAACCATTGCAGGACAATAAGTTGGGGAATTTTGTGAGCCAACATGGATGGAGCATGTCTGGCAACGTGAATCGGAGATTGTGGAACTGAAAGCCCGAGGCCAAGGATCATTGGTCTTATGTCAGAGTGGAGGTGTTGGTGTCGTGATATCTGTCGGCTCCTTCGAGGTTCCCCTGCTCAGACGCCGCATCTGATTTATCACGAGGATCTCGAATCCGCAGACATTGTCAAATCTTTTTCATAAGGTGGCAAGAATAGGTTATGAATGCGACTTCACATAACTGACATAAATAACTTATAAGTGTGCCCGACACAGGTATGAGGAATGTTGTCGTTCGAGGACAAAATTGTTCTATCTGCTAGAAAGTGCGAAGAGGAATTATCTTGTGAAGCATTAAATAGAGCTCGAAATTGATATAGCTGCAGGATATTTACGCGATACCTAACGATTCCAGTTATCAAAGTACTCAAAATCGTTTTTGGTAATCCAGGCACGTTTGATGTTGAGCAGAAACTGCGGGCAGACAATAAACAACAATGTTGTACCTCTCAATGGTTTTAAGTAGGTAATTTACTTTGGAATATTTTGTATGATACTCCTGAAAGGTATAAACAGTGTTCTAGAGGAAGATTTTTGAGAAGATTCAAAACTCTTCTTAATCTCTTGTTTTATCGGTTAAAGTTTTCCTAATATTGCCGATAAAGAGCACCAACTGCATTGCAAACATTAACCTCCTCAGAAGATAAACTAATTATAACGAAAAAAAAATATTGTTCTTGATAAGGAAACATAACTACATAGTTCTAATAACATGAATCATTTGAAGAACTCTTGCGATGTGCGTTTGAAAACGCATTAAATTCGTTGTTTTCGTAAAAAAAAAAATTATTTATACAAAATTACTTCAAGCTTTTGTACCCTAAGTTCCTTGAAATAAATTTTCACTAAGAAAAGAAGTTACATCCTTTTACCAGGATAACAACTGGCAGCATCTGACGGAAGCAATCATCATGATAAAGAACACGCTCCAGGCGTGTATTCTACCTCTATCCTTTTGCTCTCTACAGCACCTTTCATCATAACAAAAAAATACATAAAAGTCCTTAGGGCAACAGTTGTAAGTTGAACTCAACTATCGTGTGTAAAAGATTTATACGTAGAGGCTTTTAGGTAATCCCTGCAATCCGTAAAGTGCACCAAATGTACGACAGACACGTGCGCGGAATGCGAATGCGAATGTGCACAAAAAGACATTTTGAGAGTGAATTTACCGTGAAAAATTCTGGAACAATTAAATTTGTTCCTCCATTTTACAGGCTCCCTTTTATTTTTGGTGTTCTTTTTTAAGGTCTATAAATATTCCTTTATTACAAGACTTCGAAATATTTTCCTCCAAAAGAAATGTGTTTTTTTCTTAAACAAACCAGAAAATTCAAAATAATGGCTGTCGTAGAACACAAGAATATTTACGTATTTCAAAACAAATTGTTATCAAGGCAAATTATAAGAAGACAAAAACAATCATAAATATTTATAAAAATGTAATTCAACGGAATTATTTTCGCATCAACGAAATCATGGTTACGGAGCTTGATTTTTTTAATTTTCATATATTTCCATGTCCTTTCGGTAGAATTTCCCTACGACTTTCAACATTATCTGCAATTTTTAAATTAAAATTTCAAATGATTCTAAAAAGCAATCATAAACGTTTTGGAACCTTTCAGAAAAGTGAAAGGAAGCTGTGCCAGAAAATATCCGGTTGCGGAACATCATCCGCTAAGGATCACAGAACTCTGTAATAAAAATATTATTCTGAACCGAAAAAAAGCAACATAGAATCTGATTCTTCTCAGGATGCTCAGTAGGGTTGTTTTTAACCACAAACCTTAAAATCATCCGGTGAGTTATATATGTAATATTTGTTATTAGTATACTCTGAGAAAATTGTTGAAGGATCTTGTGCCGTGGTAGCTGCTAAAAGGAGCCTCAGAGTCCACCGAAGCTTCCATTTTGTGGTCCGTTGCAGAATGTCCGATTTATATTAGAGAGATAAATCACGGAAGTAGAATTTCGCATAGGACTTGGAATGATAAGAAGGACCTTGTTTGTCCGAGGTTTTTACCAAGGCCCCTTGTACAAATGTTTGTATGATGTTGTGGTTAGATATTTTCGAAGCTTTAATACATATGTACGTATTTAAGTAAATTAAATCCTGAATCAAAAGACTATGAGGTAAACAGCCCGGGATCGGGTGAAACAAATATATATTTGAAGCAGTTGATAGTTAAAAACAAATTGTAATGTGTTATGGTTAGTGAAATCGAATCATCTCTTATTAAATGCAGAAACATAAAACAAACTCCGTCTTGCTCTATTTTAATAATTTAATACTCAAAGAAGTCCACAAACACAAATTCATAACAAACAATATTTCAGACTGTGGTCTATAACTTCAAATATTGTCCCGCAAATTGAAAAGTGCTTTGGTAACAATCGATTTAAAATTTTAAAGGGTTACTGAACGAAAAATGTCGGAGCTAAGAATTATTGGTCTTTTTTCTGGCAAAAGTGTTAGTTCTGTGCCAAGAATCCTTTATCCAATTCGTGTAGGTACCATAAAGTCTGGATTCGATTTCTCTCAGATTTGGAGAACACTTACACTTTGAACAACGGCCAATATCCTTTTGCAATTGTCCATTTGAACGTATCTCGCCGTATTATATATATCAAGGATAGAGCATTGTTATCAAGTCACGTATGGAGTTTCTTAATGAAGTGAACGACCCTTTGTATGATCCTACATTCACGTTCCAAGTACAGTCTTGTGCATTGAATGTCCTGATAATAAATGAAATACCATTTCCTGGAAATGAATATCAGAGATATGAAAGATAAATAATGTAATTACATTTGCTTCGAGGAAAGCTAGATTTGAACTTTTGTTTAAATCCAATCAACTTCGCAATTGGATTTTAGTTGCCATAAGATTGAAAATTATTGTGTGTGAACCCACAAAGTTAAAGGACAAATGCACAATTAGTTTGTGGGAGTTTGTGTTTTGGAAGTTTAATATGCAGGGTTACACACAGTATTTCCATAATTTCTATGGTTCCGTAAGCACACAAACCGTTTTCAGAATCGATTCAAATGCTATCATAAAAAACGAAATTCGGTTATTAAAAATATTCCCTTAAAGAAATATTGGGAAGACGATTTGTTTTTGTTTCCGTTTCATCAGATGTACGTAATTTGAAAATATCTAAATTGTTAAAGTTTCTTGTTAATAGAGGACTAAGCTAGCTCATCCAAGGAATGACAACAATAAAAGCAATCCACTCAATCCTTTTTCGTACCTTTAAAGATAATCCCCAACATCTAACTATATTAAAACATTTTACGGGCACTTTAATGTGAGCAAATAAAAACGAACGCGATTCAGGGTATTGCAACCCTCCATGCCCAGTAATACCTCTCGAGAATCCTATCGATATCATAAAAATTTCACACCTCCGTTCTGATTCCCCCGTTCGGATTTCCGGACGCAGACGACGAAGGCCCCATTTAGGAGCAATACGCCAGCGAAACGAATATTTGAACTACCAATTTTCGCCCGCAGAATCCTCTACGTACAAACAGTCTCCAATTGAATCTAAACGACGGCAACATAATGCTGCAACGGGACCACTTCCAGCAGCATCGAGTGGAAATCGAGAACCAATAATACGCGATCGATCAAATTTTATCGGTATTTGCACATCTGCACGGGGCAAAACCCCACTGAATTTATCCATTTTCAAGCATCCCTGCGGGTACAAAGCAAGTATTGACAAAGAATTCGTTTGCATTTATGCTAATTGTATGCAGGATTGCCAGCAGCGGCAGATGATTGCCTGAAGAGCAATGTTCGTGCTTGATTGATCCTGCAACCAACAAATGACAAGGGTCGCCTTTATGACTGTTTTGAATTTGCACTAGTTGACCGCAAAAGTGTTCCAAACGGGAGTTTATGATATCCAAAGGTTTTCATGCTTTAACTGCAACTTCATATATGCAAATAAACTGTTCCACCCTTTTCCACTTCAATTGATCCTATTTTGCCACCTTTCATCTAACAAATCACGGCAGACCCACGGTTGGACACAATTCGGGACAATTCAGTTCGAGGATTTCACCGCAAGGCTCAAATTCCGGATGCGATTCCCAAATAAATCATATACGTATCAACTCTGGATGCTCATGTAGTTGTGTAAGCTTTTACCTCATACATTCAATAACTCCTATTGGACTTACTATAAAACAAATATGGAAAGGTCAAAACAATTTCTGTCTGAATTTTTGGATGCCATTCAGTTCAACATAAAATTAATTTTTGCAATTTATCGAAAATCTGCCAACAACATTGCAATCAGGAAGTTTTTCCAATATCGAATTTGTTTAGTGTAATCAAACTTTCTTATTCCAATTTCTGGGGAAGAAGTTTCCCTATTCCAATTTATCCTGAGTGATATGGGTCACAAATACAATAGAAGAACTTTGTTTTAATATGCATTTTTTTTAAGTTTCTCATTGGGATTAATTCGAACTTTCCAGACAACGATTAATACCAACTTTATCCTTATTTGCTACTATAGAAATTTTGTAGTTCAAATCAATTATTCTATTCGAAAAAATAAATCTGGTTTAAACTTATTCAGCAATTCCAAATTAAATATGAACTCTTTATTGGTGGATTTTAGTTTCGTTTTTATGTGTACGAAAACAATCAATAATATGATCTGAATGTGAATGTTTATTTATATGTAATATTTAAATGAATTTAAAGTAATTATTGGATTTGACAAGCACGTCACGTTTGCTTAAGCGTTGCGTTGATAAGGGAAACATTATAATAAATTCATTCACATCTCATACAAAATTGCTTACCATCAATCATGATGCTTGAATTTTTATTATCCTTATTCTGAAGTGGCTGTTTGGTCGTGCAAATGAATTTTCTGTATAAAATTCGGCATTCGTACTGCTACAGAACGAAAAAGGGTTCTTCAGTAAATTCAGTGTGAACAAGAAAAGGAAATCATTTGAATGTTAGCATGTAGCATCACGAACACTTTAGACCCTTATTAGGTCCTTCAGCCGAATAATTCACTCACATCAATTCCCAATATCCATTCCATTTCGTAAACAGCTCAGCTACAAACATCATTTCAATTTGGAGAGTTTTGCACAAGAATACGTTGAAGTGGAGATCTCATTTTGTTGCTACACAATCAGGAAGAATATCCTGCCCCAGTCCCATTGGCCCAGGATTCCTTTCGAAATACATTTAATTATCATGTCTTCATGGTTATCATCAGATTACAAGTGATATCCTCGCATTGGCTCATTTGCTACTTCAGTTGGTAAAAACCTTTTGGAACTGGTCAAGTGATGTACCCTCATGGATGAACCAGAATTGTGGTTGGATTTTTCTATTAACTTCATTTCATGGTGGAATACGTTTGTCTAATACAAATAAATTGCGGCAACTATGATGAGTGCGCTCGTGTGTAATGACGGTCTTATTTGAGTTAATTTAGCGGTCAATCAGAATAAGCTCAGGTCGGTCGCCCGCATTTTGCTGAATGATTGAGTTCAAACTTGCTTGCTTGGAAGGACAACGTTTGACGTGTGACGTCAAATCAATCGACCACTTAATATACAATGGCGTCCATCATGGGAATGTTAAAATTCTGAACATCTTTAGTATTCATGAATTCGTGTTTTTTATAGAGACAAAACGAAAACTCTTTGTGAATTGAATTTCAAATTGCATGAAACCTTCGTCATTAAAATTTGCATTCACGCTCCGATAATCACCAAATGAAACCTAACCGAAATAACTTTTCCTGGAAAGGATTTCACTTGCAGAAACACTAACACTGTGACATCCCTTGAAATCCGATTGCATTTTCGTGCATATGACATGCCTTTTAACTTCATACCGTGTGTTCATCCTGTTGCCGGATCCATGATTTCAAGCCATATTAAGTTTCCGAAAACGAAAACAGTTTTGGAATTTCAAACAATTGGAAAGTATGGTTTATCCTTATTAGTTCAATTCCACAACCGTACCAAATTATATTATCATTTGGATCGTTAGTGGACGACCGAACAATTACAAGAAAACACAGCTCCAGTTTTGATGTTGCTTTGAGGAGTTGTACAAGAGAGTGTCGACCAAAATGCCCAATTCCAATCAAAACAAGGTAGCGTGGGGTTTTTAATGAGAAAACTTTGTTTAAGTTGAAAAGTTGCCGCAGTTCTTCTAATGAGGTTATTTTCGTAATTGACGATTTTTAATGAACTGGGGCTGCGTTAATTTTTGAGAAACAATTTTAAGTTCGGAAAATAATTTTTGAATCAAATGCGTCAGGGGTCAGTAATCGCACGGAAAGAATAATTGTTAAGTTAACTATTGTTATTTTGCAACTTTATGTTATTAGATCATCTTATTTGATATTTACTTAATCCGCCTCAGTAAATCCTGTATTTTTGAAGAATTGAAAGTTATCAGTCGAAATTTCTGTTTTGAGAGCAGCGCTCAAATGCATTGAAAAACGCTACAATGCTCTCTCTACATAGAGTAGGTAATACCATCATAACGTTCACTACTTTGATGTTCTTTTATGTGATTCCATCTGATTGAGTAATAAATTCAATCACATTATTACCACTAAAATTACATAATTCAATGAGCAGTTTCTCATAGCAGTTAAATTTTCCAACGAGGTAGAAAACGTGTCTCTATTTTTCAACATCCTCCTGTGCAGTGTGATCTGAAATTTAATGACATTACGTGCACAGATTGCTCAACATTCAGAAGCATGAGAAATGCAATATTACGTATGTACGTACATAATGATTCCTATAACAATTACACTAATTGTAAGTAGAATTTAAATCATTCGCAAAACTACACGCAAACATTTCCTTCATGTTGATCAAACACCGTTCCCAAAACAACAAACAGTCTTTTTAATAAATTCGAAAACACAACCATAAATCTTTCTTCGCAGAGGAAAGGAGAACTGATATCCCTGAATGAAAATCAAATTGATTATGGGAATCGAGTTCATTCCAGAGTTCTGCTCACATCAGCACCACGATGGAAAGGGTTGAATTGAAGTGCAATGAAGTATTAGCGACGCATTAGCGAAACGATTTATTTTCAATTGAAATAATGAAATAAAATAATTCACTTCAAGTATTTTAAATAAGAGCAATGGCTGTTGGCAGAATGACGCAAAATCTACTTTCGTCCCGTCAAACGAAGGGACGAACAAAACATCCTCAAAAATGAAACTGTTTTTCAATGACGACTAACGAACCATTTCGTCCCAAGAGTTTTTCAAGGCCGTTTTGGGCACTTCACCTGGTTTTGGTAATTAGAGATCCTTTTTAGAACCTCGAGAAAATATTAATCACTCGTATGCGAAGCGAAAACCTAATTTAATAAATTATGGTTAATTACTAGGAAACTCTACAGGTACTAAATTTCCATAATTTTCCAAATATGCCTGTGTAATTTAAATTTTAGGCGGAAATTGAGAGTAAATAAGGCAATTTGCTCAATAGACATCTAATTAGACGCCAGCAAGGATACCATTTACAGGTTTTAATCACATTTTTTTATATTTCCAAACGTCAACATTTTTGAGATTATTGCTGAAATCACAAATAAAAGTTTTACGTGTTCAACTGAAGTTTATTAGAAAATATAAAAGGAATTCTACGAGTATATTGTTTTATAGTAACTAATGTTTCTGCTCTTTTATATATTTTTTATTGGAGAACTTTTTATTGATTAGAAAATAAAAGGTCCTTCAATACAGACTGCTGACCCAAAAGCTTTATTTAAACGATCCTATTAACTTTGTTCCACACCCAATTTACATGAGATCACTTTGCATTATTTACTATTGGGTTTCAAATGGTGTTACCAAACTAAAGGACATCGTTTTAGAATGATTAAGAGGGATCAGAAGATTTCTATATGAAATACTTAATTTCCTGGAAAATAAATTTATTTCTACGTCAATGTGTCCATGAAAAAACAAATCTCTTTTCGTCATCAGAATAAATTGTTTCTGTCTTGGGAATGTTTAATAATATTTTAACTTTAAAATTTTTACTTTTTAGTGAAATTTTTGAATAAATTTGACACAAATTTCAACAATTCACACTTCTAACTAAAATCTGGCATTTCATTCCCCCAAAATCCACGTTGTGTTAAATTCTCATACTCCTTTTCTTGGTTCTGAAAACCAACACAATGGACATGCAAATTTTCGCAAAATATTCCAATTTAACTTTTCCGTAGTTCTGTTAAATGTATTAAAGTTCCCGGATCTTTGTTTTGGAATCTTCATTACATATTCAAAAACTTTAAGTCTACTACCGAAATGTAGTTGCTATCGAGAAGCAACTAAGTTCGCATGTAAACGCAAATTGCATCATAAAATATCCTTGGGAGTTTGGACCAGGCCAACACCAGAAAAACTTTGATCGGTTGCCTTCCCTGAAACAATAAACATTTCCAAGTTCGCAGTTCGAGCAACTTTACGAGCTAAAAAAAACAATCGGATCTCGTGTTGAATTGAAATCTGAATAAACAACAGTCGAGGAAAAATTGTTAAATTCAAGTTTCCACACCCTCGAAATCACAGAGAGAAGGGGGATGTTGAGAGGTGGCCAATGGGAACAAGTGTTCACGAAATATTCAGAACGAATGCAATTTATTAAAGAAATACTGCCTAAGGATACAGGAAACAGGATGACTGCCGCAGTTCAGGTGGCCTCCATGGACACATTTTTGCACACTTGCACACTTTTTTTGGAATACTGCGCTCATGCAAATAACCTCCTGCGCCCCTTGTGTCTCCCCGCACACTGTACCGTTTGGTCCATGTATTTAGGATGCTGAACGAACAAAAAAAAAAAAAAAAAAAAAAAAAAAATAATCTACAGGTTCAATTTATGGTTTCATATTAGTTCTGACGGCAGACTTCCGCTGTCCAGATTGGATTAGGTTATTGGAGCATACGCGAAATTTTGATCCAACCACAGCTGCACGTAACGGATTCCCACACACCCCCCACCCTCCACTTCTTCAGTTCTCCAACGAATGTCGGGAGCTTCCATTTGGCTTGAATTGTTTAATTCGTGGAGAGATTTTGTGAATTTCGGTTACTTAATTTTAGAAGTTATTTCAGAAGAAGTGATTACAATAATCCACCATTGCAACGAAACTTTACGCTCTAATTAAAATAAAATAAATTTAATCCAAGGCATTAATTCGATTCGGATTAACAATACCCGAAAATTGTGCATTTTGATAATGGATTCTTAATACTCGTATTTCTCATTTAATTGTAATATAATATTTGACACACAATCGTTAACAGCTGAAAATAATTAATGCATATGTTCTTTTGGAATTCGTTTATTAATAAAAAATTAACTTTCAACTAGTTTAATTAATTACTTTTGTTTTTTTTCCGACTGCAACATAATAATCACAATAATTATTCAACAATTGAACATCCTTTGTTTAATAAAATTCGTCAGATTATTCCTGAAATGAAGTTGCATTTTATCATTTCGATTTGTTTCATTGAGTTCTTAACAAAATCATTGATAATTATTAATTAATGGTTTGCTCAAAATTTTTTCACAACTTGAATCTTCAATTATGTAGAAATTGATTTTCAATTTTTAGAAAATATAAGGTAAGTTCGGGTAACTGGGCCATAGTTTTACAACTTTTATAAAAAAGGTCAATTTCACATGTTATAACTGAACATAACGCAAAGATTTAGGTTTACTAATTTTTACAAATGATTAAGCAACTCTTTAGGAGTCTTTTGCATTTACAAAAAAAAATTCTTTTTATTTGCATACGAAAAAAAGAACATTTTTTGTTTTGTTACTTAGTGGGTCCAGTTACCGCTTTGCGGAGGCACTTTATTATTTAACATTCGTCGATTGCAGTAAACAATGATTGCAACATTGCTTAAAAATTTATTGTCAAGTATGGCATCATCACAACTTCGTGCTATTTGTTTATTGCTTTCCAAATTCTGTAGCCGTAGATAAATATTTAATAAACAAACAAACTGTTCATGTTTTGCCATTTTATGTTTTATTTATTTTCGCTAGACTAAAATATTAGATTCAAGTTATTTTTTAAATTGAAAAATATTGATGCAAGTTCAATTTTGACATATTTGCAACTAAGCACAAAATATGATAGTTAATTAAATTGATCATCGTAGCTAAAAAAAAAACATTAAAAAACCACCGTAGATACATTTGCTTTTTTGTTCACTGTACGAAGACCGTGTCCCGTTATAACTTCCAACAATTTGGATAGAAAAAAAACACAAAAAATATTCAGTTCTACCTTTATTTCATATTAAACAATAAAATTATTTATGTTTTCTATTTCAGATTCGCATGATCTGCATACGTGAAATTTAAGTCAATTTCCACCAAGTGATAGATAAATTATTTAACAAATTAATGAGTGTAATTAAAATAATTGAACTAAAATACCTTAACATAAGTTAATTAAACAAAACATTAATTGTAGAACACTGAGCAACTGACACTGTTTATATGGAGATTATAGGAAGAATTTCTAGTTTTGTATACCTATTATTAAGTGAAATAGTTTATTAAAATTTTATGTTAAATTGTCGAGTATCGCATTTGTGAAATGTACTCAGTATTGAATAGAAATTATATTTATTGTTCGTCCGGGACTATTTAATTCGTTGTAGAAAATATTTGTTAAATATTATCAAAAGTGTATCACTTAAATACATTAATTTGTCACATTCATTTAATAATGTTTTGCTATATAAATTGATAAAAGGAGACGAAAAATATATAAATAATTCAAATTAAATTTATTGAAAAAAGTTTTAGACGTTTTTAAAAAAAATAATACAATTCAGTGAAATCGATAGTAGAATGTTATCTATTAAATAAATTTTAATGTAAGTTTAACGAGTAATTGAAAATGTATAATAAAATGTTAGATGTGTCTGTCTAAAAGAAATTCCTAAAATGAAAAAGACTTCAAAACTGAAATTCTAGAAGTAAGTTGTAATGAGAGATATTAAAAATTTGTTAATGGCAAATTTTCGTTAATTTAGGTGAATGAAATAATTATAAAAATGATAATATACAAATAAATGAGAATTTGAAATTAAAGCAAAAAATTATTTTTCTTAAAATATTCCAAACATAATTCCAAATATAATTTAGTAAGCCAAATGTAAATCAACATGAACTTTATAAGGATTGTTGAAGTAATCAGAATTATTTTCGTTTCTGGTATTTTCTGACTTACTTGTTAGTACAGTGGAGAGCATAATTCGAACCCCGAATAGTTATAACTACGCAATAATTGTTAACTATATTGGTTACACTTGAAAAGTTTTGTTTCTAATAATAAAATTATTTTGCATATATTTCCATTTTGTGTTGCATGCATTTTGATTGCATGCATGGAAACTCGGCTGTATTTTCCAGAGGAGAAATGAATATTAAATTGTTCCAACAACAATATTAATTAAAGTGAAAGCGTTTATTATGAAAAAATATTGCATAACACATCTGCAATTAACACGCGCTAAAAAATATTAATTAGATGCAAACACACGGCTGATTGCACACTTCTACCCGCCATTTTATTTCCAAATGGAAAACGATATTAGCTCAATGAGCTCCTTTGAGCTGTGAACATTTAATGATTTGTCAACGACTAATGAGTGCATTATTAATTCGCTAATTATCCTATCATCAAAATAGCCGCTGGTAAAAGAGATACACTGCATTTTAATCGTTTGCAGTTTGCCAAATGCATAGAACCGTTATGGACAATAGCTGGGCGGATATATTTTCTATTACCAAAATGCATTTACTTCACTTGAACACTAAATATTTACTTTATTTCGGAAACGTTTTCTCTGTTCAATGCCACTAAATGTCAGAATCCTGAATTTTGCGATTACGAAAATATTCGTCCTGAAATTCGGTGAACTTCCGCACGACTTCTGTCACTTCCATGTAATTCACAAAATTAATAACGGGAAATTGGTTGTGATAGGAAATGTGAGTGCCGCAGGATCTCCGCCTTTGCTTTCTATTAAGTAATTGTTCATGGAAAATATATTGATGTATATAAAAGGAATTGCAGGAGACGGTAACTACGAACGCACCTTTGCTGTTATCTGACGCGAATATAATTAATTACTAGATGGGGGAGGAGCAGGGCAAAACATCATCTTGTATGCCTCTGAAGTTTAAACATCAAGGATCTGAGAGAAATTTTAATCAAGTTTACAGGCGTAATTTCAGCATCAGGAAAGGATCCCGCTCGAGGTCTAAAAGATGACTAATGAACCGTCAATATTAACAAACAGAAAACATTTTGAGTCTTGCCCCCTTTTCGCGTTTCCTCGTCCTGTCGGGCACACTGATTAATTCGCGAACAAACGCAAACCTGAATAAGCATTTGATGTTGTTAATTAGCTTTTTGGCGTGAGTTTTTTATCATTGTAGCATTTATAAAAGGCAGTAAAAGGATATTTTCCATTTGTTCGGGAGATGAAATGAACTCGGCTCGAGGGCTTTCGGCCTTATTGAGATCAGATCTGTTCCTGCCCGATGAGGTTGAGACTTTGCGAACACAAAATTAGCTCTTTATCCCAGATGCTGATTAAATACAAAAAAACGCAAATAGTAGAAAAAGTTAAGGTCGAGGAAAATTAACCGAAAAGCGGTACTGAGGAATAACAAAAACAAATCCAGTGGCATCACAAATTACGTAAAAAGCCGATTATGCTCGGCTTATTTAGCGCTGCAAATGAAGCGAGTCTCGCTCGAGTGGTTCCATCACTCGTCGTGGTTCATTTCTGGATGAATTACCGCTGTTGGGGCTGTGTGGCTTACACCGCGATCTCTAACCCTGGCTGCATGGAATTCCGCCAATGCTTGAAGCTCAATGGAAGAGATGAACTTGTGGTGGAATTCCACAGATTAGTTAAATACATACTTTCATTTTCTATAATTTTCTTATTGTTGAAATAGGCAGTTAACAAATGGCAATGCAATTTGTAAACAAAAAGGGAAGGCCAAACATGAAACTTTTATCGTAAATTTTCAGAGAAAATTTCGGATATTCACAATTATTTTTTATACGATTTATCATATTGTCAACAAAAAATATTCGCGAAAGAAATAAATCACAGCTTAAAAATCTAGTGGGACTAATAAAAAACGCAATTAAAACTGCGTCCTTTTATTCGTGATACCGCAAAAATTCAATTAAAATTAATTTTCATGAATAATAAAAAATTATATATTTTTTTTTACTGAAAGCCATTCTTTATCAACAATAATTCTTCCACTGAAATTATTGTTAATAATTAAATCAAAACTATCGTAAAGCATTATCACTACGAATGAGGAACATATTACAGAGCGCTGATATCGCGATCGTTTCGAGATTATTTCATTTGCCGCATAAAACTGTTCTCTTCATTTTTGATGAGTTTCTGCCAAGTCCCCATTAACGCGGGGATGGGGGAGTAATTTACGCTATTTGATAAAGTGAAATGGATCGTAAATTTTCTGCAATCAAAGAAAACATTCTTTTCCAGAGAAAATGGTTCGTAAAGGAACGTAAGTGAGTGTGCAGTGGTTGTTAACGTGAGCTCTTGTTGGATATGAGCCATTTTGGATAAAACTGTTCCTGATAAAAGAAAAAATAATCGCGCGGAAAGGATAATGGAGTAATTATATACATACGCCTTGTGAGTAAAATACATCTCCACTTTTGATTGCAATCAAAATAATTGTTATGTTCATGCCGTGAAAAAATTTATAATATATCTTTTTTCTTGTTGTTTTGCTTCAATTAAATTTATGCAGAAAATGAAATAAAACACCATCAAAAAGACAAACTCCCATTAACTGTGATGTTATATCGCATCTAAAAAGGATCAACAATTCAATCTATAATACACATCCAGGAAATCGATTGACTCTGCGTTGGCGTTAATATTTAATACATTCCTTTCATATATTCTCAGCAATCATCAAACCAACGTTATTTATTTATTTAACCACTGTAATGAAAGTTTGTGTTAATTATCTATAAATGGCATAAATTTATTCAAATGATTATTTAATTATTATCCTTCGAAATACCGCTCCAGATACTGATCTAGTTAATTTAGAAAATAAACACCGGACATTCCATTTACATCCGGAGGAAATTCAGGAAATTACTCACAGTGAAACCCTTTTGGGATCAGCTCTGTGTAAAACTTATACGAGTGCACACAAAATTTGAAAACTCACTGAAATATTGCTCTCTGTAATTAGTCATGTGGTTGCAGAATGTTGGTTGAACCTCGATGAACATCATTTCGTGTCATGCAAATTGTAACAAATTCAAAGTGTTAAAATAATTCGGTCTATTCGAATTTGTGGAAGGATTACGAAAATCACTCCTTTTGTAAAATTCAATGAGTTCAACTGTGAATTCAAATAAAAAAAAATAAAGTTTTAATTTGAAATAAATGGAAAGAGTTTCTTATAACAAAGAAATTTTGCAGCAGACCAGGAGTATTTAAACAACAGTTTTTTTTTACCTTTAAACATGGCAGAACATTTTAACTTTGGAAAATTGAATTTACTATTTAGCTACTAATTTATGCTTCTCTGTGGTCTTCAGTAAATGTAATTGAATAGTGTTGAAAAGAAAACTTCCAAGATTCTGTAATTAAAGGATATTCAAACATTTCGAAATTTTCAATTTTCCTCCGGTGATTTTCCGCTTACCTTAAAAGCTCCCGACATTTTGTTAGCATTTGTGACATAAACAACTCAATTTATCTTTTTATCCAGCTTGTATTTGTTGCCGTAAACACTCTGCTAATGGAGTGTAGCTTTTCTTGCTCTAATCGAAATGACAGTGTTAATTGATATCGAACGGATTCTTTCCACGAACGGTGAATTCTGCACAGGATTCATTAAATTAGAAGAAACACGAGTTCGGTTTTTTGTGGCCGCAGTCAACTCCAAAGCTATAAATCGCAAGAAAATTTATCTAGAAGTCTGAAAGAGAAGTGTCTCTTTGCTGAGTTATTTTGTTTTGGTCTGCGAGAAAACCGTCAGCCCAAGAATTCCTCCAGCCAAAATCAAATTAATCTTTAGCGAAAGTTTACGATAAAACTCGACCAGATTGTAAATAACAGTGAGCTTCTGAGTCCGATTAACATCAATCAGAAAGAGACACTTTTGATGGAAATTAACAATTAATTCCACCAAATATCCATAACAATGTAAACATAAAACGAAACAATTGCTGTGTTAAAAACAACAGATAAAACATGTCTGCTGTCGTAATCACCTACAGTACATCATTTGCGTTCACGATTACGACAAAAAGTGATCAATTCTCTTTTGTTAACAAATACTGATTTTACGAGTGTCCATTAAAAACCACGGCCACAACAATTCGGGTTAATTTTCATCCTGGATTCGATGTTAATTTGCTTATGAGCTTCTATTAGAAATATACAAAAATATAGGATTAATTTGGAATTTTAGCAGTTTTAGTAATTACCTTTTCCGTAGTTCGTATTATTGTTGATTATGTTAACGTGGTTTATGGTCCATAAACAATTTTGGAGATACTAAATCTTTTTGTAAATAAAGGTAGGAGTAATGAAGGGGAAGTTACGCGTACGTCTAATTTTCACACGACCCAATTCGTGATCGATATTTACAATAAAGTTATTACATGATAGGAATTTTAAAATGTTTTTATTTTAACTTGTGAATTGCGTGTGCTCATATCAATGATGCTTTGATTGCAATGTTTAAAAAAAAGGAATTTCATTTGATTTTGCACGACACCTTAAAATGTCATTAGTTCTTCTTTTGAAATTTATTAATCTTATTAAATATCAGGCAAAATGTTCCATGAAATTTTATTTTGGTTGATTAAAAATCCCCAATTTTTTAATTTCATCTCTAATTAGTCATATGTGGTTTTTACGCTTGATTGAAGACTTACATAATTGCAAAAACCCACCATTAATATATTATATGCACAAAAAAATTGCAAAGTAAGCAACAATGGGAAAGAACAAAAAACTGTCATTATTTTCATGAAATTTCAAGCGACACCATAAAAAATATTGTTAGATAACTTATTTTTCCACGAAAATTAATCACAAATTATTTATTTATATGTAAGCATGATCAATCAATTTTTTATTACATAAAACTTGATAAAACCCCGATTGCAAGTTCACGTATTTTCCATATATCACCTGCGCCACACTTCCCTCCACCCCGCTCATTGTTTTCCGTTTCATTAAACTTGCATGTGTGGTCAAATATGAAGTGAGAGATTTTTATCTTTTATTCGGGAATGTTCACCAATTACTCTTGCCTTGTTGTACTTCCTGTGGTTCTAATGGTTCTAATATTTTTGTACACTATTTTCTTAATCCGAACAAAAACCGAATTCTTCCAGGAGGCCACGTGCATCCATCCGATGGAAATATTGTGATTGATTGACCGCCAGGCTAGAAACGAAGGATAATGGGTCCACACTTTCGGTAGAAAAAGTTGCTCATTGTAACTAATTGGTAGTTGGTCGTAATGAGCTCTCCTAGATTTGTAGTCCTTAATTGAATGGAGTGTTGCTTCGCATTTTTACCAAAAACCTGCAATTTCCCCTGGAAGCAAGCAAATTATTCAATGCTGGATACAGAGAAGTAAAACTCTATTTATATATTACGCAATATTCTTCGAATATTCCGAGAAATGTCCTGCAACATGACAACATTTTTTCAATAAATTGCTTCAATTCTTCTGATTGTCGTAGAACCAAGAGGATATCCCAGGACGATTTTATTTTTGCGGCAACACAGTTTATTTTCCATTTTTCGAAGAAAACTTTCCGTTCTTGTTTCATTTCAACATGCTTTTCATTTAATAAGATGAACAGGAAAACTTGAGAAACATATAACAAGTAAAATACATCAAACGAATCTCTTTTCTTTTTTCATTTTGTTGTTTCTGTTTTTCATTTTGTGTTGTTGTTTATATAAAAATAATGTGACACACTTCTATTTGCCTTCGAAATAACAGAATGCAAATTAGCAACATTCACGCTTAAGTATCAGGGTCAAATATGTTAACAATCGACACATTTTTCTAGAAGTTTTAACTGAACCTTTTCTGTATGAATATTTTTAAATGAAAACAGGTATAAACGTATATTAATTAAAATATATACATAACCGTTATCTGCAGAGAAATTTTAAAATATTTTCCATAAGTTTGAGGTAGAAAAATAAGAATTTAATTAGAAAGTAATAAATATTACCAAAGAATGAATTCCCAAATGAATTAAGATTCAACAAATTATTATTTTTAGTATGCTAGTAAACTTGATTATTTTAAAATTAACAAAAAACTATTTTTACTAAATTCCACACTAGAATAATATTTATTAATTAGTATATTTAGATTTACGAATGATTCATTAAAAATATATTTCAAAACATCGGATGTAATTAGTATAACAAAAAAAACGTAATAAAATCGATGTTTAAAGTAGTAAAATTAATTAAAAAAAAATAAACAAATATATGTCGGTCAGACGGAACTATTTTCCATAACTGATACACCACCATTTTGCAATCAGTTCTGCCTTATTAATATACCTTATTATTTTACATAGCTGTTAAAACTACCTAATTAAAAAATTTGATAAAAGTGATTCTAACAAGGACAAAGGTATTTTGTACCAAGAAGCATGAACAAATTGCTTAATGCAATCCTCATTAGAGTCTTTCACCTCGAACCACCTGGAACGATCGAAACCCATCCCACCCCACTTAGATCTTCATGATGTTGTTCTCGCGGTTGAAACAAAAGCAAATATAAAAGAAGCATTGATTTACAACGAGCCCAGAGCTCCATATACAATTATACACAGTTGTGTTTTTCATATATGTACAAATTAAAAAAAAATGTCCAGTTCTGGGGGCATTGAAGCTTTGCTGAAGTGATTAAGAAGCGACCAGATCAGTTTGTCGCTGGAGTCGTTGTGGTTTGCACGTTCATTTCGAGTTTCGTTCCCGGTTGCCCAGTGAATTTATTTAATATTCATTTTAGTGCAGTTTCAGTTTGTTTATAAGATGAGGGTCGTCAGTTTCCTCGCGATAGCCGCCCTAATATCCGCCGCGGGCGCGATCAAATTGCAAGAGAAGTTTACGTGGAGCGAGATGACCTTTGCATGGCCATCTCCAGAGGCTAAGCAAGATGCGATCAACTCCGGCAGATATATTCCGGCCAACAATCTCATACTGGGCCTCGAGGTCTGGAGGGACAAACTCTTCGTAACTGTACCGAGGTATGACTGTGAAAGAGTTAAGCCCCTTTTTCCGATGTTTTATTTAAAATAAATTATACGGAATCGATCGCTTAACATTTTCCAGAACAGGTTCTTAGGCTCACCTGTTCCATACTAAGGCATCAATCCTGATCAATGTGACCTTTAGCATTGTTGTTTTTAGAATCTTTTTTGTATTGTTATTATTTTCAATAATCTTCCACTCGACTGCAAAACAAGCCGAAAATAGATTGGTCATCTTCAAAGAAACGCTTCAGAAATCTTCAGTTACAAGCAAAATTTAACAATTCCGCAGAGGTTGAACGCGGCAGTTCGCGAGGTTTTTGTCGTTTTCGTGATTTCTTTATTGTTATTAATTTTATGTCTGTTTCTTATCATCATTGACTGGCACCACTAATGTCGAAACACTTGATGCTTCTTGGGCACTAAAACTCAAACATAAAAATTCTCATTTAAAAACTGTTCTGCACTTAATGAACTTGATAACGGTTTTTTGCTGGCACTGCGACAATTATTATGTGCCACTCCAGCACCTCAGCACCTCCGAAGTCTCAATCCATGGCTTTTTTTCTTGCATCGCCGGTTCGGGTAGCAATTAGCTTCAGTTGGAAAAGCAATTCCGATACGTTCGCATTTTAGATATTAATTATTTTGCGTGAAGTAATTTCGTAAATTAAGTGAAATAACACATTGAATTCAGCATTATATTCAGAGTTCAGTATTCAGTAATTCCAATGCCGGGAAAAGGTTTCCACTGGAATCCTTGCACATCTCGGGAATACGTTCTGTGGCAATTCTAAAATTCCGGAGGAGAAAGATGCAAAGAGTTCCCGTTACCCTCAGTGGTGCTCGCAGCGGTAATTACGCATTCAATTAACTCACTTATTGCAGCGAACTTCTGCCAATACGGAAATTGTTGGTAAATGCTATGATAAAAGCAAAATGGACGTTTTTGAAATTATTTAATTATTACTGATATCTTCGTCGTCAGTGGTTGATAAATCTTCAAAAAATTGAATTAAAAGTGTTTAAATTTTAAAAATCATATAAAATAATAGTTTTTTCCATATTCATACATTTTATATGATTGTTTTAATCGAAATAATAACAATTTCCATTAACAATAAAATATTGACGCGTTTTCGAATGCAGGAAGAAGTAAATTAAAACATTTTTTTGATTAATAAAGAAAGTTTATATCCAGCAAAAAATCTGTTCAATTTCGTTTGAAATTATTCCGAAATTTGTTGCATAATCGATTTAATAACAATGCATGTATGGTTCGAATACATATTACAACAATAGTGTTGTTTATCTCTGTGAAAATCATTTATGCTTAAAAGTTTGTTTTCCTTTTATATAAAAACTTGCCAATAAACTGCGATTAAAATAACAATAGTATGATAACAATAATACGAATGAAATTTCAATTTAAACTTTCATAAAACAATCACGTTTTTTGTATACTGACTCGGTGATGCATTTTGGTGGATGACTCATTTCATTTCAGACACAAGAATTGGATCGTAATTACAATTTTTATGTGCAATCAAAAATATTCATTTCGATATTGTTTTGTGTTATATTCGGTTAAATTAAATATGAATAAATATCGTGAAATGCCTGTAAAAACACGTTCCATGAAATAGTCTAAATTACTTTTTGTTTTATTGAAATTAGATTTTTACAAAATACCTTTTTTTAAATTCGTGTTGCTAACAACTACAGTTCTCAAATGATTTTATCGATAAAATAACAGTAATATACCTATGTACTATTATATAAAAAGTACATAAACATTTCATAGATCGCAGTTTTTTTTCACCGGCACGTTTTCACGATGTCATGATCGGTAATCATATAAGTATATTGTCTATTTAAACAAGAAATGAAAGGTGATTATGAGCCTTAAAGCTTAAATGTAAACCTTGCGGAGCTCGTTGTGCACCTTCCCTTCAATTCCGTGGAATTATAATGTATACATACCGGTTTCTTGCAAACATTAAAACTACCGAAAACCGCATAAATGTTAATTTATAATTCCCGAGTCACGTTTTCGTCAGCTGCTGCTAATTACAATTTTTTTTCATTGCTGGGAAAAATTTGCATTCAAAGCTCTGCGGATGTGATTATAATTAAAAGACATTGACGTAGTTTTCCGAAATTTTAATAATAATTACGCAAAGGATAGCAGGAGTTCAAGGATTTCAACTTCGGTTAAATTGAATTCAGCCCGAAAAAGAGAATTATTCAAGGAGCCCAGTCTAACTTTCTTGCTAATGGACCAATCTCCTTCCGCTTTACCTTTAACACTTCCATTGGGATCTTTTTTAATGTTTAATTGCCCTAAATTTTTTTTAAATATTTGTTTGGTAACATAGAAAATTATTTTTTATACAACCTGAAAGTTTTTAAAGACAGTCTTTATTCATTTTATATTTATATACCTATTATATTAAGCCATCGTTTACCTTTTTCTTTAAATTTATCCACGTCAAGGACAGCATTTAAAATATCAAAACATTTATTATCATGGAATTAAATTGAGTCCACTTTAATTTTTTGTTTAAATTTAATGATGTTTCCAGACGTTGTGTAAATGTGTACATTTACAAGCAGAAAACATTTTGTTAGACAAACGGGATCACAAGTAAATATTGTACGCTAATAAAAACTATCTATCTTCAAGAAATTATATATATATATTTTTTTTTTTTTTTTTTTTTTTGCTAAAAAAGTAAAACTAAAGGCCAAACAGCGTTGATTTCATTAACCTAAGCGAAACGCATTTCACGCGTGTCATTAATTTCAGTCAGTGCCAGTTAGCAAAACGAAACTCCATTAAAAACCACTTTTTGCGTGTTCTCCATTTAATCACTGTGGCACTCATCAAACTCGAAATCATCTGCATGCTTTCAAAAACTGCACTAAGGACCTCGACAGCAATTCAAACAAGGGAAAACTCGGTTAAACGAAAAGTTTGTGTGCCAATTACAAGTCCCCAAAATGAACCTAAACCATGAAATCAGCTCCCCTGACACGGTGCACATGTCGCTGACCCCTCGTGCCCCACCACTTTTACATAAAAGTGTTTGCCAACTAATTCAGCTGAAACGACCTGTGACCCGTGCACTCGTGTATGTCCTGTTGAAACTTTCGCAGAGGTGGGGACGCGGAAAATTGCATGATCCTTTAGCTACCGCAACTTCCTGGTGTCATTACAACTTCAGGATCGCAAGTGCATGACGGACCGGGCAAGGACTCCGCTAATTGAATTACTTCCTTATTACCTGCTAACAAATTTTTTTCTTAATTTTTCGAACAGATGGAAAGCGGGCGTTGCCTCCTCCCTCAATTACATCCGACTGCCGACGAATGAAAAATCGCCCGCGCTGTGGCCCTACCCCAGCTGGGACACCAACACGCTCCCCATTGAGGTGGAGAATATGCCATCTGCTGTAACAACAGGTGAGTGGTAATTCCATCCCCGGGGACTGCCTGGCTGGGGAGTGAGTAAGTCGGGAGGCCAGTCCCAGCCCCGAGGTGATAGTTTCCGTTGCCCAAGGCTCTCGTCTCCTGATATCTCGGCGAAGATAGCTCGAATGGCGACACACCTCATGACTCCACAGGACTTTTCATGTGTATCGATTTTCGATTTCGTCCTAATTGAAGTCCTGGTGCAGTGCATCGGGGGTGGCTGCTGCCACAGAACTTCCACTGTTCAGGATAATTGCCTGAGAAACCGTTGCCGGGTAATTTGTGAGAGGTGGCTTATGTTAGATGTCTTCCTTTCCAGGAGGACGAATCGATGCTGAAAAACCAATCAAAGTGGAAGATGGCTTGAAGGACGATTCCATGATTATCTCGACTTTCCGGGTGCAAGCAGATAGCTGCAATCGCCTTTGGGTTATGGACACCGGACTGAGCGATATCCTGGGCAAGCCCAGCCAAATCGCACCACCCGCCATCGTCATATTCGACCTGAATACAGATCAGCTCATCCGCAGATTCCCATTCCCGGATTCGAACTCCAAGGAGGACTCCTTCTTTGCGAACATTGTAAATGAGAACCACAAACTATGATAACCATTTTTAATAGGGATTTACCTTTTTGGCTTTTTAGGTGGTTGACGTTAACGAAAAGAATTGCAACGACGCGTTCGCATACATTCCCGACCTGGGTGCATATGGCGTGGTTGTGTATTCCTTCCGGGAAAACAAATCCTGGCGCGTTTCGCACAACTTCTTTCACTTCGACCCACTGAATGGCGACTACAACATCGGAGGAGTAAACTTCCAGTGGACGGATGGAGTTTTCGCGCTGGCTGTTGGTCCCCTCAAGAAGGACTTCACCAAGGACGTCTACTTCCATGCACTATCCAGCACCAAGGAGTTCGTAGTGCCCAACATGGTACTGCAAAATGAAACATTTGTGAAGGGTCCTGATGCATACTACGCCTTCCGTCTGCTGGGTGACCGCGGCCAAAACGGTCAAGCCTCATCCGAAGTTTTCGATCCCAGCACCAGTGTCCTTTTTTATACACAAGTGAACAAGGACGCTATTGGCTGCTGGAACATCAACAAACCCTACACTATAGACAATCAGGGTTTGGTCGACTCAGACAGCGTTGCCCTGGAATTCCCCAATGATCTCAAGCTGGATGAACAGGGCAACCTCTGGGTCCTGTCCGACAGGCTTCCGAATTTCGTTTACAAGTCACTCAACGCCACAGACACTAACTACAGGATTTTAATGGGCAACGCAAAGGATCTCATTACAGGAACTCCCTGCGAGATGTATTAAGCTAATTTTGAATAGTTAAGATTTATGTTTAGTTAAGGTTTATCGTAAATATACAATATTGATACATTTTAAGAACGCCTTTTGTTTATCTGTATTTCGATTTGCACCTGATTTTAAAGTTTTCACATCATTGTTTTTTTTTTTTCAGAAAAATAGTTCTCTTGAAAAAATCGGAATTTCAGAACTGCTTATAAGCTTTGCATTTAATTAAAATACTTGTTAAACTTCTAAGAAAACATTAAAAAAGTACCTATTAATTTTATTCTACCCAAAGTCTAAAGTACAAGGATGCTATTTTGTTATTCCTTTTTCAATTGAAAACAAAACTGCATAATTTTTGTTTGATTAATTTGAAGATGAGCTAATTTGATTTATTTTAGTTTTGGTGTTTCTACTTTTTTTTAATAACTTCTGACGAGTTTGTTTGCACCCAACTTTAATTACTTGTTGCACTATATTCCAAACGAAGTTTTATTATCAAACTTTCAGCAAACAATTTATTTTACAAAGTGAACTAAAATTGCTGTATAAGAATTTACACGTCAAATTGATTAATAAAGTAAATCTATAAGAAAATGCAACAATTAAGTAAGTTTGCAACTTATAACTATTTTCTGTACCTACGATAAAAATAGAGATTTTTCAACTGAGATTTTTCTAAAAAACTACTGAAAATACTTGAAATGGAATTAGGTGGGACTGCAGGTAGTAAAGAAGTGAAATCCCTAAAAATTATAATCTCCCCCATTCAATATACGTATGAAAAACATGTTTTTCCAAAAGTTAGCAGAGAGGCAAGGTCCTAAGTTCACGCTTCTCGTATTTAATAAAAATTTCTCGAATCCGGTCGAAATCTGGTTTTTCAGGTGGCTTTCGAAATTTACGTAGGGAAATTTACAATTTGCCTAACGCTTTACCTTAATTAACGTTGTTTAATTGATTTAAATGAAATTTCCCGGTTGGGAGGGGAAAATAAATACCTTTTTGGATTTTTCGAGGGTTCTGACATTTGACATTTCAGTTGTCGCGCAAATCGAAGGTTCAAATCATTACGAAAATGACGCTGTGCGAAAGCGCCTCTAGCGGCTAAACTGGTACACCATATGATGAGACACCAAGGTTGTAATCTCGAATGACACTGCAATTGGAGTTGGAATTGGAACACAAAAATTACAGTCTGATCGAAAATAAATTACACAACAAAGATTACCGCAGACAACCTAAAAAGTCAGAACCATCAGAACCCTGAGAAAATCCGAAAAAGGGAGTTGACTTTTAAGTTTTATTCTCAGAATCGCCCCAAGAAAAAATGTCAAAGTCAAACCCCTCTGACGTCACATTCACATTATCATTCACTTTGTTTGTGGTGTAATGTAAAACTTTGTAGCATTCAATAAATAAATTCAATAATATTTATAAATAATATTCAATTCCTAAAATTAATTTAACCGAGACTTCGTACCAATTTATAGATAATTTAATATTTACTGCAGTACTGCAATTTACTTTACAGTATGAATGCGAGCAATGAGAAATTCATATTCAAAAGTGTTCAGAAAATTTTCCTTGTTTTGTTTCTGTTCAACAAGAATTTTACTGTAAAGCCATAACTACAAGTATATACCACCGCAGCATTTCATTTAGCTGTAATTATTTTTCGATGTCGCAAGCTGTAAAACACAGCATCTCTAACCTAGTGAATAGTCTAAGTAGGTCTAACGAAACTGCGGCATTTACACAGCACAGTTTATGACCGGCAACATTAGCAATTTTCCCGTGAAGCCGAGTCTTTAGCTAGATGAAGTCGTGACGTTATAATTTGCTGATCCGCAGAGATAATTAGATCCGCATCGATTTCCTACACCATTAAATAATAACCTTCCGATTGTTAATTGTTCAGAAATTGACGTATTCGATCGGTGGTGGCAGATAAACCGCGATCAAGGCATATCGTCATGGTAGAACTCGCCCAGTAGTTTAGCGAATTGTGAGATTCGTGCAGACTTTCACACCTTTTGGAAATGGCTGTACACTAAATGGCGTCATGAATGAGATTTTTCCCTGACGCTAGTTTCAAATGCCTTATTAAACCGTTAATGAATGCACGAGAAAGTCTAATTCAGTGTTGGTACCACTTCATAATGCATGGACTACGGACAATTGGACACCCCAGACCTAATTTTTTATTTTATTTCTCTTATACCAACTTTTAATGAGTTCGCAGTGGAATTCGATGTGCGAGCCTCTCGGATTATTCGTGATTCCCCTGTCAATAAATTGAGACCAAACCATGCCGAAGTCAATCACGACAGTGAATTTGCGCAGTGACGCAACGGTTTCTGTACGATGCCCGCATGATGCCGCAATTAGCAAATCAAAGTTTGCTATGTACATTTAATAAAACAACATTGCATAACATTCATTTTACAATGTAGTTTCTTGTGTCTACTACAAAAACTGTTATTTCATCTACAAGCCCCAAAATCAAAATTCAACAAGATCTCCTGATCTGAAGTGTACCAACTTTGAAAATGTTGAATACAGTTAGGAACATTGTGAAGTACATTAAAACACAACATTACCTAAGTTTTATCAACAAAGTTTCATCTCTTCGAATGTGGAAATCAAAATGCATCGCACGAGAGTGACACTTAAAAAATTCCACAAAAAGAAAAACTTTTAATAAACTGAAGAAAATTGGCTTCTCGAAATCCAAGGATTAATACATTAAAAATTTAACATTTAAAACAAAAAGTATTGAATTAATCTGAAAAATAAAAAAAAAATTGCTTAAATTGCTTAAATTTCAAAATTTAGAAGAGTTAGGCATTCATCAATAACGTATCTAATTTGCAATAATCGCATTTAGATGCCTATTAAATTATTTTTACTACTATGACGAAATCATTTGTGTTCTTTAGTAAATTTTTTCAAAATTTACCTGTAAAAACGTTCAAAAATAAATTGTTGAAAATTTACCTTCAATTGAATTTGATAAAAGCTTCTAAGACGAGTTCAAATTACTGCAGGAGTTTTGCGCAAAAAATTAATCAATTCAAAATTAATAAATCGTTGAAGTTCATTTCTCACTCGACCCATTTTCCGGAACAATTGTAGATAGAAACATCCAAAAGCGCATTGTTTGTGATTACGCGAAGATAATTTTCTCGCAGACACCGTTGAATTCCTTTCGACACACAAAATCTGCAGATTACGTAAATCCGCAACAGTTTTCCGTAGAGTTTCAGGCAAACTTCTGCCCGTGAAGTGTGAATTCTTGTTCAATGACCGTAACCGGAATTTATTAAAAAAAGAAAATAGTAAAAGAGTAACACTCATTTGGAACATTTTCCAGCAACGTGCTCTGCGCTGCTGCAAGCCGCTTGCGATTTCCAACTCGCGAAAACCTCTGCAACCTACTTCCACTGCGCCGGCGTCTGCGGCTTGATGCAACTGCTTGTGACATCCAAACCAGTTCCGTTCGCCATAAAATGGGTTCGGTTTACTTCCTGTTTCGGGCTTGGGCCCTGGGTTAACCGTCCACGGCATGGCTATCTTGGAACGCGATACAACCACTAGGCCCCTCTCCCCCAACCCCCGTTGGCGCAGATTATGGTCAGGTATCACAGATTTCCCAAATTGACATACAAACTACTAGTACTACGTAAAGTATAATTGGTTTGCTTAAAACCAATTGTGTACCCGACATTTTGGGAATAAAAACGGCGGATATTATAAAAGAACAACCAACGTTGAGGCAGCGCGTAATTTAGCATAGTAAATTCGCAATGACGGTGAAAGGTGTCCAGCGGCAAGGTGAGTGCTGAGTAAGCGCCATTTGGCTGGTTTCCGCGGCTCCGCGGTGGAAGACAGCCACCACGAAATTTATTTTGATTGGGCAACCGATCCCAAGGCTGGTGATTTCGATTATGATTTATCTGCCATTGCAGTAGAACTCCTTTCGGCTCCGTAGATCTATTTCGAGGCAGTAAAATTGATCAGCATTCATGCGTAATTGAACACGTTTTGGCTTCTTAATCAATTTCTTAGATCTGTTGCACAATCCGCGGACTGCAGTCGTCACCTTAAGTTTCTTGCTGTTTTACATATGCAGATTTCGAGGTGGAGTCAATGCTGCTTCATGGGAAAATGATAATTAATGACACCTATGCTAAAAGGGTTAAATATGAGCGAAGCTCTCAAGCAAGGTGTGGTTTGTGGTGTTAACTTCGATATTTAGCAGTTCGAATGTTTCCCAAGTTCCAAGCACTAAAAACAATGACCAACGTAAGACAATATATTCTTGATGTCATTACTTATGTCAGTGTACACTGAAGGATCCTACGCAGAAAGGTTTCAAAGCACAACTAAGTTTCGTGAACAGGAAAGTTAATTTTCAAAATCAACTCAAAAAAATTGCTTCCTTCTCATTTTGAACTATCACCGAATACAATTTGCTTGATGTAACTTTATACAAAAAAAAACCTTTCCATCATCAAAGGAAAACAGTATTTAGTCAACCGATTTTTTTTTTAAATGGCAAATTTCCTTACACATTTTGCGAAGTTATTACTTCAAAATTTTGAAATAAATGGATAGGTATTAATATTTTTGCTTAATTTAAATCTAATGCTTTCAAAAAAAATCACGTTTAAAATTTCGTAGCCACATCTGCAGTCATAAAAGATAGTAAACTTGGCGAATATCCTTTATCGTTATTAGAAAATTATTAAAACTATTTTTTTTTTTTTTTTTTTTTTTTTTTTTTTTTTTTTTTTTTTTTGTCATATTTATGGAGCGTATCCAAAGAGCTTTATGTACAAACCGTTAGAAGTTCTTCCACTTAACACATGTCAGTGTAGTTGAAAAGAGCATAACTTTAGCTCAGAGTTTCTAAATTCTTTTCAATTGCCGGGGATTTCCCCTGCCCGCTCGACAGATCTGTCAGATTAATGAAATTATGTTCACGTAGTCGCCATACTGAATTCCCAAACGAGTTTCGCTGCAAATTACTTCAATTACCCGATCTCGTAGTCAAGTAAACGCTTCAAGATTGTGGAATTTGATATCGCACTCAATTGATCGTAGAATACCGTTTTCAATGGTGTAGAATTACTGTCACCTGGAACTTAAGGAGTGCAGGCATTGAACACGGCTGACTAAAATCTGGTTGCAGTATTTGCTGCAGCCCAATACAGCGGCGACCCTGGAGCCATCCCCATCACCTGATCGGCTCTGAAGATTCAATTATCATCACTGATCTCGTCATTAAACTCGATGTGGCAATTTCGAGATCACGGACAGATGTCGATAGATACAGCGGAAAATGGCGAGTCCAGACCGCAAGATCACGTTCAGATAAGACAGACATTAGCCATGAAAAGATGCGGTTTCGCAGATGCATTTCGTGTTGCTCTGCAACTGACGACAGCCAAGGATCACCTTAATGCCTTGGGAATCCGCGAACCAAGCACAATCACACAAATGCGATGATTACCAATTGTAAATTGTCAGATTCCACGACTTTCTCAGTGTGTCACTGGCTAAACAACAATCGCTGCAGAGATTGTTTTAACTTTTATACCCCATCTTCGGTTAAATGCGCGAAATAATTTACTTTGTCACGGAAACGAGGGACTTTTCCGGCACTGATGATCGTCCATCTCTTGATAGACTTTTGTTGCAGATTCGGTTATGGAACATTAGAATGCAAATGAGAAGAAAACTCCTGAAGTTGGGACACAACTGGAAAGATCACGGCCGCAGCTTTCCCACATTAAAATTCAGAATGAAATAATTTAAACTGTTTATTTAAACATAAGCCTTTGTTTTTCTTAACCAATGAAAACATTCAACAAAATACAGTAAAACATTTTTCATAACTTTCATTTTGCTCAACTTGAAGTTTCTTCGCACTCATCAGCGTTTTCTTGCGAATTGTCCTCTTTCCTTAATTCGTTTCGTTATAATTAATTTGGTTCTCTCGGTAATGAACTGAAACTGATTAAACATGAACTGGGCCCAGTTAAATTGTTTCTTTTTTATGGTATGAAACAAGCTTTGATTTTCTGTCAGAAATAAAAATAGGCAAAACATTTTCTTTAGCTTTTCTTTGATCAAATACAAAAAGTTTGTCAGAAATTCCAACTCAAACACAAAATTAGCGATCAATAAATCAAAAGATATTCCACATTGAACCCTTTACTTTTAATTTCATTTTCAACAGTCGTTTTATACTTTAGCAGAATAAGTGGCATCATTTATTGTTTGATTTATTTGTTTTATTATTGTTTATAGTATTTATTTACATCAGCGTTCCTTATATTTTGTGTGTTTGAGTGTGTACTATGAAGAATAAGAATACTTTAATTTATATATAACAAGTTCCATTTATTTTTTCCTAACTATATCGCAGTAACGAACACCAGATTTACGTTACATCAGATTTCGTTAGTGTTGCTTTGATTTTAAATTTAAATGTTAAATTGATGAATTGATGAATTGATGAATTGTGTTCAGAAAAAAATCGATGTCCATATTGGATATTGTTTCCTGAGCTTTTCATACGATTATTCCTAAATAACGCAAGAACCATGTGGATAGTTGTACTGGCATAATTATTTAATAAATTTTTAATTTTAATAAATAAAATACGAGTTCAGTTTTATACACATAATTTCTTTGTTTGATTAAGAAGGCAGACAATCAACGTACTCAACACGTACTCCCTTGGTACCTTCATGGTACACGCTAAACGGAAATTTTCCGATGCCAGCGCAAGCTACTTCGCTACTCTCCTAACTACAATTAACGCTCCTCTAAAATTTTTATAATATTTCATAATCCTCTTCAAAGCATTTTCCGCCGCTGACTTGGGTGAAAGACCTTGCCTTAAACTTTCAACAGCTGGAAGAAAGCGCATCATAATATCGCAGGTATTTTAAATACTGCCGGAATTTTAACGCATCTATTACATAGAAAACGTTTGCTGCTTCAAACGTACTAGTACGAGGATTCCAAATGAGTAGCTGTCTACTACAGACATAAATGGCGCTAAAACGTAATGGATTGGTGTTTTTCAACATTTTTCATGCAGGTTCGATTCCCGACGAGGGCAGATTTTTATGTCATCTAAATTAAATTTTTTAACTTGTTTTATTGGATTCAACCGCGAAAAACATATCTTGCGTGCATTCCAAATTGCTTCCTATTTTGAATTTTTTTGAATTGATGCTCTTAAGTTTCAAAGTAGAAATAATTTAAATTAAGTGTTTCATGTGCTGCGCATACTCCAGTGACAACAGCTGTGTGACGTGAAGGATCCTTAATATCTTGTGACAATAATTTAAAATTGAAAAAGCGCGCAATAAGTACAATCCACTGACCACTAAATCGGTTAAAGCCCGACATGAAAAATTGTTTAACTTCTACAATCAAAGCAATTCCATTTAAATGCCAGCTTCATGAAGGCAGTTAAAAAATAGGTCCAGTGCCTCTCACAAAATATCTCAGCCGTGTTTTCCATTTTTTTTACCGGCTCTGGATTCCCCCTTTTTTCAAAGAAGACACATTCACCTGGCGAAGAAAAGAAGCTAAGCAGCTCAAAGAGGAGCCTCGAATAGCGTCTAGGGCGCCGCACAGAGCGATCTCGATCAGCCGGGCGTGCAGGTAGGCAGTAGCCACCTCCACCGAGTCAATTAGTCACGATCGCCGAAGTCGCTGGAGGTAAAAACCAGGTAATAGCGATCATATGAGCTCACGATCACATTCACAATGGACGAGTGCGGAGCGATCGTGCAGTCGTGGGAGTGTGCTCTCCGGAGACGAACCATAGCCCGGGGCGAATATTGCGCTGAGAACTTTGATTAGTCTCGTACACTTGCGAAACCTCGATCAATGGGAAAATATAACTAATCAGGATTGCAGTGACGGCGAAACTTTCCGGGGGTTCTAGACTGATCACATCGAAATTAAATGACAAATGTAAGAAAACACTATTTTAAATGGCGAGAGAATATTTTCAAAATCACACCCACACCAGACTTGGCTGCAGAAGGACCTAAGACCTTAGGGGAAGGAGAGAAACTTTGAAGAATCTTGTTTGCTTGTACGATATAATTACGTCTTGCTTCTCTGATTACCAATTAAACTGTGAAAATCCACGATTGCGTTCTTCATTTTCCTTCGTTGTTTTGTCGCCTTCATAGGTAAATGTACGACAGAATGGCGAAGTTTCGCGTCCCCTGTCAGTGTTCTAAATAGGAAAAGCACACTCAATAATGTGTTGAGTGTTGACCACCAATACGCCAACGGCGCCGCCAACAGGTATGCGGAGCAAGGTTCCAGGTAAAGTGGAGGCACACCGATGAATGGTCGTTAATGTCGATACACAAAGAAACTCATTCTTCGAGTTTTTCGACTTCACATTTCCACACTGTTTTTCCCTCTTCGCGAGTGTCCCGTTCTCTTGGAATTTTTCAAGCAACACCACACTCATACCCTGGCCGGCCCCACACCATTCCACCAGAACTACCTCGAAACTCGGTAAGGTAACTACGTTAAGACGTTTGCCAAGACAAAGACGAGGACAGTGCCACTCTAAAGACATCAGACCGTGACCATTGCTGCTTGATGCACTCTGGAGCCTCACCAACTGTTTTGGAGCCCCACAGACGCCTGAAGACGCCCTAAACCGCTCGTGGAACGCCGCGGTCGAGCCATCGCTGTCCACGGTGATTTAACAGAACTATACTACAACGTTCCGCGGTGTCAGTTCGGTTTTCGGCCAACTGGAGAATATTCGCGGTGCGTACGTTAACCTATTTACCTCAGTGCCCAATTTGTCAACTACGTGAGGTGCTTGCAAGCGAGTGCTGTTTTTAAATTCCTCAACAAGATCAAGTTCAAGTGTGCTTAGCTTATAAGGAAAATATCAGATACGACACCTGATTGTGTTGAGTTTCTTTAGTATTTCTTCAACGACTCGGAAGTTGGGAAATGTGATAGTTTCGAAAATGATTAGTGGAAGTCAAACGTGCTAGTTTCTCAGGTGCATAAATAAAGTGCTTTTTGATCAAGACAAGGATTAAGTTACGGATTGAAAAAAACGGAATTATAAACAACTACACCGAGTCAACTGGAACCTAAATAATTTAGAGAAGAAAAAATTTTGTAAGTATACCTACCCTCCAAAAAAACATTAACACTGTAAAAAAAAACAAGAACAGTTGCTTCGTGGAGGTTATTTATAAAACTCAAGAGTAACAAATGCTCAATGGTTGGTTAGTGTATCAAATAACGCGGAGAATGGCGATCGCTTCGGGTTTGCGTCTTTGCCCATCCAGGAGGAAAATGTCCGGTTCTCAAATGTAACGAGGTCATAAAAATATAATGTAAGGTTTGTAAAATGAAAGCCTCGAAATCGACCTAATTATTTTTATTCATTGTCAGCCTAAAACATATTTTAAAATGACAAACGCGCGATAAAAGTGGAACGTACGGTAAAAAACAATAAAAACAAAAAATGGGAGATAAAATATGCGGCTTAACGCGGCCCATTGTAATTGTTTACGAAACGTTTTTTAACATTAAAAACAAGTTTTCTTGTGCTCTCTACGTAAACAACATAGTATATTTGCATCTCTTTTTAAAAACTGTGAAAAGCAGTTTTAAAATTTATTAATTGTCTTTATGAATTTGACATGATTTCATATTACATATTTATTATTTCTGCGTACAATGTTCAACATATTTAAGATTAAATTTCCTTCCAAGGAACTTCAGACAATGCTTGTTTATAGTTTATTTAAGAACACTCCTTCTCTTTAATGCTAACTTCTTTTGTATTTATTAGATTTGCAAAATTCGCTATCTCTTCTGTGAACTTGCAATGTTATTGAAAAACTGAGAACAAGCATGCTTATCAATCTTAGCGCCGATAAAGATAAGAAATAAATGCGTCTGATTATACAATGGCAATATTTCTGAAAAAAATTAGCAAAAATTAAATGAGATGCCTCCCAGAATGGACCACATCGTTCGCGTAGGTATCGCAACTAAAAAAGACCATCGAAATTCAGCGTTTTTATAATTCTTCTCAAAAACAGCAGCCATTATGAGTTTTGAAAGAGATTTGTGTATTTTGTAAAATTTCTAGTTAAAGAAGGTGAGCAAAGCGGGTAATTTAAACCACTCACATTACAGCAAATGCGTTCAAGATATAATTTGTAAATACAAAAACCCAGACCGGCGGTAACCGAGAAGCATGTAATTCGTGAAATGTAAACCAAACCTCCTTCTGTAATCTGTTTGCAAATCTTGAAGAAAAAAAACAAACTGTTTTTAAAGCTTTCAAATTTGATATCGCAGGTCAACTACTTCTGAGATTTTCTCATGCAAATAAGATACCAAAAACGCTTAGCACGTTATGTCAGAAATTTTCAAAAAAGCAAAGAAAAAACATGAGAAGATTATAACTTTGCGTGGTCACATTCTCTTCGTTGGTATCTAACTTGAGCAACTTTAAACAAAACCCCATAAACTCCGAAAGTTCAAAAAATAGAAAACCAAAAACAGCAAAAATATCTTCGTGTCTATTGTCTGTGGTCCGTTACAAGGTAGTCACAAAAAATATCCAAAGCCTCCCAAAGTAAACCAATCTCGCAGCAAATCTGACAAAAAAGTGCAACTTGTGTTTCTCTCCGTGTCTCAACTGAATTGAAACAGCACGAAACTGCAATGTTGGGGATAATTAGACACTTGTGGATGTTGTGAACGGTTATTTTGTAATCATGAAACCGAAAGAAAATTCATCAAAAACCTATCGTGGAATACAATTATCTGTGGCTGGACGTGGTCGAATCCATCGCATCTGGGTGCAGGGTGAGAGTGTCGAGAAAACGGATAGACTGAAAAATAAAGATGGCGCTGAATAACAGCACCAATTAATTAATCGATAAAAATGAGAGAAAATTAAAAAATGATCAGTGGAAATTAAATTATATCCATATACATTCCGTGAAGTTTATTTTATGCAGTTATGCCGTCTTACAGTGTCTTTGTCTCTCAGATCTCGGTGCATTCTCGCTGCACTTTTTTATGCCGCTGCACAACTTTTCTTGTCCACTGTGCTAACGTTGTCCGGTTCTAGTGGACAAACATCTCATCTAGAATGGAGTTAAGATTGTCTCTACCGAGATCTCTACCGCAGTTTTCCAGATAAATTCGTCCCCTCGCCGATCACCTCCCAGAGGGAGAAGAAAAGGAAGTAATCGCTGGATACTTGGCTGCGACTGGCGTCGCGATTTTATCACAGCACAGTCATTTTCCGATTAAGGCTGAGAGCCTGAGACTTCATTCACCTCCAAGGTAAATTTTATTATGCAGCAGAAGATCCATCCGGTTCAATTAGTTTACCTTTCTCGTCAGTCGACTGGATGCTGTAATTCCTGGATGCAGTTATGCAATGCATCTTCCCATGACAGAATGTTCGAAGTTGTTAAGCGTTATTGTGTCTATTTGAAGTAATTTACAGACACTTAACTGCCAAAGATCGAACAGTTTTTGCCGTTAAATGCTACGTAGAGTTATTAAAGAGACTGCAATTACAAATGTCCATTGTTTCTTACTATAGCGGTTTGCATCTTGCTCCTTATAATTTATGCCTTTATTGCAACGAGGTACAATTTGTTATTTAGTGTTAATAGGGGCGAGAAGAACTCTTTAAGTTGTTCATTTTCATTGGTTTTTAAGTTCTATTATTTCACAGGGAAAATATTAGCTTTAAATCTCTTTTATACTCTTCGAAAATAAATTTATTTATTTATTTATTTATTTATTTATTTATTTATCAATCCATCAACAATAATAATTCAATTCAGTATATAAATACATCAATATCCTAATCCAAAATGGGTAGCAATTTATCTGTTCAGACAGGCTCAATGGCTGGTATTAGAACAGATAATAATTTAATATCAACAAAAATAACACTAATTATTTACTATGAGGTAAAATTTAAATTTTCAAATTCTACTAAATAGCTCCTAACAAATGGGCATTGGCATCACTTGTGAGCTTGCCATTCCTAACGTATTTTCTAATCCCTATCGTAAATTTTCGGAGGCTTCGTTCGTTTTTAAAATCACCCGGCAGTTTATTGAAGACCTCACTTGCTTCCTTCAAGAGACCTTTGCTAATCCGTGTCGTTCTTCCCTTCTTTGTTCTAATATTGTCTTTGTTCCTGGTGTTATGATAGTGGATGTCCGAATTTGTTGTGAGCTTAATATTAGTCTTCATTTCTTGATTATTTATTTTAAAGATAAATCTTGCCCTCCCAATGAATATCATGTCTTCCACATTGAAGTTGTTCGTAGCTGCGTAGATTTCAGATCTAGGAGTAACCTCACCGATGGGGTAAAGAACTCTTATTGCTCTTCCCAATAGGTTATTTGCTTTTTTCAAGTTATATTTAGACGTCTGAGACCATGTTATTAGGTTATATCTAATGTGCGCTAATATATGACAATTGTAGATCAATGATGCTACTTTCCAGTTTAATGTTATATTTGACCGCTTTAATGCACCAATCAAGGGAATGATTTTTTTTCTTATGTGTTCTATGTGAAAGGTCCAGGTTAATTTTCCATCTATGACCATTCCTAGATACTTTGTTGAGTCCACTCTTCTTATACTAACGTTTCCTATTTTGATGTACGGATTTATATTGCTCTTGTTCTTGTTTGAGAATAACATGAAATTGGTTTTCTCTTTGTTTAGAGTTAATCGGTTTCCAGTCACCCAGTCATCAAAGCGTTTTAGGTCGTTATTTATATTACGTTCCAGCTCACTGCATGATTTCGCCTTGTAGATCAGTATAGTATCGTCTGCAAATACTTTATATTCCGCTATTAGTTTAGCATTTTCCAGATTGTTTATGTAGAGCAGATATAGTAGGGGACCCAGAATTGATCCTTGCGGTACCCCCATTTGCATCACGAGTGGCTCACTTAATTCATTGTTGAGCTTAGTTTGTACCTTTCTACCTGCCAAATAGCTACGCATTAGGTCATTTGCTTTCCCTCTTATTCCTAACTGGTCGATGAATCCTAGAAGAAGAGCATGATCCACTGTATCAAAAGCTTTTTGAAGATCAACAAATATGGCCGCCACATAGAATCCCTCGTCAAGATACTCATTTACTACACTGGTCATGTCGATTATTGCTGATTCTGTCCCGCTCTTTCGTTGAAACCCAAACTGATTTTTGTCAAATCCATCATTCGCATAGAGAAAGTTCGTAAATCTATTATGTATTATTTTTTCGAACACTTTGCTTAAGATGTTTAGTAACGCAATGGGCCGATAATTATTAGAATCTGTCTTACTTCCTCCTTTATGTATTGGAACAATTACCGATTCCTTTAGACAGTCCGGGAAACTGCCCTCTTCTAAATGTTTATTTATTATTTCCGTGAGTGGTCTTTTTATTATTTCAACTAGGGTTAGTAAGTCCTCTGATCTAATACCATCAAGTCCAGTAGCTGTTTTCCTTTTAAGCATCCTAATTATTCTCTCGACTTCCTCAACGTCTGTAGGGTACAGGAAAATAGATTTATTCCTTGTTTTGTTCATAATTGGGGTAGCTGTTCTGATGAGCTCACCTAGCCTCATACCGATTTCATTAAAGTGCTTATTAAGTAAATTGGCAATATCCTTAGTAGATTCATATATAGTTCCGTTATAGTTCAATTTTTTTATCGTTGTATCCCCTCTTGATGTTTTGCATAATATGTTCGTATTTATAACTTTCCACAGTTTCCTTCCATCATTAGCAGCCCACTCCAGCTTTCCCCTTATTTCCCTATTTTTTGCCTCTCGTACTAGTTGTGTAACCTTGTTCTTGACTATCGTGTAGGACTTTTTGTAAGCATCATTTGAAGGTTGTCTCCTCATCCTCTTATAAGCCTTGCCCTTTTCCTTTATGGCTGAAATGATCTCCTTCGTTATCCACGTATTATTTCTTATTCTAATCTTCTTTGTAGAAGTGCTGCTCACTTTAGCCTTGACTATAATTGATATGAGTTCTTCTACAGAAGGTTTCCCAATAAAATTTAGGGCCTCCTTGACCTTGCATTTGAATACGTCTTCATCCAGTTTGTTAATTGTCCTATACTCCATTTTATCCTTACATTTTATGTTAGCCATTAGCTTTATATGTATCAATTTATGGTCTGAGTTAGGGTTGTCAATCAGGAATAGTTGCATTTTACAAGATTTCTGATTTATATTAGTTATTACATGATCAATGATTGAAGCCGTTTGATACGTTTCTCGAGTTGCGTTCCTCCTGTCGAGTTTGTTCATTATGATAAATCCATTCTCTGTTATCATGCTCACAAAACTTTCAGTTGTACTGTTGTTTCGTAAGAGGTCAATATTGTTGTCTGCTATAATTGTGAGGTTTTTGTGTTTGCATATCTCATTATCAAGAAAATCAATAAATTCTTTCTCATTTTGAGTCGGTGATCTGTAAAGTCTTAAAAATTTAAATTTTTTGTTACCAAGGAAAATTTCAATTAACAGAGCATTATAACTATTGCCGAACGCTATACAGTCAAAGGTCAAGTCATCTCTCACATAAACCGCCGTTCCTCCTCCCCTGGATCCTTCTCTACAATTATGTATCGCCCTGTATCCGTTAATATTGTAGTAATTAGTTTCACTCTGGTATAACCATGTTTCATTTAGTACTATTAAGTGGGGATTTGCATATTGCACTGATAATAAAGCTAATTCATTTAATTTGTTTGTAATATATATTATAGATATGACCATGAAGATTTAATTGTTAAACGCTGTCGATACAGTAATTCGTTCGCTCTTGAATCATTTGTATTTTACTCTCATACAACGGACATGCCCTTTACCTTACTGATGTTATTTACATGCTTTTTACTAGTGTGTAACATCCATTAATTTTTTGTGCAAAGCTCGTCGGCCATCTTGAAAGAAATGTCCACGTTTTATGTTTGTCAACAAAAAGTTTAGAAGCGCGCAAAAATAAAAATGTTCTCACTAGGCCGCAAAGTAGAACTTCATAGATACAATATTTTTTTGATTGTGTGTGTGTATGACTGAGGAAAAAGTTAAATGAAACACAAAATTAAATTCACCTTGGGCCATTATTTTTTACCATTGTTTGCATTTATCACAAAATTAATCCAACAGATCGTAATTTCTTACTCAAAGAATATTTTTTCTACAACTTTCAAAACCGCGCTGTCTGCAAAAACTGTAAAGAGGTTGTCCGTTGAGGCACACCAGCAACTCGGAACACATATTACACTTACTTCGCAGATCGAAGTCTCAGTTATTCTTGGCTGCTGATCAAATATGCAAATTCCGTTCGTTAGCGCACCTCGTTCTCCTTCGTATACGGTTCACGCAACATCGCTGGATGCCCACAATATAAAAACCAAACAATACAAGGAAGTTCAAAGTGATGAGAAGCGAGAAATTAAAACCAAAATTTGATGATCTGGAACCGTTTATTACTGCAAAACTCCGTGGCAGCCATTTGCAATTTTAAGCATTCTATTTGATCTTGGACCTCAAAATGAAATTACTTTTTTTAATGTTTTTCCTCTCAGTTGAATGGCGCACCTACAAAAGAACAAAATCCCCCGCCGCCCTTCGCTGGTGGAATCTTAACTCTTACATACTGTCGAATACATTAATAACGGCATCCAACCGCCATTTTTTTTTTTGCAACATACTTCGCTGCCTGATGGATGAATTCCGTAGACACCATTCTGCCGTTGAAAGGTGCACGAATGCAATTGGGTCAATTCTTGTGGGTGTTCAATTGTTAGTAATCGTGATTGTTTTTAATTTACGGTGTTTTGGACCGCGACTGCGATAAGAAGACCGTTAAGAATCACCAACAATAACAATGGGAAAAATTCGATTTCAATTTGGTAAACAGAATGCGTCGCTTCAAGGCGTACGTAAACGGCATGCGTTGTGGCAGGTTAATAGAGTCGACCCCCGATCAATTAATTGCTTCTAGTACAAAGAAACGAAATTTTCTATTCGGCGATACAACAAAAAACTTTCGACAAAAATCGTTCCAGTGAAGGTGCCGCATTCCATAATGCTCTCCTGATTGAGGTGACTGTGTGGGAAAATCGCGAAAAGTACGATGCATAGTTTTGTGGGTGGATCTGATTAGAGGAGTTGGAGAGACGCCAATCGCAACTGTTGCACGCTCGATCAAACATACAACAATGGAGCCACGACGCTTCTCTCACCAGAGGTTGGGAATCCACCTCTCGATTCGATTTGGGTATAATCACCTTTTTCCCATTTCAATCAAAAGTGTGGGCTTGGTATTTTGTTGTTTTAATGTGACTATGATTGAGTGGAGTTAACAACAATATCAACGGTTATTCACGTTTATTGGGAATGGAAAGCGAACCGAATGCGATAAGTTTCGGGTAATTACAAGTGATTGCACCGCGGAGTTCTTTTGTGGAACGCAAACAACATTATTAATTTATTGTACACTTTATTGGAAGCCATGCTTCACTTTTCCGAAGCTCTTTCATTTTTAAGCATTGTCCCCTTTTGTTTAACTATCCTTTGAAGTGAACTTGTTTTATTTTCCTTTCTATTTTCAGATCAAACGAATTTATTTGATCTTATTTGTCAATGGCGAACTCCATTCATGACCAAAATTCATTTTCCAGTCACGTTTTCAGGTGCTTGTAATTGTAAACCATTCAGCATTATTGCTGCCTCTCATGAAACAATTGTAGAATGTATGTTTACGTTTTTGTTAAAAAAAACTTGTTTCTTATTTTTTTTTTGTTAATTGCAAAACTAAAATCAGAATATTTTTGTTATTCTATTCAAGTTTCCTGTTTTGTATTCAAAGCACAAAATCGTTTTTCACCGTGAGATGAATTTTAAGATTTTTAAAGCGCCGAAATAATGGCAAAAACAATCGACTTAAAAAGTAGGTAGTAAATTTTTTGTAAAATACCTAATTATGAAATAATCTACAAAAATTTATAGTTACCTAAGTTAAATAATAAATTTAAGTTTTTTTTTGTTCGTTCATTCTAGTGTAAAAAGTTTCAAAAATATGTTCAAAGTTAAGATTATGAAAATAAAATAATCTTATTTATTGGTTTTATTATAATAAATTAAAATTGTTTCTGCATTACTTTTCAATTTCGTTTTTATTTAAAAGTACCCAACAATTTTATAATTTTATGTTCCAGGTTAGTGAATCCAGTTCAAGAAATTCAAATTGCAATTCAAATTTTAGGTTAATTTACAAAAAACAACTTTTTCGAATTTTCTTTCAAAATTAAAAAAAAAAATACACATTTAATTTTACTGTTTTATTGTGTTTTCACTACGCTAATATTTCACCTCAATTTGTCGACTAACTTTGCAACAATTAATTACTCTCAACACGTAATTTGGATCATAAAGATAATTGCTAGATCCGCGTAATCATAAAGTTTGTTATACGATCGATCTAAATTTTAACAGTATAATGGAACGTTTAGCAATAAATATTGTTACTAGCAGTAAGCTTTGTTGTTGGGTACGAACGAAAAAAAAACAAGCGGGAACACTGAATTCATATTGGATAATGTCGAAATCATAAAGTAATTAACTTTCACTGAAGCAAGATAAAAAACCATTTTATGAAGGTACTGTTGAACTCGTGCAGTTCGATTAAAATCGCTACGTTTCAGTCTGTTAAGAACAAAATGCGCAACTCATGCTCATCTTTCAGCTCATAATTAATTCCTGCGACTGTGATGATCTCATTCCGATCAGGTGTGGTCGAATGTAAAAAACTAGCGCTAACTCTTTTTCATTCAAAAGTTAGAAATATTGATTTTGTAAAAATATAATTGAACAATTCCTGCTGTGATGAAGACAAGAAAATGTTCCGTACAACTATTGAAAATCAATCGCAGTCGAAGTATTTTGTTTGCTTGCGCGTAAAATTAACCTCCTTACACAATGTGCTGCAATTAGTCAATACAATGGCTGCATGCAAATGTGAAGTCCGATAAAAATATCACTGCAGCAATGCACAACCTCGATCGAATGCATTTGAATCGATTTCATCGGCCGCGTATGTGACAGAATAGTAATTTTTGCAATTGCACTTCCCCACAGTGGTCGTGGTGTACGTTTTCGGGGGAAAGGTCTGCGGCGGGGGCGGGGCAATCCTTATTTGGGGAATTTTCAAATATGCAAATAACCCTCAACCCCATAGCAAAAGGGTGTTTGCACAGAACAATACACTGGCATTGGTCCATCGGCGTTTGAATTTAATTAAGGAACTTCGTCGGTATTTTTAGCCGCCCGTGGTTGATCGAAAGTGAGCATTGGAATGACGTAAGAGGAAACCGCAGTTTATTATAGTTTTGCAATAACTTTACGACAAGAACACCTTCTTGCACATTTGCATATGCAATGAGAAGACCTGGGAAGTGCTGCTGTTACGGTTTTTGGCGAAGAGAAAGCTGGCATAAATTTACAAGTAGTCAATTTGCAAAATTTGCATTTTGATCAAATTTCAAAGAATGTTGTTGGCTGAGGAAAAATATAAAACGAATTCCTTGAAAACGAAACCGTTTTTAAATAAAGAGGAATCGCATCACTAAACATGTTGATATTGATGTTTTCTCTGGACTCTTAAAATGAATTTCCAATGCAAAAAAATGTTATTGTTTGAAACTTTAGAAAAAACACTTGACAATTTTTTGACCAATCTGCAAGTTGTTTTGCAACTCACTGAACAAAATTTCCAAAAATTCATGAATAATGATCGTGCCTTCTCTTGAAGGGGTCAACCACATCTGGCTAAACAACGAGAAGAGATAATCAGTTCGAATTGAATGATATCACGAAATTACCTCGTTAATTAATCGAAACATCGTCGCTCCAAAACGGACTGCGACGAGGCGCTTTTAATTCATCAATCAGCTGAAGTGGGCACCTCTAATTGAAAGCGCGTCGTCGGGAAACATCTGCTCCCCTTGACCAGGTAACAATGCGGGGCGCGAGTCAATGGCATCGGCCCCGGAACAGTGAATGTTGCGTGGGCTTCTGAGATCCCAGAAGGTTATCACAGAAATTAAATCAAAAATCTCTCAACACGGCCGAGAATGCTGGAAATGTTGACACCTGGGAGCGTGAGCCACCTTTCGTAACTTTCCACTGGCGCATGCGCTTTTTGTGGGAACCGAAAGAACATGCTTTCACTGAAGTGAATTGTCGCAAAAAACAACACTGACACGAATATGCAATTTACTCAGAGATATTTTAAAATGTTATCCCTTTAACAATTCGCATCTAATTAGGTTTTTGTTGCCGGAATTTTGTAATTCTGCGGAGCTCGTTGCTATTCGTGTGGAAAGTTTATTAGCACCAAACACGATGAACTGCATCCAGTTCGGTTTTGTTACTCGCTGCAGCGATGCAAATTGATTTGTGATCGTAACAAAATGAACAAAACGAAATTGAGTCGGTGGAAATAAGAAGGTGTAATTTTCATAGATAAATACCGGAAATTGCATCGCGCTTTTCTGATTTTCACCTGAAGACAGAAACGTGATTTTTTTCAGGAGGCGTGCGACGTCATTTTATAATGTGTTGTTCATTAATTTGTCATGTCAACAACAACCAACAACAATCTTAAAATAATTCAAAATAAACAAGTGTTTTATTGAATGTGTAGTATGTACTTTGTGTAAGTAGTATTTAGCAAAACTATTACCTACTATAATATAATAAAAATAACATAAACTTCCGAAGTAAAGTTGGTTAATTAGTTAGTTTTTTGAAAGTTGGAAATTTTCTCTTATGCTGTTTTTGTTAGAAAGGTTAGTTAAAAAAGAGTTGCAACAATTGAAATTGTGATCTTTACAAAAGAAGCTTCAAAATCGGTGCAATTATAAAACACTTTGGGTATCAAACCATGTTTGCAATTATCGAGAATATACTTTTTTTTGTTATGTAATGTACAAAAAACAAAAAAGTATTTATGCTTGTTTCAAAGAACTGCTGAAAACTTTTAAAGACAACGTCTAGAAAAAAGCGTTCATTACTTCAAATGTAGTTTTGTGTTTGGGTGATAAAACTCTTTCTCTATTCTCTACTTTCTACAGAAAGTGCTCAGGTCGCATGGCATTTAATCTAATCAAACCGTAAAGGCAAAAGTTTTGGGTATAAAACCTTCCGGAACGACAGTTGTCAATTAAGAAATTGCACTTCCTCTCTGTAACCTTCCACCGCAAAAAGACGCCAGCGTGATTTGCATCCGGTGAAGAAATCACTGAACTCAAATTACACGGCAATGGAAATCGGCGAGGCATGAACCCGTGTTATCTGACGCCAATTGGCCCCGAATGGGTTCAATCGCAGAGTGTCGATGCATGTTCCTCGCGTAATGCCTCCCTAATCCGCTCTTGTCCTCTGCACTCCACTTAAGACCCACTTGTTTCCCCAAAATCGGTCCTCGCTCTAATTACGTGGAAATTTTCCACTGAAAATTCATTGCGGCAATTCTTTCAAGGGATCCATGCAAATATCGCCACCAATTGCCGCCCCCTATTCAAGCGGTGCCCAATTGTTGGCAGTCAGCACCTCTGCTTAATTTATTGGATTAGGCAACAATAAAACGGCGGACAGGTCAGAAACTACGACGTTCAGTGGTCCATTTCTGTTCGGCCGAGATTTAGTGGAATCCGAGGAATTGCACCGCACACGACATGCGATCGGGGACGTAGCACTGTTGGGGCTTCCAGGTGCATCGCCACCGGTGGTTTTTGCTGTGTACAACTTCACCATTGGAATCAACAATACCTAAGTGCAATTATCCTCGACCTGCCCGCAGCCCGCCCACCCAAGCTAAGCTCCCACCGGTCGTCACTGATGCAACTGCACTGATGTATAGATTCTAGTTCTGGTGCTGCAGTCGCTGTTCGCTCGGTTGCTGGGTTTAATAATAATGGCACTGTTCCATGTTTGCTCAATCGCGGAATATTTTCCACAGAGGTTACCCAGCGGGCGGTGGGTCAAAGAGATCCAGAATCACCCCAAAAGTGAAACTGAAAATTCAGCCTGTCGTGATCAGCCACCAAACAAAACTTTTTTCCTCGCGCGGTCGTTGAACCCTTCACCTGAAAACGCCGTTCACCCATTTCTATTCGATGCCCCATAATTTCCGCAATTTCACACTCCCCTGCTTCCTCGCCTATCTCCGATATGCACGCTTCAAAGCTCCTCGCACTCGAAGCGCCAACAATGCGCCAGTCAACACGCGAATGCGTGCTGCAGCGATTTGAAAGCGATGCGTTCAGGCATTCGGCTCGGCGCAGCGCGCGGCATCTTGAAAGATCCGCAACGGATTATTTTATCGCTCCCGCGGGTTTCCCCTTGACTTATGCTGGAACCCGGAGAGTGGACCCATTGTCTTCGAAAATGTGACAGCCCAGCCTGTTCGGAGGTAGCCGCAAAAAGGGTTGACGTAATTGGCGCTGCAGTTGCTTACTTCGAATACTAAAAAGGTGAAATGAACAAAATTTGTGTGGGTATTAAAATGGCAAACAATTTTGATGGGAATTGAACGGGACAATGGTGGCGGTAAGTGATTAGATGCGATACCATCACCGCTTGACTGGCATGCGAAATAAATTCAAAATGCACGTGAAATGTTCGCTTTGGGAAAGTATTTTTCAATTCCTGCGGCTAAACTTAAATGCCACATCACTGTGAGTAATTCCCAGAGATGGTGCCTGCAATGCAAAACAGTTGCATTGAGTAATTTGTCTTGTTAATGAATCATCAACCGATTGTATTACTTTTTTAAATACATCTCGAGGTTTACAACGAATCAATAGAAAATAAATCAATGTTTTTTTTTTTTTGGATTATCCACGAATTTCAATTGTTGCTTTAAAGGTAAGACAGTCTTCAACCACACAGATATATATACAACATGCACATTGGACATTCCATATATTATTGAGTAACATGAACATTGTTACAAGATTTACAAAATTTGCCTGCGTTCGCAGAATTTCCTTAACAAATGTGAATTTTCTGAATCTGAAATTATAAAAAGCAAAGCTATTAATCTTATTGGTTGATATGATTTCCCACTGTTTTCATAACTCAATCCTTACTTCCTTATGGTTACATAAATCACAGCACAAATTGGAATTCCATTCAAGTCATTATTTATTGGGAGCAACGAAACCAAAAAAACATAAAAACGATCTCCGCTGAAATAACATGGCTTAAAAACAAACCGAAGCCACTGATCAAGAGCAAATGTTTACAAATTTCAAGGTGAAGATTCATTGTTTCCCTTGAAGCCCTTCCCAGATTTAATAGTCCTCGTTAAGAGGCTAAGAGCGCTCCACGGACACTGATGGGTTTATATCAACCAAAGATCAGTGCATGGAAGGAATGTAATGACTCCTCCTCGAATCACGCAGATCATTTGAAGCCGGAACTGACGTCATAAAAAACCTCTTTGAATCCGTAATTTATTTGCATATCTTCTCCAGTGAGCCTTTACATAACTGAATCGATCCACGGCAATGTAAATGAAGATAAAGCGATCAAGTCCGTCCGGTTATGGCGTCGGATATCGCCATTGCACGATCTTCAACTTCATCCCGAAGTGACCTACCAGGAAAAACCTTATGAAAGGCCGAAGAGATCTTCAAAACACCAATTGGGGCTATTTTCAGACTTGGACTCCCCTCCGCCAGAACAAGCGGTAATTTTGCTGAAAGGCTGTCAATTGTTTGCACGTTTATTTTGAAAATGAAGAAAGCGATTAGAGAATGATCTATACTGAAAACATTCAAGAAGAAAGTTTGCGGAAGTTCTAGATTTCACAGAAAACTTAAGGGTACTGTAAACATAATAATGTTTGGTCTTATTACACTGGGAATTGCTTGTTTCCGGCTGTACGTACGTTTCGGTTTAATCGTGTGAAATATGGATTTCAATGATGGAGGTGCCACAGGGTTCAGTTCTTTGCCCCCATCTATTTTCGGAGGCTGATGATATAATAGCGTTTTACGGAAGTGTGAAATAACATATATTTTAGAATCATCAATATCTGTAATTTCGACTTTCGTTGGATTTTTAAATCCTAAGTGAATTTTTACTTTTGGAAAGTATTTTAATAAATTTGAATACAGGCGAGTCATGAGCATTCAAATTAACTACACTTTAAAATTTGTGCACAATAAATTTATTTACAGTTTCATCAAAAGCTGTTTACTGAATCATTACAAAGCTTTGCCACAATTAATGAAAATAAGCTCCTTTCATATACCGAATCTAAACATTATAACAATTTTTTAAAGGTCGTATTGGTAAGGTGGTATTTAAAAACTATTAAAATACCCGATTTCATTTCACACATTTTAATTGTTGAAAATTTGTTCATACTTTAGCAAAAAAATAGGAATTCTCATATTTTCTCAAGCTTGTAAAAATGAACATGAATTACATGAATCTAACCAAGCTTTTGAAAGTTAAAATTTCCTAATCACGTCACCTCCATTGAAATTTTCGAAAGCTTTGCTCTGAATACCTTAGAAAAAGCACAAACAGGGTGTTAGTTTCTTTTGTTTCGAAATACCTTCGAACTTTGAATAAAATGGAAAACGGTGACAAATAAATTTCAAACAATTTCAATTGCGATTTCGTTTTTCTTTTAAAAAAAGTTAAATTTTGATTTATCACAATTATCTTATTCAATGTTGGATACTTATAGTATGTAGAAAATCATTCCGTTATTTTCGGTAATCTTTATTCCAAAACCTTTGCGTCAAATATTCATATGTTTTTATAGGTTAAATAATTCTGTTAAAATCAAAGAGTTAAACCGATCAGAATATAAATACCAACTAAGTAACAACATCTAGCAATCTAGCACGTTCTAAGAAATTGAAGTTATCTTTCAGTGTAGATTGCAGAAAAACTTTCGTTCGTTCTGGTTCAGTTCAATATTTAACTGATAACAAAGTTCAGAATTAGTGTCTAATATTTGCAAAACCTAGAAAAGTTAATTTCAGAACTGATATAAAGTAAACTAAATTTTGAATTTAAACTTTGCATAAACATGTCACACCAAATCAGCCGAGATAACTGCATTTAGTAGAAATGTTTTCTATTCAAATAAAGGAGTGTTGCACAATTTCAAACCATCTCAAATGCATTTCCATTAAATGTCGTCGAGATTCCGGCTTCAGTATTTTGAAAACAAAATTGTGCAATTCGTTGCGCGGCCGTCGATAAAGGCAGACGTCAGACAAAGGCCGAACCCAGCTCATTCTTATCTTATCTTGGCCTCCCAATTAAAGTCCCACGAAATTGAATTTCCCGCGGACTCCCCAGTCGCAAAACTCCCTCCGTTTCGAGTTCATTCCCATTTGATCTGCTCCTTGTTTAATAAGTTCCTCCGCAGTTGAGGTTATTGAATTATTCCCCGGCAGTGATCACTAAAACTCATCTGACGATTCATCATTCCGGTTCGCAAGTGCCGCCTCCATTGGTTCAATTAATTCCTCGCCGAAAGCAATTCGTGAATATTGTTGTTGGTATGACTAATCCACATCAAAAGCACCTTTAATTGAACACTTCTGTAGTCCGATCAACAAGGAATAGCATACGACACGCAATCAGCTGGTGCTGATAACAGCCGCAGATGCGCGCGCATCGCAAATGCTTTGAATTCGTCCTATTATTAGACGCGATCATCACTATTCGCATTTCGTGTGGGATTTTGTCCAAAATTGAAAAGTGGTGGAACGAGACTGCCAGATCGGAAAACCGTTGAGTGGTGTCTGAAGCGTATCCAAAACTGTCAAACTACACTTTAGTCCTGATTGCAGGAACTTTCGGGTCGATCAATTCAAGTTTGTTTCATATAAATCTCTCAGTAATGAGGACAATATTTCAAAAACTTTAAACAACATGTTTGTTGCTTTTGTTTATCTAAAATTAACGCATATGACGAAGGTGTGCTTCTACGTTGATTGAATTGCAGAGAATACACAATAAAAATTATGTTAAGAAAGTGTCGTTAATTAACATTGAACTGTGTTTTTAGTGATAGAAAATGTAAATAAGTAATATTTGTTGTTTTTCTGTTTCCAGTTACGAGATAAACGAGTGAGGAAATTGCGACGTGCAGTTGAGCTGCAGGAATGAGTGTATAAACTAAAAGATTGGACAAAAACTGATCTTCGCAATCATGGATCACACGGACCTAGATGGAATATTTTCTTCGATAGCCTCAAATTGGATGCTTCCGGCATTTGATCAACAAGGTTTGCCATTAGACTAGTGTCCTTAAATGTGAACAATACAATTTTAATCTAAGATACTTCGGAAAATACGTGTTGATATTAAAATAATAGTTTTCGTCGAATGATGTGATAACAATCTTATCTGTTGTTATTGAATTGGTTTTCTTTAACAATTCGTATTGTGCTCATTTGAGTGTAGCCAATTGTTTGAATGCACTTTTACCAAGAAAGTAGATAATTGATGATAATAATAGTTGTTGAAAATTGTTACATATTTCTAACATGATTTAATTAGTTTAAAACAACTTTCATTAGTTTTTAGATGCAATGAAATTAAACATTACTTTATACAATTATTTAGAAAGTTGAGATTAAATACTTTGAAAATCACTCGTAAACAAAATGAAAAAAATGTATTTTTAGAAAAACTATTTTAATATCAATGTCATGTAAAAAATTTTATGTTCCCATGTTTTTCGTGATCTATCGTGAAATATTTCTTCATTACCATTAACAATAATTTGTTATTAATTTGCAGATGGCAATTTCTTATCGGCATCTCGTCAAATGCTGGAACCGATTATGGAGGAGACTTCAGAAGATGAAGAGAACCAAAATTGGTCTCAATACGAGAACGTTTGGAGCTCAGAGTCCGATACAGGATCTGTAATTCGAATTGAACTACACAATGGTAAGTACATGGACCATGAAACCGGATCAAAATCAAACCATCTAATTTGAATTTTATTTTTATTAAATACAGAGCAAGATTCAATATCTGAACGGGACTTTGCATGTCCAGCCAAACGACCCAGACGTGACGACTTACTAGTTCTGGATGAAAATATACAATTGCGAAAATACCAACGAAACGAATTTCTAACAGCTGACAATCAGGATAATTTTCGAAAACGATTCGATGAATTCTATTCGGATTCTGATAGCCTGTCGTATAACTCGCTGAGCAGATCCTCATCTCTGATCCAATTCGAATCCCTCGAAAGGCAGATGCAGGGTGATGGTACGTCGATAGGAAACTCCTCACCGTCCCTAATTAGCTTCGATGCCGCCACAGACACAAAGGGTTCCAATGGCTGTTTGAGGCGATTCGAGAGTTCGGAGAGCAGGTTGCACCAAACCTACTATGATCTGGACAAGATCGACTTCGAGAACACCTTGATCTTCGCCGACGACGTTTGCAATCACCACAGCAAGAGTAGTGACTCAGAATCCAGCGACAACAGCATCTTGTCGCACGAGGAGCGGATATTGAAGCCACGAGAGTGTGGCGGAAGTGCGGATCACAGAGCCTGTTACAAGGGAAAAAGTTCGGTGGAAAACCTGAGCGAGGACAGCGGATACTGCGAGCACGTGTCAGCATTAAGAATCAAATCGAAAAGCATTCCGAATTTTATCAGGGAAACGGAAAAATTCTGCGAAGAGGACGAACTCGAGATCCACAAGAGCTTGGAGGCATTAAGCATCGGAGGTGGCCACAAGAACGTACGAGAGGATCGCGATATCCTCATGCATTCCAGAAGTGAAAACACAGATCATATGTGCTGTGAAAAACAACATTTTCGGCCTTATGAAAATAAACGAAATTCGAAAACTAAAATAGACTCAAGACGAACGACAGCGATTGTGGAACAGAACGAGGAAACGCCACGAAGAGTCTGGTACTGTGGCCAAGATGATCATGTTAAAAATAAAATCCGTACAAACACAATGGCGTCCTCAGCATCTTCGTCGCCTGCATCATCACTCTCGTCCACTTCGACGGCAAACAGAACGTCAGCGTCGTTCATATCTTCTAGTTTGCCAGATGTTCGCGTTCGGAGTGATCGCGATCGACTCGCTACCGTCGCGGATTCTTCGAATTATCTAAAATCATATGATAGCTGCGACGGTTTTGATAAAGGGCAATTCACGTCAGTGGCGAGCGTGCCGAACGACCTTAATTTATTGGTTGGCGGCGATCAGTGCTTGGGTGATGATCATCATCTTGGTGACGATCGCGATAATTATAGCTGGAGTTTGAGATCGAATAAATCATCGTCGGTCAGATCTGAAAATAGACTGGACTCGGGTTTTTCTTTCGGGTTGAGCAGCCAGAGCACTAAGTCGTTAGCAAAGCCAGCTCCGAATTATATGAACGCTAGTTACAGCAACCTAACGCTGTTGGATTATTCCGGTAGATCTCGATCCAATCGGAGCAGCATGTCCGATTACGGAGGAAATTCTAAACGTAATTCGCGCGAGTTCGAACTTGGCAAAGGTAATTTCCTCCTTGACGAAATCTCGATGCATTTCGATAAAAATTTGTCAATTTTGAGTGATCGCGAGCCGGACAGTGATCTTGTGAGCAAGTTCCTAGATGAGCAGAGAAATGAAGGGAATATTGAACCGCCAAAGCCGCCCACCAGGCGTTGCAATACGCACAAGGAACATCAACCAGTGCCTGTGGCAAAACCACCCCGCAAAAGCGCCACCCATACAACTAGCAAAACTTTCGACCAAGATCCCACCCTCTTGAGGACCAGCTATGCAGAGAGTTTGGAAAAGTGCAACTTTGACCCGCAAGAACTCTCCAATAGTGATCTAAGGAAACCAATCAGCACATCCACCCCCGTCAAACGTGGCTTTGTTGCGTCGACGCCGAACCTCAACACATTCCGCGATCGCGGCGAGGAGATCGAAGACGACCTCCTTGTATCGAGTGCACACACCTCCATGAACCCGCTCCCGGAGGAGAAGCGCCTCGGCATCCTACTGCCCATTGGATCCCGGAGCTCTCTCGGTAAAGGCGTCAGCTTCTGTCCTGTTGTGTCGGAGATCAGTTGGCAAGAGCAGTCGTCGGAGGAGGCCATGGATCCGGATTCTCTGGAAAACGTGTGTGGAACGTTCGCAGATTGCCTGGATCAAGTGGATGGTGATCAATTGCATGCACCTACCTTTGTGGAACTCGTTGAGCCCACCAGCAGCAACAACAGCAGTCGCGACAGTCTGTCGGCAACATGTGCCCAGCAAGATCCAGCGCTGACCGAGAAGCAGCTGGCGAATAGTTCAGTGCCGATTGTGAGCGAGTGTAGTTTGGTGTTGGAGTCTGCTCTGCGCGAAGAAACGACATGCTTCGACGACACAAGTAATGACCTCCCGACGCCAGTGATGGAGAAAAGTGCTACAATTAGTGATACAGTTATAAATAATAACAACAACAAAATGTCAAGTGTTGGTGTAAAGAGTGCTACAATTCCTTTGACCACATCCGCAAAGCCTGAGAATGAATTTTCGAGCGCGAAGTTCAAACCGAAATCGGATGAGAAACATCACAAGGGTGGATTTCTTTCGCGGTTCGCGGGCGGCTTTCGATTTTCGTTGCGTCGCAAGAAGAAACCTGCGGAAAAGAACTCGAGCGATTTAAACACGAAGGGCAAATCGAAAAAGAGCATCGCAGATGGTGCTGTGAAGTCGCAGTCGAGTGCAGTGGCAAACTCGAATTCTGCATCTCAGAAGTCCCCCGACTTCATCTTCATCCCTCTGAAGGGACCCCTGATTAGGCAGGTGGAATCACCTTGCTTCGGTGCCGACAAACAGACCGAACGACATCTGTCCCTACCTGGCACTATCACCACCGATAACAGCCACGTGTTGCTGGGCAAGCCGCCGCTACCAAAGCATCCACCACGTGTGGTTGGGGTGTGCGAGAAGGTGCGCGCAAGTCCCCTACAACAGCAACAACAATCGCAGTTCCACCAGGTTGGCGCATTCTATGGCGGGGGGAGTGCAAGACATGCGCCCAATCATCGCTCCCAACCCAGAGAAATCGATGAGAGATTCCTGGACAGCGAACGGCAATTCTACGATGATCAGTTAAACGGGACTATGAACGGGAACGGTTGTAGTAGTGTCTCTGCTCCTCCGCTGTTGTCGTCTAGAAGCACAAATATTCCGTCTAGATGCCCCGCAAACGCCCCCACTGCCGGATCAAATGCCAACTGCAAAATTGGATTAATCGAGACAAATTTGGATACACACGAAACCGTTATTTCGGGGAAGACCAGAAGCCTCATGGAGCTGGGCCCGCAGGTTCGGCACACTTTGTCCAAACAAAGTGCATGCAATAATGCAGGTGATGCGAACATCGACGGTGCTACATCTAGGCGACCCCACAAAAGCATGGAATTCCTGTTGGACAAGGAGAATCAGAAAACCGCCCTGGTAAGTACCCTGCTCCTTGTTTAAATTTCCTCCCACACTCGAGTGTACTGTTGTCCTGTTATAAAACCGAGTATGGTGGCAACTTGTCGCTGGAGTCGTTGCACTCCCACAACCGGGCCCCCCGTTGCACCACCAGGGCAAGCGGAAGGCCACCATCTTACGCTCATTCTGGACAAAGCGGAAGTGAAACGCACATCGAATCGAACATGGGGAACTTGACCAGGCTGAGTCGCCTCTTCAGAATGCCAATTGTGCCGTCCGGCGCGGAACATCTGTGTCCGTTACCTACGTACGTCCTACCCGTCCTCTCTGTCATACAATTAAAATTCCCTCAAGATTCCGCCAGAGTGCGAGGGTGCAACCGTAACGAAATCCGAATGCGGCCCTGACCCCCCCGGCACCAATTCCACTCAAATCACAGCTCGAATTCCGAGGTGTCTCCGCCACCAATAATATTCGCCCACCGGGCCATCCGATTTCATTTCCCTGCTCGTTAGAATGTGAAGAACCCAATCGTACAGCTAATTAGTTGCACCGCCGAGATTAACACTCTTCTACGATGTTGGTGGGGGCGGAGGACCCACGGTTCCTGTCGAAGTCCTCTGATTGAAATTGGATCGATTTTTGACTCGTTCAAGCAGGAGCAGAGTTGCAAAGTGTCTTGATTGAGCACACCTCGTGGGAGTTGTACTTGGTAGTGAAATTGGTGAAGAGCGGAAACAGTGAGTTTCAAAGAGTTTGTGTCCTTATTCAGGTAACGGTCGAGATTTGATTGTGCAAGAACCATCTAAGAAACCCTCGAATCGCTCCTTGTGAACCCCATTACCACGGCAACGTCGTCAGTCGCTTCATCCGTAATCGAAAAGAAAAGTCATGATGCAGCAAAAGAACTTCATCCACCCACAACAGAATCAATCGTAATGCGAAGAACCATTTTCCGAGAAAATCAAACATCCTTTTGTGTTTAATCGGATTCCATTGCACTTTTTTACAAAACTTTTTTTGTGCACGGAAAGAAAAATTTCCATTGTAAGCAGCAGTTATTCTCCATTGATTTTTTTTTGTGATCAAAATGATGTTTATTTAGTAAACTTGAAATTTAATTCCGACGAAAGATAAAGACGCAATTGGATGTCTTCTTGGTATTTCATCAATTTTGAATTGTTCAATATGATTCGGTGTGAACCGCACTCATTACTTACACAACCGCTTCTCACCACAATTGTCAACTCAATTGCTTTCGAAATCAAAACACACCATTTCTGGGACGGCTCTTGCCCAACTTGATCGCCCAACAAACACCCACAAATTCGCAACTTGTGTCCACCATTCGTCCGTGCATTAAATGGTGTGTGAACCGTTGTACATTTCCAAGAACGAGAATAGCGGCAACAATAAACAAAAACCGTTCGCATTTGTCAGTCAACTTTGTGTAGATGAATTCCACGTTGTGAAAGCGTTTTGAATACATTAAAGATTTGTCTTTGAATTAACACTTCGTCGAAAGTTAATTTTTGTAAATGTAAACATAATGACATTTATAAGATAATTAATTTTGTAAATGGCGCCAAAAATATTCTACGCTCAAATTATTCGACTTTCGGTGTTAATGAAATGTATTTTTAAAAAGATTAAGTTTATTTAATTTTATTTTTTTGCCATCAACGGTGTTTTTGTTCGAAAACGAAAGCGAAAATATTGAAATACATCAAAAACCGCAGAAATATAAAATTAGGTACTTCAATAATTTTTCTTATCAATCAATTTGTTTTTTGTTTTTGTAATTTTATAAACACTTTTTCATTTTTAACAAAATAATATGTAATGTGAATTTATTAGGTGTGAAACATCAAATTAATTTTTTAAATGACGTCAATAAACAAAATGGTTTTTTTGCCATTCAAGGTCAACAGTTTCCAAAGTGAAACAAAATGGCGCCTTACATGCACTAAACGAAGTCATCCCTTATTTTATAAGATCCTCATTGCTTCGAGTTTCACGTATTTTGTTTTGTAGTTTTTTCTGTGACTTGAATTGGCAATTTCAACATTAAATCAAGCTTTTCGAATTCCTTTTTTGAATTTATCATTTCTACTTGTGTTGCGTTTGAAAATAAATTAATGCAAAAGATTACATTCAATTATGCAAATTACGGCATTTAAAAGATATTATAATTTCCTACTTGACATTCGCACCTGCTAAAAACGAACTGCAAATTCGTTTTTTTCAATTAATGTCAACAATAAAGATAAAGCTTTCGAATTTTTGCGTCTACGCTTTTTATAGTTTCACCGATTGCAGAACATTTCATATGCAAAAAGTTCATATCAGAAGTGGGCAGTCACGAGGGCAGTCAGCTGCAAGATAGTTTTATTTTATTAAAAAAAAAAAACGATTACCATGTTACTTCACTTGATAAGGAATGGCTGTGTATTGTTCTTGTTTGTTATCCTAATTAGTAAATTTGTTTTCACACAAATAAAAAACCATATTCTATTTGTTGTTCATTTCATTATTAAAAGTTGTCCCATTGTTTTCACTTGCATTAAGTGTTCATTAAATCAACCGACTACAGTAATAAATTATGAAGAAGTAAATTAATCATAATTACACACCATTGCAATCCTTTTGTCGCAAATTACGAATAAGGATTAAAGACCAAAACAATTAGAATGCTTAATGGGGCGGCAAAGTCATGATTTCCTATTTTTCTCACTCAAACAAACCCTTTTCGTTCGCAGAGAAAATTTCGTTGTCTGGCAATTTTCGGGGAAATTCGAATTAAATCTAATCTGTTTTGGCAAAGGGCTCTCAGCAAATAAAAATTGTGAGCTTGTTCGTCCGTAAAGCAGGAAGCGAAATACGCGAGAAAGGGATGAAGTGGTAACTAAGAAGACATTATACATATAAACATACACAAAGTCATTCTCGTTCCATTTACAATCAAATTGCCTTGAAAAACAAATAAACGCGAGAAAAGCGCTCGACTGTGAGCTGTTGGTGGAGCAGCATCCCTCAACCCCATCACTCAATGTTTTTCTTAGAGGTTTCTCGCCCTCCGGAATGTCTGAGACGCAAAGTAAATCCGCGAGTAACATTGGAAGAAATTCAACGGAAGAGGATGGCAAATTTACCCCTCACACTCCCGCACTTGGTAAACTTGAAAGCTTTCTAATCGCCTGCCATTTACTGATTTTTGTTTGCTTCCGCCAAACAGCCACTTCCGCCACAAGACGTTCAACCCTTTCAGTTTGCAACATGAAAACCATTCAAATGAGTTTGCATAACCGTTTACTCTGCCACTCTGGCTGGACTGCTTTAGGAATTCATTATGTACTGGCTTTGCTGCCCTGTTTTCACCTGCCAGGGGAGGCTGCGGGAAAAGCAATTTATAAAATCAAAATCTTCATTCATAACCGTTCCAAGTTCAATAGCTAATTAGTCTTTCACCCTTCCGCCCACTATTCATACATTCTCTGATAAAGTACAAAACAGCATCAATCCGATGTCAGTTTCCATTTTCCACTTTCCATTTAATTAAACTTTCCAGATTCGAGAATGTCGATGTCGCAGCACTTCGATCAATGGACTATGGAGATAAAAGAAAGGTGGTCGTCTGGTGCGGACAGGTGCATGGAGTCCAGCCAGGCGAAAATATCTTCTTCGGGGTGTTTTTGTTCTGCTCTCTGAAAAGGCTAAGCTTGTTATGGTCAAGTGCATACTCAAAAGAGAACTAGCCTTCACGGGGATGTCAGGTGACATAATCTGACCGGGTTTGGTTAGTTACACAATTTAATCACTCACCTGAATCCAAGCAGCCGAGAATGAACCAATTCGAAGCCTGCTAATTTCAATCAGTTTTAGGAATCTAAAGCGACACTATAGCATTCTAATTTCGCCGTGAAAATGTTTAATATTTGATTTTAAAGAAATGAAAACAGTTTTAACAAAATAGATTTTTTAATACTTTAAAAAAATTGATTTAAAATGGCAATTTATTATCAAAATAATTCTTTAAATGTTCATGCACATCAATCATCCGTAAAAAACTGAAAAAAGTTAAAATAATGCAATTAAGTAAAACTGCAAAAAAATTATTCCCTTTGTGACTTACATTCTGTAAATTTAGAGAGTTGAAACTTAGACAATGGTCGCGAAGGTCATAACCCGAAGTTAAATCGTGCGCAGACAGTGAATTCCTAATTACAGCTGCTGATCTGGCGGCCATTCCAATTACTCTGCATGACTCCGTCCGCGACCGCCCACCTCGCTCACGAGCTATTTTCTATGCAACCCGATATCAAGCTCCAATTTACAGCCGCTAGAAAACCTTCCAGGGCGCGGTTCGTGCACTGCGGGGTGGGCGAACTGGAGCCCGATACAAGCTAGACTCCAAGCAATCCAAGCTCATAAATCGTGTCCACGAAACAGGATAACATTCAAGCCCTAAAAATTCCTTTTTTTCCCTTTTTTTGTGATTTCTAAGTGATTTCAGCTTAGAGTTTGCTGCGGTGGCGAAAACCGATACCAAAGGGGAAGAACCTTCTGCTTGGGAGGTAGAAATTGCTTGGGTAGACGCGAAAACAAATTGTTTAGCACAAAAGTTTTACGTTAGGTTGCTTAATGGAAAAGAAAATACTGTCAGGACTCCTCGTCTCAAGCTAGGTGGAAAAGGTGAAAATCCGAAGAGACAAGGTTTGAAAGTGGAGCATTAGGAAATTACCGACAAATTTGCCAACTGATGTTGATGTAATGTGAACTTGAAATCTTTTTTCGTAAATCTTTTCATGTCATTACGATTGATTTCTGCACTTTTGAACTTATCGGTCAATAATACTCGAAAATCGAAAATTAAAATTGAAATTTTTTACAAGATTTGAGAATTTTTTTACATATTTTCATTAAGGTAATAATTAAAATAAATAAACACTTAAAAATGAATTAATGTACAGTACACTGCAATTAAAACTACTTCGGGGACATATAAATGCAGCCAATTAAGATGCGCTAAAATCCTGTCCCAAAGCAAAAACGGAACTCCGGAAATTTACATCATGGAATTTGAGATAGAAAAACATCCTGTTGTCGCAACATCCAGCACAAGAATCAGGATCGTTGACGTCGAGAGGGAGCACTTTCTTTTATTCAATTTCCAGTTACGATGCTACAGGAGTATCTCTGGTCTAAACTCTAAAGTGCTCTTCACTACTGATTAAATTACAGCACGAGAATAGAGTAATCATCCTGCGAGCACTCTTGACCTCCTTCATTTCGCGTAATTTAATTACGCTAGCAGATCTATTTTTGGGGCTGGCTTTCGATTTTCTAACCTCTCGTGAATTCCTTGACAGCAAACAAACATTGTTGAGGGTGGTGTTTCACTTATACCATTGTTACGAATCATACTCAGGTACTCAATGGACATTCCAAGGGCATTCCTGACATTTGAACAGTCAGGATCACCCTCTTGTCGCAGGCGCCACTCTGAACGTCTGCTGGACGAAAACAAACTGATTTTCGTGTGTTGAGTTTCCCTTCCGGCAGATGTTTAAACATGACACATAAAACAAACATCACCGGAATTTCAATCTCATGGATCCCGTGCTGGATAGAACGACAGGAAAATGAATTCCACAGTCGCGAGCGTGCATCAAACGGCAATGTCAATTCGAGCAACAACGAAGAAATTCACTAAAATGCAGTCCCCCATTCTGACGGCTCTTTAATGTTGATAAAGAATGTGATTAAAAAACCACCGTTGAAACATTGAGGTTCAAATTAAACTCCTGCAGTCCACTTCGATTGAAAAGAAAGCAAAAAACGATGATGGCTCTTTGGTCACTTTCAAGCAAAAAATAATCCTCCTTCAATCACAGGAACTTAATGAAATAAAAAAAAAAGAACTGCGAGAAGAAATTCTCTTGGGAAAAAAATTCGATAAAAAGTTTGTCACATTTAATTTAGAAAAGTGTTTGTTTGTTTATTTGTTCAGATTCGAGGCTCCACTCATTGCGAAGTGTGCTCTTAGGATATTGACACAAGTATAACACTTATCATATAACAATAGGAAATTTCTTTCAGCTTGAGAATGTTTACGCTTGGTTAAGAAAATCCAAAAGGGTTAAGTGATTCTGAAGAGAGAAATGGAAATGTTTTGTGTTTCAACTTTACAACCATTAAAAATGAAGTCGAAAAACATGTTATGGTCTAAGAACTATTTTTGGAAAAGTTTTTATGAATTATCATCATTTGGTATAATATGTTATTGTTATATTAATGTTGCATATAGAACTCAACATAGAAAATGATTCAACCAAAATCTTGCATTCTAAACACCATTAACATTAAATCTAGCCCGCGACGGAATCTTTTGTCAACGTTTAACAACTGTAATTTAGCAAAATGCACTTTACTTTCAGTCTGCTACCCCTTCTCTTCTAACACAACATTTTCTTGTGACTTGTCACCGATTTCCATCATCCAAGGCACTTGACTGGGAGCGTTAAGCGCTCTCAATCACCACATTCTAATTGTCGACTTATGACTGCACTTGCACTAAATACATTTTAGTCATTTTTTTTTTTATTATTTTGCGCTAACTACACATTTCGAGTACGCAAAAAGTGTTAAGTTATTATCAAGCTAATTATTATGTGTGTTTTAATGCAAAACATTTATGCGATTAGAATATTGTATGGTAGAAAATTAAAGTATCGGTTAAGTACTAAGTAATTAATTTCAGAACACTATAAAATGAGATCCCATGAAAATAATTAAAATTTCCGCATTTCCGTTCAGTAATGAAAACCACAATTCTGTGTGCAAACGCTATTGACCTAGTGACCTTTTATGGGATTGGGATTAGTTAATTTTCAACCTACGGCGATGGAGCCACCAAAGCCTGCAAGCATCCTGTTGATATTTTTTGGTTTTTTGTTAATCACTTTTCCATTGATTAATCATCACGAAGTGGACCAATGACTTAACTAAATCCGATAGACGGTTAATCGATAATTTCATTTCTCTCGCAATCCCCATCACCGGCAATTAAAATTCCAGCGGCAGGAAATACTAGTTGCGGATGAAGTCACGGCTTTTAAAAGATATTAAACAATATTCAGACTTTGGCAACTCCCCGCTCTTAGAAGCAATCTTCAATTAACATTTGCACCTGAGTTATTGCGACAGCAGATCTGCATTCGCGGCACACTTCGATCACTGTAGAAAATTCTGCTCAGCAAAAAGTTGCGTAATTTACAAACAGAAATCAAACAAACAGCTTTTGACATTGATTTACACGGCATAAAGCATTATTAAAAGATATTCAAAAAACATTATTTGCTGCTAAATTCTAAAAATATTTGCAAAATTTATTAAGTACCTACCTACTTACAATTTTTTGAAATTTATGATTGAACTTTCTTTTGGCTTGAAATTGGGTTGTAAATTTTGTCGCTATTTTTAGTTGGTCTTTTGACCTTGTGATATGTAAATTTCTTTTGGATTATAATATAACTTCTATTATAATATAACATTCTGTGTGAAAAAGAAATTCTAAAAAAATTTCTCATGACAATTGAAAAACAAAATTATTTAAATAATCAACAACACATAAATTAATTTATTTATGACAACATACAAAAACTGATAAAATTCAGTTCCAAGTAAACATTTGAAGAGGACTCGTGTTTTTTACTGTTGTTTCTGCGGCGTTCAAAGTGCACACGAACTGCACCAAGGACAATTTGCCTGATTATCTTGGCGCATTCTCCTCCCTTGTGCCTATCTTAACCCATTCACAACACAACGATTGTCGAAGATTGCTGAATGCATTTAATTAACCAATTAAACCCTAATTGCCGCTGATGCTTCCCGTCATCAAAACATCGCAGCAAGATTGAAGATACCCGCAGCGCATACCGTCATCCCGTCCTGGGTCCAGCATACGAGAACGCCATTAATCGAGATTTCCTCATTGGAGGCATTGTTCCAAGCTTCACGAGGGGGTTTCGATGCCCCCTGCCCCACAGAGGGCAGGCCGCGGGCTTTAATCTGACCGCGATAGCATTATCTACCCGCGAGCTGTATGAATATATTTTTGATGATATACCGAGACGGGGGAAGGCCGCAAATCGGCACACCAAACGCCACAGGGAAAATCCAAGCGCCGAGACGACGACGACGCAAGTATTTCTGGAAGGCGACGACGTCGGACTTTGAAGTGACCGGAATGAGCTGTCGGTCGGTGGGGTAGCGGGGGCCGCGATTTGCATACCGCCAAGCTTAACCCAAATACAGGAGGCCGCTAATGGAAAATTTAATTAGCGAGAATTTGTACTTCGCTTCTGAGGGGCAACTGTGGGGTCAGGGTGAGCCTTAAGATTTCTGTGGTGTTATCAGCACAACAAGGAAGAACGTCCAGTGTGTTTACTTATGAGCGGAAATGAGGGGCAACTTGCAAAAAAGGGGTGTAGACATTAGATCACAGTTTTTTGCACTGAACTGTAATTCGATGCTGTGTTGGCTAATTTACACGGTTCCGTTGTTATTTGACAACAGACAGAAACAAACAAATTTGCAACAAGTGCCATTCATAGTCCGGGGTTGGCGGGTGTGCAATATTGTAGTTTCACATTTTGTAATCACTTCAAAGAACATGAACATCACACAACCGTGAGATTCATATTTTTCGGTGATTTTATGGAATTTTAGCTAATGGCGAGAAACAATCCATGACACAAGAGATAATTTGTGCAATTTTCTGGAGGCAGAGCCGCATCGAGGTCACTGTTGCGTAATAAAGTCACCACCAAAATTACAGTTTGCATTAAAAACAGAATAAAAGAAAATAGGTTTAATTTACCAAAAAGTGTGCAAATAGTGAATATTTATAACAACAGCTTTTTCAAAGGGAATGCAAACTGGAATGACAATTAATTAACGAATAAATTTATGAAAACGCATCCATTCAGAATATGTAGGCAGGTACTTCTATTTTATTAGCTTCACTTACTGTAGCAAGTAAATTCAAACTACAATTATTATTTTGTTGAACACGCCAATTCCGCGATTGGTCAATTCCAGTCCCCAAGGAAATCTCTCTCAAGTATGATAATTGAATTCCAAGTTCGAATGGCGAGAGAATCGTGTCAAATGTGTTAATAGCTTGACAATGAGTTAATCTAATAAATAAATACTCGTTTCGTGAACTCATGCTAATTCATCCTTCGGAACGAAAATAGTGCAGCTGTGCTCGTTGTTCGGCTGTACCACTCGATCTAATCTGGAGCACCTCAGAAAGAATTGAAAAACTTCAGATGATTTCACAATATTTTGAAAATTGTATATTAAATTTGTTGCTGTTTCTGCAATTTATAATAAGTTTTAAAATTCAATTTAATTTAATTAAATAAGACAGGTTTCCTTAATCCTTCGTACGTGCAAGAACAATGAAGATGTTCCACATTAACTCTTTCACTATATTTTGTATAAAATGAATATACATAATTAAAAACAAAGCCATCGCATACATTTTGACAGCTTTCAAAGAATATTTCACGCGTCGCTTGTCTGCTTTAGCCACTTCTTGAACACTGTTTCCATTCTATTAAAACAATGATGAAAAATTCATTAAATTCGGTGTGTACCAGCATCGAATGAAAGTTACAGCAAATAATCCCGATGGCAATTAAAATTTCCCCATGCCAAGGTTGAATCCCTGAATTTCTGCTAGTTTTCAAAATATTATCAGGAGATTATTCAAAATCCTGTGCATACGTGTAATTACAAAATGTATATTTAAAATATCGAATTTACGAATGGTTTTCAAAATTAGTGAATAAAAAGTTTAAAATCCGTAATAAACGTTTCGGAAAAATGCAAACATAAATTGTGCATCCTTATAGTTGGAAAAAAAAGGATAAATTCATCGTACTCGGGACATCCACTAGACCCATATTTTCATCCTGGAGATAATCCTTTGAATAGCTTTTAACCATATCCTTCTGCACGATGAAATCCTTTAAAGGGTGCTGACGAGGATAACCGAGCGCAAATCAATACCGAATACAAAGAACTCCTCCTGCATAAAGGGGAAAAATTTAGGTCACTCTGATAATTCTACTTCCTTGTCTCCTTAAGTTGCCTCAGTGAGTCCTTTGTTTACACAAAAGGAGTCACTCGACAATTGGAACTCACCATGGAGTCTGCTCCCGAATGCTCCCAAAATCGATGAAAAAATATCCCACTCAATTAGAACTTTTTCGGACGGTCAATGACTGAAGAGTACGAGCCATTGTCCATGCGACAGGAGGACCGGGGGACATGCCTCAATTTTCCGTCAAGTTCATGCTGAATGCTGATAAGGGCGAGACCTCCGCTGTCTCTAGTTATGACGAAGGCGGGCGACTCTTATGTCATTTCCACTCATTACTGCTGATGAAATATTTAAGCGTTGCGGTGCGTTCCTATGTTATGCGTTCGCCGGACTTTATGAGGATTAATAGCTTCTCCCGGGACCCGGGACTAATGGAGCAGCAATTTGCGGCCTTTTCATATAGGGGCTTTGACACGGGGTAATGAAGGGTAACACAGCTAGATTGAATTAATGGACAAGTGGATTCTGAATAAGTTATATTGTAATCTCTAGTTGTTAATTACAATCGTGTTATCCGATGGATAAATATATTCTTGCAACGTTATTTATATCAAGAAAAGAGGGAAATTTCTGAACTTCCATGAATACCACGCTTAAATTTGACAAAGAAGATAAACAAAAGAAATTCTCCGCAATGCTGCTGGCAAGGGAGCTGTTTTAAGAAGACAACACAGCACCGGGAAGAGAACACAAACCTCCAAATGTATGCAACTTAATGCAGCGCCAGTCGCATAAACTAATTCTAGGGAGATGTGCACTTAGGTCGTCAGCATCCCCACTAAAGTAGAACCCCAGACAAAGGAAATTCTGTAGAAACGTCTATGCTGCCAGCACATATTGTTGCAGAAGACTCCAGCGTCGGTCTCTGGAATCTAAACAGTTTTATGAATAACACATTTTCTTCAGTTTGCTTGTAAAAGGGCGAAAAATGCTGCCCCAGAAAACAACACTCAAGAAATATCCGGATGCACATAAAACAACAGAACGAATTTGTTCTGCAAGCGCTTTTTCTGGCACTGCAGATGCAAACAGTTGCATTGCGGAGCGCAAGGTTGCTTACCTCTGCAAATGTTCAGCAGTACCTCCCCAACTACGCCTAATGCTATCCTTATATCCTTTCGGTGTTTGTTCAATTTTACAATACTTGATTTATCGATGCCGTGTGCCGGAAGCGGTTTTGCATAGTTTTTTGGCTGTGCAGATTTTTGTCTGGTAAAAAGTGAAAACACTTCATTGTAACTTATTTTTACCATAAACGAATAAAATAATTTCATTTTGGCATCGAAAATAGAAAATCAAATTTTACAATTTCGTATGCGTGGCACGATTTAAATGCAGCCGCAAAACACTGCATCAGATGCTAGCAAAAACCTAAAATGTGAATTATGGTGCAACTGTACTCAGCATTTGGCTATTATTTATTCCCATCCCTCTGCACCCTTCCATGTCGGCCGATATACCTCTGGATGAGTATTTTGGTCCACAACTGCTCCCACTCATCTGGAGACCACACAGATCACTGACTCATTCGCCAGAGCCGGGGGGAAGGGAAGAGTTCCAACTTTCGCCCATTGCTCTCCATTTTGCGAAACTCTTCGATAACAAGCAAATTCCAGGGGTTGTAAAATTTTTTGATTTATTATACGAATTTTGCAATATCTTGTAGCTGCAAAATTGTGTGGGGCGATGTTGTTTTTAGCGGGGAAGGAGGATATGCCGCCGGTGATATCTCAATGTGCGTTAAAATTGTTAACACCTCAAGTGGAGTTGGGAGCCTCTGAAAAAGGAAATGCCTTTATGAAAAGCATTTCAATTTTTATATCCCGTCATTTAAATAAAAATACACACTTAGAAAATGTTGACGATGTTATTTTATACCACATTTCATTAGAAGAATGGATTTTACAAGCATATAAACTAAGGTATGAGGTATAAAAAAGTAGTCATGAATATAATAAACAATATTTACTCAACCTACAATAGAAAATCTGTGAAGTCAATAATATCTAAATATCTAATAATCTATCTTTTACGTTTCGAAATTTTTAGCATCCGGATACTTTTACGCCATTTATGGAACCAACATTCTTGGTCTCTTTAAAACAAAAATTATCACTTTTCGTAATTTTCGTTTTTGATTCAAAAATAGCCACAATCACCGCATGTTAATTCAGTTGTGATTTAACAAAGCTCTTAAATCAAATTCCTTGGAATCTGCCCAAATAAACTAGACACGAAACAGATGAAGTTTTCCAGACATTATTGAGGTCTGCTGATGTTTTATTTATATCCTCTAGGAAAACATTCGCCAAAATATGTTTTGAATTTTCCTTTTGCCATACTTCAGCCGAATAATTTCTGGAAATTTCTTTCCTAGTTAAAGATAACAGGTACTAAAACAATTCCTAGAAGTTCTCAAAGGTTCTTTTAATTTAAAGTAATTTTTTTCATTTAAATTTTATTAAACTTTTTCTGTCTCCAAATTATGGAATGTGCAATAGCAAGTGGGATTTTTTCCATGTTCTGATAAATATACGTAGGTACTCTTTTGTACAAGTTTCTAAAAACAAAATCCATTCCCAGCATGGACTGTGTGTCCTTGCTCCTTACAATCTAGATAAATAGACCACTTGCACTGTAACAATTGCAATCTTTTTTTTTACAACTGAAATAGAAAAGAATTGTCCTTTCAAGGCAAACATTCTACAAAACTATTTTTATGTTATTATACAACTCTCTCTTAAAATTAAGTATTATTGATTCAATGTGACAGTCAGAAAAGATTTAGGTACATATTGTAAATGTTTTAAAAATTTCATCCAAAAAGAAAAAAATGTCTTCTTGTGAAACTTATTTCTGATTTCCAAAACCGAATTCTGGTGATTTTATTTCATCTGGAAGTAAAAACTTACCGAAACCATTAAAGAAACATCTGCAGCGCACTGAAGCGCATAACAAAATTGTTTTAAGTACTTTCGAAGCATTGTAGTTGTCGAAGTTTCTCAGAAAAACTGTTAATAAGTAAATCAAAGCATTAAATTAGTCACTCGTTTATGACCTTAATTAAAGGTACTTACTTGCCAAGTCTTCAGTGGTCACCCGCAAAACTTCTTTCTCACGGATTTATGAATTCCTTTGGAGTTCTTATTTTGCAATGTTTCGAATCAAAGTGGAAACCGTGCCTAATTTTTCTTTTGTTACTCACTTAGGAAGCACTTGTTCGCAGCAAGTGCACTTGACAAAGCTTGATCAGCGGTCCCAATTCGCTAACGGAAGCGAAAATTCCTATTTAATTCTCCAAATTACTGGGACAAACGGTCACTGGATCCTACGGCAATAAATCGCCCATCAATCTGCCATCCGAGATTTAAGAAAAGAGGTCACTCCAGCTGCATGAATGGCTGGCTCCACTGTCAGCATTTATGACGTAATTAAACGCAATAGGTCGGTCAAATGACCTCTGCATCTCTGCTTTCGATTTTACGATCCTCCCAAGCATCGTAATCTGCGATTTTTTTTATTATTACTCCAGCAATCGGAAAAGGAATTAGAAAAGTTCGAATGCAGTTTTTATGTTGGTATTTGCGTTTCTCCGGCGCCATCTTTATCTCGGGCAACTAAATTTTCAGAGCTTTTATGGATTGAATTTTCCATTTTTATGGTTTTAAAAGCTTAAAACGCACTGCCAGGTAAAATTACAGTTTGTATACTTTTCGATTTTTTATAGTACAATTCTCTTAAAATTATAGTTATATATTTTTTTACAATTTGTCAGGATTTTTCATATGACCCAAAAATCAACCATATGAAAACTTCTAATTTATTTGCTTATCAAATTAAATAAATATTTTCAATGAACTAAATTGGTGTATATTCTAATTTGCTCTCAAGTTTTTTATTTTCTTTAACCTTTCTAGCCGCTTTCATGAAATCTTCTTGGATTACAAACTCTCGTTCTGATCTTATAGCAAAGATTCCTGCTTCGGTGCAAACATTTCTCAAGTCGGCGCCATTAAAATTATCGGATAATTTTACGATTGCCTCAAAATCAATTAAACCACTTCTAGTCATAGGCTTTGCGTGAATTTCTAAAATCTCTAATCGTGCTTGTTCGTTTGGCAGAGGAATCTCAATTTTCCGATCTAATCGTCCAGGACGAAGGAGAGCAGCATCCAAAGTGTCAGGACGATTGGTTGCCATAATCATCTTGACTTTACCCAACGAATCGAACCCGTCCATTTGATTTAACAGTTCCATTAGGGTCCTTTGAATTTCTCGATCTGCTGAAGTGCCTTCTGAAAATCTTTTGCCCCCAATTGCATCAATTTCATCCATAAATATTATGCAAGGCTCATGATCTTTCGCGTAGGTGAACATCTCGCGAATGATTCGCGCACTCTCGCCGATGTATTTATCAACAATAGCACTCGAAACGACTTTCAGAAATTTCACATCCAATTGAGATGCAACTACCCGCGCCAAAAGTGTTTTTCCGGTTCCTGGGGGTCCGTAAAGCAAACATCCCTTTGGAGGAGTGATTCCAACACGAACAAAAAGATCCGGATTCAAAAGAGGAAGCTCAACAACTTCGCGTAATTCCTGTAGTTGCTTGGACAGCCCCCCGAGTTCGGAGTATTCAACCTTTGAGGTCATCTCATCGGCCATATTATACACCAATGGGTCCACCTCTTTTGGAAGTCGCCGCATAATTGTCAGGGTAGTTATGTCTAAGGCAACCCTTGTATTTTGCTTTAATTTCGTTTTATCCAACTGTCTTCGACAACCCACAATATATCGACTTCCATTCGACGCTTTTACAACAAAATCGTCTTCTCTCACTTGTTTCAGGACTTCTCCAATAATTTGTCCAACACTCTGCAAAGCCTTCAAGTCATCTTCCGATTTTTCATACCGCGTTTTCATTTCTTTAAGGCGCTGTCTTAATCCCTTCATCATAGATTCAACTTCATTATATTGGATCAATTTGTTTACATAATTATTTATCGCTTGCTTACGCAAAGAACTTGAATCAATCTGAGTGAGATTCATAACTATTTGTGTTAAGCAAAATGAACAAGGGTCGGAAAAATTTATCCAGTTTGTGCAATGATCTAATTATGAATATTGCGGTTGAAGGAACAATTGTCAGAAATTCGTGTTGCTTTGAATAGAAAATTAGGAGCAAATGAACAACGATGAAAAAAATTTCACAGTACTAGAATTTCAGGAGAATATTGCACTATAAAGGTAAAAAGACATCAGTGTTTGAAAGAATCAGCATAAATCACAATTTATTTGTCAACATTATTTTTTCTTAACAATCAACAATATTATTTCTAGGCTAAAGAACTTTATACAAGCAATGTTACTTACAAACTAAGTCGCCGCAAATCCGATCCCAAGTCATAATCTGAGGGCCGCAGTGGAGTCTTCTGGGGAGACATCGTTGCATCCAGTGCCCAACATGAACAAATTACTCTATGTTTTTGCACTTTGATGTTACTCTTCTCCACAAACGTAACTTTTTCTGTTTCAATTTTGCTGCGTACAAATTTTGATTTTTTTATAATGCTAACAATTTTTTTCCGAAATTTGTTAATTGATGTGTTTTCCGGCAAATAAACTTGAGTAGGAATCACAAGTGGTAGCTGTAGAATGGATCCTGCATTTCCAATACCTCCACAAGGACGTCTTCGCATCGTACTGGAGTCACAAATATGAGGCAACTTCGAGTGGAGTCCATCTTCAGAGGTGGTTTGGTTGTCTACAATTGATCCTGTGATGATCTGGGATGCTGTCATCATCTGTCGTCGATCGTGCTCTTCTTCCTTCTGTTTCCTGATTTTACGTTGATTTATCCTCCAAATTTCTTCCAAACTGTTCACAAACAGAAGGAAATCATCCCGATGGAATGATGATACATCAACAGTGGTGTGCAAATTTTTACAGTTTGTTTCCGGAATCTTCTCCATACTTCTGGAATCGTTTACAATTTTACAAAAACTTGTAATGAAATCTGAACTTCAAGAAGCTACGTCCTTTTAGCTAATGACTTGTTCTCAACGCTTAATAACAATTTATACACATTTTTCCCTCAAATTGAGTGACGGCGTTAAGTACATATAGTAAAAAGGGGCGTGTACTAAACCTGCAAGACTTGAATGACAAGATTTGGTTGGTCGTTGACAAGTGACACGAAAAAGTGTTGTAAATGACCTTTCGGCATATTTACATGTCACCAAAACCAGTGTGGGTAATAAAGAAATAATGCACATTCAGGTACAAGCTTTATTGTGGCTTTAAAACTGCTGCAGCAGATGCGATTGTAAATTATTTCTGAATTATTGAGGCAATTAAGCAGCGGCGTCAGCCGGACAAACGGAAGTAAAAGATTTTACAAGAAATTCAGTTCATGTTGCTGGAACCTGTTTTATGACATCCCTGTGGATACGAACGTATTTTCCCGTTACCTCGAGTTTCCTCGAAAACAGTTAACATAGGAATTTTGCAATTTTGGAAATGCCCAAATGTTCTTTTTGCTCCAAGAAAAATGTAATAAAAATAAATTTTAAAGTTGCAATAATTTTCATGTTTTAAAAATTGATATTAGAATTTGTTGAGGATTTTGGAATATTGTTGTTGTTCTTTTCCCACCTTCTGGAAAAATTTAATTTAATATTTGAACAATAACGAATTTTATTCAGAAAAAAAAAATATTTTCTTATAAAAGAACCATAATTTATCATTTTCTGCTTCTTTATTTATGTTTCTGTTTAAAAACTTTTAACATTTCAAATATCAAAATCAGCTGAATGGAGTAAATAGTTAGTTTTTTCGCTCTCACCAAAGATGTTATGCGCAAACTCTTGAAAACGAAACTTACGTTGTCATCTCCGTCTGCTTTATTTCATAGTTTCCTCCTTTTGCGAAGGGGTTGCACGTCACACATTTTAGGGATTGGAAGTGCTCTTGAGATTTTTTTCGTTTTTTGGAGTACTTTTAACATTACAAGGACGTTATATTCTCTGTTTGAAATCAAGGGGAAAATACCTACAAATTTTTATATGCATATATTGTAACCCTTTGCACTTGAAAAGCCAAAGTTTGACGTTGTGCTGGCAGTGTGAGAGAGAGAAACTTAGAGTTTAATTATTTTTCATTCGAATAAATTTTTGTTAAAATTAGGCAGAGTTTATGCAAAGAAAAATTTAACTACATACTCCAATATTTTTTAATTTTAATCCATATATGTTGGTAATATTTTTTATTGCAGTCAAATAAAACTTAAATAACTTACCTTGGAGTGCGCAAGTTGTTATTTTTTTTGCTGGTAGTCAACGTTTTAAATATTCACCGCCCAAAAAGCCGCCATCGAAAAAAATTTATAGTTTTCAAATGCTGGTGTAAAATTTAGATAACTTGTATTATATGGGTGTATAATAATGGTTTAAAATCACTAAATTCTCGTGCTCTGGTAACTCAAAATATCAATTGTTGCATGCAGCGAGCGGGGAATTATCTCAAGTGCATGCGCCCTTTTGACCTCGAAAAGCTCCTTGAACCTCTCTACCCCAATCCCCATTCCCAACCACAAAAATTGCTCACATGTTTTCACTATTCGTCTACTCTCTCCTTCGGAAAGCTCCACAGTCGTAGGGTGTTTGAAATTTTTCATTTCATTTCATTTCCAGGCATGGACACAGAAATTCACGCAAAATGTGTCCACGTTTTCGGGATTCCTTAAAATTTTCCAAATAAAAATTGTCTACGGTTTCCGGTATCGCAGATTTGTTAAAATTTAAAAGTGAGTCATTACACAATTTCCTCGCCCCAGTGCTCGTAGTTATCTTGCTTTCCATCTTCCAGAAAAAACAATCCGAAGTAACGACATATATAAGTTCGTAGAAATTCGTAACGCCCAACTCCGACAATTCGTTGGAACATGGGAAGAATCGTCACACAAAAGACGGTGAATTCCCGTTTTGTTGGCAAGCAAAAATTACGCATGGATACGGCGGATTACGTGATCAGGCTGGAGCATCAGAAAATTTGTGCACAATCTTCGGGAAAAGCCAAAAGCAGTGCAGTTCAAGTGTGGCTCTTGTGATATTAACAGTGCTAAAGACAGACTACTGTTTTTTTTTGACAACCTTCAAAAAATATTGTTTTATTTATTTTTGTTCTATAAGCAAACGCACGCCTGCACACTGTGCTGAGGGGAAGCAGCACTCATTCATTTGACCTTCCGCCGCGAAGGGTGACAATAGTTTAGTGCTTAGGGCATGGTTCCCGCACGGTTACTACAGCCACAAAAACGGTTCAGTGTAATTTGTTTAATTGCTAAGAAAACGCAGAGCACTAGGAATAAAAGAAAATTACGTAGGAAAACGTAAAACAGTGAGAAGAGGTTAAGTGCATCGCTATGAACGAACCTAATCAGGTGAGTTCCCGTGCTATATTTATGACCACCCCAGCCTTATTGGGGGTGTACATTCCCTGGCGCACGAAATGGTATTCGTGATCGAAGTAGTTTCACATAATGATGATTGAATTATGTCCTCAGAACTGTCTGCACACCCCGTTATTCAGACCAAGTGTATTTAATATAATACTATATGTGTGTGTCATGTGTGCTTGATAATATTGTTATTCCGATTCGCCCGGATGCTCGAAATGGAAATATCCTGTCTCCTAGATTTCCCCTGAGTCTGAAAAACTGGAAAAATCCTTTGTCTTGTGTATATTATACTGCTTAAATATAACAATTTGCAATTTTTTTATAAGTCAAAATTTATTCATTCAATTGTTTTTCGTATTACTTTGATTAAGCGTTAACGGTACGTGTGGCGTGTGGCCTAATTTACTCCAGCGGTTTTTTGGGCTCTTTGCTGGGAAGGATTGCAACGGAAAGGAGCTTAGAATGTGTACATTAAGACTCCTGAATGCAGCTGAAATGAGCTTTAAAAACTCCGAAGCCACTGGATGCTGGGTTTGAAATAATATAAGCCATTCTGTATATCAGGATAGGTATTTGTGTCTGTTTTCCTGAAAAGCTCAAGAACACATACATGATCACGGTCCCGTACTATCGTGCCCCGGTTCCTGTAATTTGTCTGCAGGACAATTATTTTCATTTAATGAGGCTTGACTGATTTTAATCGTTTCGTGGAGAGTGAATTTGTGGCCATTGTGCATCCTAAACGGTATTGAGGTTAAAGTAAAAAAACGTCCAATGGCTTGAAAAAAGGAAATTAAAATACATAATTTAAAAAGAAAAATTAATTTATTTGTTTTAAAAAATTATACACAATTATTCAAACATGAGGTTTGATATTATAAATATTCATATAATTGCTTGCACCCTTCTCCTTAAAACTAATATTACATGTTAGAATTTTTTAAATTTAATAAAAATTTACAAATATCTATAACATAAGTTCCTAATTAAAAAAATGATTTCAGCATACATAAAAGAAACTATTTAACATTTTTATTTTCCTTTAGAAAACGTCTAAACAATTTCACAATTTTCGGGAATGAAATTAACTTCTTTTTACCCTCCTTCCTCTCGGTAGCTTTACGTAATCCTTTTCTCAATTTTTCATCGAGAATTTTGCAAAATTCCATGTTGTTCCTCACAACGGGTGGCAAATGTGCGAGATTCTCTTCTGGCTGAGGATCAATGTCTTCTAGCATTTTGATTGGTGTGTTGTGAATTCTAATGCAATTTGCATTCGTATCCGAAACATCCCCATCACATCCTGAATCATTCTCGGGCAGGAGATTGTTCAGGCTTTCGTAGTCGGGATTTGTTTTACCAATGAAGATTTGCTTTGGAGGAGTCGCAAATCGGTTCAAGTCGCTCTGCTTCTTAATGCTTCCATGATTAACACTTGCATACTCCACTTCTGAAACTGCGTCGGTTGTGGATCCTCTAGAAGGTCCATTCGCCTCGACGTCTGTGGACTCAGGGGTATCCTCTTTACCCAAAACTTCCCGGACGCAATTCTGCAACGAATTTCCTGTGGGACTTTCTATTTGCACTTTTACCTCTGAGATATGTAATTGTTTGTGGTGATCTTTTGAATAAGATATGCTCTCATCGGAATCACTGACATCCAGGTCTGTAACCAAAACTCCTTCCGGCTGCTTCCCATCGTAGTCGTAGTCATCCTTAAAGGGTATGTACGTCACCGAGTTACGTTTGCGGATCTCTTTGGGTGTCGGTGGACGATCTTCTGTGCACATTAATTGTCGAATTCTTCTGAAGGAAGGACTCTGTTTATCCTGTGATCGCTTAATAGATGATAGATCGGGATAGAGTCGGTCGATGACAGGCGTCCTGGGCTCATGAACTTCATTGTTAAATCGATCAAAGTAATTCCTCAAAGGTGTTGGGAGTTGGCTCTGGAAATTTACAGGTGACCTGGCGACTGGGCGAGCAGCATTGCGTTTCTCAAAACGTGGCGATGGTATATTTTCGTACTTTCTGGATACCGTTGAATTCGAACGCGATGGAGTTCGCGAATTTTTTCGAATTTTACTTTCACCCGTTCTGTTCTGCTTCAAATATGAATTGTATTCCAAACGTTTTGCATCTGGTTGAACGTTGAATGAATTTATTATACTTTGTACTTTTTGTGACGTCAACAACTGATTATAAGCTATTGAAAATCTTTTCACCGGATTCCTTACTTTCACTTTGGAATCGAAGAAATTTATTTTGTCCTTTATAGACACAAGTTTCGGTTCAACAGGTTCCACGTCTTCATAAACATTTTTTACCTTCACAGCACTTCTATTCTTACAATTGCAGATTTTTTTCTTTGGCGTCTTCATTGGTTGCATGTTATTGAAGAACCTTATCTTCTCCCTTACAGACGCAAATGACTGTTCGTTTTCTGCAACATTGCCAGAATCATGAGTACTAATGCTAAAGTTCGCCAAATCTTCCGTCTGTGCGCGGCTTTGGTCATCATCGAACATTTCTTGATCTTCCAGCTCGTCGTAATTCAGCTTATAGAACTTCATCGGATTTACTCGATCCTTTTTATAATCGGTTGAAAAGCTTGTTTGATCGTCGTAATCCTCAAAGTTTTCATGAGAAACTTCCTCGACGTCGACATCTTCATTGAAGTAACGGAACAAATCACCAACACTGTCAGACAGCACAGAATCGCTAACGTTGCTGCTAAAATTTCTGTCATTTGGTATAATTTCATCTTCCAGGAAATTTGCCTCGAAAGCTTCATTCATAATTCTCTTCACAGCGCGCGAAGATGCTTGTCTCCGTAACTTTCTTCGTCCTTTGACACTTGCCCGAGCTGTCGTTCGCGCACTTATAAATATTTTAAAGTCATCCTCACTAAAGTCACTTGTGTTTATGCTCAACGGTAATTTCATTTCACACGAATCTGGATACATGTCTACTGATTTTTAAAATCTGTCTAAGATGCCGTTGCACTTAATAAATGTCCTATAAACTGTGAATTCAAATCTCAGGAACTCGTCCAAACTGCCGCTAATTCAAAGATGAACTGAATTACGAATTTCCAGAGCACGAAGGAAATGTGGTTGTGATTTTATGACAGGTTCTGTTTAAGGGGAGGTGCTTAAGTAAATAGTCCTTGCGAAAACTGATTGCAGTTTCAAACACATGATCAAGTCTGAAGTGGTCAGGTATGTACAACAGGAGGACTGCTTATGGAAGGGATGAAATGCTTCTTTCGGGTTCGTTAAAAACGTTTTTTGTCTTTTTCAAAAAATATTCAATTCCAAGATCTTTCGTAACCTTATGGTTGGATGATTTTTTTTATGAATAAAAACGTACTTTTTGATTTTACCACGACTAAATTCACATAGCAAATGATCTTTTTTATTTCCCTAAATAATTCAAATGATTCCCATCCAAGTAAAGAATTTTCAATATTGACCAATTTCTGTGAATGACCTGAAACAGTGAAAGATTTTTAAAAAGAACATTTTCGTGTAACGCATTTTTATTTCAATATTAATTGTACAATTTTTCATTTACATATTCGGTTAATAATATAATAATTACTCTGCTCGTAGTTGTATCTACAAATTGAATCTAAAATAAAATCCTAATACTAAAATAATCTAATATTCTTGAGAGCACATCGGACAAGTTTCTCGTTGCTACAAAATGGCATAACTTGATGAGGATTTTTTACAGTTTCACTTAACGATAAAATTTCAACCTTTTCCATAAGCAAATGATCCACAGCTCGATCCAATTTATCGGGGTAGCTTCTCATCTCAGGATCCTCGTACTTCGTTATAGCTGCACCTTTCAAAACAAGACCAACTATTTTCGGTTTGCATACTTTTTGAGAAACGCCATTTACACGATAATTTCTGTCAAAATTTACAGTTTTTGATGAAGTTTTTCCATATGTCGATGATATCTTCCTACAGAGCGAAGATGCTGGATATTTCTTGTATGAAGTCGCCGATTTTCGAAAAGTGAATTGCGTTGATTTGTTGTTGTCATCACTTGTATTTAAGATCCTATTATTGCTCTTCTGTCCGCCACAATTATTGCATAAAACGTCTTGAGATGGTAAACTTCCATCCGAATTGTCACTTTCCGAGTTCGAACTGATGTAAACACTTCGACGTTTTATTTTATCATCGCTTTGTTGTTGTTTCATCCGTTGCTCCAACAGTTTCAATGGAGTCCTTTCCTTTTCCGCTCTCCTCTTCTTATTTCTTGTGATTGTATCCATACTGTCAATGAACAGATAAAGATCGCCTTTTTCAAAATTCGTTGTATCGATAAATTTCGGAAAAGCATTTGCTGCAACCGTTTCTGTCATTTTCTAATAAATATTTATTTTACTGAACACTAAATGAATAAAATTCTTTCCTATTTCTCTCCTTCGTCGCTAGCTACTGCTTCAAATGGCCGCCATCCACTTCTTTTTAAATCCTGTCATTTGCATATATTGCAAAGCCACATAAAATATTCAATTTCCATAACTTTATTACTTTCTTAAATCTCCAAGGACTATAATAATAAACTCGTTTGCTTGAAATCCTTAAAATTCCTAGAATGTGAGGAAACCGACACATTTTCCCAGGTATTAAGATTTTTCCAAGGCATGCAATTAATGAGCGCAGGACACTCTCACCTTTCCCAGAAACCAATAATTTCGCAATTATCAGTTTGCAAAACTTCAAAGGCAGCGGGTTTTTATTTTCATCCTATAAACATTGAATGGTTTTTTGCGACTGTGGTAAGAGGGAAAGTGTTGGAAATATGTAAATTATTTCTGGGAAAATTATTGCAGGTCAATAAAACCTGGCTTAACAACAGAACTTGGTTTAAGGATGTTGCCATGAAAATTTATGTCCGTTCCTGGTACCATTCGACAGTTTATTAAATATGCACTCTTTAATGTTTGAATGTAATTCTACCAATCATCACTTAGAGTAAAGGCCTAAAGAGTTATGAAACGAAAATCAATATTATTTCATTAAATAATAAAAATTTCTGTTCAAAGGTCGTGATAAAAATTGATGTGTTATTTCTCTTCTATTATGTACCCGCCACAAATAGTACAACCTTCAATTATTTATTGATTACCTGAACCTTCAAATAAATGTATTGTTTCGTTTAAAAAGGTTTACAAAGTGATGCAAATTGTATAAAAGTTGTTTTTATTAATTAAAATACAAGAACATTTGTTTAAATTATTTTTTTAGATAATTTTATCGGAATTCAAGTACACACCTCCGGAATCCAAACAAGATTTTGATGATGAAATAAACTTAATCAAACTGAGCACCTTCAAAATCGCCATATCTGTGGTGTCATCGATTTCTTTGAATGATTCTTTTACTTTCACTGGTACCAAAGCATTTTCACTATTAGTATTTTTAATTGCATATTCACTGTTGTATATCATCAAAATTTTGTCCTTAATTTTATCACCCAATCTTCTGTTCCTCCCACGATGCTCATATGATGGTCTGCCACTTAATTTCATATTAACTGGAACGATATTTTGATCCTTGGAACATTTCAAATGTTTAGTTTTTGTTTGCTGTCTTCGTGAGATATTGTTATAAAATTCGATTCTTTTTTTCACTAATGAACTTTTTCCTAACTCTTCACGCAACGATGTATCCTCCATTTTAAATTAACAAATGAATAATTAGCTGTACTTTTAAGATCTCAATCTCAATTTCGATTTGACTTTTCCTTTGCCTTTGAAACTAATCTTGTGCGTCCAAATATCGCTGAACGGCTTGTATGAGCACTTGAAAGCAAAGCAAAAGGCTGAGAATTTTGTGAGACTTGTTCAAGTATGTTCACTGTTCAGTTCTCTGTGTATATAATAAAGATATTTCGAGTCCTTGAAATTTTTTCCTTCAATATATGAGAAGTGTTAAATAAGGGAAATTTCTTTGAATTCCTCCAAGAGGACGGAAAATATAAAGAAAATAAATCTCACACTTTTATTATTAAAAATTGATTGCTTTGTTTGAATTAAAATTCAAATTTTGACTGATTTTATTTTCAATTTCAGCCTCCTGAGAATGAACTTCAGAAATCACATGACAACACAACAGCGTTAAGTGAGCATCAATTGCGTGTTCAGGCATCTCTGCAGCGCCTAAACATACCCGATTGGTACCGTCAATATAGTTCAACACCGAAAGCAACACCGACAACAGAATCTGGCTACAAGCCGGGCAATTTTGCACGGAAGCGTACTTCAGATTCGGGCCGATGGACTGGCCTCAATTCAAAGACCACATCGCTCAGTTCGCTTGGTTCACAGCGATCCGATCGTAGCCCACTATTGCTCAGTCCATCCGCGCACAGTCATCATGGAGGTCAGATAGGTTTCTCAAGATGGTCAACATCATACTTAAATTCAACACAAACATCACCGAGCGTCTCGACACGTGGATCATTCTCACGAGGTGGTCCAGCCAATTCTAGTTTTATATCTGTTGGTGGAACATCAGTCAGGAATTCATTTAGGCAGCCATATCTCGGATGGAGGAGTCAAGAAAAACTCTCTCAACCTAGAACACCTCATGAAAGGTAAAACTTATTGCATAAATCCAATAATTATAATTTATTGTTAATTATGAAATATTTTTAGACTAGCGTCTTCATTGCTATCGCAAAAACCACCGAAACCAGAACCTGCCGTGACACCTGAGATTCAGTCTTCCATCAAGGAAGTCACATCAGCTATTGTGCACTACGTTAATGATCAGAATAATCGAGCTCCTCGAAGCCGATCAACAAGTCCAAGTTCGAGGTAAAAAAAAAATGTTAAGAACAACAAAGCAAAAACTATTTTGCAACTGCGAAAATCCGCATCGAATCAATTTTCCTCATGAAGAGTTTTTGAAGTGAGCGAACCAAAAAATCGAACGATTTGTCCTTATTTAAAAAAAATAATAATGGATTTTTGAATTGCCGTAGTACGGAATTGGATTGAAGCCAATAAAAACATACTCCCACTGCCCACAACTTTCAAATACTCGACTTCCTTGCTTGCTCTCAACAGAAACGTCCTTAACTTTTTTGTGTGCATTTTCTTCATATGCAAACTTGCATGCAGCATGCACGACTCCGTCTTGTAATTTAATATACAAGCCCCCAAGAGTTAGAGTGCATCCGCAACAAGGCTGGAGTAATGGGGGAATGAGCCAAGAAGTACAGCGAAATTTGAACTGAAAATTCACAACGGACGACCTCCCGTGTTATTATTACTTTAACCCGTTGAGGTGCAGGAGCAGACCTTTCCACAGGTTAAGTTATTTATGGTTGGTTAGGTTGTGGCTTCCGCCACTTTATCTGACACCGCATATCTCCCCGCTGCTGTCCTTAAAACTGCTTTAAATTCCATTTGTTGAGAAGGTGAAAAGTGTCCTGCGAAGTATTGGATTTTCCGCACCCCCCGGTATGTGCCCGGAACCATGTCCAAATAAAACCACGGAAAAATCAATATGAAAATTTCATTTTTGTTTTACTCCGACAGGGGTGCGGAAATTGCTGGAGAAATTATTGAAAAAGAAAGCATCCTTCAGGGAAATCTAGCGAATTGTTATGAATTTTGTTAAATTTATGAAAAATACTTTCTGTCTGTAGGTCACGAGGTGAAAGTTTAAAGAGGAGTTTACATAAGTCCTGTCATAAATTTTTCCAATGTTTCAGTATCAAGACATGTTTGTTGAAGTCGAATCCTCGGAGAAAGTTGTTGAACATTTGAAGTATTTTTCAAGTATTTGTTTAAACTTTGACGTACGTACAATTAAACAATATTGCAAAGTTCATCCGAATGTGAAGAGACAATTAACTGTGTTTTATTTTACTCTGGCTCTAAGTACATTTTTCTGTGTTGCAGAAAATGCTGGCTTGAAAGTTCGTTCGTTGGTGTTCGACCAGTTGAATCACCGCAAACACCAATAATTGAAAATTCATTTAATGCAAGTTCAAATACAACAACAGCAACATCTTCGATGCATTCTGGCACAACCGATACGCTGCGATTGAATGGAGTTGGTGAGTCAACGATTATATAGAAGAAATACTATGAAAAAATATACCTATCTATAAATTCAACAGAACTTTACTTTAAATAGTTTTAAATCTCATTTAATTATTGTTATAATTTTCATATTTGTTTTTAGATAGATAACAAACAATTGAATCAAGTTAAACAATTTCAAAACAATTAGCGACCATTCATATACAAATGGATCAAACAAATCATTGTGACTTTTTGCTATATTTTTTTATATTTTTGTGTAGAAGTAGAATGCTTTTTACTGTGGAACATTTCTATGTTTATTATTTTGTCCTCAAGTGCTTATTTACGAATTGCATATTATTATGAATGCATAGAAAACGTTTAATTCTGGTCTTAATTTTATTATTATTATTATTATTTCTTTCTGTATTAAATATTTAGTATTAAGGTAATTTTTGTGTATAATTTATAAAACAAAAAAATTCTTATTTTTGCTGATGGATAAAATTATGAAGACAAGTTGAAATGATAAATTAATCAAAATTGCTAATTCAGAGTTTGTCTGTTTGTTTTTGTTTAAATAATAGTGACAATCAAATGAATGAAAATCAAAATTTTAAATTGATAAATATTGACATATTGTTAAAACTGAAAAAAAAAACACAATTTGAAGTGTGTTGTTTACATATTTTTTTAATAACGTATTACGTATTATTCACGCGCGCCAAAAATCGGCTTTTTGCGAAATACACATAGGTATTTTCAATACTTTTTTACATGAAAATTTTACCACAAACATTAAGTTAAAAGCAAACAACGAAGAATTCATCAACGAAATATGAAATTTTGAAAATATTGCTCTGCAAACATTATTTAAAAACAATCGGCAAAAGTAAGAACATTCAATGAATCACAACAAAACATTACATTTCATATATAAAATACATTTTTTGACTTCTCAATAAGTATTTAAAATTTATTCATTTATTTAACGTAAGAAACGAACTACACAACTTACATTCTATGCTCTCTGAAAATTATTTAAATTTATTACTATTATGTTGTAAAACTTATCATTAATCTAATTTATTGTACAATTGTTGTAAACAACTCCCAACAGTCAATTTAATTAAACTTTCCGTAAGATTGTTTCAGTTAAAAATGTTGATAGCAAATAAATAATATTATAAAAGTAATGTGTTGCATTTAACACAAAACAACTTTCATGAAGTGCTCTTATTCAATTGAATTAAATTTAATTACAACATTATATAAGAAAATGCATTTTGATTCAATCGACTTTTTATAAATATATTTTATTCACTTTTCGTTCAATAAAAATGAATAGTTAACGTTTTCCTTTAGTTTATAAACATTATGAAAAAGGGAATTGTATAAAGATATAATATTCTTGTTTTCTTTTATTTCTCTTAGTTTATAGAAATGAGTTTTTTCCTTAAAAAGTGAATAAATGTTTTTCATAAATTATATTCCGTGTTATGTTTTGCATCGTTTTATTCTATTTTGTTTCCAGTCATGCGGCATTGCGAAATAAATTCTAGATTGAAATATTTTTGTTATTTTTGTTGCATTTTCTCTAAGTATTCGGTATTTGAAATTTCTTTAATTTATTCCATTCTGCATCATTGAGTTTTGACATTGATATTAATTGTTGATAGTTTTAACGAATAATTATTCATGAGAAATCTGTAAACCGAGACTTCTTCGTCTTCAATGAATTGAAAACTCTAATTGGATATTTTCATACTTCATAGGTTTCACATATACATCTATTTAAAAGGGGAATTACCTCTGAATTTTTAACGTTTTTTTTTGAGTACCTATAACAAAACAATGCAGGTAAGTTTTCCTGCAAAAACTCTTGTAAATAACCAAAAACTGATCCTAACAATCCTCAGTAGGTTAACAGTTGCATCCAGCTAGAAGTATTTGAATTATTGTCGAAATTTGGTGATAAATAACGAACAATCAAATATTAATATTGAATCTAAATAAAATTCCCGAAATTTACGTGTCGGTCTTTATTTAAATACTATAAATGTTTACTTATTTCTACTGTTGTATAAAACTACTTGAGTGTTGAAGTTAGTGAGAGTGAAGAGTTTTTGAACAATGATTTCAAGATATTCAAAATGAATTATACATGAATAATTGTATGTTTTGAAAATTTGTGTTGTTTAGAAGTTTTGAAAATTTTAATTTCTGCTTGAAAATATTTTTTTACTAATCTATTTTTAAGAGATTTGTTTAATGTTTTACTATTAATGAATTTATGTTGATAACACTTTCAATATTTTGCCGTGATGGTATCTAATTTTCGTATTATTTTGGTACACTTGCTTTTGTTCGTAAGCAAAATTTACTTTCCTCTTGGTTAATATTATTTAAAATTTTTAAATTGCTTAAAGCGCGTGGAAGCATGAATTTTATTTAAATTGTTTTCAAAACATTTAATTTACCAATTTATTTTCCCAATCTAAGCTTTTAGAACTGAAATTACACAGTTAATAAAATCGCTCACGTTAGAGCTAGGCTTACAACTCACTCCTTAGTCCTTATATATTGTAATTGCGTCTTCGGCTGTTGTTTATGTACGAAACAACTACGAAAAAACTTAAACGTTGATCGAAATATTTTCAGAGCTCTCAGTTTTCAGTTCTTCACTTTCGCTGCTTTTTTGCTAGTTTGGAATTTACATTGGAAAACAAAATTTGTAGACTAAGGAATTATAATTTTACAAAATTGAAAAAAGTTCCCTGTAAGAAGAATTATTTCTTTTTTAGTAAAATCTGTTGGTAGTTAGTTATTTTTAAATGTTGAAAATGTTATCTAAGCCCCATAAAACTTATGCCACTGTTAATTGCATACGAAACCCTGTAAAAAATACCAAAAAATTTTCAAAATTTTTCAATGTTGTTCTCAATAGAATTTGGGATGAAACGCATTTACAGTTGAAGATCGTGATGATCTCGTCTGTCCCAAATTTATGCAAGCTTTTTGTACATACGTTTTGGTAACATTCATTCTTCAAATTTGTAAGTGTACTTGTCAATTGTACGTATAGCCATTAAAAATTCTAATTCACCATGATGATTTCCAAAAATGATCTCATTCAATTTTGTTGCTTGGTTTTGTATTTCACGTAACTATGTTTTTGTGTTTCACATTCTCATTCACTGCTTAAAGTTTTTCATCTTTCACAATCGCATTTAAAAATAAATGATTTGAAAATTTAAAGAAAATATGCTTTTTTTTGTAAATATAAAACAATGGAATCAAGTCCACTAAATTACGACCCCACTATATAGCAACACCTTTGCCATCATTGTCCATCGCACCCGATCGTTCATCGCCGAGTTCAGCATCGCTAGAAGACGTACTAGCGTCACTCCTAGGATTACCAACCGATACCTATAGGTCCACAGGTATGAACCTGTAAGTTATGTTCCATAAAAAGACAATTATTTTATTTTAAAGATTCTTATTTAAAAAAAAAAAAATAAAAAAAAACTGATTTGTTCCGCTCAAAAAGCATTTTATTTGGTGCAATTTGTGCAGAGCCAAAGGATCAAATCAGTACAGCAGAACGCCTACAAAAACCCAAAGAAGACGCAATTACATGCTATTGATCACAGACCACAAGACTCAACAATTATGATTTAGACATTAATTAAGTAATTTTTCTGATTTCAAGGCGATACAGCTAATGAGATGAGAATGTTCGACGTAACTTCAACTTCATCCAGCACCCTGCAAGTGGAACAGAATCGATTTAGGCGAAGGAGCGAAGGCGATGCCCAGAAGCAACACCAGCAACAACAGTCAACCCCACAAATCCATATAGGTGCTAACAATGCCAGTGACACGTCTTTGCCGAGTCAGCCATCGCGGCGAGTTAGCTTGGATTCCAGTGAGTCAAAAACCACGTCCGAAATTTTCGTTAAGTGTCGCAACACAAAATGTGACCAATCAGCGGCAGCGGGTGATGCCAAGAAGTTCTACAAGAGTTGCCACAATTGCTCGCATCTGTATTGTTCGCGGGAATGTCGAAGGGCACATTGGGAGAAGCACAGGAAGGCATGTTTGCATTCCCGAGTGTCGAATCTGTGTAGGCAAGTACTTTCGGCCTGCAAGGACGACCCAGACACTCTCCGGCATCTGAGTTTGCTGGCCCGCAAAGGATACCTATCGCAGGGCAGAGGAGTTGTTAGAGTCCTATTCCGAAGTCCAGAAAACTCTGAAGGATTTATCAAAAATGGTTTCCAATGCCTGGGCGAGGCGTCCTATGTTAGATGGCCAGATCTGATGCCCGCAGAAATGGGATTGGAGCTGTATTCTGAACTATTGAAGCTGAGCACTGAATACAAACCAGAATCGAAAATGTTGATCTATGTTGCCATTTGTGTCGTATCTGAAGCACCGGGAACAGCAACAGCACCCGTCAAATGGGAACGACAACTAGTCTCCCGGTGTGCCAAACTGAAAATCTGTAAATCTGTTCTATCTGAAGTGGATCAAATACAGCAAAAAGTAAACCTGCCCGAATCGTCTACAGACATTATCATACTAACATTCAATCCTCAAAAGTGTAATAACCCACCACAACGTGAACTGATATCCACAAACATCCAATCCATTCTCAACAGACGAGGAGTGATCCTGCGCAAACACTATCCAGAAATCTATCAACGCTTACAAAGCTATACTGACGGTCAAACTGATCGCTTCATGCCGATTACTATACATCCCCGTGATAACCAAACCGGACAAGGATTCGTCTGCATCATGATGCCAAATCACGGCGACAACGACTTGGTACGGCTTCCTGTTTCGGACACTGGCAACAAAGTGGTTGTTACTATAGACGTGGGAGAGGAGCTTTTGGCGAGTTGACTCTATAATGGGAGGACTAATTTTTAAAGATTCCCTTTTTAAAACGATTAAACATTACCATTGTTTTAAATAATATGCTATCATCTAACATGAACTGGTTGATCACAATTGCTTTCTAAGCTCTGTGCGTATAAACAATATTCGTTGTAAATTATTTCTATCACAATTTGAATATTTTATGTTGCAATAGTGCCTTATTTTTTGAGAAGATAAAATTCACTTGTTTCTTTTAATTTCACTTCTCCATTTAAATTTTCTGTAATAACGAACAGTTTTCCGCAACCTTTTTAGTGAAATTGTAAAAACATGCTCTTAAGAGGAGGTTCTATTCAGCTAAAAAAAAGTCCAAAATTCCCTCAAAACTGAAATTTTCAGGTTAAAAAAAATTTCCAAAATCAATTTCGATGAGTTCAATTAATAACTTTTACCGAAATGCTTTTATTCAAAATTTGTTTTAAATCGCTTGAAAAATAAACGGTAGTACATTTTAGTAACTAATATGTAGTAAATAAAAGCAGTTCATCTTCGCACAAAGTTATTCTTTAGGTGATATTATAATGAAAAACACTGCAAATTTTACACAACGGTTTATTATTTCCAAAAAATGTGACATTTTTCAAGTCACGGCTAGATGGCAGTAGTGATCATGTGAAATGATTTCACGTTTTTTGATCCACCAACAAATGGAATAATTTATGGAGATTAAAAATTTCAAAATTCTATTACTCAAAAACCAATTGATATAAATCCATACAATAAAATGTGTTCTATTGAGTAATATTAGAGCATTGTATATTCCGAGTTTTATGAAAAAAGCTTGAACGGTTTCGGAAATATGATTTTTTCAATATTTGGTTCCTCAATTTCCCCCCCTCAAAATACGTCGATCGGACCCACGAGCTGTTAGGACCGTTGTCAGATGTCACTTGATTTTTGAACCAAATTTAATTAATTTATCTCCAGTAGTTTCCGAGAAAAAGCCTGGACGGCGGACGGGGGACGGCGGACGGACGGATTTTTTTTTATTCGTTTTTTGAAATCTACATATCTCAAAACGTAAACTGACAAAATTTCAGGGGGGGTTATAATTTTTTTTTTCGTGTTCGATTACATAGGTTTATTATTGAAAATAATAAACCAAAATGCCTGAAATATTTTCACAGCGAAAATTTTTCAAAAAAGTATAAAATTATCCTCTAATAATGTATTTATCCATAATTGTTGAAGTTGTGATTTTAAATGTATTGTAACAATAACTATAGTGATTGGCTTTTTGAATTTATGATCACCAGTTCCAATTAGATTATTCAATGAATTAATTTCTATAAAAGATTGAGATAAGTATTCAAACGAGTCCACTAAAACTTATGCTTAAGTAAATTTGCTAATTACATTAACCTAAAGAAATTGCGGCCAAAAGAATAAATAGGACTGCTCACTGAAAAAATCTTTGTCAAGAAGGCTTGGTGAGAACAAAAAAAGGCATAAGACAAACGACGCTTAATGAACTTTTAATGCATTTAAAAACACTAAGAAACTGCGATTGAGGATGAGGAAAGGGAATGAAAATAAAATCATTCATGACAAATACTGAACACATTTTTACATTAAAAAATACTATATTTTAGTAAATTTATGTTATTATTAGAATTATTAGTAGATAAAAAAATTAATTTCATTTATTTTATAGGCGTAAATAAAACTAAATCAAAATGTAAGCGATTCTTTATTTAAAATGCAATTTCCTGGGACATTGTTTTGTACCTATACCTACATTTGAACTTGTATGTTTTTGTTTAAATTCAAACAAAATCGAGCAACTATCGCAATGTTATGTAGTTTAATTCATTTATTATTGTTACTTTTGTAAGTTTCTAGCTAATATAATTAAAATTCACAGCGTTTTTATTAGTATTGAAATTATTATAAAAAACATAATAAAATAATAAAATTTATGATATCAGCGAAATGAGGTCCTGCGATCTAAATTGAACCGAACGAAGAGTCAAGAGATATTTAATGCATTAAATTAGTCAAATCTTTTTAAATTTATCAAATGAAGAATAAAAATGATTAAACAATTGTACCAAAAAAAATCATATATATTGTTGTTAGGAATTTTTGCATACGAAAATATAATTAATGAAAGTAATGTCACTGAAATATTGTGAGCAATGCAAGTTATTTGTTGCGTTCTTTTGATATATTATTATTATTGATATATTATGTACTTATAATGCAAAGTCATTAAAACATTTACAAATTAATTAATAATGGTATTCAAATTTAGAATTGTACTATTGATAGCCAATGGAGGAGACCACAACACATTTACAGCAGCTAGGCTCCAGACGGTGGCGTTTGTTTTTATTTCTTCGATTACAATTTAAGCCAAACTAAAGAGAAAAATACAAATTATCCGAAAAAAAACTTGTTTGTTTTATTGTACAAGAACCTATCACCAATTTTCCACAGATGAATGCCACAGAAACGTTTAAATATAATATACCTAGATCAAGTTCAAAACTGGAAATTAAACCAAAATCGTTTAGTATAAGGTAACCCCACACCTTATCACTAATATTAAACCCAACGGGGGAGTGGATTAATGCAACAATTTCTTTTTAGGTAAAAATTATTTTTACCATTTGGATGAGTCCATTCCAAAAAAACACATTTATTTTTAAAACGAACCATTCTTGGGACATCCCCCTCGTGTAATCCACATTGACCAATCGATCTAAACAGAAAGATGTGAAATTCGGAAGGTCCTTACGATGAAGTCCACGACGATGAAGAAATTCGGGAATGAATGAAAATAAAAATAATGAATGAACGAACATAAATTAAATACACCCAAATGATTTTCCTTAAGGATTCATGAACCGCGATATACGAAGGAAATGTGGACTACTTTTAAATAAAACAAACGTTTAATATTTCATCTTTAATTATTATTTTTAAAAATTGTTTTCTTTTTGTCATTTAATAATGTACATTTAAGTTTTATTTTGTCAACCTTTTACCTTTTTTTTGTTTTTTTTTCGTTATATTTTTTTAAAGATTTTTTACGTATTCCAACTGCAATTGTTTTTGCGTACGTTGGATTTTTAATTAATTCCAAATTACGGTGTCAACGTATCTTCGACATTTGAAATTCTTTTCGTTTTTTTTTTTTTTTTTTTGAAAAATTTAATCTATTGAAATTTTGTTTTTTTTTGTTTTCAATTAATGACAATAAAAGTTTTGTTAAGACATTTCATTCGTTCGTAATTAATTAAAAAAATGTAGTGCAATGTTACGACATAATTAACATACGTCCTTAAGGTTCGCTGAATTAGGAATTTCTTAATTTCTTGGAAGAATTTTGCGGTATATTTTCGCATTACATAAATAATTAACTTACAGTTTTTGTTGTTATTTTTTTATTGCATCGATTTTTTTAAGGCTTGAAATGTGTAAACATATTTTAACTTTTGTTTCGTTTGCACTATTTTTATAGAACCGTGTTGGATTTCGAGATTATACTCTATGATTGGGACAGAACGAACACTAAATTGCAGCTTTCGAAAACATACACATAAACACGATTACGGACATGATATAAATTTTATATAAACCGCCTGAATTCTACTGAGGTCGCTTAAGTTTTACTTACTATGCAAAATTCACGGTACAGTAAAAAAGTTTAATAATGCCAAAGAAATATCATTTGTGCCAAATATGGTAGATGTGAGATCTTTGACGCCATTCAAAAGTAGAACAAAGTAATACAAAAACGAAAAACTAGCGAGAAAGAATGAAACATATGCTTAAGGTACTGATTTCTAACTTATTAAAACCACCCAAAGGATCAAATTATAAGCATATACCTGCAATAAATAAAATTTTAAATAGAAATAAATTTGGAAGACGGTCAACGAACCTAAAAAGTAACTTCTGAAAAACGCAAAATTCAGCTGATTTCTAACGGAAGATTATTGATTAAAAAACTTAAAAAAGGCATATTATTCAATGCAATTGTTAATAATAACATTGTCCTGTCTTGTATGCCATAAAGAAAATCAAGGAAAATATAATACAAATAACAAAATCAACAAAAGATTCCGACCCTTCAAGAAGCATTATGCACTAATTACAATACAAAAATTATCGCAGACTTAACAATTTTGCAACTAACTAAACTATGAATGATTCTCGATGTTCGGACAGTGAATAAAATAAAATATTTTTTTAAATAAATTTTATTATAAAAAAGAAAAAATGAATGAATGTACTTAAAACAAAAGGGGCATTCACGTATGAACTGCTCTCACATCTAAATTATATTTATCAATTTTATTTTGCGTGGCAAAGAATGTTGATTTACGATGATGATTGTTTTAGTGTACTTTTTCGATAAATTCCTCCTATCGCATTTTTTTTTTGTCATAATTTCCGGCTCTAAATTAAATTTACAATAAATTCAACAAATTAACTTAGTAATAGAAAGAAACGAAAATTGTTCCTACACGATAATATTGAAAAAATTCAAGCAAAGAAATATTTCAATTCCAAACGATTATTTTTTGTTTACATTCATGTTTTTTATCTTTACCAATGTAAAAACTGTAATTAGGCTGGCTGCACGAAATCCACGTTGTTCGTGATACCATGTACATATTATTTTTAAAGAATGTAATATTCAATTTTTTGTAATGAATGGTTTTTTTTAGAATATATTTTTTAAATTAAATCATTGATGTGGTAGCCAAATTATTGCATTCGCATGAGTTTTCGGGAATAAAGGACTTCGGTTTTATCTATTATTCGTATTTTGAAAAATAACTAAAACAATTACGATCTTAATTTCATCATTTTCTCATCCAGAATTATTACAAATCAATTCAGGTCCTTGTCTTCTAAGTACTTATATTCAAAGGTGAATCCCTCTTTTTTTCTCTGGCCCCACTTCTCATAATCGAAGTAGATGTACGTGCCCTGAAAAATAATAGGAGCATAATTTCCACATAATCTAATTTATAAACTAATTATTTAAATTGCATTCATACTAAGAAGGATTACGCACTTGCTCATAGTCGTCATTTATGATTTTTGGTTCCTCGTGTCGTTGGAACCACATCATATACTTCGTATGAAATCTCCAGCTTTGTTTTTTTAAAGCTTTGGCGGCCAGATACTGGGCCTTTGTTCCTTCCATGTAATAAAATACAAAGAATAGAGTCTCCGTTGATAAACGCTGGAAAAATTCGACCGTGTCCGAATGTGGAAGTTGAGTCTAAAAGAACAGATAAAAGCAATAGAACTATCTTTTGATAACTACGAAAATCATTTCAAGTATATTAAAGCAAAACAAATGACTGATAGAATAACGGCAATAGTGAATAAATTAAATGGATTTTTCCATGTGAAGCAATAAAATTTATGACCGAAAATAATACAAACCTGTGGAAAATGAGGTGGAGTTTGTACCGGCTGTCTGTGCAGGTATGTTGTAAGCTTTTCAGAATCACTTGGGGTTGGCAGGTGGTAATACGCCGCTTCCATCATTTGGAATTGCAATTGATGCTCTTTGTGAAGCGGAGACGGCCCCAGAGGCGCAACACCAAGCAATGGTGGTATATGTGCTTCGTTTGTTCCAACAAAAGATTTGATACTACTTGGTAATGACCCCGAGGAAGGTGTCGGCCCGTTCGTACTATTGGCAGTTGTTTCCGTTACGGCTGGTGAGAAATGCTGTGAGGATTGCTGTTGTTGTCTTGTATCTACATTCGGTGCTGGAGCGGAAATATTTGAATCCACCGCGGCTCGATTGATTGCTTCCTGAGCCATTGTTTTCAACGTTGACATAGCATCGCAACTATTTACACTGATAACTGACGATGGAGACTTATGTGGAATAGGTCCATTCATTTGTTTCGGTGATAAAAGTCCTGGAGATGCACGACTGCTGCTATTCACCGAATTCGTGCTAATCGGTGACACGCAATTTGTTAAACCACTTCCAATACTACTGTTATTTGCTGCCGCATTAACAGCAGTGCAAATCACAGCGCTGCTGTTGGAAGAATTTAGTGAGGAGGAATCTGATGATGACACTGTTGTTCCAGTCACCGAAGGATGTTGTCCCACCGCAGATGACACACTTAATGTAACGCTCGACTGATGATTGGCATTTGTCGCTGGATGCTGTAACACTGGTCCTGGTAATTGTGATCCTACTATTGAGGCTGCTGATGCCGCCATCGTGTAGGATGTTGGAGGGTGCACTGGACCATTTTCAAGGTGTGCTAGAAAAATATAAATAAAGAGAACTATTAGTATCAAATGTTCACTAGAAAAATGTGCATTGTTGCAGTACATGTGTTGTTTTTAGCGACAGCAGCAAATGCAATTGGTGGTGCCGGTTGAATCACAGATTGCGCCTGAATAGTCGTTGCGGAATTTATATTATTTGCAGTCGGATGTTGCAGATTAGTAATTGCCATTGAAGTTGAATTCGTGGTACCTGATGTCGTATGAGATTGATTTTTACTAGGTGTAGAACTAACGATAATTTTACTTTGTATCGTCGGCCCCGAGCTATTGTTACTCGATGAATTCGAATTCGCATCCGTTTTGTTATTCGCTCGAACAGCCGTTGGTTTCACAGGCTGCAAACGCAAACATCAAATTAAAACGAATCTCATTGTATGGATAAAACGTACTTTTACTTTACTACTGGCATTATTTTCATTTTTATTTCGTTTGTCAGCTGCTGTAAAATCCACTGATGTTGAATCACTACTGTAGTTAAGATTGTTCGCGTTACTACAGTTCAACGCGGCCGGCGATTGCACAGGACTCGTCGCCGATGCCAAACTGCTCGGAGATCCTCCCGTCTCGTTGCTGTTATTGCTATCCGTTGTCGCAGATGATGGAATTCCTAATGATATACCTTTAACACATTTTTCTTTAGTTTTAATAAATTGTTATACACAAGTGTATAAACGATACTTACCAGTTCCGGATAATTCAACCTCATCCAGCCCTATTATATCGTCATATATGTACTCGTTTTCTTCAAAGTCGGGCTCTTGCGAGGACTCTATGTAGTACTCAACATCATCTTTTATTCGACGCACCTAAGCAAAACAGTCCCATTTGAATTGTTCACTCCAAAAGAAAACAGAGCAACACTTAACGAAAACAACTCCTACCTGTTCAACTTCAACTCCATCATTGTCCAGTAATCTTAATAGCGTTTCAAGCTTAGTTACATGGAATTTGTGTCTGTCCAGTTTTCCCCTCAACTCATCCATTCGATCTTGTTTATCTCGATCTAGTCGTTTCTTCTTTCCAGCTAGCAGCGATTCAATTTCACTCTCATACTGATCGATTTGTATTTGCAGTGAACTAATCGAAGTTGTCAGCCAACTTCGAATTTCATCCTTAACTCTTTGGGCGGGATCTAGTTTTTGGGCCGCTCCTAAACCTTCCTTAGAATACGCTTTTGTTTTTGTCTCACGCTCAACAACTTTAAATCTTTCCATTTGCTGTGAAATTGATAGAAAACACACATATACTATATAGAAAATAAAAAGTCATATTGTGCTTTTGAAATAGAGAAACAAGAAATATTTAAGCCATTCCCAAATGAGCAATTTATGTGTACCGTTATAGCTTTCCGTATGTACAAGCGGCGAAAGAGGTAAAAATTTTTCGACAGCATTCTATACATTTTATATTGCCGTCGTACCATGAGAAAACTGGGAAATATTTTTCCAATAAAACACTTTTCTTTCGTAGCGATTATAAAAAAAAAAAAAAAAAACCAATTTTGCGATTATCGGTAACTAAATAACATTCAAGAATAACGTAACTCGACACAACACAGGAAAAATACTTTAATAATATTAAATTAACTATATTAAAACAAAACACGCATCAGATGGACTTTCAATATCTAAATCCAGCCTCGTTTCTGATCACAATGGTGGAATTTGTTGAGCTTACTCGACACTGTTAATTAACAAACTATTTTTTCGAAAGAGCTGCCACCTTCATCACTCATCGGTTTCAAATTCGATATGCAGAGGACGTGATTCACAATCCCGAGTCAGATTCGACCGGCAGCAGTGGCAGAGTGGGATTCGAAATAACATTCCAGCCAATCGGAAACGAATGTTTTTCCAACATATCCATATCCCCTCTCTCTGACTCTGTGTTGGGGCACATGAATTGACAATACATACGAGAAGTTCTTTTGCACCGATAGGTGACGTCTATCCATCCCGTTCTTTCTTAACAGCAGTCCTATGTACGAAGCGACAGCAAATGTTCGAAATTCAAATGCGCAATAAGTTTATTCCAATTAATAAGTGCAAATGCCGAGCAATGCCGTTCGCACTCGGTAGAAAAAGGAGTCAATTTACCACCATTTGTGCGGCTGAACAACCGAATTACGCAGAATTATTTTTATGACATTGCATACATCTTTCGTTAAGCTGCCATTGCACGTACAGGTTTCCCTCTAGGCCACAGCCCTCAGGCTTCCCTTATGTCAACTGCAAAGCATTGCCTGGTAAGTCCTAAACCTCGAGGGAAACCTGTACGGTATCTGTATACCGTATGGGAACCTTTATAAACGTGTTCTTGCGATTTTTTCTTGAAATGAGTTATGTTCTTACCCATCAAATGCGATTTTCGATTCTCGAAATATATTTTATGTTTTTATTGTAAGAAAATGGTTACACGCGGTTCACATCAGCATTTCGCCTAGTTTTACTGTACCCTTTTATGGCGTGAGCTCCGAAAAGAAATATGTAATCAAAAAACATTTGAACGATAAAATGCAATAAATACTTTTTCTAATAGAGAGAAGTAGTAAAGGGAAAAATACGTACTGTTTCAATGAGACGTCGATTTTCCAGGAGGGCACTTTTATCCTTAATTTCTGCGGATGCAATCCATGATTTAATCTGATCGCGCAGCCGCTGCAGCTTTTTGATTTCCTTCTTGAGATCGGCCTCATATTTCTCCTGATTATCGAAATATTCAATTTGCACATCACTCTATATATTTTATCAAAACAATTGTAAATTTCACCTTCTGATTACTATTTGTTGCATTATGAACTTTTTGCCAAATATCTTCGAATGTTTCTACTCCTTCAGTCACTTTTTTCAGACATCTATCTATTTCACCTGTTTTGAATAAAAGATAAACGGTTTACAAATTTTGAATGCGTTGGGGAAAAGGGCGGCAGTTCAAATAAATCAGATCTTTCAAATCCTTGTAGGCGAAGAACTAATCTTGTTATTCAGAGATAGCTTGTAATTTCTTCTAATTTATAAAATCGAAGGACGCAGACAGATCAAAGAAAATGTTATATCGGTAACACCCGCCAACACGGTGTCGCGAAATGAAAGTACTTTATGAACTTAAAAATATGTCCTTTTCGTGAAAACATGCAATTAATTATAGATGTAAATTTTTGTAACAAATTGCGGAGCGTTCCTACTGACTTTCAGTTCTCAATTCGATTTTCTCGAAATACATACATATTATATCTACCGTGTTATAGCTGGGATAGCTGCATAATTCCTTAACCCTTTTTTCTGTTTCAATTAATGTGAATCACGAAAATCAAAATTTGCAATTCAACAAAATAAAAAATCGATTCAATTCAGCTTTTTTAAGCCCCGGAATATTTCTAGTTGGTATTTGAAAGACCAATTAATTATCTAAACCTTATACTTAGAAAAACAAAATGAACTGCATTTCGATGTATGATTTAGAGAAAGCGCGTCCAAAAATTATTACAATAAGCAAATGTATGGAGAGCAATACTAATAAAAAAAAAAAGAAAAAGTTTCACTTTTGAGCAAATTCAAGAGCTTTTAACATGAATGAATGTAATAAGTACTGAATATTATAAACTATACAAGAAAAAATTGCTTTAGTAACGAAATCGGTTAAAAACTTTTCAGTTTTATTTAAGAACAAATTTTGGTTTTTGGTAATATTTGTTAGTGGAATAAAAAGGATAATATTGTAAATGGTCATAATTAAATCAAATGTGAATGATGAACTACTTTTTGGATTTTTAAAATTAAATGAGAAAAGCAGGTAGTTTTTGTTTTTACAAATATTATTGTTAGAAGGCTAACAAGATAAAAAAAAAATAACTAAAAAATTTCCAGGAATGCAAATAAGAATTCAGAAGTTATTAAGCCAAGCAACAGGAATTTCGTTTAAGAATTAATTTTCTAATATTCTCAGCTCCTATTCATTTATTTTGTATCCCCAGGTAAGGACAATGGAAATGTGAAACTGTTTCACAACTCTACAGGAGCAATTTGTTTCTGAATTCGGAAAATTCTGCTTTTCCCGCCCAAGAGAGTTCAACTGCTGTTTACTGTCTCTAAAATTAAATTAGCACGCGCAGTGAAATTAATTTAGCAATGCCCGATTTTCCGTTGCTGTGCGTTCGCGAAAATCTTCAAGTAATTCAACTGCGAGCGGAGGTGAGCGTTTTTATCTTTACGAGCGAGAGGAATCTAGATTCTAGATTCGGCGGCAGTGTTTCAGCGTTGAGGCAGGAGCAACGTTGTAAATCATCTTGTGATAACTTAAAATCTATGGAAACTGTTGAGCTGGTGGCCCCAAATCTTCCTGATTTGCACCTGCCGGCATTTTGGACGGCGAACACGTGAATATTCCTTGCACCTCGAATTTGATTCACGTTCTCACCAAGAAGCCTTTGTGGTGGAGGTTAGAAGTTTTAGCCAAATATTGTTGGTGTTTACTTCAAATCCGAGTCCCAGAAACGAGCGAAATGCACTAAAACAAATTGTAGACAAATTATGAAAACAATCAAAATCAGCACGGTGAACTCAGCTGGGGAATGCAAACAAAAGATTTCAGATTTGAGAAAATTTTGGAATTTGTTTGGCTTGCCACCAACTCCAAGTGACAACTTCGGCCATGCACCAATTCGAACTCATGACACCTCGCAAACAACAGCGCGGCATCGAAAGAGGCTCTCCTGGTTTGGGTACGATGAATTCGTCATTGCAGCCCCCATAAGAACAAGCTGCGCGCACTTGCTGGCGGCAGGGAGCAGAATGTGCTCCTGAAATCCCAATTAGACATGGGATCCTTGCACCCCCACATCGGCACTTATCAACCATAACGGGTACCATGATTTTCCACTCAAGAATTGTCAATAACAAGCACATCACATTAAATCCATTGCACATTTCCACATGTTTAGTTTGCGATATAAGCCATTCGCAAAAACATAGTTCATTTTTATATTCAATCACAGCAAAATTTGCTGGGATAGAACTTTTTTTTATTGGGAATCTCACCTTGCAACTTTCTCGTCGCAGCCATAGCTATGTAAATATATTGTACCAATAGTCAGACATAGTCTAAACATACAAAATTTTATGAAGAATAATTGTGGAAATTAGTATGCGAAATGCACTAAATATTTTTTAACCGATTGACGCGATTTTTCTGTCAATGTTTCGATTTTTCTGCTTTTTGTTCACATTCCAAGATGGCGGCACACACATTTGCGAGTAAACTAACACAATTTTATGACAATGTCATTTTTGGGGTGCTCGATTTGATTGGGTTGTGTTGGTAATGTATACAATTTTGAAATAAACGATTGACAATTTACACACAGTGAAGAATCTGAACACGTCGATATAAGGTTATTTTGCACACATTTGCGCAATCGGTAATCAAACATTGAATGTTGAATATCACAGATGGCGCACGGGCCAGTTAAATGGTTAAATATTTTGCTCAATGTGCCAAATAATAAAATCCTTATTTATTAATATAATTTGTCTATATTGCTTGTAAATAACTGCTACAACAATTTATTTTATCTACAGGGGATATGTATGCTTTTTGTATATTGTGTAATATTTATATATAAAAATAAAAAACAATTTAATGTTGAACTAAATAAAACACTTGCAACAAGAGATTGAGCACTACCAAAATTTTAAATTCTTAAAAACACTCTACAAAACGAATTTGTACTTTACTCAGATTGCATTGATTGAAAAACAAAACTATGATTTCAAAATATAGTTTTGTTTTTCAAAATATTCCATATCGTACTTTCCCCGAAGAAGAAATTATACGAAAATATAAAAATGGCTACAAGTGCCCTGAAGAAAATTTTGCCAATGCTGGATCGTGTTTTGATTCAAATGGTCCAAGCTCCGTCTGCAACTCCGTCTGGAGTTTTAGTACCAGAGAAAGGACGCGAAAGGATTATGAGAGGTGTTGTTGTCGCCGTTGGTCCTGGAACACGAAACAAAAATGGAGATTTACTTCCTGTAACTTTACAAATCGGTGACGAAGTGCTCTTGCCTGAGTATGGTGGGAAAAGAATTAATGTGGAACAAAATAAATATTACATTTATAAGGAATCTGAAATTTTGGCTAAAGTTATGTAAATTTAATGTTTATTTTCCATTTATAAGCAAATGCGTAGTTTAGTAAATACGGAACAAGTTTAACGTTGATTTTTATTGACATGAAATTCGATTGTCGTTTAAGGATTGCATGATTCCGCACAATTCAAAATTTAAACAAAACACTTCGTGAATATCCCCTTTGGTTGAATTTATTTCCTCGTTTATTCTTTAAAACGAATAATACAATGGTATGTATGCGCTTAAAATACAATACAAAATATATATAAATATATTATGTTGCTACAGCTAAATATTAAATTTGCTTTACAATCATCGCAATTATTATCTCGAAAGGTATGAAATATTTCTTAATGCTATGCAGCATTGAATAAATAAAATTGCATCTAGTCAATTAAAAATAATGTTCTATTTATTGACACACACCGTTTGCAATCTTCAGACTCGCGTTCGTTTTTTGGGGGAACACTTTTTGTTCCTTATATCTAATATGATATAAAAAGCATTAAATTATTCTATTCATTGTTTAAATGATATTGCAAGCGATCTGTACTCTTAAAATTAGCATTTTCATTGTTAATATAAAAATAAAATATTTATAAATGCTCTAATTAAAAATATAAATATAATTTCTATCAGTAATAAAAATTATTTGAAATAATTTCTTGAAGATCTTGATTACAGTGTTAAATTATAAGTGGACGGATATTAAACAAAAACCGTGCAACATAAGCATTGTTTAATATAAATTCAAATAAATGTTCGTTGTTGTTTCCTACATTAACAATGAAAGCATTTGAAATTTTGTTTTTAACTTAACCCTACTTCACTAGCATTATTTACATATAGCAGATAATTTCCAATCATTAATAATTAATCTTTAAGATCGTAATTATAATTGTGTACGATTTAATTGATATGCAAGCAAAATTAAATATGTTTACGTTTAAAATACAAAATTCACTAAATATTTTCGTCTCTCTAGAAGAAAACTTGGAAGTAATAATTCCAGATAAACAATTTCTATAGCCAAGCAATGAAAACCATACATTGATTTTATTTTTTTCTTAATATTTATAATTTGTGCATTTTTGAAAGGACCTTAATTTTAAGTCAATTGTCTTTTATATAATTGAATTTTTTCACAAAGACATAATCACACGAAAATAAAATAACAAAATTATTAAATTCAATTTGATATGTTTTCTAAAAATATACAGAAAAAACTATCACAAATTAAAATTAATAAATTCAACAAAGTTTTCATTTACATTGACAAATCTTAAATAATTTTTGAACATAAAACCAGATAAATAATAAAAGTATAGTCAATTGCAATAATTTTTTAAGATATTCCTTATCAAAAATACACAATATTTATCATTCAAATCACAATAATATACAAGTTAAATGCATTAAAACTTATTTACTTAAATAAATAACAGCTAAAAATGATAAAGAAGTTTAAAAACAAACAAATTTCAAGTCATCGTTGTCTTTATTTAACAAAAAATTACTTTTTAACATATTTTTATCGATCATTTTAAATACTTGTCTGATATATGTATTTTTTTTTACATTTCTTCGGCGATAAATTGATATGAATACAGTCACACCAACAATAATTGGTGAATAACAAAAAATAACCAAACCATTAAAAACAAAGTTTTTTACTATAATTCATCTAATATTTTCATAATGATGCCAATTATAATTTTTTTCATGTAATAATTTCTTCTGTAATAACGGGATAAAAATTTGATAGAATGCATTGCCATCGACAACGAACCTAACTGTAACGAGTTGTAGTTCAATTGTTAATTAATATAAATATGAATTAAAAAATATGAATAAAAACCATTTTCGTGCAATTTTTTTTTACTCTCAACTAATCGAATACAGACAGCATCAGCCGAAAATAAAACTTTGTTAAACCTACGAAATAATAAAGGAACCGAAAACTTAGCATACGTTTAAATAAAATAAATACACCGTTTTAATAATTCCTACAAAATGCTTGTTTAAACGACTCGTAAATACAATATGTACGCAAGAATAAACAAACATAAAAAACATTTCATTTTTTTTTTTTCAAACATCCTAAATAGAAATATTCAATAATATTGAGTAATATTTCTAAAAACTGTTTCAAATCGTTCTTTTTTTATATTTTTGGAAATGTGATCACACTTGATAAACTGAAGCATTTTAGCGTTCTACAGCTAAAATAAATTGCTTTTTTTGTTATGCAATAAAATGAATATAAAGTTAGTTCTGAGATTTTGATATTCATCTATTGTAGTCACTGGTTTCACCCAAAGTCCAGTAGTGGTCCAGAATATCTTCGCTGGAAAACCGCACGTCTGGATCTGATTGGAGCATATTGGAGATAAGATCGCGGACACCATCCCCGATATCTGACCAATAAGGATCTGGAAATTCGTAGACACCAAGTAGAATTGCATCAAATAGTGGCTCTTGTTGATTATCGGGCGCCACGAATGGGGGGAAGCCACACAGAAGAATATACAGAATTATTCCAGCAGCCCAAACGTCAATCTATGAACACAAAAAAAAGCAAACATATTGTGATACTACTTGTTTTTGTTGTATGAATTATGTCACCTTTAGTCCGTATCCAGTTTCCATTAGAATTTCTGGAGCTACATAGGTCGGAGTGCCGCATACTGCGAAAAGGGGCTCTGTAACTTCACAAGCCAAACCGAAATCAGCAAGTTTCAGTTGAAGGACATTTCCTTTGCCATCAAGTTCAACCTACAGAAATTTTACAAATAATCTGGTAGAAACCCATACACAACGAGCAAACCAGTAAATTTTCCGGCTTGATGTCCCTGTGAACAATACTCATGGAATGCAAATAGGCCATGGCTGATGCTAAGTGTCTGATCATAATCCTAGACTGATCCTCTGAAAATCTAGTTACACGTGTAATAGCGTCAAATAAGTCACCACCTAATAAATTGAAGGATATGCTTTAAGTAGAGAAGAATGATTTTGGACGATTGATCTTACCTCCAACATATTCTAGCACCAAATACATGCTGGTGGGACGATCCACATTCAAGATCAGGGATATAATATACGGATGCTCCAACTTCTTCATAACGCGAACTTCGGCTTCGATATAATGTTCCTTGCCCTTGCATTTTGACTTGTCAATAATCTTCAGCGCATAAACTTTGTTCAATTGTTTGTCCATAACCTTGAACACGGTCGCAAAGTTTCCATCACCAATTACTTGTCCCAGTACATATCCATCACGAATGATGGGAGGAAGCGCGATTTGTGTAATTTCAGTTTCTGCTAGAGTCTCCTCAACATCGTAGGTAACATTGTGAACATTTTTGCTCTTCACAGGCATTTTCGGTTTAGGGCCAGTGGATGGTGTCTCATTCCGTAGAGTTTTTCTTGTTTTTTCTATTGCTTTAGTTTCATCAATTTCCAGTTTAAAGTCATCCGGATTGACGCGTTCGGTGCCGTAGCACAGGAAGACATCTTCTTGACCAAAAAAATCAGCCAATTGAAGAGCTGCTGTTCCTGACAGTGTGAACACTTTTCGCACACAGCCAGTGTCCAATTTCACGCACTGGGTCATCGCTGTTAGGACATGATCGAAACTAGGACTATTTCTCTTATTTAATAAAAGTCTCATTATCTGAAATTCAACAGAAAGCATCAAAAATAAATGGAGAACATTCAGCATTCGTTGTACATACCTTCCTTGGTTTAGTACCGTTTCTTACTAAAGTAACTATTCTTGGGTGTACAACACTATCACGTTCACTTAATCTTAATGTAGGACTACCGTTTGTACCATTTTTTAAGGGTGAAGAAGGACGATAAACTTTTGATAAACGATTATTTAATTTATTCGTAGTCGGTTGTTGAGCGTAATCGATCTTTTTGAAAATTTCATTATTGCAGGAACATACATAACTTTGTCCATCTTCTAGATCGTCCAGATTAGATATCTGAAGTTAAGTGAAACATTATAAAACGCATTTTAAAGAAGCAATTCGAAGTTGCCCACTTTCTTTCCACAAAGGGTGTAGATGTTTCTCACAGCCCCAGGGATCTTACAGCTCTCTTCTAAAATACGCGTCAAATCTTCGGCTAAACTGTCGAATGACCTGGAGATATTAATATTAATTTATTTACTACTAGAACAAACAAAAACAATGCTTACCTGTATCGTTCATAAGAAACTGGAATGGTAATGCCAGGATAAAATCGATCTCCATTTCTGTAAAATTTAACTCGTTTGGCCTTTCGTGCCGGTGTCCGGCTGCTCGATATTCGCTTTTTGATATTTCCAGTTCCATTTTTATTAATTGCAGCAACATCTAATTCCTGCAATTCCTTCTCCACTTCGGAATTCGAGCTAGTCCGGCTGTTGCTCCGACTTAGTGTGCTCTGTGTGTGATTGCTCTCTTCCATTCTGAAACGAACAGAAAAACCACAAAATACATCGATCAGTTAAAATGAAAGTCAATGAAAGTTATCAAGAATGCATGCCTCATTTGATAAAATTGAACAACATTAACACAAAGAAAACTACATAACACTTTCTAAGGTTAACGATAAGGGTTGCATACAATCATGTGATGAATGCCGATTGCTACAATTTGTTTCCACTCAACAACGAGTTTCAATTTGTTAACGTTTATTTATATGCAGAATCAGAAGCGCCGACATTGTGGATGTCTGATTAGATTAGAAATGATCTGGAGTTTTGAATTGTACTTTTACAATCATTGTCGTTGGCAAAATAAATTAACTAATTTCGTCTGGAATGCGATGCGGATGCTTGAATGAGTGCAGAAAAGCCATTGCACTGTCTGAACACAATATAAAATTTATTTCTTATCAAGCCCCATTCAAAATAGAAACATATTACAATAATTTGCTGTAAGTGATCAACCTTTTCGCTAGCTTCACAGATCTACAACAGAGTTTGTTGATGAGGGAATCACAGAAACAATGCATCTTCGATCGGATTCAAATCGCGGAAGTAACTGAGCTACAATTTCCACATAACTCTTTTTGCACAGCAATTCAACGTGATTTTTAAACGTTTCTGTTTCGAATTGAAAATCAATTGGTCAAGGTCTTGATTGGTGCACTCTGATTGGTCCATTTGAAATGCAACAGCGGCGGTCTTAAGTCAGAGTCCAGAGATCCAATAAATTACTTTTAGTATTAAAATAAATTATGCTAACTTTGGAATGATAACTTCTCCCAGTGCTTAGAGTTTAGAATTGTGTGCTACAATATAATTGCACTAGTTCATTCACATTTCTTTCTTTTTTTGCAAAGCTAGGCTTTCAAATAATCTAATAATAATTATTATGGTACACCTAAAAACTTCCTTATTTTCAGAGAACCATCCGTTTCGTTTTTTTTCGAATGAAGTTCAAACTGGCCCGGTCTCAAACATATTTATTGAACTATGTATTTCTTTGTTAAAATGCACTATTCATGTGTTACAAATTACACACTTTACGCAGTAGTACTCCTTCAAACTACTTCTTTTATTGTGTTACATCAATAAAAGAAAACATGGTAAATACAAAAACATTAAATGGCATCGATTTTTACAACGATTTTATTAAATCTACACTTATTAAGTGAAATTTTCCCCAAACACAAGTAAATTTTTTTTAAAAATACCAACCAAGAATTTCAAATTGTTGAAAAATATTTCTGAGCCTTGAATATTTCAAAAGCGGTTTATTTTAAGACAATTGCATCTCCTCGAAAGTTGTTTGTTTCCTCCGGAAGCAAACGAACTACAGTCTTGCATACGATGCCATCCTTATTTTAACGCGGTATTGAATTACAGAACTGAAATTCCAATAAAAATGTTTTTTTCAAATTTCAACTGCATCAAATAACATTTCATTTTTAGTACACTTACGGGACCCGGCGGCATGCGTTGCTGCGCTTTCAATTTGAAACTATATTATTCTTGGTATTTATCTAGTGTTGCATCTAAACATGGCTGTTTGCAATTTTTCTCTGTGATACAATTGACTGTTGTTTGCAGAGCTCCACCCTTGACTGTAAAAAACTACCCGCAAACACGACGCGACGTAGGTATATTACATATAACCGTTTCCCGTATGTCGGGTTACAATAATAGTTTGTTAGTTTGTTTTCAGTTAAGGGTGGTTCTGGGGTGTTGAATTAGGTTAGTGTTGCTAGTTCTCATTGTGCTTTATCTGAAGGTGCAAGAATGGTCACTCCTAGAAAAAATTCTAAAAGTTATCAAAAAGTAGAGATAGTGTTTCCTCCCCTATTTCCCCCCTTTGGGGTTGAAATTTCCAAAAATCCTAGTATACCTACGAGTTTTTTATTTCTAAATTCCAACAAAAAACCCAAATACAAATTTTTATGGATTTTTTACTTCCAAAATGCGAATTTTCATAGAAACTTTCATCTCCTGTTTTACCCCTTTAGGGGTTGAATTTACAAAAATCCTGATAGAAGTGTTCCTTTATTTCTAACAAAAGGCCAAATACCAATTTTTTTGATTTTTTCACTTCAAAAATGGCCGTTTTTCATAGAAATGTTCATCCCTTTTTCTACCCCCTTGGGGGTATCGATCCCCACCAAACTTCACACGATCGATCTCGAGACTATGCTACATTATCCCTGAAAATTTCATTAAATTTGGTTAGGTGGTTCAGGAGTCTATAGGGAACAAAAAAACCACATCCTCTTTTATATGTTAAGATTATTTTACGATGGGGAATTTTTTTGGTACACCTCCTATTTTTCACTAAATATTTTTAACGTCTTGTCCCCTTTTAGAATATTGCAATAAAAAACATAATTCATTCGAAACATTCATCAATATTGCAAATAAACCTAATTATCCCTCGGCTTACGGGAAGATATGCTCCTATAGTAAATCTCGTAAGTCTACTAGACTATTTTGTATGCAGGTTATTATCCAAAGAAGCATAATGAAAGCAAATGAGTAACAAAAGCAAAATTCACCATTTTGTCTGTGAAATCTCAATAAAATAAAAATATAAAGAAATCCCTGAATTCGTCTAGATATTTTGAATAATTGTGCAAATCCTTTTATTCCAATCTCAACTTCCTCATTTCCGCACGAATAACCTAATAAAGTTTGTAATTCATTAATTCACCGGGATTGTTAACAAATAATGTATTTTTTATACTGAGCATCAAAATTCCAAACGTACTCCTTTCTTTTTCCACTTCCTCGTGAAAAGGTACTCAAATACAAAAACCGATAAAATCATAAATCGTAATCCACCTTCCATTTGACGCGGTTCGAGGAGTTGTTCCCAACTTTGCATTTTTACAACATTCTGTACCTTTTGGGGTTTTGAGTCCATTGATAAGTGTACAATTGATCCGAAGCAGCGCAACGAACTCCTCCGTTGTTTCCTCCAATATGCGGAAACTGTTCGCTAAGAGCCTCTCCATAACCATTAAAACGTTAATAGCACATTCTAGGGGTCCTGAAAGCGACAAACTTAGCATGCCAAGCATTTCTCCGCCAGCACAACATCCCAAGGATCCTCGTTTTCTTTGTTACATCCTGATGAACGTTGTTATCTAATGCCGTAACAAATGCTTCACTTTACTTCCTAAACACAATGCAGAAAGTGAGAAGTGTTCTTCGCAGGAATCACGATTAGGGTTTCGTGTACACTTTATCCGTTGACAAATCACAGCCGAAGTTGGAGGAAGTATTGATTTTGTGTGTGTATTAGAGCATGAAGACATTCTGCAAGCATTTCCATGCATCTACGGAATCCCACTTGATTTCTTTTTTTTTAATTTATTCGAAAGACGTGCAACTGAATAATGCAGATTCGGTTACAAAACCGACACTCCTTTCGGCAAGAATGCTGCAACTCAAAAGCTTCCAGTTCCAGACCCCTGACAGTGACGGAATGGTGGAATTTATGAGCGCCACTTTAAATCCTGAGGCGATGTGGGAGGAAAAGGATTGCAGCTTCTCGAAATATTTAATGATGCAACTCTGCGGAGACTTCTATAAAGCATGAAATTCGTTTTGGCACTCCAAAACATATTGAAAAGTACTGAAATAGCTCTAAAGAAAATTCGTTTTCGTATTTTGCGCATTTTTGTCAAGCGTACGAATTTTAATTTAATCATGACTTTTCGTTCCAGGAACTTCAAAGTGCTGAAGAAAATAACCAGGAACGAAAACTAGAAACTTGTAAAAAAAAACATTGATCTTTCAAAACGTTCGAAAGTAATTTTCTGAAAATCCCCCCAATAATATTATGTAATTCCTTCAATATTTCGTTTGCTAAGAGCAGAAAAGGATGAGTTATATAATTATGTTTAAGAAATACGTCCTCAAATGATTTGAGGGAGTAAGGAGAACGTGAAATCGATTTTGAGACGACAAAAAAAAAATGAATTTGAAAAAGACGACCGTAAGGACTTTTGCTTAGAATTTTGCCGAAAGGAATTGGACAGTAAAATATTCATAGAATGTGATTGAAAGCGTATCGTTCGTGGCATTTAAAATTATGAGAGGAATGTAAGATGCATCCACGCACACACTTAGTCTAGTGATAAGACGTCTGTGAACGTCAGTAATCACTTCGATATTAAAAGTCTTCGTCATTTGAGTTGATGCAATTCTCACTTGTGGAAAAATATGTGAACAATTAAAACGAGTATCTTACATAAACTGAAAAACAAAAATGTACTTTGTTCACTTACTTAGGTTTGCTTAATTGTTCATATTGCTCCAGTCAATTCTCTTTTATCCACGTTCATTAAACTCGAAACGATAAATTTTTTCCTTCATTTTAAATCACGTTAAAAATTTCCGATGAAATTTCTTGCGCTCGCGACGATCACCGCGAATTGCATTCGCATTTGCATTGCGCCGTCGCTGTAGCCATTTTCTTATATTATCCAGTTACAGTAGTTACATAAGTAATTCCAACCGATGCTTTCTCGGAAGTTGTTCTATTTTATTTTCATTGATTATATCACCAAACATCGCAACGTTTCACCAGGTCTTGAGATATTTATTATAATATTCTGCAATTCGCCAACAAAAATCTGTTGATTCATACCAAATGGACCACATCTGTCCAAAATTTCATTTTTTCATTTTAATTGCCCAATTCGAACTAATTACTTAGTCACGCGAATCTATATTGAATATAATAATAAAACAAAAAAAAATAGACCGAAGATCTGATAAAAAACTACCGGAACTGCTGGATATCGCTCGAAAATCCAGCTTCCATTCCGAATCTGCTGCTTCAGCTTCCCCGGCAATTATCACGAATGAAACTCGAGATTCCGATAAGATGCTTTCTGGGCTCTACACATCGAGAAATGGGACGAATGGTGACTCATCATCGCACAAATACCGCGATAAAAGTTGTGGGGGTTCTCACTTTCTGCAGAAATTCATCCTCAATTGAAAATAAAAAAAAAAAACAAAAAATTTACAAAAAATTCAATATGAAGACAAAAAAAATTAAATCTTCGCTTAACACTCGCAATTATTTCTGCATTGAATTAATGTTTCCTTCTTTTTTATCCACAATTGTTAATAACGCTCTGACGTCGACTTGTGACTCAGCTTTTGTTGTTGGCGTTCATGAGCGCCAGAAGAGACGCTGATAAATCTCGAGGCTAATTGTTGCTGCTTGCTTGACTTTAGAAGCATTTCAATCGCTATCATTTCTCAAAAGGTGCATTTTTAATTGCTTCCTGATCGAAATATCAAATCGTGGTTTCATCTCAAATCTGGAACTTGATCCGACCCACCCACACGGAAGCCCACTGGAGATCTTCAAATTTGCTTCGATGCATAGAAGAAAAAACCTTGCAAGCCACCAGGAATAGATCAAGTGAAAATTAGCGTCATTTTGTGGTCAATGGACGTGATTTAATTGATTCGTCAAAATCGACAGGTATAGCTAATGATGAATTGATTTTATCACGCTATTTAATTGTCGCATTTATTTCGATTAATTGCAATTAAAAGTTTAATTGAAAGCCACTGTAATATTTGGTGGGTGGGTTGGAATTTTTTAATATATTTATTTTATTTTATTTTTTTGAAAACCAGATTGAATCAATTTTGGAAGTGACAAGAAGTGATTTCATAATTGAAAAATTTACAAAAAATACATAAAAATAAATATCCTCCTGCATTAATACGAACATTTTCTATAGACAAAACATACATAAAACAAGAAATTACCTTTCGTTAGCGATGAATATATTTTAAACAGAAATTATAAATTTTGTCCCGGTATTTCTCAATTGTTATTATCAAAAATGATTCTTCTTAATTATTAAGAATTTTATATGCGCAAAAAATCATTTCCGAAGGATTTTGTGGTATGATATGAATGAACCGCGATGCACTGATCGTTTTACGAAGGATATCTCAAAGGGTTTTTCCCGGAATTATCGTCCCAAAATCCTTCGAGAAGAATTGAAAAAGTGGCTCACCACAGTTATCGATATTGTGCCCATCTAGAGCTTATCGATGATACTTCACAAGAAGTGTTTTTTAAAATTTCGAAATTCGACTACACCACCACAACATCTGAATCTTTGGTATTACCGTAAACTTCTTAGGGAGTACTCTAATTTATGCAGACAAAGTTTCTCGCTAAACTCCGTAGTGCCCGAGATATAATTTTTTCAAACATCAATCAATTAATTTTTCTTTGAAATTAATAGATTCGAAATTATTTGTCGATTTCCAAATACCAATGAAAATGTTAGGTATGTTTCCAAATACCTCAAAAAATTTTAATTTGTCCTGTACATTAAAACAAACCGGATTAACATTAATTATATTTCTAAGCCCTATAGATGTAGGATATATTAGTTTTGAGCGAACGTTTGCAGCGCCAAGAAATTACGGTGACAGAGAAAAAGAACTATTTGTTCATGATCGGGAATTGAAAAAAACCCGTTTTATGTATGTCCGTCTGTTTGTCTGTCTCTTGTCTATCCAGACGATAACTCGAGAACGCTTGTAGCCAGAGGATTTAAATTTAGTACAATAATATTTCGTTAAAATTGTAGTCGGGCAATTCCGTCTTAGTGTTGCCATAGAAGGCTGAAATACTTTTATACAAAAACGCTGATTTTATTCATGATTATTTACATATATATGTATTAACTTTCTTTCGTTAAATATTGTTGAAATACGGTTTTTATACACGATCTTGAAATTTTACAGAAACCAAAATGTTTCCTTTTTTCTTATGTGACTTTTCAATAATTTAGAACGAATTTCGCTTTTTACGATTGGAAATACGTTTTTGCACGGGTTTTTACACGATTTCTTAACAAATGTTGCTTCTGTGGTAAAACTGCCGTTTTACATCTAGGGTATTTTCATAATGGCCTAAAGCAATATTATACTTCCGTACATATAAGTTTTTTTAAAAATTAATACTAAAACTTGCAATTGTATAGAAACTTCAAAAAATTTTGTTAATTGCGGCCTCGATGTTCATATTGCGGTGATTTCCCCCAACCATAAATTTCAAGAGCTTTCTTCGAAGCATAAAAATTACGTATTCTTTCACGCCTAAAAAGGCAATGAGAGCAATTCACCCTGGAATATCAGTACTGGAATTTAATTAAAGAATAACCAGAATTACAACACAAACAAATCAAAAAAGCCTGTATTTACTTTATCGCGACTGCAGATAAGAAAAGTCGCTTTTGTGTTTCATCCAAACAAATTATTCAATTTAATCAAAACAAATGTTTGCCTTTTGTTCTAAATATGCTAATTCTTTCAAGTACTTTAGGAAACAAAAAGAAAAAGTTTTTGTTCATAGTTTTGTGACGCGTAAATAAATTAAGTGAAGCCGGCGAAACCTTGATCTGTTTCGAGTGCAATTGCAACGTAAAAATACTGAACTGAAAGACTTAGTGTGTCTGATTTTCCATATCAGAAGAAGCCATTCGTTGTCCCCGGCGAATCCACTTTGTCTTTAGAAAGTTAATATATTTGTTCAATATTTCAAAAATATTTCCACGTCCAATTAAAAAGCAAATTCATTTACTAAAACTTTGAACAAAACAAAAAATTTTTATAAATTGTTTCTAGCCTTCAGCTTGGAGCAGATGAACGTTACTCCCTCATTTTTGCAGCTAATTGCTCCGAGGAATGCAATTTTTATACTTGAAAAGGATTAGTGATTAGTGGGCGAGCACAAAAAGGGGTACTATCCGAGTTACCTGATTTTTGAACAATTGTGCACTCAGAGGGTTTTCTTTTTCGATTACTGGAAGTGCAAACATTTCGGTCTTTGGCTTGGATTTGATCGCGTGTCTTCGTGCATTTCCGCGAATACATGTCGAGCTGTTAAACCCATTTTTTTTACAAGTAATGCCCAACTAATGTGACGTTCGCTTGCAAAGGAGTAATCTACGTAATGTGTTTACGTAAGAAATCATGTAATTATAGACTACAAATTTATAAGCTTGTTCATCGTTGGCCTAGGAATTGCTCCTTTAATTTCACTCCTCTCGCGAGAAAAATAATTTTTCCCCCAAATTTATGATTTTTAAACGGGTTAAATTCCACAACAAACGAATGACGAATGATAAGTCTCTCTCCCCCTCACCTCCTTCGGTTTCTCCTGTTTATATTCAATGGCAATTTTATTTTTATTTTAAATTAATAATATCCACCTTTCGATTTATTGAATTCGATCCTCAATAAAAAGCTTCAATTTCCTGCTTGACATCGAACTTCCTGTCTTTTCTTGCTCTGATATCGGCGTTTATTCACGTCTAATCTCAAACTGATAACATTTAAAAAATGCTGACACAACTTGATAAGAAACTGACGTTGCAATTTGCTTCTGCGGAAGCAGCCCTTGGACGTAAGTTTTAATGGGAATTAAATTTTTATTTTATGCACCTTCGATATTAATTAAAAACACCACTTCGATTGATATTTTTTTTGTCTAAATATAAAAAATAATAATAAAATCTGTGCTCGTAAACTGCAAACATCGCAACATGGATTCGTTCTACCTCAATTCGATGAAGCTGCGGCAATTTTAATACCCTAGTGGATGTTCTAATTAGGAAAACTCTAATTAACAATAATTTTTGGTAGTGATAAGACCTTTTTTTATTTTAAATGAAGCCCGAATCGAACATTTTTTGATAGAGATATTTTCATATAATTTATAAAAGTGTTCAATTTTTATTTTTTGTTTTATAGTTTTTGAATTTCGCCGGGATTGCATTCATAATGAAGAACTGAAGAAATGAATTGTTATAAATATTCACTTAAAGTTAAAATACAACTTCTTGTAGTGCAGTTCAACTAAAGTTAAAATTTAAGAGAAATATTCGAATTCGATAGTAGATATTAAATTTAACCCTTCCATTGGTAACTGTTGCTAACTCCCAGAATATACGTTGTTTATTCGGCTCTCCAAAGGCGAATGACTTGATGTAAACTCGCGCCAAGCTTTCACGTAAGAAAAGCTTTAAATAACATGAAAGTTATTTCTCTGCCAGTCAAAATGATCAAGACTTAGATGACGAATGAGAAAACCGCATGCAACATGAAAAAGCGATAAAACTGCCATCAAAATTATGCAATGAAATTTAACTTATGAAACAGTTTTGGTTTCGTCCATTTTTTCCTGCCCTTTAACCTTTCCCTCGAAATGACCTCGAGACAAGTTTTTTCTAAAATTACCAACATTTGAATGGCCGACAAAACTTGGGTGCACTAATTTCGAAAGAAATTGTCGGGGGGAGTGGATGCAATTTCCAGCAATTGGCTTCGTAATGGGTGCATTTGTTAAGGAAAATGCAATCATTTCTTCACGTGCTCTGCTTTCACGCGATCCTCTCGCACCTGAAGTAATGGCAACGTGCAATGGACCTGAATTAAATCTGGCTGATTTCGAGGCAGCTTCACCTGAGCACGTCACATCAAGGGTAACAAAGCATCGCATCGCGTCCGCTGGAAGAAGTCATTAGTGTAAGCACCGCGGAAACAGTTAGAGGAAAGCGTAATCGCACACGTATGACTTCGAGTGCGCCAGCCAGACGCAGTTGTGGTATCACTTTTTTAGCACTGGCTGAGCGCACTTTGCCGTGATTTAAGTCGTTTCGCGAATTGTTTAGACTCGATGTGAAACAATTCACCTCCAGTGGTCTGCGGTGCAGAAAAACCAAACGAAACCAGGCAAAATGCATCAGTGAAAAAAAGCATGGTAAAACGAAAAAAAGGCTCCGTAAGTGGTTAATTGCTTTCACAAGTGGTGAGCGCTCCTAATTAAGTTTCGAGTTCCCCCTTAAGAATGGGAAGAGAGAGGAGCGGACGGTAAACACCGTCCGCCAGTCGCTGGAGTATGGTGGTAGTAGGTCAGCGACGCGCTTTCAGCCGCACACGAGTCGAGTTGAAGAGGTTCGCGAGTGGATGAGATTTTCTGTTGGGCGATTGGGGCACATGCTGGGGCCATTCATCCGAGTCGCGGCATGTGGATGTGGGGCGCGTTTACGGCAGAACCTCACTCGACCCCGATCGTTGGATGAATTTGATGGAATTCCTCAACCTGAGCTCCAACTCTTTCCCCGCGGAGTATCTCAGATTACTCATGGTACCAAGCAGCTTTGTCTTTTTGCCGCGGCAAGTTGAAATTGGCCCCTTCCTACTACACAGCAGAAGGGGTAGGCTGCAACCCTTAACCAGATGTTTGTTGTCAAAGGTGCCAAATGGTGCCCATTTTGCTCTTGTTTTTCTATGCACACCTTCCTCCCCATCTTTTTGTTAGTCCTACCGCCCCCATTCAATTCTCGGCATATGTTCAGAGTCGAGCACCCAGTCGTTGTCCCAAGAGATGTGTTGACATTCTCGAGTGTTGGATTACAGTGCATGTGCCGTTATCGTGAGGTGCGACTGCCGACTGGCTTATCTCACCTGGTCCACGGGCGCTTCAGCCTCACTCCCCGTGGCAGTCCACTGTAATTACTCTCGTCCCTCATATTTTCGTAAATTGCACATAAAATGCAAGTGACATTCACATAATATGCGGAAAGGGTTACATAACGTTAGGAACGGGATCCTTGGATTTGGAATAGGCCCCAACACGATGACATTCGTCTTCTTGTTTGCTGCTCTCGATGAGTGCAAGGGGCCTGAAGCAGGCTCGGTTTCCTTTGAAGGTATGTAATTCCCCAGAAACAGCACTCGTTACTTTGAGAGCGTTTTTTAAGTTCACTTTTCACCATGTAAACTGAACGGAGCATTTTGTAAAAGGAATTACAGGCAACTGGTTCTCAACTGGTTCAAAATGAAAATCTTTACAGCGCTCTTGAGATTAGGTTTCATCTTAAAATGCTCTATAAATGCAAAGTGTTCGTTAAGTATGCAGCTATCGCATGTTTTTGAAAATCCACTCGAAAATTGACCTCTTTCGGTTCGAATAGAAAAGCTCTTTTGCAGCTACTAAAAATTAGATTTTATGTTTATACTAATTTTATGAAATTCCTCAAGTTGCTATTCTGACTGTAAAACATTGTTTGCAGTTTTCTGTTGCAGAATTCTAGATGCATTAAAAATTGAAAAGCTCTGCTCCACGGAAACTCCTTTGGAAAAAAATTAATACGAGAAAAGGCATCCGAATTTCATCCCTCCTCCTGGAATTGTTGTTTTACATAAAACATTCCATTTAATTCTTGATAGGGTTGAGCGTAAGCAAACATTGGTGAATAGAGATCGTGATTTGAAAAAGAAAAACAATGAGAGGAGGAAGAATTGTACAACGGAGTCGTAATATATTATAATGAATTTTCATTTGAAGTGAAACATGACTCATTTATGGTTTTCGCAGGGAGAGTTGAATATTGGTAATTACATATGATTAAAATACACCAGTCGGGCTTAGTGGCGTACTATTACTTAACTACGTTGGTACGTTTGACTAATTATATACAGCATTACTTTCCTGCTGCCGTGCTTAGTTGGTGGAGAGAACCAGGTGTGCGCCGATTACGAAAGCAGTCCCTGCCATTTGGAAGTTGAGGCGAAGCCCGTGGCATTCCGCTCCGAATCAAGGCCGTTGGGGCCAAAAGGTTACAGTTTTCACATAATTTGTACAATTGCTTTCTTAACCCCGGATTAATGCCAAACACGAAGACAGTAATTAATGCCGAGTTATGTCTTATGGCTGCCGTCGTGCCATTCGGCAGTAAACTTGCCTTGAATGGCTGCGAGCAGGTAGCATTGGTTGGGTTGCCAGCCATGGGCATGATTTGCATACTTTCTTTCTGAATTAAGCGCCACATTTTGACGAGCCCCGTAAATCTGCACGAAGCTCGTTGCTCACACAACCGAAATTGAGTCGAAATCGAGCACCGTCAGAGGTCCTCGCCTCGGCTAATATTAGAACGCCAAGCGTGTGAGGAAATTGCTGACTGGAAGGTTAATGAGGCGCTCCCCACCGGCGGAAACTTAATAGATCGACAGATTCCGCAACTCCCTGCTTATTAATCATATAGGACTCCACCCTATTGGCCGCTCGGGCGACTTTCACGGAAGACGGTGCACAAAGGTCAGGAGATGTAACTCGAGTCGAGTTTCCGAGGAGATCGGCTTTGTTTACCATATGCACTTGCAGAGTCCAGATGGTCAGGAATGCATGTCAAAAAATGTCAGGCCGGTGTGCTACACCTGAAGAGGGTGGGCCAACGCAGCCGCGACTAACAATATGACCGACTATATGAGTCCGTCGCTCTGCCACTTTTTGTTTACAATTGACATCTTGATTGGGTCGAGGAATGCGGTCTCCGGCGAAACTTTCGCACTTTTTCCATATTATTTCATGAATAAAACAACAGGAAGAATATAATGGGTATGTAAAATCAATAAAAAACGAACAACAATGGAAACCAAATCACAGTCTACTCACCTCATCAGTATCGAAACAGCGGGGGCCGATGAAATGGACGTGCACAAGTGGAGATTTCGTCGACTGTGGTCCTTCGTGGAACTCTGTCAAATTCCTAATGCATTCGAGTAACCTTTCACAAGCCACCAACAAGCACTAACAATAACAAAATTATTTAAAAGCCAAATAAAAACACAACTGGAAGTGAAATGCGGATCTTGCGATCTGGAGAATTCACTAAAAACAAAGTTTACACGCACACAACCAGATAAACTTTTTCTGCTCCTGTTTTCTCTCGAGTTTTTCAGTAAATTAAAAGATTCACGAATGAAGTTAATCGCATTTGCTGAACATCACAATGACTTTTGCATTAACAACAATTACAAGGAAAACGATTTCTAGTTTAAGTGACAATTAATCGACATCGCCGACATCACCACCACCACCGCCAATTTTCTTTTAACTGATTTCTAAAATGTTGCAAAAGTGAACTGACATGAAGCATGAACTTAGCAACATTCCAATTCCAAACAATCCGCAATAGAAAGAAACCAACAAGATTTCAATTTCTTCCCACGTCTCCCATTTCGATTTTCTGACATAGCTCGAAATATCTGTTTTTTAGCTGCACTTCTGATGCCACGTTTTAGATACAATAATTATTATATTAGTTCTAAAATAGTCTTTATTCAATAAAAAATTAAAAGAGTATTTCTCTAGCAACATTCCTTTTGTTGCGAGTAAGTTGTTGAGGGGGCAGTAAACTGAAGTTAAATCGATTTCGAGAATTTATGGCATGTAAAAAATATTTTATTTACAAAAAGGATGTAATTCAATGCATTAAACATTTCGCAACATTTAAAACATCCGTCTCTTGTAAAACTCGCTAAACAAACGTATAATATTAAAATTTATTTATTTAATATTTTTCTTATGGCACTACGAAATTCGGTATAGACAGCACAGCCATGACAAAACTATAGATTTTGTTGACACAATTATGAAAAATTTACGAAGGAATTGAAGGATCTATTTTATTTTATATCATAATAATAATATAACATTGTTATTTTCCTAAGTAAAATATCAAAAATGACCACAAAAAAATCAGATTTAAAAAGAATAACTAAAGAATGACATTTAACATTTAAAAAGGTTTTAAATTTTAAATATAAAGTGCAATGATCCGGGCCTGTGTTTTAACGTTATTTAAGGTGCATAATATATTTATTTAAAAGAATTGAACAGTGGTTTTTGTATTTGTCATTGGAATTCTGTATCTTAGACAATACTTTTTACTTTTACACAACAACTTATTTTCGAAATTCTGCTTATTTGATAAGTACTGACAAACCAATGTGATTGATTTAATTCCTCGGGACTATAGTGATTTATTAAAATAGTTTACATTTAATATAATTATTACAGTAAGAAGTAAAATGAAATTTGTTGAAAATTTTAGCGAGCCCTTAGTTCCAAACCGGATGCCAGGCAGGCAAAGTTGATGGCAAGAAGTCTTCCGAAAAAAACTCCTCTCGCTGGAGTGAAGGACATCGTTGTTGTTGCCTCTGGAAAGGGTGGCGTGGGGAAATCGACCACTGCAGGTCAGCGGAAAAATATTCATGAAACTCCAAAAATATACATTTGGCTATTCTTGTAGTTAATCTCGCTGTAACTCTAGCATCTATGGGCAAGAAAGTTGGAATTCTTGATGCTGATGTTTTCGGTCCATCGATTCCACTGATGATGAACGTGTCAGAGGAGCCGTTGGTGAATGAAAAGAATTTAATGATTCCGCCAATAAATTATGGAGTGAAATGCATGTCCATGGGGCTGTTGGCAAAAGAGGGAGCAATAGTGTGGCGCGGTCCTCTGGTGATGTCTGCTCTCCAGCGGCTACTGCTAGGCACTGTTTGGGGACCATTGGATATCCTTGTCGTCGACACGCCACCCGGCACCGGAGATGTTCACTTATCTCTCGCTCAAAATGTACCGATATCTGGAATTATCCTGGTCAGTACTCCGCAGGTGGCCGCTTTAGAGGTGACGACCCGCGGAGCCGAAATGTACCGAACGATGAATGTCCCCTTCATCGGCTTGGTAGAGAACATGCGACACGCCATTTGCACGAATTGTAAGACACGAATAGAAATCTTTGGGAACGTAACATTAGAGTACGCTGAGAAGATCGGCACGCAAATTCTGGCTAGCATCCCACTGGACGGAGCGATAACCGAGAGCTGTGACTGCGGAATGCCACTGTCTATTCGAGATCCAGGCACAGAATACGCGAAATCGTTTAGGGAGTTGGCCGAAGGAGTTGTGCAATTTTTGGAAACGTAAGCAATAAAAATTGTTAATGAAGATTTGTCATTTTATTTACTTCTCCGCTTTTGCTTCTTTTCTTTCATTTTCCGCATTTTGTAAGAAGTTCGTTGGTTGGTTTCCACGACTTCCTTGTATTTCTTCTTCTGGTACTGTTGCAAGTCGGGGTCGGCTATCAGTTCATCAGCAATCGTTTTCCTCTTGTTCTTTTTGATGTGCTTCTCGCTGTGGTAATCAAGAGGCGAATGCTGAACAGTACCAATCTGAGGAATCAGAGCATTAGTCGCAGATTCTTTGACAAAAATTTCCCAAAGTACGAAAATTGCATAAATTAAAACAAATACCTGGAAATATTTAGGGAGTGTTTTCATGTCGTTGTTCTTGTAGAACGTCTTCGAATCCAACGCAGATCTCATCTGCAATATTTTCAAATCGGTTCCGACTTCCTCAGTAACTTCAGTTGCTGGCATATCGAACCAATTTTTTCCCTTAGTTTTCTCCCGTTCATCCTATAAAATGCGAGAAAAAAACTTTAGATTTTCGCAATTTCAAAAGGTTTCTCCAAATTAAATACCGTTACGGTTCAGATTACTAAAGAATCATCACTTGGGGCCAATCATCAAAATATATTTTCTGCTAAAACTTTTATTTCATTACAGTAAGAATTGTTTCTACTTTTCGAAATCGTTCGCTTTATCTACAAAACGACGATAGTCGTCTTGGAGAATTAATGTCTCGCTGGCCTTACAGGAAAAGTTCAAGCTTGTAAAGCAGTTCCTAAGATTACAGCGAGAGAAATGAGTTTTAAGCTGAGTCAAGAAAATGTACTTCTGCTCAATGAGCGCAATGAAAGGCAACGATCGATTCAGGAGTCGAATATTTCATCATTTTTAGAGAGTATTATATTAAAAGGGTTAACAATGGTTTCAAACACTTACCTTGCGCATTTTTCTCAGTGCTCTAAAAGACGGACTTGGAAGTTCTTTTTTGTCTTCAGCTCCTCTGAGTACCGAACTTTTCATTTCTTTCTCTATTTTTGGATCGTACTGGAAATCATTTTTCAAGGATAATTCTGCCATCCACTTAATTGCTACCGACGAAAAATCATCATCATCGCTCTTGGCCATCAGATTTCTAGACAGTGTTAGATTTACTAAAGATGAAATGTCCTTTTTGGATGAAGGCATATCTGCAAATATTCCTTACTGCTTTTGATCTCTATTTTCATTTATTTTAAAGGAATTTGTTTAAATGCGTTCAATTTATTGTTAATATTATAAGCTTTGTACCATTCAAATTGTCTTCATTTAAGGATTCTTTTTCCATGTCCGTTTCTTTTTCTGTCAAACATGGCAACTTTCTTAAGCCACTCGTACTAGGTCCACTTTCTACTACAGCTAATAAGTCTTCACTTCCTTTAGTATCAACTACGAACAAACTCATTCTTTTTATTTAAAGGCTTTTTCTGCAGCCACTGAAAAACTTGTTTAATTAGGAATGGCCGAACAGCTAGCCCCAGCTCCACCCGCGCACGCTTGAATGAAGGTTCATGGAAAGGTGAAAACACATTTAGCACAACTCCAACACACCACACAGTGTTGTGTTTCACCACAAGAATGAAACACTTGCAACACTTGAAACACTTGCTCCGACTTGGCTTTTTGATTTTTCAGAAAATACGAGAAAAAAAACTTTACATTTTATTGGTTAATATTGATTAATATTTTACAATAATTATACATAGTACTTGATTTACTTACCTTTACCTCATAAAAATGTTATAGCTCACAAATATCCGAACTAAATTCAATAAGATCTTAGAGACCTCAGAATCTTTCATCTGTGCAGTAATATAATTTAATATTAAGTATTAATTCATTTTTTGTCATTTGTTCTTGTATAGTTAATTGATTTTAATTTTGTTTACTCTAGAGAGCAGGTAACACCACTCACGTATGGCAGTACTAATTAGACGAGCGTGATTCTTGTGAACTAGTCGACGTTGAGGTTGAGTGATAAAGCTTGAAACTAGTGAACGCGGCAGAAAAAGTTTCCCGCTTTAGTACGTGCTAATAATTTGACCACATTATTCCGTGAGTATATTTCACTTAAATTAATAAAATGGCTTAAAGGTGAAGCTTTACATAAAAAATAAAAAATTTTGTGCAAAATGTGAGATTTTATGTGGAAAAAAAAAACATGGCGTCAGCCGGCGTCATTTTGAGAAAATTTTTCTAAAAACGTGCGTTTTGCAGAAGACAGAAATTTGAGCAATGGCTGACAATGATGATCTTCTCGATTACGAGGATGAAGAACAGACTGAGCAGCCAGGAACTGAGGTTCAAGAAGTACCAAAAAAAGATGTCAAGGGAACATACGTATCTATCCACAGCTCGGGCTTCCGCGATTTCCTTCTGAAGCCGGAAATCCTCAGAGCGATTGTAGATTGCGGGTTTGAACATCCTTCAGAAGGTATGTATTATTAGTAATTGATAATTTATTGAAAATTTCTAAATGGCTTGTTATGATGAAACTCAAGATAGGGACATCCGAACCAGATGATGATTTATCTGAATTAATTATCCTGAACTCTAAGCCTCTTAACTTCTAGACCTTGATCAAAAATTTCTTGCTGAGCAAAATTTTTCTTTGTTCCAGTTCAACACGAATGCATTCCGCAGGCGGTGCTGGGCATGGACATTTTGTGCCAAGCGAAATCTGGTATGGGTAAAACTGCTGTTTTCGTCTTAGCGACCCTACAACAGCTGGAGCCGACAGAAAATCATATCTACGTTCTGGTTATGTGCCACACGCGGGAACTTGCATTCCAGATTAGTAAAGAGTATGAAAGATTTTCGAAATACATGCCTGCGATCAAAGTAAATATTGTGAACTAAAATTGTTGTTGGTGTTTAAAAATTTACTTTCTTTTTAGGTGGGCGTATTTTTCGGAGGGCTGCCGATTCAAAAAGACGAAGAGACCTTAAAAAATGTCACCCCTCACATTGTCGTAGGGACACCGGGAAGAATTTTAGCTCTAATTCGAAACAAAAAACTAAACTTAAAACATCTAAAGCACTTTATTCTCGACGAGTGCGATAAGATGTTGGAGCAACTAGGTAAGTGAGACTGCATATTCTAAAACACAATCTTTTATTATTGCTTGAAAATTGCTATTCAAATGATGAGACTTCGATAGGGACATCCGAATGATTTTAATCATTTTATACTGTAGATTTATCAATTCTGATTACGACGCAAACTCAGAATGCTCGCTCAAAGGAATGTCTTATTGTTAATAAATTTGGTATTTTTGTTTAAATTGCAGATATGCGTCGCGATGTGCAAGAAATCTTCCGCAACACTCCTCACGGAAAACAAGTCATGATGTTTTCTGCGACGCTAAGTAAAGAGATTCGCCCGGTCTGCAAGAAATTTATGCAAGATGTAAATATCTCCGAGCTAGTTATTTCTTCTAAAGTTAAAAACAACTATTACGTGTAAAAATTGCAACTAAACGTTAAACAGTCGATCCGGGTGGATATTCATAGCGATGCATATTCCTCGCTTTTGTTATGGGGTAGTTTCAAATGCTTCCAGTGGCAACTGAAAGTTACAACAGTTTCCAAACGATGATGAAATGAAGTTAAGAAAATGTATATGTAGAAAGTAATGCTGGGGTGTAATTGAGATGGGAAACAAGTTGAAATGAGTCCTGTCCTTGAAATTAAGTCTTGTCACATGGTGCGGGAGAATCACGGCTACGATATGCCTCACGCCGAGATCACACTTTTTAAAATAATAATAATTTGTTGGACCTGTTCACGATGAGCTTGTTCTCTCATCCCAAAGCCTGGACAGAATGACACACTACAAGAGGCTACTGATTTCATCAGTGTCGTGGGTGTTTGTTTTCTAGAGCGATGGTGGTTGCCATTCAACACTTCAATGGAGTGGACATATATCAGTCGTATGTATAAAATTATGTTAGATTTTAAGAGTGGCTAGCATTTTTTGAGTGGTGACGATATGTGCCTGGATATGAACCCCCCATAACAATATTCACCTGGGAGATTTTATTAGGCTTCAACCGACTTTGGCTGCCCGGAAAGATGAATTACGAAATAAAACCTTGTTTAAGATTCAACAATCATTTTCTGAGTGTTTGGTAGGATTTCATTTTTATCTTTAACCGTCCATATTCTCTTTCCCAACAGCCCATGGAAGTTTATGTGGATGATGAAGCCAAGTTGACGCTGCATGGATTACAGCAGCATTACGTTAAGTTAAAAGAAAATGAAAAAAATAAAAAATTATTTGAATTGCTCGACGTGCTTGAATTCAATCAGGTAAGTTTCTTCAAATCAGACGAGTTGGCTGCAGCTTCAGGCCCCTTGGTGTGAAATCCTTACGAGAAATCTGTTTCTGATTTTAGGTAGTCATCTTTGTCAAGTCGGTTCAACGTTGTATGGCTCTCGCTCAACTGTTAACGGAACAAAACTTTCCCGCCATCGGCATTCACAGAGGAATGAATCAAGAGGAGAGATTATCCCGTTATCAGCAATTTAAAGATTTTCAAAAGGTAAGCAATTTTTTTGCGCGAAACGAAGGCTGAGGATTGAAGTTTGTTTTCCACATTTCAGCGAATTTTGGTAGCTACAAATTTGTTCGGAAGAGGAATGGACATTGAGCGTGTTAACATCGTATTCAATTACGACATGCCTGAGGACTCAGATACTTACCTGCACAGAGTGGCTCGTGCAGGACGATTTGGAACAAAGGGATTGGCTATAACCTTCGTCTCCGATGAAGCAGACGCGAAAATTCTGAATGAAGTTCAAGATCGGTTCGACGTAAACATTACCGAACTGCCCGATGAAATTGACTTGTCATCCTACAGTAAGGAATTTTCCTTCATTAGTACCGATCTATTTCAATAATTACGTCTTTTTTTTTTTTGCAGTTGAAGGACGATAGATTACCCAATTTAAAGAAATTTTAACAAATTATAATTATTGTATTAATGAGTTAATGTGTAGTTTTAAGTGTGTGGATTAGCACTTTACTTTAAATTTTTAATATACCATAATGAGTAAAGATTCTGTTTGAAATGACGCAAATGTCCAGAATTAAATCTGTTTTTTTAATAATTCATGTAGCTGGATATTCGAAATAAAAACAAAGTGAATAAATAAGTCAGTGATGCTTTCATTTACAATGTAAATGTCTTACATTTAAAAAAATAAAAAATAATACTACACTTCAGAAAAGAGTGGCTCGAATAAGTTCGTCATGGGGACATGCCTCCTACGTTCAGTTCCACTCGGACTTTCCTCGTCACTTTCATTGTCGTCGTCACTATCCTCGAGGATTGTGTCGGTTTTTCGTTTTTTACTTGGCGATGGCTGTGTCATGGCATTTTCATATTTTCCCCAGAATTCGGCTGGCTGCGCGAATTCTGTGATCGTCTCGAATCTCTTGCATATGGCTATTGCAAGATTGTCAATTAATGGAGCAAACGAGGGATCCCAATCATTCACTATTTGGGCAATTTTTGGCACGAAAAGAATCGATTTCTCAACTACTGCAATCTAGAAAACAATTTCATTTTTTTTTTTTCACGTGCATTACGAAATTAATTGTTACAGCTTGGTTCATTGTAGGCGCGTTGCTTCTCCTGGTTGTCCTTCCCGAAGTCTCTGGTTCATTCATCGTAGAAACTGCCAATTGATTTTCGATTTCTTCAATGTCATCTCCGGCCTCAGCTTCCTGATCCTTTTTGTTCTTTTTTGCGATTCCCATTAAACAAATGTGTCTCAGAATAAAGAGGAAGTCTTTTATAACGGAATAACCTTCAGCGGATTTAATTGTTTCTTCTGTTTTTATTTTATCTGTAGTATTTTGTTAAATATTATGTATAGACGAATTCTTTATACGTGACAAAATGGAACTTACTATAGATCAATTTTAAGTGATCGAAGAACATTATTAAAAATATCTCATCTTCTCCATGCATGAAATTCCTGTAGAGAATTCGTCTAGATTTTGCATGCTTCTCTCCCTTTAGCGGTGAGTACAATTTAGATTCTTTCGCGGTAGTGCTATCAAACCCTTCGAAGTGCTGCAAGATGAACGTTAATGGGACATTTTGCCGGAAATGGTTGTCAACTTACCAAATAACCATTGAATACAAAAGGACACTCCAACAAACATTTTTGGAAAAAGTGTGAATTTTTTTTCTCAGCATAGGACATGAAAAATTCGGCCGCCCTATTCGACACCTCAACATTTTTATCCAATAAACTAGTCATGAGAGATATTAAAAGTATCCCCCGTAGTTTTAACAAATCCTGTAAGACTAATTGTGAGATGTTTATAAAACAAACAACACGGATCTCGACGTATGGTGATTGCAGTTTCTTGAGTAATTCGGGAAGGTTCGTCTCTACAATCTGCGTGTGTTTCTTGCAAAGGTCTGCCATGCAGACAATAATGTTGTTAATAATCATTGGTCGATCAGTTTTCGCCAGGATCAAACGATAAATAAAGCACGTTATGCTGGAGTAGTTCACGTCTCGGATTGAAAATCTGGCAGCCAAAATGATCATCTCGTTTACGATCTTCCAGTCCTCGGATTCCAACTGATTATCTGGAGTATCCAAATACTTCTCCAAGTATTTGTGAATGTATTCCGTAATTTGAGACTTGGGCTTAACTGGCAGTTCCAAGTTCGCTTCAGAGTATGTGAACAAGAAGGACATCATAGTTTTGCGATTGGTTCCTCCTTTTAAGTTTGCGATCAAATATTGTTCAATCGAGTTGTGCAATTCAAGTGCCCACTTCAATTGTTTCAAATTTTTTTTACGACTTACATTTCCTTGTTCTGCATTGTTCCTTGCGCTGTTTTTCGTTTTCTTTTTTTCCGAATCGCAACTGATCGCTACACAAAGATTGAACGCTTTCGACAACACATTCGGTGGAAGACTGCCCTTTTTCATTAGAGTCATGATGTTAGTGAAAGCTATGTTCAGAGTAGTGTGGCTGAAATCGTTTACGCAAATTGTTAGTATCTCCAGAATGATTTGCATGTTGTGGACAACGTTCCACTGAAAAATTAAATACAGGTCAGTATCAATTTAACAAAACCTGAAAAGTATTCAACCGATTCTTCCAGCAGAGTGTGGATAAACGACGATATAATTGTGTCTGGCTCCTTGCTCTTTAATTTCTCCAAGAAAAAGGAGAGCAGCGTCCAAGCTTCTGTGGAGTTCGCCGTTAGTACATGGGATTCAATTAGATTGATTATTTTTGGACTGGAAAATATTCCTTAGTCTTTCTGTATTAAGATAATTTATCGGTTAAGCTTACTCCGCTCGGTGCTTGCTAATTGCATTGTTGATACACATTTGCATAGACTGTCGCTTCCTGCTCGTGAGGACCACGCGCAAGATGACCCACGGCAAGTAGTGCTCCGGTACGTTTGACTTATCAATTCCATTAATATTGTCCAGTACTCTTCTCTTGAAGCACTAAAAAAAAGTGTAATTATCATTGGATAAGGATGACTTCGGTTAAGCACCTGCCACGCCGCCTCTATTAATTTGGGCTCACCGTCCATGAACAAAGGAAAAATAACCTGACACCAAGTGTGTATTACCGGAAAGCAGTTTGGGTATCGATCCAAAATAGCATCTATTGATTGAAGGGCTTGTTTTCGCACTATAAAACATGGATCTTCCCCCAGTTTGGAAAAATGCTGAAAGTATAGTAGTACATGTAGCTTAAATTGATACTTTTTTAAATTAAATATTTAAATGTTGGGTTTTTAATGCAGTTTCTGAATGTAGTGATGAGGAATCAAGATGCTTCTACAGAAATTAGTTGTTATGTTCATTTCCGGCCTCCACTCACCTTAACAAATGCAGTCTTGTAAATAACCAGTGGATGGATGGATGCAATTATTTCCAGTAGAGCGACAGCCGCCTTGCGAACATTCGCCATGTTATTATGGCACAGAAGATAAAGCATATGCGGCAACTCGGCAAAATATTGTTGCAACAATTCGTATCCCTGGAAAGTGTAAGCAGGGTCAAGGGGTTGTGGCACTTTATACCGAAGCTCTTCAAATCGAAATCGTGGCTCTTGTGGTAGCCGAACATCTTCCTTGGGGTACACCGAATATTTAACCCCTTCGGTGATAATTTTCACTGCTTCTTCTGTTCCTTTTTGAAAGGCATGAATCAATCCAGTCAAGGCTTTTAGTTTGACGGAATTATTGACATCCCTTAATCTGTAGATGAGTTCCTTAATCACTTGAACTTCTCGCGGAATTGGTGAAATTTCGTGACGAAACACTTCCCAATTCACTTTAGATTCTATCAACACTATACGTGAGAGGAGCTGAACGGAATTACTTCGTGCTTGCACAGAGTCTTTCTGACCCACATCAACAAGGTACTCGACAATAGACTCGTTGCAATTTGTGTACATCGCGGCATCATACTTAGCTGCGTAATCCAATGCTGTAAGGAGCTGTTCATTCCTCCACTGAAAAAGACATCAAGAATACATAGAATTATTTGAAAAGTACTCCCATCCCAGGTCGTACCTCTTTTTCTGGATTTGTTACCACGCATTCGATGTAGAATCTCAAAACTTTAGAAGCCACCCTCGGGCATTTTGTGATATATCGCACGAACCAATCTGAAACATGCTCACAAAATTGTGTATTGGATCTGCTGATCGGGGCATCACTCTTCCTGGAGGGCACATAAACATGCAGACAGTAGGTCAACCTCATGATTTTCATTAGTGTCTCTTCTGGATCGCCGTTGTGAGCGTTTGTAACTTCGTCAAATATTTCAAAACACTTAGTGTGGAGATTCGCTGCATCTATTAAAAGATAGTGGAGTAAGCAGGAGTGCTTATATTATAAAAAACAGTTCTTACAAATATTTTCGTATCCATGCACGTGGTTGTGATGCAGCAGTTTTATAATTTCAAACAATATCGTGTTCCTCAAATCCTTGTATTCATCAAAATGAACATAGCGAAACATCAATTTCAAATCGTCACATAGATTCGAAAAATTCACCCACATTTCTACCCTATGCTCCATCGTCGATGATACCACATCAGAACCATCGGGGGAACGCCGAATGAGCTGAAATATATCCAGTGCTTGCTCAATAATATGCTCATCAAAAATGTGGTATCCCTTTGCCCCAGGAATGGTTAATGATAAAATATAGGTGCTGGCCATCGCCATTGATAGTTTCTTGTGCGGTTTGGACGCTGGCTTGTACTTAGCCAACCGCAGCAGAGCGTAAGCAAATGCCATGTACTCATCTTTGCGGCAAACTCCTATAACACGATCCCAACAATCGAATGTATTGTCATAGCCCGAATTCGAAGCCCTGATGTTCCTAATTGCTGTCGACAGCTCTTGAAGCACTGATAATATCGAAGAATCATTTAGAGCTCTGTGCACGAAAGGAATGCTTTCTACTGTTTTGAATTGAATGTTCTCTTCATCGTCGTCGGAGGAGTCAATTTCAGAGTCAGAGTCGGAAACTTTTGAATTGTTACTTGAAACAATTTTATCGTATATTTTTTCAATATCTTCCCAAAGAATACCACGATGAAAGAAACGTGATAAATCAGAAAATAATTTAATAATTTCACTCATTTTTTAAGCACTTAAAAGCAATTCACATTTGTTGTCACTTTCGCCATTTTCGTCGAACTAACGAAGGCCCACATGGATTGGTATAAAATAAACATTAGAGGATTGTTTAAAATGTGTGCAAAATGCCGGGCGATTTAAAATCTAAGTTTATGATACATTGTACACTGTATTTCTAGAGCTAAATACTACAATATTGTTTACATATCGTATCTACCAGGCTCAATCTTTGGATTAAGCGAAATACTGTTGCCCAATTATTATGCAGTACTGTGTTTCAATTGTAATAACTGTAATTTAAGATTTCATTAACTTGGCACTCATAGAAAAACATTAATTTGTCATGATTTAAATTAACACGCATATTTGATTCGTACAAACACTTATTTTTTTATCGAAGAAAAAAACACAATCTTCTTTGCGACCAGAGCGACACCCTGGTGGGCAATACTTGAACTACCAGAAGCAATGAAGCCATTGTAGTGGTGTTTTTCTTAGTGGCGTTTTGTAATTTTTATTTTCAACGCAGCCAAGCAATCTAACGAAATTTCAAGGAAAAGAAGGCAACAAATCACCACATATTCACATCACATTTCAACAAAGTGAAGAAAATGATGGTAATTGGATTGTCGTCATCAGTGATTTGACGTAAGTGACCTGTGGGTGTTGGACTGTCAAAATAACTGATTCCAGACAAAAAATTGTGAGAAGAAAATTTCCAATAATTGTTGTTTAATTATCAATTTGTAGAAATACACTAGAAATTCAATTGCAATGCTATTACTTGCTATTACTTGTTTGTGTGTTCTATAAATTTGCTTGAAACAAAATTGTTGTTGGTAATGATTAGTAATATAATCTCGAAATGCTCGCCCAAAGATTTCTTATCTGCAAATTTCTATCTGATTAGATTAAAAAGTAATAAAACTTTGTGCTTTATAAATTGCAATTTCATCTCTATTGTGGAGTACTATTTTGCTACCTTTTAATGGACTAAGCTTTTAAGTTTTAACACAAATCTTATTTGTTTGGTCTTCCAGGATCTGCGGACCGAAAAATGTTCTACTTCTGGACTTCTGGTTATCGCAAATTATATTAAAAAGACATATTTCTTATTAATATAAAATGGCAGAAGTTGTGGAAGGTCGAAATAATCAGGGGTATCACCAACTCAGCATCACAAGTAAGTCATATAATTTAAGATAAGTCTTAACTATCTTAGGAAATTGAGAGTTTCATGTGTATAAATGTTTTATGTGTGTAATTTAATAATTTCAGTTCTTTTGGGACGTACATTACTATAAGACTATTAAACAATTATAAAAAAAACCGACATCTAATTATAATTGTACGATTAATCTTTTTCTACCCCTTCCTCGATTTTTACCAGTTTCAACCGGAATGATCCGGATGTTTAATTGCTTCTCCTTTTCCCTTCGTCATAATAGCGCCTATACGAGAAACAGTTGTTTTACATTTCTATTTTTTCTGATAACTTTACAGTCGAACATGCAAATCTGCGAAATAATGGTTTTCTTAAGCCGAATCCGTACGTCGAACTCTGGATTGACAATAAAAGCTTGCGCAAAACCGATTTCATTAAGAACACTTATCTACCAAAGTGGAACGAGGAATTCACAGTTTTAGTGACACCTAATTCAGTGCTCCTCTTCAAGGTGTTAGATCATTCCAGTTTCCGAAAGGATGCTCTGCTTGGTGAAAGATCCATTTGGCTAAATCAGATCCTTCACCATTACAATGGAAGGTGCGAAAATTTGGAGCTCAGCATGGATTTGTTGGTCGCTTCTAAGTCAGAGGCAAGGGAAACAAAAAGTGGAGAACTAGTTGCCATTCTCAATGGGCTGAAGATAACCATGCCCCAATTGCCGATAGCGAATGGAAATGGGGCAGTGTGTGTGTCTTCTGAAGTCACTAACGGTCCCTGCAATGCAAACAGAAGTAGTATTTTAAATAATGGAGTGAGGGCGCGAATGCGACTGCGGAGCAACTCTGTCACGCCGAACTCTTCTCAGGCGAATGCTAATTCGATTACAACGGCGATCAGTAACTTCAACTTAAATGGATCGCCATCAACATCAGGTGTTACTCCACAAGGCGCAGGTTCGACGGCAAATGGTGGAACACCTGCTTCCACTGGAGCCATAAGAAGAAATCATGCTGCCGTCTGGGAGCATCAGCTGCCTCCGGCTCCGATGCAACGAGTTTCAGTTCCCAACGCAAATGGAGCGAACTCGAGAGTTCTACAGGTATACACAGCTACAAATGGATCACAACCTGGGCCTCAGCCCGCAGTTCCTACACAAGATTGTAATTTAGCTGCAGCAGGTGCTGTGGGCGCTGGTGCGGTTGCCCTGACGAATGGTACTGGGAATCCGGCGCCGGTGTCCAGTGCGAACGATCAGCAGTTGCAAGCGGCCCAAGCTGATGACGAGCCCCTGCCATCTGGGTGGGAGATTCGATACGATCAGTACGGCCGCAGATACTATGTGGATCACAATACACGTTCAACCTATTGGGAAAAGCCTACCCCTTTGCCACCTGGATGGGAGATTCGAAAGGATCCACGTGGCAGGGTCTACTACGTTGATCACAACACTAGAACTACAACTTGGCAAAGACCCAACAGCGAGCGCCTGATGCACTTTCAACATTGGCAGGGACAACGGGCGCATGTGGTGGCGCAGGGTAATCAACGGTTTTTGTATTCCCAGCAGGTAGGCTTTCGCAACGAGTGTGTTCCGAATAAGAATTTGTTTCCTTTCAGCCAACCGCCGGTGTTGCTCTGACTAAGGAGGAGGACGATAATCTGGGGCCCCTGCCAGATGGTTGGGAAAAGAAAATTCAGTCAGATAATCGAGTTTACTTCGTGAATCACAAAAACCGAACTACTCAATGGGAAGATCCCCGAACTCAGGGACAGGTTAGAAATTAGGTTAGAACTTTAAACAGGAGAACACTAAAATTAATGGTATTTAGGAGGTAAGCTTGATAAATGAAGGACCTCTTCCACCGGGATGGGAAATACGTTACACTGCAACAGGCGAGAGGTTCTTTGTGGATCACAACGCACGCCGAACTACATTCGAAGATCCACGGCCAGGTAAGAATCCTTCTTTTGAAAACGAAGGCATCAAATCTTATTCTCGTTCACAATAGGTGCTCCTAAAGGTGCAAAGGGTGTGTATGGTGTACCACGGGCATACGAACGTTCCTTTAGGTGGAAATTAAGTCAGTTTAGGTATCTGTGTCAGAGCAACGCTTTGCCTTCCCATATAAAGATAACGGTTTCGCGACAAACACTGTTCGAGGACTCCTACCACCAAATAATGCGGCTGCCTGCGTACGAGCTGCGCAGAAGACTATACATCATATTCCGGGGCGAGGAGGGTTTGGATTACGGCGGTGTGTCACGTGAATGGTTCTTTTTGCTTTCCCACGAGGTTCTAAATCCAATGTACTGCCTTTTCGAGTACGCTAACAAAAATAACTATAGTCTGCAAATAAACCCAGCTAGCTACGTGAATCCGGATCACTTGCAATATTTTAAATTCATTGGAAGATTCATTGCTATGGCACTGTATCATGGCCGATTCATTTATTCAGGCTTCACTATGCCTTTCTACAAGCGAATGTTGAATAAGAAACTCACTATAAAAGACATCGAAACCATTGATCCAGAGTTCTACAATTCTCTGATTTGGGTCAGAGATAATAATATTGATGAATGCGGCTTGGAATTGTGGTTTAGCGTTGATTTTGAAGTGCTTGGCCAGATTATCCATCATGAACTGAAGGAGAACGGGGAGAAGGAGAAGGTTACCGAGGAGAATAAGGAGGAGTACATTACGTTGATGACCGAGTGGCGAATGACCAGGTAATTCTATGACGCTATAATCCAGGTGATAGTAGTTCAAATGCGAGTTTTAGGGGAATTGAACAGCAAACGAAGACGTTCTTGGAGGGATTCAATGAAGTTGTGCCTCTGGAATGGCTAAAGTATTTTGATGAAAGGGAATTGGAACTGATTCTGTGTGGCATGCAAGAGATTGATGTTGATGACTGGCAAAGAAACACGATCTACAGACACTACAATAGAAACAGCAAGCAAGTTGTTTGGTTTTGGCAGGTAAGTGCGCCTAAATTTGGACATGTTAATGTTGGATGGAAAAATTGGCATACGATTTTCAGAAGAATGGAATTAAATGCCATTGTGAATTACAATAAAATGTTGTATTAAATTCAAAACATTCATTTTTAGTTTGTTCGGGAAACTGACAACGAAAAGCGTGCCCGATTGCTGCAGTTCGTCACTGGGACTTGTCGAGTGCCCGTCGGAGGTTTCGCCGAGTTAATGGGCTCGAATGGCCCTCAACGGTTCTGCATCGAAAAAGTTGGCAAAGAAACGTGGCTACCTAGATCGCATACTTGCTTCAATCGCCTCGACCTCCCCCCTTACAAAAGCTATGATCAGTTGGTAGAAAAATTAACTTTCGCAATCGAAGAGACTGAAGGATTCTGTCAAGAATAAGTGAAATTGTTTTAGTTTTGTTTTATAATGACAATTATATTAACCGTACGTAAAGATATATTTATAAAAATAATGTGAAAATACGACCTTGTGATTTGTATGATTGTAAATATCCACAATTAGTATAATACATTAGATGAACTTGTATACACTGAGCAAACATTAAGGGAGATGGTTTGGATTAGCATTTAGGCAAAACGTATAAGAGACACAAAGCAGTAGATATTAGTAAAGGCAAAATCGAGTAAATGTAATTGAGTTATAAACACTAAAAACCTAAAATGTTTAAGGCAAGTTTATTTTTGTCTAGAAATATTTTTCTAATATTTATTACACCTTTTCACCTGTTTGTTCTTTCTTCGAGCTCAGTCCGCTGAAACTTATCTGTATTAATGTGTTCCCTTGTTTATTCGTTCGTAGTATTATTAAGTACGTTTATTGTCCAAAACTTAGAATGAAATAAATTTTTAATCTTGTTACTATTGAGTTTGTTAAACAAAAAAGAAATAAACAATAGATTATATTTTATAACACAGAGTTTTAAATTGTATTAACTTCGGGAACTTCAATGAATGTTAAAACATTGAACGATTATTCTGGGAACTTAAAATCGCAATATTGTATGTGAATAATGTGCAGAGAGATTTGTTATAGTTTGTCCCAGGTCCAGACAAGAGATGGGACATAAATGCAACTTCGAAAACGCTATTGAACCATTTTGTGATGAACGCTGAAGCTGAATTAATCGTTTGGATGTACAAAAGGAGAAAACTTATGGTAATGTGATATACATTATATTTTTTTAGTGTTTTCCTACAATTTTGTCTATTGATAGTACAATCATATTATATAGTATTATTCCTTAAATTAAAATCACTCAAATGAATTTTTTCTTGAATCATTTCTTTCGTCTTTTAGTTTGTAATGATTCCCTTTCGATTGAAGCTAATTTGGAGCCTTAAAATTTGCTAAAGTTGTTTCTAAAAAGCATCACATCAACATAATTTTACAACAAATATATCCTAGAATCAATTCAACCGAAACATGTTCAATTCAATCAACCCTAACAACAAAAACGTATCCCAATTGCTAGTGAGATATTATAAATCTCTAGTCAGTCGAATTTCGGTCACCAGAGGTTTTTCGGGAGAGCATATCCAGTCTTTGAAATGAAAATATTGCGGTCTGATGGCAGAACATAGGACGCATTGCTTTTTGGAGATGGAAGCGATTGCATAGCGGACTTCTCATCACCATTCTTCCCGTATGTAGTAACGGTTTCGGATTTGCCATCAATTGAACGTGTAATAGTAGTTTTGATATTTCCATCGGTGTCTCTCACAATTTTCTGGGTTTCATACGATCCATCTGGCTTTCGAATGATTTTCGTCATTATACTTTGACCAAACATTTTGGGACCCTGTGGACGAATAGCAGTCATTTCACATTAATTGTACTCGTACATAAAATAATGCAATAATCTATCTTACTTGATATGTTCCTTCGAAAACGCCACCGAAATGCGGTGCCAATTTCGGAATATTAATGTCCTTTCGTCTGATCGGTTTGTTTGTTTCCTCTTCCATTGTACCATGAATGGTAGCCATAACTTTTTCCTCATCAGAGAGTTTGAGTTTAGGTTGAGAAACTTTGAATTTATTTTTTTCCAGGATCATCGATTGTACTTCAGGCGATAAACGTTGAAGAAGGGAGTGCAATTGGTCCGCGTAAATTCTATTAAATGTAAAAGTGACAAAACAAAATTTAGTTTAATTACATAGAACAAACTCACTCTCCATCCAGGTCGGTATCTAAGGAACCTTTGTTCTTTTGGAACTCCTTTATGGAATTTTCTTCAAATCCAGGCTTAAGGTATTCGTCTTTCAAGTTCCTATCAAACGGTCCAGTGTCTTCTATTTTAAATAATGTACTTACATAAAAAGTGGGCATTGAAGTTTGAATCTCACCGTCATAGTCCTTGAGGGTCTTGAGAACTTCTTGCATTTGGTGTTCGAAATACTTCTGCAGTTCGAAGGGACTTGTGAACATTTGAAAAGCAAATTTTCTACTCCCGTCAAACAAATCATCTTCGTCGTCAGTGTCGGTGTCATCATACCATGGTGGCTTGCGGAATTCATCCTTCTTCTCGGCTCTGAAATAGTGACATCCGAATCAATAGAAAATTATTGGTCCGACCTCACTCCACTAACCTATCGTCCTTGTTTCTGCTGAACATTTTCCTTAAAACGTCCATCTTCTTTTTAAAACTGGATACTCTGCTTGAAATGTAAAATTTGCATGCGCAATTCAAACCCGAATTTAAAGATCAAGTAAATACTACTGCAAAATGATACACTAATTCTGTTTTTCCCTTTTGACACTTTGACAGCTGTAGCTTTCATCTGTTTTATTAAGGCTGTTTCCCAATTGATGACCATTTGATGAGAGCAATTCTAAACACGAAACGAAATAATTATTTCCTTTATCCTTGCACGAAACGATCAATCAATTCTTCCAGACCTCATTGAAATATTTGATATGAGAATAAGTAAGAAATACCTATTTAGAATTGTACATAAAACAAACCAAACTGCTATTCTAGAATATTCTTCAATTCTTTTAAATTCAATTTATTACCGCGTTCATTTACATAATACATTTAATGGGAATTGATCAATTTTTAACGTTTGAAGTTTTTATTTTTCGATCATCCACAATCGGATGATTTATTAAAATATTTCGTAAATAAGGAGATGCATTTCCTTACATTGCGCAGTTTTGAGTAGATCCAAATCGCTTTGGATAAATCAGTCAAGTGTGAAACTTGAAGTAGTTTAATTCAGTTAATTTTAATTAACTTCAGCACATGAGATAAAACAGGAATAAATGTTTTACATATTCATCAGCAGCAAATAAAAATAGTAGAATCGATTTTTAACTAAATTTATTTCGATCTAATTTTTAATTTCAAAACAGAACAACTTTTCAAAAATTTCACTTTAGTGGTGATGATCTTTCTTAATGAATCTTAATCCACAGTATCCACAAGCATGAGCTCCGGGTTTGTCCTGAAATCAATACACTTGATATACATACATTCATTTCCTTCTTAATTTTAATTTACGAACCAAATTAATGTAAACTTTGGGATGGCCGAGCGGACCATTTCCCCCATCGCAGTACACAACTCGTTCGGTGCATTCCTTTGGTGGAATTTCATCGATGAGATTTATACCCCAATTTTCGTTCACATATCGCTTAGCGTTTGTGAATCTCACGTTTCTGTAATCTTTTTCATCGAAAACCTTTTTAAAAGAGAATCATTTGAAATGTTTGCGTAATCAAAAAGGACCTACAAAAAACTTACTTGGCCCGTGTGTGTTACTTTTTCTATGTCATCTCGTGTGCTCGAGTTGCACTTAGTGGAGCAGCTTATTAAACGCGAGCAATTGTTTTGAATCAGAGTATTTTTCCTAAATATTCCTCGCAACATTTTAACTCAATAATTTTTGACAAGTAAAAACTTCACAGAATTGACGGTTTTATCTTGTTCTTCTGCAAACGGCTCCATACATTTTTATGGTATATTTGAGTAGAGTGAGAACAGTGCTTCCAGATTACATATTTTTTTTTATGGTTATTCAAAAATGACATTCAAAACTTGTTTCAATAAAGCCATTTTGACTAATATATCTGATTTTTGCAATATACGGCTATAACATACTGGTTAATTATCTAAGATCTCTCTGTAGTTTTGCTATTTAATTTTTAATACTCCTTCATTTTCTATTTGGATTTTGGATAGTGAACGGGCCTATACTCTATACATTATAATCCACTCCATTATCCATCCAATCCATTATATTATAAATGATATTTTTGAATGAAATCTGAAAGTTTTGCAATTTGTAAATCTTTTCCTGATTGGTTTTCTAAAATTTGCTGCTTGCATTTGTATGTTCTACTGCAGCCTTTCGTGATAGTAGGGAATCGTTTTTTTTTTTTTTTTTTTATTATATCTCTTTGTTTATATTAAAACAATACATAATAAGTTTCCTAAGCAATATTTCTTTTCCTCTTCCACTTCCCAATTAATACAACAACAACAACAATAAAATTAATTGTATGAAATGTGAAAATCAATTCGTGTCATATAAACGATGAATATAAGAAGCCGGTGATTTAAATTAAATGTCTACCGAATGAATAAAAAGCAACCCTTTTGTCCTGCATTAATCAATCAAAATGCTTGTTGAAATTGTTAAATGAACAGTTTCATGGGAACATATTTTGTTTTTTGTTTTTATCAATCAATTATTGCGTAATTCCATCAATTAAACAGGAAAATAAGAGTAGCGTATAGCAACGGATCCTACATGTAATTTCATTATGCTGTATACAAACCTGGAAAATTATGTCCTTTTGAGCAAAAACCCTATTCAAACTGCATGCATGTGATTGATGCACTTGCCCCTGACTGCATGTGCACCCGAACGGCGTTTACCTGCAATCTGGCTTGGAATCAATTCACTGTGGAAGGATGCTGGCATATCTTTATATCTTCGCCGTATTTGTCAACGTTATCATTTTGTTGCATGTGAGTCGGGTAATGCAACTACACAATCAATTTGGCAGCAGATGTCCTTGGCAGTGCGAAATATTTGTCGTCAAGTTAGCAAATAAAACCGCAGTGATTTATGCTCTATATACCTCATCTTGATTTCAATTAATTTAGTCGACTCTTTCCAATCGAACACAATTATGATGAAAATTATTTTGGGAGGGCCCCAACTCAATGCGGGAGGGCCGGGTCCGGTCACCAGTCATCCGGCCACAAAGTAATCCGAGTTTTTGGTCACAAGTCATCCGATGAATTGTGACGCATTGTTTTGGTCACAAGTCATCCGAGAAAATGCGACACAATTTTTCTCATACATTTGATAAAATATCGAAAAATCGAAGCACATTAGAATGACGCACTTTTTTTAAAAACTTTTAAGAATTTTAATTCAAATTAAAGTAAAACACAAATGCGTGCTTGTCAATCGAAGTACATTCCGAATGACGCACTTTTTTTTAATAAAACTTTTAGAATTATAATTAACATTAAATAAACTACACGAATGCGTGCTTGTCGATAAGCACAAAAAAAAAAAAAAATTAGAACGCATAATTTAGAAATGTGTGGGAGGATTTGTCTCGACTTTTTTGGTCACAAGCAACCCGAGTTTTTGTCATCCGAAAGATTTGTATGGAATGACTTCTGACTGGATGACTGATGACCGGTAGCCGGGAGGGCCCCAATCCAATTATTATAAAGAGCTGCACGAAAAATAGTTACAAAAGCTAAATTTGTTCTGCTCAGCAATGCACTCTACTCTATTTTGTGTGCATTACATACAAACTATAACAGAAGTACCAAGTATCTACAGAGTAAAAGTAAATAATATGTTCGTTACGGGTAGTGGTTGCGAGAGGAGAGGGTGGGGCAGAGCCGCAGAGGGCCAGAGCCAGAGTGACGAATTACTTGTAAACATATTATGATTAGTCATCTCTCTGCTCGTTTTAGTATAACATTAAAATTTGAAATCCTTCTCTCAATTACTTGAATATCACTTAGAATGTACACTTTGATCGATAGTACTTAGAAAAACTATAACTCTTTTCCCCCATCGAATTGAAATGAGTCGCCATATTAACTATTGGAATTTGGAGTACATTATTAGAGCTATCGAATGACATAATATGTCTCGCCCTTGGTGGTAATTTGGACTGCTTTGTCCCATCCCATTGTCCTTGGCTATAATATTTTATTTAATTATACTTAAGAATTTTGTTATATAATGGTGAGGTAATTTTTAATATGTTTGTGCTTAGGCCTAGTGTCAGTCTTAAACGGGAAATGCTTTAATTTATAAATGATCCTTGCGCCCAGCATTGCTCAGACCCGGGGCCCGTGACCTCTCTCGCCGGCCCTTTTACGCAAAAAGACTTTTAAACTTCCCGGGTCAGAATACTATACATGGCCTTGAGGAGGTTCTTGTATCTGATCCTTAAGGAAACACATTTTAAGGACGATGCTTCATCGAACAATATAACAAACAAACAAAACAAAAAATAAGAACGGTTTGATTTTCTGAAATTTTGCTACACTTACTTAGGTACCTATTTGTGAAAAAGGACTAAAAAGAAGAATCTCATCTCAAATCTCAATCTCATCTTTCTTCAGGTAAGAAATCAAAATTTTAATAATAAAACAGCATTCTTAAAAAAAAAACACAAATATTTGGGATCTTGGAGAGTTAATAAAAATTTCATAAAAAATAGTTGTCGAGTTACAGTTAAGGAAAATAAAGAGTGAATAAAAGTGGTACGTACCTAATATTTAATATTGGTATAAGGCGTATTCACTCGCCCCCAACGCTCCCGGCTACGACGACATTAGATAATGGAAAAAGTATTAAAGTTTCGTTAAGAACATTTTGTATTTTTGATTTTAAATTAATCTTGTGGTCTTGAAATCAATATTTTTTTATTATATATTATGCATTACTTTTTGTAATTGCAGCATTATTAAAGTACAATAGATCGTAAGTAAAGTAAATTTAAGTAAATTGAAAGAATGCGGTCAAATTCAACATTTTTGACATGAATATTATTAAAGCTACTATTTTTTAATTCATCTATATTAACTTCGCGAAAACTTGCCTGGGTATAATTGTGCCGTTAAGGCAAATCTTGCGACGGCTAATTAACACACTTTGTGTCATCCAATCGAGCTAAAACATTAAAGATAGGCTCGTTGTCGATGTTAATGCATTCTATCAAATTTTAATCCTGTTAAGTATCACAGAAAAAACGGGAAAAATCATTAGTTATAATACAAAAATGACAGCGTTCTGCACTGTGCATAAAAACATTATCGTAAAATCAAGTCATATTTTCTTTCTTTTAATTAAGTTTAATTGTCACCATTTTGAAAACTAGATGAATAATTCATAATTTATTATTATAGTGAAAAACATTGTTTTTACGGGTTGGTTTTGCTTTTATTGTTTTTAAATTGCTGTCCCAAAAATTATCCATTTTCCGAGTTACTACAGAGAAAATTACTTTAGAGTTTTCGTATTAATTAACATTCCTATTTCCTAGTTAACTAATTTAAAATGAGACTGACAAATATTTTGTTAGAGTTTGCAGAGGAATTAAAATATTTCGAAAATGCAAAAGCTGACCTGTTGTAGTTGCAAAACCGTTATCCTCTCTTCTATACTTGCAACATATTCGTGCAACATAATCGTGTCGCCAGTTCCTAGAAAGTAGAAATAATGGCAGAATAGAAAATTCAAACCAAATTCTGAATAGAATAAAACCACAGGAAACTTTTATAACTACCCCTGAAAAGTAAATTCCTCCCGCGTCGATGTACTGAAACGAGGGTTGATCCTAAGTTACACACGAGCGCAACGTCAAGGATATGCACCTGCAGATTTTATTAATTTTACCATAGATGTGCACCTCCAATTAAAATCGTTTAGCGCCGAATATTGTTTCGAGTTCATTTATCAAAAATTCAAAACCCAGGCGGCGTCAAATTAGTTTGGAATTTTAATTAGCAGGACACTCCACAATTGCAAGCTGGTGGAAATTGCAGCAATCGCCTGTTCCCTTAATCGGTGCGGACTGCAAGTATGGCGCGAAATGCGAGAAAGATTGCGAGACGTTGTGGAGTAATGAAACTGCAATTTGGTTGCATTAATTGTTTTGTAACGAATTCCTAGTTGGGAGGCACAAATCATCCTGTTTTATTATCAAAATGTCCATCGATTCCGCATAAGCTAAAAATGCTTAGCGAGCACAACCACTTCGCTAGATGACAGATGTTGTGAGCCATTTGTGCGCTGCCATCGACCCGGATCGCTCCTTGAACTGGCTCCCTTTTTGCACATTTTGCACTTTTCCCAGTTTATTTTGGTCCATTATTATTTCACTTATTAAAGCTGTCGATATAGGGTCAGAAAAAACTAAACGATGTCCGTGCAGCAAATTCATGCTATCATTCATGGAATCCACTTCCACAGGTTTTGTGCATCCCGCACTTATGCGGGACGAGATAAGATCCTATTCGACCTTGAAAGTTAGCAGAACTCAAACTGCTGCGCTTTCTTAAAAACGACCCAATTCAAATTGGTTCAATTTAATCAGAAAACGTTCTGCAACCGTTTAACTGCATGTGTTTGAATTTTCATAGAGGTTTATTTGGATTCCGAAGATGTTTTTAATATACGCGTGTATGTATTTGAAATTCGCAAATGAAAAATTATTTCTGCTTATTTCAGTATTTTTCCTCTACAATTCTCCACAATTTGCATCCTCACGATTTTTCATTTTCGAGCCGAATTTCCAGTCACCACAAAATTCGAAAATGAACAATGAAAATTTCTTTCGGAAACCAATTTTTACTTTCCAAAGACTTTTCCACATTGTACCGTTGCCAAACCGTTAAGTGAAAGTCGGTTACTAGAACTGGTGATCATCAATCATTAAGGGAAGCAACGAAAATTTCATTGTGGTGTGCTTCCCCTGGCTAAAGGGCACATATGTGCGCCCCAAATCGTCGAAGGACCAACGCTGACCAACCCAAAATGGAATCCTCCCCCCGACAAGACAGGCAATATATCAAAACAAATATCTCCACGTCGAGGGTATAAAACGTTAAAACTGCTTCGTTCGATTATTGAAAGTGTCAGAATTAGGGAGATAAAAACAGTCGTAGGTAAATGTTTATTTGGCAGGCGACGAATGGTTGAATAAATTCCTTCTGCAGCTCCGCCACGGCGAATGAATTTGAGAGGAACTGAAATCGAGAATAAATACGTCAAAACTTGGAGCAGTTGTAATGTAGTTTTCCGGCTGAGATGATTCCTTTATACGATACCATTTGTCTATTTCATTGGGTAATTTTTTTTTGGATTTGGTTTCTCTTCAGGACACTTTAATGCTTTGATTCGTTTTTGATACTGTTGTCCTGGGAATGATCGCTTTCGAAAAACATGCAACACTGAAGCTGGCACAATTTATTTTATGTTGTTAAATTTTCCTTTTTGTTCATCTGTAGCGATGGAATACATGCTCGATTCCTGTGCACATTATATAGTATAGAGATGATGTGTTTCGTTCGAGTGGAACCGGAAATTCATCTTTAAAGGCAATTGACAACTGACTGACGTTTCCGTCCTTGAACTCATGACAAATACAGAATTAATGGAGTTCAAAGTTTAGGAATATGTAACAACCAGGAAAGGGCCTGATATAAAGCATACGAAGCAGTTTACTTTACTATTCGCATTGTCATGCTGACATTTATTTCCGACAATATATTTTACGACACGCATTTTGTGCTTTAAGAACAACCGATAATTTTTATGCAACATGCTCCTGGGAGAAACAATTCAAAGGATTGATTTTCAATATTCGTACATATGTAGGTGTGTTCTTAGATTAGTGGAAATTACTGCAGAAATGACTGCGCTGTGCTACTAAGTACTACTACTATTCTTGGTCCATACAATTGCGTTCACAGTTCGCGCCATCTGCTGTAATTGTATTTCCCAAAATTCTTAACCAAGTTTCAGCAGAAACTCAGTAGAATTCTCAACATGTATAGCTTAATTGAAGCCAAAATTAAATTTAATCATTAACAATAATTGATCCTAGTTCTCATTAGCTTGATGAAATTTTTACTGCGCGTTCAATTGGCAATCGATTGGGGCAATTTACTGCGGCATTATAACAGAACGATTTGTTTCCTTTAGTCCAATTGAAGAGCACTTAATTTAATCACACTTGGTGGAAAATCAAAAGCTTTTCATGGAGCTTATTAAATGGTTCTTTGATACAACTTTTCAGAATTTTCACAAGTCTGCTATTTAAAAAAACAGGGAAGAAGGCAATCAAAAGTGAACTTTGGCAATCGAACTCAATTTTAAAATCAGCGTCGAAGGACCATAAAAGCCACATGGCTCTTTCGTTTAGTGAACTTTAACCATATCGATCCCGCCACCCTCGTCCTTATCGTTTAGATCCGTTAAACAGTTTCGATAATTTCGAAATTAAAAGTTTTAATTATAAATTCTGCCCGTTTGCCGTACTGTGTTTTACGCCCAGCACACATGACGACGCCCAAATTCCGTGCAATCAGCGATATACACGCGGGACCCATAAATCAGTGCAAATAAATATGAAGGAATGGGGGACGGGAGGGGGAACTCTCGTATTTGCAGGACGATGGCGTCACAAATCGGGAATTGTTAATACGGCGTGCCTGCTCATTAAATGGCCAATCGTAAATCCAACAAAATAATTGTGCCTCACAGGACACAGGAACTATGGAATATACCTCGCCGGGCGGTAAACTGAAATGTTAAAATTCAAAACGCAAACATTTTTTTACAGTGGGCACATGAATGTCATAAAATTATCATTATCAGAGGATTTATGGCTCCTGCACGGGTGTGCAGGGATGCGGGGGACATTTGATTTCTATTCGAGAGCACGGTCCAGCTTGGACGAGGAAATACGCACATATCATCCAAAGGCCTAGATAATTGAAATTTAGTGCTGCCGTTCGCCAGATACACTGTTCGGCTTTTAATGCGAGCGGAACCCTTTTGTGGAGAAGGTGACAGGATCTCTTCCGCGAAATTTCGGCCAACAGCAGACTGAACTGGCATTTAGCGTGTGCTGGGGATTTGGGAATCGGAATGGAAATGGATATGGCTGGAAAATAAACAATAAACTTGATCCTATCGGCAAAGTATTTTTTTTTTTCGCTGGTAAAAGGATTAAGCAATTGAAAAAATAATCTCTTTGTTCTTACAGATTAGCAACGACTTTAAATGGTTCATTTTAAGGACCTTCCATCAGCGAGTAGAAAAGTTTTGTACATTATTGCCATGTTCTTATAGCAGAGAATATTGCAAAAACATTTTTCCAAATTTCCGGAATCAATTCAAATTCGATTTGTTTTTTTATGCTCATGAAAATTTGCAATTGTTGAATATTTGATTTGTTGAAACCAACTTGTAGTTCTAAGAGTTCAAAACACCAATTACACTTTATGTTAAAGCTGCTTTCTCTGTTGTTGCAATCTCGCATTAAAAAGGATAATCCCATTGCATTTCGCGCATATCTGTTCAACACACTGTAATTACCCTATTCCCAGTTGCGGTCAAATAAAACAGTTCACTCGTTGGACGTGGCATTGCACGCCTTTCTGCTATTTTAACAGAGATCAATGCACCTAATTTATTTTCAAAATATTTAGCAAATACCGTGACCAGAGCAAAATAAGCAGCCATCAGCTTTTGTAGTAGAGTGGAGCGGAATCAGCCATTTTCGTAGTTCGACAACAATTAATTTGGCGTTTAACGGTCCTTCCCCTTCCAAGCTTTATGTGGCAAAAACCATTTTGAATAGGGACGAAAATTACGGTGTAGCAATAATCTAATTTTTATATACATCATTACTAGAGAGCCGGAAAATCTATCAATCTATTTCTGTTTCGGAAACAAATTTATTTTTTATGAATTACAGTTCTTAAATATTATAAGTACATATATTTATTTGTTGCTATATTTAAAATTTCAAGTTTTGTACTTGTTTTGAAGGATGTAGACAATATTTTTGAAAACCTCTAGTACTTAAGTACCTAGCTATATTTCATAAATATTGCAACAAATGAAATACGTTCTAGATTTTAATTTATGAATGCACAATATTGGCAATATTTTAAACTATTTATCGACACCAGAATTGAGAATTATTTGTGTGAGTAAATGAATTAATTGCGGTTTAGTTGCCCAATTCAGTGATCGTATTTTATTTTATTTTATTTTATTGATTGTCGCCGGTGAAAATGCTCACTGCTGAGGAAGGTTCTGTGGTCCGTACGTGGCCGGGTACTGTTCATCCAATTAGCGCCACCATTCAGCCGTTTAATAGACGAAAAAGTGTTAAATGCTTAAAAATTTATGCAATAAGTGAAGGATAATTTTGAAACCACCACTCGGCGCTGCAATTTGTGTCAGAACGTAACGAGAAATGAATACGCTTCGCCACCACATGGGACGGGCGACGTGTGGGGGAGCCGAAGGATAATCGCGAGGCACTGATATGGCGCGAATACACAGGGATTCAGGTTCTATTATGTATTGCATTCCTGGTTAATATAATTGCGCGCTGCATTAAACAATAGGCCGTCAGTTACAATCAGGCACGGGGGAATAAAACAAGCCATTGTTTGTCCAGGAGCGTGAAGAGGGAGTCAGGACGTTACGTAAAAGCAGATGCTCATTACGTCTCCAGCAGCAGAAAATCGTCACAGATGCCTCCCGCTGCAGCATCAGTGTACTGAGCCCGCCGGCCTACTCTGTTTAAAGTGATTATAATATTTTTAAATAATTTAAACCTTTTGTTTCCTGTATCTCTTGCTTCCGTTCCGCTCCTCTTCTGGGGGACTGAATTTTTAGTCCGCGTTAAATGGAAAAATGGCAGAAGCTCGTAATTACGTGCGATTTATTTTATAAAATGACATGCCAAGCCTGTGACTGCGCGAAACTGTGGAAAGAAGGAGCATTCGCTCTGATTTTGCCAAACAATTATAGGAGAGAACACAATAACTTTAGTAGGAGCAAAGGCTTCAAGCAGTTATTATTTTTCAAGACATTCCTTTTTTTATTTAATTCAAACGGAATTTTCACTTTTCCTCCCTCGCCCCAGGTACAGTTTTTCATTGTGCGCTCTCCTGGGGCACGTTATCTATGCACAAGTGCCATAACGAAGAATTATTATTGCGGAGTCCTTTTTCTGATGTAATACCCTCTAAATATTTTTGCATTACATTTTTCTAATAAAATTTTAAATCATCTGTTGTGAATGGAAGTAAAAAAAATTCTGCATAGTTTCCGTTCTCCGTCATTCTAACTAATGGACCCGACTTACTTTCTAAAGTAGCAAGTGAGGACAGGAACTCTTTCATATTACGTACCGTGTCCTGTTCATTTTGTAGCTGGACCGAAAGAAGAGAAGAGTGTGTACGGACTTGGGAAACAGGATGAGGTTTAAGTCTCAAACGACTAGGAAGGCGTTTGACTTGCAAATGAATACAAGTGCGGTAGCTCTGTACTTTGAGGAGGAGCCACGGGGATGCAGGATTCCACAGAAAAATCGTCAATTTAAAAACTACTCCCAGGCATATGAAAGTTTAACTAAAGAACTTACAAGCTCAAAGGACCTTATGCAAGCCCATTCTGCCTTTCTCCTAAGTTCTGCAAATGTGCTGAAATAGTTTGCTGGCATTTAAATTATTACACTATCACATTTAATTGGAATCGGATTGTGTGAGGGATCCAATGTAACTGACCAGTTTTTGTTCCACCACGACCTTGTTTCTAAGAGTGAAAAAAAGGACTTTGTTTTACGCCTAATACCCTTAGAAAATTATGCAGGTTTTAAACCCGTATTCGTTTCGTTGGGAAAAAAAATTTCTTTTACGTTGCCTTTCAAAAACATTGTGATTAATAATTTTTCTTTTAAGAGAGTTTTAGATTTTATTTTAATTTCGCAAGCATTGTTGTAATAATATTTATGCACACACCTATTAAATATTTAATGTTGCAGTAGGAAAAACTTCACAAAAATGGAACGGCTCGTCCTTTCGTTCTTCAGCTTACACAAAGCCAGTAATTAGTTATGATAAAAGAAAACATTTTCCATAATTGTTTCACCCGGTCGCCTTGCAAAACTCCAAAACATCTCTTTAGGGCTTTACATTTTACAGTATATGTATATATTATATTCTGTGGGGATTGAACATTTTGATTTGATATTCAGGGTCCAAGTACTGATGAAATTATTTCCGCACTCTTTAATTATTTGTATTGTTCCACCTCAAAGCGTAATTGAAGCATTTGTCTGCTGGTGGTCGTAAAATGTAACTTTATCCTATTTCCGGCACAGCCCCGATGCTGCCTTCAATGATTCCAACAGGTATCCTTAAGAGTGGAGCAATAAAGATATTTTTTTAATTAAAATTTTCCAAAAATAGATACACTGTAGGTACATAATTTCTAATTGATGCCTCGGTAAGGAGAAATTTTCAGGTCATGATTGATTATATAATTTTACTCAGTTTAGAGTTGGACAGTTTCTGCGGAATGTTCCAGATTAATGAGAATGGAAATTTTCACGAAATTATCATTTAAAGTCTGTATATTAACACATCTCAAGCAACATTGCATATTTCATTTGCTGACAACTGAAAATACGTCTGAAAATCAAGGATTTGTGAAGTTTTGTAATTATTTCTTCTGTCATCGTCATAAATCTTGCTATAAACAAGTTGGAAATCAGATTCAAAATGACAGTGGCCCAGGACCCAACACCGAAAACTGCAGTTTCAACAATTTCAGGAGCGGTCAAGGCAAAAGGAAATGAAGATATCATTAATCTTATGAGGTCGAAGTCACTAAGAAAAATAAAGAAAATCGAGTTTGTGCTGTAACATATGCTCCCCCATAATAGGATGGCAGTTTGATCAGTTGATTCGATTCGCCGTGTCGATACCGCGTGATTGATAGGCAATCAACCCCATTTCATTAAGGCATCCATTTCATCCAAACTTACTGACTTTCACAAAAAGGACTTTCGAATATCCTATCTGCGGAGGAATTTGTTTTAGAAATGATACCGCCAAAAAGGAGCTTTAAGGACAATCCCAGTATTTCAGATATGTGTGTTTTTCTCGAGGTTTGGGGGAAAAGTTTCCACACGTGTTCCCAACGACAATTTAAAGTGCAGGCAGTAATTTTGGGGCTGGAATGATATGTATTGATTGTGAAAAATCACAATGTTCAACACCGATTCCAAGGAACAGGTGGAAATCAATTTCACTCGCTTTCTAAGTATCTACATCAAGTAGAGAAAGAAAGGATTTACGCTGTAACGGTACCTAAGCACTTCATAAAATTAAGCGTTGATTCAAAATCATTTGTATTTAGATTCTTTGTCAAAATTTTAATTTATTAAGAGCCAACGTATGGTTTCTGTGTTGTTTATGTTTTGCACTAACAAATGTTACATTAATATCCCGATTTCTATTTAAATCTATATAATTATGTATATTGTGTAATGTGTATTATATAAAAGCCGAAACTTACTGACTGACTTGTTGACCGCCTGACTGACAGACTGACACACTGATCACTGTTTCAGAGGAATCGCTGAACCGATTTCTATGAAATTTTTACATTTTTCTATACCTTATCTCATATGTGGTCACTAAGAATCGTTTTTTGAAATTCAACTTTGAAAATGGTGAAAAGGTGTGAAAACTGTCAAAATGGTGGTTATAAGGATATAGTGAAGTCAATTTGTATGTCAACTAATAAATATTATAATTTATGATGTGAAATTTGGCAAAGAAGTCAGAGACAGTAAACTACCAACTTACAAAAAAATTACCTATTTGATATCACAATGGCCGCGAAGTTTAAATTATAAAGTCTCCTTCCTTTTTGAACACCATAGTTAGTACCTATAGACATAGTATTCTTATATACGCAAAATAGCAATAGCGAAGCATTGTCGGATCAGCTAGTTCTTTAATAAATAAAGGGTGAAATTAGGTCGAGCATGAAACATGAATTAGTACCTAACATGAAAATTGAAATAAATTCTGTAAATTTTATAAAATAACATTTTGAAAATTGCAATTTCCATCATCGCATATTGAAACAAAATTAGAGTAATAATGCGAGGAATTTGCGATAATAATGAAATCAACCACAATAATTGAAAGCCAAAACATAAAATCGAGGCATCTCTTTGCGTTAGCATTGTTGTGGTCAATAAACAAATTATTTCAGTTAGAGATTTAATAAATTTAAGCGATCAGGGGTAGATAATTGTTGCCCTGTATTGGCTATGGTCAGCGTTTTCTCTGTAATCAATCTGTTGCCGACTTTACCAATTTGAAACCGCTCCACCATTTGTTCCAGATACCGACCGCAGGAGCATATTTATTGCAGCTATAGATTCCGGCATAAAATATCACTATAAAATGTATTTCAGTGTTAAACACTTAATCCGATTTTGGCAGATTGATTTATCGCTTCACAGTTAATGCATTCCTAGCTGTGGTTTATGGATCAACCACAATTCCAGGAGATTTGGTTTGCGAAGAGCAACATAAATGCCAATGGTTTTTTATACGCAGAAAAAAGATATCTTGGTATAATTAGAGCAGCAGTGACATCTGCAACAGCTTAACAAAATGGATAATATTAGTCATATTGCAAAACATAAATTATGATCCAATACGAATGTTTTCCCATAAAAAAAGTCACTGCACTTTCGGACACAGTTATAAATTTCTTGTTACTTAATATCCAAAATGAATTTAAGCTAGATCCCGAAATATTTAAAGTTTCCACTACTGAATCTTTAGGTATTTACTTCATGACTGCGTATAGTTCCAACTAAAATTTGTGAAGTCGATGACTTATGTGTGTCACATAAGCGTGTCACCATTTTCAAGTACTGGAAGCGTTTGTCACATATAAGTGACCCTTAAAAGAAGGATACACCAAAAAATGTTTCCGAGTTGAAAACTACTTCAAACAAGTCAAAATTCTGATCGCCACACAAACGCAGGTACACAAAGTGTTGAGTGGATATGTTGTCAAGAAATTGCCCAGTGATTATGGTAGTCAAAAAGTGTGCAATTTTGTCTATTCCCAGGCGTTTTAGTTTAAATTCTCTGAATTTTACATCAAAATATTGCTAATATCATTCACTTTTTTATTGAAAAAGTTAAAAAAATAAAAGAGATAACATTTCCCTGTGTATGACTGAAAGAAAATCTGAAAAAATCCGTCCAAAAATAGAGGAAAAATGCATTTAAAAAATTCAAGAAACTACTCTTAGAAAAATGTCCTTTATGAAAAAGCTAAGACCTTGTATAAAAATCCTTGTATTCATATCTAATGCTAACCTTCAGTCTATAAAATGATGTATATTTCATTGGAATGCCTTGAGAAATAAAGGAGTTATTTGGTATCAACTTTTACCAAATTTTTCAAATTTGGCGAAACCACTTATTTTAAACTGCTATAAAAGAAAATCTAGGACCTTGTTTGAAAATCCCTCTATTCACATCCAATTCTAACCTTCAATCTATCAAATGATGTATCTTTCATTAAAATCCATTCAGAAATAAAGGAGTTATGTGGTATCAACTTTGGTCGATTTCGCGATTTATGTGTATGCTCCTCTTAACAACTTATTCATTTTTTTCACTATCTACTTATTTCTGAGAATCAAAAAATTTCCTCAAAAATGTTAATAAAAATCATAACTGCACTTTTGTGTACCTTTAAGAAGAATTAATTAAAATACAGCAAAAAACAAAAACTGCATTAAATCTTCCACAGTGAGTTAAGTGAGGACGCTCTAGTAATCGAGTACCTTATTATCTCCTTTCTGAGAAATAAATATTTTTCTTCCACCGTTGCAGCTGTGTACTCTCGGCTTATTTGAAAAAAACAAACTCATTTTATTGCAGCATTCGACCCAATAACATTCTTGCTATTGGAAACCGTCAATCGTCCTCTAAGAGCCCGTATAGAAATTAAAAAGGTTTCTATTTAGCATGGTGCACGTGCATTTCGAACTCGTCTAGCGTTCTTTGTAAATAAGTTCCGTGCATAAGCTGCAGAAGAAGTCCTGAGGACTGAGGTTTGTAATAGGACAGATGTTTCGCGTGTATAAAGTAATTGCGATTCCACTACCCGAGGATTGCTATTCCCATGCTTTTGACAGTATTAAGGACCTTGTAATAAAATTCGATTAGATTAAGCGAATATTACAGTTTATTTGTATCCTTAGTTGCGACTGTTGTCGATTGCTTCACGCCCGCCCGTGATAAGAGAACCCCCGTTGTTTATTGATGTTGCAGCTTCCAGTTAGTGCGGTCGCTTACTCCTACCGCCAGGATGACTGATCCTTCCAATGGTAATCAATTAAAAGGGAATCATTGTGCTTGCATTGGCTGGGCTTCCATCCTGTTCATTTGATACCCACTGACAGTGCCGAAGAATCGAACAATTAATCTCTTGCCGAGGTCTCCTTCGTTTAAAATTGAAACTGAAAAGTTCCATCATTCTTGTTTGTAAGACTTCTTTGTAGAAATTGACACAGCAATTTTCATTTCAGTTAAAAACAAAAAACAACAACAATGAATGTGAAAAAATGAGTTTTAGCATTAGAAACAAAAAAATTCATGTGCTACGGAAAAACAATCCGACAACTGACAGCCTCGAATATTTCCATCACTATTGTCGGGAAGCCGAGCTTCATCCCCCTTCGGTTTGAATATATTGGGCTGTGCTGGAAAAAGGACAAAAATCCGGGACCATTTCCCATCAACTCAACACAAATGTCGAAATGTACTGAGGCGTGAGAAATTCATTTTTGCTCTGTTCGTTTCGGGAGGATTTATTAAAAGGGAAATTGGGAAATTGCACATGTTTGTGTGTCCTAAGCCGTTGACAGATAAAATGCCGTAAAATGACAACAAAATGGACATATATACTCGCATTTTAAAGAATCGAACTGCCACTTCATTTAACGCGGACTCGAGTGTCTTTAAGGATTAAGCCAAGGTGGCAGATGGAAATGGAAAGCTCGAAGGACTTAGAACTCTGCCAATATTCACTATCAACTTGATCTGTGTCCTTGATTTTTTACAGACCACTGGGCTTCATGAAGTTCTTCGGGGGAACGTACGAATTCAGAGACTTTAATGTCCCTTCTGGCTATTGTCACCATCTATGGAAAAACAGCAGAAAAATTTACTGAGCATTTTTGAATACACTTATACCTGAATATAGAATTCACCAAAGCTTTTATTAGGTTGTTCTTTATATAAAAGTTCGATATCAGTATCGGCCTTCAACCCTTGTAAAAAGATATATCCTTTCATCTTTGTATTTTGAGCTTTAAGTAATTTTAAAACTGAAATATAGGGGTTTAATCAAAAATAATAAATAATAATAATTAATACTTAATAAAGAATTAGTTCCTGGGAATTAAAATTATTAATTTCTAACCACAATTTCTATTTATTACTTATACAGAAAGACTATTTTGTTAATGTGGATAGAAATTTCAAAATTAATGGTGAATTCTGTTTGTGGAATTACGGATGATTAAAGTCCAAGACTGCAATTTCTGTAGGTATGTTAAGAAAAAAAACACCAACAACACAATTCAAGGATAATAAGAACTTTGCGACTGTTACGAACGCACATAACAAAAGTAGGCAGAACGGTAATACAATAAAGTTAGTGTCTTTTCCGATTAAAAATTAGTTCCTGTTTAAAAATGTAGTGCAGAGTTTTTGTATTTTTTTTGTATTTTGAGCATTTTAATTGAAATCAAATCCAGATACAATCATACATACCTCGTGTAATTTCGAAAAAAAGGTCGAGGGTAATTGTTTCAGGGTCGCAATCGTACATCCGGTTTGTTTTCGCAACACCACAGAGAAGTGTCCTTGTAACGCAAAAAAAAAAAAAAAAAACACATTTACTTTCCATGAAAAATGGAAGGAAAAATAATGAAACTAAAGTTGGATGCACAAACTCCATTAATATACCCGGGGAAAATTTTTTCAGTGATGTGAACTCGGCATTCGGCATCGAAATTACCATTTTTAATATTTTTTCTTTAAAATTTTAAAAGCATATTCTGCCCGAGGATTAATTTTCTGCCATTTGCTCGTTATATTTGCGGGAATTGAAGTTAGATAAAAAGTTTAGAAATTCAGGACGTTGTGACGCGCCAACCGGCCTTATTAGAGGTAGGTAGTGGTAAGTGTTGTAGATGTGGAGTGTAAGCGATCGAGGTGCGAGAGGATCGGGTGGCGAACTTCGAAGCGGAATTGACCCTCGGCTCAGTTTGAGTGCTGAAAGTTTATCCAATACTAAACTTTCTCTGCCTGACGAAATGGAGCGCACCACGGCATGAAGTGGTGTTACTTTCCCCAAGCATGAAGGGATGTACACGTTCGACAAATCGCTAAAAGCGCTTTTATTTTTCATATCCGTTTTGGCAGCGCGAATCGAAAAGGGCCTCCAACTGAAACATCTGAGCAGTGTAATATCCGTGAGAATCCTTCAGCACATTCCATTTAAGGTGGAATTGCTTGGGGAAGAAGATGATGAGGAAGAAAGTTTGAGCATTTTCATTTTCGGCTGCTGCCTGAGCGCTGAAGAGCGGAAATGCACCCCATTTTCCTCCCCCGGGCGACTGTCTACATGGTCATATCCTTAGATAATCTTCGCCGTTCCCGTGCATTCCGATAATTCCGCTGAACGCTCCTTCGCCTGTCTGTTGGCAATGCGACGACGACATTCAAATGAGACAGAGGAGGAAATTTTTCGCTTTTAGTCATTAGAGGAAAAATTAAATGGTAGCGAACACATTTTAAGTGCAATTGCTTGAGAACTTGATAACGAACGAAGGGCGAAGGCATTACCTGCGCTTCCCACCGCGAGTGGAGCTTCAACCCCATCACGGGGTGGATTTTGTATGTTCTTTTCGCAGACAGCGCCGATAAATGAATTTAATTAAAGAATTCGGTCTCCTTTCAAATCCTTGTCTGTGGACTTGCGAACTCAATTCGATTTTTATATGACAAAGGCAGCGAAGTGATTCACTTTTCGTCTTTGTGCAGACAACATTCCCGATTTTATAGTCGGAAGGATGTAATTGCAGAGAATTATTACTTGAGACAATGTGGCTTCATTTAAGAACTGAGTGCCCGATAAGAATGCTTCTTCGAATGTCCTGCTGTGAAAACTACGCTTCGGAAATGCAGAATTTTCATATACTTGCTCTCCGTACAGCTTCAGGTGTAGATGAACATTCGTTTCGGATTAGTGTATTTTGATATTGCGCCAGACCACCCTACCAAAAACTATAAGAGCAGCCGGAAGGTCCTTATCCAATTCGTACCTGTGAACACCTCCGCCTTTATGGATCTGCACGTGCATTTGATTTCAAGTCCTCTAGAACAAATTGTGTCCCTTATAGCAGTAATTTCCCATGTGTTCACGATATTATCCTGAAAGTTTGGTTAACAGGAAAACAGTTTTCCCCGATGCCAACAATGGGGTGGAGGAGTTGACGGGGTAAAAACATTTACTCAGGCCGCATATCGGGTCTGCAAACTACAGAACAATCCTATTAATTTTGTGGATTACTTGGTTTTGTTCCGAGATGTTCTTCAACAATTTAGTCGCGTCGAACAGGATCAGTGTCCCTCTAGCACCAGCACAATGAGCATGAAGATAGTCTGGAAATTTGATAAACTTTTCTGGGTTAAAACTCTGGTGAAACTTCACCCCCCACGTTTGGGATGGGGGAAATCATGTGAGTACCTGTCTCCTATTTGCTCCTGGACATTACCATGTCGGCACAAGTACTTTCGTCCTCGTAATTTTGATAGGCCCCATAAAATGCATGTCTCTGGTTAATTTTTCCTCCAAATGTTTAAAATCAAAACGACTAACTGTGACTCAGAAATCCTTAAGTTTTGGGGGCTATTTAATGCAATCTGAAAACTTGTCCCTGTCTTTGAGTCAGAATGTAGTTCGTGCATTTTAAATTTATGAATTCTGTTAGCGTAATTAAGATCCGAGCATTTGCCGAAACTGTCGTTTGTGTTGCCACTGTTTACGGCTGCATGCCGCCTTAAGGACGACATTTCCCTGATTTACTTGAAAGGACTCAGTAACTTTTAGTTTCATACTTTGCGCTACTTATTTTAAATGCTGATTGGTATCCGTTTTTTTGCCAACAGGGAATTCGTTGAAATTGCATTAAGATGGATTTTGTAAGGGTTTCTTTTCACACAAAATGTACCCTCAGCTAAATCGGGGTGTGTGGGGGGATATATGAATGAATCTACATAACGGAGGACATCTTGTGCCGGAGAATCTAATTCAATTCCATTGGAATGAGATTTAAAATATTTTCTTACGCGAGAACTTGCGTGCAAAAAGGCAAACAGATTCCTGATGACGTTGCGAGCCAACAGTATGATGGATGACTGTCGTTTTCTCAGGGAATATATCTTCCTTTTTTCTGTAGAATGAACGAATGTACATCAAGAATCTTAGAGCATTGGGGTTTTTTTTTTGCTGAATCAAATTTCGAATGTTGAATGCATGTCCTTTGTGGTCTAATGATTGTTTGTACAAAAGGATGTGATCACCTCTCGCTGGTATTTGGGATTTATAAAAGAACTTAGAAGACTGAACATTTTTTTTAACCGGCAGTCATCCCAAATACAAATTTAATTGAAATCGTGATCGAGAGTAATCTATTGCAGCCACATCTACGCCATTCACTAATCCCGATTGGAACACAAGCGAAAGTAGAGAAACACAGCCACGATAAATGCTTTTTATTAGAAAACAGCCTCAGCCATTGCTGTTCAAATTGGGGAGTGACGCTCGGAAAAGGACTGTGGATGTGCACAGGGATAACATTTACAGCAAATACTTTGAGAACATTCTGCCACAGTCGTCATGAAATTGCTTTTAAATTGAATTTTTATTGAGAAGAGAATAAATCACATAATCATGTCAGTTTGACGGAATTCCTGTAAAAATCGGTGATTTTGGTCGAACTGTATAGACTTAAGATTTCTGTAAATTGTGTTTATGTGTTGTTGTTTGTGTGTTTTCGTGTAATTTAATAGAATTGAAAATAAGAAAAGGGATAGCAACAATACGAGTAATTGACAGTTACATTTAATCTTTCAGATCAATGTTAGTACTTTTGTATTTATTCATGGAATTCATTTATTAGGCGCTTAAATTGTAATATTGAAAATTAAATTATTTATTTCGCAAAATGGTGGTGGTAGACCCTCGATGGCCCCGTATAACATGATTTTCCCTAACGCGATGTCGCACAATGTGTAACAAAGTGTAACTGTGTAATGTCTACTAAAATAGGATTTATGATTTAAAAATTAAATTAAATTTAAAATTATAAAAAAATGGAAACCTATCGAAAATATCTATATAGGAATTTCTTGAATAAAATTTACTTCATTCTTTCAATTTAAGTAAGAATTGCATTTAAAAAACTGACAAGCAGCTGGATATAACTTTCTATGGTGATGATTATGATGATGGTGCTTTAAATACTTGAATGTATTTGTTATGAAGTGGTGAATAGTTTACGTTATCCACGTTTATGAAAATGAATTTCACTTACAGAGTTACAGATAAAATCACGTGCTAATTGCTAACAAATTTTCACAATTGATAGAGCGACGAAAACCTAATAAATTTCAATATTATTGAGAGCTTAAAATAATTAAAGTTAAATTGACTGTACATACTAAACATATAGGCACGACATACGGCGCATTTCTGTGGAAAATCGATTTACTGCACATATTCTGGAATTCTATCACGTAAAATTCAATGCGAACGTTCCAACAAAGTTGCGATAAAAGTGTGGTTTATTAATAAGATATTTTTTTTATATAGTATTATTGTTATTCCTTTAGTTTTTAAGGTAAACACAAACAATGTTTTCTCTCTGTCAGCTCAACGAGTCTCCACAGAGAGACGTGAATGCAATTCTTGCGAGTGCGAATCCTAATAAATAATTACCAAATTCCATAACACTGTAGTGCACTTGAATGGAAGGACTCCAGGACGAATAAGTAATTCCCTGACCCATTGAAATCTTAAAGTGCAGTTGTGTGAATTGCATGAATGCAGAGGGAAATGCAATTTTGTAAATGTTTATGCATAATTGCATATCTAGGGTATGCGAAATCACGAGAAAATTAATTCTTTTGCGTATGTATGCGAACACCACCAAAACATTCCACTGTTGACGTTCAGCTCCGGCTTTGTGCATTCTCTGATATTTCGGTAGGTGCCGATAAAAACTTTGTGCAGGACCCTTTTGAAATGAATTCATGCTAACCGGGCACAAACATGGCCTTATCGTATCCAGCGGCAGGAAATTAAATTTCAAACACAAGCACTGTTCCTTGTTTGCCATTCTGGGGCTCCCGTATCATGTCAATTAGAACATGAATGTCAATTCACCCCTGTGCCAATTCGACTCCAGATATACCTATGATTGTCCCCTTAACTAATTTGTATTGACATCCACAAGTTCACACTAATTAATTTTCGATGCATATTGCATGAGTTTGTCGGCCCATTTCGGTATGCAGAAATACTTTTGCGATTCATGCAAATCGACGGAGACGATCGAAGTAGATAACAGGGCGCGGAATAATTCGAGGGAATAGGAAAGACTTGTTTATGTATATGACGTGCCCTTATCTGTAGAATAATACTTGTAGCTATAGGTATAGATACCTACCTACCTATTATTTTTCTTTAATTTTAAACCTGGTGTTTTAGAGCTAAGTATATTCATTTCCTTAGTAAATAAAAGTGGTAAAATTTTGCAAGTTCGTAGATACATTTCATACACAAACAAAAACGTTAACAATTGTCGAATGATTTAACCCTTTGCTCTTGGTGACATTATAATAGTAGTTTATGAGTATAGACTTTTTAATTTACTAATTTACTGATTTACCTACAATAGGTAATGATTAATTTTTAAGATTATTTAAATCATTTAAGATATTTTATGCAACCGAAACCCAAATTTGGTTAGTAAGACTAGGTATGGTTATGCAAAACCAAAAAACTGAATGATGTTGCCGCCTCTAAAGCGACATTCAATATCGAAAGTGAAATAGGGTGCTTTAAATGCAAAATGAAAACTTTACTGCATTGCTCGATATAGATAAGCAAAGATTTAAATATTAAACCAATCATTGCGTTTGTGTATTTATCTAAATTACAATTGTAAATCAAGATCTATCGGCTTCTTGCCTCTGCTTCCGCAAATACAGATCTCTCTATACTAAAGTGCGGAAAATTAAAAGCAAACTTTTCCCATAAAACGGCAAATGGAACCTGTGGAAGGTAGCAGAGAGATTCGTCAGAGCGAAGCTAAACTGAATACTATAACTCGTCCATTAGGAAGATTGCTATCATCATGGGAGGTTTTTGCCACGCAGCGGCTGATATATTTCTCGAACAATAAATTCACGTCACAAGAAGGATGCTGTGCACTTACTATATTCGCGTCGGTCGACCTCCGAGGCCTGAAAACGTGAAAAAATTCGCGCCCCAGGCACATATCAAAATGAACATGAGAGGCCCACAACTAATTTGTCTTGGTTTGCCTACCGTCGAGGAGGGGCTCCGGACCATCGGGTTAATAAAAGTGCAGAACAATTTTGTGGTGGCTGGTCCATTTCGCAGGACCCCCGCCCACCTGGGCGCTGTTGTTCGCACAGCAACTAACGGTGAGTGCCCCACGGCAGGATTGTGCCCTGGAGCTAAGCACTCGTGTAGTCGTGTGCGGGGAATAAACCATTTAATTTACAACTTCACTTAAAGTCGACAACCAATAGTTTTGTTACACGCTCCACTTACGTCCAATTAGTTTGTTTTTGACAGTGGGCAAATTTATGGTCAACTTCTAATAAATGCACTCGTACAGCAAACCCTTATAATCATTCATTTTCTTTTGTTTGTTTTTTTGGGAACCCGGGCTCAGCATCCGTCGTGGATCCCTGCGCTGGGCAGCGGATGCCTGGCAACGCTATAACGTTAAATGGATTGAAATTGATGCCCCTGAGTTTGGCGTTCGTTTTAATAGAAATAGTTTACTTTTTCAACTTTATTACTGTCATGAGGCAGCAGAGTGTCCTTTGCGTGGCACTTCATTTCCGATGTCTTAATTGCGAACTTTGAATAAAACTTAGAAGTCCAAGTTTTACTTTATAGCTCAAGGATACAACTTGTGGAAAACATTTTTAATTTTTACGAAGAAATTTTCTTGCAAAATTTGTATACGAGAAAAATTCAACTTGGCATATTACATTAGTAAAATTTGTGAACATTATTTTTTATGGTAGTTTAATTTGTAAGAAAATCTGTAAAACTATATTCAAATGGGATTTCGCATATTAAGGGAATGTTTTGTCAAAAGTGTTTTCAAGAGTTAAAATATGTGCAATGAAAATAAAAATTTTATTCAGACTTTAAGAATACTTTCGGATTTTGTCCCAGTTTTGTTCGTACAGTGGACATTGTTGAAAAAGAGCACATTTATCACATTCACAACGAGTTAGGTGCATCCTTTTTAATTTATATATTTGTGGAAGTTTTTAATCTTACATACAATATCCATAAATAAATGGATATAGATTCAATTCGGGTAGATAAAGTGTGGAAAGGAGTAAAATAATTTTCACTGGCGGATTCTCTATGCAGTAAGTACATTTTTCAAAAAAGCGAGTTTCCTTTATAAATATTATGGCCACTGCACATTCCGATCCGGCACCGCCTGCACAAATGGTCTTAGAATTTTCATAAATATCGACAAACAGATTTTTAATTTTATACAATTGTTGAATTAAGTTCCAAAAAGTTTTCTTTATGTATAGTATTTTCATAATTTTTGAAGAAATTTCGTTTTCTATTCGATTAGTTTTATTTTTCGCTGAAAATTATTATTTAATTATACTTATTTATTTACATATATATTTTTAATTATTTTTTAATCAAATTAACTAATTTGGTTTCATTATTTAGTATTCCATATTTGTTTTTCCAAAAAAATTGGGCTAAAATCCCACAATAAAAATTTAAGAACAATTCGCAGTTTGTCTCGTTTGTAAAACACCGAAAATCGTCACCATAAAAATTTAATTTAAAGCAAGTACAGCAGATTTATCAGAGGGACACTTTAATCCTGAGGCTGTAATTTTCCCAGCAGCAAAGTTGTGATTGCTCCACAGAGGATTCCGCCAGAACGTGGAATGTTACACTGCCAGAATGGGGGCGAGTTGCTCCCTTTGGCATCGCTTTCCCCAAACTTGGGCCTCATATGGTATATTTTTATTTAATCCCTTTAGTTATAGCACTTATAATTGGAGCCGTATTTCTTTTGCTGGAGCTGCTTCTGTAAAATTGAGAATTCTGTCGCGTGGATGAATTCTCGAAATTGAGATGTCCAGGGTAATCTGTGAGAGAGTCCTTTTGGATTCGGGCGAAAGTAAATTGGCGGATTAGGTTGATTCTCTTCCGTTTGCGTTCTGGTGTTGGGAACTACGATGGAATATGTGTTTCTGGCTAGCAGTAGGATCTAAGTATAGCTGGGAAGTGCAAGAGCAGTAAAGTGGGAAAGTAATGGTAATTACATGGAGCTCACTTTCCCATCGAGAGTGTGACAGGATGTATTCAGGACACTGATTGCAATACTATTGAGTTATCCTAGTTGCAGAATATATTTTGCTAACTCGTTGTCACAAATCTTAAGTGTATTTGTCTATAAATTTATTTCCTTTCCCATGTTTGTATTCCTTTTTGTATTTTTTTTTTATTTAAAAGAACGTTAACAAATTGAACATTATACTACAATAAATCTTGATCCTGGAGTTTATGAACTTATTTTCAGACCCGCTGAAGATTGAAAGGAATAACGAGAGGAAGGATAATTTTCAAGCATACTCAAAAAAACGATTATTGTTTAGAATTAACCGTACCATGGTTTATTTATTGTCCTGTATTTTATTTTGTTTTCATTTAAAATTTTAGTAATAACATTTTGTCATAATATGCTTCATTTGTGAGTACAATTATATTGAACTATGCATTTTGTACAACGCAATAATTTCACTTGAAGTGAACTCTTAGTAAAAACATTGAGATATTTACAAAACAATAAATTAATAATCTATAACAATTTAAAAATTAATTAGGTATGCCAAAATGTTCGTAGTAAGTAATATAACAAAATTTTCAAATATGTTTCAACTTTTACAACAAAATAGATTAAGAAATGCTTACATTTGTTTGTGCCTTAAAGTATCTGAAGATTGATAATGCTGTGGTTCATAAATTCGTTCTCTGATATACATGTTGTTGCTTCTTTTAATAATAATAATACCAATTCGTCTTATATTAAAATTTCATGATCTCTTTTTGATAATTCAATTTATATACATACAAGTTACCTTTTATATACAACATTCATACGTGTAAACTAGTCCTAGATGACGTTGATTATATCTAAAACGATTACATTTTAACTATAACAATATCTTAACAGTTTAGAAAGTAGTCTAATATTGTCACAAATATGCGTCAGTGTGCCATTCTTGACTGAGTTGCGTTCTAGTGGTTTCGAAATGGCATAATAATTCTGTTTTGCGTAAATTTCCCATCATGGCTGAACAATTCTGTAAATCTTAATTATAATCTTATATCTTATTAACCACTTGCGATATTTTTGCATTATTTTAATATAATAGGTAAGTTAAGTAGGTCTGTTCTAATTAGTAAAAAACTGTGACAAGAATCAGAGAGAGAAAATTTTCTTTCAATATTTTGTAAAATTATGGATTTTTCCGGGTTATTATTAAACAGTTGTTGTTGATTTATGAAAAGCAATCAAAAATGGTCCTTGCATTTAAAATTTTCCTCCAGATTTTTTTTTCAAATCAGCGTATTGTCAGCCCAGCTTTTATTTAATCCTTTTCACTCGAAGGTATTGTGTAGAATTGTAGGTTATTTTTGAAAAGGTTTGTGGGATTTATTTCGCGTACTACTTAACAAATGAATTTGGATAGCATTTTAAATTATATAATAAGGACTCACTAGTATATATTTTAATTTATTAAAAATTATGACACTGATCTGTTAAACGCCTGTAGGTATGCAATGATTGTCAAATTTAAAGGCAAAGGTTAAAATATTGCAAGTAAGTTCATTTAATTGCACACTTTTGATGTTTTTAGTGAAGTTAATTCATAATATAATTGTTACGAAATAATTGAAGAGAAAAGCCCGGTATTTGCTTTAGTTCCAATATTTTGAATTTGATACAAAATTTGGGGAAATCCTTTTGTGCACTTGAAGCTTGTTTTCTTCTTCCACACAGTTTAGCAGCTGTGGAAATTTGAATAATTGATATTAGAGCGTATCCTGAATGTAATCTGAAATTACTATTTCACAGTTGGCATGTTGCCGTTAGTACAGTGTGGCAGCAATGCACCCCGCAGGACGTAGCTTCTCCAGAACACAACCTAATGTATCAGATGATGCTGTATTGATGCATAATGACTATCCGAAACATTGTTTCGCCGCCATCGTCGCCGCTTGAATTATCGGTCCAACACGGAGGCTGTGGCAGTGCTTCCGTTAATAATTCACACACTGACAACTCACTGTTCGTCTAAGTCATAATGAAGTGCTGTTTGCTGTTGTCCTGAAATTTCATGTCCTCACATAATCTTCGTGGTAAATAAGCTCCGTATACAAATTGTGGGTGGAAGGGCGTGCTATGCTTTTTGATGAGTGCAGAAAAAAACAGAAGTGTTTTTTTTTGTTTGTTGTTCGTTGTTTTTTTTTCAACTAGTTATGAAAAAGTGGCAAATTTTCTTTTTATGATGCCGCAAAAATTCTGAACGAACGCGAAGCTCAATTTGTGTTCTACCAGCTTTTGGCATTTGCAGCCATTAAAACAGTGAAGGACAAAATCCTGGGTAATTGTTGTTCGCCGCTCTGAGAATTTCGTACTTAACATACTGAGCAGGGTTTGTTGTTGCAATAGCCGATTTTTACAGAGCCGCAAACATTGTTTGCCACTGGGAATGTACTTAATGAAATTACATCCAAATATCAGGACAAAATTAATCCACAACAAGATTTTTGTATTAGTGGAACTAGGCACATGGACATGGTACGCCGATTAATGGTACAAGAGATATATTATGCCTGCATTGTGCTCCATGCTATCCTGATGTAGCATTAAAATAATTTATTCAGGACATTAAAGCTGTAGTACAGTTGCAGTGCTGGAACATGCATTCGGTTCGGATGCTGTTATTTACAGTACCCGAAATCTATGATCAACCCGACTGGACTTGACGGCTTAATCCGGTTGGTCGCTCTTCATATTTCATAAATTTTCCGAAACTACATTGAAGAGGCGTTGTCTGGCCAGATTTGGAGTGTGTGCGAGTGGTTTGGGAATTTCAACGAATTATCCCACTAGTTAGTGCTTGTCCTTAAAATTAATGAGGACTGAGAAAGGTTTGATAAACTATTTTGTGAACGTTCTCTATTGTCGGACCGAGAGCATTTAGGGCTTTACCATTGGTCGAATTGAAATCCCCCCCCAACACTGAACACCCCAACGTAGGCATTGCGCCTGCAGAATCCTCAGTAACTGCACTTTACAGATGGATCGAATATCAAATCTGAGGCAAAAATATTGCAAGTGATTTACGAGATTTTCCTTGGTTTGTGATTGCTATTCCAGAGTTATGGCAAATAATGTGCGATAAATTTGCAAAAAAGCCTTTTCTGACAGATATGTAAACAAGCATCTGCTGTTCAACGCTCTTTCATTTTTGATTTTTTGTTTTAAATTGAGGATATATCGATTAACTACAGTACTTAGTATTATATACAAACTTAGCTTAGATATGCCTGCGTCTATATCCTCACGATGTTTTGAATGTTTTTCTTAGTCTCGAAATTACTTACCATTTTAAATTTAAGGTGGCTAACCGAATTTTTACGTTAATTTGCGGAAGACATCTATTTTTTTTTCTTTTTTTTAGAAGAGCCATATGTATGTGTAATGTATATATAATTTAGTAGGTACATTAGTGCCTAATACTTATAAATCGAACATTTGTTGATACTACTTGCAACTTTACATGATAAACCTAACTTATATATTTAATTATAATTAAATTATTTTGACTACTTACATATTTCAGTTTACATGCTATGATTTTATCCTGTGTGATTTTTCATTGCTGATTAAAATATATGTTAGCGGAATATTGTTGCGACAAAACAGTCCTCGAAATAACTTGTTTATAACGTTTCCCAATAATATTATTCCTTTTTTTAATTGAATGCATTCAAATAATTTAAATGTATCAAAAATATCTACTAAAAATCCCATGTTTATCATTTTAATATAACAATTAATTTTAAAAAGACAACAAAATTGAATGTTTTTATTAACAATGAATAATGTAGAAAAGTTTTGCTTCGTTTATTTATTAACCTTGAAAAGCTATCTTTAATTTCTTTAGAGCAAATTTACTTGTTTGAATTTAATTTAAATAAGAACAACTTTCGTAAGATAAATGAAATTTACCAAATTCAGGAAAACAACAATTTTAATTTAATTAGAAAATTGAGAAACATTTCAACCCAACTGACTTAATCACCACATCCGTTATTTATTATTAATGCACCAGTTCCACTCACCACAAAATTTCAATGTTCAGCTATCATCACGTTTTGTGTGATGTCCTTGAATGGCGCAGTCCTAGAAGGCAATGTTTATAGTTTTGCTCTATCCCCAGAGTGGTTCCGATTGGTGCTTTATGACGTTCTACATGCCAGTGTTTGTCTTTTCCGCATATGTACAGGTTTAAGTTGCAGCATATTTACACAGCGTCTTACATATCTACACAAACATAACATGCAAAGATGGAGTGCATCAGAAGTGCATTTTCCGCCCGTTCTCGAGCTACTCTTGCATCAGGACCATTTCATTTAAAATATGTTTGAGCAAGAATAGCAAAAACAAAGATGTTATAGAAGTGGTTGCAAAATTGTCACAAGTTCGCATCTGGGCTCCATTTGTGAATACCCATGGCGACCGGGGCGACGGGACGACAGGAGGTTGAGCATTCCGGGCCTTCTCGTACCCGTTCCGGGCCGGGAGTTGTGTATGAGCTGTTTGAGGGCGAAACATAAAAAAACAATTTTACACAAGTAATTGAACCGACTACACGCAAATGGGATGGAGTAAAGGGGGAGGCAGTTGTCGAGTGGCCGTTCCGTCACAGCCTTCCGCAGACTTCCTTCGAAGGACGACAGTTTCAGCCCAACGGAACACAACTCGGATGGGGTGAGAGGGCAACAGCGCCTCCACACAAATTAAGATCTGGATTGTGAAACTTAAGAATTACCTTCCGGTATGCCTCCACCGAAGTCGCTCTCTTGTATGTGATTTGTAATTGCCGTTTCCTTAACCCGGACAACTTCGTTTATACCCTTGTTGTGCGATATCTGCTTCCGGCGGGGCTTCGGCGTTGTATGTACATAAGGGGTTGGCGTCGTAGTCGGCTTCGGTGGTAATCGAAGCTCTGCAACAAATGATGGCAATTAGTGAATTTACGACTGTTCATTTATTATTAAAGCTAAATTGTGTCAGGTTCCGAGACTCTATCCGCTTTAGGGAGGATATTTAAATTGGGTCATATTTTATTAAGTGAACACGACTTTACAAATCGAACCAGGCAGCTTCGATTTTCTCGTGAATTACGAAAGGACGTCGTGGTTCCAACGTCAAAGATATTTTCTAGTTGAATGAACTTGATGTTCAGTACGGGGAATACCCGGCGAGGTAACCTGGGTAACTAATTGCTGTGTTGTGTAGCGGAATGATCGAAATCGAAGACACTGAATCGTTTGTACATTTGAAGTGGTTAGAAAACACGAACATGATTCAGGACTTCAGGAGTTTCCTTAGAACCCAATACACCAAAATTACAAACTCAAGGTGTAAAATTCAAGCTGGTGCTCATTTGCAATTAATTGAACTAAGCAAACACAGTTTTAAATTGAAATAGAAACTCCAAAGTACTTTGAAATAAATCGTTCCGCTTCACTAAAAATTAAATGAGAATCCTTTTGATTCATAAACGACATAATAACTGGAAGCACCTATTTAAAATGACCGCAGATTATTTATACAAATTAAAGCGAATAAACGCAACAGTTTAAATATAAAATTTTAATTACCTCCATTATTTAGCTTTTTACGCTCATTAGTTTCCCAAAAATTTCAAATTTGTCAAATATTTAACATTAATTAATTTTTAGTGCCTAGGAAATAAGCACCTAATTCTCTTTTTGTTATTTAATTCAATTCATAGTTTAAGCCAATTTTAATGATAAGAGAATTACATAATTTATTAGTAAAATCCACTTTTGAAAATAGCTTAAATTTATAAATTGGGTTTATTTAAACATGCAAAAGTATATTATTTTAAAATCATAAATCCTCTGTCGCTGCAATAGGTGCACATTATTACACATAAATTTGGAAACAAATGCTTTGCGTAATAATTCTATGTTATTAAACGGAGATAAATAATCTGTATTTGTAAGATTATTACAGGCTCCGGAATTCGTCGGGAAATTGGCGTCTAATTTTACTTAATTGTTTAATTCATATTATGTTTCATTTTGTCTTACCGTTACAATAAAAACTCTTCCTCTCTGTCACAAATGAATTTAAAATTTACCAAAAATAACGGTTCAACTGGCTGGCAAGGATTCATGATGACGTCCAATAAGAACATTTCACAGAATTTCTTCATTTGAACACATAAAAAACACGTAAAAGGGAAAACTTTTCTAATAAAGACGTGTAGAGCAAAATATTCGCGTAAATCACAGTTCCCCTCGACGGGATGACTCGATAAATTATTAACTAGGAACTGTGAAGGTGAACTAACCTTGGAGTCGAATGCGAGCCTCGTCCTTCCCCAGTGCGTTCACACTCGAGCAGGTGTACGCTCCGAAGTCGCTCTTCTGGAGGTTCCTGATTGTCAGGTTCATCTGCCACGTATAGAGGTTAAGCATGGCCTCCGATATGCTGTACTTATGTCCGTCATGTAGCTTTAAATTTCCTGCAAAAAGGATACGATATCTGAGTACTTAAAGTAAATTTGAAGGAATCTTATGGTTTTTACCTTCGTTCCTGTACCACCCGTTCAGGGGTTTCGGGTACACCTCTGCGATACATTCCAGCGTGACTTGGCTCTCCACTGGCGCTCCGACCAATTGATTAACGGCCTTTGTGGTGGGGGGAACTGGCAAAACATAGATAATGGAATTTTGTTTATTAATTCCCACTTAAGAAGCCCAGCAAAAAAATTAATTCCATTTAAATTCCCGCTTTAGGATAAGGATCTCTTTAATCAAAAACGAAGTTCGAAAATTTAAAGTTCGATTTTTAAAGAGTTCTATACCAAACACAAAAATAGTAATGATAAACAAAAAATCGCCAGTGTCTCTGTGTGTGCGAACGCCGCCGCCCGTTCATCGTTTAAAGGGGCTTACGCTACTGTTTCCCAGAAAGCTTACCGTAAGCGCTAAAGGATAATATAAACCCATAAATAAAGTGGATTAAAGCACAATGATCCCTCCCGTAATGTATGTGCTATTTTCTTCAGCTGAGCATACACCTCTCCAAGATTAATCTAGTGACGTTTGTAAACAGGAGGTTGGATCCTCGGCTCGTTCGTCGGTAACTGTAATATCCCGCGTGCAATCTAAGGAGCGGATCCAAAATGGAAGAAAAGAAATGCATCCTGCCTGCAAGATTCTGTCGAGTCTCGGTGTTTTCTCTTTGATTCGGGGAGATTAATAAAGTAGTTCCCTCTCAAACCGAGTTTTTCAACTCTTTGTGAATTCTGTTTGTTCGCAAGGAGCATGCCGGAAACTGCGAACTAATTAATATCTGATCCTGGTGGAGTCAGGGAAATTGAATGGGTTCATGATTCTAGAGATATCGGCGGGGTATATCCACTTTTAAAATAAACAAGTCCAATTTACTGCTTCAAAGCCATATGCCGTGACTGACAGGATAAATTACTAGCAATAACGACTTTGCTACAAGAAAAATTTCTTCTTGCGGAGCAAATGTACAAGACAGGCTCCGTTCTGTAAGGGAATTCCTGGTGGTCTGCAACCAAGGGGATGGAATTACAGCAGTCTCTTTGAATGGAGGTTTTAGTCGAGCATTACTGATATAAATGTTTAGCGAAATTTCGTTCAATATTATAATTATCTTTCAGAAGAAAATTGCAAATTACGGTTCTATGAAATACTTCAAGTCTCAGGACAGCTCGAGATTATTTCAGATAAATGTTTTACTTATATGCCATATTGTTTTGCGGGCATTAGCAGTGTTCTATGTAATGCTAATGATGTTAATGCTTTTGAAAGAAATCAAGAAATTTCTTCGCCCATTGAATAAAATGAATGTTTGTTTCTTTTATGTACCCAGAAGAAAGCACTATTTTAATATTAGTAAAAAAAGAGCAAATTTTGCAGAACCATTACAGCTTTTATGTTCCAGCTTTAAATATACATGGAATACCGAAAAACGATTTACGTAAATATCAGGAGCTTGTATGTACCTCCACAAGTACCTATACACGCTTTTAAATGTATGTATTAGACGAAATGTGAAATCATATGTATAAATTAATATTCAGAGTTAATCAAAATATAATTTGAGGTACATCTCTGATGAAATGTCGGCTAAGTGTAAAGAGCCTCGATAAGTACTATTTAATTTCCGTACTTGACGATAATCTGTTAAGCTAGCATAATTCTGACTGCGGACTTGCAACAGGTGTTGCATAATTGCTGTATTATGTTCATTATTGGCAAATTATGTTAGTTTAATTGATAATTTAGTATTTAATAATATTTGCGCTCGGGTAAATTTCGTTGTTTCTATTTTTGTAATAATCTTTTGCAGATCAATATTAATTGATTGTTCTTATATCAAAAACATTTTATTTATTTAAAATAAATATTAAATTCTTGATTTACTTGAACATTGAATGTGCCCCCGCAAATTAAAAGTGATAGCTATCTATAGATAGTATGAATAGAAAAAGATAAAAAATAATCGTGCAAACATAAAAATATTGTGACAAATAAAATCAAATGAAGGAAGATTACAAGTTATTTGCTATTTTGCATGATTATAATTTTCTCAAGCATATCATATCAAAAATAAACAGAAATGTTGGAAAGCGAAATTGTTGAAACATTTATTCAAATATAAGCAAATCCACTTACGTTGTTCGTTTATTATCTACTTACAATTTACATAGACATCAAATCGCTTGCTAACAGACGGCGGGATGCCATTCGACGCTATGCAGAGATATCCACCCATGTCCGTTCTGTGGACGTGGTTCAGCACCAAACGTTCCCCGTCCACAAGCTTGACAACTGTTGAAATACGAAAATACGAACAGCTATTATTTGTGGTACGTTATTTAATAATATCAGCCTGGTATAAAATTAGATTCATCAATTCAAATTTCCTGCCCACACTGGAAGGGTGTCCGGTCGGGGTGCTACTGTCACTCACCTTGCTTTTCTCTGACATCGGTCCTCAGGACTATGTCCTTGCCACCTTCTCGCCGCCATTGTACGGTTGGCTCCGGAACTCCAGTGGCACTGCACACTAATTGTATTGTCCCACCTTCATTACTTATGCCTTCCTCCAGCATGCCGCCGTTCAAGTCGGGCAGATTCAGAATATCCGGAGGCACCACCACGTCTAGGTACCCCGACTGGAAGTGAAACAGGACATAAATGTGTGTCATTGTTCGCACATAAGACGACATGAAGACTTATTTGATTGCGCTTATGTTAATGTTGATTATTAAATCTGACAACCTTCCTGGTCGGTCTGTTTGATCACTCAAGCTGGTGATTACAGTGAATAATGGACTAATTAAGTCTGAACGGTGTTCACCCATGGGAATTGGTATTCCACCTGGTGTACACCATTTGGTTGATTTTCAGAGGTGATTCAACCTAAATTCGTTACTTTTCTTGCTGAACTATTCAGAATTGAGTCTGTGATTGCTCCATTACGGAACTCAAATGAGAGACGACTTAATTACACTCCAGACGGGTGAGTACATCATTCAGTTCGGTACACTTTCGAATGACCTAAACACTTTGGTGTCAGGACATCTTGTATTTGCAAAAGTCCTTCGCCAAGATTAAGTCCCAGAGGTTAAAACTGTAGAGTGAAATATTTAAAAGGCATCAACGTCGATATTTTAAGGAAGCCAATACTGCTCCCAAAATAGCACTTCAGGATATATCTTCTCAATGAAAGTGTCATTTGGTGCCGGTAAAGGATACATTTGTCTTCCCTTGGCAATGGCCAAATGCTGACCCCAAATTGATTCAAAGAGTAGAGGCTAGGGTTAGAAGCATTTACAAAAGGGAGATTTATCAGATTTACTTTGCCGAAGCCTCACATAAATCGATAGCCAGTATTTGTCCACAATCGAGTTATTAATTGAGTGCGGTGATTTATACGAAGGTAAATTCTAGTTGAACCATGTTTTTGTGGCTTTGCATTCACCTTGGTGTCAGGACACCCCAGAAGGACATATTGAAATACCACGCAAAAAGTCTGTTTATGAAAACACACATATAATATATGTAGATACCCAGTAGAGTAAATTAGGAGTACTTCGTTGTATATTATTTTATGAGAATACAGCACTAGAACATTAAAAATTGCTATAATAGAATTTCTTAAAAAGTTTTATGGTTTCCTGAAGAAATGGAAAAAGTAAGCAGATACCCTGCAAAAAGTTTTGTTTTTAGCATGGTTTTAAGGATTCATTCATTATAAATTTGTTTTTGATGACTTTATTAAAAAAATACGAATTCTCAGGATCCCAAAGACTATGAAATTCATTTCTAGAAATTAATTTCAATTCAATTTTATTTATATCAGTTTATTAATTTTGAAAAACCAAATTAGCAAGAAATCTACATTGTACAATATATAAATTGTGTGAATATATTGTATTTCACATTGCAAAAAAATCAGATTAAATTTTACTGTTGTATCCGCTTTTGTAATATTATATTCAGATGCACAAGGAAATGCAGATCAAATAAGTAAAACGCTTGGCAAATGAAAGATAAGTTCAGTTCGCATTGTTTTCGTGATGCAATTTAATTAAAAATCAGTTGCATGTAATATCCCTTCTTTCATATTAGCTTTCCCGGAATCATTTTTTATGACATAAATCACCGTTCTGTTTGTCTGATTTAATTCAACATTATTAAATTCCATCTGCTAGAAGTTTTTCATTTTATTTTAATTAAAAGAATTCAAATAATTATTCGACAATAATTTAATGAATTCCATTTCAAAATGGCGCCCACGTGTTTCTGTTGTCATAAATTAAATCTGCTGCAATAATTTTTAATAATTTGATTTTGCATCCAAATCTCGTTTGTATTGTTTGTTTGTTTGAAATTAATTTTTCTTATTTACAAGCACGGAAATGCAACGAATAGCTTTTTTCATTTCATCGAAATTATAAAGTTTTTTAATTAGCAGAGTTTTAGTAATATTTTCTGAAATGACTGATGAAATTTATTTTAAAGAAACTATATGACATTGTCAGTTATGTGCATTATAAATTTCTCTCCGAATGTGAAATGTTTCGACTGTCTTACAATGGAAGCTGAAGGGTTAGAGAATCTAGTTTATTTAATGAGACCCGTGTATCGTTCAACTGATATTAAAAGTGCACACCCCTATAATATTAAATCCAATTAATGTACGTACCTGACTCTTCATGGGGTCCGTGTTTACCTGGCACATGTAGCTGCCCGAATCGTTTAGTTGAACATGAGATATGTGAAGTTTCCAGGTGTTGTGACCATTATGTGTCACTGATAATCTTGGGTTTAGGGAGACCATGTGGAGGTGAATACCCAGGATAGCCTTTGAATCGGATTTAATCCACGCCACCTGAAAGTATATGCAAACACCAATACATATATGCTAAGTATCTTGTTTGTTCAATAGCATGATTATTACGCCTACATATCATTTATTGGCTCAGACTTAGGGACTGTAATTGCTCGGACTGTTCTTGTGGATCGGTAGTTATCTAGGTGTTATCGTCGCAGGATGACGGACCCTGCAGGACGTTCCCTGCAGAACACGTCTTACAGGATTATGGTATATGCTGAATTTGTTTTCTTAGTCGTTAGTGCCATTGAAAACAGTAAAGCAGTGGCGAAAGGTTGTCGACTCATTAATTGCATTCAAAGTCCATATTGAATTCTGTTGTTAAGGCGAATGGGCTTTGATGTGCTTTAGAGGTGATTAAATTTAAGCTGCCGAGGTGAGCTGGCTTTACATACAGATACAGGTTGGTCAATTGCTTTGATGCTGACATGATTTTGCCAATTAGTAGGTACCAATAAAAATGCAGATTACGTTGGCGCATAAATTAAATATTGTGCTCATTATAATGAAAATTCAATTGTTTTCACTTTAATAGTTTTAGTTTGTTTCATGGGTGCCACGAAAAAATAAGTTACTACATTTAAAACACTTAAGTACGTATATCAAAATTTTGAAACAGTAAGGAGGAAAGTGTGCTTTGTGTTTTTCTTTAATGGTTTTTAATACGAAATGCAAACGAAGCCCAAGGAGTATCTCATGAAAGCGAGCGATTTAGATTGTTTTTTCCTTACAATTAATTTCAAATTGTAAAAATTGTATTGCATTACCAAAAAATGCAAACAATTCGAAATTAATTCTTTCGGTGGTCTGCAAATAATATTGGCAAAAAACAAACATATTTAAGATCATAAATATATTTGCGTTGCATCTTTACAGTGGATGTTGTTTTTTTCCAGCTAAAAAAATATACCAATATGCAGCGTTGAAATGTGAATGGTTTTTCCTTTTTTTTTTTGTTGAGTTTTTTAAATAATGTAAAACGGCAAGCCCTTCCAATGAATGCATTTTTGTCAACTAGAAAATTCAACTTCATACTTGCAATCCTTCTGTTGTCCAGTTTCGTTCTCTGGGAATTCGCATTCGTATACAGTACTAAAATAATGAAGAATCATCGTCTGGAGCTGTCTACTTTGAATTATGACATTTTCTGCTCAGTTCTTGACTTCAAGGATTTTTGAACGCAACATTTTCTAAAATATGCTTTCGCGATTTATCGTGCTGGAAAATGTGGTTGCCCAAACACGCTAATTGGACACTGAAAGCCCTACGAGCTGTGATTTGTATTTGCAAAATGTCTGTATTACGTTTGTGTTGGTAAACAATTTCTGATAAGAAAATCATTTTCTGTAGGATGATTAAATGTTCAAAAAGGTTGAATGTTTAGTCACCAAGGATACTGTGCAGGGACAACGTTGTTCAGATACCTTCGTTATCTGGTTGAGCTCTTGTGGGCCTTGAGGTAAAATTTCAGATAGCTCCTTGTTGAAATAACAATTGCTTATATGAAGATATTTCTGTTTAAAAAATGGCGGCCATAAATTATATTCACTTCTATACCATGATATTTCAATCATGCGTTCAAAAAATAGCTTGCTGAGAAAAAACACCCTTAGTATACATATACTTGCAATTAACACTGCTTCTCAATTTTTGTCTTATATCCAGAAAAAAATACATTTCATATTCCAAGCGACAAAGTCCATTATCGTGTTTCCAGGTGTCGTACTAGTTGCTTGCTGGAGACAGGTGCATGAGAGAGTTACTGCAATTATTACATCCCTTCCTACATCCACATTCAATTTAGAATGTCATTACAATTTCTGGTGATCACGTACATCTCAAATAACTGCAGGTTGATGTTCTCCACAGCAGACCGCCATGAACATACCATACCTTCTCATGTGAACCGAGGTATGTAAGGAATTTCGACACAAAGTCTTACTTGGAATCAAAATTAATATGGGTAGAAGCACTAAAGGACAAAATTTCGAACAGAATAAGAAAAACAAATTTAATTTATCTACACATCAACAATTTTTAAGGTTGGCAGAAGTGCAACGGTTTCATCCTATTCAGAAGATGTACGACGTAATTTGATAGTTATTTCGCGCATGGAGATGGATTTCCTTGCCGTTGAATGATACCGGGCTTTGCTACTTTCGTCTCTAATCGGCTTGGAACGGTTTCTATTACTTAAGTGCACCAGAATTACAGGATATCATAGCAGTAAATGTACGTTCATCTTCTTCTCGTCTTAGCTTCTCAACGGTTCCACCATTTATGAAAAGTACTTAAGGATGCTTTCTTCAATGGAAGTGCTTGGATAACTTCGCGCTGGTAAAATATGTAATTACAGTTGTTAACAAATGCTTACGTAACATTAAGGGGAAAATTGTCCTGAAAGACGATTCACAGCAAATAGCATTTTTTACTTAAAGTTTCATGGTCGTGTGTGTACTCAATTTATAGTATTTAATTTCAAGGAGTTCTATTTTTAATGGTATTCATGTTGTGGGAGTTTGCCCTTTTCTGCAAAAATTACTAAATATATTTTTTCTTATCTTTTGAAAGTGATTTACTAAATATAGAATTATTTAAATTGTTATTCAGTATGTTCTTTTAAATCCCTATTATTCTTGGAAGTCGTTACCAAAGTCAAAATGAACAATGCATAATATTTTTCCCAATGTGAATGTCGAAAAGTCGATTTTTGTTCTTGGTGCACATTATCCTGAATTATTGAACATAATATCAAGGCTTACAAATATTGTGAAACATATCATCACGATATTTTAGAATTTGAAAAAATGGATTTGTGGAACTGTGTCAATATATTATACCACTAAAAGTTCTTTTGAAAAAAAATTTAAGGTTAGGTGAAAGTTTAATGAAACCAAAAACAAAAATCACCAGACAAAATTCAATTCATGTGATGCGTCCTCTATTTACCCAATTGGATATTCTGTCGAAATCAATGTAAACTTTATGTGCCTAATTAAAAATACCCTGTGTGGAAAACTGTATTTAAATGGATTAAAAGTCTGAACGGGATTTTGATAATTTAATAGTCCTGTCTGTAAAAACTCACCCGATATTGACCCAAGTTGTTAACAACGCACGTGAATGAAACATCCCGACCTTGTGTCACCGTCAAATTTTCCAGCTGCGCTAAAAATTCTGGCTCGGGTTCCGTTCCTTGATTATGTCCTGGAAAGTAAATGTTTGAGTTACGTTAAAATTGCATTTTACGAGGGATGAAAACGATGCAAATTAAAGGACTTAGATCTAACAAAAAGGAAAAAAAAATGAAAATAAATCTAGGTGCACTCACCTTTCACCAACACGATGGCCAGAAATATGTTGCAGAAAAGTTGAACGAGTATTTTTGTGTGTGTGCTTGCGTTGCATCTAACCTTGCCCATTGCACGCCCTGTTTTCGAGCCTTCCACCCAAATTTACGGCAGCGTAAAGGAGTAGAATCGCTGACTTCACACCATAGTTACCGATAGGGTTTGGCTGGGTGGTCTGTTGCTAGTGGAAGGAACAGGGAGATATCCTTAAACATTCGGCTCCCTGCAAGCCCTGTGAACCAAAAAAGGAAAATATATAGAAATGTATACCTACCTAACTATATAAAAAATTTAAATGTCTTAGATATCCTACACTGAAATTGCTGATTTTTGACATTTTTTTGAGAATGTTCAGGAAAGAAATTGTCGTACATGTGGATCTAATGTAGTTATAACAGGCAAAAAATATGGAAAAACACAGGAAAAAAAAGTAGTTTTGTCACCCAAAACTTTTGTTGATTTTGTATGCAATATACAGTCTATACCGACTTAAAACTTTTGCACATTGAGTCAGTAACAATTTAAAAGTTTCGAGGCATCCTTTCTCTGGCTCCGATTAAAATTTACCCTTTTTACTCCAGCGAAATGCAGTTCTTATCTCAATAAATTCCTGAGTAACAACAATTTTCCAGTGTGTGTATTGGCGAAATACCTGCAATATGATATTTTCAGTATGACTGTTTCTGTTACGTCTACCACAGGAAAAGTGTTATTACAAGTGCGGTCACACTTTTGTTTTACAGAAATGTTTCTGTTTTTTATATTTATTTAGAACAAGTGCCCATTGAATGGAAATACATGTGTATGTACTATGTACTAAGTATTTATTGCCTAGGGAACTTTTCAAACTTCAATAACGATTTATGCAGAAAAATATGCGATATTTTATTTGACGACGAACAATTTTTTTTCAGAATAAGGTGCAGTAAAATATATCTTTGTTTACAAGGAATGAGGATGTACATCCGTGATGGAAATATAGAGATAAACTGGAAAAGGAAGAAAACAATAGACAACGGAAGATGTATAAAAATGTTTATCGATTGAAATTCTAGAGGTGAATTTTAAAAATCTAATTGTTAAGGCAATCAAATATTTCTTGGAAAAAATTTGTACGTTTAGTCGTGCATAAAACTACAATCAACGTCTTTGTAATTAAAACCTTCAAATATATTATTTTGAGGGGTCTTCCCAGTAAAAAGGACTCCATAAACTCCTTGTTATGTTCGCCTTCAATTCCCTTCACTATAAAATTGCAGCGACAACTGCGAAACTAGCATGCTGTTCATGAAGTTGCAAGAGCCTTATGCTGTAACTGCAATAAATTTGGCGCCATGTATTACAATTTTGCTAGACGAGTTGAGGAGTGTACTGCATCCTTAGGGCGCTTTACAGTTTCCTTCTTGCAATACCAGTCTTCTTGGTAAAGTAAAATCATGACAAGAAAAAAGAATATAAAACGTATAAACTAGATACATATATCATCTGCGAATCCTGTGACGACTGACGTCGTTAACTTGTCAAAAGCGATACACATTTTAAATATTTATATACACATCTTCTAATATTCTGATAAGTAGTATACAACATAATATGTATTAGTATGCATCGTTTGTATATAAATATCCTAAAGTTCATAAAGATGCTCACCCTTTGGTTACAAGCCTACACTCTCGACTCTGCACGGCGCAATTCAAAAGTGCATAACCCTAAAATTTAAATGTACAATTAAAAGGTAACCAATTGTAATTAGTTAGCGACAATAGCGACTTTAATTAAAAGCATCATGGAGTGCCGTTAGGGGAGATAGTGAATGGTGGCAAATTGGGAAGGAGCTCATAGGGAAAGAGCTTTGACAAATGGAAACCAAAAAATAACAACAACAAAAAGAAAAAAAGAATAATGCAATAAAAGGCGAAACCCTACAGAAAAATATTATTCAGATAAATTGTGCAAAAGCATTCGCGGGGAATTGCAGTCGCTTTTGAAATGATTATGTGCTTTCATTTCGCAGTTCGCTTTCCTGTGGCGCTATTTTTCCCGCTTTTTATAGTCTGGCTAATTTCCCCGTAATGACGTTTAATTAAGTCTGCTAAACAAAACAAAAAAATCAAAAAACAAAATAGAACCCGAGGGAGGCTGCTATTGTGGGGTATTTGACAACACACAAGGCGATGATTTTTCATCTCGCTGGTGGAACAACAAACATGGCAACTTTATCATTGGCAAAACACGAAAATTGCGATATCGCGGTGACACATGAGCACGGCGCCTTGCATTTCCAGAATGCTGCCATTTTCACGTTAGACGATTCCCATGTGAGAAGCAGGAGCAGCAGGATCAGGAAGGAGGTGGATGTTGAGCAAGACGAGGGGTACAAGGAGCAGAAAACAGAGCAGAAGCAGGAGAAGTTGGCAAATTCTTAATAAAACAATCGGCAAATTAATTTCGTGCGGAACTAATTAAGTAGAGGGCTCTGCATGTCGTTTACGAGAGATTTTCTAGTCCCGGATGGAGTAAACTTGGTCCCGGCTACGACTACAGGACAAGGAACATGCTCTGGTTGCTAGTGCTGTTCATGACAATCTTTCGGCGCAAATAACGCGTGAAGTAATGAACGCCATTTGTTTTAACTATTTTAAGTTATATCCTGGTGCTACTGTGTCTGTCAGGATGCTGTTGTTCCCGGTGCCTGACACGCTAAGAAATTTAAGATTCCTCCCGACATTTCCTCGACTATATTGTTGCTTTAGAGCATTCTCGATCCTCGGAAGATGCGACTTGACATTATGCGGGATACAGGCATTCATTAGTTTAACCTACTGTACCATTTCATTTCGCCGGATTATTACGATGATGTCCTGAAATGGCACTATTCTTGGAAATTTGTCGGCGAAGACTAACTCTTCCCTTCCGCCGCAATTCGAATGGATGATTAGATGGAATAACGAATTTTATGTCCTCATTAAGTTTAAGAATTGCGAATGGCTTACGCTGTTCCTGGATATCCGTTTCAAATTTCATTCCGAACGAAGATTATGTTAGGGCAAAAGCTGTAAACACTTGAAACAGATCTGTTTATTCTGCAAGAGAATAAATCGTAAAATGGTAGCAGCAAATTTTTACAACCCGCAATGCATATAAAATCAAACGAGAAATCTAGTAAGAGTTGTAAAAGTATACATAACTTTGTGTAGGATGATTTGTTTAGCTTGGTATTATGGATAATTGTTGATTTTATGAAAGCTGAAGGATTTTTGCTGAATTTCACAAATTACAAAATAAATTCGAATAAAATGAATTTTGTGGATGGAATTAAAAGAGATTTAAATGTTAAAACTATTCAAAGCTGAATTTTTGCAAAATAATTAAAATATTGAAAAATATGTAGATGCACATATAAAAGGATTAGAGCCATTGTGTATTTTAATCTATTTATTTTTGGAATTTTGTTTTTTGTTCTTGATGATCAACTCTTCTGAACGAATAAATGAGCGAATAAACATAATCATCCCATATAAGTCCCACTTGCTGAAAGAGTAATTTTCGGAAAAGGAATATGAGAGTCCTTTTCACATTGGCATAAAAAAACCAAATTGCAATCGACAATAAATTAACTCTTTGGCACCTGATTGACACTTCCATTTTCTCCCCTTGAGGACAATTTATTTTGCAATAGTTTTATACGTTTAATGCAATCACTTACTGTGTAAATTACTGATGGAACCTTTATCATGTGCCTGACTGGAATTTAACGAGGAGCAATCGGGATCGAATTAATAGTCTCCTATTTTATCGATTTTCGCTTTTATAAAACCATCGTGCATCGGTTAATCTGAAACCCAACATGCAGGATAAAACACTCTGAGCCAAACAATTAATTATTGTGAAAGGATCACTTGAGGACATTCAAGCATAAACCACTACAGTGTGTGTGTTTTGTACCGGCATCTATAGATCCAGGAGATGTAGGGGAGTTTGAATGGGAATATACAAACCAGGATTATATTAGTACTTCGACGACATATCCGCAAATATACTGAGAACCACGAGTGCTATCTGTGCAATTAGTACCAAGGGATTCTGCCGCATAAGGTGCAGCTGCAAAGAGCAAATAAAAATTTATTACGACGTTATCCTAGTTGAAGAGACTTGCTCTTTGTGCGTGCTTGTTATAAGGATAACGGCCATTACCGTGTTTAGTAGTGATATCTTGGGACATTTTCCGGCTAATGTGATATAATTACGACACGAAATTGCACCCAGTGTCGGTGCATGACCATTTTAATAGTACATAAGTCAATGAATTGACAACAAGTGAATGAGTCCGCAAATGAGTCATTCAGCTGAGAGCATGCAATGAAAGGAAGATAATGAGCACATTTTGATACATGTTGCAGAAGAACTGAGCGCGGTTCAGAGAATGCAGAATGATGAAAATAATTGAATTATTTTAAATGGTTTACCTGTTCGATAGGTAAATTAGATTTGCAGCATCCAGTCCTACCCAGCACATCATCAGATGAAAAACGCTTACTGATCCTTATCCGTGCAGGCTAGAACTTTTACAACAATGAATTCACGAACCCCCTATCGATAGTACATTCCAATCATTCACTCAATAAAGCTGTTATCGTAACCAGCCACTCTGAGAAACTCAAGCTGGACTTGTTCTTCACAATTCATTTGGCACTTAATGGCATTCTCGAGCTCCACAGATCCTGAAAATAAGGAGTCATCCAATCATAGAATTTCATTTTCCGTCATTTAACCGCCATAGATCACGTTTCCTACCGTCCGTAGTCACATTAAACGCAATTTCCAATTTAAATTACTCTAAGAAAAAGAAGGTGAAAGTAAGATGTCCCCAAATCCTCTCGTCGTAATTGAATTTAACCGACTACAATAAAAACCCAAATTGTCTTCATTAACGAGCGCGGTGGGGCATCGCAAGCCGTGAGGAATGACACTCTATACAAAAAGGAAAAAAAAAATACAAACATCCTTTAAATTTTTCGAGAAGCACAGCCTCATTTAAGGACCTCGAATTCCTTTCCACTGTGACGAAACTCCCATTAAGAGGCAACCTGTTGAGCGCGGAAGGTTCCTGCTTCCATGTCAGTGGTACGTGGAAGAATGTCTAAATTCTTTTTGACTTCTTTATTCGCCGTGCCAAAACATTCCACCCCCGCAAAGGTCCAAGGCGTTTGGTTTTGTTTTTTATCGGTCGTAGAGGTTTGGGCCCGCTAGGAATCTGCTGGTGTTTCAAAGAACTAGAAAAAATAAAACAGAGAAAAAAAAATCAAATAACAAAAACAACGAAGACAACTTTGAGGCTTTCGAATAATTTTGCTTGTCTGCAGAACAAAAAACTTAGTTTTGGCTTTTAGTGCCAAAACAAGCGTTACGTAAAAGCAGAAAAAAACATTTCAAGGAACATAATTCCTTTGTGCGATCCTTGGCGGAAGACACGGTCGACAAAAAATGGCAAACTTTGCTGAGCACTGAAATTCGCGCGCTCGAATTTAAACTCCACACAACGGAATGCATAAGAAATTTGTTTTATTGGCACACAGTCCTGAAGGTGAATTACAGGGGCCGGTTTAAGATTCCTCTACCTGGGTTTTATGAGTTTATCACAAAAGTTTTGGCGATCATTTATTATTGGGGAGGCGATAAAATTCGAGCATGAAAAGCTCCGTTACTTTATGACTACCATTTATCAACTTATTGTAAAATCAAAATCAAGATGGGGGATGCGGAAACCGCTGAGTTTTCATATAAGTGAAACAGCATAAAATAACCAGAATTTATTAACTCTTCCAGTCTGTGGCAAAGTCGCTTGTAGGAGGGGATCTGCGGAGGAGTCTCTCCTGTTTTGATGAAAGGGTAATCACTTGTGTAATCAGCAAGTGCTTTTTTGCCTCCTCTCAGCCAGGACTCAGGAGCAAAGGAAGAGCCCATTAAGCTGTTCCTTAGTGTAATTGATTTAAGCGTACTCGTCTTCTTTGTTGAGTGCCTGGGTAAATCTGATAGTTGTCTTGCTAGAGTCCTTGAATAAGGAAGGGGGAGACCGCTCATGCTCCTGTTTATAACCACATTTAGTTATATGAATACATAAGTTAATTTAATTTTAATTCTATTGCATTATAAAGACATTGAAACCTTGGTGAAATTTTGTGTTTCATGCTTTGGCGAACCTGGTTCAATAATACATACCATCAAAAATCTCTTCAGGTAAAATATTAATTAAATTTTAGGAGAGTTTAGAAGACTTCATTTAGGTATATTCAATGAATAAAATATCATTGAATAAAATAGTTGTAATAATTATATCCATAAATAAAAAAAAGAACACTTTAATGGAAACTTCTAATAGAAAAGTGTTTAGCGATAAATATAGTACAAATTGAAATATGGAAACCACACTCCTACAAAACCAAATTCAAAGTAAGGAAAACGACGAAAGAACCCAAATACTTTTATTTTTTGTTTTATACTCATACTTGTAGTATATTCAAATAGTAGAATGAGTTAATAAACATTGGAAGTGTGTTGCCATTTTTCATCAGGAAAATACTTCCTCTAAAATTCTAAAACATTAAAATATTTTTTGAAGAATTAAACGCTAACCAATCCAATTAAAGAATTAGAAACTAATATGTTCTAAATAGTACCTAACATTTCCTGAAGTGAGATGAAAACCACTACATCTGCAATTAAATTTTCGCCCAGTGTTCAGTTTGTTGGGTTTGAATGAATGCCGGAGGAAAAGTTTCACAGAAAATTTATCCGTTGAAACGATGGAAAGGTTTGTCTCATAACAACGTCCCATCGTAGTCAACAATCTCTTGTATAATCTCATCTCTGAGGCTCTGAATTCACAGTGATTCCACTCAGATCCAATTATCCTGGATGCTCTTAAAGAGTTACCTTCGAAGTTATTAAAAATGCGAGGGGAGTGCCGAATGTAAGTTTTTATTGCGAGCTAACATCCAAATTGCATTTTTAAACTGTTGAAGACCATTTGCGGTAGCATCGCCATACGTAATCCCTTCAGAATCCCCACAGGATAGAAAACTTGTGTTCTGGAAGCTTGACAAGAAAATGGTTTTAAAACGTACACATCGTCCTTGTGCTGGGCGGTTTTAATTTAAAGCACGACACCCAGGTGGATGTGCAGTAGAGTGTCCCGGAATGAAACCCGGGCTTTGCTTAAGGAAACCGTCAGCATGTAAATCACACTCACAAGGGGGGAAATTTTATCATGGTGAATAAGAAGAGGAATGGTGGTAAATGGAAGGGATTCCGTGAAAGCGCCCGTCAACCCAGAAAGACACACGTTCGCTTTCTTTGGCCGCAAAGCTTTTCAGCTCGTTACGATCAACAAGTCGCCGCTTAATTGAATTGTAGGAGCACCCTATGAAAATTCAAAGGACCCGGGCCAATTCAATTTGCATATTTTATTGTCGACTGTTAATACCCTTCTGTCTGGTGGGGATTCCCCGCTCTGAACCATCTGTCTGGGAATTATCTATTCATATTTAAATGGGACACAACACTTACAGCTTTTTTTTGTTAGCTGTTGCCCGAATCTGTTTAAACCTCCTCGTTATCGTCATTCACCCCAGAACATAGCGCCCAGTCAGATAAAGGGGGAGTGGCAGGAAATTAATCGGTGGCTATACAGTTGTGACGCTACCTGTTTACGCGCTTAAGTTAATTGAATGTATTCAGCATCAGCAGAAGTCACCACAACCGCAGGAGGAGCTGTGAGCTGGCAACCAATAACTAAGCAAATCTGAAACCGCTTTAATTAAGGATGCAGGATTATGAATGACGCTTCTATAGAGAACGCTCTAAATATTCTCGGTAGTGGTGAGACGGCACGTTGCATTAATTGAATTATGCTTTAATCACCGTGAACATTTAAATCAGAAAATTAAGAATTGATTTCAATGTTTTAAGGGATTGATTGCTCCAGCGAAAAATTCAAGATTCTCTTGCAGCAAATTTTACGACAAATGTTCATATCGATGCAATGGTTAAAATATGCTATACGTAATTAATTAGCAAAGTGCTTGGAATTCCGACGATCAGAATTAATTTGCAAGGAAAATTATCTCTAATTGGGGGAAATACGTTTAAATTTTGAAGGTAACCAGCTGCGTATCAGCAGCAATATTTGCACCAATGAATTTTCATAGATGCTTCTATTTCACGTAGAAATTTGTAAATTAATATTAACGGAAGTTAAGGATTGAAATAATATGAGGGTGACTTTAAAGGAAGTATTATTCTAAGGTCTTCCATACTTACGGTCGTGTTTTGTAACATTGCACAAAGGGAAATAAGAAAATATATTCGCTACTGAAAGTACAGCTTTGTTAATTAAATTAAATGCTTAAATATTTAAAAATATTATTAAAATATTTTCAAGAAAAAACTGTAAATAAAATTATGAATTAAACCGCAAATATGAAAATGAAAAACTGATTGGCTTACTGGTTGTGTTCCTTTTTTGCAACCTCACGCTTGTAAAAGGACACTGTGGTATAAGGAAGCCGAACAAAAGATCTTTCAGTCGTTTGACATCAGAGAGACATCAATTCAATTTAAAGGCTTATAAAATATTAAAATGAAACTTTAGAAAAACCATGAAATCCCAATGAAAAGTTTAACGTTCTGGCGAACGGTGAATACCTCATCATCCTTTGAATTCGCCTTATAGAAGGTTTACCTTTTTCAATTTTAGGTTTCTTCGGCAAATTGCATCGCTGAAATTTCAACAACTCACGAAAATGATAAATATAACTTAAAATTCTCATAAATTTTTGGGAAGGATCTGGATTTCAGAGCAAGTCTTGATTATATCAATAAAGTTTATAATGACAGTTTCAGAATACAACTTTTTACTTGTAGTTAATTAAATTGAAGAGATTTATGAGGTAGGTAAAAGCCATAAATATTGGAATCAAGATATTTCGTTAAACGAAAAGGCAAGAGTTAATTTTTAATGACGCGAATAGAAGAAGTTTTCATGTTGTATATATTGTGATAGATATACAAAATGATATCTATGAGGAGCCGGTGCTATTCAATTCATAGATAAAATCATAGAAACAAAAGTTTCTTTTGAAGTTTTGAATAATTTGTTTGGACTTCGTAATGAATTTTTAACGCCTTTCACAAGTAACAACGGTTTTCGTTACAAATATCTGCAGACTGTAAATCAAAGCATTATCACGTCGGAGCAGAATTCCTCCCGTGTTTATTAAAGGAAGAAGTTTCTGCTTAATCCCCCTTCGTACCTCAGCGTTTACTATAGTACGTTTTTGTTTTTGGGGCTAACTGCACTAAATAAGAACAACTTCCGCAAGTTTTACGATTACTTTAAGCACTCACCTTCTTTGGAGCTAATTACAAACTTCACCGTCTAAAGTTTTGATATGGTGTTTTGGTTCCTGGAAATTACATATCTACTGTTGTCCCACAGGTAAACAGGAGTTCTTTTTATGACAAATTAAAGAAAGGAGACAGCTATGCACATTTAACTTGGTTTCGCAAAATACACTGACAATCCTTTTCCTCCTTTTCCTGCGTTGCAAAGCAGAAAATGTTTTCTTGGAATAAATCATAAATGCAGAAACTTTGTGATAAAAATATGAACTCGGCATTAAAGCGAAAGGAAAATAATTCTTAATAACATTCTCTGATGTGTTTTTTATTTTATATATTAAAAAGGAAGAGGCTTTTTTTAATAAATTAACTTGGCATAAGTAACGTCTAACGTATGACTACCTACAGTAGGTACTGAAGATGATTTGAAATCTATGATTGGGTCATTCCATGTAATTTCGACCAGTGACTGTCACTTCAGGTGCTCCGATTTTTTTACATAAAGTACTTGTAGGTAGTAAGAAACGATTTGATACTTTCTCATAATACGTCCCCGTTAAGTAAATAGCAGGGCTTGAAAAGTATAAATTCTGAAAAACTTCAAAAAGTCACTGTATTTGCAAATATTGTTGTATATTAATGATTTATATTTCATCGTCAGTTTCAAAAAAAAAAACAAAAAAAAATACAAAGAAAAGTATCTTACGTAAAATTTTAATTTCAAGTTGGGATAGAAATTAGTTTGGTAGTGTAGTCAATTTAGAATTATTTATATCCCATCATGTATGTATTCTCGGTGTAAAATTTCTGAAAATTGCATATTTAAATAGTTTAATATAAACAAATGAACTATACTACTCAAATGTATAAGACCGTAAGGAAAAATGTTGTTCAAGGAACACCAGAGTAAACGAATTCTTAAGTTTATGTGTTTCCATCACTCTTAGTATAGATTTAAACTTTTTTATAAGATGTGGGAAAAAAATACAATCCAGGGTTTAAATGAAATAATAAATTTAAATGACATATTATGGGTAAATTAATTAATAATAATAGTTAAAAATTAATAAATTATATTAAAATGAAACTATATGTAATCACTCAGAGCTAAACTAAAAAAGACTTACCTACGAAATTGAGGTATTTGAAATGTAATTTTATACATATTGTTCTTTTGCATTAATTTTATTTAAAATATATAATAATTATAATCTTACAATGCTCATCGGATTTTAATTAATATTTGACAATATTTTCATTTCTATGTAAAAATGTAAAAATATACCAAATCTATTAAAGTACCTACTTGAACATTCGATTGGAGTTCTAAAAGAAATTCTAACCCTTCGTATTATGTATCAAATCCAATTATTTTAAATATTCCGTCTTTAGTGATTTCCATTTATGTATATACCAATAAGAAAATTGCTCCTTTAACGATAACTCCGTACAGGAGTCTCTTGGCTGCTGTAACGTATGCTAATGTGAGCACAACCCTTTCACCTCCGTACCTACTGCATTATGCATCGTTCGTAACCCATATTGAAAATTATCGTTTTCTCTCGTTAATTTAAGCTATTATTGACAGAAATCTCCAAAATGGCACTCAGCTGCAATATGACGAAATCGAAATTGTAACAGAACCGAAGACGAGTTCAACGGACATAAAATCCTTCTTGTTATAAAACGTGGGGGTTGAGAAAATTGAAAAGTTGAGATCTGGTGACACAAGATAGAGGTATTTCCCATCCCATATCCACCTGTCTCATCATAATGAAATCAACCATTGACGTATCGGATTTTCACAAGTGGTCTGTGCAGTTCAACACTTTATAAAGAACCGAAAATGCCATCATCTACCACCAGCTCGTCGGGCAATTGTTCCAACTTCGCATCGAGTTTGCAATTGTTCAGAGCCGGCTCCGTTGGAAAGTTTCCAATGAATTGATTTGTCGCCTCAAAGCTTTCGCAGGAAGCCGCAGAACGGAATACCTTCGGGCGCTGAAAATTGCAAACTATTACCGTTCGACTTTCGTGGCAAGCGCCACTTTTAGTGGATGAATAAATTTTATATTGTGCCAAGAATGCTCGGCAGCCCTCTTTAATATCACACCCACTCTCCGTGAGTCTGAGTGTTACAAAATTTGCCAGTCGAACATCCTGCCTCCTGGTGAGGTGACGCGATTACGAGATGCTTTAGCAGGATGTGGCCGTTCTGGAGAGGGGAAGGGTTCCACGTTCACTGAAATGATTCCTATTGCTAGTCTAGAATTTCTGGTTTGATTTTTCTTATACCGCTGGGGTTGGTGATGAGAGTAGAAATGTGGTTTTCTCTCGTTCACTATTGTAAACGTTCGCCAGAATTGCAATAAGAATTTCTGGGAGCATACAAGTTTCCGAAAAAGGTAGATTGCTGGGATTTTGCCAGTTGAAGGGCAGCCAATCGATAAAATGTGAAAATAATTTGAATACAGATGTTTTTCATTGTGAGAAGCCTGCCGGGAGGGAATTTTAATTATCAGTCAACTTTTCAACCGTGCGTCAAGTCGTTCGGTCGGTCGCACAGTGGAGTTGGTGGCGTTTTCAAGAATTTTGCGGCCCTGCCGCCCTGGGCATACTTCTTTGGGTGGCCCCCAACATTCGGGGTGGTCAGTACCGTGTTTGGTGTTTGTTGTTTTTTTCATTTTTAAGATTTTTAATGAAGTAGAACCGACTTGAATGAGAATACGTACTTCAAAGATCTAATTACTCTAATCAAAGCGCCAACTATATTTCAACTTCTGTCAAGAGTGCTATAATTTCAATTTCATTCTTTTGTTTCGTTTCCCTGATTTATTTTAAATGGAAATTGATCCTTTCCACTGTCTGTAATAAACCAATGTATTTAATTGCTTTCCATTATTGCATGTTGTTATTCTCGTTGTTATTTATTGCATTGTGAATCAACTCTTGTGTTTAACAGTTGTTTTCATTTTTTCATGAGGTATGGCAATTAAGAAATTTTTGAAAAGTTTTACAGTGCATCATTTTTGAAACGATGTTCAATTGTTCACTGTAAAAAGAATGGAAATAATTTACATATTCAAATATAATTACCTACATACTTCATAATGAAAAGAATGCAATAATTTGTTCTCAATAATTATTTAGTTAATTCCATATAGGAGGGGAATCAGGAAATAATTTCACTATACCTTTGTTAAATTACGCACTAAATGCAAGAAATGTTTAACATTTTTTTTTTATTAAAAGAGCTCGCAGTTTTATTATACTAGCTAGCTAATTGATAAATTAAATTAAAACTTTCAGACTGAAGCAAAATTGCTAGACGTCTAATGAAAGAATGCATCTTATGTCCCTCAGGATAGCGTTTTGGAATACTTTCTAATCTTTCCGAAGTAACAAAAATCGATTTCCCTTCTCATCATGATTAAGTGAAATGCTGCGAAGAGAGATAATGGCGTAGTTTGAAATCTTCAGAGATATTTGTTTCTGCATCCGAAAGCTCATCCTGTGATGACAAAAGACGTAGGATGCAGTAAGCACGTGAATATGAAGTACTTTAAAAGCCATTTGATGTTAAAATCGGTGAAAGATAGCATCCTTGCTTTTTTGGCATACATCCTGGAAATTCCTTCGCAGGGTTCCTCAGCATAATTAAGCGAAATGCATCGAAGCGTTCCTGTTCCTTCGGGTGCAGGAGTTCGTTTATCTTAATTTTTACAGTACTCCGTAAGTGGCATTTTCCGCTATTTAATAAAAGTTTCTCTTTAACGAGGTGGGAGGGAAATGAGACGGTGTAGTGTTGTTAGTAGAATTAGTCTGCTTAAAATAATGAAGTTTGCAGGAAGTAACTACGAAGATGTTAGAATATCTGTCGCGGAGAATTTCGTCATTCGTCCACTCCGTTCATCCTCCTTATTACTGACAATCAACTCACAATCCTGCCACTGGACTTCTTCAATGATGCCTAAAGTGGATGTCATTAACAAGAGCCATTTAATTGATTGCTCTTCTGGTTCTGTTACGGTCTTGTTAAGGGATTAACAAGCTTCCAAAATCGATTATTTATTAATGTGTGTACATCCGCTTGCCCCGCAGATTTACAGTATCCATTTTATAGAGGGTTAATGAATTTGTTAATTTGTTCTTGTTTTCTTGTAATTACTTAAAAAATATCATTCATTAAAAGTATTAAAAAATCGCCATAAACCAGTCTCAAACATTTTTATGACGCTCGCGATTTGTACCATCATTCTAAAACAACTGAGGTCCTTCTAAGGGAGTCATAATACGAAGACGAATCGGAACATGTAAGAGAAATTAATTATGCTTTGTTCTCGCGAAATTTAATTAGATTCTCACAAAAAAGGTTAAGAGCCCATTTCGAACCGAGCTCTGCTTACACTAATTTTGAAAATAATATTGCGTTCAGTCATGATTTCTTTCTTTAATGAAAGTTAAAATTTTTGCTGTGCACATTTCAATTTACAACTAAAAAATAGTCCTTGTTATTTTTTGTAAATTTCACATTGCTTAATCAATTCGAAATAAGGATAATAAACCTAATGTACAGCTATATGAAGATTATATCAGAGATAATTTTATCAATTTATTATAATAAATTTATTTTTCAAATTACCAGTTTTAATTAATTGACTTTTTGATACGTACTAATATTGATTTTGTTACTCAAAAATTTCCCAACGTTGTATAAATAAACAATGATTTTTATTTCAGTCCGGTTTATCTATAAAAAACCAATAACAAAATTTGAATTTGAATTTATAAAATTATGTTAATCACCAAATATCAATGTTGTCATTTTTCCGTAAAGAAGTGTGTGTTCAATGTTCTAATCTAAAGCAATTTAAATCGCACCATTTACACGGACGGACATGGTTCCAATTTGCATAAGTTAGCTGTATCCTACTGGAGCCTGTGGAGTGTGGGTTCCATTGCATTTCATGCTGAACACGTTCCGCAGAATCCTGTGCAACTTTTGGCTGTGCTTTGGTAATTAGATGCGGACACATGATCTGTGAGAAGTGAAAATCAATGGAGGCTGCTGCACTTATAGGCGAAAGACGCGATTTATCGCGGTATACATGTATCTAGTTGAAAATATGAAATACGGATGAAATAGCAATAAATTTGGGAGGGTGGCAATTTAAAATTCCTTTTCACGCCCCTTCGCCAGCAGGAAATTTAAATTCATGTGTTATGGCCTGCCGCAAAACCTCTTAACTTTATCACTGACAGGATATTTTATATTTTATTGTGTAGTGCAATAGATCACTACTTTTGCTCTCCTTGAAGATTTGCAACTACTGGTCTTGACCGAAGCTGGACGTGAGAACGCAGCCATGTTCACGGAAATTTCAGTAGATTGCGAGCATCCCAACTGCGTCCTCGATCCCATCGGCTCGATGTGTTTTCCGAAAACCCCTCTGCAGGGGGGCGGCTGGCCTGGCTTTGTTTTCCTTCGAGGACCAAAAGTTAATCTTCTCCTGAGTTCTTCAAAAACTTTAAAGAATTTTCCAAGTCGGGTGGCGAAAACGTGAGAAAACTAAAACATCGCTCCACGCTATCAGTTTGGATGCATTCTGAATCATTAATGCTCTATCAGTCTATTCGGTGTGAGAGATAGTTGGGGGGGTTGGAGGCTAGAGGAATGGATTTAGATAACGAAAACTGATGAAGTTTCCTGTCACACCCGCACCAAGAAATAACTTTAAAGTTGAAACTCAGTCTTGAGTTTGAATTTGTGCTCTGCTAAATGTATTGCAAGAAATTAATGACTGCCTGCGAAATGGTTGGCCAACAGTTAAATAACCACAGGGGCGCTGAGGGGTGCAGAAAAACATTTCTAGAGCGCACAAAAAGTAGATGAATCCAGCTAGCCATTCTCCTTGATCTGGGTCAATTTTAATGAGATTTGCTGAAATATCTTCCACTCAAATGGTTTTAGGTTTGCTTTTAACATCGCGTGACTGAAGACTTATGCAGGCATTTGTGGGAAAAAATTAGCTGAAATGAGGAAGAAGGAGGCGGATGCCCTGGAACGTTGAGTACCGCCACTACGCCGCTTGTTCACTAGAATTAGCGATTTCGGGTTCTTTTACCAAAGTGATATTTGAATGAGTAGCGCAAGTTGGGATGCAGAACTTTTCCCGACCGTGCAGGCTCTAAAAATGAATTACGTCTCTAGGATCTTAATCGATTCCACGCCGAACCTGAAGTGCTTAAATCTCATCTAGTTTTTGCACATTTCCCTTGTGACAACACGCGTCAATTTGTGTCTGTAGTTTGATTAACTCTTCCCCCACAGCTACAAGTGGAAGAACTCTGGAAATCCTCCGAGTCGGGATTAAGTCCAATGAATCATGGCATTGAGGTTTTCCGAGATGGATTTACCGGCGCATTGAACGAGTCGAGGATACAACGACTGTGTGCTCGGCAAACCACCGACAATAGCCAACTTCATTTGATTCGATGCACTTCCCTTCGAGTTGGTTCTGTGCTGTGAGGGAACTGTTCATTTAATGTTCACCTCAGGACCGTCCTTCCTTCTTTTTTCATTTAATGGTGGGCGACATTGTGCAGTTTGCCTATTCAAGTGCATTCCAAACACCTTGCAACACAACTGCGGATAGAGATGGTATTAATCAATTTTAAAGCTAGTGCAATGCTTTCTTCCATCAAACCACACCGACGACTGAAGAGTGACGGAGTCCTGTTGTTAAAAATGCTGTAAGAGTAGTCAAGGAAAATGTAAAGATTTTTCAGCACAAACATGAAACACAACAAACATTGTAGAGAAAAGGTATCGAGGACAAGAAAAGAATTCTGTAAAAATTGTCCCAACGGAGGTAAATGTCGTCTACAGTTGCGTTTGTAATTCGTGCCACGGAAGGGTGCAGCAGTAACTGTAATTTGACAAATTAATTTATTTCGTAGGATCTCAAATAAGTTTACACGGTGGATTATACTTTGTCCAGATTAAAAAAAAAAACAAATCTCCCAATGTTTTTGTAATTTTTATTATATTCCAAATATTTCATCTTGTTTAAAATAAATAAATATTCCATCTTTTTTTATATTTTTTACGTAAAATTGGTCCACGTTTTATATTTATCTCATTTTTATTTCGAATAATTTTTTAAACTTCGAATATAAATAAAGGATTAAATATAAATGTAAAACATATTCAGGAAAAATACTTCTGAGTTATTTCCGGAAATCATATTCACTGGCTCATGAGATTTTCCGCATTAACAAAGAATGTTTTCAAAAGTCAGTGTTTTAAATTAATTTTAGAATTCATTACAAATTAAACAAATCTTTTGTAATGTTGATGAAGAGAAACCCTTTTTTACTTAGCTACGAAGCAACCGTATCTCATCGCACAATGGAGGAATGTTTTCATGTTTGCTTTGAATCCATGAAACCACAAATGAACAGCACGGATAAGCTTCTTTCATTCAGCTGCAATTCATGGCGGCAAGAATATCCAGGAATGAAGGATCTCGAGTGTGTCAATAAAGAAAATTGAAGACCTCCAAATTAGAAGCAGAAGGAGTCTGTGAGGAGCACAATCTCAGTTAAACTGTTGAATTAGCTGGTCCATTAACCTATGTCAAGTGTTTTCCCACGAGAACTGTTTCCTTATCCTCGCTGTCACTTGTTTTGAACAGTTCTTTTCAAAAAAACTTTTCACATTTTCGGGTTTTCGCGTGAATGAATCTGAATATGTGCCGAGTATGATGCTGTGCCGATGGGATTTTATTGAAATATAAAATGTAAAGTATTCCATTCTTAATCGTATGTTTACTTCACAACACTTGTCATCACATTGAAAAGGAAACAAGTGCTCGGATGAAAGACGCGCAAGGATGTGCGCAATAAATCAGATGGATGTTCGCGACAGATACAAATCTAACTCCAAACATTCCCCTGAATCTTCTCAGGGATGTTGAATAACGAAATTTTGATAAACCGTCAAATCGAAAGTTATGGATAATCCTGCATGGATTTTCTTTACGGCAAAATATTTATGGCAAAGATCTGAAATGAGGGTGGCGGAAAAAATGTGTTGAAGTAACAATTGTGTTTCATTTTGCAGAACATATATCCAACGAATTTTGTATCTATGCGTGTTACTGTATTATTCGGCAATTTATGGGAAAAATATGAAGCCATTTTGTATTATTTTCGTATTAAGGTTGGACCTGATAAGAATACAAGAATGCGATGCAACGATATAAACAGAAATTTTTCCGGAATTTTTTCAAATTGAAAATTCAAAGTTTAAAATACAGATCAATGTAGGAATTCACATTGCAACTAATGATTTGTTATGGATATGGCAATAAGATATTAAATAAAAATTTTTATATTATTTCAAAAACATTTAGAGTACCTATTTCATAACAACCAAAACAGATTTGCAAAAATATTTTTTAGTTCCATGATACTTCAAAAAGAGGGCCTGAAGTAGAAAATTACATACACTAACTTTTAGTACCAAATAAAATGAAATTAAGGCTATTGTTAATTGGGTTTACGGATTTTTCATTAATTAATTAATTTCCAAATTGAAATATTTGTTCATCGTAAACACCCAAATACCAATTCAAGTGAAAGCTTCACCAAAATGAAATTGTTGCGATTTTAATTGCCAGAACGGAAACTATTTGGTTTCATTTATACAAATTTAATTCAAAATGCGATTAATAACCCAGAAGCAAATGAAACCACAATGAAAAAAGAGAAAAATAATAATAATAAAAAAAGCGAAGAGAATTCCGTTCTTCATCTGTGCCCACAAACTCCACTCATATTTTCGCAACATTTTCAAAACTTTTAAAGTTTTTCATAAATAAATCTTTTGGGGCTTGGACACCAACTGCAATGGTTCACTCAGATCTGTTCTCCTTCTGTTCGGTCAAGTTCAGTTCTGGGATGATGTGAATAATAAAAGTTTGTGGACTGGAAAGATTCACTTTGAAATTTTCAAAAAGTTTTTAATAGTTCATGAGGAAATAAGCAAAGTGGCTCAAATCTCCGCAGGACATATTTTGCTGAAATCTTAACTGAAAATTTTTGAATGTTTTCGTTAACTCTTTTCTCGGGATTTGTGCACTTATGAAATATGTTTGCAAAATGGATTTTTGAGCAGGTATTTGCAAGTCGCTGGGGATTGTTTTATTCGTCACTCCACTATTTTTTTTTTTTTTTTTTGTATTAATTATCCTTCACCATGCCGAAGTTAAGATTGCTTCTGGATATTTATCTCCTAGCAAGATAAGTGTACTAAGGTAGATTTTTATGCCTTAAAGTACAAGATTATAAAGTGGAAACATGTGGGAATTTTGAAAGTTTAATTTGTTAAAGTCTAAAATTAATTCATGCATCTTTTTTTTCTAAGAAATTTTAGTACCCACCCAACCCTCCACAACGTCTCCTCTGTAGCATGTATTAACCGAATAAATTAAATCAATATAAGAATTTCTTCTAATGACAAAATACATTATTATTTGGACAACAATTTTGTTATTAAAATAGGTTTATTTTGTTGTTGAATACAAGTCCTTCAATCAAAATATTATTATGTTAAACTCGCACTAATCAGGAAAATATGGTATCATTTAAAGCCATTTATCTGATCAAGAAGAACACTTTAACAAAACCAAAAATAATTAATTGATAATTTAATGTTTATGTTTTTATTAAAATCTATTGAAGAAACAAGTAATTTTAAGAGTTAGTTTTTGGATTTGTTATTTTCAAAGTGTGTCAGTTTTGTCAAAGAGAACAAATTATAAAACTGTTTTTCGTAAAAAGTTTTGTTTTTTAATTTTTAATTTTTCTGTCTACATATGAGTCGTATTTATACAACAAAAGAAAAATTATTTTTCATCAAAATATTTTCGATTCATTGAAATCTTTTCATGCGTCAATCCAAAAACTAGAGCAACTTTAAATTTTCCATTTTCAATCAATAACAATAAACAATTTCAAAAGTTGGCTTCATAAAATATATTGCGATATTGTAAGACTCTTTTTTTTTGTTTTTGTTTTTGTGATGAGCACTTTAATCAATTTTGTGGTCAGGGAATATATTTTTTGAAAGTTAGTTCATCATGATTCGATAAGGAACCGCAGATGAAGCAAATGAAAATCGTAAAGGAAACTTTTGAAATCAACGAAATGAACTTAAACTTTTTCACTTTTAAAACTATTAAAGATAAAGTACTTTAATTTATTGTTATGACATGACATTAGGGATGCAATCGTTTCAGGGAAAATGAATAACTTTGGTAAAGTTTGGGAAGAGCACGACAAGTGACGTTTCACGTAAGCCTCCCAAAGCGGAACGGGAACTGTATGTTTTAGATAAATGGAGCAGCTTAAATCGCCACAGTACCTGTCTGAAAATGTGAAAGGGGTGTCCTGACTTATGGTGCACCCAACGGGCTTACTTGTAGTTGAACTTTTTTCTAGTTGTCCAATGTTGTTTTATTTTTTCTTGTCACTCGTAACTAAGTCTGATTTACATGGATGCTATGCTCCCAAATTTCTTTCCATATACAATTGTAAATCGTTTTCGTCTTGGGAATGGGTACATGTCCTTGATTCCTTTTTCCTTGTTTTTCTACTCTGACTCTTTACCGCAACTCAACCAAAAGGAGTTCTTGCATGTACAAATGCTCTTCCAATAAAAAAAAGAGATGAAAAAAGATAGAAATATTTCTTTCGAACCGATTACAAACAGAATTTTTGTACAGCAAACGAATAAGGATGCACCGAAGTCGAACTGGAGAGTGACTTGGAAACAGCTTTGTGGTGCACCCTCCCTTGGGAGTTGGGGGTCCTTTCTGTGTTTAACTTTGGCCGCTGTTCGCAACAATTCAGATACTTTAGAACTAAGTTCATGTTGAATGTAGCAGAAACAGACAGTTGGGCAGACGCAGGGCGAAGTTTCAGTTGGTTAAGGGAACTTCAATAGAAATATTCTAAATATTTTACATATTTTCCAACATATCAACTTTGCTATAATTGAAAAGTTTGCACAAAAGCCGATCCCTGGTCGTTCAGCGATCCTAAATCCTCGGAATTTTGTGTCCTCTGTACGACTGTTTTGTCCCCGTTCGCTGAACAAAATGTCGGCGATTCGTTATTTGGATAAAACATTTCTATGTGTGTCTACCAAAAATATTTTAATATCGAGACGAAATGAAATTGTTTCACGGCAGTTATGATATGATATCTTAGGTGGAGCTGGAAACTGGGTCGGTGGGCAGCGGGCGGCGGACAGGTTCTCTGGCTGCCAGCCAACAAATACCAGCCGAAACATTTGGATTGCGTTGGACTCCTGAGGTCGGTTTATCTTAGGAAATTTTAATTAAATAATTCAACTATTGATGTGAAATGAATTGAAGTTAATTGCCTGGAAGTGTACGTAATGAAATGGAGAAGTGATTGCACAAGGAGCTTTTGAGAGATGACCCAACGATCGACTTGTTTACTCAGTTGCAATAGCTATGAATATGATACCAGACTTTTATTTTTATTTTTCGAAATGTTCTAAGGGATGTACATTGTACAACTATATACTGTATAGTCAGTTGGGAAATATGAGCTGGGGAAAATACCTGCTTAAATGCATGTTCATTGTTCATAGCTAGAGATTGAATAAATGCAAGAGCAAATAAATATCAGAACCCGAAACTATTTATTTCCGGTGTTCAACATGATTTTAATGCATTTTTGTAAGGAACTGGCAAATACTGTACTATTGACTTTGTCCACGAATATGCTATTTTGCCTCAGGTATGAAACATTTCATAAAATATATGAAGTTTCTTTTACAAACAAGCTGAATTCATAACTGAAAAATAAATATTTTGAAACAACTTTATTTAGTTTTATGGGAAATAGATGTCCGTCCGTCTGTTCGGATGATAATTCGAGATCGCTTTGAACTTTAGGGTTAAATTTGATATAACGGTACTTTGTTAAAGTTTGTTTACATGTTTCTTTGAGGTATATAACTTCTGTGTAAAAATCTTGCATTCAGCAATTTAGTTATGCGCGCATGATAAACTGCAATACCATAATTCTTCGATTTCTGAGTTATGGAATGGCCACGAAAACGTTGTTGTATTCATAGTTTAATGACATTACATAACAATATTTGATAATAAATTTCCGATTGACTGTATAGGATTTGAATTCTTTCAGCTGTTTGGACAGCTCGACTGGCTATAAGAGTGCGAACAATAAAATATACTGATTTTAAAACTGAATTTTGAAAACTTTCAAGGAACACTAAATTTAAAATGAACTGAATTGAATTCTAATCGAAAGTGTCATTGAATCTGTAACAATCCCCAATATATCGCTGAAAATGCCTCCTCATTGAATTGTCCCTGCTGGAGTGCCCTTGCGAGAGTGGCAATTTTGCTTCACTTGGCTTATCACGATGTCAATCAGGGGTCGCTTAAGTCTCACTTTCAATGGCCACAGGACTCGTTCCGAGTACATACTGACACGAGGATGTTCCCAGCAATTACAATATCGATCAACTTGATGACAATTTTTGGACCGCCGCCGATGGACTCCGGCACGATTGGGATTTCAATCAATCCGTTCTTCGCACCCGTTCGCTGCGTACACTATAGCGGTCTTAGTTTGGCCGATGAACTTATCACTAGAAGGATATCGCAAAAGAGTGGTTGGATGTTGATTTACTTAGCGGGGGGACATGCAGCGAGCGAGTGTCCTTCGTGAAATAAAAGTCTCCCGATGGTATGCCCTCTAATCCGAGTTACTTTTCGGTTGCATTTCTTTCATGCTTGCAGCGAATACAACGGATTTTATGTGGCTGGCGTAAAGCGCCATTTCTTTTTACTGAGCTGCTTTGTTTCAGTGATTGGATGCAGTTCACGAAATTACTGACGTTCGAACAAAGCTGTTGCGAGAATGGATGCACATGAATTCGTTTTTATGGAAATGGTTCGGATCCATTTCATGGAAACGGATGCAGTGTTGAAAATGAAAATGGTGCGCTTTCAATGCATTGAACTAATTACATGTCTGAGGCTTTTGGCTTTATTTTGTTTTTTTTTTAAAACTGATATATAATTGGTGTTTAAAACTACCGATTCGTCAAAGTGTTTTTAAAAAGAACAAATTTCGATAAAAATTTACATTCTGAAACATGTCCTTAATTTTCTAAAACCAACAATTTACCTAAGAATCAGGGTTTGCAATTTTAATATAACAAACAATGATGAGACCAGTGGCCTCTGTCTATATGGTTAGACGACAACAAAGTCCCTCAATTGACTCCTCCATTTAAATTTCACCTCAGCCCATACTTATAATGAAATTTCGATGATGGAATGTGCATTCTATTTCGAATGCAATGCGATGGACTAGAATACTAGAGGGAACAGGAAACGTACGTTCTGGATCGCTATTTCTATTTCCCAATGTCGAAATAAAGCGATATGTTGAAATTGATGCGGGTAAGCATTTTCCGCATTGTTTATTTTTAATAGGTAAGTTTATTATAAATTCCTTTTAAATACATTCTTATTATTATTTAATGACATTTTTAGTACCGTAGTTAAAATTTTATGTTTTTTTATTTTTTGTTTATTTTTTGTTTATTTTTAAAGTATATAAAAATGCTTGACAAGGTCAAATATCCGCATATTATAATATAATAATTCAAAAATAATTTGATCCATAAATTATATCAATTATTATTCTCTTGATTTTTGTTGTTTTGTTTGTTTGTTTTGACATGCTTATTTTCCAAGAATCAGAGCAGAATGCAGATAGCATTCTGTTAAAAATTGTCAATATATATTTTATAATTGTAATCTGCTTAAAATAAAATTGAAAACATTATGTTCTTACCTTCACTTGGAAATCACAAATACAGGGTGTCCAGTGGCAAATGTTTCAAAGTTTGGATGAATCTAGTTTCCGAACGCAACACGCGAGAAGGGCGCGGAGGGGGTTGTTCGAAGCGCAAGCATTGCGGATTTTTTAGTAGCCACGGTATTCGGTATTCGTCGAATACGTGATGGACCCATCGATCAACCTCATTCAGTCTTGGGTAGCAAGGTTCAGTGCTACAGGATCAACATTAACCGGGACCAACACCAACGGGCAACACGGTACTTAAAGAAAATATTCGAGCAGAAATTAGCAGAATTCCCCAGTCGGTCTGTAAATGCGCTTTTGAAAACATGCGTGCTAGACTCAAGGAGTGTGTCAGGGTCAATGGTCGCCATTTGGAAACGTGGTTTTCAAAAAATAAAATCCGCATATGTTGCTTTAATATTACAATAAATGTATTTTGTATTAAAGGTGTAGTTTTTTTACAAGTCTTCAAAATTTGAAATCTGCCACTGGACACCCTGTATTGTATATATTAAAATTTGAGAACCCTGATTTAGAAAATGCAAGACTTATGTAATTTCCGTTATTAAGGACTGCAAACATCAAACACCTATTCATTCAGGAAAACCTCATTCAAGGAATTGAATCCAATTAAGGAAAAGTGGAACTTGCTCGCAGAAAGCGGCTTTCGAAAACAGAGGCTTGAATAAAAATCTTATTCTTCTTCAAAGACGAAATTTTTTTGCTTTTGCTAGACTGACATAAGAGATTTCAAAAAAAGAAAAAAAAATGGTTCATAAAAAATGTGCTTAAGCAATCCTTCTGATTAATGAACTGGAAATGATAGTGGTGCAGGACTGATTTATGCAGCTGGAGTGCATAGAAAATTTTCGTGGAAATGAGGGTGGTACACTCGAGAATTAGACTTAAATTGCCTTCAATAACAAACAGATTTTTCACACCATTTCTTTATAATATACAGAAGTTTACGGAGACGAACACTATGAATTATTAAGATTTACTATTGAGAGAACTGACCTATATTTCTATTATATAAAACAACATATCATACTAGATAAAATATTAACCTGGTATGTACAATTAAAAAAAAAATATTTTACCTTTTTTAGTCAACTTTAGACATTGTTATGGTATGTCAAAACAGTCGTAAATGTTTGATTGGCTATAACTAAAACTAAAACTGGCTATAACTGTTTATATCCAGATCCGATTAACAAAAATAAAAACAAAACTCCTTGTTTGATAGATTTGCTATCCTAACACAATTGGGGATACTAAAGACCATAAAACTATGTATTTCTAACAAAGCTAAAAAGTAATGTAATTCTTAAATTATAACGTTGTTGGTTTCCGTTTATTATCTTTAGTGGTCAGGTTTAATTAAAGTCAAGGAAAAAGTTTGAAATACAGTATTTCAAAAAATATCAATTCAAGGGCAATTTTATTCGATATTTTTTCAATAAAGTGAAAGTATCAAATATATATAAATGCAAAATATATTATATAATAATACGGCAAAAGTTGATGTGAATGATGAGAAGTTGAAAAAAAAAATAATAAAAAACATATATGAATGAAACACGTATTCAGGATGCACTCAAATAAGACCAAGTGTATGTTTCATTAATTTAATTGCGCGAAAATAATTCACAGCCAACAATAATTAATTATAACATCCGGCAAAAAGCGCAGAAAGCTCTTCGTCTGAAATATGTAATAATTCCATCATATTTTCACCTGAAAATACTAAAAATGAAAAATGAAATAAAAAATGCCGGACTCCATAGCATATTAAATCGTGAACCAGTTTCCAGTTAAGCACCTCCAGAGTTCAGTGCAATAGTCAGCGTTTTTTTTATAGTCACACGGTAGAAAATCCAAAACAGTTTCCTAATTATATAAATTCACAAAAAGTGTACAAAAATAGGGAAAACCCATTAACAACAGGCGTTAACTGCACACGATGCAACGGCCACGGCTGGTCGTAATATTTGAGTCGGTTTTGTATGCCCGGAGGCTTCTGGAAGCCCCATAATTTCAATAGTGAAAATATTCTGGAGGAATTTATAGTGTAATGCCGGAGATGCTATAAAACTAAACGTAAATACAAAATCCACATTGCCTGAACTATATTCAAGGAGAGGGGGCCGGTCTGGTTGGCATCGGACCCGAACGAAAAACAATAACAATGGAAAGTAGTTAAATAGGTTTTGGGACAGGAATTTCCACATAGTATTAGTATTCCAGGGGCGAATCACATTTTTCTTTTATTATCTCATTAGTAGAAAACTTTTCTGTAAAAGAAAATACTGTTCCTTCAAAGGGGTCCTTGTTTCGAGTCTGACCGCATAAAAACCATTCGGTAACAGAATATGTCGAAATACTCCTGCACTGGAACCCAAACTGCTTGGACAGTGTAAGGAATTCTGAGCACGGCTCACACAAGTACCCTATTCAGTTTAATTTTCATGATAATGTCGTATCATCCCTTATCAAATTAACAGCGTATGAGTGGTTATTAATGTTAGCTAACCTCATGGACGAGATGGTAATCCAGCAACTCTAGCGGCACGTGTAATCCAACCGTAAAAGTTACGAGTTCCCCGACACTTCTTCCTGTTTGTACTATTTAAAAATGCTTTCACACGAAATCACTGAAAAATTACATCACAATATCTGCCACGAAACGCATTAATCCATTTCGAACACAGTAAAATAGATTTGAATTCAAAAATTGCACACCGTCACGAAACGGAAAATGAGAGGTTACAATTGCCGAAAAATCCTCTCGTTTCACTCCCTTTGCGAACCGAACCGCATGGAAAGCTGTTTATGACTGAAAATAACTCGAAAAGCAACGACAATAATAAAAGGACCTCGACAATAGGAGAGGAAAATCGTAGCAACAACAACATGACAGAAGCTGCAACAAGAGGAAGATTTCATTGGGGCGAGGGTGGGAGGAGTGGAGCTTGGACCCTATTCCTGAAGTTGGAGGCTTAACTGGAAAGGGAAAGTGCGCACGAGTTGACGTTGCACGAAGGATTCTTCGACTACTCCTGTTGCAGGGGACTCCCCCGATTCGGGATCCCTAAAGAAGAACATTTATATTTCTATGCCCCAATTTTACTCCATGGTGAGGACACTTCTCCGCTATTCGGAGCCCCGTCATGCGCCTCACATTTCCACCGAATCCTTGCGGTACCCACAAAATGATCGAGCCGAAATCGGGAAAGTGTCGAAAGCAAGGCGTTTTGGTTGCAGTGCATTTTTTAAAAATTCCTTCAATGTCCCGTAAACATGAGAGTTCTGGTGGTAATTGCTGCACGTTTTTGCTACTTTGCACCTCAGTCGGGGGAGGAACTCCTTATTCTTACATGTCAGTGCACACTGCAGTGGGTGCTTATTTTCGCTTCTTTCTAGTGCAGGATTCGAAGGAAATGCCTTTGAGTACATCACTTAATTATCGCCATTTGCCAGGACTCTTCTACTGAGGTTTGTCCAGACTGCTCTCGGGACGCACTTCAGGGGTTTTCCCCAAAATAGTTACATTTACAACACTTAAGAAAATTGAAGGCGCCTTTGACTGCAGAGTACAAAAGTCAGTTTTTTTCATCTTTTTTTTTTTTTTTTTTGACACAATTAAATTCAATTTTGAGTCCTCTTTCTAATTCCAGATTGAGTTGAGTTTTGACTGTAAGCACTTTCGAGCAGCGCGCATTGTAATTTTACTTTGACTTTCGGTGCTTTTGCAGAATACAAACGAATCAGAAAAGCAATCGCTGTGATTTTGATGAATTTCCGTTGATAATCGGTAAATGTTAAATTACTCCTGCTAGTGGAATACAATTATTGAACTGTAAAAAGACTCAAGATGAAAAAGGAAAAAGTTTTTAATTTTTTTTTTTTTCTAAATGCTGGCTTGCTAGAGCTGTCAGCCTCGCAGGAGTAAAGCAATTGTCCCATTATTCTTGGTAAATTTTTCGAAAGAAAGTAAAAAAATTTTTGAGCAATTCTAAAAAATAACTTTACTGGGTGGAAAAAAAATCTGATTATATTTGCTGCTTTTTCGATTTTTAATTGAATAATCTGCTTTTAGGAAACAAATCATATTATTATTATTATTTTTTGAAATCGATCACTTGAAAATATATAATAAGTATTACGAAAACCCATTCATAACGTGAAAGTTATCTTTTCTGGAACTTCTAAACTTTGTATTAGAAGCGTACAAATATAGACCTAATTTGGTTTTCAATTTATAGTCATTCAAAATGATCCTCTAAAATAATTGAATAGCAACTAAAAGTAAAATGAAAAGGTTCAGCAAATTGTGGAATAATTTTTATGAAGTTGGCTTTATAAAATCTTTTTCTTTATTCTAAAATTTACCATAATACTCATTGTGCAGAGAAATTATGTTAAAAACACAGACATGACTGATTTTAGAAGCGGCTTTATTTTAGAAAATAGGATTTCTTATTTCCAGCTCTTGCTAATTGTTGTCTTACCTTAACCATTGTTGTGCATATATATCAGGAACGTTTTTTATCCAGAATTCCCCGAAAAAGTTCTAAAAGGATTTTCCGATTATGGTTAAATGTGAATGATCTGGTAAATAAATTTACGAGTAAAACTATTTAATACGGCGTTGATGTGTTCAGTTCTACGATGGAGCCACCTTGCGTCCTTGCGGCTTACACTCGCATAGTCGCATATAAGCGAACATCTGCATACTGCTGGGCAGAGTGTTTAAGCGAAAATTGCCGTGTACCTTATCTACTTTAGATGAGTAATACGAAGACTTAGACTCCTGAAAGGTATATAACATCATAAAACTTTAGATGAATCAATTATCCGCTTGAATTAGAATTTTTAGTAAGAGTGTCTAAATTATGTTTTTCGGATTTTTGTTTTCCGCGGAGGACTATGATTAAATAAAACAGAACGTTTTTTCATGACTTTCACTTTTGCGTCATATTAAAAAGTGTTTTCATATTTAATTGTCTTATATTGTTTATGGAAATTCAACATGTCATATTAAATTTTCCCACAATCGGTTTATGCTAATTTCGCATTCCTGATCTTTTAAAAACATGACTTCCATTCGATTGGAAGGTCACTTCCTGAAGATGAATGTTTGGAAAGAACATGTTCCATATTTATTTTACTCTAACGAAGATTTCCCACAGGGAAACTATTCTCCACAAATTTCACATCTCTTCAACTTGAAAAGTTCAATGTGAAATTTCAACATCAAAACTTTTCCAAACTCATAAATTCAATCGCTGGGCGCTGAGGTAACAACATCTAGAATTAGAGTTTCACAGGATGCGAGTGGGAACACTTTATTACCCCTTTTATGAATTGCAAAACATGTGGATTTCTTTTACACATGAATAATGCACGTATATAGGACATAGGTACACTGAATGTTATCTGAAAAGTTTGAAGTTAATTCCACGGGGAACTATTGACTTCAGTGGAATGACTTCAATATTGGTTTCTGTTGAATGATTTCAGAAATGCCACTGACAAATTCAGGCAAATTTGTGTAATATTTGGACAACTTGTGCGCGATGAAAACGTTCAACAATTTCATTAAAACAGAAATATGTATTTTCCGAGAAATGATTTTTAATATATGTGTAGGTACACATTTATTTATTGGTGTGTGAATATTAGGTATATTAAAGATGTCACTAGAATTTTCGATGAAAGTAGAAAAGTATATTACAAAGGGCATAGCCAGGGCGGTTTGGGTAGTTATTCCGTAATTTCAAATACAAAAAAAAGAAATCAGTTGAACGATATTCTGGAATAAATAAGTGACTTATTTATTTGAGTTACGCATTTTAAGGCATTTGCATATAGAAATGGGGCACAAACACATCCAATTAATATTTGCTAAATGTCTTCAGGAATTTGTTTTATTCCCGTTCGGTACACAATTTCTACGGTATGCCCTTGGTATTCTATACAAATATACACTACTTATATAGTATTTATCTACATCATATCATAATTATACGTACGAATAAATAATTAATTGAAAGGTTTCAATGAAGTTGCAGTACAAACAATGCATGAACTGATTAGGTTTAATGTAAAAAGGTGAAATGTTTGCACTTGGTTAACTATAAAAACTGCTTTATGAACCATTGATTGTTTAATTTGGAAATTTTTTAATGTACAGTACATCACATGCATTTATAAAAGAAAACACGAATTATTTCGAATTTATCGATTTGATTTACAGAATGAATTTGAAACTGAAAAAGAAAATAACTGAAAATAATAAATTGCGAGACTTGCAAGAACAACGAGCACTTGACATTATTCAACGACGCGACGATGCGGCTGAGAAAATGAACAGTTGAAAATTGTACTTAATGTTATTGCCGTCAAACATAACTTTAACAAATTTGGTTCGTTACATAAAAGGACTGAATTCATTTGCGCGATCAGTTAACGGAATTGAACCGTCACCGAATCTATTGTACGCTATTCTGATTCTTACTTGCAGATCCTTAATTATACCGAAATGTTAAGAAAATCGGTTTTAATTTGTATTTATAGTTTTAGGTACGTTATATCATCATTGCATTTTGGACATCAACTTTTTCGATATGAAAATGAATTTTTTTTAGAATAATTTTGAATTTATCCTAATCCATTTCCTAAAGTTAATAATTTTTGAAAAAATTATTTGATACGAAGCCCCACATTACCCTCGGTTTTGTTCATCGACTATGACTCTAATATTAGGGTCTATCAAATAAAAAATATTTAAAATTTATAATAGCAAAACTTTATGTGGTATTTACTATACCTGATCAGAGTGATTAAGTTCTGAAAATAAATCAACTGAAAGGATTTTTATGCAGTAAACAAAATAAAAATAATCCGAATGTATTTTAAACAAACACAAAATCCCACTGGTGTACAGGACGACATCGTCCACAAGACAGCCCCATTAACTCTGTCAATATTGTCTCCCCGCACTGGGGATGACCATTAGTTGAGTATCGAATATAGATAAAATGTCTGTCATAAGGACGTGTTTGCTGATAAAATTGCTTGAAATATTAGATTGGTAGCCTAATGGACTTGTCAGAAGGGAAATTTGTCAATCTGAAGTTTAATTCGAAGTGTTGCAGCACGCTTCGTCTGGACACAAGATACAGCAAATGATGAGTCACTTAGATCCTTTGTCATCATCCGATAAGTGTAAGTGTCTCTCAACACTGGATTACATTTCTTCAAGCAACCGGAAATATTTTCAAAGAAAGTATATCAAATTCTATTCATAGGTGTACTATATTTATATATAGTATTTGTATTTGGTTTTACAACAATGTAATAGTTTTAAACAATTACTTATGGTTGATTGTACAAGTTTCATAAATTCAGATGTTTTTTCTCATTACTATTATTAGGTATAACATTTATAATATGTAAAACTAAGAAGTTCAATCTTATCAAAAAAGTAATAATCGTCTCTAAATGTAAATATTTTTCAATGTTTTTTAACTTTCAAAAACCCTTTCATGTTACAAGGAATTGTAAATGATAAATTACTGTTACAAATTAAGGTCAGTTGCAGCTACACAACCCGAAAACTAAAACCTATAAAGCAGGTAATAATAAAATTATTGTCATTTAAAGTAATCGTCTGCTGAAAATGAAATTTCGTCCTGCATAAATATTTTACTTTTACACAAATATTTTATTTTACGATCTTTTGTATTTTATTTTATGTTTTACCAATAAATTGTTTTTATGTATAATTTATTACAATGTCACAATTGGAAAATTATTAACAGCTTGTAAACAATTTTAGTGTTGTTTTTGGATCTCAAGTTTATAAATTAAATTTTTATTTTTATGAATTTATGGCTATTTTCCTACCCAGTATAAATATTTTCATTTCGGGCAAACCAAACGAGAGAGGAGGTTTCGGATGACATCCTCTGATGCATTAAATGGTCCTAGCTTCAGGATAATTTATATTTTCCCTTTTCCGCAAAGCCTCCTTCAATTGTCACAAAAGACAGACTTTAGCGGTTTTCCCACGAGTTAATGAATGCCAATTAGGGAAATAAAGCATGTGAAAATCCTTAAAAAATTTGTGAAATTGAAGTGGATGGTCCCTTAGCTGTTGGTGTCTTAGCGCCACTTGGGAGAATCAGCACACGATGATGAATAAAAAAAAAAATATAGAAAGAAAAACAACAGAAAGGAAAAAAAAGTGGGACATAGTAGATGGTGCACAAGATTTTCCTCTTTCGCACCCTCACATGGGGTTCGTCACATGTGAAAATTGAGAAATGCGCTTCTCCCTTGAGCAAGTTGAGGGAAACTTTTAAAAATTTTCCAAGAATTTTTCCATTACGTTTCAAAGTCTCCCCGCATAAATTGAAGACGAAAACAGTTGCGGAGTGAATGTAAAGTGGAATTCAAGGAATGGGACTTGATTCTTTGACATATATTACGAATAAAAGGAAAGATCCCAAGCGTGTCCCTGCGGGAGTCGGTTTTCGACTCTGACGATTTCCCCTTTAGTAATTGAAAGCATACGTTGCAAATGTGTTCAGGTGCGGTCAGGAAGCTTCATTTAAATGAATTATGCACCGTCAGAAATTGTTAATATTGCTACCCCAAAGTAGCTCTGCATGCCATACGAACAATTTGGGTTAAATGCTAGTGAAGATTTGTTGATATGTTCTACAAATAAATTTCCACCATTTACAAATTCGCTCATAAAACAAAATTATTTAAATATCGTTCACCTTGTTACTCCTAAATAAATTAAAAATTTACAAATGTTTTTCGAAATCAAGTTCTTAAGTTTTATATTATTTGTTTGGTTTATTGTAAAAACACCAGAGGGTATTAAATACAAATATCTATCTTAACAAAGTGTTGAGTGAAATTTATGTTGTATAAACAAGACAATGTTCTTCTAAATTATGAATGGTTGTACTTTTTGTAGATAACAGAAATTTGGGGAACAAGTTCATATAATCTAAGCGTAAATATAATATACAAAAACAACAAAGCGTAATAAAGTTGTTAAATTGAAAAAGATTGTTATCTTCTACTTATAAAAAGATTAGTTTCATTTGGGAATGTAAACGGAAGCAACAAACACAACTTCATCTTTGTCGAATATATAATTTCAGTGTACTTCATCTAGGAAGTACGAACAGATCCATTTCCGTTCAAGAATGGACTTCACTGGAAAAAATATTGTTGTAATCGGTGGATTTGGGGGAATAGGACTTGAGACTGTCAAGGAACTTCTCAAGGAAAATATTGCGGTAAGTTGAATGAGCATTGCAGAATATCGTTCATCTAAGGTGAAGCAAATTTTAGAGAATAGCGATATTAGATCAAGCACCAAACACTGATGTCCTTGAAGAGCTTAAGAGAGACAATCCCAATAAAACCATCATATTTTTACCACTCGACATCACTAAAAAATCACAGGTGAATAATGTTATAGAAAAGGTTTATACGACTTTTGGTTACATTGACATTTTGGTGAACTCCGCTGGAGTTGGATCGGAGAGTGATCCAGACTATACTGTTGCCGTGAATTTGGTATGAAACCTTTTCATTCATGTCTTCTTTTTTTTAAACTGGCGAAACTTCGTAAACATTTCAGACTGGACTGATTCATTCAACATTGCACACGTTCAAGTACATGGACAAAAGGAAATTGGGAAAAGGCGGTCTAATTGTAAATATAGCTTCGGTGTTAGGAATTTGGCCAGTTATGTTAGCCTCAGTTTACACTGCAACAAAGCATGGTGTGGTTGGCTTCAGTAGGTCACTAGCGGTGGGTGTCATATTTTTCGTCAATTTGTTTTTAAAACCTTATTTATATTACAGATTCCCGAAAACTATGAAAAAACTGGAGTTGGCTTAATGGTCATTTGTCCTGCGTACACAGATACAAATATGACTAGAACGACCTTTGCACAGTATTTTGCTGATAGTAACCCTAATCCCGGTAAATTGTTTATTGCGAAGCAAACTGCACAGGATTGTGCGAAAAGTATTGTAAAAGCAATAGCATCTAACAAGAATGGATCTGTCTGGCTTTCCTATGATGGGACGCTGCAACTCGTGGATCCTGATCGGGCTGCCGAAGAACTGAGCCGCGTTTGCCCCCAATAAGCGGAGATTTTGAGTTTTAGTGTTACTATAATATCTACGATATAATTAAACAAAGTGTATACCTACCAACAAATTAAAGTGAATCTTGTGGGTTGGGTTGCACAGTTCTGATGGGTCTTGATAATTTTATTGGAATAAATTCATATCTTCAAAGATATCAAAAAAATAATAAACTTTTTGAAGATAAAGTTGTTTTATTACAGTTCAACAACTTGTTTGCTTAAAACTTTATCTCAAGATTTGTTCTATATCTATGTATGTATGTTCCTACTTAAACAGCTTACAACCTGGTTTAATAATATTAAATGAATGTTGTAACTTTTTGTTGTCAAATAGATATTGTATATATGTATGTATAAGTGCAGAAACAAATTTCATTTAAAAACAAATTCTGAAATATTTATTTTTAATACTACAAAAATTACCTAATTATTAAACTTTAAAAACTATGTCATCGTATATAAAAATTGATTAAATTAACAAATGATTGTAACCTTGAACTCAATTGTAATCTATATGAGGACTGATCGTAAAATACATGTGCTTTTTGTTGCCCTTGAATCTTTATGTTGACAACGATACATAGAACTCAAAGGTATAAGCTTCAATAAAGCGTAAACTGTTCATCGTAAATCTCTGCTGCTGCGAAAAAAAATGTGTTTACAATTTTCCCTCTAATTGGTCTTGTACAAACCACCCACAATGGAACTTCATGAAAAGTGAAAATCTACACCGCCTGCGATGAGAGCAAAATTTGTAAAGGTATTATTAAATATCGTGGCTGCGAGGACGAATGCGAACCGTACTGAAGAGTTTATATTGCATAAATTTCATATATTTCTCCTTTAAGAGCTAGTTAGAAGAAGAAAAAACAAATAAGAATGCTGAATGTGTGCATCAATTTGGTGATCACGATTACGTTCTCGTAGGACATAAAATCGTTAAACCGACTTCAACGAATTTTCCGCTATTGAGTACTTACGAATGTCCGGATGCAATTCAATTTTAGGCATTCAAGACAACTTTACGTTTTCATCATCCATAAAAATCATCTTGTTCCTTTTAGTGACGCTGGATTGTTGTCCTGCTTAATTAAATTGAAATGTGACAAATTTTGAGAAAGTTGCAGTATTTACCGATTTCAGAGGCAGTATTAAAGTGTTGGAAAATTCAAGGATTCATCCAAAAGTGAATTGTGATTGCCGTTTAGAAACAGAACAGTCAGGAATAGTAAATTGTGACAAAGAAACGGAATTCGAATCCTCCTTACAAGGACGAACAGGCCAGTCCCCAAGGCCGCAAAATATATTACTTATTGCAGCTGCAGACAAAGCAGCCTTGCGACAGCCAGACAAATGGATGGCCGTGAAGTGCCGTGTGTTAAATAATATGTAGTGTATGTTTATCTGAGGAGTATAAAGGAGCCCTCGTACGTGTAGGTACGTTCTGCAGCACCGTTATGCTTCACGAGTGGTCTTTGAACTATGAAGCATAATGTTCAAGTCCACCCACCGTAAATACGGCCGCAGTGGGAGGGTTTTGCCTAGAGTCCTTTCTTCCTGTGCACACAAACATTTGCGGACAGAGAATCTTTTGCGAGTGCCTACAATCGTGATTAGCAAAAGCTTCGGGTAAACACCTCGAGCAATTTGCTTGATTAAGAGAATTAGTTGAAGTCCTGACGAAAGGTGCACAAGTACATCGAACTTTCAGACCATTGAGATGCCGCGGCCAACATCCAGCTCACGGGAGATTCCCATTTGCACTGACACACGGTGAGACGAGATGGAAAATGAGTGGTAGCTTTCGATGCACTTGTGCCTCGCATTTCCAAGGATCACCAAGCGCATGAATCTATCCCCTATTTTTAGCAGAGGGGAAACCATATAGCATATCAAGAATTTTCCCCTTCCACACAGGATGCCAAGTGCTTATAATTCATCCGATCATCTCATTGTCATTTATCATTTGCAATAATCCATTCATGAAATCCTCTGTTACCCACCTGGTCAGCCGGATCCTGTTTTTGGAGCATCAAGTCTGAGGTTGGCTGACATATGTCTTCCGTTTTTCACCTAGCGATTAACTTCTGGAGCCATTTCTTCCGGATTTTCCCATTCAAAGGTTAACTGAAATGGCCCCTTGGGAAATGTTTAGGCAAACATTTACAGGCAGTTTTCGGTTGATTTTATCCCCAAGGACAATGTTCGTACTTAAAAAAAATTTGTTTACAATTTGGTATTCACTAATGTATTGTACAACAATTCGTTAAACTTTTTTTTTCTGTCGGGGAGTTTCTTTTTTGCATATCTTAATTTCATTATTCGTGTAAGTTATGGATAGTCAGAGATCCTTCGAACAAATGTCCTAGGTATTAACGTTATTTATGCAGCGGAAGAATATTTTGAAGATTACTTTCAAAATAGTAATTTGCTTTTACTTTTTCTAATAAATAACGAGAATGGAAGTTTTTAAACCTTTTACTATATATAGAGATACTATTTTGGGCGAATATTTTTAGTAAACAAAAATATTGTTTTTGGAACATTCAGGAGTTTTTTTCTAATTCCAAGGTACTCTATTGTTTTCAAGGTTTATTTGACATTCAATTATTATTATTAACCGTTTGCGATCGGAATATTTATCTAATGTCAAACCAAAAAAGTCCTTTGAACACACTTTGAAAGCAAATTGCAATGTTTTCAAAACGATTCAACATTTAAACAGTGAAAATTCAACTAGAACTGACTTATTACAGTTAAAACATAGAAGTCAAATAGGGTAGGTACAGTAAAAGATTTCCTCCATACATCAGCGTTTTCACTTCAATAAGTGTTGTTAAATTTCGCTGAAATCTGGTAAGTAATTTGTAAAGATGTAAAACACCAATCCTTCTGAATTTAATAGATGACGCTCTTCCACTGAAAATCCTTGTGTTTAGCACGGATAAGGGTTCAATTATTCCATACTGAACTTTAATATCTTTGAAACAGATTAGCAGTGACATGACACGGACATTTAGTAGAGAATACCATCCCTTAAGCCACACACACACGCGCACATGTGCTTTGGCTTAAAGTGCTTAGATGTTTGTCCTGTTTGGATGCTTCGACGTTCTACATCCACTCTTGGGCTGTCATTCGAATACACGTTTCACCTGGATCAGATGAAAAGTCAAACTATCAACTCGCATTACCACCGAACTGCGACGGCATTAGAAGACGTTTTAATGCTCGGAAAGTAACACAAAACGACAACGTTCCTAAAATTCCCAAATAGGAATCCTTATTTTCCTGACAACGGACGAGACTTTTTTGCTGCTTTAAGGCTTGTGCATGAAGCATTTTTCTCTTCCTTAAAAGTTTTGGTAACGAAACCAAATAATCTTCGTTGTCGAATATGTGTAATCTTCATCATCGTCCCGGAGTGTGGGTGCGATTTCCCTCAGGATTAACCAAACATAAACATCCAAGTCGATCTTCTGGGCTTGGTTCAAGTAGCGTAATTACACATGAAGTATAGGCCCCGGGAATTCCCCAAAATCTTCGGCAACTATTTCTATTCCTCGGCATTTGGCAATATACAAATCCTCTTACGTGATATTAAGTAAGATGAAAGTTGTTCATTGCGAGATAATGGAAGTTAATTCTGCCTAGGATTGCTCGACTGTGTTTGAAAATCCTTTTAGCTGATGGACATATTTTAACACAAGACGTTATCCTTTGTTAAGCTTTAATTTCAATATATAGGAGAGTATTGGCGCTATATGTGCTCGTGTTGGTGTACATTTTCTTCTGAAAACCGTCGTCTTCGTTAATCGGGTATCCTTTGGGATCTAGGATTCTGTGCATCCATCCACCAACATCTCTTATAGGAACATGGATGGCTTGGGAACAAAAAGAGAAGAGCATTCAATTAAATGCGGATTAGGTCGAAAGACAAAATCAAATGCTGAAGTACTTGAGATAAATTCTCTCCGGCTCAATTTTTCCCTCCCACCAAAAAGCGGGGTGCCATGATAGCGTCCTGAACGACAGCTACTAATTCTCAAATGGGACCAAAGACACTTTTGTATCTCAATGTTAGCAGCAAATATTGAGCTCCTTTTATAGCTAATAACTGTGTGTAATGGGAGCTTTTCCTTTTTGGCTTGTCAATGGGGCAAACTGCTGGAATTCGGGGGAAATTGAACCAATCATCAAATTCGAGTGTCGCGTGTTTCACCTTAATTCGAGTAATTAATGTGTTAACTAGATTTAATTATGTATTTTGGGGACATGTTTGTGATGTCCTTTTCTGCTGATATAATTACGGGGAGGGATCGATGAGATAATTCTGCGGAGGCCACCTATGAACCGCCGCGCTGCACTGTCACGACTCAGTTAATTTCTGCACAACCAATTCTCTAAATCCAGTATGTTTGCTCTTCAAAGGATTCGACAAATATATATCTAGAAATTTTATTCAAACAACGTCTTACGCTACACTGGCGTCGAAAGTGGTGATAGACGATTTGACTATTTGCTTTAGCTTAACAATTTACACTGTGGCGGAAAGTTGGGGCTTTATTTCATCAAGGATCTGTGTTAAAGCAATCAAGAGTGTGGAGCTTGACGTCCAACAGTAATTTTCCTAATCTTCTTGGAATTTCCTGTTATCCGGAACTATAGGCAATTTCACATACCCACACAGATAGTCTCAAAGTACCGACATTGTTTACCTGCTATTAAAATTCTCTTCAGTAACTATAGCAAGTGCAGAGACTAGAAATGTCTAAGGATCAAGGGCTTTGTGGTCGGAAGTCAATGTACCAATTATAGCACACTTCAACGTTTTAACATATTTCTTTTTGTTTCTAATAGAACTAAGAAATGGTATTTTAATATTTTATTACATTAAGTTATGATTATCCGCCACATATTTGAGTAATATTTCAGTATATTTCATGCTCTTCTTAGCAAAAATTCAGGTTTTTGTTCGGTAAACACATGTAAGCGGTGCATTTGATAAATCACAAAATCCCATAAACGTAGCTTACATGATTTTTTACTATTGCTGCATAAAACAAATCGATAAACACTGAACTTAATCAGGGTAATAAAATCACATGAAATGCTGGAATAAACCGTCAAAAATATCCATGAATGCTGTGCAAAAATTTGTGCCAAACGAAGTTATCTTTCTTCAGGAATGAATAATTGAGTAAACTTCGACGTGGTCCTTGAATATAAATCAGGCCGTCAGAAGAAACACTGAAAGGATTCAGCCAGGAGCAAGGCTACAGGTGGTTACTGTTAAGACTTTTGCGCTCAACAGAGGAAACTAACGATAGAAGCTTTATGCATTGTTAAATACAATTTTCACTAATAGGAAACTTTTTCCATTAAATATTGTGCCAAGGGTGTGTTTTATAGTTCCTGTGCAGGCAGGACTTACAATCGTTTAAAAATCTGAGAATATTTTCAAAATGTGTGTTTGGAAATAATAAAATAGTTGTTTGCTGCGTTTCTTTAAGATTTTGCATTAATATAATTGAAGCCGTAAATTTAGATTCCATGAGTAAGTACTTGGTATATACTTCCGAAGTGACTTTTGGTGTCTTTGATGAAAGCAATAATGTCTAAAATGTATTCACAATTTGTGATCCATAGTTTGGGATGGTTCCCAATTTAGAATGTGTTGTAACTATCTCCTTTTTAGAGGCAATGACTATTCAAAATTGAAGACATTCCGACTCCACATTGAAGACACATGCTGCGGTGAGCAATCCTCATTGGATGGAAGTCACAATGAGCTGCTTTAAGTGCTGACAAGGACGCGATTGCTCCAGAAGGAGGGTGACTTTAATCCGCCTTTCAACATGCCAAACTGTCTACTGGAGCGAGTGGAACTGTCTCAGCACATATTCGCCTTTTTGAGACAAAAGCGACTAGAATTAGTCGCTATCAACATTCCCCAGACGAAATCTGGTTCTTCCAGATACGATTCGATGCAATATGGAAAATTTAGTCAATAAAGCCCCTTGGCAGGTTCACTTGCTTAAATTTGATAGCGCAACTAGCATTCATATATATGGCAAAACAGAAATTCCATATTGCGATTTTCCCATTTAAATCCAATCTTAAAATACCGCAGGAATATTAACAATGAACAACATGAAAATAATAGTTACCCAGGTAATCAGGATTCAGTAATACAAAAAAAAAAAACAACAGCAGAATAATTATATTTTGATATTTACTTCATCCCGAAATTTTAATAATTTTATTTTCTGTGAAAATACTTCAAATTTGCGATAAAATTGGTAAAACTCTTCAGATGCTGATTGTTCCAAGTAAGCAAGTCTCAATGGAGCAAAATTAATGAATATTTTTTTAAGCTTTATTCATTGTTAAAATGTTCTTACGACTTTACGAGTAACAAATTAACTGGAATTGTACACATAATTACGGGTACTCCGAAGTATCTATGACTGCTCGATTCGATTATGCTAAAAGCCGCTTAAAAAAATAAATGTCCCGTAAAATGTATTACAAGTTACCGAAATATGTAATATTGTGAACATACTTATTACTAATCCATGACAATTTGCGTAGAAAACTGTAAGCTTCATCCTCAACGCGAAGGATCTTCAAAGAAAAGCCATTAAGTGTGGAATCTGTAGAAGTATACAACAAACATACTGGAACTCGTATTTACATGAGGAGTGAGCTTTTAAAGTGGTTTTTACCTCTTTTTTTTGCTTCTCCTGCAGAGATGTAAGACGACGAAACGAGGGGCAGGACTCCACCTATCTTCTAGTGACAGCGTATGTGTAGTTGAGGGAAGGAAGTAAAGCACCAGCTTTACCTGAGCTCTTCAAACAAGAAAAAGAGGATTCCTTGAAGTGGCAATCCTGAAATCATTTGTTCTTCAGTTACCAATGAAACTCGAGGAATCAAAAGCTTGTGGATGATTTTGTAATTAAATGAAATGTGTACAAAAACCAAGAATAGATGGTCATGATTGGGGTTAAAGGCCTTTTGAACGAGCATTAACCAGGTCTACTTCAAAGTTGTTGGCAAATCATTTAATATTTTAAGAGCTTTATAACAATTAAGTCTTTTGAGTAGACAAATTCATGGAATACTGCGAAAATAATTGTCCAGATTATAATTCAAAATATACAAAACCTGTGAACAAATATATTCAGTTAATTAGCTTATTTTTAAGTTGACTCTATGTCTTAGAAACCTTTGCAATGAAACACCATACAGTATTGACACAGGATGTAGAAGGGATACTTGAAAATTCCATCATTATATCTCCACATGATGGCATAAGGCAAGATGTAGTTTTCTAATATCCTGACATACTTCTTGCGTGTAATTCATGATTACGTCAAAAGCTCAAAGAACTGAACGATTGAGAATATTACAAAAGATTTTGGATAGCAAAGAATCTCAAAGAGAGAATCGTTTTAATAAGCTTAAATGTATATTCTGTCTTGAATAAGCCCCTGACAACTACAAAAAGATTATACGATGTTTTTTTCCAGGAAGTCAATTTCAGTAATGGTGTATGGGTGGTACGTCAGTACGTCAATGTGGGAGATCTTGGCGTTTCCAAGGATTCTTTCCACAAAAGACAGGAATTGAAAACACTTTTATGCAGCTGAACTCAACTTTTTGTTAGTTACTGTAATTGATATTACAACATTCACTAAAAGTATCTAAGTTAACAAAGAAGCTTTATTGTGGTACATCACATTTTCTACAGGTTCAAACGAAGTGGATAAACGTTTGAGACGCAAAATTTTGCGAACAGAAAATGTTAAAATCTTAATTCAATTAAATTGTTTAAACTCAACTATCTCTCTGTGTTCTATGCTTTATAAAAAATTTTTAGTAAATAAATGACAGGAAATACTAAAGCAAACTACGGTGATGGGTTTATATAGTATAGTGGGGTATAGTCTTTATATGTCATAGTATATAATATAATATACCTATATACAATATAATCGGACAATTTAAAAACTACCGTGACTCAAAAAGTTAAAGGAATCTTTTACAAATTCAATCTTATAGGAACAAAGTCGGTCTGTTTTCTTTTCACGTTTTCCAATCACTAATAAAACGATTAATGTAAAATTTGATATGAACTGCTTTAAAATTTTACAAATTAATTAGGAGTAATTACTGAAAACATTAATTGAAAATCATTGGATACTTATGTAGTACATAATATCGTGGGCGTACAAGCAGAACCCTTTAAGTCCACTTTTATAAAATGAAAAAATTCATCACATAAGTCGGTAATGCTTCAAGCAAATAAACATATATGTCCGTGTCACATTGTCACATACATTTTACGATTATTATAGCTAATGTAAATTCATATAAGCCCCTAGTAGAAAAAATTTTACAGGAGAATTCAAACATTCAACTGCGTTTTTCTCGTAATTATCTTTTATGGACTTATATGATTCTGCTTGTACGCCCACGATATGTACATAATATTTACAATAATATTGTAAATTTGTATTAAAAATTTGCTATTTGAAGCACAGTTTGATATGTAATAAGTAACAAGATTTCATAAGATTTCGAAGGAAAATCTTGAAATCCCGTTTCTAAAATAACATTAGTAAATAAGTAATTTTATTTAATAATTTGTTATTACTACATCACTAGACACTACGGATCTGTTTGCTTTCAATAAAACACATTAACTGGAGTTATCACATATTTAAATGAAATCTGCATAGAATGGTTTTCATCAAATCCGCCATCTTCATCTAAAAGTTATGCAAACATTGGATAAAAATGTTTTTATTGCATTTTTATCATGAAAAGACACCATCATTTCGTTCAATGAGATTTTTCCATCAAATTTCAAATGTAGTAACAATAAAATGAAACCCAATTGCTGATTGAACTTCACCACCATCAAGTGCGATATAATCCGGACGTCTTGGAACAGGATGTCATCAAACACAGGCTTAGGATCATACAACCAAAGGAGTGTAAGAGGATTAGACGTTATAAAAAGTGCCAATCCCTGTGTGATAACATTGGCATTTTATTTTTCTCGTTCCCGTCCGGAGGCATTAGGGGATGACAGTGTACCCACACGTTCAATGAAGCCTATTTGGGAAAAGGATTTTCTTGTAACTTTAGAAATATTTGACAACTTAAGGAAGCTACGAGTATTTTGGGTTTTTGCTTGATTTATTCTAGCCGATGTATAGATCATTGAAAATGGATTGCATGTGGTTGTGTTGGTGTTGCATTTGGGACATGTAATGTTAAATTTAAATCGAACTTAATATTATCTGAAAAATGTGTCATGATGTCACGTACCTAACCGAATATATTTAAAAATCCTGTATACTTTTCGTGCTGGCTCCGTTCGTGATCACATTTATTGAAACAATATAAATCGTCAGTGTTAAGTTTTTATTTTACAGTCCGGATTCACTTTTTAATGTTTTGACTACATTATATTTTAGTTCAGTTGCGAAACTCTGACATGGTATATAAATAAATATTTTCACTCGACATAATATGGAATATTATAATTGGTTTATGGGGAAAATAAAAGCCGCCAGGAACAAAAGTAAGCGTGTGGGCTGAACTATTTCAAAAAGGCAAAAAAAAAAAAAAATATAAAACAAAAAGTAGCTTTGTAGGGAAATGGAAACGTGCTCACAAGATACAAAGTGGTGGGAAATCAACCAAAAAATTTCAAAAAAATTTCCAGTTCTGTAACCAAAGCGTCATGATATCATTCCGCCAGACAAAAAGTGAAAAGTTGCAATGCACAAAGCATAACTAAACGAAACTTTAACGTGCATGCATGCCGCAAAGGCTGCACTATAAAGCACCGGGATCTGCAGCGGGCCTTCGAACGGTCATGTTTCAAAATTTCATTTCACCAGGAAAATTTTAGTTATAAAAGATGGTTGGATGGAATACGGTAAACAATTTGGATATTGAAGCGCAGCACCCGTTCTTAGTGGAGGCACACCACGAACCGTGCTTATCTTCAACAAGTGCACTCATGTGATGATGGTGAGTGACTGCAGCGAGTTACGTAAGCCTAGACAAAAAATTAGGATCTTATGTGCGGTGGTGTAATAGAACGCATTTTAATTGCAGCTGGTCAGAATTCCGTCACTTTTGCGGTAGCAAATAGAGAGGAGGAAAAGCAATGTAAAATACATTTAAGCCGTTTTTCAATAAAAAATTTTTTTTCTTAGAATTACATCAAGACGGACTGATGTCAAATTAAATGACAATAATGAAATTATCTGAAAATAAACAAAATCGGGTTTAGTTAATCTTTGCGACAAAGTGATGTTCGAATCTTTTCCAACAGTTTCGAATAGGTATATCGCAAAATCAGTGCAATCATCGCGGACATGGATGTGGGCTTGGATTTAAATTAGTTTAACAGCCCTCGAAAACCCAATTAGGGATGCTCTGAATGTCAAATTTAAATCCGTGATTACGGAAAGCCCAAATTCACGTATTTTGTCTCCTCGTTTGTCATGATCAGCTCTTTTATTGATATATCGCTTAGAAAATTCCGCAGATGTACATTTCCCGAAATACGTGATGTGACTTGAAATGCAAATTTTCCCTACCAATAACTTCCGGGCGGGGATTCATCCTAGTAAATAAATATTGTGCATTTTGGTGGATGCGGATTTTAAAATGTAAGGCTGGTCGCCTCCGCGTTCACAACTTCAAATAGGACAATTCGCTTCGAATTTATTGCAGTGCCGCTAATGAGGGACAATTCTCTTGCACTTATAGTGTTTGCACGTTGACGGCATTAAAGGGTTTCGGTTGCCATCGCATATTATTAGCTTTGCGCTCCGAACAAATTGCGAGTTGGAAATAATTTCGGTACCCGGAATTTAAATGAAGATTCGCGGCCACAATTTGATTCAATCAATTCAATCAGAAACTGAACGTAGAAAAGTATCGAATTACTCGATATGTAACTGAAATTGGCTTCCTCTTTACTGCGAAGACCACGAAAATTTTTCCTGTCTCTATTATAAACGAAATTTTCTTTGGCATTTGATATTTGCTGGCCAAATAATCCTACAAGGCGGAATTCGACAGTTATAATGAAGGAATTCTTCAATTTTCCATGATAAAGGGTAATTTTTGAAAGCTTCCGGAAATTATTTTCTAAATGGTATTCATTAAAATATTCTAACAATCCCTCTGTTAACAGTTTGGAGAGGGATGAGAGGAATCTAGTCTCTCTTTCTTTAAAGCAAATATTTGCCTTTCTTCCTCCAAATGGAATGCTTTGTGCGAGTGTAGGTGCTCCAAAGTCGGTCAAGGTGGGCGGATTGTTGGGAGGCCAGGACCACACCAGGACTGTACCTTGCCCGGTGTATCATCGCAGATCTTCCGTGTCGAGGGGCAACAATGCAAAAAAGGGGAAAATTTACTGAACCTTAGAATACTTGGAATATTTTACTAGTGTACAAACTAGCTTCGTTTTTGTTGTACACAAATACAGAATGTTGCCTTTTGGGTGCATCAAGAAATACCTCTCCGTTGAACGTGAAAGTAACAAAACTACAACACGAGGAACAATCACATCCACCGGCAAGCCTTTTGGCAACAAAACCTTTGCAAGGACACTTCAGAGAAGTACAAAACACCAAACCAGTAACGCTTTCCAGTTGCTTCCTGTTGCGATTTTTTCCAATATGTAGGTATTGTAAAATTCGTTTTAATTATTAATTGTTAGCCAAACCGATCCCGATCTTTTACTTCAGTCCTCTTATATATTGATTTGGAAATAGATTTAAAAATTTATGACTGATTTAAATGAGAAAATTCTTATTGCAATTAAGTTTTTCAGTGTTTCTATTTTCCTTCAAAGTTTGCAAGAGTCATTAACCCACAGACTCGCTTTCAGTTAATTCAAGTACTCTTGCAAACGCCATTAAAACAGAGCGCAAACATTCATCATTAAGTACAGTATCGCATACAAAAATCTATTTGTTCCTAATTAAAATGAAGAAAAAAGAAGCGGCGCTCAACGTTTGTAAAATTGCGTCTCATTAATCCACAAATCTCAATATAAATTGCTGTCCTCTAATAAATCTTTTCAATTAAACACGGCTTAGTCACATTGATTGATAACATCCTGCTACGGGGGCATTAAACATCCTCTGATCCTTCCAGTTTTTCATGCCGATAACACACTGCCATTGAGATCCACCCTCACTTTCTCCACATTGTTGTGTGCGTATCAATAATGTCGATTGAATTTCGTGCTGCTCTCGAGGAATTAAAGAGGGATTTGTTAATTGAACTCGTATTTATACTGCTGTAAGCTTTTTATTATTGCCACCGGCTTAACTTTTGGGCTATGTTTGCCGTGGAGGATATCGAGCAAGTCAGGTGTCAGTAATTATTTAATGACACCAAAATTGCTTGGTCCCATACATCCACCTACACAAGCACACTAGTCACTGGGTCGACTCAGGAGGCAATCAACTCACCTGCCATAGGGGGAGTACCTGAGGTTCTGAGGGATGTACTGACACCACTTTTAATAAATAGAACTCAATTATTTTGTTCAGAAATAATCAACAATTTTCATTAATTGTCCTGTAAATAAGGTAATTATTAAGTTCCTGTGAAAGGATAACGCTGTCCATATTGGATTTATCAAAAGGTATAAATTCGTTTCAAATCTGCTTTGTAATTAACTTTTAACTGTGAAATTGGATTTTTTTATAATGTTTTGGATACGTTAATATTAATGCAATATACGAGCATAAATTTCCGCACACTATTTGTAATGTTATACTTTTAAATTAATTCTGAAATAGTACCACGGAATTAACTACTAAATGGACAAATATCTTCTTTTAAAGCATTTGATCCGGGAAAGTAAAGCTAAGGTTTTTTTATTGTGCTTTTGTATGACGAATCAAAATCTTTTAAATTATTTAAATTATTTTCCGGAAACTATATTCACAATAAATGCAATGAAACTAGAAATTGAATTATATTTGCAGTTGCACGAGCCCAGTCCAGGATGAGGAGAAAAATGGTTAGTTTTACGAGGACACTTGATCGTGGTTGGTTGCAATCGATTTCTCCTTCAGCCCTCCGTAGAGTAAATTCTATGCCGTATTGCCGTCGAGTTTGTACCTGAGTGCAGGTTTTTGAGTTTATGGACATCATCTCCATAATCGATGGAAGTTCGTCCTGTATTTAAGAACTGAAACCAATATAAACGCGCTGGAACTAAAAGGACTATAAGGGCACTACAAACACTAAACCGATACTGAGAAAAAGAATTGAGTACAAAAAAAATATTTACAATAATTGATTAATGCACATTTGTGTCTTGCTGAAAACTTGGTTTGCAATTAAAAACATTTTATGCACGGGAGTCCCGCAGAACTTTCATAATTGTTCGTCTCTTATCTAGGAGTAAGTGCTGGAATTTCGAGGAGCAGAACGAAGGTAATTGTGTTGTCGAGCTTTAAGGTATTGTCCCAGCTGAAAGTGCTCAAAATGATTTTCCTTTCTTATGCGCCATTTGGTCTTCGCTTTTATACGAGTATTTAATAATAGCGGATTGCATAAATTTGCCTATAATTACTCTCCTAGGATAAGAGCTCAACAAAAGAATTGTCTGTACCTACTGGCATGCATGTCCTTATTCTGTTTATCACCTTCAGACGGAAAGTAAAATTTGGTTGATGCTGTTTTTTAGGTATTGAGAGCAGCTAAATAAAATAATGTTGAAAGTGGGAAAACTTCTATAGCTGTACACTTAAACATACAAAGGCAACTACCCTTGAGGGAGATTAGTGAGAGCTCACTGTCAGCAAGTCCTTTCTTCGTTAACAATAAACTAGTAAATCTCGTTCCCCCATTAGTGGAACAATTTAGTATGTGATCCAGCTGGAAGAATAGATTTAATCATTCCCCAAAGTTGGGGTTCATTGGATGTTGTAAATTAGTACAAAACTACGAACTTCGAAGCAAACGACTTAATTACCAAAAAGGGTGAATTAAAACTGACCCCAGATGAATCCGTGAGAAATTCCATTCTCGAAGAAAATGAAAGCCCAATAAAAGTTTATCGCTCGGAAACTATCTGGAGAATCAGTTCGAACTACCGTCATATATCCTTACAGCAATAAAAGGGATTTAAAAGCATGACAGATCTAGATATAAGCACAAGTCTTGAACCCTTCTTCGACGATTTTCCTTTTCTCCGCATAAATATATTCACAAAAACATTTTTAGTCGAACAAACAAACTTGATACCGTCATCCAGAGCAAGATTTTTCCCCATCCTCCCCCTAAATCCGTTTCTAGGAAAGTATCTCATTTTTCTGTGCTGCGGCCTCGGCGAATGATAATTTTTATTGAAACGTAAAAGTATGAAAGTGAAAACTGTTTGCCTTAAGGAATTCCTTGAGAGGAGCACACAATTGAATCCACGAGGACTTGTGGGAATATTTTCACGTTCTTAAATTACGGGCGAAATCAGTGGACCAAGTGGTAATAGCAAATATTTGTTGCTTTCTTCTGCATCGCATCACAGGATAAAAGTTAACAGGTATCACAAGGATTTGTTTACCATTGAATTTACGTAGGTTGAGCTGAAGCGGGGGCTGCTATACTACAGCACCGCGCAAAGTGAGGATATAAATCGACGGGAAGCGACTTCATGGGATAAACCGTGAAGTTATGGGGGTTCTCCTGCACACTTGAATACGATAACATTTTTGGGGAAACGGGAAAATGGTACGCTGAAGGGCATCTGATATGTGCTTGAAGGCTTCACGATCTATTTAAATAGCTATAACAGTTTTTTTTGGGAAAATGTTGAAATCTGATTGGTAACTAATGACTTTGAAAAGTAATTGTTTCCAATTAAGGTTTTCAATATTTCAGGGATTTCAAATGTGGATTAAATTAAAACCTTTTGCCAAGTCGGATTGAACTGCTATTGAGTTTAAATTCTAAGATTTTACTATATATAATGCATTAAATACAAAGGAGTTTGTGCGGATTTTTTACCTCCTTGCTATAGAATTTTCTAAGATACAATTTTAAAGTGAGTTAGCTGAAAAGTTTTTGTTTCTTCCTAAAAAATTGCCTCCTTTTTATACATTGGCAGCACAGATTCTGAAAATTGTATCATTGAGTTACACAGGAATTGAAAAATGAAATGATTCATCAAAACAACAAAAAAATATATAAAGTAAATCTTTGTTTGTAAACGAAATTTTGTTTGTAGACACAAACAATTTCATTTTATTAAATATTTAAAATTAAAGTAAAATTCTAGGGCTACTATTTTTTTAATATCGCAGTGAATCTAGTTTTCCTGTATTTGAAACTTTGATTTATTGAAATACATAATATTATGTTATAGTCTATAACATATGTTTATAGTAAATACTGGAACAAATATATTTGAGTGGTAGTTGTAAACCTAAATCTTGTATATTAAACATCAAAATCTGCGGAGGATTGGGAAATTATAATTGTAAAGTTTTGTGCCAATTAAAATCCACATAAATTTATCATGTATATTAAAATAAGTACGTATCTACAGATAAAAAATACTTAACCATTGAAACCCAAGAGCACCGGAATGGACCCATATGTGATAGCTGAAGTAAAAACAAAAATTGTTTAACAAAAGCCATCACCCTTTCGGCATTTCAGGAAGTACGCATGGTTACGAAATTTTACATTGCGTCAATTACTTTCACAGAAATAAATATGAATTTAATGAGGTAAAAAACATATGATGCCGTGACTCGATAAGTGTTTTGTTGATACGAAAAAAACACACACTGGACCACACTTACTCGTTTGTCAACAAAATTACTTTAACATTTTTGTTTCAATCGCGCCTCAATTAGCAGCTGGACGTGCTGGTACAGGATGCAGGTGATGAAAGGACACTGTCATGGTCCCATGAGCTTCGACAGGTTCATTCCATTGGGAGTTAGTTTAAAGAGGTTCATGATTGACCGCACGCAAACATGTTCAGGATATTTTTGGGCGAAATCTGCTTACTATAAAACAATAGCTCACAATTCACATTGTTCATACTTAAAAGTGCTTCAAATGTTTTTAAATCTTAAAAACAATTACGTTTCACAGGACTCGGGTACATTTACCTTTTATTTGAAAGAGGATAATTGGACGAATTGAAAGTTGAAACCATAACGAATATTTTTAAAAGTGAATTTTGATTCTTTTGCATATTTTATATTGAATAGTTTGTAATAATTTCGAACAGGCAACAAATTGCTTCCTTTTCAAAGAAATCTATTTTCACAAAAATCATTGAAAACTGGCACAACACTTTTTTTTTCATAGTTAAAGAAAGTATCGTTTCTTTAGTATAAAAACTAAAGTTGAACATTGAAATACCTTTAAAAAATCCGCCGTACTAGGTACATCTAGGTTTTTTCATAATTTCCATTTATTATATCTAAGCGCAGCATTTCCCAACACCGATAAAAAGCTGCCGACCTCTGCATTTTACCATTATACATTTGTTTGACTAATAAATCATTGGACATTCACAAGGGAGAAATTTTATTTTAAATGTTTATAATAATTTCAATAAATGTCTTTTCCTTTTCAAGTAATTCTAAAACTATGATTAAATATGGTGAATTTTCAAAAGGAATTAATTTCATATTGTCACATTAATTCGATTTTGTTCAAACCAAAGTTAAAACTTTGTTCATATCCTGCTTCATGCTTTACGTGAATTCATCCTTATCTATAGAACATCTGTATTTATGTGTTGAATAATACACTTTCTCATCGCTGTGCAATATAGAATAGAACTGGTATAAAATCAGCCAGGCAACCTTGCCCCCAAAAAGTTTATCTTCCTCTTTTCAAAATTTCTTTGTTACAATTCTGCAAATTGCCACAAGAAAGGATATTAATCCTGTAAAACGCGACACGCTTCCATTTTAAGTTGACTCAAAATCTTGCTTCTCTTCATTATTCTTGCTTGGAACGGTCGAAATATGGTCGTCGTCCCGTACCCTTACCTCCTTTAACCGTAGTCCTTTTAGAAAGTTGAAAATCGACCGTATCGCCAGACTCGGCACATTCATCGTCCTCCACGTCAAGTGCACTGCAATACAGCCGCATTGAACGAAGGAAACGAGTGTGGCAAAGCGAGTGCATTTTGAAAGAAAGCTCTGAAGGAGCCATAAATAATTTCCTTTAATAGAGGATGAGCTCCGCTTGATTTACCACTAACACAATTTAATAACACGTCAGGGCAAAGAGGACGATTTATTTTTGGTTGAGTCTGTAAAAAAGCCGGCATCCGGTTCTCTAGCCTTTTGATTTTTGGTGGGGCCAATCTTATCTGGAAATATGGGGATATCTTATCTGTGACCGTAATCCTTTATACAACTGAAGCGATTAAGGAAGTTTGACGTGTTTTTGAGCGATTAAAAGGTTAACTTTTCGCGAATTCTTTTATACAAGTATTCTAATTAACAATTCTGCGCATCTGACAGACACACATTTGTAGTTAGAGATTGCGGAACCAGTAAAGGACTTAAGGATTAGGCCCGCGTCAAAGCAGAATGCTCACCATTATATTGACATGTTGAGAAGAACGAGAAGAGATGGAGAAGGATTCTGACCAAAACTTATTGTTCAGTGAGCAAAATCCGAGAACTCCTTAATTTTGTTGTTATCATAAAAGTCATACCTATTCATATACCTAAACTACATATAATTTATACCCGTAAGCCCCTTTAGCAACCAGTATTGTTTATAATTTTCCTTTTAAAACCCATTTTGATATTTATCCAATTGAAATTTCAGGATACACAAAACGTATTTGGTCACATACGATAAAATCCACGAGAAGCGAAAATTGTTTACGGAGGGTATTTCAGTGAAGCCAATAAGTTAGAGGGAAAATGAAATCCTTAGAAATAAATATTTTTTCTACTTTAAAAGTTCTTATCTTTCCGGACTATACAAAACGCTTTCCTGCTATTGGTTCCAGGAAGCGAATAGACATTTATCTGACATTTTATTTGATTTGTTTATGGCGACAGTTTTCCAGTTCGGAATGTGGTTCAAAAAAGGATTTTTGTGATGTGTGCTTTTCTTTTGTATTGTTGTGTGTGTGTGGCTTAATTTAGATCAAATATAAAATTTAGAGCACATAAAATCACTCAGTTTTATCAAATTATGCATATAATTATATTCTTACATTTGCTACATTTTTTCAGTACAACTACAAAATCAGATAAATAGAAAGTTATAATTTTTTTTTAAAACAATATGTTTTTGTGGATAAGACATAGTTTAAATTTACCGCTATACACATATTTTCATGTAAACTGCATTAATAGCTGCACTGTTTCTGCGAAATGAAATAGCCCGTTTGAAAGGTAAGCCCGTAGTCCCCTGTTAAGCTCGCAACAACAAATTGTAAGCCGTCCTTAATATCCCTGCCAGATAATCACTGCAGCCCACATGTGTTGACTCAAATTCAAATGCACTGCAGCAGAAAATAATTGCTCGTCGATTTTCACACCTGATGAAAGTGGAATAATTGGTTCCGGCACTAGACTTATTAAAATGTTTAAACAAATTGTTTATGTACTCGGTATAATTGCTTTGACTTGACAATTTTGCAATTAGTTGATTTCGAAATTTGGTGTTTGACTAATTTAAACAACATAAATTTCGTAGTGGGAATAAGTGAACATTGAAAAAATAGCAGTTAATTAGTAGATAACAATATTTAACAATATTTTTTTATTAAATTATTTAATTACGTAATTTTGATTAATTTGAATGAGAATTGGAAACTCCTAATTAGAAAAAATTTCGATAACAAAACTTTATAGAGAAAAATTTGTGTTGTTTACGTAGGTACTAATTTTATGTTTTATCAATACAAAAACGGAAAAATATATATCGACAAAAATACTTAATTGATTTAATGCAACAATTTAGAAAATCAGACATTTTTAAGACCGATTAAATTTGTCAACGAAAAACATATAGTATAGGAACCTAGTAATTAGAATATTTTGTTAAATTATGACTTCCAAAGAAAGTATTTTTAATGTACCTAAATGAATGCAGTGAAAGTATTTTTATTTTTAATTCTTATTGTTATTTATTGAACAGTATTAACAATTGATCTTCGTCATTGTTTGATTAATTTAAATATTTTAATAAAAAACGTGACAACAAAATATGGTTGACGGAACAGTGTGCAAAGGTGACCGTATGAATTGAGAAAGGCAGTGAACTAATTGCCGACTTAAAAAGGTAAAATAAACTGCGTCGTGAATGGCGTTTTTATCGCGGCCTGTGTTTGTGTTCGACTGCCGTAAATCATAACCTAAAATATTGCAATACCATAAATCGCAGTGAATAGCTTTCATTTAGAAGCCATAAATTGTGTGATATCGCGTTACGTGATTGTGTGTCGCGTTTTTAAAGCTGAACGGACATCCCGGGTCCGGTAGCCTAGCAGAATGTCCTAGTGCCCCCACACACTTGCCTGGGCATTATGAACAGAAGCTGCTCTGGTCCAGATCCTGTGGACTTTTGTTATTCGGCCGATTTCATATTTATTCAATGTGCAAATGACTGGCATGCACGGGGACATTAGTGAAATGAAAGCGGCCACGTAAATGTTGAATTTAAAGAGATTTAAGTGATGCCGGAAGTGATGTGAGGAGCATATTTATAAATTATAGGACAATGTCTGCGAGTGATGCTCCTCACTTTGCATTTTGGATATCTGCCTAGAATATGTCCTGGCTGATCACTGATGAGTAGTAGGTTGTAGGCACTGGAGATTGGAGAAATCTCGTTCTTGCTGGCACAGAATAAGTGAAATTTGAAAACCTGAATCAAATGTACGCGCCGCGTCCCAATCCCGACACTCTTCATCAGAATGAAAACAATGTATAGTATTATATCTCGTGTATCCTAGCATCATAAACAAATTACGTGAATTAATTCCCCTAATTCCGGTCGGGCTTATCAGCGGGAGTCAGCAAAACATCTATTCAGCACTGTTTAACATCACGAGTTAAGCCAATGCAGATAAATTACACAAACATCTGGGTACACCCCCTCAATACGCCTCAATAAACTCTGAACACACTTTGAGCGCGGCTTCTTTGTTATCCTTCGCTCATAAGTATTTCACAAATCTTAAGCTATTCATTTAATTCCCGTGGGATAACAGCAATCCTCTCATCCATTTCGTTCCTCAGCACTTTCACTAACATTGTACAACTGGAAATTTAGCTATACATGGTCGAATGGTCCCCAGCGGAAAAGACAAAATTCAATTAAATCCGGATTAGATGGAAAAGACGAAAAGCGCAAATAATGCGAAGCCAAAGACATATTTTGTCTGACAAAATCTCCATTGATGGTGCTGTCGTTCCATGTTTCCTTTAATTCGATAAGTTTAATTAATTGAGGTCCTTGGAGAAATTGAAGTTGTCAAATTGCTCGACGGTTCTTAGTCTTGCCTCCCGAAACTTTGCCCTATTAGCCTCGCGGCCTAAATACTCATCGTAATAACCTTAATCATTTTGAATTATTTTACAAATTAAAGAATATTGCTAAAAAAGTTATCATTAAAATGATGTAATGTCCATTATTGTAGGATAGAGCCATCGAGTGAGCTTCATGGGTGTTCGCAAGGACACCGAAATAGATACTTTCATTGCATTGAAGGACGACTTAAACACAAAGATATTGGAAAATTAATAAATGCAATTTCCGAGAACCATAATATTATAAACATTTCTTCTTACAGGAATTTTAATCATATTATTTCTTTGGTTGCTTAAAATGAAATCTGTTTCAATAAAATAAGAAAGAAATTTTTGCAACGGATTTCGCAACTAAAGAACAACTTTGCGAGGATATTTTATTTACACCACAGATAGGTGAACCATCTGTGCTTCTGCTTATACTTAAAAAATAAACATATTTCGATATATTACATAATATTAACCGCCATTTTTATGCTTCTTTAGTAGAATATCAAAATTTGTTCATTTTCTTCTTAAAAACAAAATTTTGACAAATTTTTATATTTTGTCTTCATGATATCCATCCGTTTTTTTTTTAAAGTTTTGCACAAACAACGTTTTTTAAGGTGAACTCCAGCATGGAAGAGAGAATGGCGGTTATTGCTGCCATTTACCAAGCCATCAAGAAATCTTGACGGTTATAGCAGTCATTTGCTTCAAAGGGTTATTCAAGCACCTGCCAGATTCCCATTCACATATACCAACATTGTAAAATACACTTGAAAATACATACAAAAAGATTGAAGGATGCTTTGATAGACAAACATAATGTATAAGAGAGCGTGAGGTTGTTTGCTTTTAAAAAGATTTAGGCAAACATTTGCATTACTACACTTGACAAATAAAACGAACAATACCCTAATATTGCTTACCAAAGCGGACCGAAACCAATACTATTTGTAACTCATAATCCTGCAACATTATCCTATTTTAAAATACTCCCAGAAGATTTTCGGCAATGATAATTTCGTGTCCGTGTGCGTAGAAATTATATCCGCGAAATGGTCGTGTTCTCCTGTCGGATTCTCACGATTGCTGTGCTCGACGAAATTACGCAAAATTCGATTTAGTGTTAATTACATCTAGCATAAATTAGAGCTTTATCGGTGCACACATGTTGCTTATATTCACACAGGACTGGCTGACTGAGTGAAGGTCTCACGTATTATGAAAATATCATTTTCCATAATCAATAGATAGTCAATCAAATATACATTATTTCTAATTACTTCTGTATTTATACTTGTGGGGATTTTAACAAAACTGCTCGAAATCGTCTTTCTTAAAATTTTCATAATAAATTGTTTTTAAATCAATTGATGAGACAAATACGTTCGAGTAATTTTTGGAATGACCTTATTTTATAGATATGAAAAAGTATAAATACAGTTTGTTGAATTTTTTATTCTACTTTTCCCAGAATTTGTTTATCGATTTTGTTACTACATAATTAATTTTATAATTTTATATCTCAATACAAAAACCGTCATTATAAGTCTTCTGCCTTCAAATAAGATTTTGTAAATTTAGATTGAATCGTCACGTTCTGGCATAGTCAATACGTTCAGATACAATGGCACAATACAAATCAAAGAAAAATTAATATTGTTGATACAAATATCGGCGATTATTTTACGGTTCCGTTACAGTGCCCACAAAATACGCTGAGTGTGAATTGACTTTTGATTTTAAAAACATCGGTTACGATACCCACAAATTTAAACGACAGCCCTAACTTAACTTCATTTGCAGATATAAACTAAAATCAAATTAATCGTGCCTATTCACAAACGTCCTAGAACAAACATGAAACAAAAACAAGAATTGTTCTAGGCACCGTTGACTTTGTAAAACTGAACAGAAGTGGGCCCTACGTTGCAACCCTCTAGCGTATTATGTTCCAATCACACAAACTATTCCCCACAACTAATGACGTCTATTAACCAACCGAAATACTCCCCGCAAATGATATGGCAAAAGTTCCCTGACTAAGGAGAATGAAAGCCGATATGAGTTCCCGCTGTCGAGAGTTACTTAATTAAGTTTTCTTACATATGCATCCTTCGAGGCCGTTAATATTATAACACACGAAGAAGCTTAAAAGTTTGCCTACTGAGTCCTTGTCATTCCCAAATATCGAGGCGACAATGATGGCAACTTCGGGGACTATCTCTATTCATCTCAGCTGAGTGTTAATAATTTACGGTGACTTTGCACTTCGACAGTTTGCCACGTCATGGATTCCACACGTGAGAGGAACTACTTGGAGGAGATCCTCTGACTGCTTAATAACTTTGACATGAATGCTTGATGAATATTTTAAATAAATGGCGAAATCAAATGCAAAATTAAATGAAATATCAGGTAAAATTTATATGAATGAAGAAGGGGGCGGGGAAAGGGTTAATTACCCTGTATAGGAGTGTCAAGAGTTCCATTTTATGAAAAATACTGATTGATATAAATTGTGAAGTTTCAAATCACGAATTTTCTTCAATATTTAAATTAAATTATTAAATAATTAACTAGTTGTAATATTTAACTAGTTGTTTTTATTAATTCTAACATTTCTGTAAAAGAAAAATATATTTAGATCACAAAAAAAGCTAATTATATGCAATATCCATAATATGGAGATACTTCGTATTTATATAAATATTAGTCTTATTTAATACATAGCCCAATGTATACTTCTTATGGTTCAATTAACTTTGCGAGAGTACGTTACTATGAGTTGACGTATTTATTATAGACAATAAGAAATTTCAGTATTTCACCTTCATGCCAATCAGACATTATGGTTGGATATCCGAAAGTGTTATGCCATCCAATTAATTTCGATAACCAATACTATGCAGATTGGGAACCAGACCAGCGGAGATGTGCCGATAAGGCATTGAACCCAGCTGCTAAGCCCCTTTCCTAGTTATCGGATCAATAGAACCATTTGTCTAATTAACAATATCCAGACGAATAATTCCTCAGGACAGTAGACGGATCACGGCGGACTGCATTTCCGAAATTACTGTCAATGTGGCACAAATTGTGGGTTAATTAAGACCTGTAAATGCAAGGACTTAATCAGATGAGTGAATTGACATTATGGAAAGTCCACCGCAAACGGTAAGTGCAGGTCTCCGACATGTAGTGCATTGTCCTTGGCAAGAAATGCATTCCATTAAATTCTCGAGTAATAAGTGACAACTGATATGGAGTCCCGTACTTGCTCTATATGTCCTTCATCCCTTTCTATATTTCGGCATCCATCTTTGTTGAGAGAGACGAAATTGAATTCTGATTTTGGTAAAGTTATTAATGCTAGATGCCTGACGTGTGCAAAGGAAGTAGTTTGTGTTGTATGCGAGGCTTTCCTGTATTGGAAACGTGAAAGTTGTGGCTTCTAAATTGTTTTGCAAATACTTCACCCCGGCATTGCCCTTCTAAGTTGATTAAAACCAATAAAGCGTGCTGGCGTCCGTCCGCATGCATGCCAAAGTGCTATCCATGCACTTCAGCACGAGTTTTCTTTAAATCCTGCAAAGTAAATTATTCTTCGGAAAGTTGCAACTTAAAGTTAATTGCGGCATCCCTCCGGAGTTGGTTTGGCCTTGGGACAAACGTTGTTATTTCTTGGTGGTTGCCGTTGCAGCTTTTGCTTTCTCGATGGAAACCGTAATTGAGACCAGTCGATAAAACTCGGTTAGCTTCTTCTAATACACCAGCTCAATTCCTCAAGAAGTTTCCCACAAGTTGCAGAAGGTTTCCACAAAGTTATTGGCGAGAATCGAATTAACTTAAACCAAAAATTAAAGCAGAGTATGTGTTGGTGTGAAATTTCAAAATTACAAAAAGCAGTGGCACAAGAAAAAATTAGCATATATACGCGTGGTTTTGAAGAGTGATCAACACAAAATTGTTTTTTGTATTTCATTCGCAGGATCTGCGTGAATGCCAGTGTGAAGGATGAAATATGTTTAAAACTGAATACGTTTTGGTGTACTTTAGTCATGTAACAGGCTACGAATTGTTATAAAGCGAATTTTGTATGCATTACAGCAGGATCTGGGGGTCGTAACTTATCCCGGAAGAATAATTGCCACTTTGTAGAGAAACACCAATTGTTCTTGTTAAATTGCTTGTGGTACAAGCAAACAATGTTGCAGAATCTGCAGCATGCAGGATGTACCGCAAATTGTAATTTGCTTCTTGAATGTTATTAAATATTATTTATAAAGGTGAGTTGCTTAATTTTCACAAAAGCATAAACAGTAATCCTTATGTAAATTATTATGTTTTAATATAAAATAATACTAAAATATTTTCCAAACTCATTGGTACTATCATAGAACGTACAAAAATTTCAGTTAGTTTTGAAGTATTTGTAATGTAGGTACATATCATGATTGAGATTTGAGATCCGTTCGATTGGGGAAAAAGAGTATGGTACCTCTGAACTTTAGATGCACAAGCACATTAACAAATAAAACCAAATAAAACATTTGTTATAGCGGGGTTTGCCAATACAAAATGAAGACCTTTAACTTAATTAAAAAATGAATGAGTACTCTTGTTTTATCCAAACTGAAATGTTCCCCGGAGTCTGCTTTAAATTCAGAACTTTCCTTGGTAAGGCACAATAAATCAGAGCGACCCTTGAAATGTCTTAAATGCTCTTTCGTCCTTATCAAAGTGCCATTTGTGTTTGTATATTAACCTTTTAGCAGTCATAAAAATACGAGAATCAGAGCTTCTGTCAATGCGGACAATTTTGCAGGACTTGCAATCCTCACGAATGTAAATTCTTAATTCACTTTCTATTTACATTTAAGAGTTTTATGCTCTGTCGGCGATTTGGGACCACTTTACCAACTCTTGATCCTCCTTCGGGGAGTCATTAAACACTGTCCGTTTTATGTGCTGTGATTTAAGGAACGATTTCTGTTATGGATTGTTTTATCGTGGGCAATATTTTATCATTTTCGCATAAAGAAGATACTTCGAAATTTAATGCACAACTGTTAAATACATATAATAGTGCATTCGGTTTACCTGGGGCCAACTTGCAGGATACTTGTGGACTGTGGAACTCAATAGTGAATAGTTTCGTGTTCGTAACATAATTTATTATTACACAACCAAACACTGAATGACTAAACTACTGCCAAATACTATTAAATTTGACAAATATATTTAATGGTGCGGAATAATTGGTAAGAGTAAATATATAAATAAGGGAATCTTTTACACAACATTCATGCCATGAAGTTCGGTATGAAGTTCAGATTTAAATATAAAAATTCTATAGTTATACACAATAGGTATATACAACAATAAATACTAAAAAATTGGTTAGCGAAAAAGTGCAAATATTTTAAAAGGAGAATTTAAAGTAAATGCAAATACTCACCCTTCATAAAGTCAGGCTCAAACATTTCAGCTCGGAAGACGGAAACTGCAAAGAAACAAAAGTTCAGTCATGTTATCAATATAATAATTTAATAATAAGTGGGGATTCCCCCTGAAGCGTAAATTCAGATGCATCAGTGAACACTGATCCGCTTTCGCTTTTGAGAAAAAACTTTAGCCCAGAATTTCAAAATTTTCTTCATACTTCTGATTTTAAAGTTCATGAGCTGAAACATTAAATTTGTGAGTGATTTGAAACTTCAATTCATACGAATTCCACTCACTCGTGAGTGGGCTGTTAAACTGAATCCTTTATCCATCTTAAAATCAATACAAATTCCCATTTATATAAAATCATTAAATACGACGACCGAAGATTTTCAATCCATGAAACTAAACCGAGGTTTATATTTAAAAAAAATTAAAACTTCGAGAAATATCGCGATCGCTTAGCGAAGGAATGAAATCGATCGTTTGAGCTTATTGAATATTGATCACTAACATCATAATCTCAATTCTCATACAATGGAGTGAGATCATCCGCGAAGTATAAGGCCAATTATATATCGATCTTTGTCAATACAATATAGACAATCTTAAGATTGGATGTTGTCATTCAAAAGTTTAATTCTAATCAATAATCAACTTTAACTATTACCACTAGAAAAAGCACTACTAATCGATGTGCTTCTTCATTATCATTAAAAATATTAATTATTGTGAAAAGTTATTTTCATTGGCATTGAATTTAGTCGAGGTCACTGTTTGCAATGATTGTTTGTACGTACTTAATAGCCATAAACAAATTATTCCACAAACCAAGAGAATGGTTAAAATTCAATGTTGACTTTGTTGAAGTTAATTTTCTACTTTTGTTGTTGATGTTGCTGTTTTTCCAAACTGATAAACTTAGGTTTAAATTGATAAAAATTCCTCTTCAAAAATTTACTCACTAAATTTACCCAGAAAAATGCGATGAAATTAATCTGGTTGCCGTAGTTTCGTGAGCATTTCTTTCTCTGCACAGCTCGTCTGCAATTGTTTGTTTTCGGATTTCTAAATCCCATTATCAATTTTCTTAAATCATTCTGCAGCAATTCTGCAGTGTTCTTGGTTTGAATTGCTTCAAGAGATTCACTTATCCGAACTTTAGGAAGACAATTGCGGGACAGGAAGCGGCCAGGTAAAGAAGTTCAGGGATGCGAGAGAAGCATGACGTGGTTAGTTGGAATACCTGCGGACAGTGGGAAAGGGTTGTGCGGTGAGCATTTGAAGGGGAGTCACACCATGAAAAATGAGACAAGAGCAAGACGTCCATCTTCAACTACAACACTAAAAAATGAATCTGCAATTCAGAGAAAATTGAGCTTGTTCAGTTGCAAAATAAACACCCGAGAGTATCATAACATTACTTAATAATTTCTAATGGAATAAAGTTGATTTCAGAAAACTGAACTGAAAATGAATTTTCTTGATAACGCCGGATAATTTATTGTTCAGGATCGTGATTGATCACTGTAAATGATTCAAAATCAAGCAAAAGAATTAATTTTTTTTTAAAATAAAAACTATTGCTGATATTTTCTCAAGAAAACCAGCATTTCTCTTGCAAATCTTATTTATTCGAATCACAATAAATTCAATTCATTTTCATAACATTTTTCATAATAGAAGATGAAATTATTTCGAAGCAGGCAACATGAAATTATTCGATTTAGCATTCAATTTTCGCAATTTCTTACCAATTTTTTTTTCTGTAAAGAGTTTCACATTTTCAAAACAATTTGAAAACTTTTGCTTTCTTTCGCAGGATGCGAGAAGTCGTTTCTTGTAATAACATGCCCGGGGCGGAGGTCCTGATCGCATCCGAGCACGGCAGCCACCGAAATCAGGCAATTTGTATCGGCGACCCTAACAAGTTTACCAAGGAATAACTCAGTTAGACATTTTAGTTGAGCACTTCATGAGCCACAAAACAGTTTTATTGACGGAAACTCAATTTTCAATTTTCCGCCAATGCCGGGGCGGGCCAGCAATAACGTAATCAACTAAATGGAACTCGGGGTGAAATTTCCGGCAAACCTACACCCCCGTATGAGTAACAATTTGCTCGGGAAATAAACGAAGTAAATTAGATATATGGATCCTTGTACGTGACGGAAAACCGTCCTAGGCAAGAATTATGTTTATGTGTGAATTTATTGCACGGAATTCTGTTTTCTGGAAGTTTTGATTTAACGCAATCGAGAGATTTGTTCGCTGGATAAAAACAAAATTAACTTAGTTTGACTACTTTTTGGGAGCGCTGGGATCGCTGTGAATACTTTTGGTCCTGTGTTGAAAAGAGGACTGTTCGCTGACATGTACAATTATTGTATACGAGTAGATTGATGGCTGCCAGTAGCGATAGAATATTCTTTTATAATTACTATCATTTTTCCTATTTTATAGAAAAAATTTATTTTATGATTTGTGTAGTTTACAAATGTGCAAGAAAACTTTGTGATTGCATCTATTAAATGGAATTTATTTGACTTTTGCAATACGACAGTTTTTGTGTCTACTTTTCCATTTCTTCATTAATGTATTTATTGCTTTTTTACGATTTATCATTTAGGTATAAAACAAAGTGTAGTTTTATACAGCTCAAAGGCAATACTGATGCTGGGCGTACTAAAATAACTTTTGGCCCAGTGTTTACAAAATTTCACACTTCTATGCTTTCCTGCTTTTGTTATCCTTTCTCTATTTTCTTTCGAGGCGATATAGTTATGACTTATGACGCTCTCTTTGACCTGCCGACCACCGAATTCGACCCAACAGAAACTGCGAGCGGCGCCTTTCACACGGGTGACGGGAAATGGGAATCGCATTCGTGTGGCCCCGATCAATGTTCACCGTCGCCCGGTCGCCGTTGATTTGCATAACAAAGTCCACACGAGAGAGCACGGCAAACGTAGCAGCCTGAATGTGTGTTACACTTACATCTTACACGCCACATGACCTCTATGCCACGCCATCCACGAAAGTATCGCACACTATGATAAGGTCGGCGGAGTGTGAAACGTATATCAACACAACTTGGAAAGTGCCGCGCGCTCTAGCGACTCTCTTCAGTGTTGCTTCACACGCTTGACAGTGAACACGTGATTAGTGAAAATGGCGGAGAAACTGATGGAACTTGTGCGCAAGGAGACCATCCTGTATGATGCTTCATCCCCTTTGTACCGTGACCAGCGTCTAAGGAACGAAAGCTGGGAACGCATTTCAAAAGAGTTGGGCATTTCATGTAAGTACGATTGCACTATTCAATTTGATACCTACGCAAAAAATGCGTTGCGAAATGAGTTCGCTTACATGCCGTTGCAAGCGTTTCGTGTTGTTATCACATACATCCGCGTCACTGATCACGCGAAGGTCTTTGCATTAGCCGTATTGTTGTGCAAGCACGCGCATGTTTCATGGAGTGTTGCCAACGGCCAGTAGATATTTTTCGATTCTAATCGACCGCTGAAAAGCCTCTAATGTGTTTTACACGCTACACCCTACACGAACCCCATGCCACGCAAACAGCAGAAATTTGGGCTCACTCGTCGCCCAACTGCCCAAGTTTGAAACGTACAATCAACAAAACTTGGAAAGAGCCCCGCGCAATCAAGCAATTGACTCTCTTGCTCTTCAGTTGCGCTTCACACGCTTGACAGTGCACGCGCGATTAGTGGAAATGGAGGCAAAACTAATTTACCTTGGGTTAGTGAAAATGGAGGAAAAACTAATTAACCTTGTACGCCAGGAGAGCATACTGTACGACGGTAAATCCCCTTTGCATCGAGACCAGCGGCTAAGGAGCAAAAGCTGGGAACGCATTGCAAAGCAATTGAACATGTCATGTAAGTAGAACTTATTATTTTTCCGCTGCACCCGAAATTGAATTATCACGTAAAAGCTCGCATTGCGAACTCCCATGCTCAGCTTTCGAGATCGTTTCCCCGGTCACGCTGTGGTCTTATCACGTACGCATTGCGTCGCTGTTCATGATAGCGTCTTTTACCGGCGGCGGCGCCCATTCACCCGTCACAACTGTCAATTGGGACAACAATTTTGTTGCGTCAACTCGAGGTCGAGTGACATGCGATTGCGTAAAGGCCTGATGAGAAATGTGTCTTGATCGCGTGCGTCGGTCGTCGTCGTGGGAGCGCAAGTATTCTTTATAGCGCGTTCTTTCTCGTCAAATGTCGGTAAATCCTCAAACTGCTGAGCTTTCGCTTAAATTTTAACTTTTTAGTTCTTGGCTCCACAAATCTGGAAATGTTAAATTTTTTTAATGACCCAGGTGGAACTAAAAAATGGTGAAATGCTTAAAATGTAATCAAAAGTTAGTCACTGTTCCTCATCACTGCATGTCAATGAACTGAGCAACGTTGATTTGATTGGAATTTTGTTCTTCGAAAGGAAAAGTTCACTATATTAAATTGAAATTACCTCTTGTTATGATAATAGGAAAAATTCAACCATTTTGTTCAATATGTCTTCTACTACTTTGCAAATCAATTAATCATTCATTATTAATAAAATTCGAATCTTTAACCTTTTATTACACTTCACAGCATATGAATGCAAGGAAATGTGGACAAAGTTGCGTAATTGTTTCCTAAATGCCTTAAGACGACGCAGATTGAAGAGATACAATCAGGATTTTAAAAAGGTGGCACCATGGAAGTATGAGAACCAAATGGCGTTTCTTTTGCCCTACATTGAACCCAAAACGTAAGTTCAGAAATGATGATTAAATCGTTCTTGCTTTAACAAAACAATTAAATAATTTCAGATTACAGAATTACACGCCACAGGACTCGGTTCCATATGCAGAAGAAGCTAGTTCAGGCTCAGTGTGCCAGGAATACTTTGAAATTCAGAATCTGGAAGAAAGCAAAGCTGCCGAACCGGAGGAAGTTACCCCAACTTTAAAAAGAAAAAGAAAACAAAAGGATCGCGACAGTCCTCTCAAAGAAATTTTAAAACTTTTTAAAGCTGATGCCAAGTTGAAGAAGGAGAAATTAGAAAAGAGCAGCAAATCATTCCATGGTTTAGATGATGTCGACATGTTTTATTTAAGCATGGCCAAAACAATCAAGAAATTACCAGAACCCGAACAAATTCAATTGAGGATGGACTTTTGTACAATGGTTTCCGATGCTCAGATGAGACAAATGACTCCTCCGCAGGATAAGGACATTCCTGAGCCCATGCAACCTCCACATGTATATTTTGCTTCTTAATATGTTTATTGCATAATGTAAAAGCAGAAGACTTATCTCTGTAATAATAATAATTAATTTGATCTCTACTGCGTATTGTTTAAGAAACTGTTAGTGTAAATGTATGATTAGGTACTTTGCCCACAAGAAATATTACACAAAAATGTTTTTTCTATTATCTTAAATTGAATAAAAGTTGTTGTTTTTTTTTTTGTAAATTTTATTTGAACTGAAATTTTGCCTTAAGCATATTATAAATATATTATAAAATCCGCACGACGGACTCTTTCGGCAGGGTAAAATGATTTAAACATCCCGTTGAAAATAAAAATTAAAAATGTAATAAAACTTCTCATGCAATTGTGCTATTTAAATAAATACACAATTTACATGTCTATTTAATCAATATTTTGTTTCTGATTTTCACTAATTAAACATTTAAATAGTAAAAACAAAACAGGGAAAAACTTTTCCTTAAAAAATTTGTAATATAATAAAATATCAAATATGTATTATCAAATTGTATTAGTTACAAATAAAAATAAAATGAGTGTGTAAAATGTTAAATTAAATCATCCACAAGTAAATTACTCAAACGTTTTTCCAAAGCAATTACGAAAAACTGGATTCATACCCTTAACAATTGATCGGAAGCCAATTAAGGTTCTGAATTGTGATCCGTGAAGCACTTCCCTCGAAAATGTCCCTCACAAATCGACTCCTTTTGGAGTTCCAAATTCACATGGACCACAATCACTTTCCTCGGAAATATTCTGACTTTCAACCCCGTCACAACTTTTTGCAAATTTTTCATGAATTTCTCAGCCAACCCCCGATCCGACATGGAATTATATCACATGGCACTTTAAAGGCTACATTATTATATGGCGCGATTCCTCTGGAGCGAGGCACTCTATCAACACCAAGTTGAATTGAGTTTTCTTCCATTTTTGTTTTCACCTCACGTACAACTGTGGAGCCGAACGTGAAAAATCGTATTTCATATTCGATATAAGTGATATCAGTCATGCGATAAATTATATTTCCAGCCGGGTAAGGGCTTTGAGTTTCGATGACATTTTATATCAGTTCAAGTAGTAAACTGTAGATGAAAATGGAAAGCATCCTACGTGCACTTCGTACAAAGGAAGTGGATTACAACTGTTTGGGAGTCAACTGAAAGAAATGAATTTTTCAGTTTTAAATATTAAATCAAAATTACGAATCTCTTTTTCACAATCAAATTGCTTTTTTGCTGGTTTATTGTTGTGATAAGTTCTGTTTCGACACCTTTCGTTATAAGCAATTGTTGAACCTTTCGATTTACAACGTTATAGTTGGTTTTTGGGATGAGGAAATAAATGCAATGTTTTTTTCGAAATTTCAATAAATAAATGGGTATTATGAGTAATGAATTATAAATTTATAAAAACGCTTCCAAAACATGATTTTATATTTATAGCCTCAACGCGAATGCGTACATTGGGGTCCGGTCGACACTGTGCTTTGACGATGACCATACCTTTCAGCCTGCGGCACGACGCACGCATGGCACGTGTCAATGGATTTAAGAAAAGATGGTTTCCAATAGTCGCAGGGAACAATAATTTACATAATTAAAATTTATTTAACATTTACTATGTTGGATCAGATGGGCCCGGGCCACAAAACAGTTATTTCATCCACAAAAAACCCAGAGCAGCTTGCAGCTTTGAAGTTGTTATAATTGTTATTTGGAATTGCACTCACCTGAACCTCTTCATGAATTATGGTGACATGACATACCTATGTAATGTGCACGGCAATGATATTTGGACTGTTTTCGCAAAAAAAGTGCGAAAACAGATCTACTAATTCGCCTTAATATTGAATGCTATTTCATTTTTGTTTGAACACAACGAAAAACATAATCGTCAAGATGATTTGAATATTTTATTGAAATATAAAAGTTCTAACATAAATGCGCTACTTCAAAATGTACACCCTAATTACAAAAAAACCAATGAGGAACAAAATCCCAAAAGTTTAATTTTCATCTTCGTATAAAACCCAAAACAAATTGGACATGCAAGTAATTCATAATTGAACAAATTTTTCGTTAAAATTCAGTATTCAAAATGGGGACGGATATTTTTTTTAGTTCATCAAAAATCATTGCAAGTAGTTGTTTTTGAATCAAGTAACAAACCTTCATTGCGAAGTAATAAAAAGTTTTGCTTCCAAGTTTCTAAAAGTATTAGAAAAGTTTCACATTGAGTTCTTGTAACTTCTTACGGACGAACTGAATTTCTTAAACGAATTTATGGCAGCAAATATTGTCGATTCATAAAATCGTCACGCTTCAGGCGAGCATAGAATCTTTCTACTGACCTCTCAGGTTCAGGGAAACGTGACTGGAATAATGTAAATACTAAAAACTTCCAACTCCAAATGAATATAGTCAAAATCTACGCCAGGAAGACTATTAAGTCCGGGAAGTTAACATGGCCAAAAACTTTTCAAATATACTTTAAATTGTGGCTAAACTAAACTGTTGCTGGCTAATGAAATCATTACCTCAAATGCAAATTATTTTCAAAGTTTTACACTTTTTAGTTACCGGATTTGGTTTTCTACGTATTGAGATAAAAGCAACAAGTCGTTATGTTGAAGAACTCTTGGAGTATCATGCATAAACCGTATTCCAAAAATATTCCAATTAATTTTCCGGAAATAACAAGTAAAAAGTTAAATTTGTTACTTTGTATAGTCCATTGCCGTATTTTCCGGCTGGAAACTGCAACATTTTAGTTAAGAGGATTGAGGAACATGTGTATTTTCAAGCACTCCCCTAGTGATAAGAATCAGCTTGTCTGAGTGTCTGCCGTTCGTTTCAAGTCAAGAAAATTAACAGTTCAACAGGAATACACCAGAAATAACATAAAATCGTAATCAAGGACTCTGGAATTAGTTTTACAGGAGTATTCCGTTTTTCAAAGCGAAGTCTATCCTAACTGCTAAGCTTCAGTTCGAGGTTCTTACAAAAGACTTGAAAACCAGAAATTAGTTTTTGAAATTCCACAAACCAAGAGAAATATTAATCTGCACGAATTGCCAACCATTCCCAGAAGTACACACCAAACACCTTCAATATCCTTTTCATATCCTTTCTCAGTGATTATTTGTCTTTGCAAATTCCTAATCGAACAATTTTCATTTGAAACTTTCCAGCGACTTGACAAATCTTCGGCAATTAAATTTGGCTTCGTAATAAATCCCCTTTATCCCCACATACCCTCCTAACGGTGGCATTGAACACAAAATTTGGGGAATCGGTTCGCTACAATGAAACTTAATTAAACTAGGATTAATGGAGGATCAACGTCGCTCAATTAAACTTTGCACAACAACCGCACACTCGTGCTTATTACCGTGGAATTTTACAAATTCAAAAGCTCTTGAGCCCAGTTCAATTTTTCCTTTAACTTTTCTTGACCTTTTTAATAGAGGTGTATCTTTCACTATATACACATTTTCAACATTTTTCCAAAATTAGCAACATTTTCCTATGAAAGGGAAAATGTAAAATGTAAAAAAATTAAACAGTAAATAGAGAAGTAAGTATATTTGAAAAATTTTAAAGTTGCCGAATGTTCATTAGTTAAGTTATAAATTTCGGTTGTGTGCCAAATGCCAATAGAAGTTCCGAATAATAAGAACTTTTAGTAACTATTTTTGTAAGTTTAGGAAGTTATTGATTGATTGGTATGCCACACATTTTCGCAAGCAATTTTCGACATTGAACACCTTTACAAAATATGTACAGTATTAAGAAGGGTGAATCATGAAACTGATTCCCATTGAGATTTTTTGAGATCCTTGGTCTAATAAATGCTTTGCCCTTTTCTTTTTGGGATATGAACTATATGTATAATAAGGGAATAGTTCACTTTTAACCTGACCACATAACTTTTACGATCCATAAGCTTTTCATAACTAACACATCTCCCCTTGTCAATAAATCTAACAACGAATGCCCTCGAACCTCCTTAGGTCGCTTCTAAAACGTAAAAAAATATTTTAACGTCTCAAGAGTGAACACTGTAATAAGAATGATCCCCAAAAAAAGGGAAGGAAGATTCCCATTCGCACACTATAAAATCGATTTGTGTGGACTGTTTCTTGGGAGATGTCCGACTGTCCAGAGTGATACAGAATCCACGTATGTTCCATTACAGGGAGAATTTACTTAAAGAGCATCGGGTTGCGGTTAAATCCTTCTTTATGTCGTTCGAACCTCTAACCACCCATAATATTGGACACAGTGAAAGAAAAAGATCCCAACAACAAAGTACATATTTTCAGGGGACGTAAAAATGTGCAACCCCGTGTTTAGACCACTGACATTTTCTCTATACGCCTTGACCCTCTTAGAAGGATTATTAGGGACAGGAATGTATGTGAGTAAGATTTCCAAAGTAAAGTTATTTATGAGAGGCTTACAGCCGTAGACTTATATTTTTCACAACGGGCTTTTGTGGAGTCTTTAAATATGTTTTGATACCTTATTTCAAAAATCAATATTCGTTATGCCGTGGAATGTGAAAAAATCTACCAAAATTCTTGGTAAGTAATAAACAAAATTTTGAAGAGAAAGCATTTTTATTGATATTTAAAAAGAATTTTAGGAATTAAGGAGAGCTGTTGACAACGTCTTGTTGGCGATATTGTTTAAAATTTAACAGAAGCCATTTTCTCCTGTAATATAATAATAATAATTTTATATAACTCACAATGAAAATAACACCGATGAACATGCGACCAAATATTCTCAACTTATAAATATTAGAACTTTGCTGTCCAAAGTGTCTGGGATATGTACCTTACGTGCATTGCCAGGAGCCATCCCAAAATTGTCTTCAAATTCCAGCTTGTGTCTTTGTTGCCAGAATTCAGGTATTTGTGTTCGTAGAATGCCAAGAATGAATTCTTGAAATAATTAAGCAAGCTTTGATGGGAGTATTTGAAAATATTTTTATGAAAATGCATGCCACAAATCGGATCACCCACGTGGTATGTTAAATTCGACACCCAGGAGGCATTCGCATCCTTCCTTCCACACTGGAAGCCAGTCACAATCAGTTAAATTGTTGCTTGGATCTTCCCACCGAAGCAACCCTCCGCCCCACCCCACTTGCCATGCTAAATACCTCCGTCGGCAAATGCTTCAAATTCCTGGAAGTTGTGTCCTTTTGTAGTAGCTTTGGCCCCCCGGAAGCGTTAATTTCCCACTGAAGTTGTGATTTTCGAAAAGGAATGTATCCTCCCTGGAAGACGCTTCCATGGCTCCTGCGTCTAATGCAGACGGAAGTAGTGGAAGGAAGACAAAGGACCGCATCTTCTTTTATACTTCGCGGACAATTACGCTTGTGAGCACTCGTATTTTAAGCTTGTTGGACTTTGTTATTAACTTAAGAAGGATTCAACGTGATTTCATCGGATCTGAGGATTAGCGCGAGAATCTTTTAATTCTGTGGAGACAATCAAGTTTGAGTTAGCATTATTCAGCCAGAGAAATTTTAATGCAGACTTTATTCAGGTTGCAATCACAATGCGAGTTACAACTGCAACAATTGCAAATGTCTTAACGATTGTGCCCCGAATTTCTCTGTAATCTGTAATAATATTATTTCTTATTTCTAAAACCGAACGGGGAAAACGAGCTTGAAGGACCAAGGACAAACATTGTAATCGGAAATTATATCTGGTTGGTATTGTGTAACGTATTCAAAGTGTATTTACAAGAGGATTAGTTTTTGTTACCGGAAATTGCATTGACAATTTTTAAAACGGTAATTATCATAAACTTCTAAAAAAAGTCTTGTTTCAATAATTAATTGTTTTTCAAGTTCCTATTTAATATTTTTGTTTTAGTAGTTAATAAGTAAATATCCTTAATACCATTCATAGAAAAATAATGAGCATTTAAGGAATTTATTAACATAAATTGTTTCCAAAACCGAAATTCTTCTTAATGGCTTCCATTTTTCCTGACGTTGAAAGCAATTTTTAAGAAAATTCTTTAAGAATCCTTGAAATATGACATAAGAAGTTATAATAATATCCTTTTCTGTCTGAAAACAATTAACTCTGCACTCCAAAAAGTAAAGTCTTAAAACGTATTTCGAAGATAAAATAATTCTAAATATTCATTGCAAATGACAAGACCAATCCTCGAAGGAGCTGTAACAAAATCGTACGACAGAAAAAAGGAAACTGCAACGAAAAATTGTGCCACATGAGACGGAGCGAGCAGAGTTCAAAAGCTCATGAAATCACAAAGTGCAATGCATGAACTGCAGATTCACTTTTATTCCATCTTTTCGCCTTGCACATTCCTCTAAGGATTATATCCTTTTATTATCAATCCTTGCAACTGAGGGAAAACAAGAAGAGCAGAGTAACATAAAAATTTATTTGCATTGTTTCGGGCTAAATAAGGCTTGTTATAAGCGACAGAGGCACCATCAAAGGCAAAGGATCCAAAAAGTTTCAACAGATTGAGGAAGGGACTGAGGAGTCCTTGGAGCCATCTTACATAGTTGAATTTCCCCAATATCTCTGGATATCTCATTTGAATTGATTCATATTTCTGCAGATGTATGTGGTACGTGTGCAGGCAATAGAAATGCAAATAACCTAAAGTTACTTCATCTAGATCCGGAGTGTGTTTGAGTTGCTTGCCGTGAATATCCTTGGCAAGGATTGGAATTGAATGCTTTGTTGTGGATGCATATGTATCCAACTTTAAGTTGACTTTGGAATTTGGGGAGGGTTCGCTTTGAGGAAGCAAGTTTTTCTCGGGTCTGAACGTGAGGACAGAGTATGGGAATTTATTTTAAACTAACCTTTCGGCAGAAGGCACAAACTTGGCCAAGAATCAACTGAGTTTTGTATTGAACTTTGATTTACCAATCGGGCAAGTTATCAACAGTTCACATTGTGCAATGTGGTCGTCGCTGGTTGCCCGTGAATAGAAAGAAACCTTCAAGTATGTTGGGCGACAGGATGAAAAACTATTTGCTTTATAGTTTTCAGGATGACTTCTAAATATCACCCCAAACTTTTTCATTTTTCATAAATGTGGTTGTAAAACTATAACGGCCATTTATTTATAACGATACAGCTTTGGTTTCATATTGGAATAATAATGCATATGAAAATAAACAAACTTTAATTTAAAAATGTTTTCGTTTAAAATGGTCACATTAGTCAAAATTACAACCAAAACTGCGTTACATTGCGCTAAGCAAATGACTACTAATTAAAACTTCTTTTGGTGATAACAATGAAATTCGGTTTTAATAATGATAATTTTGTATTCCCTTTTCCCTTACTTTAAACCTTAGGTATAGCTACGTTTGATTTGAATCCGAATTCACACTGGATAATCTCGTCACCGGAACGCCCTGCAATTACGGTAGGGTTTCAAACATTTTTCTGAAGTGTTCTGCAATCTGCATGCACTGAACGTTAATTTGGAATTTTCACAAAAAGTTGTAATTGTCATTCATAACTTTTCCCAGAGTGAATAAATTCGGTGGCGAGTGTTAAATTTTAGGTGGAAGTAATTAAATTTGTTAGAATTCGTGTGCAAAAGTTTTTCGAAAAATGAAATTCGGAAACATTTTATCAACAAATCTGCCATTATAGAATGCATCGCTGTTACGTTGGTAGCACGATTGCGTTATGTTATCAACGAAATAATTATAACTAATTACTCAATTTCAGTTTTCAGGACACAGGGGGAACTCCATTGGCAACTGTGGTGCATAATGCATGACGCGTTTGTAACACTTTCTCGGATAGGAATCTTGAGACAAAACAAAAAAATGTATAAACTTCTCTTGTTGCTCTCCTAATGGCCTATGCCGGTTAAAGTGCACTCCACAAATTACATTTGACGCTAACGCTCATATTTTGTAATTAAAACAGTCCTCAAGGGGGAATTACTGAAAAAACACGAAAGCAACAAAGTTGCTCGTTGTGTTCAAGCGAAAAAAGGCATCTTCCGGTGCGGCGGAGAGGGCAAAAAGTTTTGTTTTAGTGCAAATCCTTGCTCCTGTCTTGCGAGATCGGTGTCATTTAAGCGGAAAATATCAACAGAACCAGGATTTTATTCGGAAGAATTGCTAAGATACTAATGAATGCCTCAAAATTGTTGCTGATCCTAATGAAATTACATAAAATCCTCTTCTTTGTTGTATATTAATTAAAACTATGTTAGATGTGTCCCACTGGCGTGTGTGGTTTCCTTTGAGGACTTGAGCCCTTTTGAAGTTTTGTTTTCTGCCAGATAAGATTCATAATCTCCACATTTCCGTAACGAAGTAGATGCAAGAGGAGAGACATCAGACAGGGAGAGGTTTATGTATTCACGTGAATATATATCTGCGAAAAATGTTAATCTGTTGTAGTCTTATTGTTAGTGAAACCCACAGATGCCGGGCGAACAGTTAAAAGACGATAGACTTTAGCACAGCATCCTGATATGCTTTCTGGATTGACAGGACTGAATAAACTAAAATAAGCGCTGCACAAATTCTTCAAGAGTACTTTTTCAAGAATATTTTTTGGCGGAAATTGGAAAACAGCTTATCGAAAGTGTTGTCCTCATGTCGTTCCGAAGCGGGTGCTTATGCTGAATCGCTTTCCGTTCTCCTCGTCAATATTTTCCAAAAGCGGAAATAAAATTAGAATTGAATAACTTGAATTTTGGGTACTTCTACACATTTCTCAATGGATTTGCGAGTGGGAATAACATTTCCTCGTGTGGGTGGGAGTGCACCGACTTCGGGGATGGGAAATAAAAATTCTTGAAATAGTTACAGAGGATTGTGGAAATACTTTGTGAACGTAATAAATGTGAATTTAGTTAATGCAAAATGTTATAGAACCGATTAACGTCTAAATATGCTGCCAGTTTAGTTTGTAATTCTTCGGAGGATGAAGAATTTTTCAGACCAAATTTCAGAATTTTTTTTTTTTGCCTCTGAAAATTATTGAGGCTTTTCAACTTTCTTATTTATTGTTGTATTTTCGAAATATTTATTCTTGCACACAAAATGTATTTTAAACCTTGTAATTTCAAAGAAAATATGAAATTATTTTTTTAAAAATTAAATTTGTAATTATCGGTAATTAAATCTTAATCAAATATGTACCTATAAGAGAATCAGACTTGACAAATTTTGAAAAATGTTGAACAATACCTACTTTTTATACCCTAGATGTAGGGTATACTTATTAGTTTTGAGCGAACGTTTGCAACGCCAAGAAATAATCGTCACAGAAAAGAAAGAACTATATCTTCATGATTGGGAAGTGAAAAGAAACCGTTTTATGCATGTCCGTCTGCCTGTCTGTCTGGCCAGACGATAACTCGAGAACGCTTGTAGCTAGGGACTTGTAATTTGTTACAATAATATTTGATTAAAATCGGGCAACTCCTTCTTAGTGTTGCCATATAAGCATGAGTCATTTTTATTATAAGAATGATATAAGATATTGATATAAGATATTTGATATAAGAATGAGTATATTTTTCTACATCTAGGGTATCACGTAATTGGTGTGACCAATTGCTTCCTTACTAGTTCTTGTTTTAAAAATATACCTAAATAAATTTTAATTTCTAACTTACCAATTGCATACATTTTATTTCAAAAACATTTCGATTGCAATAACATTTTGAAAAAGATGTGCTTTTCTGCACATGAAGCAAAACGTACATAAAAAAAAGGATTCGATATCCTTGGTGAGCTCTGAAAAAGAACAACAGTTGAAAATTACAATTACTTGCCCAAATGCAGGAGTCGTAAAAGTTAATCGAGTGGAAAACTGTCCGTTGAACCAATGCAAGGCAGCACCAATTTATTTGACACAAGATATAAAAAGGATTTAAAGAATACACGGCTTCAGGATTCGAGTCGTTAAGCAAACGTTTTTAAATGCACCATAAGCAGATACCGATTTAAATTCACCTGGCCGAGAAACTGAACCGATGCAACTGCATGAATTTCATGCCGATGGAAATTCATAATCCATTGTTGTCGATGGGCCATTTGTTGTCCTGGTGCACAATCGAGAGCCGTATAAACTTTTATTTTCGCGAATTGGAATCCTTTATTTGAGTGGGTCTCAAATAGCGATAATTGCATCGACCACGAACTGATTGTTTTTAAAATGGTCAGTAAAATTTGATTATTGATATTTTTTTTACCAAATTTGGTTTTGCGTTTTTTACATCTGCAGCAGAAACAATGTCTTTTGTTCTTGAAAACAAAACAAAAATCCTAATGAAAGCATTCATTTCGATGCTATGAAAAAGGAATGCGCACTTGGAATACTGCAAATACGACTTCCCTCTACGTTTAAACTCCAATTGTTAATGCAATTTTACAATTTATGAGAGTGCAGATGCTATCTCGAACGTTTGATAAGCCCACCCACATATTTTGTGATACCTGCCTGGTTTTTGTGTAGATTTTAAGGATAGCAGTTCTGTTGGGAAATTCCCAAATTCAGTGCATGTTCTGTAAAATGACAAATCACCTCCAAAGCCGTTCAACCTGGAATACTAATAGAAATGCATGAAACCGTTATAGGATTAAGAAAAAACCTCTTCCATATTTGTAGCAATATATTACATTACACTGTAATTTCAGTACTTTTCTTTATTGCAAATAGTTACGGTAATTGCTAGAGATATTTGGATAATATAAAAATAAAAATAATAAGTTCCAATTTATTTCAAGTTGCAGCTTTAAAAGAATTTAGCCATTATTTTAAAACCAAATACAAACAAACAGTCATTATACAATACTTATACTTATTAACAAAATTTTGTTCGTCTTTTAAAGATAAATCACAATTTGAATTGTCTTAAAACTGTTTGTTAAATTAACAACAGTACAATATACAGTCCTTTGATTAAGAATAAAGCGATTAACGACTTCAAATATCTTCTGCACTGGTTCAGTATAGAATAATTTCAAGGATTATTCGCATATTTGCAATTACTGAATGTTGACCAAAAACATTTCTGTCAATTTGGAAATTACTTACAATTTCGAAATCTTGCATATTTAACCTGGAATTATATGGAATTCTAGTGGAAATATCAAAATCAGTTTCGTGTAAAAGGATGTCAAAGGATACGACTTTCAGACGTATTTGTTTGTACAAAAATTGTGATGCTCTCGTCATATTGTTCATTGGGTTATTATATAAAAATTAAATAAAGAAAGATATATGTGTGTAACTGTATATACTATATTCACAATCTGTATTACATATAATTAATTATTAATTAAATGCCCTAGGATAATTTTTACCACATTTGAAGACAGAATTAATGTAAAAAGGAATCCTTTTTACTTTTTCGCTACATTAAAATCAAAGAAGTCAAATTTACAAAGTTATATATAATCATAATGTACCTATTTTCATATTCGTATAACATATAATTAAATATTAATGTATACATAGCACATTACTGTATTATTAATAATTTACTGATGAATTAAAAATAGTACTGTAGGTTGTTATAAAGACGTCGCTGAAGTAGAATAATATGTATATAAAACGTGCTGCAGATCGCGTATAGGCACTAGAATACAGAAATGTCGGCACCAAATACATACAATTTATCTTTCATTTGTTCGTAACATTATTACAACTAATATTATAAAAACACTTTTTATAATATTAACAGTATTTAAAATGATTTGATATTTCTGGCGAGCACTCCGTCAGTCCTGGACGATAGCCCGCGGCCGGTAAGTGTATTGTTGACAATGTTGACTTTGAGAGACCTAGACACATCCACGTCTAATGAATCCGTGCGTAGAAATTAGAATGATCTATTATTTATTATTATTTGACAGGGAATTAACGCCGGCGAGGATCAAATTTAGTTCCTACAGCCGGAAATTGTACTAGAGAGGACCAAATTTAGTTCCGTCACATCTCGTTTGATCCGCGCACGCGGAGTTGTTCTCAGAAAATCATTACTCAATTCCTTTTTCATACCCTTGGGAGTGGAATTTTTTTTCAAGTTCAAACTACAAGGTATACTATGTGCAATAGAAAAAGAATGATCGAAATCGGATAACCCAGTACAATGCTGTACGTGGTAAATTCGCGTAATTGGTATAAATACCAGTGGATAAAAACTCAATTTTCCCCTTTTTGGTACCCATGATGTTGGAATTTTTTTCTTTCAAATTTACACGGGACCAAATTGGCGGCGGTACTTATATGCCATAAAAAAAGAATCATCAAAATCGAACTATTCAGTACAAAGTTATGCGGGGTCATACATAAAACTCATTTACTTGAGAACCTCCTCCGTTTTTCGTCGGTCAAAAATGATAAGTATTAAATGAATGATTTTTATTTTTTTCTTATCAAATTTAAAACTGTCGACTTAAGATGGAAACTTCACATTTGCCGATATTCGATATCGTAAAGAAGAAGAAGCCCACTTGACACTTTGTCAAATTAAATGTCACAAATAACAGCTGTTATTGAATAAATAGTTAAATAGTTTTGTGAACATAAACTTAGAAGCCACAAGACATGGCTAAATTCTTAGGTCTTGATAAAGTGGCAAGAATATTCCAAATTATTCGAGAGAGCGGTGGAATACGGAAGGCTTACATGAAGCTTTACAGGTACTTATATAACTAACCTCTGGGAAAGTATGAAAATAAATATCGTTCCAGATTCGATGATTTAAAAATTGGAACTCTGGTAGGCACTGATAAGTACGGCAATAAATACTACGAGAACCCCTATTACTTCTACGGAAGGAACAGATGGGTAGAGTACGCCGACCATGTAAATATGGATTACGACGGGTCGCAAATTCCTGCAGACTGGTTCGGATGGATGCATTACAAAGTATTTGAAAACATTACTTCTCTCAAAGAGGTCACCAATTGATACTCCAAATATTTTCTAGACTGATTTGCCTCCAATAAGAGATGGACAGCGGCCGCAGCATAAGTGGATTGCGGATCATAGTGAAAATTTGTCAGGAACATCAGAGCAATACATGCCCTACACAACTACACCCAATAAGATCGAAGCGTGGGATCCGAAAACAAGCAAAAAAGCTTAAAAAATATCTTGATTCTGAAATAAAATTTAAAATAAAGAGAAATTAGGAAATAAAAATAATGTCATTGTGGTTACCTGAAACATCAAAATATACAAACGCATGATTAGATTACTTCGCAGGATAATTTGAGCGCGAACAGGAATTTAGATTTTAGACTTTTGAGAGGCAAAATGATATTCCGAGTTCCGACCATCTATTATTTCTCATGTGGTTCGTGATAATCCACAACCGTTTTGGGTATAATCACCTGTGTGTGTCCACGGAGAATTTTTGGATTTTTGCTAGTATTAGTAGTCACTAAAGTACCTTTTCTGTGGCAATAAATTATATACAGATAAATTTTTCGTTTTAACGTGATTTTGAGGACAAAATAAAAAATACATAAAAGTACTGCATTCTTGATTCAAGTAAAGTCTATTTGAAAAAGTGAAACTCTTGTGAGGCGGAAAGGAACTCAAATTTTTTTAGAAGAACATAGCAAAACAAAAAAATCCAATCCAAAGAAACAAATTCGGGGCCGGTAGAAATAAGAATGATCTATTAAATTTCTCCAGCCGGAAATTGTACTAGAAAGGAACAAATTCGTGGTGGGGAGAAATTAGAATGATCTGTTATTTCTGTGAACTACAGCCGGAAATTGTACTAGAGAGGAAGAAATTTTTCTCGTCACTCATGTGTGAACTGAACAATTTCTTCAGATTCATTAAAAAAAACTTCAGCTTCGAACCGTTTTCCGGGCTTATTACAAATGGCGTTCAACCAGTCGAAAAAGAGTCTTCTTCTAAACAACTTCAAAAACTTTTAAAATAGTTTTTTATCGTGCTGATTTAAAAAAAAAAATTTAATTCTTTCCAGTAAACTCGAAGTTTAAAGGTTCTTGTCTTGAACAAGAAATATTCTGATACATATTATTATTATTATTACTACTCGAATTTGGGTAGAGCAAAAATATGATGGTGCCATGATTCATTCAAGAAGAAGAAGAAGAATCTATTTCGAAATTAGAAACCCAAACAAGAAATTTCGACGGTACTGTCAATTCATTGAAGACGTTACCGGGTTGTGGCTAAGGCTGTGTGATAGATACATTAAATTTTTAAAATCTCAGGAAATGGAAAGTACGGATAGTAGTGCAGCTGCAACCTTCAGCGATTCTGGGGACTCCACGGAATCCGGGTCCAGCCAAGTGCGTACAGGTACATAAATATCCTGGTGTGAAGGTTTCTTTTAATCCCATGAAAAACACCATCAGATGTAGACACACATGAATACGTAATCCCCACGAAATGTGTTAAAAGTGTTATGGATATGGCTGCTTGGCAGCAATCAGAGGCATACTATGACATCCTCGGCTTTATCAACGGAGTTAGTCTCGCCATCCAAGGGAAAAGGTTGTCATGCACTTGCCCAATGTCTGATAACTTGGTCGGACTTCTGAACGTTTTCACTAAACTGAACGAACTCGTTGATGAAACTCCTCCAGTGGATCAGCCCCAGAGATTCGGGAACCAAGCCTATCAAACATGGTTCAACAAAATGGAACAGGTAGGTCTCGTCATTCTTTAATGCGTAGTCATGACATCATCTTCAACAGAACGCCCACAAATTACTTCTGGAGGCTCTTACGTTGAAGTATGCCAAGCCCCTGCAAGAAATAATCACGTACTTCGTCCAATCATTTGGCAATCAGACTCGCATTGACTATGGCACTGGACATGAATTATCTTTCATAATGTTTATGTGCTGCTTGTTTAAAATTGGAGCTTTGGTTGAGTCTGATAACGTTGCATGCGCTCTGAAGCTCTTCAACACATACCTGACATTCGTCAGGAGACTGCAGATCACATACCGCATGGAGCCAGCCGGTAGTCATGGGGTTTGGAGTCTCGATGACTACCAGTTCGTTCCGTTCATCTGGGGAAGCGCCCAACTTGCTGGTAAAGTAGTGATGCACAACATCTTTCTGCTCTTATTGTGTTATTATAGTGAACAGTCCTTTCGATCCACACAAATTCTTGGATAAGGAGATAATAACCAAGTATGAAAGCGAGTACATATTCATCAGCTGCATAGACCACATCTGCAAGGTGAGAATCCTGTATGATTACGGCTGTACTCACTTTCATTAAACTAATGCAAATTGTGTTCAGGTAAAAACCGGACATTTTGCAGAGCATTCAAATCAACTCTGGAGCATAAGCGCCGTACAATCGTGGTCCAAAATCCACTCTGGACTTGTAAAGATGTTTCAAAAAGAAGTAAGTTCGAAAATTAATACAATATTAAATCAGAGTAATGATAAACTTTGTGCAGATTCTCAGCAAATTTCCAGTGGTCCAACATATTTATTTTGGCTCCTTGATGACTTTCAATCCGGTTAAACCGGGAACTATGCTTCCGGTAGCCCGGCTCGGACCTCTTCCTCCCAGGAGCCAAATGCCACCACCATCGAACATTTCGAAGGAACGAGGTGATGTCTCCAATAAGTGAGCAATAATTGCAAACACTTTTTCGTTGTTACTATTTTATCTATTTGCAAAAGTAAATTGTTTAATGAAAGTTCGATGTTCGTGGAATTTTTAACCGTATAAGAGACAATATTGTAAAATACTTCTCAATTTCTGAATTTAGTTTAAGATCATTGCTGTAGGATATTATTTTTTTGTACATCCAATTTCCGTTATTGACAAATTTCACTTTATAGATTTTGAGCTTTTAAAAAAAAGAAATGTTATTTTTAGAAAAAATAAAATATTGTATTTCAAAATGAACAATTCTTCATGATCTTTCTATTGCAATTTTCCAACTTCAAGTCTTTTTCGACACCTTGGCTGGCATTTTGGGACCTCCTCTTTTCCTCTTCTGCGCAGTCGCAGGCGGATTACTTTTATTTAGAGATCCTGCTCTAACTTGCTTGTTTACTTCATAAGCTTTTGCCATTTTAGAAATATTTTCTTTATGTACAGTTTCATGGATGACAATCCTATGAGGGTAATCTTTGCCAAGGACACACCCGTATTCCTTCTGTGAAGCAAGAGACACCTTCCAAGGTTCGTAAATTGCTCCCGCAGGAAACTTCTTCAACTCCGGCACATACTTTCTGATATAGTTTCCCTGAGGATCGGTTTTCTTCCCAAATGCTACTGGACTGTACACTCTGAAGTACTGATGAAAGAACGCTGAAGCCGATAACCACATCCAATTGCCTGCGTTGAGAGCCCAGTCAGCGTCCAGCAGCAGCTCTTCGAATACTTTTTGGCCTTCTTCCCACGAAATCCAAAGATCACCGCGAGTGAGAAAACACGCTACGGCATGTCTGGCTAGATGATGGATCCACCCCTCTTGCCGCAATTGTCTCATTATAGCGTCTATGAAAGGATATCCAGTTCGTCCGTGAGTCCACGCAGCCAAGTGCTCGTCGTTCTGCGTCCATGGAATTTGGTAGCAAATAGAGTTCCCAAACATGCGGTCGAAATTTGGCTCGCCGGCAGCTGCAGCGTAATAGAATTCCCTCCACAGTAATTGACCCTCAAGGGAAACCGGTGGCTTTGAGTGCTTCGGATGTCTTTTGAGGATTTCCCTCACTTCTTTGAAGAGTAATCTTGAACTGAGGCATCCGAATTTCAAGTATGGACTTAAGACTGTTGTGCTCGGGTCTAAGGAGTTCGGGGAGGTGTTCGGTTTCTCAAAGTTGCAAATCCACTGAGTCTTCTTTAAGTACGTTTTCATCCGTTCCAATGCTACCGACTCGCCTCCAGGATATTTGTTTGGACCTAAAGATGAACTGTCTGCCACCAGTTCCTCCAGCGATGGTGCATCGTAGCAATTAGGATTCGCCTTTTCCATGCTATCCTCCGGAGGTGCCGATTCAGCAGGAAGCTTTGGAGGACATGGCACTGGTTCCGGTACTGGGAATTTTTCTACAATCGACAAGAATTTTTGGTATTGTAATACAGGGTTCCCATCGTTCATGTCCAGCACTCTGTATGGATTGTAAATGGTGTGAGAGTCCTCTTGAATGACTGTGACTCCGCATTCCTTTGCTAGATCTACAAGCATTTTATCCCGCTTCAAGGCGTAAGGCTCAATGTCTGATTCGAAAGTGAGCAAGGACACGTTCCATTCCTTGAAAATTCTAGGGAACACATCTTTTGGATGTCCTCTCACGACATATAGGCGGGAATTAATGTTCAATAGATTTTCGTGTAGCTGCATTAGGGTTTGTTGAAGAAACCGGAAGCGATTTTGACCGACATTCATCCACTTTACGATTCCAGGATCCAGGATGAAAATCGGACGAAAAACACAATTTCCTGAATCAGAAGCAACCACATCACTAGCCTTACTTAAAGCAGGATTATCGTGCACGCGTAGACCCTTGCGAAACCAATGTACTACTGTCTTTTGAGTGCTCATTATTGAAAATAGTACAATTTAATCTAACCGCTAAATTTATATAAATAGAGAATTTCGGTGACAGTACAGTCAGTATCAAAACACCATTGATTTAGCAGAAAAATGAAAAAGAGAAAGGAAGAACGTCTGAACTCTAAAGTAATTTCAAACATAAATAAAATTAATAAGAATTAGCAGTATTAGCTTATTTTTATGTTGAATGTACCAAAAATATGCAAATTTCATTATAAATTGGCAAAATAACTGAAACTTTGACGCAAAATTAGATGAGCAAGGACGCATGCTTTAGTGGAGAATCAAACCTGAAAAATTGTGTTTGCGTCACAAATTACCATAGTGACAGTGACAGTGATTTAAAAGTTAAAATAGTTAAAACATCGTCGTTATTTTTTGGAATTTGGTGAGGATATTTTTAATTTTTCCAAAAACTGTAAGCATTCCGTGGCTTCTTCCATCGCAACTTTGTTTCCCAATTTTGTGGCTAACTTTTTGGCCGTTTCACACCAATTTTGAGCAACAGAATAAGAATTTTTTAGAGCAAATATTTGACCCACTTTCACAACGTACAAAGGTAATTCCTTGTTTCCTGTAGATTCCCTGTTGCATAGCTCGATTGCTTCGTACAGGTATTGAAGGGCGGTATCGTAACTCTGTAAGAAGTTTCGTTCCAAAAACGAATAAAATATTCAAATTTGTTCATTTACCTTCAGAACCGTATCAATTTCTGCATTGTGGAATAAGACTACCATTTTTTGGGTAGGGACAATCAAAGAACACGAACCCATGTTATCCAATGTTTTCTTCATGTACGTTTTAGCTTTGTTGAATTCTGCTCTATCCATCAAAAATTTACCATACCAAAAAAGCGAATTGAGATATACCAAAGTGGTTTGATCATCTGAGGTTTCACTATTTTTTAGTTTCTCTTCCTGAGCACTGATGCAGGTCTGGAAGCCAATGTCGGCAAGTTGATTATTCCCGACACTTTGGTAAATTCGAGCTAACTTCAATTTGAACTTCACAATCGTGTTGTGATCCTCGGCAAATCCTAATTGAATCAGTTTTTCAATCGCGTCTGCGAGAATATTTTCAGCTTCTGTGGGGTTCCCCTCGCGTAAAGATATGCTGGCTAACAATTCATACACTGAAGAGATGTTGCCGAATACATTTGTGTCTTTGGCGATCTTTAATGCTTCTTTGAGCTTCAATTTTGCGTCGTCTAAATTCTCCTTCAAGATCATTTTTTCTGCTTCTATCACAATGTCTGTAATATGTTTAGCTACATCGTAATTGCTCATGTAATTTCTCCTCCTGTCTAATAATAAAAGTCCCAGGATGGATGACAGCTGTGCTACTGTAATGGGGTTGATGAAATTATTAACATCCTTCGGGATTTCCGGAGGCGGTTGCACAGGACACATCCAGAATTGCTGCCATTTGAACGGAGTGCCACATTTTATTTTTTTTCTAAAGAGATTGAATGAATTTCTTGCCCAAACATTAAAAATACTTAAAAATTTTGACATAATTTTTAGGTAAAATTTTAAAACAGAAAATTTTGACGAAAATTTTTTTTGTTGTTATAAATTTCGACAGGAATTGGTTTTGTTACTGTGATGTATTTATATTTGTAAAACATATATTGGTATATAATTCTATCAGTTTTCTTATATTTGTTAAAATTTTTAGTGTTTAAATTTTTTCAGGATAAAAAAAATTGAACAAGCGTTTTTCAATAAGAATAAAATTATAAATAAATATATAATTATCTGAAGAAGTTTTACGTTATCTCCTTACGAAATTGTAAATATAGACAACCAGTGTTCTTTTATGTAAAATTAACCATCTTCAAGAAAAAAACACGGAATAGAATGAAATGCAGAAAATGTGCTTGTAATGTAATTATTCCTTTATTTAGACTCCATAAATACCATATACTAATTAGCACATTCTACAAATAGAGGAAGCTTGATTACTTATGTATATAAATATATATGCATATGCAATTGTGTATATAAATATTTTCATTTTATTTATCAATAAATAAATATTTGTTTAGCTTATAGAAACATTTAGGTACATATGGACATAGAAAATTCACCCTAAAAATAGACATTTTGGTTTACGCAAACTTTTGCAGTACCTGCGTGGAGCGAGCATCACAGGATGCAGGACTCTCACCGCTGTTTGGGTGAAGGATCAATGTACTTTAGCTATCATTTCAGTACACGTAGAAGATAGATATCCCGTTAATTCCATCTAAATTGAATTTAATATTGGTCTGCTTGTTTTCATGGTCGTTTCAAATCCGTCAAAGGAATCCACTGTGCTGTTGCCGTCTTTGTTCGGAACATTTCATCGAAGAACGCTTTATCCTCAGGTCGAACTTCTGTCGAATGTCCTATAACTGTGCGACCAAGGACTTCATTTGATCCTGCAACAAGCAGTTTTGTGAAACTATGTACCTATACCGTTAATCTCTGTTGACCTAGTTACCTAATAAGCTGTCATGCACAACTAAAAACTGAATTACACAAGTTTTAAGGACATCCTTTGCCACGTCGAATGTCAGAGCTTCATTGAAAACTGGATTCACAGAGTTCCTTATCACCGTAGTTTTGCGTTTCTTTACTTTCTTTCCTCTGCACAATAGAGTGACTTTAACGTATGGATCAGATGAATTCCTGGAATCGTCCACCACCCTTAAATTTCTTGCCTTAATTACCACCACTGTTAAGCGTTCAGCAGACGGCAGGAAGGACAGTGAGATCATTAGGTCGCCCAGCTCGATCTTAGCGTCCTAATGCAGATCAAATAAATTAAAATGATTTTATCTAATGAAATATGAATTTCTACTTGTTCGGCACATCCCCCAAGCGACTTCCAAATGTCGACCTTATCTGAGAGGTCCAAACTCCCTATCGGGATTTGAGTTCCTCCAATACAAACGTGACGTGAATATGCGTCAAAGTCATACATCAAAATTTCAATAGTGCGTTTTCCAATGAGCGCTGGATGCTCTTCAAAAACGAAGTCCTCATTAAAAACTGAAACGATTTGTTTAAACAATTATATCGTTTTTGTACTGAATAATAAAACCTGGATTCAGGGTTTTTTTATGAATTCGAGTTTGCCAAATATTTTTCTTGTCCGGCAGCAAACGTATTTTAGCATAAGGATCTGCTGTTCCACTGAAGTCCCGCGCTTGTAGGTCCTGAGCCTTGAACATTTGTTTATGTTAGTAAAACTGTTCTACAGTCATTTTTTTATACAATACCTCGATTAATCTTATAGTCAAAATTCCAGCAATTGCATCATATAAAACACAGACATGTATTGATCCCCTCATTTCTTCATTGGTTTGTGGAGGTCCTTTTGGAGTGTCCTCCTTTAAAATTCAGAAGGAGACATATGTATATTATTGTATCAAAATAAACTGTATCTCGTAACCTTTTGAAAATCATACAATAAAAATCTTCAAGAAAAAGGGTTGTATTCGTATTCGAATTGTTGTCTATTAATGTGATTAAATTCAGGGACTACGAAAATAAAGGAAAACCATTTATCTTAACTGACTTATATACCTACAAATAAAATAAAAGTATAACTATTGATGAGGTGAAAATGAACGTCATAAATTTCACGCATTAGTTCACTTTTTGACTAATTAATCGAAAGATTTATCGCTAAATCCTTTTCTTTTCAATTTGCTCTTCCAAAATAATAGGATTACTATTTCAGATGCTTCCCGAATCCCGTGTGTATTTAATTTAATTTTCAGTCCATTATCTAGTGAAATACTAGCAACAGTAAATCCCTAAATTATTATATTATGGATTACGGCGGTATTCTCACTGACAGGGATGAGTGAACAGGACATGACAACCGTTTCGAAGTGATTAATATAATTCAAGATAATCTCATCTATATTCGTTTGGTCACTAATGAAACAACTAACAAGGATACAAAACTTACGGTTTGATACAGGGACATATCAATTTTTGTGAAGTCCAATTTAGCGTGCATGGAGGACACTTTCGGGCGAATCGGATTCATTGCCAAGACCATGTGTTTTTCAGATCGGGCAATGGGGATGTTATTGGAGCTAGTTGATAAAGCTACAGATCGATTACTCCCAGTTGGGGATGTTGGAGTTGCTGGCGGCGATTCATCTGAAATACGTTGAAAACATTTTATTTATGCAAATGCATTCATTACAATAAGTCACTTTTATACGTTTTGATTTCTTTGAAATGTTTTTAACCTTTCATGTTTACATTTTACGACATACACACTAAAAACGAATTAATTAGAAAATAATAATAAGAACGTTTCCTGCACGTATTAAATAATCGAAGGCATTCAGATATTCACTTGACCAAGAGCTATTCCTAATACAACAATACCAATCAATTACGACCACTTAACTACTATTTAAATATTTAATACACAGAGAACCGGCAATAACCACTTTATCGTTAATAAACCAATCTTAATTAATTCCACCACAAACTATAGAACGTTGCAGGACACAAACCGTGCCATGTAGAAGTCGTTAGCAGTATTACTGGAGTCGAATCGAAGGCAATCCACACTGCGCTCGTGGAAGCGCTAATGGAGTGGGATTGACTGAATATCACGAGCATTACAAGCATCAGATTTGAACTTGCTTCGGAGGACATGGATGACGTCTTAACGGACGAAAGAGGACAGCATCGGAAATGAGCGAGATTGTTCACAGGAAAATGGTTTCACAGCTGTAAGCTTGTGATGGTAATGTTTGTCTCGTCATATCCGGCTTACTGTCCACAATGGACAACCAGGAAACACATTTCTACCGAGCCTTAAGGTGGAGGAATTCTGTTGGTTTTTCGGAATCATGTTGTCAACAATAGGTCATAAGGTGAAAATCGAGGGGTGGATTTGTTGGTTTGTAATCAATACCAACTTTTAGTCAATCTGGATGCCGTTACTATTTTGGCATTAAGAGAATTCCATTAATCTGAATATCAAAACTAAATAGTTTCTATAGATCTTAACACAATCTACCAAAGAAATAATAATTTTTCAATAATAAGAACTCCAAGAAGATTGCTTTTGTTACTTAAATATTTAATTCAAATATTTTTCACGTTATTTTGAAAACTATGTGTATTCTGGAATTTGTTAAAAAAATTCGAACTTAATTTTTTTTTTGCATAGTAATATAATTAATTAAACAAATTCCCTGATCCCCTCAGTAATTAATCTTGTAGCATGAATTCCATAACTGAAAACTTTTCTTATTTCTCATTATTAGATCCTTTAAGAAAGCTTTTATTCAAATGACGACGATTAACTCAACTTCATAGTATGCATTGCAGGCTGACACATTAAACTTCTGCACTAGAAATTAAAACAACAATGGCGGATGACGCCCATCTGATAGTGCTGATGCCTTCGCTGGAATACAGAGTCCTTAATTTATCTAATGGAATAGTCACAGAACAATTCAATATTCAACAAGTATCCGCACGTTGGGAGAATGCTTCCGACAGCATTGCCGAGAACGACTGGATTAATGCATATCCTTTAGAGGAAAAGGACTCTTAGCAGTAATGAGTCCATCAAGGAAGTTCAGATTTTAATTTGTGAAAAGGATTACGAGGATACGGGTTAATTAGGTTTTTAAATTGCATTGTCGATATTACAAAAGCCGCAATTAGATTTGCAAGCGTGATTACTTGCGTAGCCAATTTACGAGTTGGTGTAGAAACAATAAACAGAAGAATTTACGTTGAGGAAGGGACAAGTGTTTTTTATAGATTTAGTATAATTAATGTTATCTACCCAAAAATGATAAGGTTTTATTGAAATTAGTTCTAACCTGAAACGTGATTTCCTCCCTGACTTGTAGGTCTTGGTGGCACCCAAAATGTTGGATCATCATTCAAGGACGTTGGGCTTGCATTACCTTTGGTTATCGACCTGGAACTTTCACTGATGTTGTCAACGTTGTAATTCATTGATCCACCCACCAAGGCTTCTCTGCTGTAGAAGGACATTTTAAATTTATTTTAATACCATATATCCCAATTATAAATTAATTTTATATCGGTTAAGTACAAAAGTTGAAGCGGATTTTGGAAATGTTTATACAATAATGACAACCCACCTTTGAACCATTTCTTCAGCTTCTGAAGCCGCCTCCAGCAAATTCTTCTCGAACCAATTCAACCTATACTTTTTGGAGCAGGTGATATAGAGGATCACACCAACCAAGGACACTAGCACGAATGATATGGTTGCAAACAGGGCAATTTGCGACAGAGAAATTTCGTCCTTTTTTATAATGACATCCATTGTTGCAGCTATCTCCGCAGCTCCTGAAATATTACAATGGTTCTTCTGAAACTGAAGCTTTTGACACGGTATTGTAATAAATTTTCTAATTAACCACTACAAAGAGATTTTAAGTGTCGTTCTCGAAATATTAATTGAAATTAGAAGAAGTGGGTTACACTCGAAACCGAGTCCTGTTGTTGCACACCAACAATAACATACTCATCTGGCAATTAGTCGGGAAACTGGAATACTTATAACTTGCTGGGTGATAATTAATTAATCCTACAATCAGTTGCTTGTGCCTAATTAGGTAAATATGTGTGCGTGAGAATGTGTGGCAATCATTAAAATTGACGAAAAGGGATCTGAATAGGAACAATAAGGGAAAACAGAGTCTTTGAAGTTGACTTAAATACTGTTGTTTTGGTTATATTATTTTAATGTTGTTAGATGATTATTTGCTGTTAAATTATTAGAAACATTGTTTTGATTAAGGCTTAAAGATTCATTTAAAATTCAGTTTGTGGAAATCTCTTGATTAAAGTACCTATTTAAGAAGAATCGCACTGAAAATAAAACAAATTTTAATTGATTCAAACACGTTTTTTTAATTACAAGTTTTGTGTCATCCACTCACGCTTCCAACCGCTGAATACAAATAATTTCATTATAAGAAAAATTTCCGTCAAAAAATACAACTTCCTGTACTTATACCTATACTATCTCTGTTTTTAAGGTCTCCTTACATTTGGGATTCTCCTCGGTTATATGCAAATTCCATGAATAAATAAAAAAACAAAAGTACGTACTGTGCTCTTTTTTGGTTGAAATAAACAAATTTATTATACAAAGTCATTCAAAAGTGTTTTGAAACAACTTTTTACATAACCCAGGATCTTGTTTCATTCCAATGATGTCGAAAGTAAAATGCTTAATGAAACAAATTACTTTGGAGTGGGAGTCAATATTTGTCAGGAAAGATGCCCATAAGAAACAATGTTTCGGGGAATTCATTAAGAAAGGAGCCACGTTTAATTAAACATTTACCACGCCAACGAGGACCGTAATTTTACAGCCTCCCCCGGAAATCAGTTACTGTTGCTTTTCCATGAAGTTTTTCTGGCTAGCATTCTGCCTCGGCGAAGGATGAGCTTTGCGGCATTCGGTAAGTTCTTAAGACAGCCTGACAAGGGACACGGAAATGCACTCGTCACATTAGAGAACTGATTACAGCCATTGATTTTTTTGTCAGCTTGTTTAATTAATGATTAATTTCAGAAATCGACATCGAAGAGTGAAAGAAAAAACATATCTCTTCTAAAGTAGGTAAACATTTTTTTTTTAGTAGATTCAGACTTTGTAACAATAAATAAAGTCAAATATATTGATTTGCCCATTCAAACATTTACAAACTGCTGAGAAAACAATCTTAAGGACCTTGTTTTATAACATATCGTACACAATTTATTTTTGCAGGACTTGCTCCTTGCTCATGGCGTGCAGTTCGGTATTCAAGTTTAAAGTTGCTGTTTGCAGCTCTGTGAAACCCATTCATGCCCAACCACAATTTTCATCTTGACTGCGAAGGACTGGGAAATGGGAATACAGTCGCATTTCCCAGAGCAATAAAATCCACCACTAGCAATTGCCAGCTGCAAGTTCTGACATTAGATAAATTGCAGTTCTTTAAAGTTCTCCAGTCATTCCATTTATAATACTTCCATATTCCTAAAGAACTTTTATTATTGTTTTGTTGTTCACTTAATAAATGAAATTTTTGAAGGATTGAAATAAAATCTTGTTTGTTCCAATTTACTTTGATGTGCTTAAAAAATGTCCAATATAATTTACTAAAAATGTGTCTTTATGCCAACAAATAATTTAAATGTGAAATAAAATCTTTGAATTCAATTAAACAGTTTTAGAGCAGAAGAATTCATTGATTTGAATAGACATTTTTAATAACCAACACTTTGATTTTAATGTTTTGTATCTGGGGTAGGTACCTACGCAATTTTTAAAATTGTGCACTAAAATTCTGGCATAAAACATCTCGGCAATTATTTTTTACACCAACTGTTTTTTAAATATCTCATAAAACACACTGCACAGACTCAATTGCTGTACTTTTAAATACATTTTAAAGTTCACTTTATGTTTTCCACTTTTCTTCGAACGTAAAACGGTGTATTTATATGTTAACAACGAAACAAGGATTCGTTTAGAAATTGAAAGAAGTTCTACACGGCAATAACTAAAAATTATATTTAATTTGCAAAGAACTTTAGTGATTTTTCAAACATATTTTCAAAGTTTAGAACAAATAACTAAGATAAATTAATGTGACCTGTTATTTTTTGTATTTGTCCAAAAGAAAAGTGAAAAGTTTTTGAAATTTCCTCTATTTCGAAGAAAACCTTTAACCTGTCTGTTTTCTGAAAGAATTCTAATGATGGTACTTAGCTATATAAAAGATGCAAAGGATGAATTCTCAGATATGTCATCTCTATTATAATACTTCCACTATTTCAAACAATGTCAACTAAAAAAATTTCTGTCCCTGAAGGTAAGCGATGTCATTAAAAAATAAGCGAAATTCTTTGAAAGTACTTAACGTGAAAGAAGAACGTCTCAAATCCTCTCCATGATGTCCTTCACCCTAGAAAACAATTTACTTAATTTTTGGAACATAATTAGAATTTTTACCGGAAGGAAAGTTCATTTAAATTTAGGACTTCTCATCCAGTGTAGGATTTGTGGACGTTGTAAAAAGAATTTGAAATAATTGCACAGTCAATGTTGATTCTAAATGTAGAAGGTTAAGCGAATACTAAAGCACATCCCTCTGGAATCGTTCTACATTTGTCAGGGGGACAGTACTAAAAGTCGAGCCAGGACTGGACGAGAAGGAGTCTCAGACTACATCCATGTAAAATAAAATAGAACACAAGAACCCACTTAAAATAGCTGGACGAAATTCTTTAATTTTATTCGGTAGAATTTCGCTCTTTTAATGGGTGTAATGAACTAAGAAGAGCTGGTTCCAACTTTAAGTATGTTCAATTAATTTATTTAAACATTTTGATGTAAGAACTCTTTGAAAAATATGAAACATTACTTTTATGTTTTTTATAAATAAACATTTTATTTGTGTTTAAATATGATTATTATTAATAAAAACGTTCCTTATACATAGCAATTAAATTTCATTTGTTTTAAAATTTGTTATTGTTTTTTGCATGTATATTGCACATCAAAATCTAGTTTAATTTATTTGCAAAAATTACGTTAATATAAATGTTTTCGAGTTGCATATTTAACATTTCATTCCTTTTTGTATTCAAAATTTTTGCTACCGCAATTAGGGCGGTAAATTTCATGAAAAACATTTTCTGAAGGACTTGTTTCACCATTGAATTGAATACTTGTTTAAAAATGAATTTTTGACAGAGGGATAATTCTTTTTAAAAGTTTTTGGACGACTTTTGCACGAAAAAGCAGGAAACTCTGCCTAAAACTCCAATGTGAAAAACGAAATCTGCTGGGCTAAAAGCATTTTTATTGAGTTAAACATGAGTAAAGGATCTACTTCCGGATTTGATTACATTCGTCGAAGTTGCATGGATAGAATATCGAATTAGATCCTGGTGAAAAGAGCGTTATTTGGTTCTTGTTAGCCGGAATAGACTCTGGAATGTATGCTTTGTTACGGAATTTTTTTGATAGAAAACCTTTTCCTGGAAATTAAAAAATTCCATTCCTTTACTGATATTCGGAGTAATGTGAGTGCACAAGAAAATTGAGACCTGAAAGTGAACAGACATGAAAAATAGATATAGCAGACATTCCCACGCTTTCACGAGCTATTTTACTCAAAATTGATCCATGGAAAATGAAGTTTTCCCGTTATACCTCCTTGTCTTCTTCTTTTCAATTACTTTCTCATTAATCACTTTCTATACTCAACTGAACAGAATCCTTAAAATTTAAATAGCAAAGGCTAATTTCAACATTATGAAATTGAGTTAGAGTTTTCAAACGCTTACAAAGTTACCAAACGACAAAAGAAATTTAATTTATCAATCAAAGGCTCAGGAACTTTCTTTGTTCAAATTTGTGTCAAAAAACTTCTTTTGCAGCTTTACTTTTGCGACTTTTTATTAACATTATTAATTTCAAAATAATTTGAAATCCGTTTTCTATTATTTTGTTTTTTTCGCAATAAAGCTTTCATAAATAATTAATTTAACGTTTTCAAATTTCAAATTGCCCATCCAAAATGATATGATTACCGTTAGTCGCCATTGTTGAGCAATTGAATGAATTCAAAAAAAAAGCTTTTGGGTTTCTAAAGGAGATTAATGATTATATTGTTCCTTGTATACGCTTGATTTTGTTTATAATGAATGACAAATTTCTGTTTCGTTTCAGACTTGAAGTATTGTTCTAAATTTCTTCCTCTAAATAAAGTGGAACCGGAGCCACCTCTGTTTATGACAATAGAAGATAAACAGTTTTTATATTTTAAAAAAAAATTGTATTATATAATATACATAAGTCAAATTGTACTTCTGCTATAAAATGTGAAATTCTTTTTAGTTATAATTATATAAAAAAAAGTTTTTACTTCGTCAATGTTACTTTATCCACGAACAATGTGACGAGGAAGCAGTTGGATTTTAAGTACCGCAAGAAAAAAGAGAAGTTCAAGGGGGCGAAAATCAAATTATCACAACTTTGAAGATTTTTTTTCATCCATTTTGTGTGAAAGATTACACTTCATGCTTGCGGACAAATTATTGGATTAAGTCGGGCTGAAGATCATCCCACAAGGGACAACTTTAACTGAAAAAGGATATTTCTACTGCAATTTTTGTGTACTTTTTAAACTAGAACTTTAATCTTAAATACAATACCTAACTTTTGCCCAAAATGAAATTTCGTTTCGTTCTGGCTGGAATTGTCTTTCGATATAGTTTGTCACGTATTTGAATGAGCTGAAGGAATAAACTTCTGTCTGGTGGTAGTGATAATTTCCATTGAGGATTTATTAATCTAGAAAACGCTTCCTTTTTTTCCAGATATCCTCATTGATACATACAGTATACTTTTTCAATTAGGACCCATTCGATACAACATTGCTTTGTCCTTTGGGCCCTTAGAGACTTTACACATATATTAAAGCTATTGCTACAATAAGGGAGTATGTGTGTATGAAAAGCGTCCTCGTCCTTGATGAGGGGAGTAGAAAATTAATAAAGTAATTTTCCCAGCTACACTAAATAAGATACGTCTAGCCCATTACTCGCCTTTCTGGCGCCATTTCTCTTTAAAGAATCTTCAGTACTTGCTATACAATACATCCTTTGCCTTATGAACATTGTTATTTTCGATGTTGTTGGTGGTACTTTCGGAACAAATGACATTTTTATTATGGCTCTCAATGTGAAACGCGCTGTTAGCTTTATGCTTTGCTAAGCTTTTTTCTAATTTTAATTTAATTATTATTAAATAATAAATACACATATTGTCACAAATTGATATTCCAGGCCGATTTGTTTCATTGAAAAATTGTCTACACTTTAAAAGCGCACGAAGGAAAATTTAAAATTGTAGGTACATTTTAGTATTAATAATCTTAAATTACCATTCATGTCAGATGAGAAATTTCAGATATTGATCCTTCTTTCTCAACTCAGCAAAATTCTATAGCATTTTCAAACGCAGTTGATTATTAATTGATGATCATACTTGCGGTAATCTATTGGAATTACGTAGTCATCTCCATTACCCAATCGAACTTCGACACAATAAATTGAAATGGAATTTCCCATTGTGTTTTATTATTCACATTGAATCGTATTAACATTCTAGTCTTGGGCTCGTTCTTTTATTGCTGAAAAATCGATACGCAAAAGTGAATCGTCAAATTGATGGTATCTTGACCGCAACAAGTGGAATCCTTCGTCCATAATCGAATTGGCCTTCCTCTGAAACAAGGAGCTGCTATTAAAGTAGACAAATCACGTTTTCGTGGCACATGATTATTGGAACTGGGTTGACTTTTCTTCGTGAGCTTACGTGAACGTGGGTTCCTTGTTAAACAATAATGCTTTGTGCTACTAACAATGGTAGTACAGATGTGTATTCGGCGAGCACATAAAAGAGGATAAACGTCTTGTTTTGTTTCCATTTATACGTAGAGAAGATTTGTGCAAAGCGAATCCTGAGCAAATATCCAATTTGTATACCAATGAAATACTTTATAGCTTTTTTCAAAAGTCAAACACGTAAAAATTTAGACAAATCAGATTTCCGAATCACATCAATCCTTTTTGGTATGGAAATACAAAAGGCAGTTCACAAGAAGAAATGTGTGTCGAACTTTGAACATATGTACTCAATTGTGCAAATGTGGTTAAATTAATAAAAGGAGAAACCTACAAAATTTAATTTTTTTCTGAATTTCTTCTGAAAATAAGCAGAATGCACTTTTCTTATTTTAGTAATAAATCGTTTCTTTTATCAAAAATAAATTAACGGTCGAGTCATGTATTTACTTAATTTTGTTTTTTTATGTACGATGATCAAAGGAATTCTGATCAATTTTCCCTGATTTTATTTCGTATTTGCAACAAATTTGAAAAGCGATTTCTCAAATGATTATTTTATTCCGAAATCAAATTTTGAATAATAGATTTTTGATAAAGTTTTAATGTTATTTGTCATTTAAAGCCTGATATCAAATATGTACGAACCAATCCCTCGCCCCTTGTCATGTGCGAATAAGATGTTCATTAATGTCATGCCGGATCAATTTGCAAATGTATTTGAAATCGAACAGTTCTAGATTTCATGTCCTTTGAAGCTGTACTTAAAGGTCAAATAAAATAATTTTTTAAATATTAGAATATCTGTGCGTATTTCGTTTCCAGAGGACTATCACAAGATCAGTAATATTTGAATCGGAAAATAATCAATTTTAAAATGGTGTTTGCATATTCCTGAGTAGGATCTGTTTCCTTTCCCACATTGTTTTCGAATCGAAGGGAGATAAACAAGTGGTTGTTGTAATCTATGGTGAACGAATCTCTTCCATCATCTGCTGTTGTTTGCATAAAAATATAATCTAAATTTCTTGTTTTTTGTAGGGAAAGTGTTTCCTATTGAGGACTGCAAAAGTACACTCAACCCATTTGATGTGATTCGAGCATTTGAGTTAACGATTTCGCAGATGATTGAAACAGCTTCTGGAAATGTTTGAAAGAAACAATTGAGAAAATTTAATCTTTCGAGGAACACCATTAAAATTATTTGAATTTCACAAAAAGTCATAAGGAAAAATATAGAAAAAACAGTAGGTACCTACTCAAAATTTATCAGGAGCTTAGTAGCTAGTAGATAAGTTCTTATGTAAAAAAAATAAAAATAAAAATATTTAAAAAAAACGAATAGAACTTTTTTTCGTGCAGCAAATATTTATTTTTAAATTATTTAGGAATTCTACTCACATTTTCCAAGAGAATGGGGGCGCAATTAAGCCAAGGCGAAGATGAATTTTCCGGGTTAATTTGTATAAGGAACTAGGGAAGTTTTTTTTCTACGCGGCTGCACCTTTAAAGGTGAAACGCTAGTTTTTAAATTAACGTTCCACCAGAAAATATGTTTTTGTGTGTAAATCATCATGTTCGATTAAAATCCAAAAAATAAAACAAAAATGAGTCCACATGTTTCAACTTTGCTTCTTTAAAGGAGTAGTTTTGCAATAAAAGACAGGACAGCGGGTTCTTTCCAAACAAAAACAAAATATTTACAAAAATTGCAGAAAATAGTACTCAAACCGTATTTTCTTGTAATTGGTGTCAACTGTCTATGTAAATTTTTTTTATTAACAATATAAAAATCCACAGACTTGGAAATAAGTTGTGTAAGTATAGTAGTAATCCGTTTCCGTGTTATATTGAAATGCAACGTTCTTTTTACTACAAGACATAGATTTAGATATGTTTTCTAGTGCCTATCAGTATCCAATATAATGTTTATGCGTCTAGCAAAAGAAATATTTAACAAATAAATTTCTAGAAATGTATACATTCCATTTAAGAATTCCGAACTATTGAGCACAATACGAAGTCAATCAAACAATACAAATGCTCAAAACCTACTTAAAGGATCTGCTGCGTCATGGAGAAAAAGGAAATTGATGACTAGAAGCTTCCGTAATAGAGTCCTTAGTGCAAATAGCTGGTAAAACAAATCGAGTTTATTTGTTCACAAAAATAGTTCACTATTTTTGCCATCAGAAGTCACTGAAATCAAACTAATTATTTTTTGCAGATGGCCGAGAAGGCGCAGAATAAGCTGTCGCCATAAGTCCAAGAACCTGCCATTCCCTAGGGACAGGACATGTGTTCTTTGTTTCACTACAGAATATAAATTATTATCCTGAGTGAAAAGCGACGGGAGTTGTACTAGTCAGTAGTCGTTTCAAAGACCGATAATGTTGATACGTGAGAGTCCGTTTTTTCCGAAAGGAACGTAAATTTTCACACTTTGTGCGATTCAAAAGAAATTTACTAAATACATATTTTCTTCAAGGTCCTTTGCAATTCAATTGATGATAAAAAATCCTTTTCGAATTGTAGGTACATAGTTTCACAAACTCGCAAAACACGAAGCTCTGACAGCTTTGAAAAGGATTTGACATCCATTCTTGTGTCCAAATGAAAATCGATCCAACTTCGAGGCGCGTGGAAGAAGGGTTTATACAATGACGCTTGACTTTTAAAAATGTCACTTCAGTGAGTTCGCTAAGGGTTGATTCACATTTCACTAAAGTTAATTGGGTGTTTTGCTAAGTGGAAGGATGCAATCGTGGAAAGTTTTTCCAGTGCTATCGTCGTACACAAATCAGGAGCACTGCTGTAAATGTCTGAAGCGATCGGCGTTAAAATCTTGATGTCGTTCGTTTGACAAAGCTGTTTGAGAACCCCGAGGAACCTTGATTTATATTTATTTGCCAAGAATTTTTGAGTAAATGGAACTCAAAATTATAAGGACTTTTGCTTCCATATTATTTTAACTCCACAAACATTTGTTTGATCTTTCACGTCCTTTGAACAGAGTCACGATTTGATTTCTGTTTGAGAGTTGAACTTATTTTAAAGTATACTCAATTATCTCAATTTGTTTCCACAAAAATAACTCTGTCGAAAATGTTGTAGAAGAGTATATTATTGTGAGCAGTAAAAGGTAAATTTTGCTCGAAACCGTTGTGTTTTAAATTATGCTCGTACATGAACACATACCATAGAAAATACTGAATAAACGGAAAATTGCTTAAAACATTTTTCGTTTCGGTTGAAGTTTTCATTCACTTACGAAATTTTAAATACAGAAAAAATACTTCTGCTTATCATTTTCAACTTGTGTTTTGTTAGCAAACATTGTTGTCAATTTTTAGCTGTACACAATGCACTAAAAGCACACGCCCCAAATTTAACATTCATTGAAATTGTTCATGAAAACGAATTAATTTAATTTCATGTATATTATTATAATTTAATATTAATACTTTTGAAAATTGTGAAGTACTTTAAATAATACTGAAAAAACTTAATTATAGTTCCAGTAGTATCCTCTGCAGTCTGCACTCGGAAGGGACATATCTTATGCATATATTCCCCTTTTAATGTGTTGCATAATTGAAAAACAGAAATCCATTCGAGTGAGGTTTCTTAAAGTCACCAGCATGAGCATCCCCTGAGAATCCCTATTATGTGCGAACGCTTTCAAGTAGCATGAGCATGAAGGATATTTTATAGTCTGGAAAGTTTATTTACACGATAAATTGTAAACTTCTTCAGAAAGAGAAATAAGGCTTAGGTATATATTATTTAGTCTGAGTTGATGAACTTTCTTGTGATGTTTCGATTCATAAAGTCCTTTCGTTTGGGTATGGTTCACACAATAAATATTGAATATTCTAGTTCATAAGTATTGGAACGTGTAAAAATAATGAAGCAAAAAGATCGTTCTCACAATCAGAAGACATAATTATAAATTTCTATAACAACCCAGTTTCTAAACTCCCCCAACCATAAATTGCATTCGGAACAAATGTTGTACAATGACAACAGAATTCAAGAACAGGACTGCGGACCTGTATACGACGGATATCGCCTCTGAATGTTGCTTTTCAGGAAGAAAGTGGAAAATTCTTCTGGTGCTTATTGATGATAAATACTACAAAAGGCATTTATTTCGTTGGAATGCGAAACAGAATTTCGTTGGGATGTTCTCAACTGAATTATACATAAATGTTAAATAATTTTTTCCTCAGTTTTTCTTATAATTTCATTAGTTTCATAAAATGTTTTCGTTTTGAAATTCCTGCTTAAGAACTTTTGGAAACAAAAAGGAACGTTTTTACCTTGAGAAGAAAACCTAGTGTACCTAAACTAAATATTTCAAGGAAAACTCTTTATGGTCACGACTTCACAGAATAAAATTTGTTGCATTTAATGCAATCGGATATGTTAAATTCAAAATACTTATATTATGTTTAATAATGGGGTTAACTACGGAGAGATTCCCCAGTGGGATAGATGCCCCAAATGTTGTAATTAACACTTCCAAAAACATGACCGAAAAAGTTTGTCGTTGCTCTGGCATCCGTTATCGGCAAACACTCAATAGCGGGTTAGCGCTCTAGCATCATGCGCGTATCTCCAATTGTTGTCGTGTAAACAATTTAGTGCCGGAAAAATTTCCGTATAGTTTTTTTGCCCTCGTACAAAACTGAAGAATCTTTTTATATGTTCGGTAAGTAATTACATTTATGATTTTGCGTATCAGATTTGAGTGTTAAGTGCGTGTTTCAAAGACTTTTAAATGATAATATTAATTAGTCTTGAAATCAAATAGGCATCTAACCTATATGAAAAGGATAGTTGCCCTATTTTTGGAGAGTATAGTTACCCTTAGGGGCATATATCCTTTGGAGTATCTCTTAGTGTTCCGTCGTCATCTGCAGCTAACTGGAAAGTTCTACTTAGCGCCACTTAGTTTCTAAGAATCAAGTTTACATGATTTTTATTTATAAAATTTCAATTAAGTTAGTTTAGGATTAGAAGAAAAATATTCATTTGAAATAGAAAGCTCACAAGGGGTACACGTGAATTAAATCACCATGCCACGAAAATATATAGAATAAAGCTCCAAAATTGTTTACGGAAACACATATTATATAACAATAGTCAATATTGTTAACAAAACAATTGAGCTTACCAAATGTCCGAATTGAAATCGAAATTGAAAATTTTGAAATGTTGAGAAAATTTAAATGGACACAGAAGTCATATTTAATTGGATTATGTCTATAGAAAGGACATCTCTCTTGTATAAAGTTCTCCAAAGTGTTAAAATTGGCTGTGCTGAGATAAATTCGATAACAATAAAGAAAAGCTACTTAATAGTGAAAAATTACTAAAAACCTTGAGAACGAAAAATGGGGATGTCGTTTATAACAATTTAAGCGTTTAACATTCGACATTCAAAATGGAGCCAATTGTTTGCCATTTCCATGTTCCTTTTTTGACCTTCTTGGATGACATAAAGGAAAGTGCCCAAGAGTGAATCACCGGATCCCCCGGCTCCTGGTTTCGGATTCTCATGAAACTTTTTAGATGTACCACGTGGAAGTAGTAGTTTAGGCTTCTACCACTCTGTAGCGCAGTGCACAGGTCGCTTACTTCACTTTGCTTATCAGTTCATTATGTGTTTTAAAACAGTAGGAAAAGTTTTTACATTGTTCTACATTTTTCATTATATGTGTATTTCAATATATTGAGCCGTTTAACTTAGATGTTCTGTTAAAATATTTTTTGGGTTGTCAAAATGCAGGCAAGCAGTTAAGCAGTTATCCAAATCGGAAAAATGAGGGGGGGGGGCACTTTTGAGCATTTTCTTCTACCCTTTTACAAATTCAACGAAAATAAACTGAATGTACCAAATAGGAAAAAAAAACAATTTTAATATACTAATGCGTATTATGTCTAATATTTTATTAGATGAATTGGGAAACATTTTACTCATATTCATGTTTATTGTTGTACTATAAATTATATTGAATTTATTATAGGTCTCATATTGTGGAAAAAACCTTTAGACAATCGCGCATTGGTGAATGGATTATCGTTAAATTGTTTAATCCTTTACACCTGATGTGTTGGCGAAAAATATTAATGTTCAAGAAATTGATAAAAGTACAAAATAGAATTAAATCGTAAATTTCAATAAGGATATTTGCAATTATTCCGAAAGCAATAAATAGCCATAGAAGTCCAAAGGTCATACTCTATAGTATATTTAATTAACGAATAACGAATTAAAAAATCCTTTTCTTGTTGAGCAAAAAACTTTTAAGTAACTGGTAATTCGTAAAGAAAATCGCTGTTTAAACATATTCCCTAGGTACACTCTAAAACCGAAAGGTTCATGTTCACTAGATTTGCCGGCAAACAGGATTTTCCCAACTGCTGTATTTTCCCATCAAATATGGTAAAAATAGAATGGGTCTCACCGCTGGGGAAGTTATTACCGTCATGTTAAACATTTTTCTTTCAAAAAAGTGAATATAAGCGTAAAAGGGCCAGGATGTCTCGCATTCAGTGCCACGTTTGCAGTTTATGGTTCTGACAAGTTAAAATATCATCTTCTGGTTTGCAAATTTTGCAATAAGGTAAAATGCAGATGGTGCACTGTTGTTTGCATAAACAAATTATGTGTTAAAAAAGGTAACGAATTTCGAGTATGAAATTTGCGAAATCACTCTTCTGAAACTCGTCGTCCTTCGAAAGCCCTCAATGCTACTCTAATAAGTTTATTAATTTCCTCTCATTTTCATTTATTTGGGATAAATGTTCATATGGTATTTATTTTCTCCCAGAAAAGTTTTGTGAATAAATCAACAAACAATTAGGAACAGAGTGTTCTTCCGCAATTGGCTAAACGAACCAATTCTGAAATTATAAATAAATTAGCAACAAATTACAGAGCCGAATTGTTTTAATACTTCATAATTTTTAATGAAAGCATTATTTCCACAAATTGGAAATAACGTTAATGTCGCAAGCATTAATCAATTGTGTAGAAAATAATTTTCAATTACAAAATCGATGAAGGATTAATTGCAGGAGCGTGGATGTGAATGTTGGGAAATGGGAATTCTGGAATTGGATTTCCGTATGAGGAATAACCTTTAACTTTTTTTATAGTATAAATTTTTTTTTATAATATAATTTGAAAATATGTAGTAAATATAAATGTTTATGCCTTTGTTCATAGTTATTAAATCCTAATAACTCAAAGTTAAAAATGATTCCCAAAAATAATGCATGGAATAGAAAATTGAAATAACAAATTATTGAAACAAAATGAAAGAGTTTAATTATATTATCAATTTACATTCAAATGGGACTCTTTTGTTAACTTTAGTCACAGCTTGACGTTTTCACGTGGATAATATTAAACTTGTAAAATCGAACTAATTTAAAGTCTGCAACAAATTCTAAAGTAATTTATATGCAGAAAATATTTTCGCTTTTTGTAAGCCTACGCAGCCTGCCATAACCCTTTTCTCAAGGTTCTCTCACATCACACATGTAAATACAATTTGCATAATGTGTTGTGAAGAATAATGTTTGCTCATAAATCATTTCTAGAAGTTTTGAAGGACTTTTACAGTTGGCGTGAAGAACAAGAAATATATAATATATATTATGACCCATTCGGCAATTCTACTGAAAATAACGAACAAAATATGTTTTCTTTAGAGTCATAATAAAAAATAATCTCTTTCGGCAGGCCTTCAGGCTAAGGTAGATTTCGAAGTATTTTGATTGCGTGTATTGGGATCATTTATTTCAAAATCGAAAAACTAGTTATGGATTTATAAACTACTCATCGAGAGCTTTCCAACAATACCCCGCAAGACTTGGTTTAGAAAAATTCTAAACTTCACCTCCACACCCATTCGTAACCCACCAACCCCTAATTGGGTGGTGTCACCGTTAACCTTATAAAGAGTAGGTACTCTAATTTATTCAAATAAAGTTTCTCTCTAAACTTCATAGGGGCCGAGATAAAATTTTTTAAAAATTTCAACCCCCTCCCCCCGCCACCCGCTTTGGACGATTTTGTTCATTAACGAACTTAACCGAGCTATTAACCCCAGTAATAACATATTAAAATTTGGTTCCAATATCTTCAGAAATACGGCCTCTAGCGTGTAAATATATATACATATATAGTATTATATATATATATATAAACTTTCGAACGGGTGGTGGTTTCGTACTCAGGGAGGGAGTCATGAAACGAAAAACTATGAAAGAATTTTTCGAAAGTCGTGACATGGTATCGATGTCAATAGGTAAATTATTCTTCGAAATCTACCTAAAAAGAAAGTGAAGTGTTTATTTATCGTTATATTCAACTTTACAATAAATTTTTCAATTCACATAAACTGATAGTAATAATAAAAGAAAACAAACTATGAAAATAGTGAATGGCAATAAATTATATTTTCATAGACTTTTGCAGGTACTTTTTTTTAACATATTATTTTTTAATCAGTGCTTATTATTCTAATTCGGTTGGTAAATAATACATCCTTGCAAACCCAAATACCTACATAATACGACACTATGTTATCTGTAAAAAATATTTCTAAATTTATAAAAACTCCAATTCTAAAATATCTCGATCTTAAAATACCTAATTGGGCTATTTATTAAATCAAAAAGAAACATGAATTGCAAAATCTCTTATACTTACCCACTGAATGCTCGAATTTGCAGTTTGTTCAATTGAATAATCTGAAACCTAAAAAAAAATAAATGTCTTTTTAAGGAAAGTATTCTTATTCAAAATTTAGAGATTTTTTCTTAAAATTTCCAAAAATAAATCATTTATAAATGTTTTTGCCTTGTATAGGAGCAAATGTCAACAGGAGAACAGAAATCTTTACATTTACCATTTCATTTTTCTTTACTTCTAATTTTAATAACTATCGGGGGTTGTAAAATGTAAATTATAAATATCGCGCAACCTACATGCGCTAAGAAAAAATTTGATTGGAACTCTAACCGAAAGTATTGTTCACCGATTTTATTCAAATAATGTAGCAGTATTTTTCCAATAGATGGGCACATGGTTTTTAGAATTGTTTTTAAATAGCAGGTTTTTATGTTGTTTGATATTAGAAACTTTTCGTCATAAAACTCGTTTCCAGCATAAATCATTCTAGTTTTAATAAATGTTCACGAACAGCTCAATTCTCACTGGTATTGGTATTTTTTTTATTAGTTTATCATGAATCTGTAATCACTCATTTGATTTTCATCACATTTGACTAATTAGTTATTGTTATTAATAACAATAATTTATTTCGACTATGCTACACATTAATTTGTCTATGCAGCTCTTTATGATATTAAAAACAATAATCTGGTCATCGTTACATGACACAAATCCATTAAAGAACAGGCCACATTGTACACATATTGAATTACATTTGCCTTTGTTGTTCGTAGAGTATTTGAAATTGTTTACCCTTGAACCGCATTGAAGGATGATGTATTTGTTGACCGAAGACCTGTTAAGGATTTATTTATTGACGGAAAGTAAATTGTACATAAGATGAAAGCATTAAAAAACAACAAAATTTAATGGATGTTATGACATTCTGTGTTGGTTCAATATAAAATAAATTCATCTACGTAGATCTAAAAACACTCATTTCAGAGTGAGAGGATTGAATAAATTATGTGAGATTCCTTGCTCCACTTTTCCAGTACTTCTGCCTCAATTTAACACTGTCTGTAAGTCTCGAGGACTAGATGTAACCTTTCAAATCGTTCTTTGAGAGGATTTACACGTTCTGGGATGGTTACCTCATATTGAAGGGTTCGATTTTCCAATATATTGACATTAAGAGTGACATTTTATTTGTATGCGTTTTTTCCATTGCTAGAACAGTTTTGGTTTATCATTTCTAATAATAAACGTTTGGAATTCAGCACGGAAAAACTGAGGAATGTGAGGAAGAACTAAGGAAACCAATATTTAAAAATCATATTTCTGAAACTTTTCGAGGCATATCCTTGAAACTCGGTATATGCAAATGCAATGCTCCAATGTTACTCAATAGAATATTTTTTTTTGCATGACTTTAGCTCAATTACTTTTTGAGTAATGAAATTTTGAATTTTTCATCACGTTGTCATATACACATTCTTCACACCTAAGAATCAGGCGAATTTAACTGTGTGGTCACTGTCGGGTAGGTTTTTATGTTTGGTTTTTTTTTACCTTTTTTTGGGAAATAATGAACCCATGTGTAAGGAGTTTGCAGTGTTTTTTTTTAATTTGCAACTTAGGTAAACGATTTTTCTATATATACATATGAGTATAAAGATAATTAAAAATAACTGGGTTTTCGTTCAGGTTTAGAAAAATGTCTGAATGATAAATACCTGCATTATTTAATTGAAATATTTCAATATTGAAGAAATTCGAAGAAATTCAATATGCATATTTGTGCTCCTAGAGTCGATAATAAAAATCGTAAAATTTAAAATTATTTTGATTTGATTTGATTTGATTCAACATATAAAGATCAATTTCATTTCGAATTTGTTGATAAAACACAAACATTGATTTCTTTTACGTTAAATGAACGACATCCAAAGGTACTCGATATTATAATCCACGTTCAATATTTTTCCATTGAATTGATGTAAATGATTCGATTTAGAGCTCTAGATTTGATTGCTGAGAGCACGACTTCATCGATGAAATCGAAGAAATTCAATAAATCCTGTCTGCCTTTGCAAATCAAAATGTATTACATTTCTTATCTCTAAGTGAGTGCTGCAAGTGCTGCACTGCTGCTGCAAGTCCTCGTTCAGTGGTATTACATCACGTTTTCTGTTGAATGCTGCTTCAACAATATAAAAAGTGCATGTTAAAACTTCATATGGATTTTTTTTATTGTGGTTTCTTCTACATAAGTTTGAGTGAATAGATGAATGGATGAAGGAGAACACGGATAGCTGTATGAAATGGAATGTACAAATGCATTTAATATCAACCCACAGAGAAGATCCTTGGAGACTGGCGAAATTATTCCTTGAATGTGCACAATCAGATCTTTTCTTCACAAAAGGACGTAGAGGTAAAAGAATAAGTCTTGTTAAGTATAGATATTATTGTTTGTTTTTGAAACCCTGTGCAGATAAATGAAATACGCAATAAAGTTGTTTGGATGAATATGTATTTCTCAACTAAAATTTATTGCTTTACAATCTGGCGTTTAGGCGAATTAGGACAGAACGATGGCATTCCAAACATACGCACTCAATATTACATGTGTATGTGTAGGTATGTGTCGAGGTATGTGTACTTATGGAATAATTTATGAATTAAAATTTAAAGCGAAAAAACATTATAATATAATATACAATATTATACTGTACATTATACATGTTCAGTTGTTTTCATATTTCCTCAATTAATTCTTTTACAATGTCATAAGTTTCACGAAACGCATTTCATAACGCTAAATAGTTTCTATAAGACATAGTCCAATAAATTAAAACCAAAAAGGACCATATTCTAATTTTATCAATTGGAATTAATAACACTTATAGAGTCATATCATATGAGTTCTAAAATAAACTTTTTGTTTTTATGTTTCATGCACCCAACCTTGGCGAAACCGAAAAATCTCTTAATATAAGGGTTGGGCCGGGCGACCTCAGAATTTCGAGAGGCACTTCATTTTCACCAACAGGTCGATAAACATGGTAATTGTGTGGCAAGCAGTTGACGAGCTCCCTAAAAGCCTCCATAAATAAATGCTGTATTGATTATCCCCTCAGAAGTCCCACCAGCATCTGCTGCCTTGTGTTGTTATTCATGAGTCCCTTACTCGCTTGATAACACAAGAGTCGAGATGTGCATGTCACCATATTTCACAAATGGAAAGTGTCCCGCCCGACATCCTTTGACAAGGTTCCTACTTCATAATCATGAATTTAGTTACCAAATTTAATGATAAGTAATAATCTGTATCCTTTGAAATCTTGTTAAATATATTGTAACACGCGCCAGCTTCTAGCAATTTGTAATCTTTCACGTTATTACATCGCAATTAAACAAGTATTCCTCATTTCGGAAGGATGTTCATTGTTCATACGTTCTTTGGAAATAATGAGAGGAAAATTATGTTTTACAGAAACGGATTAAAGAAATTGCTTGAATTCAACGAGAATTCAAAGATAAATTGATTGATAATCATGAAACAATTTCAAAGGATAATGAGCTCGTCTTTCAAATTTCCAATGGCACTGCGAAATGATTTAATGAAGTAGATTACTGAACTTACATTTGATTTAAAGAACAGTAAAAGATTTTGAAATGCATAAATTTTAGGTACAATTTTTAGGTAGAATCGAATTGATTCGCAGCCACGAACATTGTAAAAATGGATAATTGCAGAATGAACTTCCTGAAAGTCTTCTGAAGAACACTGATATGATTTTCTGTTGGTACTCGGTACACTCCTTGGATCACCCACACATTTTCGGAACACACGTGTTCTATTTATGCGTCGGTCGTAAGATAAAGTATGCAAGATAAACTTTTTTGATTAACCCTTCTGAAGTGAGCTGATGAAATTATATCTTCCTTATTAGAAGACAATCAGAGTTTTCTCTGGCGCACAATAGAAAGCACCTGGGGAAATATTTCCATTACTGAAATAAGCTTACTAACTGCACTAAAGCTGGCGAACTTTTGAAGATGGTAATCTTGCCTCAAAATACCTGGAGGACTATGCAGTAATGTTCTATGTTTTTTTTTATAATATTCTATATACATTTAGTTTGAAGTTGCTTCATAAAAACTCATGGATTTAATATCCATGAAAGCTTGTTAAATTTCTTGTTCAATTTCCATTTGTAATGCTTTGGAATAATACTAACTGGAATGATTTTGTTAAACAAAATTCTTTTACATTGTATAAATTTTCATAAAATATATATATGCAAATAAATATAATAGAACGAATAAAAAATAAGAATAAACTTTCAAAACTTGTTTTAAATCTGAAAACTGAAAGAAACAACAATTTCTTAGAAAATTATAAAAAAATACTGAAGAAAAAGAAATTTTTGTGTAAAGGACGAGAACACGTGGAAAGTTTTTATTTTTTAAAAATTTCTATATAGGGAAATTTAAAAGCTTTTCGCGTTTTTTATATGTAACATGCACTGTAGGTAGGTATAAATATTTGCAAACATAACACCAAATTGTATATTACAGATATTATTCATGCATCCATAAAACCGCATTCGTGCAGCATTGCAAGAAAATATTTCAATATATTTCGAAATTATTTCCCGTGGTACAAAAAAAAAAACAGATTCTTGTTTCAGGTGGATCGATTAATACTGTAATATTGCTGATATTTGTTTATACGAAGCTTAATCCAATACATTCGTTAATAACGAATTCGCACTTCAATTATCACTATGTAGCATAATTCATACTGCTGCTGCATCCGGATCCGGAGTGTAAATTTTGCAGTGCAAATTCAGGCAACAGATGTGATTCGATTGCATCCTGCACAGGACAAATGGAATTAAAACATGCTGCGAGCACTTTCCATTTTCAAAATTAATACATTCAACTGTGAAATACAATTTGAAAATCACGAAAGCCTTCATTAAATCCTCCCATTAATGCTATCTATTTAATAAATAATACTAAAAAAATTCATTAAAAGAGATAGACTTTTAAAATTCGGAGACCAATTTCATTAAAAATTTCAAATTAAAATCGATTTTAGGTAGATTCTGTAATTTACGGTATACAAAATTCGTAATTTTGGTAAGAAAAAATAATTATACTAAATATAAAAATTTTAGCAGTCTTGCAGTTTGAACTTTTCGTGGAGTTCAATGCAAAGCAATGATTTTAATCCTTTTGCAGTTTTTCATCATATTAAACAACATTTCAAAAGTTCAATGCCAAGCTTGAAGCGAATAAAAAAAAATAGTACCTTTTAGAAAAAATCAAAATAAATTTTTGACACAAGGGAATTCTTGATTTTAATTAATGCAAAATTTTCCCATAATATTTTCTTTTTTTAATAGAAAAAAATTAGTTGCCCAAGAGAATCAAGTTTAGCATAATTCCAAAATACAAATGAAAGTGTGCAAAGCACTGGAAAGAAACGCGGTCAGAATTTTTGAATATACGTAACTTATACGTAATCGTTTATTTTTAAACTTTCAATCCCCAGAATTTGAAACTGAATCCTTTCCAAAATCTTGGTTCAGAGTACTTTTTAAGAGCAGTTCATCATTTATGAACGAGTTACCAGCGACTTACTTCCCTCTGAGACTTGCAGTTATTATATAAACTCCTAAAAGAATGAAAAGTTATATTAATTAAAAATTTTCTTCTTAAAGTTTGGTTCGTTATCATTATTTGTTATCTCCGCATAATGAGTTTAAAAAATAAATCCTGCTTAATTGATTGTATTTAATTTTGTAACGCCAACGTAATTTGCACTCATTTGTCTTTTTTCTAGACACCCCAGAATTAGTGGTCGCAGAGAGATTTCATTGTTTATTTGAGTTATAATTTATTTATACTTTGTCAATGTAATTTTTGTAAATCTTATATAAAAATTGTCTCCGACCACCGCCTCAGTCTCAGCAGTATGTGTATTGTATATTGTATATTTCAATCACTGCATTTAATGAAATCTATGCATATTATGCTTTATTGTATGTTCAATTAGTGTAAAATTTATTTAAGTATATAATTGTATAATTCAGACTATTATTTCAGAAAACTTATTTGTTTTTCGACGACTCACCTGTTCCTAGTTTACTACATTGATTTTATATACGCTTTCGAATGATAAATTAGAACATGTATCAATTTTATTTTAAACTTTTTCGTCCTCTTCAAATAACAGCGTTTTCATTTTAAAAAGTTTGTTTTATATACTTTTTTGTCAAATACCAAGTGTTTCAGCAATGAAAATAAGAAAAGTAAATAATTTTTTATCCCAATGGAAATCAAAATTGGAAGAGAATAGATTAATTTGAAATTTGGTTCGTTTCTCGTACCTGCTCTTAAAAAACATAGGTCGGTTCGTTTTGCTTCCATTTTTCAATAAGCCTGCAAGCCTTTTCCGTTTTCAATTTGAAGTGCTTTTTTTGCAAAAAATTCGGCGCCAGAAACAACCGTAGAAAGTTGTATTTGAGATTTGCGTTGATTGATGTAACAAAAAATGGGTGATATATAGATTTTGGTAGAAGCAACAAACGTAATTACTAATTATAAATTAAGGAGATTTAGTGTTTTGATGAAAACATGATCAGTGACCATTTCCACTTATACAATTCCTAAGCTGGAAATATATAAAAGGTTGAACCCAGCCACATTTGCATTCATAAGCGGAAGCACCGGAGCAACAAATTGCCGCAAAGATTAGCTCTGACCAAATGAATGAATATCTGAAGTTCTCAACCTGGGATATTGAACTAATGCAACTCCGGCTGGAATTGTGAGTACCACAGAAGGTAACCAATGCGAAATGAATCTATTGCAAAATGTGCATAAAGGAAATTATGACAGTGCATCCAGGAGTGCTTCAGTTGGTGCGGCTATTCTCCCTGTGGTTTTGTGGAATGGTAAATGGATGTCGTTGTTTGCTTAGAACATATACATAATTTATCAGATATATTTGTTTGAAATTAAAACTAATATCCTTGCATGTACATTTATACTTTAGTTTTTAAGGATAGATGCGTATTGCATATAAGCCAAAATTGGGATACCTAATTGGGTTGAGAAAATATGCTCGTATATATAAATAAAAACCTTTTTATAACTATGTTTATAAGTCTAACTTGAGCACACTGTATAATAAACCAATTAAAGTTAAACAGTTTGTAATTCAGAACTACAATATATTGAACAGTTTTTAATGAACTGAAAAGGAGTACACTATAGTAATTACTAATTCTTTTCAAACGGTTAAACCACCTCATCAGCTTTTCAATTTGTTTTTAAAGTCGGCGTCACCAATTTAGCGGCATGATCTATTTTTCGGAGTCCATATGTTATATTTATATCAAGATCAAAAGATATAATATAAATATTAATCATTTGTTACTATACTTTCCTAAATATTTGAAATAGCACAATTTATCTAATTACATTAGGTACATAGTTTAATTATTGGAATCGTTGCAAAATGCATTATGCATTGCATATGTATAGGTATGCAGTGCAATCAATACATGATGTGTTTCTTTTTAATAAATAACTTCAAGTTCAGAATTGACTGTTTGTAGTGCCTCCAGAGAAATGTCCCGAGAGCAAAGGGTTAAAGTAATTATAACTCTTTAGACACATTGAAAATTTCCTCAAATAACCTCAAGTATTGCATCGAAGTTCTGAACTCTTGACATCCATCCTGAATCCTGATTTAAAAGTATTACCCTCGGTGAAGTATCTGGAACTGAATATCAAAATGGTGGATTTTCTCTTTGCTCATCCCATGCATCCGACAAGGATTATTCCCGCAGGGACTGTCTGGATATTCAAATGAAAATTTTCCTCTAAGCTCAAGGCAATAATGTGAATAGCGCGGAGGAGTCTTAACCGTTGCAATATCCTGTATTTTGACGAGTTTGTAATTGAGTTGGAGGATCACAATTTCAATCAATCTACCTCGAAAGACTTAATAAAAATGTACTCTTTGGAAGATTTTTCTTCCTTTTTAAATGTCTGTGATCTTTTTGAAGTAAATCCAATACTTTGAAAATTCTTTATGTTGTAAATGAGCGACAGGGATTGTAGTTTAAATTGTTTGTACTTCAAGACCGCTATGACATTTAGGCATATTTTTCATTCAAGTTTAATGTTGGTACACTAAATACTATTTAAACATATTACATAATATTCTAGATAAAGGTTGTTATTTCCAAACCCCTCAAATTGAAACAATGTCTAATTCCCTCAGTATGTATTGTTAACTTGAAACCGCAGGTGAAATTGAGACACGCAATTAAATTACAATGTATGTACGTTTCTCGAATGTATTAATGCAACAAAGGGTTAAATCCATGTAGAACAAGAGAAAACTACGTAATTAGAAGTTTCTCTCCCATAAATATTAATAACATTTCTGAAATCGTTTAAATAATCGGAAAATCGTTTTAGTTGGTAATTTGCATATACGTAAAACCCTCCTTCGCTCATAATCGTGCTCATAATGCCGTAATGAAAAATTCCAAGCATGAGTAAAAACACATGAAATCGCATTTTCTCAATTATCAGGGACTGCAGGATATTCTACGGGCTTTATTCCACCAATAGCTGACATCAACTGTGCAGGGATATTCAACAAGGTGCGCAATAAATTTGAAAAAATGTTGAACGGGATCGTGGAGAATTTAAAGTGTGAGAAATGTTCACGTGCACACCTCCAACGGGGGGTGGAACACCTCATTTGCATATTATTGATTAAGGTCCTTGATTATATCTTTGTTTATTCAGCCGTGAAGTTGAAGTTTTCTTCGCCACGGTTGATTTGTCATCGTCGTAATCAGTGCAACTTAATCCGAATCTATTAATACCGGAATGAGAAATTTTTTCACAATTTTCCAATATAAATAGCAATAAAAGAGAGCTTATGTTATGCAGTTTATCTTCACTCAAGCAGACTTTAACTGAGGATTAGATAGACTTTTATATTTTAGATCAATTTATTGTACAAATGAAGGTATAATTTGGTTTGGCCAATTATACTAAATACCTTTAATGTAGAACGGTAGATTTTTTTTAAGCCCAAATTCAATTTTATAATTTACACGTAAAGAACCTTACTTAAAAAATCGTTTAAAAAGCCGTGCAAAAAAGTTCCTGAGTTTATAAATGAGAAATGAAAATGGAAGGTTTTCTTGCATCTCTATTATTGCAACATATTTATTACAATATTTAAGTTAGTATGTAGTTGTAAACGTATGTAATAAAAAGCTCGTCAATTTACAAAGAATACTTTTCAAATACACAGATTTCGTATTTATAGTATAATGAAGATGAAAATGAAATATCATAATGCATTTAAAGAACCAAAGAACATGAATTGTGCAAAAACATTCACTTTTCAGCATTCTAAATAATTTTCAAAATTTAAAAAATTTCAATTACTGGAATGGAAGTTGGGTTTGGTTACCTAATGACACAATATACACAATCAATGAACTCTAACTCGCTATTAATTAACTTAACATCAGTGTGAAAATCCTCGCGAAACACATTTCACTTTTATTGACTGCTTAAAATTATCTCTGCTTGGCTTGCGTCAAACTGAAGTCCTTTTGCGCCTATCCAATGTCCCCAATCTACTTAAATTAAGTTCGGAGCAGGGACGTTATTGAAAAGGCGAATTCAAATTAATGTTTGGGACACAGTTGGACTTTCTGACAATTTGAACGGTTATTTTAAATTACATGAATTACTATCGACAAAAACAACATCCCTTTGAGAGCTCATTTTTGGCAAAACGTAGGTATAATTAATCTTTTATTTTTGGTATTATATAATTTAAGTCGCGGAACTTTGGGTTTTTGTTCACTGTATCCAAGCGAAATGCAATTAATTTTATTTTAAAGAACTTAAAACCAAAAGTATTAATTAATAAAAAAAAATTTCAGTTTTATTGAAAAAGTATAAAAAAATAAAATCATTTCAAGTAAAACTCAAGAATGATCTTTCCTTCTAATCTTTTCTGACCGTTTTTAATCAAATCTTTGTTTGACCGAAATTATTCTTAGATCACGAACTAGAGATTATGGAATTTAAATAACAAATGTTGAAGTATTATGAGAGAATTTTCATATATCTGAAATTTGTCATTTCTGAAAATGTGATTATTATAGAAGAAAAACCCGAACATCCTTTTGGAATCAGAATTGTCTAATACGTTTTTTAGGAGAGGTATCCACGAAATTGTATTAGTCTTCCAAATTTATGAAAAAGGATACTTTTTGAAATTTGTTTTTTGATGAAAATTCTGACAAATTTATGTAGATTATTAAGGAATTTGCAAACTTGAATATGAATCAAGATACATATATTAAGGCAAATTGTAGAAATATATGAAAAGGAAAGTAATTGATTCCATTATATTTAACTTTATTGTTCTATGTTTGTTAAATGCTAGAAATATATTTTCAAATTTTAGCAAGATCGCGTAATAGTATTTTTGTTCAATTGTAAACACTTACCAAATTGCTCCGTAACTCGAAGAGAAATCCACAATTACGTAGATAAGATGACCTAATTTAGTTTAGATTGCATAGTTTCCATAATTTTAAAGTTTAAACTTTAAAGTCCATTAGTTTAAAATCACGATCTTTCGAAGTTCACAGGATTTACAACGAAAATAAATTTTCGAAACAATTTCAGTGAGTTGCGGTGGCCCAGTTTGCAAAGTACAGAAGAAGGGTTCTGAAAGTTGGACGAACTATTAAAACTTATTCGATAAGATTTGGATAGGTAGGTGTTTTTTGCACGTCCTCCTTAGTCCTTAGTGCTTTGATTTGCTTCACTAATATTTAAATTTGAAATCATTTGAATCCAATAATCAATTTTCATTTACTTCTGTATTAAAATTATTGCTTTTGTTTACATAATAACTGTGGTTAAACGTGCTTAAGATGCCAACTGCACAACTCCAAAATGAAGGCTCTTCGTGTGTTATTTAAACGCCGTTGCTGATTATAATTTTGTGTGCAAAGTAATTCCAAGAATTGTGATAAAAAAAATACGTAGGTATTTAGAATAATTTCATTTGGTTTTTCTAATGTCAAAAGAATACGTTCTTTATTTGAAAATTCCCAAAATAACATTTGTTTCTCGATGATTTTCAAAGTTAGGTATGTACTTTTGTGAATAATACTTAACACGCACATCCGTTTTTCGAAAGCATCTTCAATTGCTCCTGCTCAGAAAAATCCAACTCGGAACAGACATATTTTTGCTATAGAAGTGTGTTGATTTTCTAAAACAAATCCACCCCCGTTATTATTCAAATACGGATGAAAATTGTCTAGATTTGAACTTAATTAAATTCAATGTTATTATGGAGAAATTCGCAATAAATATTATGCGTGTATAAAAATGCTGCTGATGGAAATTACGCGATATAATTTTAATTAAATGGTTTTCTATACATGTTTGTACTTATGTAAAACACACAGGATATGGATATTTAATTGGCCCTATGTCAATGGAACGAACCGAAATAAATTATTCAAAGTATTCGTCCTATAATTCCGAAATAGCTATGAATAAATTCCATATTCCTGCTTGAGGACTGTTTAGCACGAACAATGTTTAAGCCATGAATTCCATGACTATATTTGATCCATTGATTGTCGTAATCCATTTTCACCTGTATATGAGAACAAAGCCATTTTATTGTGATTCTCTTTTCTAAATGAAAATCGATTTGCAATTGACACAAATCGCATGTCAAAAGTTTGGAAATAGTTAAAGATTCCCGTAATTTCTTGGCCACAGATATGCAGTGAAGATATATTACAAACAAGAATAATCCTTCTTCAAGTGTTACGGCGATTTATTGTGTGAAATTTCACCCTTACGTGCAACCACATTCCGCTTAAAGTTAATGAGGGTTTCTCAAAGAATTTTGCAGCACAAGTAAGAAACTTCGGTAATGAAATTTATCCTGCTGGAGGAACTCAAGATAACGGTTTTCTATATGATAATGTGCCACCAGGAATTTTGGATTTTACCACAAGGATTTCTGTAAGAGGTTTTGGTTCATAATTATTCTGTAAGAATGAAGAAACAAAATGATATTATCAAAAAATTTATATTCTGTAAGCAAAGACTTTTTTTTTTTGCGTAAGGAACTGTAAAATGTTTTCAATAAATCAGAAAACATTTTTTAAATTTCACTTTAATATTAATTATCTTAAACCTCGATTGCTGGAACTCGTGAAATTCCGATTTAGGATCTCAAAATGTTTATCTCCATCCCATCGTTTTTATCCTCAATAAAACAACACAATAAAATATTATAAGTACGAGTGCCATCAAGTATACTACGACAGATTTTGCGATGAGCATTTGCGAAATTTAAAGGGTTCATGGAAAGTGTTGTGCAAATATGTTTAAGAATATTCAAATATTTGTCACCGGAAATTCGGGTGTTCTCTCGAGTAATATTGGCCCATCGTCGAGGCTCCGAACAATTAATGAAACCAAAATGCCCATTGAAATGAAATGAAACATTCAGCACCGAAGGGTTGGACTTACCTTCGACTTTCGTTCTCAACGACTTCTGAGGAGCTCCTTATCCATAAGCCACAATATGTTTAACTTTTACACTATGACTAACGGATCGCCACCTGTTCTGACACGGCTACCTCACTTGCACCCCCGGTACGGAACACTCCGGTAATTTATACTGGCGGATCAGACACCTAATGAGGCAGGAAACGCACCTGCAACGCCTTATCAGTCACTGTAAGCAACTGCTTTTTTGAAGGGGTGACGATGACACGGTGACACGCTGTTCTCGGCTCTGGTATCGAACTGGTCAAAAACATTACTTCCGTCGAAAGCAACAGCTGAAGCTAGATTTTATCTATAGATGCGAGGTGAAAGCTCCGGCTTAACTGCCGAAAGCTTTTGTGTTTATTTACGTTTTCAAAAAAGCCCTGCCAACAAAAAGGAGCCACTTTTAGTCAGTCCTTTTCACAAGAAATTTTGGTAGTGCTACTACTTAATTTAGTGCGATTATTAAGTGTTACACTACTTAGGTGGATTAAATGAAAATTATAACTGAACTGAACAGTGAACCCAGTTCGAATATTCCAAAATAATGTATTCAAAACATGAAGTTTCATGAAGTTTTCATGATATCCATTAACTATTTTCTCATTACACTAACAATAAGCAAGATATTCTTTTTTTACTGATACATACATTTAAACACAATGCTCATCTCATACGTATCTTATTTTCATTTCCTTTTTTTGGAAATATCTTTTCATTGCAATTTCGCATTTCATATTATACAACGTGTCATGTTACGTTTGGATTCCACTTCCAAATTACATTACATTATGTCACAGTTTTATCAAGATTGACAGGAGATTTTTGTTTTTTTTCGGTCAAGAAACTCACTGCTTCCGTTCCGTTTCAACCACATCTGAATTGTGGGTGCTCATTGTCAGATATTTTTCTAAAAATTTCGAATATTGAAATTTCCTTTTTTTTTAACTTTGCTTTTCTAAATTCCACTCATTTCTTCAACTTTCTAAATTTCTGATCCTCTTGAGCTCTCTACTTGCCCTTAAACTTGTATCTAATTTTATAAATAAAAATATAAAATAAACATTATATTATGGTAGATAACTTTTAAACTCCAAAGCAACCTTTATTTAAATCCCAGTGGATATGTGATCCTTGGTTTTAGCAACTGTGAGCACCGTTGTTCTGCAGTGTATGGTATTATAATAATGATTAGAATATTTTCTCTACACAGCAAAGTAATTAATAAAATCATTAAAAAAAAAACGATAATACCATCAAAATTTTAATAACTTCTTTCAAAAACATGTGAATAATTTGTGAAATTATCTACTGAAAAACAAATTAGGCAATATTGCAACAAAGTATTTTCTCATATTTTATTGTTACTAACTTTCATCACTAATGAGTCACATTGAACGACTCTTTCAACCCTGTAGATCAACCTAATTATATTTTTATAGATACAGACAAAAATACGGAAAAAATAAAATTGCGAAATCTGCAAAAGTCCATGTATTCTATACTTATACTGTTATCATTTTTTTGCCAATAGATCGGCACGCGTAATGTTATTTCTTATATTAAAAAATAATAAATGTTCTGACCTTTCTGAATGTGTATTAAAAAAGAAACTTCTAAAGGGAAATAAATTAATTCATGTTATCTTTCAACAAAAAATCAAAATTGGTGAATAAATATAATTGTTATATTAATAAATTATTTTGTTTGAAACAATATATAAATTTATATTTTGAATTTATTTGCTGACTTGGGAAATTAAACAAATTCAGTTATTAGTGCATAGAATGTTCAGCTTTTATTGCAGCTAACTCCTACAAAAAATTTAAGTTAGCAATCTCTGTGTAATACCGTATTAAAATTAATATTCACTTTTAATCTTGATAAATTATTATTAAAAATATGATTTGGAACTCCTGGGCTTCTTTTTGGTGATAAGATTCAAGTCAAATCATGTTCTCCCCTGAACTTGTAAGCCAAGTCAAACTATTTGAGAAGATAAACCCTGAACTTGAAACTTCTTTCTAAATTAGTTATCGTTGAATTTAAAGGTTTTCTATATATTCTTATTTTTTACTGGTGTTAATCAGTTCGAATGTGTTTTGCAATTTATTAAGAGATGACAAACTTTGATTTGTCTATAAAAATGTCGCATTTCAAATGACGTTGTATAATACATGTAATAATTACTTCACGTAGGTATTTGATCAAATTTAAATTTAGTTTTACAACAAACAATACCTATTTTAAAAGCCGTTATAAAATTTCAAACAATTAATTGTTAGGTTTGAGGAGGCGAGGCATTTTGCAATGTCGTATTTGCATCAAACTAGAATTATTAAATTATTACTTTAATTAGTACTATGTAGCGTACTGTACTACTGTACTGTATTAAGGACTACGATTTACGAACTATACGAAAGCGAATGATTGTTTTTTTATAACCTTTGTTAGTTTTCATAGTTAGAGATTTGATTTTAAGATTACGAATAAACATTAAACAACAAATAGAGAAATTACATTTTAATTAAAGGTGATTAACTCCTTTAATCACTTCAACTGTATTTAAATACACTCTCATATTTATTGCACATTCCACATCCAAATGAAAGAATAACTTCCTGAATAATAAATATTAGTCATTAAATTACGTCATTAAATTTCGGAGTGCTTCAAATCACGAGCCCACAAGAACAGATCAACCGTTCAACTTTGTTCCCCGGTAACAAGAGGTCGCTCATCCACCTTGGAATTTTTTTCCATTGCTTTCCCCATTTGACTCCTTATCTGTCTGGAAAACTCATCCTTAAACACATTAAACTTCTTCAGAGTTCATTTCGTTTCCGATAGTGATGCAGTGTTTTTCTGTTCGCGAAAATTTTTCTGCCAGTTAAACGTGAAAGAACTTCTAGCGAAAGTGAGGGTTGAAATTTTGACGGCCAACTCTGGAAAATCGAAAAGTTTTATTATTGGTTCTCATGATGTTCGGATTATATTTCAGTATAGTAATGTTTGGAATGTTTTAGTTGATAAATTCAGAATCCCACAACTGCATAGTAGAAGTGGACTGGAACTTCGACCGCTGTTAATCTCGCCTGGATTATTATAGGAACGAATCCGCAGATAGCGCTAGAGTATCAAACATTTAAAATGGACTGGTTATTTCTAAATGATTAAACTGACCTACTGCAACATCCGCAAATTACATTCGCTTCCTCGCTCGCATAAATCACACAACCCCCGATAGTGTTAGGGTTTTTTCTGTTTCTTTTCACGCGATCCAATAAATCTCTTTTGCGGAACACAATTTGCATTTGTTGTGTTTACATTTTGCAACAATATCGGCGTTATATGCGAGCGTCTTGAGGTTTTCTTATCGCGGAGGGATGAAATGCATGGAGATGAATAAATCCGAATTGTATAAGATTATTTATTATACAAGCTTTCGAATATTATGATGCACCGAATTTTTTCTTTTATTGCTTAAAAAAAAAAAATGTGCTTCATTTTTCATTGGAGCGTGAGCAAATTATGACATTTACTGCAATTACTGATAACGGCATTTTTATGAAGGTGATCCAAAGGAGTTCCGCGCCGATTTCGCCGATATCTTTTGAGGTGAAATAAAATTTATTATTGACTCAATTCCGTTATTTGAAAATTATAAATTAATATTAAAAGTGGCATGATCTTTTAAATAAAGATTAAAGATTATTTTCCGTGTTTTTCGTTTTAAAATGTTCTCATAAATAAAACATATTTAATATTATAATAGGTACTTATGTATGTCTAATTTTTTTTACTGTTTTATAAAGCAGTAAAAATTCTCTATTATGTGATTTGTACAACAAGCAACATAATCATCGTACATAAACAATTAAACACAATACCTATTTATAATAAATAACCTTTAAATATATGTAATATTTTGAACGCACCTTTTCAAAATCCATAAAGGAAAACCATTCAAACGTAACAAAAACGGTAACAAAAAAAAAACCTATAAAATTATAAAAAAAATTTGGAGAAGAAAAATTCTCAAAATAAAAATTTTATTATTATGTTCATTTGAAAGAATATCAAAATTCCAATTGTTTCATAACTACGTAATTCAGAAGGTTTTCCTAGTTGATATAATAAAATTAAAATTTAAATTGAAAAATAAGAAGGATGATTTGAAATTAGAAACGACGCACTATATTCAATAACAAGCTCGGCGCCAGTTTTTTTTTAATTTTTTGTTTTGAAAACGTAAAGATACATCAAGAATAGACACAAACTGGATTTCATGACTCTTTCCGTTCATCTTGCTAATCTTATCTTTATGCTCGGAGTAGCTAGATGCTATTGCATAATTGCTGAAACCCAGTGGAGTATGAACCTTATCAAATTGCATCGCATGCCCCCGGCCGCGTAGTTATCATCTAGAAGCAATCTCGTGACGATGCTCATCCGAAAGGAACTAGCGTCATGTTGAGCTTCAGCATACTACGTTCGTCGCCTCAACAAGCGGACGGTTTTGCACCAATGACGACTACAGTCCGATTACGTTTCGCATATCACCCAATTAGTATAAGAAACGCTTTGGAACTGGGATCAGTTGTGGTCGAGCGTCCGATTTGATCGGGACTTGTATTAGAAAAGTGAAGTTGGAAATCGTGAATACGTCGAAATGGATATTGTGGACCGGAGCCCGTTGATCAGTGACAATATACCAAGGATCGAGAGCACGACTGAGGAGGAGACAATCGAAATAGCTTTGAGGACACTTAGAATTAACCGGACGAAAGTATCCCACAGTGGCTTCGACAGTGGCGTCAGAACTCCTCTAGCCCACCCAATTATTTCGCTAGAGGAAGTTGCGGATCATGATGATCCTTCAGACTGTTGGATAATCGTGTACGACAGAGTTTACAATGTTACAAGATTTTTGGAGTCGGTAAGCAACGTATTGAGTATTTCTTAAAATGGATTTTGAATTTAAAAAAAAAAAATTTTATGTTCAGCATCCGGGCGGCGAAGATGTGATCCTGGATTACGCCGGTCGAGATGCTACCCTCGCATTCCGGGGAACAGGACATTCCAAGGCTGCACTGAAATTACTCGAAGAGCACGTCATCGGCGAACTTCCGTCACATCAGAGACTCTTCCGTCGAAACAGCCGACACCTTCTACAGCTCTCCGATGTCCCGGAGTAGTTTGTGGAACGTATTCCATGGTAACGTACAGTTGGCAAGACTTCATCGCTCATTTGTATAAACTAATCATATTTTGTGGGTTGTATTGTTATTTATTTAATATATTATTTGCATATGTTAATTTAATGTACATTTGGTAAACAGCTTTACGTGAATGATTTATTTTTTTATCAGTATCTTCGTAGTTTTGTGTTTGTTTAGTCAGATCAAGATGAATTTGAAAATGAAATTAGTAAAAGTTAGAGGAATACTTATAATCATTCCTATGTCATGATGTAGGCGCTTAAAGGTGATTATAGCGATAAGCCGATAACTATAAGAGCGAAGCAATTTCGAGAAATTTTATAAAATGACTGCCGACTGGTGACGAATGTGTTTATATATAGTGAAATTGTTTTCAAATAATTCAAGTTCGTTGCATATAATGTATGCAATATTATTGCGTTGTTTGGATGTCATTCAATTCGAAGTTTCAATTGAGTTCAAGGCTGATTGTTTAGAATAATGTTTATATACTGATTAAAGTAACGTGATTTAAACAAAAACGACGTTGATAAATTATGCACGGATTTTAATTTTTAATTCAAATTGGGACATAAAAGTTTTATGGACACATGAATAATTCGAAAAAGAATATTTCAATCACAAAACAATAATTGAAAACCACTCTTACATGAAACTGTAAAAGATTCTTGGAAAAAAAAGTACCTACAGTCCTACATACAATGTTCTACCCAATTTTCAGTATGGAGGTGAAAGACTTCATTTTAATTTCAACTATTCAAATTTGTTAATTAGAGCAGCAAAATTAAATAAGCATATATTTGTGTTATTTTCTGAGACAATGAGGATATTGTATTAATTATATTATTAATATTTAGTTTGCATAAGATATCTCAAAAATGCAATTTATTTAGAGGTATCGTTCCTCCATTAATTGTAGAATACGATTTGTGATATTTTTGTTTGTAATTAGCGAAACTCCCAAAATTCAGTCGCAATTGTGGAAAATGATTGAACATTTCGAATTAGCGATGAAATTCCAAATTTTGTAGCCGTTAAAACATTGTCATTGCCGAAAAGTTTAAGTTAGGTTCAAGACTGTACTATTTGTAAGTTAACAAAAGCTTTTTCATAAGGTCATTTGCATATCGAAACTCGAAAGCCAAAGAAACTTTTATGGTTTGGTTTGTGTCTAGACGATAAATGTGAAAAGTGTTGACATTTTGTCGCTAGAAACCACTAGAACTCGCTATATGGAGTTGTTGTGTTTATCTAGATTAGCGTAAAGCCGGAGTCAGATCTTACGATAAACGTCATATTTATAAGGAAATATTTTTGTGGATATTTTTGTGACATCGAGTCACACGATAAGCAAAAATGAGCTTGCAACCTGTATTTTGCAATTCACAGACGACCGTCGGCCCGTAAGAGCAGTAATCTCAAAACAATGTATGTAAATCAAATATTTAAGAAGAATATCGGTATTTTAAACTAGAAAAGTGCTTTTTTTCAGATGCAAATGTATTGTTGAATCGAAGAAATCGGTTCTCTATGCAAAAAACAAAAAAAAAATTTCGCTGATTACGGCGCCATTTGTCACGAATCGCAAAAAAAGTTTCAATTAAAAGTTACTTCTTTTTTAACGTACTATCAAAATATGCCAAGAAAAGCGGGGTTTGGGGAAATTTTAAAGTTACCCCCAACTCCACCCACACATAGCGGTTAGGGGTGGCTAATTATGGCACAAACATATGTCCCCCTTGGAAATATTAACTTTTCATATTATTATTTTTTTCGTACGATGCGTATTTTTCGAGATATTTGTTTGTCTCAACTTAAAAATAACACCCTGTATAACAGCTAGTTTATAACAGTATATAATAAGAACTATCAGTAAAAAGTAACTCATGTGCATTCGAATAGAACTCACTTTTATTTTTGATCTGCTGGAAAATGGTCTGCTAAGGTCCCCGGCATATTCATGTTCTGGTGACGTACGACCGTATTCGAAATGATTTAAAACAATTTCACAAAATTTTGCAGATATTATAAAAATTTTCCAAATAAGTAAGGCATTCTACAATTTATTGATTACTAACTAAAAACTTCTTATTCCATTTTTGCAATAATGCAAATTAAATACGAATAAGAACGGCGTTTAAATGAATATAGTAACAAATTTTGCAGATATTTGAAGTTGAGTTTTTGAAAGCATTTTTCAAAATTATTACAAACATCAATATACATAAGTTTTTAAACTATAATTAATTTAATTAAAAATAACTTTTTCAAAATATTTCATATAGGAATAGCAATAGGAAATTAAATTTAATCAAACATTTTTCATTGTATTTTTCGTTTCTTTTTCGTTCAATAAAATGGATTTTCTGAGCAATTATAAAGGAAAACGTTAAATAAAACATTAGTGAAACCAAGGATTAGTTAATAACAATGAGGGATTTATACAATGAATAAATGTATCTCAGCGACATTGAAAAGTTTGATTTCATTGATACTTAAAAACAAGCGTTCAATTCACGTTTCATCCCAAGGATAATTAAAGGATGTCGTAAATGTAAATATTTTCAATTCGCCAAATTATTCAACAACAAACCCCCAAACCAGCTGCGGAAGTTCATAAATCTGCTGTGATCTTTCAACACAGCCTCATTAACATTCTCGGGCACCCTCACCTGCGGTGCTCCCCACGAAGTGCGCAATTACGCGCCGATTAAGAATCTTGATGGGGGCCCCCAAAACGGCGGCACTCAATGAATTCGCGCTTTTCTCGGTGACTCAGCTCAAGAACTGTCTCCCGCGCTAACGAGTGCATGAAGACATTATTACATGATTATTATTTGATTGAATATTTTAATTATTTGAGCGAGTGCGGCCAGAGCCGGTGAACTGCGGAACTCCACCCAGCTGGGTAGGTGTCAGTCTCTGTCGCTCCAATCAACATTTGTGGAATAAAACAATTAATTATTTATGCATTTATGCGGAGGCTGCGCTCGCGGCATAGATAATCACCTGTTCGGCACTGGCTGATTCATCGGGCGGCTCGCCGGTAAGCGGGGAGCTCGGGCCGCAGCTATTCGCGAAGTGATGGATGTGTGGCCATCGTACAGATACCAAATGCATGTAATTTCTGCGGGTTAAGTACAGAGCACACGCTCTGTGTTTACCGTGCTCACATTAATGAGCGCGCCTGGAAAAATGCCGCGAACACGACATTAATATTCACGGCTGCAGTGTCTTGCACTCGCGCAGTAGGCGTCGGAAAATATCAGTTGCAAACTGCGAATGGTTCTAATTTGCATTTTTTGGAAAATTGTGTTTTTCCCCTAATTTCTTGTTCAGCTTAAAATTATTGTTCTCTTTGAATTCATGCAAAAAAAAAAAAAACAAAAATACCATAGAAACATCTTTTTGTTCAAAAAACATAATTTCTATAAAAACAACAAATTTAATTATTATTCGTCTTTAGTTATTGAGAGAACTTTTGGGAATGAAAGACAGATTAAATGAAGTGTTAAGAGAACAGGTCTCTTCAAATTAATTAATTTATTTATTTATTTAAGCTTAATACAAGCTTTATCACAGAAAATATCCAGAAAATGTTTTCATTTCATTTTATTTTTCTATATAGCATTTTTAGGAAACATGAAAACAAAAGTTTTGAAAATATTGTAAAATTATAGCTGAAATTCCTACTTGAAATATATGCGTGTGTTTTGAACAATTTTTGCACCTTTTAACTGTTCAAAAATAATTACTTAAATTTTTACCATAATTTTGATCATCACCTAATACACCTAATAATTACAAAGGTCACTTTTTTTATAATTGAACTACAAAAAATTGTTATCGAGATCGATTAATCTTAAGTTATTCAATATCCCTTCAAACAGAAGTTCGAGGAATTATCGAAGTTCCACTGACCTTCATATCCCCAAAAGATGAAAAGATCTTTCAACCCTTAGAACTCGATGCGATGCCAAGTTCGTTGACTATCGTTCACACCTCTTCCAATCGGAATTAATAGATCCTCTTAAAATCTATTTATCTAGCCAACAACAATCTGTCCAAGAGCCACAAAACACTTGAATATATAAATGAAAGATTGATCGATGGGTTTTGGAAAAAAATTCACCTGTGAATAATTCAATGTTACCTCAGATCCTTACGCAAGCGGAATTCGAGCTTCCAAGGCCAAAAAAAGTATGTTATAAACAAATGTAGGTTACTTTACTGAGTTCTCTTCTTTTTTATGTTTTCAACGAATCCCGGATTACGGTGCGTGTTTTAACGATCAAGGATTACGCACTGCGAACGGTTTTCGAACGTAATCCAAAAGGAACATTTTGCAACCGATTGGAGCCATTGATCTTTATACCTCCGAGGACAATTTGTAATTCAGATCAACGCAGAAATCTGAAATCAAAATAACTCCGAAAATTCATTGAACAGAAAATAATGCGCATGCAAACAAGACGACATGCCTCGATCGGGGATGTGCGATCTAGCACGTATGCCGGCGTTTCCTTAAAAGGGTTGCTTTAAATGCACACTTTTAAATGTCTCAGGGGATTTGGCGGTGCAGCGATCTCAATGTCGGGAAGCCGATGCAATTGCTAATATCGCCTATTCAAGACTCAAGAGCTGCTGCGATAATTAACTTTGAACCCGAATCAGACCCGAAGGGAGGGAGGCCGCAGTACTCGTCCGCAAAACGCCCCGCGACTCATTGGCGCAAAGCTTGTGCCGTGTTGTGGAGCACTTTGCACAAGAATTAATTTCCGCTGGGGCGCGATTTGCATATCGAGACGAGAGGTGCACCTGGCCTGGCACAGGAGGTTAGGTTGCGATAGGCCGGGTTACTCAATTCGAGTTTCAAAATTGTTCCTTAACCTGTCTGGCTTTGGGGTGCTGGATTTGCATGCCTCTAAAATATGCCACCAGATTCAGCGCGATACTGCGCCTTGTTGCTAGTGCCGCTTCGCTGTGACCGAATGCGAATGCGTCTGCTGCTTAGTGCGATTATTCACGCAAGTGGGAAAAGTTTCTGCCTAGAGACGCGCTGAAGGCATTCGCCGCCATGAAATTCAAATTGGCACAAATCTTTTTGTGCAAGATTTTTTCGTTTATTGTTCTCTTTTTTACGAATTGAATCGTTTTCAGAGCAAGCAGGTTTTGCGTAATGCAGAATGATAATAATATGTTGACCAGAGTGTATTTGTATTGCAAAGCCTTGAAAAAATTTAAAATACCCACAAAATAATTAATGATTGACAAATTATCGACTCCAATATTGTCATGTAACATTCAGCAATGCTATTTATAAAGACTTTCTTTATTATTATTGGTGTCATTCACAATTACGAAGTCCTTTTAACCAGCGTTTCGTTTTCATTACAATGTTAATTAATTTTAGTCAGTTTTAAATTTATTTTATTCCGTATTTGGTCTCAAATAATTTTATTTTAATTTGAAAATATATTCTACAATAACAAACGACAGAAAAATCTTTCTTACTGCAACCCAATTTCCCTGACGTTTTCAATAAATCAATTCGCGCAAAGACGTTAACGTTGGCACATAAAATCTTGACACCTATAAACCTGGAATGAATTGTTCTTCGAAGTAATAAAGTCGTAGAGGACACTGCAAAAGAACGACAGATCAGATGGATAAATTTGATCTTTTGACGAATCGAGTCTGAGACTGAGAAAGTTTAACTGAAGAACGGCAAGGCGGACCGTCGCGTCGGTCGGCCAGCAGCAGCACAAGACAATGAGTTTATGCAAATCCCGCGTGGGATCGATCTTTAAAAAACTAACTCGCACCTATTCATATTATTTTTATAATATTAAGCTTGAAGCAGGCTGGCGCTTATGCCGGCCAGCAAAACACTCGATGGCGCGATATCGACGCGACGCATTTGCATACCACATCCGCGAGTGCATGCTGACCCGCCGCCGTTTTGCTGCTGCAGTGCAGCGCCGCTACCACTGCAGTAGTGGTTTGTAAATTACTTTGGTCTACTGCAGAGGTTCACCTTTAGTTATTTGCAAAAACAGCACGTCATGCTGCAGCCTCCCGCCATCGTACCGCCGTCACCCTTTGTCCACGGTTCAATTCGGGTGGCGATGGGAAATTGTCGTCGACATGCGCATTGAATCCATTTCATTTGCATAATGCGAGGTGTCCTATAAGTCATGATTTTAATTAATATGTTTCAAACTGATTACGCATTCAATATATACAACTCTGAGGTTCACACGGAACATATCAAGCGCCCAGCCCCGATATATTCCCACTCGGACCTCGGCCATTAGCCATGTCAACAATTTATGCTTACACCACAATAAATTAGCAGCGAATAGGAGCTTGACAAATGGTGGACCTGGTGGACATTGTTTCATTATAGTCACAGTTCGCTTCCATAATTAAAACGTCTGCGCAGACTCAGACGATTAATTCACGAAGGTCACCCCATAAAACAGTGATTTTTTCTCCTTCCAAAAGATTTTATGCAAAAAAAACAATCCTTCCGTGTTTGAAATGCTAATAACTGTAAAACGTAAAGCGTAGTCTAAACTCTTTAACTTGCATGCGTCCAAATGGCATTGGTTTAAATTTTAAATTATTGTTAATAAATCTATGTTGTTACCGAATAATTTCATGACATTATTGGAACAGAATCAATAACAGTTTAGATCCATATTTGCATTCATAATTTTATTCAAAAAGATAAAAATTTAAGAAGATTTGATTTTACAATAAACTTTTATACGTATTGATTTATTAACCGTTAAGTGAATTTGCTGAAAAATTCTAAACTAAAAACAATATTTTCCGATATTTCATACAATGTTGACATTTAAAAAACAAATGACACTGATGAAATCTGTGTTATCACTTTGCAGGTGTGTAAATATGTTAAACTGTTCGATGAAAGCATAATTCAACTCATAAATTACGTCTTATTAGTTCGGAAATAAATTATGGTTCGTTATTCCTAAACAAAACCAAGCGCGTGTCTCTTATCATTCCGATAAGCATTTTAACCGAATTTGCATTTGGACCACTTTCCCGTTTTAACCCGTTGTGATCGAAGCCTTTCTTTATTCCCCACAATAGTGTCTTAATTTTGTAAATTGAAACAGCAAAAACAATCTTATCACGGCATGAAAGAGTTCCTAATGAAAATCCAAATTAATCAAAAGCGGCGGCGGCCAGCGAAGTGCCACCTTTTGATATTTTTAAATGAGCATGGCAGCTTTGGATTCCTGGCGACTATTTCTTCACAGATAAATATTTATGACCTTCAGGAACACAAACGGGGGGAATTAATTATTCAATCAAAATGAGCTGAGAGAGATTAGAACTAATTAGACGCCGTCACTTCGGCTGGCATCCATCGCGGAGATGTGCACTTGTTCGTCGCTGGTCGTGTGCCAAGCGAGATTTATCGCGGCGGTTACTCGAGCTGAAAGGAATTGAATTAATTAAATGCCAACGGGAGAGATGGCTCGGTCCCGCAGGATGCAGCACGTGAATAGATTGCTAATGTACACCTGCTGCGTAATATTCTTGCTTGGAAAAGTGAAAAGCTCATTTGTGATTTATCACCTCGAATCGACTGACATCGCTTTCCTTTAGTTTCCATCTTATGTTAACGAAGTTAAAGAAGATGGAGATAATTTTAAATTTAATGCATAGACAAACGTTTCCAAGAAGAGTTTCATTTGATATAAGTAATAAAAGCTTTAGAGAACAATTTGCAATTACATGTTCTGTTGTACTTTCATAAAATCGTTTCCATTATCAATCGCAAATTATATGTATAAATACTATATAGATCGAAATATTTCTCTTAAAGTTATAATAGTTTCAATTTCTTTAATAAATTGTTCTAAATCGTTATATGGACTTTGATCACCGGTCAAAAGAGATTGTGAGAAACAAAATAAATAAAGTATACAAGAAACCTATTTGTTATAATAAATATGTACTTATGTAATATTATTAACATTCGGATATCCTTAAGAGCAGATTGATAACAAAACAATAGTACTGTTTTAGTATTAATGAAAAATAACTGTTTTAAAAAACTTACTAGGTGTTTTCTATCCTATGTGATATCCTCGCGACAACGGTTAGCATTTTATTTACCAACCTTACCCCATAAGAATCTGCTATAGTAATTTGTGTAAATGACAGTCTAGAACTACAGCATATAACCCTATAGTTTTTTTCTTATTACGATCGACCTATAATAATAACAATGTTGTTGCTGTTGCAATAAAAATACCAAAAATAGGTGAGTTTTATTATGTGGAACCTCCGAAGACAACACCGAAGACTTTTGGCTGTATTACAGAACAACCCAACACTGGAAGCAACTTATCAGGATATTTAAAAAAAGTATCCTTTTAAAATAACAAAAGGAGAGGAAAACAAGAATTGTTTATCGAAGTGTATAGATTATTATTTATTTAGTACAATACGCCTTTTCAGAGTATTCAACAGCTTAAACTATAAAAAGCTCTGTAAAAATTAAATGTTTGTAAAAGTTCACTATAAATCTGTTGTAATTTTTGCACCATCCGTACCAAACTGCACTTGAATCATGCAAATGTTTTTTGTAATAATTGGGTTCTAGACTTAATGTAATTGTTCAGTGAATGGAAAAATTAGTCCTGAACAATTATTCTACAACTATTATTGCAAAGTATAATTTTGAAAAAAGTTCACGGATCAAATGTGTCTGGGGGGTTTTTTTCAGGAATACAAATTGTGCACTTAGAATATGCTGCGATTGTTTTTGGCTTTAATTCCGCAAAAACAAGAAAATAATGAGGCGAAAAGAATGCAACCCACTCCGGCAGCGGTTTCCACAAATAAATCTCGAATTAAATGGCCAATTATTTAGAGTAACATTTGAGTTCCGCGCCTGTGTTACCAGAGGGCGCGTTCTTGAACCTCGCGAAAAGATAGCTTACCATGGATTTCGCAAAAAAACAATTTACCAATATATAATCTGATTTCTGTATCTTGCTTAATTTGCGATTTGTCAAAAGTGATAAGAGCAGTGCGCCTCGATTATGCTGCGAAGGATAGAGCTTGAAGGATAGGCTCGTGTCGCCCCGTGTCACGGCGATTTATTTCAAAACCCGCCGAGAGTTTGGTTGTCGAAAGTTTAAGGTGTCTAACCCGACGGGTAATCAGCTACTTCCGAAACGTGCATTACCGCAAAATATTTTCCTGATCTGCGGCTGTCTTGTGAGCTCCGCAAGTGCTCGCCCGCTGTCGTCTATCAATTGATTGCGACCGCGAGTAGCACCGCTGGAACCCGTTCAGTGCCACCACCAGCCGGGCTCATGACAATCCGTGGACTTGCGCAGCTAGCTTCAGCAAACACGCCAGGAATCGCGAATAAAAAATCACCTACCTCAACCTGATATCGCACTACCTACTGCTTAACCCTTGACCTGCGATTGCATTTCGTTCGCTCTGTTCACACTTCATTTTCCCTGGGAGTGTTCGCCGCGGCCTATCCCAGTCTATTTCGCCAGCGCGCGCAGATTCTGCGACCGTAGCAGCGTCTCTCCTACATCTGGGACGCAGGTTCATCTGCGGCTCCAAGGGGGACGCCATGCAACTCTATCGCAACGAGATCTGCGGAAAAAGTGTGGCTCTGAGTGGATCTTCATTCTTCATTCATTATGTGAAGACGAGTGCAAGATCATTAGTCGTTTGCCTGAGATTTATCAATTTAGGGGATCCACGTTTCTATGTGAGTGTGAGTGCGCTTCTACTCAAAAATCATAATTCATATTTTATCGAAACACATCGTTTCACTTCAACACTGTTCAAAATGTTTTAAAAAATCCGTGTAAGAGAGAAAAGTTCAAGGTTCCAAAGGAGGGTTAAAGGATGATTAAAAAAATATTTATTTTGCTAAGCATTACGTAGACAATTTTACCGTTACAATTATCTGGAATATCTGGATCCTAAAGCATAATCGCACCTGAATTCCACGTATTTTATGAATCAATAAACAATGAAACCGATCACTCTTAAAAGTGCCTCGCGGAAGTAATAATGTTCTACAATAACTTCCCACAGTTCCCATCACCTTCAAACAAGTGTTTTCCCATTTTCTGCAATTTCCGTCCCGGAACAATCATCTTGGGCCACGGGGCAATCGAGGGGTTCTTGTCTTGGCCCCGTTGCACTGCGTTCCATGGCTGCATTGCAATTGCAGGCATCAGCAGCGACGGCGGCGACCTCTGCAACGGTCCACAGCAAGGTTAGTGGAGAGCGTAAGTTTTTCGTTTTGAATACGTTACTACCTTCTCCTAACGCGATAATAAAGTGCAAATAATACACTCCACTCCAATATCCCCTTATTACCGGTAGAAATGCACCTGATGGCCGGGAAGAATTTGCACGACTCTGTTCGCAATTTGAGCGGTGCGCGTACTCTGGTCGCTGTTGCAATTATCCCCGAGTTCAACTTTTATCTTCTGGCAATGAGGCAAATCGATAATTACGGGTCAGAGATTTTCCTAATTTTGCGGGCCAAAGGTAAGGTGATTAGCCAGTCACCTTGAACGGAATTGTTTCGAGTAATCGCTCCTTTCCAATTGAACTACCGCTTGCAATAAGAACCAATTTGAGCCTCAATGGATTACTTAGTTACTGAAAAATATTTTAATGGCTTCTGTAGCTGACGGCGTTCAGTAGGACATATTTTCCCACCGTGCTTCGGAGCTAAAGCACGAAACTCACCATTTTACTTTCCTCAGTATTTTTCAATTTTTTTTCTGTAAATGTTATCCTCGACGAAGAGGAGAATGTACTACTGTGTAATTTTGCACTATTTATGGAGGAGTCTGGATGGTCTATGACGGATGAATGTATAATTAGTTGTCTGCTATGGAAAACGTTTCTCAGAATCTGGAAGCAAATCGACGAGAAGTTATTATTATTTAGCCATTATTAACATTTTACTCTGCCCATCAATTATTCTTTTAGATATGTTTAAGGTTAACAGCTCCTTGTTGAAAGTAGAAACAGAGATGTATTTTCAAGAGTCCTACAAAGTTGTAATAATGGTGGTAGTCCTACACAAACTATTATAAGCATTACGTCCTTATAAAGCACTGCAGTCTGCAATGTTAATTCCGACGTTCATTGTAGTTTCAAAAAAATTTGACTAAACCACAACCACATTGTTCCAAAAAATTGAGAAAATCTAATTTAATAATAATTATCGACCACGGATTCAATGAAACTAATTATAGGTAATAATAATTACAAACATCCAGACCACAAGCAGTTAGTGAATGCTTCCTAATTGAATTCACTGGAGAGCATTTCCACCAAACAGCAAATCCACTTTTCTAATCCAGTATTTTCATTTTCCTTATCCTTCTCCACAACCCTCTAAAGTTTGTATGTGCTGCGCATCTCTTCACTTTCAAAAGGACGTAATAATAAAACCTAACAAACCAAACCAGCAACAGTGCATAGATCAAAGCATATCCTTGTACACACATGTGGGTCTCCTGTCTCTGAAGTTTAAATACAAACATGTAATATAATAGAATGAAAAGAAAAAGCTGTCTGCTGATCAGGCTTTCATAGCAACATGGAGGGAAAGTTTTGCAGGATCCAGGATGCACAATGGCATTTCTTTATGACCGTGTTTCTGCGCATGTATCCTCGAGCGGGAAACTGTGAAGTGGCACCAAGAATTGTAATATCTTCTGTTCAAGGACACTCAATTCTGTTAGCCTGGTATCGTAAGGCGCCAAAATTCACTACATTCCTTTCTAGAAATTCCAGTATGTCTCCTCATCCTGTCTTTAAATGTCCTTGGAACATTATTTTCGGCATGGAAACTTATGATATTGGACTACCTTGAGCAAATGGAGCTTCCGAAATTAAGAAATATTCTCGGAATTGTTTACTTGTGTTTGTTCAAATTTCCCCGAAAATGGTGTGACTACAGAAAGGATTGTCATGAATGGAGTATTTGTGGAGCGCACTCGTTTTTGGCGGGAAACAAACCTGGATTGTGCGCACTTGAAAGAAACTTCGTGGTGAATTGTTTGTTTTTGTATTAGAGAATGCGAACGAAATGAATGGCGTTGAGAAAATTAATATTGAGAATAATTTTGCAATTTGTAGGGATAGGTATAAAATGAAAATGAAAAACAAAATTTTGAAAAAATCATGCTTTTCATAGAAGAGACCAATATTCTAATTGTTTGATTGCTTAGATAAGTATAACATATATTATTTATTGGTAGAACTTTCAATGAAGTATTTTCCGTTTTTTTTTTTATACAAACAAGTAACAACTACTTGCTGATGACTTGATACAATGTCCAGTCAAATTGTTTTCATAAACATACAAACTCTCACTACTTTCTGCAGCGCAACGATAGAAAATCTGACTCCTTTCAGCCCATTAGTGATGCTGATAAATGATCTCCAGTGCGCTCAACAACAAAAACCGGTGGTGCAGATTGTCAAAATCAAAATCGGCTCAGTTTGAAAGTGACAAGTTCCAGGGCATCTGTCTTCCACTTCCTTCTTCATCAGAAGACTTTTCTGGTTTCTGCCAACGCTGGAAGGCTGCTGCGTCTGCACTTGCAGTCGACGGCACGTTCTGCACAGCTCTCGGGGGTACATTTAGCCACTTTAATTTACCAGGTGTTAAGCCGGTAGACAAGTACAAACAAGTAATGTGAGATTTTGATAAATGATTCTGTGTACCTTTTAAAAGGTGCAAGTACCAAACTATTTTAAGCAGTTAACACAGTTTTTTGAGTGTAATTTTCGCCTCGCTCGGACTGTTTCCCGGTATTCGGACGATTGCACTTCGCCAGAGTGCACTGATTGCAGCGTCTTAAACACACATTAAGGTGCAGTAAGCGCATGTTGTCCTATCAAGTGTTAAAGATTTAAATTAATTTCGATCGCACCGTCCGTGTACAGACTAACATATCTGATATGCTGCGAAATATACTCCTTACATAAAATTTCAATTATCGATCAATAAAATGCGAAAAATGGAAGCAATAATCGAGCGCTGTGGCCGAGTGATGGTAGGTGTTAACAAAAGGAAGTGGAGCCTTTCAGGTGCTCGCACCGCTGCTGTGATTAATTCTTTTGGCTTTAGGCTGGACACCGATCAGCAAACGATACTACATTTTGCATGCCATCAACTCCTGTAGGTTGTTCAATGGGAAGAGGGTCGCCCCAATAAAAACTGGTTAATACAAACAAAACACTTTAAGAACATATTCACCTTCAGGGTGCAATCAGTTATCAGGATTAAAGCATTCGAACTTTTTCAGCTTCAAATATTTCATGACGTAACACAAACTTAAAACTAATCATAGTTAAAACTTTAAAATCAACGGATTTTCAACTAGTTTAAAGATTTTAAATAATTTTCAGATGGAAAAACTGTACTTTTGAAGTATGTACCATATACCATATGCAGAACAAAAAATAAATTAATTGAAACCCAAAAAATATAGATCAAAATAATGCATGATATTTAAACAGCATTTCGAAACAAACAAACTAGTAAAATAACAATATTGTTCCCTTTCGGCGAATGAAGTTGGGGTGTAGGAGGCTTTAGGGTGAGTCTTTAGTTCGGGACCTTATAAACTACGATATCAAGTGCAAATTGGATAACCTAAAAATTTAATGTCATATAATGTTTGTCTATATATTTAAATCACTTTCAGACAATCTCATTTTATGACGTAGTATTGCCCGAAATCATATTCGTAGTGATTTTCGCAATGGTTACACACAACCATACAAGTGTAGTGTATACGTGAATTTGAAGCATTAACCAGCCTTACAAATATGAACTGTTGGTATTTCTCTGGTTGATTGGCTTTATCTTGAAATGTAAAGTTATAAGCAACTATTGGAAATTGCAATACGTTCAATGAAATTTCGCGGTTATTTAAAATGGACAATATCATATAAAATGTGAGGTCATTTCTCAGTGCACGTTTAACCACATTATTAAATTTTAAATTACATGCATCAACCAAATCAATATCCTCGATCAGTGAAAAATTTGGAGCTAATTACACATATGACCATGATATCCTCAAATCGAAACTAGGTTATCCTAATAGATTAGCTAACATACTAAAAAAATCATCACCAGACGATAAACTCCAGACTCATATATCAATTTAATTAGACTCGTCTCGTCTTTCACCATATTCGCAACGCTTTTCTAGCCCAGAGGGACTTGTGAAGGCGTACGTGAATTATGTAACAGCGCCCCAGAATGACTAATTCTAACCGCAAGGAGATAGATATACCTTGCAGACTTCGCCACCCAAAAAAGTACCTGTCAGGTAGTTGAGTGGAAGTAATAAATTTTTGGCGCACTCTGGTTGCCTGACAGAAACACTAACTCACTGAACCATTTGCGCAAGCCCAAATGATTTCAAGCGCAATTGTGCAGAATAAGTCATAGACAACGAAGTGATTAAGTGGCGGGGAGGAGTGTGAGGCGCTGAACGGACCAATGCACTTGTGCCACTGAAAAGAGATGATTTTTTTAATTGCGGCAGGCGAAGAGATGTCCGAATTTGATAAGATGTTTTTTTCTTGGCGTAAGATGAAAAGTTAACGTCCGCTTATGTCATAAGATAATTCGCCCTGCGGCGTAACGGGCAATACGGTTTTTTACAACAATAAGTATTTTCGTTTTGGTACGTCAAATATAAACTAAAAATGTAGTCGACATTGATTTAAGGTATACAGTTTAAAAAAATACTGTAATACAATTTAATCTTACCAACAAAATGTTTTTTTCATTAAAGTAAAGGATTAATGACGAATTCATTATTTGTGATATTTAATTTATTTAATGTAAAAATATGACGAAAATAATGTTTAATTTATGTCAAGTTGGAGTACTTATTTATACTTACGGCTCTCATCAAAAAATGTTGCCATAGAATTCAAGATCATGGCATGAAAAACTTAACTAGGTTATCTTAAAAAAATAGAATTACTTTGTAATAAGTTCAGACATTTCTATATTAGTGCTGTTTTATTTTAGTGCAATCCCAAGAAGAAAGGATTGTTGCTACTCATTCAACTTTGCGCAACTTTTCAAGTGACCACGAGGGTGTACGAATTCATTGCTACCGCTGTTCGGTGAAATGTCAGCTCTAATTACAGTTAAATACGATCGGGTCAACAGATGCAAAAAAATTGCTTAGGTAACTTGTCGGCCAGCCCATACTGCGTCAACCGCGGTGGCGCAAATCAGTTACACCCAAATTTTCTTCGATCAAATTCAGCGCGCCCGCGGTTATTATATGCCGCATCGATCGCAGGTAAAATCGATCACGACGCCACTTGTTGCATTGATTTTTCTGACATCATGTGTTGTACATTATAAAAACTATATTGTGGTTTAGTCATGATTTCTTTTGCATCAATAGTGTCCCGATGACGGCTGTTTTTGGTAAGGTGTCTAATGATCGCAAATACATTTGGCAACCAAAATGATCTCCGGTGGTTCTTGTGCAAGCGCCCGCTGGAGACGATTGTTTTCAATCGCCACAAATTAATGTTTATTTCGAAAATTAAATCTTTTATAACCGCCGCTTTAGTGTTTAATAAAAAGTTGATTTTGAAAGTGATTTCATTGTTCGATTGTTGGGAATAAAATTCGATCCGTCGCTACTGCGTAAGACCTCACGAATTTGGTAAGTAATTACTCAAAAGAGTTTTTTGCATGTTTTTGAGCTGAAGATGTTGTTCTACTTACTACTAACGATTTTGTATTTAGATAAAGTGTATGTTTCGAAACGCATAAAATTATTATTCACTGTAATTGGAGACATAAATTAAAATTTTTACACGTGTGTAGCAGACGTAGGTACAAGTCAACAACAATAGAAAAGGATTTGCTTCCAAATCCAAAGGAACTTTTTGACTTTTGCTTTTATTTTGCGTTCTAGTACGTACGAATTTGTAAAAATTCTATTTAGGGAGTTGGTAAAATTATATTACATACTTACATACATTTTGATTCTATTATACTATATTATTATACTTATGTGAAGTGTCAACGAGTAAAATCAAACATAAACCATAATTTGGTTTAAGGCTCTTTGGACAGAGGCTTGCAAATTTATATAGCTACGTAATACGTATGTCAACAATAACAATCTCTTCTTACAATTGACTTTTCTTTCTTTTTTAACAATCTAGACCACTTGGTTTTATTGAATGCAACTCTGTTTCTTTTGTTCGGTTTATCAGTACAATGTACCAGCCGAATAAAAACAAAATATCTAAATAATCGAACACAATAGAATTTATCACTAGAGATAGTAAAACAAACTGTAAGAAAGTTGGTCCACAGAAAATACAATTAGTTTGGAAATAAACGTTGAAGTGTCTTAAAAGTGTTTGTCTTCGAAAGTCGAAAGGAAAAATTCCGCGAATGTTCGACATTCATACAATAAAAACGAATCGTGCTTGCACCAGAACAATTCTCCGTGATAAAGTGAAATTTCCGTTGAATGGAGCAGGTTAAACCAGGATAAAGTGTTGGTTTCACTTCATTGAGTAGATTAAATCTGATCGCAGATTTAGATCCGGATGGGGGTTCCCATGTAAAACACTTGATGAGATAGTTCCCCAATTCGACGATAAAAATAAAAGGTAAAAAGAGAACGATTTGTAGACACCTAATGACATCTTTTGATGACTCGTCACGAACAAAGTTTGGAGTTGAGATCTTTTCTCACGAACCACATCCAAAACGAAGTCAGTTTGCGACTTGGGCTCGGCGTCATGAACAAAGAGATCTTCTAGCGGGTGACCTGACAAAGGAGCACAAATCAGGTTGATTTGAATTACAATTGGACTGCTGTGTTTTTAAAATGGTGGATGAAAACTGTGGCCCTGGATGGGATCGCACTTAGAAAGTTCACGCAACGAGAGGAAGATTGATGTGTCGTGGACCAACGATCACTGGGGAGAGTTAAATTGCTGAAGGCAATTATCCAGAGACAATTTGGCAAATTGTGGGCACGAGATGCTGGTATTAGCATGGCGTGGTCTTGTTATCGCGAATTGTGATCGGGTATCAGAACTGGGTCAGGAAGATCTTTGTATTTCTCGCCCCGATCGCTTCACGCTGTTCGTTCAAGCGGCCGGGCCCGGTACCCGTTAACCGGGCTAGATCAAGGTTCGTTTCGTAACCCGAAATTCATTCATATCCCCTAGCCCATTTACACATTTCACCAGTTTGTTTAAATCCACATTGGGCTATTTCATGTCATTTAATTTGCATTCCATTTCCAGTTGGAGATTTATACGAACTGAACTTTCCACAAGCATAGAAGCATTTCTGGAGGAGATTTATGGTGAGGCTCACCTGCTTAAAGCACTGCATTCGTGCTAAATAAATATTTCATACATTCTCAGAACTTTGTTTATATTGGCTTATTCGATTTGGTGAAAAAAATCAACTCGTATTTAAGAATTAAAAGTTGGGATTATTATTTTCTTGAAAATCATTTTAATATTTTGGATGCACCGCTAAACTATATAAGAATATTATATAAAATGGCCCGATTTCTTATAACGAGAGTTTAAGCTAACATTGGAAACAACTCTCATACTCTAGGTGCAGAGAGCAGATTTAAAGTTTTTCGTTATCTAAACATTTAATAAATACATAAATAAATATAAAAAATAATACTATAGATCGATGGCTTTTTGTAAGATTTTGGATCTTACTTAATACGATTTTACATAACCCAATATTTCCCATGAGCCTGTTTAACTTCGGTAGCTAACCATTCAATCAAATTTTTCGAAATCAGGAACTATGCTTCCTTACCTAAAATATGTATGCAATATGCTAATCGTAAGCATTAAAAAACATTTTCAGTAAAGTTAAGAAATCTAAAATTCATCTTTAGGAAACGACCATTAATGCATCCCTTTCTCGATTAGAATGAGAATAAAAAATGAATACCTATGTTGGCTACAAAATTTGAATCTAGTGTTTGCCCGTTTCAACTGTTGGGAAATATCGTCACGAATCTTATCTGTAGCTGATCAATCGATTCGATTTATTCCATCGTAATTTGAAAATCAACGACAGTAAAAACCGTTGACATAAAGTTGTGCAAGGGTGACAAATATTTAATTTTTCTGCAGTCCTGGTTCTTCATGGCGTGGTCTGAATGGAATGGTGATCCCGATTGGGAATTGATAGAGAAATTGATTACTTGAATTATATCAGCAAATGAGTAATGTCGGATTTTCCGTGTTCATATCTAAGGACTGACTAATTTTAATCCTTTATTTTTTACATTACCTGCATATACTACCTACCTAAGTATAATTTTATTAACACAATTTCCGTAATTGCTGCACAACAAATTTAAAATATAGATTAAACAAATCAATTACTACGTTTAATATAGTTCTCATCAAATTTAACCAACAAAATAATTACCTCAGCATAATTAATATTCATGGGTTTTGCCCGATTGTTTGTGTTTCGTTTACGCGTTGCGGAATTTCCTGATGTTTTACAATTTTTATTACAGAAAACCCAGGAAGAATCTGTGGATTCCCAGGCGGGCATATGCTGCTCATCGGCTCGAATTTTCCTGCGGCATGTTGCACACGGTTGGCGGAGACAGTCTGGCGCCAAATGTTGAATAGGGACATCATGAACTCACCCAAACATTTATTATACGACGGGCCTGGACCGTGTTAATTGTCTTAACTCCGACAACCAAGTAGCTCCGCAACGCGTTCGGAAGGGTTACAGAATTTCGCAAGGATTTGGAAACGGAGACTAGTGCATATGGAGTTATTCGTAGATCGTAGATGACAATGAATTATAGACGAATTAATTAAAGTAAATTTAATTAAGAAGAAATAGGCATAGAGGATAAAATTGGATATTCGATAAACTACAAACAGCAGCAATGGATGCCAATTTGTTTTAAATTTTAATTCTGTTAGTTTCAACACAATAAAGATTTGGAAAGAATCGCAAAGTTAATCACAATTGATTAAAACGAGTTCTGTATAAAAAGGTCTTCGCTATCGCGTTGTTGTCTGATAATGAGTAAACTATTGACAATTAGGTATGTTCTAATTGTAAGTACTATTGTCATTATAATTACAAAATAAGCGATGTACGTCATTCATTGGTCACACCTGATAACATTTGGCCGTGCAGTAGCCGATGTCGAGCCTCTATTTAATATGAATCAATTGTTCATCATTGATAAATCCACACCTGCATTACACAAACAAATTTTCCAACTTGCCTGTTCGTCGAAAATTCGATCAATAATCGAATTTAGATTGTGAAACTCTTAGTAGTCTGAAGAAATGCAATGCGTAATGTTTAATAAAGCAGCTGAAACTACCAACGTTGAAACTTCTTCCGTTTGTTCCGGGCGCCATTTCCGAGAAGTGCAACGCCCACCGTTAATGGAGCAAATTTACATTAAAATGTGTCACCCCATCAATATTTGATTTTCAAAAAAACGACGGGTTCAATAGTTGTCAGAGGTATTATCAAAAACACCACTCTCCCGCCCCCACGCACCCGAAGATCAACATGTTCACTGCCCCTGGACGCGGACGAAATTCCCTTCCAGGTGTTCCTCCACTTGGCCACAATGTCCATGCACTACCCTTTGTTGGCAAGAGGCTACGATCGAAAGGGGAGATAGCGCCCGCGAGATTTCAGGTGAGGACCCTTACAAAGAACTCCTTGTTTGGATTTTCTGTGTTCAAGTAATTTTTATTAATCGACGTCGACATGACCCCGCACGAAGGGTCTGCGCCGGATGAACAACGAGGGATTTAATTTGAATACACTTATTCGGTGACTTCCGCTGTATTAGACGATTTCGGTGCCCCAACACGGCTGCATTTGTATAAATCTGATGCACACCGGGATAAAAACTAAAAACACGCTGAGAAAATATGTGGAACGCACAATGGCTGCTGACCCTTTTGTCAAACGTTTAATATTCTTGTATAACGAGACCTTTTGACCAGACAACCGAAGTCTATTTGTTTTGTTATATATGAATTTTGTTAGGTAAGCTAGAATCCTTATGCTTATAAATAATTTAGATTGGTTGCAGTGAGTCCTCAACGCTTCATGCTGATGCAAAATAGCTTTACTTACGTGACAAAATATAATATATAACAAATGTAGGAATACCATGAGCAATTTTCCGGAAAATTGCAAATGATAATTTGTGAAATGAATGTTGTATGCCTTTTTCATGATAATTTCAAATCAACAAATCCAATTCGCAATTCTGTTGCACCGACACCTGCTTGCATTTATGAAAAATTGAAAAGTACTGCGTAAATGAACTGCGATTTCAGAATGAATTGGAGGCGAAGACCATTAACAATTCGAGGAGTTATACAAGTCCGAATTAATACCAAATAATTGTTTCGGAATTTCACTTTTGAACCGAAAGAGTTATCAGCTCGGGTAAATTGAATTGATTAGAGATTGTTTTTTAAACTATATTGCAATAATGAAGTTAAGAGGAATCTACATAAAAATTCATTACGAAGTTCAAAAATTAAATTACTTATGGATACGAAATGTTGCTTGCATTAAATTTGAATGTTTTGAAATGCTTTTTGTATGTGCTTTTGGGTGAATTTATTTTTGTAAATATATGACTTCAATAAAATTACTTATTATATTAATAAATGATCTGGGTTTCAGTTATATTAAGTCAAATCGTTCAAACAACGGTTATTCTGCAATTATCACGAGAACTTGTTCAATTGCAAATAAAATCCATTCTACGAATTGTTTGTATGCAATTTTATCGAAACGTATTCAACGATTTCGCATCAGTTTCGTATTCTGCAAAAGCACATCTCTTGAACTGAAATGCAAAATAGACGTCTGGCTTTGAATGCAAACGGAACTTGCACTTCCAAGAACATCCTGGCAACTTGCTGCACTCGTTGCTTGCGAATGTCATCTTATGAAAAATGCATTGTTGGACATTATCGATTCCACAGCATCAAATTTGCCGATAATTTTTCTCGGAATACCGTGTTTTTACATTCGACGTCCATGATTGAGTTGTGCAGGCGTGGGAACTAGGAACGGTCGAGTCTGGCGGACGGATGGCACACACATGGTCCAGAGCGAATGCTCATACTCTCCTCCCATAGGTGCCAAGTTATGGCCCACCATAAAGCAATTCGTGAAAAGGTGCAGGACACGGCGCTTGAGCTCAGCAAGCCACTAGCGCCGATTTGTTTTGCCGTCTAAATGGGATTGCATTGAGCACATTGTTTGGTCAAGTGCTGAGGATCCCATATGTGCATCAGTGTTCTTCTCAAAAAGAAAAGACGACAGCAAATTAACTGCATCTTCAAGGTAAAATCCGGTGGCATGTGCGTGATAAGCGCACCTCACATGACGACGGTTTATGATACTCACTGGGTTCCGGTGTTTAGGGAAATCTTGCGATTTCATCTGGTCGCAATGTGAGAAAGTTTTCCACTTTTTCCATGTGCACAAAGATACTTTTCGGACTGTTGTAGATTTTATCTGGGATTTATGGCTTATTTTAAAAGGATATGTGCAGGAATGATACGAAGCGTAACAATTTCATTAGGCCTAACTATAATGGACTTAAGTCAATTTTTGTAAAGTTTTAAAAATGTTCGTAAAGACTTACTTAAATGTACGCTGTAAAGGAAAATGTAAACAAAGTGTGAGTGCGTAAGTGTCACTTTGCGTAAGTTCACTTAAGTTTATTATAGTTGAATTTAAGTTTGGCAAAGATTTTACAGCGAACTAATCAAAGTCAAACTCAAGCAAAATTCAACGAAGGACTTAAGTTGACTGAAGTCAATTACAATTACTCAATTAGGCCTATTGTTGTAAACGTTGGATTAACACTTTAAACAATTTATTGGCTCGTATGCAATTAGTTAATGCACAAGACACTAAGGAATTAAAATTTATCGCACCAAGGAAATAATAAAGCTAAATATTTCTGAATTTCCAACAAGAAAAAAATTATTTTTACAATACATAAACCTACTGCCGCCATTATATTAATAAAACAATTACCAATGGTGATTACTAAGTTTACTAAGGAGTTCTTACCTCCACTGAGGATGATGTGCAAGTGCACGGACGGGTTGCGTTCTTTTCTGTGCTTTGCAAACATAAGGCTAAAGCAATTTTAATAAAGCAATATTTTGGGCCATAAAATTTACTATCCACAGGCAGATTAGGATCGTTATCTGCAGTGAGCAATTATTGTCGGGATACATTAAGAGTCCTGCAACCTGCAAAATATGTAGAACATGACACAGGAATTTCCTCTGTGAATTTCCGGAATGAGTACACCACGACTCAGGAGTACTCATAAACATTCCTAAGGGAAAACCGGAAACGCTCTGTTTCCACACCAGCCAAATTATGTTTTGATTATTTTTATTATTATTTCGACACCTTCAATTATTATTGATAGTATTTTTGTATGCTAAACAGCTTGTGCAGGACGCAGGTGTCTGTTGGATAAATACGATCATTCGAAAATGCTTGATTGCTTTTTCGAGGAAACTTAATTGATAGTTTTGACTATAGGTATTCGTTTACATGTACAATTTTGACCGCTTTTTTGTTGTTTATTTACTAGGTTTGTTAATTAATGTAATTAATATTTTTAAATGCAGTTTTAATGAACATAAACTTTTTGAAAATTTAGTATTTCTAGCGTGATCTTGAATGTAACATATTATTTAAAAACCGTAACCTCTATTTTTTAGCTGCGTTCGAAACTTTTGTTGTGAGTTACTTTCCCTGTTTATCAAAGGAGCAATCGTCTTACGATTTTGTCAAATAAAGATAGTTTGAAAAGGTTATTTTTTTATAGCAAGAATTGTGAAGGGATCAGGACCTTTAATTCATCTTAGCCACGGGCCGGTGTTGCATAACTCCTGGGTGAAGGTGGATGCGAGTAAAATCAATAAAGGATGCGATTTTGAAAGACTGCAAAAGGATCCTTTCTAAGAATCAGCTTTGGATGAATGGCACACAAGAATATTTCACCTGGCAATGCGCTTTATGTCCTGAAAAAAGGGACTAAATCCTTAGACTTATTGTGACTTTATGTCCATTGAGACGTGCGCTATCCAGATGCAATTCTGGCACAGGTATCGAATGACGTTGATGATAAATGTCGACAGATCCTTGATATACATAAAAAAGTAACTTTTATTTATAGATCGATAACACAGCGGTGATCACAAATTATGGAAGCCACTTCCTATCACAAAATCTGTCAATTTGATGACTTGACCCACGTGGAAGCGATCGAATACTGCATCGATTTATCGCTTGGCATGCGCATAATTAAGGTCTGTGGTCCACATTTGGTCGTCTCCCATCAGAGGTCTCCACAGCCCCGCGGCTGACGATCAGTTGCGCGGCACACGGAGGTTGATAAATGCCTCCAAATCACTCAGGCTGTCTACACCTCGTGAATTGGTGCATATACCGTGGAGCTCGTCAGCATCTCCTCAAGTGTTTTATCTCCATTGATTGATATCGAGTGACTACCGCGTTGGCTTGAAAACTGCTCTGGTGGCGGCGGCTTGATCTGACTGCGATGAATAAAAGATTTAAATGATGTGCAACTAGATGCCTCCATAAAACTTCCAGACATATATTTAGTGGAGTTCGATCGGATGCATGCGAGGAAGATATCCCCATTTATACGACACTATATGTCTCACATGTCGGCCCCGGAAAATCGTCCTGATTGCAATGCATTGGACATCTGCTGATGAAATTAATGCAGCGAGACACTATTTAAGCTTATCTGGCGTCCCAGACACCCTCCTCAACTCATCTCCTACACTGCAGATGCAAATTTCACACTGTTACTTTTTTATGTCTGAAAATCTTATTGAGATTACCTCTGAATTTTTGATTTAAAAAAACTCGAAAAATTTGTCAAATTGCGATTATCCTCCATTAAGCTGTCCCGGCGGAAGTGGAAGTTGTAGCATACCCACCTAAAATCATCTAAAATTCAAAGATATCTACGGCAATCGCCAATTTTGTTTTTTGACTTTCAATATGTGTCAGTAGTGAACAATTAGCAATTCTGGATGAAATTTCGGCAGTTAGAGAATAACCAGGAAGAAGCGCAATTTAACTGCATCTGATGATTTTCATGAATAACGCAAAAATTTTGCGCGGCCTGGTGAACTTTTGATACAGTGTCCAATTGGTAGAAAACAGTGGTTTAAGTAAATCACAGAAAAACCGTCTACTTTGAAATATTCAATGATATGCAACTGTCCACGGTGTTTTGATTTTCCTTGAATTCGAAAATGTGCAAATGACGGATTCTTCTTGTAGGTGCAGCGAATGATGATATGAGGCACGATCTAAAAAACTAAACAATTGTTAACTGCAAAAGTACCAATCATTTCCAATTTTTATTTAAACGATTGCTCATACAAACTTGATATACATATAAGGACACGTATACTGAATTGTAAAAAATAATCTCAAAATATTTTTATTCTAATTTTTAAGTATTTCAAATTTTAATTATGAATTGATTTAATTGCGCTTATAAAATAGTCTTTTCCCTCTTTTTTCTTAATTTTCTCATTGACTTCCTGTTTAGCATTGTGAAAAAAAAATCGTGAAAGGGTTGATTGTGAAACTTTCCAATTATAAAAAAAACAGTGTTGTGCTTTGCGCCTAAATTTACATTGCCATGTAATATATTTCCCGCCAATAATTTCCGCGGCTACTCATTTCAAATCAATTGATAACAAGTTTTGATATCATTTTACGATCAAGATTCGCCGTTAGTAAATAAACAAATGCAAATATGAATTCTATTTTCAGTTGGACTCCAGGTTGTCTGCTGCGAAATTTGTAGAAGTGTTATCAGTTGTTACAAGTCCAGGTCACACAATCCTTGAGGCTTCTTCTGACTTTCCCAAGTTTTCTAATATTTGCGAGATGATTAAATGCACTTTTATCAATTTGAGTCATAATCGAAATGATAAACTATATGAATTCATTTTACCAGGAAATTTCCATCATATTTTTGTTTCACATTTGAATATTCAATTTCCTCATTTTAGAGGAACATATTCCAATACTTATAAAAGTTGTTTTATATTTCTTGGATGTGGAACTTTGTAATATTAAATATTTCTTCTTAGGGACAAGTTTGAATTTTCAATTTATCTATCTATTAACCAATTGTTTATGAATAAAATCAATAATGAGTTTGCTTATTCGTAAGAAATCATTTAATTAATAAACTCGCAATTGAAATAATATTCACCACAATAACAAGCCATACCTTATAAAAATTGTTTATTCAAATATATTTTGAAGTGTTTCCCAGATTGAAAATCATTGCAGAAAAATGCTGCGGGCATGTAAAAAAGCAAGTTCTGTCCGGAAACAGCAACGCAAAACCCAAAATGGTGTGTGTCAGAACTAAATAAAAATCTGCAAATTTCGAAGAGGCGCAGATTATTTCCGGCCGGCTAACTCCCCTCTAATGACATGATACGATCGCGCATGCGCACACCACAAGTGAGATGCGCACGTTATCTGAAGTGAGGTGAATTCTCAGCACTCCGGTACCCTCCGCACTGTGATGTCATTGATCACAGAGAGAGCCGCAAAGCATTTCTCTTAGGCTGGCGAGCCGTTACTTGATTGGCTTTCACCGCAAGTAAACAGAAACTTCGGAAACGGGACAGTGCATGTGGCACGAGTAAATAGGGACTGTGCACATGTGATCTGCAGCTACAAGCCGGTGATCGACAGCAGGTAAAGAAGCAGCGATCAGCAGGAGCACATAGTATGGCGGCTGTACATAAGGCTGTGCGATGTGCGTGCCTATCGCGGCGAAAGGAAAGCGCTCAAGTGACAGTTAGGCAGAAGATCAGGGTGTGTATCCTTTTTGTTTATGTGCCTCGGGAGGGGGAACCGGCCACACGTATATAAGGAAATTTCTAGCGATCGCTTGTCATTCCCCATCCATCACTCAAACCGTTTGTTATATCTCAGTGTCAAGTGCACCGCACACATCTATCGACTGCTTTAGATATTCGCGATTACGTATTTACAATTTGAAATGAACAATTACAAGAAGTGTCCGCTCAAGAAGCGACCAGTGGTTTTTGATTCAGTGGATATTGTGCAGGATCAGCCCGAGGATTTATCCGTCAAAAAAATTAAGTTCAACGAGAATTGTGAAGATGGTTGCGGAAGAAATTTCCCTTTGAATCTCTCAACGAACTCGATTTACGATCAGATGAAACAAAGCGGATTCTGCATGCGTTACCGATCAGAATCGCCGCGATCTTCATTGAGTGACACATCGTCCCATCGAGAATCATCGCTATCACCGCCAGCTGATCAAGCGGCGAACAACAACATCCATCTTCGTGGATTATCTCCAGTGCAAGTTAATCACGTAGAAGGTTTCTTTAACTGCAGAGGCTACCAGAATTTTTCGTCCTACGAGAAAAAGTGTTCTGCTGGTTGCTCGAACCCGTTGACTCCTCCTAGCAGTCCCCCAGTGAGTGATATGGAGCCAGAGGACTTGTCTCTATCCAGTTATATACCGCTCACCGCACTCTACCACAACTTTCCATCGGAAGAAGAGAAAGTGGAGCGGTCAAGATTCAGATGTGAGAAGTGCGGAAAATCCTATTCCACCCTTACAGGATTGTCCAAACACATTCAGTACCATTGCCCTGCAGCCGAGTGCAATCAAGTGAAGAAATCGTTCTCCTGCAAGAGTTGCGACAAGGTCTACACATCCTTGGGCGCCCTCAAGATGCACATCAGAACTCATACATTGCCGTGTCGTTGCACCATTTGCGGAAAAGCGTTTTCCAGACCCTGGCTTTTGCAAGGACACATTCGCACCCACACTGGGGAGAAGCCCTTCCAGTGTGAGCACTGTCACAGAGCCTTTGCCGATCGGTCCAACCTCCGCGCCCACCAGCAAACCCACGTCGATGTCAAGAAGTACATTTGCACAGGATGCCAGAAGTCCTTCTCCAGGATGTCGCTTTTGAACAAACACGTAAAAGGAGGCTGTCTTGCACACACGTTTTAAAAGTGATCAGTGCACCGATTGATCATCCATGAACCAAATCGTCTACAAAAGGTGTTCCTGGTGTTGATCACCATTTCGACATCGTAGAAATAACTCTAGTCGCTACAGTAGACTTTTCGTTAATTTGTTGTAAGATAATTCGTTTTTTATAGTTATTTTTATAGTTAATACTGAAAAGTATATTTCAAATAAAAGTCTATTTTTGCACTGAATTTTAAGTTTAAGGAAAATGTTTAATTAAAATTAAAAATCTGCAAGAATTCATTTCGTAAATATAAAATATTCCTTTTTAAATTTATGACAAAAGTCATAGGTTGTTTTGAATAAATATATTTTTGTACTATTTTTACTCTTAACCAAGCGTTTTTAATTTGTTTTAAAACCTTGATTTAATGGTAAATCAATTTCTGTAGCATTTGTTTATCCACAGATGATGCCAGTGGAAGAGCAAAGGGATATTTCCGAACGGCTTCATTCTAATTACCAAAGAATAAAATGTCCTGTGAATGGCGGCCTACTCGCAATTAACTCCGCCTTCGAGAACTTAAACATGTATTTATTGCAAATGTACTGCAGTTATGCAGAAGTACAATAAGAAACTTGAACACCTTTTCTTTAAAAAAAAAAAATCGAATGCAAGAAGACAAGAAATTCGTCAAGCAGATTGAACAAATAGATTTTTGTTAATGGCGATGAAATTTTTTATAAAATCCTTTCAGAGAAGATTTGTAAAATTAAAGATAAAATAATATAAGAAAGCAAGTAAATTTTTGGAAAAAGTTACTTTCAAAATCATAATTTCTTGACCTTACTGACATTTCTAATTTTTTAGCTAAAATTTGTTCTTAACTCTGACAATAATAATCAATTACCTAGATATGGTTTAATTAAGTAATTTTTAATTTTCTACATACAGTATTGATAAAAGAAAAATGCGTATTTTTATAACAAGTATCAAGTATTCAAACGAATTCAAAAAAAGTTTCCTTTTCTTTTTGAATAACTTTTTCATTGTTGTTAAAATTCTCATTTGACCATTTTGTTATTAAATTCATTCTTCTTAAATTTAAAGAAAGGATTTGTAATCCAAATGTCTTTTTGAATTAAAATTGCCGTTTGGGTAAATAAATTTACGAAAAAGTAAACACAAAATAAAAATAGTTTAAAAGTAAAAAATATCTTCACATCGACTCCAGAATATAAACTTTAGTTTATTCTTTTAAACGACGGAAACTGCAGAAAATGACCGCATTTTGTTTATATTTAAATTTTAAATTTTCTGACTTTTGAGGAAGTCCTAAACTTTAGAACCCCCACTATGGGTTTCCGGATAATGGAAAGCGCGATTTAATTGTATGTGTTTACTCAAATATTTGAGCGTTAATCCTACAATAGTTGATGCTTGTTTCACAAATCTAAGTGTCACGTTCTGAGGGTACTTTCGTGAGATCGCCACAAATCACTGCTAAACGAAGAAAGGTGCATTCAAACATGAGATTAGCAGTGTTCACGACACCTGATTTGGCTGGGGGAGCAACATCGTCTCTGGGAAACTACAAAAGATCAAAGAATGCTTTAAACACGTCAAGCACTGGCTTGTGCATCAAAAGACAGCCCAACTTTCTCCCAGCAATATTCAATCGTATTAGTTTCATGCCATTTCACATATAATTTTCATTAAAGCAAACAGTTTCATTTTACTCATTCGATCATTCATCAGTTTATGATCACTTTGATTTTCTTAATCTTTTCTGACCAATCTGACTAATTTCAATTCGCGATGTTTTTCAAATGTTTTGCATCGCAAAAGTGCCTTATTATTGCTTATTTTCTTATTACTTAAGAATAAGGAAAGGGTGTAATGACTAATGACACATCAAACGTGCGTCGACTGAAAACACGAAGTTCATCACTTCCAGTTGACAGAAGGAGTTTATCCTCGGAAATCCAATATTACTTGAAACGTAATTAATCTGATCATTTTATGAATTTTTTCTTATTGCATTATTGTATACTAATCGGTCAACTTACTTTTGATGGTAGTTCGCACTTCCAAGTGAGGTAGTTAGCACCTACCATGCGGCCACAATCGTTGATCGGTCGCCACGGAGAAAAGTCGACCGATGGATGCCGCGCAATTAGCCGATCAAATTTCTGCATCACTTGCAGCGCCACGAGGAAAAACTAGAAAGCAAGAAAATAGGTGTTTGCATTGTGAGCCGCCACACTACAAACATGCGTACCAGAGTCATTCGAGTTCAACAAACCATGAAAAAGCCGCAGCTAATTAATTTTTTCTGTCAATGAAAATAAATCGTCAAGTTCAAGGAAACAGTGCCTGAGTAAAGTACCGTTAAGGCTGTAGCCGCAGAAGATGATATTTTTTACCTGACAGGTTGCACAAATGCCCTTTTCATTTACCACAATTCCGAGCGTAGCACAGGGATTGCCGATTGGGAATAGTTTCCTCCTGCCAGCGAGGATAAGGTTTTCACCAGCTCTTGTAATCTGTTCTGACACCAGCACAGCCCCTCCGTAGACAACTCGCACAGGTACGAATAGCATCCTAACCGCAGCGGGCATCATATCTGGAGCATAGTGGATAGCCAGTGAACTAAACATAATCGCTAGATTAATACAAAATACAAACGACATCTTCCTCATTAGAGGCTGGTAACCGCATCTACAACGCTGGATTCCGTTCTGAGTTACATGACCCTGTAGGGATCAATGCGGTAATCCGATACTCCTTGTACGCTTGCTCCGTGTACTATCGATTAATGAGGCGAAAACAGTTAAACTTGAATGTTTATGAAAACTTTCTTGTTATGCAAGAGTGCATGTCCCATCGCGTCTGTTTGCAAGCAAAGGGTTGAGTCTCCGATGCCCACAGAAATATGCTCTTCAATTTGAGGATGTTCACCTGGCATCGGAATCGCGACAAGGAAGCAAAAAATGCGCATGCGTCGATGGATTGATTTCTGAAATTCCAATCAAAGTTCAGTTATTTTTTTCGATGTGATTTAAATAAAAAGAACAAACAAATTGGATTGCAATACATATATTACAATGAACAATACGTAATATTATATAGTTAGGTACATCGTATTTATTTAAATGTTATATCTAAGATAACTTATGTTAAAAAACTGGTTCACTTTGTGTTTATCCACATGACAAATATTGCCATAGAAGTTTCTAGATTTTTACCGAATTGTAATAACATCGCAAGATAAAGTGCACCTTGCATTGAATACAAAGGAGCCGGAAGAGGGTGGGACCCAACCTACTAGTTGAATTGAAAAGCTATGTAAGGTGATTTCGATACATTTACGCATCTGTTGCAACGACCAGTCTGGGACGAACGCTGTTAGGTCGATCGCCTTCATCGAGAAACCCAGCGAGATCATGTCCAGCCGCTTGTTGGGTCTCCGTGACCACCCAGCCGGACAAATGACAAATTGCCGGATAATGCGAGAAGCACGATAGATAGATTAAGCACAACTTAATACGATTGGCATTGCGGAACCCACCTGAGCTCCTTGCTACCTGCACGACGAGCCTAATAGATGCGCGTTGTCTCACTTCTGGTTGCAGCTGTTAATCTCCTTTCCTTGACTCTTGGCGGCAGATCTGTTGCAGTTCTACTCTGATGCTTCGGATTCACTGCTTCCTTTACTTTCTGCAAGGATATGAATTGTTTGCAACAGAGCACAAAAAGTATCCAAATCAGAATTGATTACAAGTTCAATTTTTATCTATGGATTGCGCAGCCGTCGTGGGGTCAAAGTCGCTCCACTCCGCTGGTTAATCGCAAGAGGAAATATCACCTCGGGTGCTAAAGTCGTATATAAAATTGACCTATTAACGATATTATAAAATTTTATTTCACTTGGCATTGTTGTGGCCAGAGCCAAGCTACCAACTACAATTAAATCGGGCCGGAGAGCAACGGCAAACAAAATGTTGACTAGTTTTGGGCTAAGCACGTGCCGCTGGAACAATGGACCATAAAGATACTTGCAATGCTGAACGTGTCTGCTGTGCTCGAAAAAATTTACTAATAGCACCAATAAGACCACATCATGATTTCATAATGGAAACTCGAAATGAAAACCAACAGAAGCCCCCGGGAGGTATCCGCGAACAATTGCGCTGATCTGGTGCGCTTGTTATTGTTATTCGGATTGGGCAATCGCGATTAGGTTCCTGACCATTTGGCATGCAAAAATTCACCACAAATCGCTTAATTTGTGATGAGTGGACTACAGAAAATGAATTAAAAAGGCGGAGAATCTCGGCGCTGAATTTGGCCAAGGAATGCCCTACTTGAATATTGATGTTGCGGAATTTGAAGGGAAGGACGATTACTAGATACAAAACTGAGGGGATTGGCAATTTCCCAGTTGATTTGCAGCAAACGCGAATTTCTGAAGTGCTGCAATATTCAATAGAACTTATTGATTAAAATATCTCGAAAGTGGAAACTATAAAATTTACTTGATTTTCCGTTTCTAAACAAGGAAAATGTTTAAACAATGAATGAAATGCTGATTTTTTATTGATACTTAGGTAAGTCTAAGCAGTTTGATCTTCAATCTTGCAAAGATAAGATTATTTTAGAGAAAATGTCAACGTTGTTTTTATGTCGCGACTCGCATTCAAAACATCACGACTTCCAAAACAAAACTCAAAAATAAGTGTTTGTCATAATTCCATTTTTTAGCCTTCCTTTTGATCATGATTTAAAAAAAAAAAAAAAAATTCTGCACATCCATCTGGAAATCCATACTTTTAACTCCTTAGATAAATTCCCTGAGTTTTATCAAGATGAAAAGGTGAAATTCACGATTGAGAAAGTTCAACTACCTCCTCACGTCTACCATTTGTCATCATCCATTTGAACGGAAAAATCAAATCGAAATGAGCATAATCAGATATAAATTAAAGTCAGGTTTCGCTAAGTTGACGGCGCACCTTCAAATTCAGTAATATACCTGTGCAAAGCGTGTCTTAGTGCAACATTTTGTATCTGAAAATAACAATGAAAATTATTCTTTTCGTTTATGCGCCATTAATTTTCTCCCGACAACGATCCCCAACAATGGTGTGCCACATGACCGGAGTTCCTTATCGTCACCAAGTCTTGCACCTTAAAAGATGAGTCCTCATTGTTTCCTGCTCGATGATGAGCAAGTAAGTTACACATGCGCACTACTCATGCGAATCAAGTGTGGTTCCCGAGGCGGTCTGCCACAGGTTAAGGTAGTGAGTCAAAGTTAAGAATGTCTTCTTAATAATCGACCGGAGTAAGGAGAGCATGAAATTATTTCACTATTGTTGTATTCAGATGATTAAGTAACGGGCAATTAGGGTGGTGGGTGTGGGTCTCCTTGCTCGCCTTTTAATTGTTCTTAATTCTCAATCACTTAATAGGGAGTTCGTCATCAACCTTCTGTGGTCATTCATGGTTGGCTTGACTGAGTTCAAGTTGATGTCATATTCCCATAAGTTATTTTCGAAATTTGACGAAAATATATTCTTTTATTATTTCAAAAACCTTTGAAAAAATTTTTACTCGAAAAATATGAAAATCTGAATTAGATACAATATTTCTCCAACTTATCGTTAGAACTATTTTGTGGAAATTTTTGTTCCCAGACAACATTTTGACCTACCCGAATAACGTTTGACCCGTTCTCTTGGGAAAAATTGTAAATACGGCATTCTCAGATGGAAAACTCTCAGCATTGGTGACAAAGAATCTCATCTGAAAGTCAACTTACCTGAGAAATTGTGAGAATGGTTTTGCATCTGAATGAAGTCCTCGTTCAAAAATTTGATATTCGCAAAGATAAGCAACAACCAGTTGTAGTGTATTTTCGCTATAATGTCAGGTTCAAAATATCTAGCACAAATAATAGATTCTTTGCACAGCTCAAAATATGCCCACTTGCCACGTCTGCAGGAATTTAAAACAAATTCATACAGAGAAACGGAATTCGATTTCGATTAACCCTTCAGTGGTGTTCAAGGAGATTGCCAATCGATGTCACTGGGACTCGCATTTTCGTGTTCTATCCAAATTCGAGAATGTGAATAAACGCAAAAAAACAAACATCTTTCGCACAGGGTGTATCATTTGCAATTACAACAATGTTCACGTTTTTACCCTGAAGTAGGTGTAAAGTCATGTCGCGTCATCTTGTTGAAGGATGTGAATTGAAAAGCAAACATTGCAGACCAGTATTATGTCAACAACAGTCTCCGTAAACAAATTAATCATTTCTGTTTTATCTGACTACTATTATTTTGCTTTACATACTGGGAAACGATAATATCACAGTGTTTTTATGCTAAATATATTTTTCAATTATTCTCAATGTTTGTTGTTACAAATAAGCTTTGTAAATTCAGAGGTGTATTTCTTGGATGTATTGTGATCATTTTCATCGTTACTACCTAATTGCTTATAATCTTTACGTTACGACTATTTTCCACACCCTCCTCCATCCGCAACATGTTTTTTGCAAGTGAACAAATTAGTTCTAGGATTCAATTAGCCTTAGTAATATGATACAATTTGTATCAAGGCGTGGTTACTGAATTTTTCTCTTAACTGATTCCAAAGTCTAAATAGAACGTTCAGATCTCGCGATCGCAATTAAATTGTGCAAATTAGGATTTGTAAAAACAAGCTAAAATTTACGATTCATTTGATCCTGGCTTAAATGTGCATAAATTTCGCGCCACTCTGATAAAATACGATCAAAAAATCCCTAAATAATTTGGCGACACTTAGTGCTATTACTATCAACATTATGCAAAATACTGCCCCAATTCAAATGTTCGCGAACGAATTTAAAACGTGCAAATGATAGCATTCGAAGACGAGATAAAATCTTCCGGTGTCGCGATACATTCACCCTCATAGGTTGACTAATTTAAATTTATGTCCGGCAAATTCAGATTAATTAACGAACATAAAAGTGTCATTGCTGAACGTAATTATTAATTTAATCTCAATTTAATATCTTGGAAAACGCAAATTACGATGAAAATTTCCGCGGTGATAATTTATTAGGCTCGTAACATGGACTTAAGTAATCTACGCGATCCTAATGTCCAGCACGCGCTGGTCTTGTACTGTAACTATTTTAAAATTAAACTTCATTCGAACCAGTGATACACGATTTTTATCTTGTAGGGCACTAAATTTTACGTTTAGTCATCTCGAAAATAAAATCTAAGGATTTGAATAACTGTTCTCTATGTCGCTCATCTAATCTGTGCATTTTAATCAAATGGACACCGGACTGGCGATGATTATTCCATCTGAGTTGTAGAATGCAGATGGAATTTCTACCTGCAGCCTCCGCAATACGAATGCTGAAACTGGTCCAGGATGTCCTGTGCGTGCAGCGAAATAATTCCATCGTTGTTTTGCAAACATATATGAAAATGATTTGTTTTTGTTCATTTTCCAAATCAAGTTACTCAACTGTAAAATAGTTCAGAGAGCCTTTTTACTGCAGTACATTCCAAATGAGTCAGTACTTCGGAGCATTTGGACAAAATAACTGCCTTTTTAGTTCATTCATAATATTAAAGTTCAGAGCGTTTTGAGATAATTAATGCTAATTCAACTTCATGTTTCCAAAATTCTCAAATCGGCTGCAAGTCCTGCACAATTTTAAAAGTATTAAGAGAAATCAACTCCGGATTGCCTCCATGGAACCTCAACATTCCCAGTGCAATGTGAAACCTACACCATTTACTAATTGCCCGAAATGATACAATTAATTCCCACAGTGCAGTGAACCAGAAAGCAACCCAACCCCGGGGTTCGCGTGAGAGTCATGCCTGGAAGCTAATTGAAAGGCCAATTAAGTTCGTCCTACCAAATGCAACTTAAATAAGTTAATTTTATAGAAAAGTCACGTGTGCTCCATTTGCACGCTTCAAAACTAATCGCCTGATAGATAGAGCTGGTCCAATGGGTTCAATCAATTAACAATCGTGGACTTATATCTCACCCCTATTTTGTCGATGGTGAAAGAACTGCCACAGAAATTGATATATCTTTATAATTTTTCAATTTCAGCGTAAAATCGATATTAAATGGATCATGAATAATAAGAAAAAATAGCATTAACGAATCGAATATCCTTAACACAGCTTAAATATTTAACTTGTACGGAAGTATAATTGGTTTAGGCCAATTATGAAATACCTTAGATGTAAAACAGCACAGTTTTAACACAGAAGAAACGTTTAAAAAACCGTGTAAAAACCATGCAAAAACCGATTTCCCATTGTAAAATCGGAAATTTGTTCTAAGTTAATGCATGTAAACAAGCAAAGTTTTTTGTAATATGTAAAATTCCAAAATCGTGTAAAAACAGTTCCGTTCAATTAATTAGTAATATTGTAATAGGAATTTATAACAATACTAACGAAAGAAAGTAAACAAAGCACCTAAACAAAAACACCATTTTTGTCCATCTATATATATAAAAATCAATTGCATTACGTTAGTCTCGCAAAAACTTGAGAACGGCTCGACCGATTTGAATAATTCTTTTTTAGTTTACTTTGTCTCAATATAGAGGTGGTTTAGGAAAAAAGAAGATTCGGAAAAACTCAAAGGGAAAGCCGGAAAATCGAAAAAATCGTGGTTTGCATTTTGTATGAGAATGTACTTTTCACAACCAGATGGTGTTGGTGACGGGCCTGTCGTTTGACAGCTCGATTCGATTCGATGATTCGATTATTCATACTCAGTTCGATGATTCGATTACACCGTGCGGTTGTGCCCAAACAGTGAAATCTAATAAATTTAAAATTGTTTTTTTTTCGTAAAAAAGGTAGTGCATTTTGAGAATAAATTTTTTTAAAGCGAATTTATTTACATTTTATGAACAATCAATTTTGATCACCCATTCCATTAAGGTAAATTGACTTTGCAGTTTTAGACATGACCATAAATGCAAACCACGGCACCAGTTCCATGAAATTTGGAATACTTCTACAACTTTCCTAATAGGTGATCGCTGAGAATCAGAGAAATTCAACTTTTAAGGGGTGAAAACGGGCGAAAACTGCAAAATACAGGTGGACAATAACCCGAAATGATGGTTTATATGGAAGCATTCTGCACAAAAAAAATGAAAACATTCAAGAGACAACGTTAAATAAGATCAAATGACTGGCTACGTCTACCTCATACGCCTATATGCAATTACCCGAGGGAGATGGTGGGAACAAAGGGTGTTTGTCCATATATTATGTATATTGCAAATGACGGTTTGTTTGACAATAAATGTGCAGAATATTATTTTACCTTTTGCAAATTTATAATCCAGCTTATTAAATATACCCAGTATTTTTCTTTGTGGAACACCGCAGCAAAGCACGGATATTGAATATTGATGATAAAGCATTCCCGTGTAAAGCCGGGTAGATCAACTATACTTACACTAACAATTTTTATAACTGACTGATAGACAACGCACGGACTAAATCGCTGGACCTAAAAAGCTGAAATTTTTGCAACACTAAGGCCAAACAAGCTCTAAGGCCGAATTTTTTGAAATTCCACACCTAAAGGGGTAAAATAAGGGATGAAAGTTTGGTTAGAAATCCGCCATATTTTAAGTAAAAAATTCAAAAAAATTGGTATTCGTCCTTTTGTTAGAAATAAAGAAATACCTGTATCAGAATTTTTTGAAATACAACCCTTAAGGGGGTAAGCTGGGGGTTGAAAGTTTCTATGAATATTCCCCATTTTTGAAGTAAGAAAATCATAAAAATTGGTATGGCTTTTTGGTTAGAAAGAAAATTAAATAAGAACTACCGACAACGATCCTAATTTAACTCCCCGAAACCACCCTTGACTGAAGAAAACTAAACAACTATTATTTTGATCGTCCTACGGGAAACGGTTCTATGTAATATATGTCGCGTTTGGGGGTAGTTGTAAATTCAAAAAGTACTATGATGTATATTATATTATGATTTTCAAGGTCCCGGGTGAAAACGGGTAGACCTACTAGTTTTTCTATAAAAATAATTCAGCCTTATACGGAAACACTAAGAAGGAGTTGCCCGATTTTGCTCATATTCGAACTCGCCCTGACCATTCCAAAGAAGTATTACTATTCCTCTACCTACAAGCGTTGTGGAGTTACTGTCTGGACAGACAACAGACAGACAGACATCCATAACACGGTTTATTTCACTTCCCAATCATGAATATATAGGTAGATGAAAAATTTAAAAGAATGTTGAATTCACTGAATAACTTCAAGGATTTTCAAACTTGAACAATTTGTTTATATGTAAGGATTCGAAAACAAATTTTATCCTTGATATTTGGGTTACGAAATGATTTCGAAAACAATTTTTTCCATGTGAAAGGATTCCTGGAATTGCTGGACAAAACTCAACCCTTTGGATTTTTAAGGAGATTATTTTTCGTTAGATTGAAATATTGAGTGCTGTTTTATGAAAAATTTAAAACATTCTTGTACAAATCTACCAACGTCAATAAATAGGTATTAGGTAATTGATTTGAATGTCATAGTGATAAGATCAGAAAAAGTGATATTTACAAAGAAATATCCACAACAATAATTGCTTTTCAAGACGCATAGATCCGAGAGGGCTAACTATAAATTTGTCTTAGAAGTATAACGATTTCAGCTGGCTATTGTTTATCATAATAAAATGGTGTTAATATCAAAAGTTCTATCATGAACCTTATTTACCATAATTCAAAATTTCAACTTGAACGTTAAGAATGATGCTCATGATCAAACAATTCCAAAAAGGGTTCTTGCTTCTTCGACTACTCCGGAATGATCGCCAGTTTTTGTAGGTGTAATAGCACTAATACATACGAAAGTGAGTCATTAACCGTGCGAGATATAAAGCAATACTTCTGCTACTGTTTGAACCCTAAAAGGTTTTTCAACCGTTGATGATCAATTTTTGTGTAATAAAATTAAGCGAACCGCAAGTAACTACTGCCATTATCCTTCCAAAAACTGGCGTTGATGCTGGGATTTCGTTGTTGAGCAGTTAAATTCACATAGCAATCAAAATATAACCCGTAATCAAGACATTAAGCCGAGATGTTTTGCCAACATAGTCTCAACATTAACGAACTAGATTCTAGACACCGTCAGTGAAAGATTGTCCGTGGCTAGTTAAGCACTCCATAAAAGAAGCAGTTAGCGATCATTTACAAGTACAAATAGGCATAATTGTAGCGCACAGCGGTTGCGGCGGAAGACCTTGAAAGTACAACCTGTCAGGTAGAAAAATGTAATCGCAGATCGGTGCTATCATTAGGGTACCTGTGACGAATGTAGCGCAATAGTGGAACCCCGGGCAACCGCGGTTTAATTAAAAGCGTTTCGGGGCGCGATGTCGATTATCGAGTTTGTGGCTAATTGCACGCGATCCACGCAACCTGGTAATGAAGGCCCACTGATCATCCACCGATCGCGAAATGAATTTTGCAAGAAGACACCCGCAGCAAACTATGGCGGCCCCATCCGCTGATCATGATGAGGCAACCGATCAGCCATCGTTGGCCATTTCCCAACCCGAAACAGAGTTCAATAGAAGAGTTATGACTTGGCGATGTTACGTAAGTCGAAACTGTAACGATCATCGCAAGCATAGTTGCGATAGCCCAGCGAACGTCGCCTACCCATAAATAACGATAATCCAATTTCTCTTCAATCATGCGAACCGAAAATCACGTCAACGGTGATTAACCGGTCATTACCGTGATTTTCCAAGTCAACATGGCGAGATGGCTTTTTCTCGACATCCCATCGGAGCTGGTTAATCCGCGCCGTGTTCTGGAATCCAACGAGGAGACCCGGACTCATTTGTTTTTTTGTTTTTTTTTTCGTTTTCCGCGAGAGAGACCTTTTCTATTTTGGGTCCACGGCGGATTATTAAGATCGTGATCGTTTCCCCAGAATTCGCTTGGCTTACTGTCTCCAGGTAGATGTATAGAGCACTTTGCCCGTATATGCAAAACCGTTAAATTCGGGTCAATGGGTACTCCACTTTGTTATGCCAGAACAAGTTAGCCGCCCGAATCCTTAGCCTTGCTGACCTGCATCGGTACGGTATCGGATTTCAGTTGCATGACTGCTCTAGTGCTAATTACCGGGCGGAAAAATGCTGTCATCTTGTTCAATGCTGGATAACTGGAGCACAGAATCGGACATGACGTCCTACCAGCGGCGACGGATTCACTCGCTTTCATTCCGCGCCCGAAACTCCCTCGTCATTACCCTTAATTGGAAAATAATTCTGATCCGATTTGACTCTGTCACCGCTCCGATACCATCAATACAATCTATACAATCGATTCCGTCGATGCCATCGTGGTTTATTCACGCGTCCACCGCGCCGCGGTAATCTGCCTGGGAAAATGTGACTTCAACGGATGATTGTCGGTGCCGCTGATTGGGCGTACACGGCGCGTCCTGAATGACAAAGCTGTTGCGTCAGTGCTGTTGCATCAGGTTGCCCAATCAGGTTGTTAATATTTTGCAGATTTCAGCGACCCAGTACCGCGAGTTTTATTCTGTTATTGGCCTGTGGGCGAGTGATCGTTGAATTTATTGCAAAAAGAACCTGTCATTGCCTGTGAGAAGCGGAGTTACGCAATCATTCCCAATCACATTGAAAGCGATCCTCCATTTTCTTACAACTGTGAGAAATTGTAAAATTATAACCGAAGTTTTTTTTTCGTAGTAGTTCTACGAGCTGTACTTCCCGATACCATCCTCTTTAATCCCGAAAGGGTAATTAGAGCGCGGCTACATTTCTCACTCTGTAAAACTTGTCACCAAAAGTTTTATGGACTAAAAATAGCTGGTGCCGTTCAGGACTATCGAAGTCACTAATTTTTCCAATCGTAATTAAGTCTTCAAACATATTACCAAAACCTCAGAGGCAATTGCTGTGACTATAAATTAACTAACGGTGCCCTGGATACACGCTGTGATATCGTCTTTAACCCTTTTTAACACGTTTAATGTGGAGCAAGGGAAATGTTAAGTCATAGGAGCCATAAATAGGAGAAGGACTTCAGCTGCCGTGGACAGAAACTCTGTTGATCACGAAAAAAATTATTATTAACAAAAGTACAACACAATACACTATTTCCGCATTACTATACTAAAAAAAGGTAACCCCACAAAAAAATTAACTTTCTTTTTATTCAAACAGTTTTAGTGAATATTGACTGGAGTTTTTCTTTTGTATTAATTATTTACTTAAAAATAAATTACGAGGCATTGTTTTTTTCAAAAGGGCGTTAACCAGTAAACTCATTAAGCTACAAATGGTCATTCGAAAAAGTTAATTTTCGGAGAAAACTATAAACAAACGTCGACTGTTTTCAAATAAAATTCAAAGTCACCCCGCGGAAAGATCAATATTTACCCCTTTCACGTAGTATTGCGCTACGGAGTTTTCACTAATTAAACGGGTATTATAAACAAGATGGATAAACATTTTCCCATTTCTCCCAACTGTTGGGTCGATCCTGCATTCCTGCCAGTCATCATTACTGATGTAGGCACGGGCCGTGGTTTTTGATCCTTTTATCAGGATAGATCATCGATGAACTTCACATTGCCATATGGTGCGCACGGTCAAGGATATTTCGAATTAAGGAAAAACATCCTAATTCACTTTATCTCTCTGCTGACAGCATTCATTGAGCCTTTAATTTACTTCCCGACACCTGATGTTTAAGTCGATGAGGGCAATCAATGAGGACAGGTAGTTCGGAGATATCCTGGAGCTGTTGGTTTATGGAATGAGCAACACATTAAATCTGATTTGGTATGGGCCCGATAACCTCTCGTAGATGCTTTGGAAACCTCACCAAATTGCTTTTCAGACACATCTCCCGACTGCCAAGGAATACCAGAACGACGACAGACTTGTCGGTGAGGGTTGACGCTTAAATGCCGGGCTCTGTCATTGGGGTGGAATTTATTATCAGCGACCGACCCGCGCACGCGCCTAACGTATGTTGCAGAACGAAATTAATTAACTAACGAAGGATGCGGAAAGAACATAAGGCTCAAGTATATCTAGTGCTGCTTCGTGCCAAAGCACCATAACCGATAATGATCGCGGAAGGGACTGGGGCTTGGGGTGTGGGCTCTAGTCTGCAGGACCTTCAATTAAAAACAGGTACCCATCTGGAGTCATCAATTCGACACGTGGCATTACTCAGAGGCAATAAAGTCCTTCCTTGCAAGTTCGTCTCAATTGAAAATCGTTCTCCAAATTGCAGTACGAAGATTCTGCAACATACCTGCAGAATTCCAGCGCAAATTCTTAACCAAATCGGCGGCTCTTGGCTCGAAATCAGCAATAATTCCGATCGAGAATAATAAATAAACGCCTCAGAAATTATTAATAATAGCGAAAAGTCTACTTCAATGTTCCAAAAGAATCGCAAACGCATAAATAAGGAGTTGAGGGCTCTTTTGAAGTGCCGAGACCGCCCAAGCGAGCGCCGACATGCGATGTGCCACCGCGACGTCAATTAATTATGCTGCGGCGACCGCGCGCTGCTCTTGCGGATAGAATTACATTACCGTTGTCATTTAGCCTGAGATAGAAATTTCCTGATTACAAATTTATCATAAACGGAACTCAATCGATACCCAAACTGCGAACATTAGTTATGTAGTGCTGGACGTGGCTTGCATTCATTACTACTAGATGAAAGTGAAAAACATGAGAATCGAAGTCTCATTTTCAATGTGTTTTTCGTCCTTTGGTTGAGATTTATCAATCAACCCATCGGATTCAAAAATATCTGGATCGCTCAAAATAACGTCTTCCAGGAGATTAAGAAGCATGATACAGATGAACAAATACCTCCCATAGTTTCGCGTCAGTGTTGTTTTTCTTTTGAAGGGGTTGATGGGTTTCCATTAAATATAAAAGGAATGCTACAGGTGCGATTTGGCAAACAACAGGAATAGGTAGAAGTACAAAAGAATTCAGTTTCGAGCATGTGCAAGAGCATTGAAGTTATAATCTGCTGCTCGAAATACATACCTGGACATCTTTTTGCAGGGCGAAACTCCCTCACCTACTTCTATTTGTTTGAGATCCTTTGTGGTCAGGTGGACATAAAAGGATAAAAGGTGCATAGGTTTTGTGCAATTTGGACACCTGCTAAAACACCACCATGATTTGTTCCTCTCAAAAATAGATCCCTGCACTTTCTTCTTTATACAGATTTTATATTTAGGTCAATTCTGAAAGGATTATGGCAATTGGGGACTTTGATCTGCCGCTGCAGAAAGATATTGTTGAATTCAAATTTACACATGACTGCATTTAATTAAACTATTTTGTCCTTTCTGTAACTATTTTGTAATGGTGATTTTAAGAACTAAAAGCAACTTTTAAAAAAATTCAATTGGTTCTCTGATTCGCCTCTTCCATTTTATTTTCGACATTTTTTCAATCGATTTCTCACTGTTCAAATGCAAAATCGATGTTTTAAAAATATAATTTAACAAAAAAGTCGAAACGAAGATTTCACCAGAAAATGTTGTGGTGAAAATGTGCATGCGATCCTGGAGTGTCGTTCCGGCTGTTGTTCCACCCACAGCGGAACCAGCAACATCTTGCTATTTTTCTAGGCCGTGCAGAAATCTGCTTCCAATAAACCACCCGAAGTGGGCCAAGGTACAATGCAGTCTGCTACGATAATTGCAGAAATGTGCAGCACTGTCCACTGTAAATAATTTTCAGCAATAAGTGTGACACTCGGGTGAAATGCCTGAACATCGACGACCTTCAAATGCCGGGTAAACGGGTTTACGTAAAGCAAAACTCTAGGTGAAGTAATGCAGGGCAGAGATTTCCATGCGGATGTACCTGTTTTTGTGATGCCAACCGAGCCCAATATGGAAGAGTACGGTTATCCGTGGAATGGGTGAATTTATAAATCTGTGAGGGAATCGGCGATATCATTTCTAAAATAAATCCAAAGTGAGTGATTAATCAAGTGCGCTTGCGCTTTTGTATGGCGCAGAAGAGAAATGAATCTGATACCCGCACTTAGGGAATACAAAAGGCCGCCAGGTAAATGCGAACAAGGTAAAAATGCGCAACTGACTGGATAATAAGAACAAATTAATAACGCTCCACTCACGGGCAAATTTATGAAAGATATACATTTGGACATATGTTCTCGTGATTACAGGTTGTTTGTATTCGGCCAGGAAAGTAATGTCATTTATTATAGATGAGCGAGATACTAGCAATTAATATCTGTCCCTATACGGGTTTTCCCCGATTTTCAAGCTAGGGCCGTGTCAGGCGAATGCCTTTCTACAGGCGAATGGCATATCAGTAATTTTTGGATGAAGCTTACAACAAACTCCATCGATCGACCGATCGCACTCCGCGAAAAATGAGGCGACTCGATATTGGGACTCCATTAAACTGTCGAATGGTTTGACGTGAAGAAAAATTAGCTGGGATTTTAGTTCAAACGAAAAAGTTTTAAGCCAAGTTCACACAAACATGATCACTCTTGGCTGTTGTAGACCGACCGAAGAATGTCAAAATCAATTTAAATACCTTCAACCTCGTGGTTCTTCCTGTGACGGGGCCTATTACGAATCCAAGTCCGAGTTCGGACCCTATTCGGCTCTCAAGCAACCGGCCTTAGGGCGAGATACAATTAAATTCTCGTGATACCGCGATCATCGGTAACGATCTACACAGGGAAGTAGAACCCTGCTCCACTCCTCTGCGGAGTTCACTAGCTGAATTTGAGACGGTCGGCCATCATGGTCAAGTTCATGAATTTAGATCCAAATCAGGTGTAATAATTCTTTTGGAGCTGTTACGGGCAAACAACAGTTCAAATGTTATCCGAACATATTCACGATTTTTGATTGATCGTGCATTATAAACTATAAATTTATCGTGATACATTCGGGCGATCAGGAAAACAAATCAAACGCAGATAGTGCTTGTTGGCCGCCACGGCTGGCTTTGGCCAATGATGATGATGATGATGATGCTTCCCAACGCAAGTAATTGAATTAGGAACGATGATCGCACTTCTGGCGATTTTCGTCAGTGGATTCGTATCCAGATGATTTTATCTGACCCATGAAACTTTAACTGCTCATTTCGCCTGATTTTCTCCAGATTGATTGTCTTCCGAGTTTGTTAATCAAGAAACGGATGAATCCTCAACGCAAAAGTCCCGAGTAAAAATAAACCTGAATCAGCACAGTTTATTTAGTCCCGAGGTCAACAAAGTTTATGTATCTTCCTGAAAATGTCTTAATTAACATTGCAATTCCCATTCCCTGTTGAGTACCTATTGCACAAAAAAATACGTCCTACAATCGCTGCAGCATGATTTTGCTCAAAGATTCTCATACTCCATTCAATATTCTAGGAGTGAAGTTCTAATGGAGAAATATTCGAAAATAATTAAAGAGATACTTTTAACAAAATGTTAAATTGTCCATACAAAATGATTTTCAGAAAGGCTAAATCAAATGATACGATCAAAAGTGGAGGGGTTCAATCCAAGACGATTTTGGGACACTGCTGACTGCATGAAATTTTTAGGACAGCAGTGGAGCCTTTTTGACGATTCTAGCTGCATTTATGATAAACCATATTAGAACTAATCTGAAGAAAGTTTGGTGTAAAGATTTGAATTTTAATTGTTTTTTGTCAACGCTGTTATGTTTGTTCATGTTAACTTTGTGAGATATACCTATTCGTCATTATTGTTTTTAATTATGAAGTTTGTAATGCTTTAACAAAAATGAGACTAATAGGACATAAATGCGCATATCAGTAGGTTACCATCACTTTCCAATTCATTTTCGAATAAAGTCCTGACCCCAGCAGGTGCAAGTACACCCGGGAGGTATCACATTACCGGTCAAATCCCTGTGGATGACAAATGAATTGGTCGGACAACCCGTCCCAAAAGTGCCAGTAAGTGGGTCCCGTGCATATGGTCAATTGGTCCGGTTCAGCTGTCTCGTGCCAGTCAAGAGTCCACAGCACGCCCTCACCCAAGATGTTATGAATGTGATTTATTAATTCTCTTCGACCAATGTTGATGTTTTTTTCCTCCGTTTTTGCAGGTCATCGGTAAGGTGTTACTCAGTTCGTCATCCTCGGAAGGATGGTGGACACTTGGACTTGGCCATGGTAGGGAGCCACAAATGCCAATATAGACGAGCAAACATTTTATCCCAATTCGAGATGGGCTTGGTTGTTTGACGAACATAACGGACTTTTCACACGACGTCTGCCCAAATAAAACAAGGGTTTCGTCCCTGTGCAGCCGGAGCATCCATAAATTAGAAATCGGTAGGACATGCATCTGATGGAAAGACGATCTGATCGGAAATCCACTTGCATGGATAGTGTGGGTCACGTGCTTCTTTTTAAGGACAATGAGGGTGTGGAGTGTGCCTCGCGAGGGGATGCATTTGGCAAGTGCTGGTGCTGTTCGGTTACCCTATGGTTAACTTCTTGTTGACACTGGTAGCTTAATTCAATTTGCCAAGGGTGCAGCGCCGGCGAGCGGAAAATATGCTGCACGTCACTAGCATGCTTTGACAATTGTGGGAACAACAGGAGACATGGGAAACCGGGAACTCCCACTTCGAGAGCTATATTACATTAATTGAGTCATTTCACTCGAGCAAATTGATTGATGTGCTCGCAGGACGCTTGCAAGCATTGCTTTCGGATTAAAACGTCGAAAACGATCGAATTTTCATCCCTTAATTGGCTGATGGAGTGCGAACTGAAAAGTTTTGGAATGCCACCTAAAACCCTGGCATTTTAATCATTGTTAATTTAAAGCTCTACAAATTTGCTAAACGGTCTTTGATGTGGTCTTTTTAATTAAGAAATTGTCACAATAACAAAACTTAACATAATTCAGCTGAAATAAACGACGCCAACAAGTGCTAAATAACTTCAATTCCATCCGAAGAACATCCTAAAAATAGAGGAAGAGTGTAAGGAAGTCGCTCGACAGCCGAGGGGGATGCGCCCGCGTAATTCAGACCTGCACTTTAGTGGCATTCCCTCCAGTGATTTATTTCTCCACTTTCGTGTTTTTGGAAAGAAAAGGTGCTCAACAAGGGCTTGGTCCTATTTTTGGAAGCGATTTTCGTGTCAATTTCATGATTTTAAGGACGTGGTTATAAAGTGAGAAATTCTTTGGCGTATTGAACTGGGGGCCAGAGATCATTAGCCGACTTAACAAGCAGCACCTCGTGCACTTCAAACGAGTTACTACGACAAAGGTTTAAATTAGTAGCGATTTTGTTTCGGGAATTCGATCCCGATCCCACTGTCGTCAGCCGTTGTGTAAAATTTTAAGGACTACAACGGGTGTAAAATTTCTGCCGTGTAAGTGCCTATAAAAACGCATGTGTTCACAATTTTATTGCAGGTCAGCAGAAACTAAAAGTGTAGATGCAACTGTTTTATAGTTCTATTCAGAGCATCTTCCTAAAAAAAAAGCTTTTCCACATTTACCTACACACCTTTTTCAATTTGTCTGTTTTTAAAGCTCAAACTTTTTGTTCAAAATAAGAGGATGTTAAACACAATCAATGCAACTAAAATTAATAAGTAGTGGGTATTATATGAAACCAAATTTGAATGTTTTTTAAAATAATTAAAAAATAACTTTGTCATGAAACGTTTCTTTTTTAGGACCAAAGGCCTGTCCAGATAATTCTACCTCCTTTCGTTCGTTTCGTCTTCTTCTACATTCGCCAATTGCGTCGAAAAAACAGAATTATTGGTAAACTATGCATCCGTACGTACGACATTAAAATTATTCGGATGCCACGGTAGCTGTATGCTTCATGCAATTGGTTACCAATTTATAACACTAGTAATTGAGAAAATACAAATAATTTAATTATTTAATAAAATTAATTTCCTCTAACTATGCCCTAGGGACCATAAACCTTCTTCACTTTCAACGTACCTATAGCAGATGACACTGCAATCGCGTTCTCAACATACCATATTCGTACTTTTAAAACTGTATTTTGAACTTGAAATGGAAGAATTATTTTGGACGAGGATCAACAAGGATCTCATCTGAAAATTTACAAGTGGTTTCAGGAACACAGGATTCAACGAAATCATGTTCTTAACTTGCTTGAAATGCTGACTAAACAAAAAGTGGCAGTAATTTGTGTGAGATAATTCAAATTCGAACACTTAACAGACCGGAACTGGAAGACGCTCCCCGAAAGAAATGTCGGACATGTGTGCTTGGATGATTCATGTAAATCAGAGCGCACTTCCCATCGCATTGTGAGAAGATCCGGTTCGGTTCCCATTTGTTACTTGTCCCGAATAAAGGAATTACCATAAATATTCACCGAGAGTTCTGAATCTGTCCCGGAATAAAATTAACACCCTTCGGCACAAAAGCAGTTTGTGCACGGACTGGCTGGGAAGGAATAAGGTGCGTAATAAGGGGGCCAATTGTACGGGCTCGCGTCCTCAGAATCCTGTGCACCGGTGGCTAATGAAAGGCTTGACAAAGCATTCAGGTCGCACAAATATTATCGCTGAATGCCAGGTTAATCCAGTCCGGCTCGCACGAATCGATTGCTCATCGCACAAGAAAACGTATGCAAATGCGACTGAAGGGTTCCATTGTCGCCGCGGAAACCTGAGGACTTGCGCAGTGTTTGCTCTGGCGATAACCGTCCTGCACATGTTGGGATGAACAGTCCACCATATTCATGCGCACGCAGGTTCGTCATACCTGGAATGTGGCTCCAATTGAAAATGGCCAGATGCGGATCGGAAAGCTTTCCTGATAGCATTTGAATAAATCTCGCGCTGTGTGCTCTCGCACCTTATCTCCTGTGTATCTACGAGCTAGACACTGTTTGTGGCGGCGAACAACTGTGCCTTATTATGAAAATAAGGAGCCTTCGTCGTTATCACCGCCGAAATGAGTCCAGGTGACATGATCAATAACGCGTACCTTGTCGAAATGGACGCGTCGTTATCGGTAACCAGCAATGACAACAGGTAATTCACACTGCGTCATTTAATATGAATTTCTGAAAGGTGCACGATCTTGCATCCAGTTCGAAACGGACTTTATTTCTATATTCATATTCTGAGGTTTACGAGGGGAGATAAAGGCTTACTTTGAGGGAATTACCTTGAATTTTATATTTGCATAAGTGTCTGATTTTGATTTTACTTCAATCGTTTGAATGTTGTTTACACAAATTCCGCCTTAACCCAAAAATACAGTCTTCATTTTGGTTCAACAATCAATGCTTTAATCTTTTTGAAGAGCCGAAATTAATAACGATCTTTTATAATTTTATCTTTTGCATTTATGAGTTGATATTTTTCGTTGACATATTAATGTAAACTACTATTGTTACAAATATTTAGCTTATCTGAAAATGTCATATTTGAAAACAGAAGAGAAAAACGGAAATCGGAAACCATCCAATCTGAAAGGAATTGTATTCATCCGATCTCTTTATGGAGTAAAATAATTTCACATAATTCCAAATAATTTCTCATCCAACAAACATTCACACGGTTTCGACATTTCCACAGATCTTTGTGGGAATCTCTAAACTGGACACTGGCTGGCAGCGCCACCCCTTGCCATTACACCAAAATTTACCCACGGCAAACAATAGAAACTGTTCAAATACGGGTGTCGAACCCGCTGATGGGATGCAATTCAAGTGACACAAATCATCCCACGGGATAAATCAAGTGAGGTGAGTGGAACACGGTGTTCAGGATCAACAATGCACAGGACCAACGAATCGACCACTCTAAACTCTGTAACTTGATAATCCCGGAGGGTTGAAATCTATTACGGAAGAAGGAAGTAAATGTGCACCAGGACATAATTGTTGGGGTGCCTTTGCCCTGTACAATATGTTTCTATTGCGCAATGTGCACAGAAACCATATTGCTGGTTGTTAATAGGGTTTAAAAAACAAACAAGTTTCGTTGCAACGAACGACGGCGCGCTGTGATCCTCGGCGATGTTCCGCATTGATCAGCCGCAGTGGCCAGGTGTTGGATTAGATTATCTAGAATACGGCCGTGCAGCAGATTATTCCCCTCCATAATTCAATGAGCAGCAACAATTTGAAATTCGGTTATAAAAGCAGATTTCTTAATCAGTGACTTGAGAAATATTTTATATTGATTGCATTAAAAACGTAACAGTTTTTGACAAGGAACGCATATTGCATAATATTTTCGAATTATATTAATTATAATGAAGATAGTATTTTATTATAAAATTCCGTTGGTATTTTCATAAAAAAAAATTGTTTTTTTTTAGATATTAGGTATCTATTTACTATTTTAGTAAGGAAAAGTGTGATGTTAGATTATTTTACAATATTACGATAATTTATTTTATTAGGTTTATAATTTTGCTAAGTAGTTTCCCAGTTTTCCCTACAGAAAAATATATCAATCATATCAAATGTTTGGATCATGTTATGAATCTTCTATAAAACTAAACCATATCCGATTTTTAAATATAATAGCTGTTTGATTTTTATCAAGAAAATCACCAAAGATAAAATTTGTTTAATTAAAGCTATTGATATATTATATAACGATAAAATATCAAAAGCAATAATTTCGTTTATGTTAAAATTAAGTATTCAAGTCAAAGCCAAAATAGGATCCTTGCTAGACCAAAACGTAACGTTTCGGGTCCATTATCCTAACCGTTAATAGAAATACAGGAACCCAATGTCGCGTGCCACTCTCCTCGGCACATCTGCTGCTGTACAATATCCTTCTGCTTTAGTTCCAGCCATTATTCAAAATTTCTTATTCTGTGGCAAGATGCGGGATAAAGTCTTAAGATTCTTTGCTACCCCAAAGAAATATTCGCAACATTGATTTTTATTGTCCCCGGAAGATTTCACAATCGAAGAGGTCCTTTGAGACGCAACAGAACACCTGGATATTCATTCCTTGACTCCCTAAGACCAGCGAAACTGTCTGACCCCTTGGTTTTCGGTATTTCACACATGCTCGGGAAGCCCACCTTGTCGAGCATCTTTCATCGAGAAGTGGAAGGACCCCTCGAAAGTGAAAGGAGGCAATCGACTCGGCGTCTCCCAAAATAGGAAATAGATGCACATGCATCACCCGAAAGTCAGTAATCGCTTCACAGTTGTACCGCGGGCGAGTGTCCCGGTTGCGCTTCGACCGCCCCTCAGAACAAAATCAGGGAAAAAACCTGCGCAGCTGTTCCTTGATGCCGGTGCGGTATGCGGTAAGAACTAGAGCAGTAATTAAAGACGGAGAGCAAAAAGCTGATTTAATGGCGGGATTCTTGAGATGTGAATGGTTTCAAGGATGAAATCACACATTTGCTTCCTGGGGGAGAAAACCGAACCGTTTGATGGGGGACCATGAGGTTAAGTAAGGAACTTAGAAGAATTACAGGGGAAATTAATTTTGAAAACCACGCGAGAAAAAGAAAATTGTCTTCCGGGTTCGTGATAGATTGCGGGAATCTGACTCCATGATTCCTCAAATGATAGAACATGGACTCAACGACGCTAAGTCTAAGTTTGTGTTTATGAATCAATGATTATAATAAAGTACTATCAAGATGCGTCAAATATCTTTTTTTATTACAACTTCTGGAAAATTCCATCAATAAAAAGTTGCAGTTTAAAAGATTTTGTTTAATTAATTAGAAAAATTTAAAACTCTGAAGGAGTTCATTAAAAAACTAACTATTAATGTGTATGTATACAGAAAGACCTTTTGTTTGCTTCATGCACTCGCATTTCTGTAATTTCAACTAACAGCGCTTGATGAATGATGAACCCTTTTTCGATAAGCTGAAAATTCGGAACGCTCAAGAAGTATTCCAAGTAAAGGCTCCTAAAAGGAAGAGATCGAATGTTTAAGACTACTTCAATTTTTATGAATGGGGGAACTGGAAACGTTTCTTTCAAAAATATTTATGTTTTTGTTAGTTCAAAAAATGCACATTGATGAAATCAGTGTTCAAATTACAGAGCTATAAACTCAAGTAAACTAAGTAACAAAACATAATGTTATTCAATAAATAAGAAGAGGATCTATTTTGAGTACATTTGCATGAACAGGATCTTCCCCTTCTAAGATTACAATAAAAATAATTGGTCCACATATCACAACCTCACGGATGCTCGCACCTTCGTTGAGCCCGATTCAGGATCATGGCAAACCTGTTCCCTCGATCGGAAACAGTTCGTCCCGGCCTCAGTGCTTTATCACATCTGCAAATAATACGATACCAGCGCAACAATCCCTGGAAATTAAACGAGAAATATCGTAACCAAGTTGTTATTGAGGTGGTTAACAGAAGCGAGTAGTGTTCACTGAGCTGTTTGCATTAATTATCCTGGCAGCGGCAGGGCGACTGGATGCAAGTGGCCGCCGCAAAATCTGAGCCAACAAACCATTTCACCAGTGTGATACGTTGCGAGGGGGATGCTGGGAATTGGGGGGGACGGTCATTGAATCAGGAAATTCTGTTTATTCAACTGAGACAGCATTGCCCAATGGCGATTCAACTGAATTGGGAGCATACAGCGTGAAACGGTTAAAATGGGTTAAAATGCGCCTAATCGAAAATCTTGTTAAGAGCAAAACGCAGCCTAACTCCCGCACCTGGGGCCCGTGCTGACCAGACGATGGCCGCCGCGACAGATCTGTTTCACACGTGAGAGCTGCTCCGAATCTATTACGGGTGCTGGACTTTTCCGTCATGGAAAGGTGGCCACTTGCTGCTGCACTGGCGATTGTACATTGAGCTGCGATTTCAATTACACACCGGCATTAGCAGCTGAGCCACCGGGAATGGCCACATAAACACCTCTCATTATATCTGATTTTACGATACTGCAGCCCGAGATTTATGTATCTATTTATAATCATATAATTGGAAATAAACTGCATTACGTGCAAAAAATTAACAAAAACAAAACCATTAAAAATGCGAAAAAAAAACACACACGAAAAGTTTACTCTACCTGTCAGGGTGCTGCTTGCCTCCAGACAGACAGGAACATTGGCCCAAAGCGCTGTTAAAGTGCTCCACTTTTCGACGAGTTATTTCAATTAATTTCTCTATTGATCGCTGATTCAGAATACCGTTACACAACACCAGGGCGGCTACTGTCTCTCCCCGATTTCTGTGGCTGTCACAGAAAACCGCCGACTAAGATTTAGGAGGACATTAAAACTAAAAGTTCGCATGGTATCGACCGCCGACAGGCAATGATCTAATGAAGGATGCTTGTAAATAAACAAAAGCACTTCTGGATCCAGTGTGATTCGAAGGACCCTTGAGCCAATAACTCAATGTCAGTCGCTACCTTTGTGACGCAGCCTAATTCATTGGCCTGGTTACACTTGCACGGAACATTCAAGAGTCACGTGACAAAGAGAGAGGACTCTGTGCACAATATTTGTTTTTTATTGTAAAAAACGAACCAATTCTACAGCAATATTATTCCTAAAAACTACATAAGTATTTTAAATTAACAAAATTTTAAAGATGTTTGCTTTCCTGTTCTTTGGATGAAAAGCAAACAAAATCTTCCACAACCGAGGACCTTGTACAAAACAACTAGCAACGCAGTACTCAATTTTCAAATTGATAAACTTTGCGAAGCAAAATAGTTTTCGACCATATTGTGCTAAGTTTATAACATATTTTCATCTCTTTGCATAATAGCGTCGCTTCGATTACTTAGAAGTTCATTACTGGTGTGAATTGAGAAACTCATGGGAAAATTTATGAAATTGAAAACGATGCAAAGTACTAAAACAGGTTGCGACACCTTTATAAATATTTAACCGATAGAGAATAGCCTCCACCCGAAGAGCAATAATGCTGAGGTAAACTGTAAAGTAGTAAATCGTTCCGGCAAATGACAGCGAGGCCCAAACAGCGAAATCATTTTAAGGAAGTCCTCCTTTCACCAATCCACACCTCTCGAGTGCAGTAGTAAACACTTTGCAGCATTACTCGCATATGACATGTGGTTTCTGTCACCATCCAATTCCCATATCCTCTTCCAGTGTAGCACTTCACGTGATTTGGTCCAGCGAGCGCAAACTCCTACAATTCTATCAGTTGTTCGACAGCAAGGTGTCGTTGCCACACCTGTTTCAGTTATGATTGAGTGGATATGCAAATGTCGCTATCACCTTTTTACTTAATTATCTTAACGAATGGTCTACCTAGTTTCCTTGAAGCGGGAATAAATTCTGAATTTAAGAGACCATGAACATTGCACTCACACGGGTCAGGTACGTCAGGTACGTCGACGAATCCGGGAATGCGTCTGCGTGCGATGGTGCTGAGCTCAAAAGTCCCCCCATTGCGTAATTCAAATAAATAGTGATGCCACAGAAGGAGACCACTCGCTGAATCTGCGCCGACGCGAGCGGTTCCATTAACGCAATCCGCCCGCTCGTCTTTCTCAAAGGATTGATGTGAAAGAATCAATTTCTCTGCGGCCTCTTAATTGAATAACATTAACGGAACTGTTAAATGAAGGCCTTGCGATCGGGCATTATTAATGACCACTGGTTGTCAAACTGCGCCAAACAGGTTCACATTATTGTGTGTCTAAATGTGATTCCCACTTGTTTGCGCGAGTTCACCTGTTGGAATAAAGTTTGGCGACACGCGTGGAGCGTTTGTTTCTTGACCAGCGTAGGATCGCGGAGGATCGTTGTGGTATTGCGCACTGCGTTGGACGATGCCGCGCATTGCTCATAGAGCAATATTTCAAGTTCGTGGGATTCTATTTGTTTGCCATTTCGGCCGTGCTTAATTTTACCTGCTGCAATCTGATTATCGCGGTCGTTTCTGGGTCATCGTGTCGTATCAGCATCAGTCTATTATTTCTCTCATTCCGATCACGTTTCCAGATGAAAATTATTGCAGTGCACTTTATAAACTATCGGAGCCAGTCTGCAAAGTATATGTATAAGGTGTGGGAGGCTGATCACTAAGATAATACAGAAATGTTATTGTCTGGGCTCGAAATTAAGTCTTTACCGCACTTCTATGGCATATGAGGGCAAACATTGCATCAATTTTACGCTGCTTTGCTTCTAGATATAAAATTTACTTGTAATATGGCCACAAACCAATGCTTATGCTTGCTAATTTGGAAACATATTAGAAAAATTAGGTATTCACTTCTTAAAAAAAAATTAATATTTCTTTTCTAAATCATTTATATTACCTTCCCGAATTGTGGATTTCTGTATCTGTGCCGTGTAACGCAAAACTTTCAACGGCTAATGAACATACTTCTTCTCATTCAATAGAGCTAAAACTTTACAGATAGGCTCGTTGTCGATGACAATGCATTCTATCAAATTTTTATCCCGTTATCACTTAATAAATTAATAAAATCATTAATAATAATGCAACAATGACAGCATTCTGCACTAAGTGTATAAAATAAATTATCATAAAATCAACTCATCTTTTCTTTTTCTTTTTAAAATTAATTTAAATTGTCACAATTTTGAAAATACTATATAGATTGTTTTTACGGGTTGTTTTTTTTTGTTTGAGTCAAATCATTTCAAAATTGAAATCATGAAGTCATTAACATTCTTGCAGCTAAATCGGAGAAGGAAACACTTTGTTCCTTCGTCACGGTCTTATCACGAAAACTTTTGGCCCGAGGAGCAATCCGTGGCCAAGTGATTTACTGCCCTAGAATTAATTTGCATACAATCCCGGTGCTCTGAATTATTTATGTAACAACTCACAAATCACCGTCGGTGCCAAGCAAACAAGTGTCCGTATGACTAATTCCTGATTTGTAAAGCTCGGTGCTCATATAGTACATTTGGCACCAAGTTCGGCGTCGAAAGGCGAACATTTGCCCGGAGGGCGGTCATCAGACGCGAGCAAGGCGACAACGGCGGCAGCTGAAGCTGCATGGACCAATGTCTGTCTGGGGAGCTTTTCGCCATTATTTGGCCCCCAAGAAGTCAGAATTGGACCCGAGTCGTCAGATTTCAACATAAATCTGACCAGAGGTCTTAGCGCCATAGACGAGTTTTTCCAGTGCATGAAATTTTCTTGAAATGAATCACGGGGTATCGCCGAGTGGCGTTCCGTGGAGTCCGGTGCTTGTCTTGTCCGACAATTGCTATAAATTACCGTTGCTTGCCTTCAGTGTGAGTTACCATTCGCGGTTGGTTTGGAAATAGTCTGCGCTGTTGACAAAATCAAATTGCATATTTCCAATCAACATGAACTGATTTGCCCGGAAGGGAACCTCACCATCGTCTCAGCAACAATATTCATGTTACACTTTTTTTCCTGCATTCTTATCGCAAATGCAAAACTTCTTGTTGGGCACTGTTTACTCCTCGAAAAGTTCACTAAAGGAAAATTCTTTGTTTGCCGAAAGATTTCGCAGTTCAGTGATTAGAATGTTTACCTTCGCCACTTTCAAAATTTGCAACGAATTTATCATATTCGATATTATCATAATTTCGGCACACTCGTCACCTTTATCCAAGTTCAAGGTGAGTCCAGAGATAACCGTGGCAACGTGAGGAAACGCATTTGGCGCTTAATATAGCCAGCCACCCCCCTTCCGCCAGCCCCAAGGGATGGCTCAGATTTAAATGAATCGATTGCCAGGAAGTTTTCTTGAACTCTTTCGCAATGGGTAAATGTTTGCGGTAACCAGCACCCGACGAGGGAGTGGCCACAAATAGGACTTAATCCGCTTACCATGAGTTCATTAAATTAGCGAACGTTCTTTAATTGCCACCGGAATCAACTTCGCGAATTTATTGAAAGCAATCTAACGGCTCCCATGTTTGCGCTTTTTCAACACTATGGCGCTGGGGATAATCACTCTAATGGGCTTAAAATCAATTTCTGTTATCTGATGAGTCTGAGCAGGTGAGCCTCGGTTTCCCTCGCGCCCAGCATCCACAACACCGAGTGGAAGGAGTGGAACGAAACCACAATCTCCGATCGTCTGGTGCGTAGGATTGCTCTCGCAGTGTGATGCAGTTTTCTGAATTTTTCTCCAATAAATTCTAACAACAATTTTATTGCTCGCAACAAATTCATTGCTGTCGCCATAAAAAATTATGATCGCTGTTATGTGTTTATATGATCGTAAATCTATAATTGCCAACTTATGAGTGTAATGATCTCGTTGTCCTAGAGCCAGGAGACAAGTGCTATAAAATAGGATCGATAAATTTGATTAAGAGCGTTTCAAGACTTATTCAGCACTCAGTTCGTTTCGCCATGGTTTAACATACTTTATTCACTGACAGAAAACATTGCCCGGAAATTGTTTTCTGCATTTGGAATTATCTTGTGATACAACCCGTAAAATATCTGTTGTACACACAGATGCAACTTCCACTGAATGTAGTTTCAACATCTATGTTTTTTAATAACTATAACAATTAATTGAGTTTTCGGTTTTAATACATTTACTCTCAACACATTCTTTTTAACATGATATCAACTCAACCATATTCTTTTGGTTTATTTGCAGGTTTTAAATTCGGATTTAAATTAAATTTTCTTGATATAACAGATATGCATTAAATAGTTTTCCATTTTCCAAAAACTTTAGATGAAGCTTAATTTTACAGATTTTTTTTTAAAATTAAAAACATTCTTGTAATTTTTGAAAATTACTTTTTTAGAGAAAACTAAATGAAATTCTTTCAATTACGATTTTTGTATCAGAAATTAAGAGGGGAGAGTTTCGATTAATTATTTACTGGGCAAAGAGGAGAGAGTCATAAAATGCACTCTATAATAATTATTAATTATGTCGTTCTCAGTTGTGGTGTGTTTTTCGATATGTGATTAACGAATAAAATGCGTATATGCTAAACTGAAATAAATAAACGAACTGTTTCACGCGCATGTTCTTTTGGACGTCACTTGCAAGGTTCTGCTTTAGTTGCAATTGCAAATCATTATCTGCACTGCTTGGATACGCTCTGGAAAATAACGTTGATATGCTAAGCAGAATTTCTGACAACACCCCATTTCGAACTATGTAAATGGATGTTTAACATCTATTCACGCGGTTTTCCTGAGCGAAACATGAATTAATATTGGCGCCTTGTAAAACGCAAACAATTTTCTTTTCGGGCTCAATTTGAATAGTGCCGCCTCTTTCTATATGCAAATATATAATTCATCGTCGAGTGTACACCACTGATGCACTTGCGCATGCGCACACCACGGTTCCGCAACTCCATCGACGCGCAAAATGGTGCGACGGCGCGGCGCGGCGGCGCAGAGAAAAATTACTTTTGGCGCAATTCGCAGAGCGAATCCGCTCCGATGATCTTTCGTAATCAACGGTTGCCCGAAATTCCTGGAGGCAATGCAAACAACCAGCGTGTGCGGACTGCAGACTATTATTAAGAGATTTTCGATGGTATTACACTTTCGCGGGGCTCTTAACGATCCTCATTTCTCATCCTGCAGCCAGCCCCCATGTGCAATGGGAGCAGATTTAATCAACCGTGTAGTAGTTCCTCCATTTATGAATTGTTATTGATATTAAGCGGAGCAACCAACAGTTAAGGCATTTGTCATTACCATTGTTAGCCGCTGGAGCTATCGCTCTCCAATTCAGGCTTTCAATACCTCACTATCTCCCGGACTTAATGGATCGCGCTTGGATAGATAATCGCTGGAACATATTAATTACGCCGCTAAATTGCCATGAATTCAAAGGACAATTGCTGGGCTTGGTCCAGATGACAGTTTAACTTCTATTTCGGAGCGCATTTGTCTAAAACAGTTCCATAATTTTTACGGATTTGAAATGAAGTTTGCAGTTGTTTTGAAATGATTGCGTAATCAAAGCGAGGGTCAGTTATTAACGATCATATTTGGTGAAATTTCCAAAAATTGCTATTTTTGCGTTGTTTTTCATTTTCTCTTAATCAATTGTTTGACTTTAGTGGGATGCTTTCGCTTTCCTGATTGAGCTTGCCTTTTTGTTGATCAATCACTTTATCAGCAAAGTTTCATACGAAGCGGTTTCAAGTTACATAACAGACGTAAACTCAATACTAAACACTGCAATGAAAGATGCAGTAGATACCTACATTTACAACCATAAAACCAAAATAAAAATCTTCCATTTTTAAAATAATGACGCGACTACGATCTTTAAAGGAGATCACATAGTGAGCACTCTTCAAATAGTGATAAAACAACTCCTAAAAATTATTAATTGCAAAAATTTTATCCTCTGAGACTGTTTCTCTCTCTCGTGATTGGAGTCCCAACAGTTAATAAATCAAATTCGATTCCAGATGAGTAAAACGATCAATTCTATAATGAGTTCATTACCTGTTCGGGGTTGGTGATCATTGATCGTTGCCAATCGCTGGTTTTTCAGCCCAAGGATTCAACCCCGTGGGCAGCTGTGCAGCAATTGTGGCAGGGGCACATGTCATTGAATATGTTGCAGTGGAGTTTGACGAGGTGGTGCTCGGTTGACGATTTCGGAGGCCTATTGAAAAGGACCATTTGAGCGAGCATCTGTAAGCGCACCTTTGCAAGATCACTCGAATTGCGAGGGGTAGAACAATGATCGCACGAGGGGTTGTTGTGCACAGTGCTGTGCTCAGATCGGCAGTGCTCATGCGCAGTACATCTGCCAGTGGCACTTTCCATGTACCTGGCGAAAACCCATACCACTCTGTGCTCATCGCGTCACATCAGTCCCGCCAAATTCCCTGTTGGCGCTGGGGCAGTGCAGGGCACGATCATCAGCTGTCCGTGCAGCTAAGCCTCTCAGCGCAACCGTGATTTAAAAATGGAACTGCACAGCGGCTGGAGTATGCGGAACCAGGAAGAAACGGAACGAGATTTCACGCCGCACACCTGTTCCCCCACTTTGTGCGACGCGTTCTCTTAACTACCTTTCGACTCCACCCAACGGTCAGGTAAAGCGGCATAGCCTCGAGAGGGGGCTGTAAATCTCGGCAGGTAATTGGACGAATGCCACGTGCGCGGTGGATCAGCAAACTGGAGGGGGACGTATATATATATGATTAGGTTTTCGTTCATTTTATGGCATTCAAGGTTTGGCTGCCTTGATGATAGTTTGTATGCGAGGTCAGTGTGGCTGAAATAAGAACGGGATTTAGCACGCGGAGGTGTTCGCATGAGGCGGGAAAACACACAGTAGGCGATGTCAGTTATGGAGAGGCATAATTACAGTAATTGTCCGATTAAGAAGAGACCATTTTATGCAGAAAAGCTGGAGGGAAAGGCGGGTAATGGTAATTGGAATTGAATTAAATCAGGGAATGATTGGTGTCATATTAATCGAACAATTAAAATTGCAGATGATGCTCCAGTCGATCTTTCCAGTACGGGTAGTAACTACAAATTCGCTTATTCAAATAATGAAGCTCTTGATTTCTCCACAAGGAGATTAACACCAAGCAAGGAAGAGGAACACAATTTCAAACATGAAATTTATCCGATTTCAAATAGAGAGTGCTCAGAGAATTCGACAAATTGGTACAGAAGGGAACCGAATGCGGATCAATACTATGACAGGAAAATCATCCACAATGATCAGCATCATAGAATTCACCGTAACGAGAGTTCCATTTCACCAATTGTAACAAATTCGTTGGACTTTAGACAAATGTACAAGAACCCGTATCGAAACCACAACAACAATCTGATCGCCGGACAAGGATATTACCACAACCAACCCGATCATTCAGGATCCGAGCATATGATGATGTTATCGCCGGCCTCAAGTCAATTATCCTACGGCTCTAACCAGTCTGACTTTGGAGAGAGCTCAGAACCCGAGGATTTAAGTGTTCGAAACAGAAAAAAAGTTCTAGTGGCTAGAGACTCTAGTGTTAATATACAGCATCCCCGAAATGATTATGGCGAAGCCAGCAGTGACTTATATTATCAGTGTCGTAGTTGCAGCAAGTGCTATTCAACATACGCGGGACTTGTGAAACACCAACAGTTTCACTTGGCGCCAAGTGTCCACAAATCTGACGAGGTCGAGTACAAGACAATTACTTTGTCGAAATCAGATTTGAATGCAAGAGATAAGAGTGGCGTGGAGAATGCAAAGGTGGTAAATCCGCCCAGGTACCAGTGCAAAGACTGCGGGAAATCGTACTCGACATACTCAGGACTTACAAAACACCAACAATTCCACTGCCCTGCAGCTGAGGGCAATCAGGTCAAGAAGGTTTTCAGCTGCAAGAACTGCGATAAGGTTTATGTTTCCTTGGGGGCGTTGAAAATGCACATCCGAACGCATACTTTACCTTGCAAGTGCCCTCTCTGCGGGAAAGCGTTCTCGCGGCCATGGCTTCTCCAGGGACACATTCGGACACACACTGGCGAGAAGCCGTTCAGTTGTCAGCACTGCCATCGAGCCTTTGCAGATAGATCGAATCTGCGCGCGCATCTTCAAACCCACTCTGAAGTGAAGAAGTACTCCTGCACATCCTGCACGAAAACTTTCTCCAGGATGTCTTTGTTGGTGAAGCATTTGCAGGGCGGATGTCCGGGCTCCACCTCCGGATCCCAAAGCTACGGAAACGGTCACAATGACCATTCTGTGTACGACGACGCCAGCCGGGCTATCGAGCACAACTCTGATAACGGTCTAATCGCGTACAATGCAAACACGGGCACACGACAGGACTACTCAATGGATCATTTGTACCAAGAAAATGTCCAGGTGTACTGAGCCGATTGCTGGCGCTTCACCAACAGTATTGCTCCCCATGCCAAAAATTAATTTAAACTAATTTATTGCTTAAAATTATTTGTTTACTATTTATTGCATTATTTTTCTTGTTGTTTTCACTCGATTACACGGACAGTGATCTAGTCAGCGTTGGATTAAGTTTTGATCGCGGAGATCTTCGCCCCTTCCCCGACTGCTTGTGCCTTTCTCGCCGGAGTACTCAAGTACGAAAGCCATCGTCGAACTTGATCAATGCGACACATTTGTTTGTTTTGTTAACATTGTAGAAAGAGGTTTTCATGGAAGTAAATAAGTATAATAAACACATTGACAATTGTAAAGTTTTATTTTTACTTATCATCGACTAGACATATGTGGCAAATGTTATCAATGGTTTTATTTATGTTGAAAAACCCTTTCACCATGTTTTTTAATTCGAAGAAAATTGGAGAAAGGGTTCGTTTTCGAATTCTAATAATTTCAGTATCAATGTAAATTTCATCAATGAATTAAACATGTTTAAATCGGCAACAGTAGAGATGAATCAGTTTCTTTGTGTTTCAGATATTTGCCCCTTTCAATGTAGTTTAAAACAACAACGTTTTATTTTGTGTGGGACATAGTAATATTATACATATCTTGAAACAATCATTCATTTGACTCATAATTGGTCCAAAAGTTCGAAATAATACCTTCGAACAATTCCTTGAAGAATTTTATACGGAGAAATAACTCCTTCCATTATAAAAAAAAATTGTTTATATTTATTTGCATTGACTAGTTCCGTTAAATTTATTAATTTTCTATTGAAAGTCGAAAGTATGTGCAACTTTTTTAAATCGATTTGTTAATATTATATAAATGAATTTTTATTAAAATTAGCCTTCATAAGCATTTTTTAGCCGTTTTTTATATTAATCATATGCGTTCATATGTTGTTTTTATATTAATCCAATTTATGTGTAAAGTTAGTTTCTAAATTAATTACTTTTTAAGATACAGTTCGTTATAATAAAATTTGCAATAATATTTGTTTACCTACTATAATCTTTATAATTATTGTTTTCATTTCGGCTCAACAGCGACATATTGATATTTCTGCGATGCGTAGTTTTAGGTGTAACCTTTTACTATTCCTAGTAGATATTGGTAATATGTAAAGGTATCAAGTGTAGGTATACAAATTATGTCGAAGTTGTTGTATAGCCACGTTTGTTTCGTTTGCAGGGCTAATTAAGAATTTCTTTTGTTTAGAGAATGTACCTTAAATGCTTCTAGTCACTTGGATTTCAAGCTGCATTATGTACATTTTCCCTGGAACATATTCCTCGATCATTTCATATTCCCTAGCAATAATAATTAATCATTATTTTTGCAATCACGTTTAAAAAAAATTTGACATGTTGAAGGCAAAACTTTTGTACACGATAATGACCAAAGTGTTGTGACTAAAATAGCGAAGGTGTGTTGGACGCTGGAAACTATTTACTCAGTGCACCTTGCGGAGTGAATTTATCAAGTCGATGGTAATTACACACCGCGCGTGGAACGTGGCTTGTACCCCTTTGACGATTGATTCCGAGTGCTCTCGGAAAACAATGGCAGCACAGAATGCGCCGTATATATGCATCGCCAAGCGCTGGAAATCAATGCACCTGGAGCCTTGGAATAATTAAAGGTGCTTGAATTAGGCGATAACCAGCATTAGGCTCTGATTCATTGGCGCCATCCGACAACCGATTTATTTATGCAAAAGAAACCAAACAAGAGATTCGGAATCGTATTTTTTACGTTGGGAACGTTCTGGTGTTTAATAATCAATTTTATCAATTGAAAATAAAGGATGTGTTTCAAAGAGCTTCTATTTAAAAAACCTATAATGTTGAAATGCTGACGTCACAATGTCGCTTTTCAAACACTATTTGTAGGGTACATAATATTAGTTTTGAGAGAACGCTTATAACGCCATAAAATAGCTATGACATAAAAAAAAGACTCTTTCTTTCATTTTGCCGACAAGTTTTCAATTTTGCAATGTCAATTTTCTGTCGAAACATAAAAATGGCGGAACAGAAAATGAGAATAAAATCTGAAGGATCTAAACGAGGATCTAAAAGTCAAAAGTGAAAGTAATTTGTATTTAGGTGAAGTAGGCTTTGTTAAAAACCAAATAAACATCAACGAAAACGTCGAATTTGTCACAAATATTACTTTAATAGTGGTAAATGTTTATTGGACTGTGTGACCACTTTCATCCTTATTGTTGTCAAATAACTTTCTTGATGTTTATATTGTGGAAACCAACTATTAACAATGATGTTCTTGCCGATATCTGGAAATATTATTCGTCATTGTAAATTGGCTGATCTTCATGTTTTAGAAAGGGAAAGAGGATATAAAAACATAACTTGAATGTGTTGCGACAAAAGGACACTGCTAAAATTTTGATCAAGATGGTCATCACTCGCACGACAGTTTTAAAATGCATATTGTTAGTTTGTAATTCAGCGTACGCAGTGAGTTTGTTTTGTACATAACATAAGGAATAATATTATATTCAAAAAAAATTGAACCAGTTTCCGATATTACATACATATTTTTAATTAAAAGCAAAGAAAGTAATGAGGTTACTTTCTACAAAAATAATAACTGAAATATCGGAAAAAAAAATACTAAAAGACATTAGGAATACTAACATGTAATACAAACTTATGTATGTAAAATAGGAAAATGTATCAACAACATCATCTTAATAACAATTTATTTGAAATCGATGTTTTTAATTAATATTTAACGGATTTTTTGCCTAGATCCTTGGCATCGTTCTAGTAGGCCTTGGCGCCGTTTCTCTTAGGAATGTGAACACGTTAAGCTTCGTTGATACAGGAATTTATGTAGCCTATATTGTAGTTGGTTGTTGGATTTGTATTCTTTCATTATTCGGAAGCGTTCCTGTTATTAAAGAATCATATTGGATGGTTGTTGCTGTAAGTAAAATATTTATTTATTGCAAAGTAGTCCTATTTCTTCGATATATTTTAGTATTCAGCAATTCTATTTCTACATTTGACTGTGGAAACCATTGTTATGATTATATCGCTTGGAATCAAAATTATACTTTTAACAAAAATCGAAAGCTATATTAAAGATGTGTGGGAAAAATATTTTGGGGATTCACGCCAGATGAATGGAATTCAAGAAATTGTAAGTACATACTTATAATATGCTTGAAGTTTCCAATAGATGAACTAGTATGGAAATTTATGAAATACCCTAGATGTAGAACGCCACAATACTTGGGTGTTAGGATATTTGTTCGTTTTAAATGTAATATAATTACTTTTTATTAATTCAAGTTTTCATGCTGTGGTTTAAATGGACCCCAGGATTATGACAAGGATATACCATTATCATGCTGTCCAATGGGGAATGAATGTGGAGAAGATTATTACAAAATTGGATGCATAAAGGCAATTCCAGACTTTTTTGAAAGAATAACGAATATTTCAATTTATATAGGACTTGTAGATTTTGTCTTAGAAGTATGCTTATAATTTCAATCACATATTGATCAAATATCTTTATAAATTAATATTTTTAGCTTGTTAGCTTTGTCTTGTCTTATTTTTTGGGAATTGAAATTAAAAAGAATCAACGACCACGTATGTATACTACATATTTATAAATATTATATTATACATAAAAATAAATTAATAAATTAAACAATACAATTTTAATAAAACATATAACAACTACAAATAACAATTACCACAATTTTCATGTATTTGTGAAAAAAAAACCTTACAGGTAAAATGATGAACTTTCTGTACTCAGTACGATCGTTCTGAATCTGAAGTTTTGGTTGTGGGATGTTATGTTAGTGTAAAGAAAATAAATGCCATAAACAGTATTAATTCAGCAAACTTTTTGTTATTTATAAGTATGAAAATTTCATACGTTACTGTAGTAGGGTATATTGTACCTATATAATATACACATTATTATCGGTTTCGATAGCGAACGTTTGTAGAATTGTAACGCCATTAAATAATGATGGCAGAAAAAAGAGCTATTTATATATATAAATTCATTATTGGGAAGTAAAAATATACATTTTATGCATGTTCGTTTGTCTGTCTGTCTGCTTTGCCAGACCATAACTCGAGAACGCTTGTAGCTAGAGACTTGTAATTTGGTACAATAATATCTGATTCAAATTGCACGGTCAAGTTCAAAGATGAGCAAAATCGGGCAACTCCTTCTTAGTATTGTCATATAAGCTTGAGTCGTTTTTATACAAAAATGTTGATTTTGTTGACTGAATGTTTACATTTTGAATTTTTTCGTTAAATATTGTTATAAGTACGGATTGTAGGTAATTAATTATTTGTCAGAAATTTTTTTTGCAACGGTCTTTTTTTACACGATATTCAAATTATAGAAATGGAATTAAACGTCGGCAGTTTTAAGATGGTAAACGTAATTGGATTTACATGGAGTTTTTTGATTTAGAATGAATGAATTAATTGGGTGGGATAAATCACCATCTTCCTTGAAGTTGTCCAATTTGGGGCGTGTGTGATATCAAGTTAAAGCTCATGCTGAGTTTTTTTTAAATTAAGCAGTCGCGAACATCTAGCCTTGTAGTGACATAAGAAAATGCATGTCTAGATTTTTAGATAGAATGAGTATATTTTTCTACATCTAAAGTATTACGTAATTGGTGTGACCAATTGCTTCCTTACTAGTTTTAGTTTAATATTGTTTTTCCCGAATGTTTTCTTTGATATTTAAATAAAAAACGCTTAACTTCGCTATTTTATCACCCCTAGCGCTGTTACCCGAAGCAGATCGCACCTCACGCACCACACTTAGTACGCTACTGCCAGGAGTGCCACTACCAGATCTACCACTGCCATCATTGCCAGTTCCATTGCCATCTTTGGCAAAGTCATTGCCATCATTGGCAAAGTCATTGCCATCATTGCCAAAGTCATTACCATCATTGGCAAAGTCATTGCCATCATTGGAAAAATCATTGCCATTATTGCCAGAGTCATTGCCATCATTGCCAGTGACATTGCCATCATTGCCAGTCTCATTGCCATCATTGCCAATGTCATTGCCAATTCCTGTGAAATCATTGAAAAATTTGCAAACAAAAAAGTCTGATATCGACAGTAAACCGGAAGAACAGGAAGCCCCAGCGATGGATCCCGAAGTGGGCCGCAGCACCCGCACTGCTCTTGGTACGCTACTGCAATCATTGCCATCATTACCAGTGCCACTGTCATCATTGCCAGGGTCATTATCATCATTGCCAATTCCTGTGGAGCCCTTGAACAATTTGCAATCAAATAACTCTGAAACCGACGGTAGACCAGAAGAACAGGAAGCCCCAGCGATGGATCCCGAAGCGGGTCGCACCACCCGCACTGCTCTTGGTACGCTACTGCAATCATTACCAGTGCCGCTGCCATCATTTCCAGTATCTTCAACCACTACATTGTCTTCAGCGGCTTCTTTGGAAGAATGGAACTCTGAGGAAGAAAGAGACTCTGAAACACCCGATAGATCGTAGGAACAGGGAGCTTAGTGATTATCCTTGAATGCTATAGCACACAACTTCTTACCCACCTCTGGCACAAAAGAAAGGTTATTTATTATATACTTTCCCAAGAGCATATTGTCAAGTTTCATCATGCCCGCATTCGTATTTATCGCCTGGATAAGGTGACAACTTTCTGCCAATCTTATATAAGTAGCACACTTTACATCGATGATTCTAGGGTATAAAAAGCAAAATTAACTGAAAAAAGTCTTAGATAATATCTAATATGTAATTATGTATAATATGTATATTGTAAATTGTAATGTTGTTAATGTTTCTGCGTGTTACACCAAAAAATATCCATTGAATAAATAGCAGGCTGGGACGTCAGCTCCTACACAGTACTGCGTACACGCACATCTTGTTTTCATATACACGGTTTCAAAATAAAATACGGTATTTTTTATGAATCTGTCTACTAAATTATAGAAGGGTTAAATATAGTATCTATTAATTAGTAAATAAAAGATAAATGTTTATCTGATAGGAATACCTTTAATATTTCAAGCTGCTTTAAGCAGCTTTTGCTTAATATTTCCAGAAACACTGAACTCGAAATTCATTAGCTAAAGTATACTTTCTCTGCAATGAATGTTGAATTATGACTAGGAAACGTTTCTCCATTAAACCAAAAAAAATTGAAATAACTATTTTTCTTATAATTCTTAAACCAGTTGCAAATAGTTTTGCAAATCGCAATGATTCAAATTAGTGACCAGCAGGAACAAAATTCGTTCCTGAAAATCAGAAAAATTTCAGTTGTAGTCTCAAAATCTCACAAAACATGCCAGAAATTCAGAGCCTGAAAAGATTATCGACTGTCCAGTGACCGTAATACACCATAAATCGTGCGCCACAATACGAATTAAGAGTGTCATTGGAAATTCTTCCGAGCCAAAAGATTATAGCAGCTGGAAGGAGTCTTTAGTGATAGGGTAAAAATGCCAAGTTAAATCTGTTGACACGATCAAAAGTGAATGTAAGGTGTTTACGCAAAAAGGAAACGAGGAAAACCGTCGACTCCACTTAGTGCGACTGAAATGTGTCCTCCACCTTCTCCCAAAATGCACACACATTATAAAATCAATTGTCAGGCACGGTAGCTCATTAATAACCTGTCGTGATTTTGTGATCAACCGCTGATGCTGCTGCCCTCGTCCCCTGGACCCGTGCAAGCGGAAGAAGCACAGATGAAAAATTGCTTCAACGCTTATTAATTACGTGGCCATGATGACGAAGAAGAAAAAGACAATTTTTTAAAATGTTGTTTTCTCTGTTCTTTATTTTTGTTTATTAATAAAATAAACACTCGTCGAGCAGACGACACCCAGAGGGGTTGCCCACGCGATCAGAGGAATAATTTCGAGCCGATTATACTAATTAGAGGAACACCTTTGCTCGGTCTCATCATCAGCGTTGATTCCACTTGTTTGAACGGAAATCCCCGGGTAACCCCACTCACCAACGCATTGCATCGCTTTCGAATTTTCCACAGTCGATCACCGATCCTCCGTGCCTCAATCTTCCTTCATCTCTGATGATCGGACGTGGTGTCTTGGGTTGAGAGCACTTCACCCTGGTACTCGATGTGGATCCCCTGCCATCCCGGTACCCACGATGGAAACACGGATAAATCTAATAAGATCCCGAGACAGGCAGCAGCGATCGACACCAAAATCGTCAGATATCGAGAATGCAGGAAGGAGTCTGAGTGAAGTTTTCCAGGCCCTGGTGAAAGAAGTGCGTGGCCGGTATTTATAATGAGCCGAGGTGTGTCCGGATCGCGGAGTTCTCTGATTCATACGTGGAAAACGCTATTATTGCAGCGTGCTGAGATCGAAGCAGTTCACATGGCCGCTAATTCATTAAAGGTGCTTAATTTATTGCGGTGGAGTGTCACTGATACCAGCGGAGTCCGCTTGGGATCAGGTTATCTCCGCCGAAGGTCAGCTCCACAGCTACTTGGGAGCCGTGGTCGCAATGAACCGTCCTTTATGCGGGACACTCGAGATCCATCTCGAGGAGCGCATACCACATTAATTGCATTCGGAATGACACGAAGTTGAATCGATCCGCGGAGAGAGTGAAATATATAGAGAGAAAGAGAGACGGGAGGGTCCTTCAAAAGGCATCGGTCCATGCGCTCAAGTGCTATCCACTCCATCAGATCTTGGCAGCAGAACAAACTTTGTCAAGTGTACAAAATACCTTTCGGTCACATGATTGATTCTTTGAACACTTCGAAGGTGCCCAACGGAACCGTCGTGGCTTAATTTACATGATATCGTCAGCCAAAGGGTACAGCACCGATGCAGATGAAATATGCCCAGCTAATCTGGGAACATGCAGCAACCGCAGAGGAAAAGCAGGTAGCTGTGGCCAAAAAAACAATAATGAAAAAGTACACAACAAGGTGGAGGAGTCAGTGCAGGCAAAGATCCAACCGGTACTCAGTCACGTTTTATTTAAATTTTCGGATCCACAAAAAACGAATCCATCCATATTCAGGGTCCACACGTACGAAGGAAATGCGCGCGCAGCTTTTCACTTAATGCCCAACTGGGAACAGTGTTCTCGACATTTTGTGGGTATCCAAGTGATAAACTCCGCTTTGTTTTGCTTGCATTTTCCCATGTTAACACCTTGATTTATTTAAAGACCCGATCGCAGCCAAACGCACTCCCTTCGCCCTCTACCGCGAACGCATAGTGAAACTGGAAGCTTCGCAAACATGTCCGTCGCGTCGCTGCGATGATGTAAGGCAGGGAAGGAGTCAGCGGACGAATGGCGGCATAAAAACACAATCTGGAAATTCGGTATTTTAGAAAGTTCTTGCCGCAACTAAATAGTTTCTATTTTGCAGGGTATTAATGAATTTCGTATTAAGAAAGGTGAAATTCGATTTTAGGGAATGCTTTTTTAAGCGATCTACTTTTAATTTAGGGACCTTCGGTCGGTTATAAAACCAAATTATATCTAGTAGGTATTGGTTATTTTCTAATTGGGTTTTTTGCCCGTAGAGGAACGTTCATCGTTACCTTCCTGGAAGCGATCAACAGATGCCTTTTTAGGAAATCGTTGAAGAGAAAGTCATTCAAATTCGTTGCTAGATAAATCAAACTTATGGGATTTTTCTCGGGATTACTACTGTTCTAATAAATTATAGACTACTAAAGTCATGTATGAACATAAGACTTCTATCCAGAAATGAAAACAAAATGTAAACTAAGTAAAATATTAATTAGAGTACTTAATTGGCGTTCAATAATAAAAATTATAATCAGCTATAAGATTCGCATTTAAGCATTCTAAAAATTAAACCATCAAACTTTCTATTTCTCATCACACTGATTAAATCATTTACGACATTAATGTAATATTGATTTACAAGGACAAAATTTATGCATGCGTAGTGTAGTACCTACCTGTGGTGAAAGCTGACAACCTTGTGGAAGCTCTCCACTCAATTTTGCTTTCAGTTTTTATTAAACATAAAAAGAGGGGAAGTAATAAAAATAAATATTCAATAAAAGTGTAGTTAACTTGGATTGTACGAGCATGAATAAAACCGAATTCCATTGACAATTTTAAAATTTCTGAACTAATTTATGGCAAAACGTCTGGATATTTAATCTACAGCAATTTGTTAATTTTTATCAAAATTCAAATTGCTTATTATTATTATTTAAATTTCTGCAGCTGCAAGACAGTATTTTACTGTTATCGTTTTAACCGTAATTAATGACTGAATTATTTCACATTTCGTATGAAGAAATTGCACAACCAATAAAAATAGATTCAAAAATAAAACAATGGCGTTCAAAAAACGCAAAAAAATATTAACACCGATATTAACATTATAAATTAATTAACACCGATTCCTTTTTATACGGGGCAAAATTCCAGGTGTTTCATCAGGACTATTGATTGTCATTATTTTAAGAATATGCATAAATAAGGTATAGGTACAAAAAATACCAAAAATTTGTAACAATTCAACAAATTGTCCTGATTTCTAGAACAAAGTTAAAAATAAAATTAAAGAAAAGGAAATAAATTAGTCAGTGTAATTACCGTTCTGGAAATATTCCTCTTCTTCTGAATAATTCGTTAAATTCAACTTGATTGTTATCACTAAGAAACAGTAAACCAATACGACTTTTTGTGTCTCACCGTTAAGAAAGGAAATATTTTCGGCATCCAGAGTATTCTAAGTGGACAACTCAATTTGTTCCTAGATAAAGACTGAATTGGAAATGCTCTAAAAGTTCAACACTCAACAGGTGTCAAATTACTATAGGTTTTTGACACACATGTCACGTATCCAAAATTTATCACGTTAAATAGCTTGTCGTGTAACCTCTAATTCACCTCGTGTAATGTGATACGGGGAAGGACCAATAAATACGTAATTTACGCGCACTTGGCGCTGGTTTATTGGAAGTGAATTAAACCGCTTCATTATTTGAAGTGTCTGAAGAGCGCCCGGAGCCAAATGCAACCAATATTTATCGTTTCTATAAGTTCTTAATCAAAACCTGTTTACCTGTTTACGTGCGTTATGCGTTTTACGAGGTTCGAATGAGGGCGAAAACCATTAGTTGTTAATAGTGGAATATTACTCGACGGAGTTCAGCGGAGAAGTGCCGAAGATAGGAAACCGCCGAAGCTATCAGCATTGAGCAATTTGCTATCGCGAGAAACTGATGAGGCCTTTCAATAAGTGATTCCTTCGGGTCAGGATCAGACATTCACACGATGGTAGTCGCGCAATTATTCTCATCGCTCGCGCTCTGGTGAATTTATTATAAATTTTTTCTCCATTTTTACACCTGGTTCCTTCGAATATTTGTAAACACTTGGGCATGCGCAAATGACTCAGCTAAACGACGCCGCCATGGAACTAGTTGTCGCTAAACATTACCTGCAGCCAATTGTGCGCACTAATCATGTTCCATAATTAATACAGATACCTGTGCTGAGCCTCAGCGGCCAGACCACACAGTTGATATTATTAGATTTAGATTTATTTCAGGTTTGAAGTTCAAAAACCTGAAACCGTTCCCCGTGTAGGTGCACTGAGCCGCTCAATGACTCATTCAGTCGCACAGAGTCTGCGCCGTGCTTTTTCGAAGATAGTAGTCATTGGTGTTGTTGCACCGAGCGCATTTGTCGCGGCACTGGATTTGGAAATCTCAGGAGACCAGATGCAACGAAACTAGACGGAAAAGGTGCAGCACTGCCCGACCTGGCCTTTCCTATAATTTTCAATTAGCGGCCGAAAGTTGTGTGTACCAAGTATGCAATTAGTTGGCCAATTGCAAGTGAAAATTTATAGCAGATCTCCATCGAACTGAGGCATCAGTACGGAAACGAATTTGAATGAAGTCCTTTTGGAGCGATCTCAACGAAAATGGAAGTGCAGGAATCCATCGAAACTATTTCAAACTCATTTATGTACAATTCCCGGCTAACCTCCTGGCCCGACGGCCTGACCTCATCTGTTTCATGTTGCCGTTTCCTCTCCAAGTTTCATTTACTAAGATAGTCGCTTTCTTTGCATTAGAGCCGTCATTAGGAAGGTTCTTTATAGTCTTCTGCACCAAAAAGGAATTAAACTTGTTATGGATGTATTCACGCACTCACGACTTTTCGCCGCAGATACCCATATTCCATGGAGTGCACTCGCCGTCGACTGTCCATTGAATGGGCTCGGACGGCACAGATGAATGCCCTCAATGCATATCGATGCCCGAGACTTGAAGTGGTTAGAAATTGATTTTAGTAATTTTAGCAATGCTTGTCATGCACCTAAATAGAGTGCCGCAAATCGCGGGGGGATCAGTTACCTGCGCGAGTTAAAATACCTTGCATGATGTTACTGATGAGATACAGATATTCGAGCCCACTAATTGCCATTGAACGTGTCTCATAAATGTCTGCCGTAATTGTCGATTGCTGAGCCATCGTCAGATAGAATGACTGTTATGGATAGTGGAACATAACCACCGTTTAGATTCCACACCGGCAATCACTCTCAATCGACGAGTTTCAGCTTGCATTCGAAACGTTTCTTTTGTTGGATTGGAAAAGGAACGATGGAAGTGAATGTCATTTGAAATATTTGAATAAAGTTATGATAATCTTAACAAAAGTTTGGTTGAACCTAAAATTTTCCCAATAACTCTTAAAGGTTTAAAGTACCAAACTTGCAGTTTTTGTTTGCTCACTTTTTATAAAAATAAATTAAAATATTTTTGATTATTTCGCATTCGTTTCATATTTGAATTATTACACTTTGCACTCCCCTTCCAAACGCACACATAAACAGGTTAGAAAATTAAAATCTGGAAATGAAAATTCGATGAAAACAAAATAATAATTAGATGAAGCACGTATGGCCGTTCAGGTAGACCTCCTACGGCATATGTTCAATTAATCCCTTTTTCAGTACTTTCCTTAATTCAAACTCACATTAATTTCCCATATGCTGTGCGGAGGTAAAATTGATTAATGCAGCAGATGATGTGATAGTTTCATATTCATATTCCATACCAATCGTGGTGCATCACAACGAGGAAATTATTTCGTTTTAATTACCGTGAAACCTGTGAGTCATGGCAGGTAATCCCTCAGGAACCAGCCGGTATTTATCCCAAAGCATACCTACTTGTGAGCACGTGACCCTCTGGAATGGAAGCAAGTGGGAACGACAATGGTTCCCTATTTTCTGTTCCATCACTAATGCATTGAAGGAGTAATTCTAGCTGGCATGCAATGAATTCAGCAAGGAGTTATGACATATCGCTCCACACCATCCTCACGCACTTCGAATTAGTTTCGCGGGGTCTGACCAGCAATATGGGAGGACTGGAACGAAAACGAACACGTCACGTCCATCAGTGCGTCGTGCATAGAGTTGTATAGTAAGTGCAAATTATCCGAAGGAGTTTGGATTAGACGTTGGTTGAACGTTTAATTACGACTGTCCCTGTGCACCATCCGCATAGAAAATATGTCGCACCGGCTCCTTAATGGACGTTAAAGCAGTCACCTGCTCGCAGCACGTGAAGGACGTCTCACATTTCATACAAAAAGTACATGTTTGTACGTGATGCGGGTACAGGTGAAATAATTTCAGCAGTGCCACATCCATTTGGTTTAAGAAAAAGAAGACATGGTCCATAAAACCGTGGCGCTGGAAGGTGGAGAAAATCGGGTCGGGGCCCGGCGCCGGCCAGTGCGCGCACATCAGCGCATGCTCCAAGGATTGTAATTAATTTGTACGAGATAAGCATCTTTGGTGTACGTAAAACTACACACGTACCAGGCTCAAGAACGTGAATTAATTATTTAATCCAATCTTTCCGTGAAGGTATAAAACACGGTATTCATGTCCGATGTAATGAGAATATACGACTGATAGTGGCCAGAGCCTGGCGTGGCGGGCTAGACCCCGTCCAGCCCGGGGGCCGGATCCTATAGCGGCCAGCAACACATGGTCAGGTGGATAGCACCATGTTAAACTGTTGTTGAAAATCTGTTGTATCGCACATTAAGGCACGATCAGCGGCAGTTTTGTGCGTAATGCTTTGTGCGACAATGGCAACTTGATTGCTATCTCTCATCAGACACCGTGACCAACGCGCAGCACTGGACGAAGCTCTGGCGTCCAGATTCAACAAGCTGCGCGATCCAAGCGTTCTCACAGTTGCCGTCGGGATTCCGCCGGCTTATCTCTACGTATACTGCTAACTCTTCATCTCCAGCACTAACTTCTATCAAATTAGGATATCATCAGCGACACGATAAGCAATAAATCGCTTCACACCAAACACTCCACGCATAAATCTCGGCGGCAATGTTGGAGTCCTGGAACAGGTCCCATAAATTAACAAATTATCACATTAAATAAATGGCACCTAAATATTCCTAGATTCACATTAATTAACGATCGCATGATTTATAGGCAGACGATGTTGTCCGAGTGCTGAGGATCAGGTGTGGCGCCTGTTGGTAGCCGCTGGTACCCAGGCGCACTTCCTAGCCGCGATGTGACAAGCGCGATTAAAGCCGATCGCAGCGACGAATTCCCGGTGCTCGAGTGCACAACGAAAACGATAATTAAATATAATTATTCAAATCATAGCTGAGTGGATGGATAATTAATTGCCAGCTGGACGCGACTGTCCCCGTGAGAGTGATTGAGCCATGAATTGCCGGCTAAGTGCGAATGCCGTATGCACACAAATTTTATGGAAATGTTGTGCAATTTGAGTTGTTTTAATTAACAGCGACTCTGGTGCTGCGTTCCCCGCGGCAGAATCGCTTCGCACTCGACGCGTTCCAGTGGGTTTTAATTATTGGCACCTCATTACAGGCTCAATAATTTTTAAGCAAATCCTGGCTGCACATTGTACGCAGGGGATGCGGAAAGGAGATGAAAAGGAGAATATTGGTAAATCTGCTGTGGCTCCAGGCAATTAAGATATACCGGACTGCGGCGAATCTTTTGAACACGTTTCGCGTAATGTCGAAAAAATATTCAAAAGCCGTGGTTTCTAGAAATTTCCTTAAACAAATTTAATGTTATACGTAGGTACTCTATGATTCACCTAACTCAATGAAAGCAAAATGAAGGAATAAAATCAATGAAACGGAGTTAATATTTATTTCATGATTTTCAAAACGTAATTCAATAACATTATCGGTGAAAGTGTAATGAAAGTACATAGATATGGAAAGTAAATTTAAATAACAAATACAGTTGCAAATCACTTGAATTATATTTTCCACAATGTTTTTTATTATGCTATCACCAAATTTTCCCTATTACATGTTTAATTTCTTATAACCATCCTGCCGCGTTCAATTCACTCCTTTTGCGGTTGTGTTGTCCACTAACAATTGTCATTAACATTTATAAAATATTTTATTTCATTGATTTACCGATTATCTACTATTAGAAATACTTTTCGCTTTGCTTTTGTAGTTCTATTAAATTTCCAAATTAGAAATGGAACATACTGCCGCTTTTTAATACCTCAAGGACCAAGGTGAAAGTGAATTGTGTCTCAAACAGATCGGAAATTTGTTGTAAAATAATTCAATTAAAATTGTGCTGTACCTTTTTCTAAAAGTTTTTTATACCTATTATAGTTCTCACAAAATTCCGGTAGTCGCAGAAAATTCTCAACAGTCCTATTTCTCTAATTGCTTGTGGTTTGCCAGTTTAATGTCGGAAAACAATAGAACAGAAAAATAAAAACAAATCCCTTAACAAGCTGTAGAATGCTCGACAGATTTGATTACCTGTTCCGGGGCTAACGGCTCTCGTACCGCTGCACTGTCGCCGTGACTTCGTACAGCAGTTGCCTAGATTGGGTCAACAAAATATTTTATAATTGGGCAGATTTATTTTTTTCGGGGCGGCATAAATCACGGTAAACACTGGAGCCAAGGCATATTGACTCCGTCACATAAGAATAATTTCACAATTTCTCACCAACAATAATCGTCGTGTGCAGCCTGAATTGCAATTGCAATTCCATTTCCATGTTTATATAATCGAAAGGCGAAAGGTTCAGGTGCAGATGAACAATGGCATCTTGCACCGGTCGCTGAAAATTTAACATTTTTCGAACTCAACAAAAATATCTCGAATCGCATTACTTGGATTTATTGGATATAAGATGCTTGAAGTTATGACGGCCGAATTTATGACTACTCGATGCGGAATAGCAGCAAAATAAATGGCGCTGGCGAAAACGTTGCAAGCCTTAATTCTGATCAATCCTGAATTTCATTTAAAATTTCAATTTTGAAATAATATTATGTCTCAAGATAAATGTCTACGGTATCCATGAGTCGAAAATATGAAAACAAGGAAAAACTGGACGTGACTGAACGTCTGGGACGTATCCTTAAAGGATAGACAGATGATACAAAAACTGAAATAAGGACTGCTTTTCGAAAGGCATTTTATGTGTTATACAAAAATAAAAACATGAAAAACTAACCTTAGAATTGATTCCCGATAAGAAATGTGAAAAATATAAAAATTCTTTATGTACTTTAAAATAACATGGGAAGTGTTTTTCGCACACGGTTTTCGAATATTATAATTATTAACATAAAAAATTCCGTCACTTAATTGGTTACGAGTGAGCTCAACTGGTGAAGCCCCTTTAGGTACAACTGAACTAATATCTGAACCAAACTTATATTTTATTCTCAAATGTTCCATTGACGCAAAAGACATGAAAAAATTACCTTAAAAAAATCGCTTAATAAGTACTAGTAAACTAAGGATGAGTATGAAATAATAAAAAATAAATAAGAGTAAATGCAAGCCAAAAGAAAAATCCTATTTTATATATTATGTAATATTGAGTTTTGTTCAGGAATAAATTCTCTATTTGAATTTTTAAAACTATATAAATAAAAAAAAAATTATTATTCATTAAGAACTTTCAATAAAGACAGACACATTTAACCGCAGATCCTGCACAATGATAACAATTTTCTTCAACAATTCCGATCCGAGAGGCAGAAACACACACAAAACGATTTGCAAAAAAGTCCTCATTATAAAATACTTTCAAAAAAAATAGAAATTGTTAAATTGGCAAAAGAACTCAATGGATAGCTTTATATATGTGCCCTACTTTAAGGCTTTAGGTGCTTAATTAATTAAATACATGTTTTTACAATATTGTGTTTAAGTGTGAAGAAGTAGAAGTGTGTAAGAGTTACTTAAATATTTTCATATGCAAATTAGTATCACAAAAAGGTAAAAGAACGAACGACGACGAAACAATCAGCTACTCAAAACACTTAAACATTAAAAGGATATTTTGCAATCGACTTGGCCCTGCAGAAATGTGGGTATTATAACACCTAAAACTTACCTTCAAACCTTAAATTAAGAATATTTTCTTACTTTAAGGTTATAAGGTGCTTGAAGTTATGACGACCGAATTTATGACTACGCGGTGCGGAATAGCAGCAAAATAAATGGCGCTGGCGAAAACCTTGCATTTATTATTTCCCGGGAGAGTGATTTTATTCAAATTCATTTTCAATCCGTTCAGGCGAAATTGATTAAAAGTGGCGATTCGAATTTATTTAAAAGGTAACCGAGCAAACAGGTTGCACCACTCCTAGGCGGCTGCCGGCAGCAGGCGGTTGGAAGATCGGCAGATATTTTCGCCGGACGAGCACACGAAGTGTTTTTGCATTTTTTCTAAATTTTCCTTTTACGGAAAACAGAAATCAATCGAAGAGGCCTCACGCACGCCCACCTCTTCGCATTCCAATGTCCTTGGATCAAAGCACAAGAGGCCCTGGGGAAGGAGCAGTTGTTCAAAACTGGGAATTTTCAGTGCAGCAGCCATTTATTGGGGGGGAGGGTGCGACTTTCTAGCGCAAATTTCGCCGCGTTCCTTAGTGCCAACACTGATCTGATTCAGCGATCTTTTTTCCGTGGAATGCACAAGAATAGCAATCCGCTACCGCGCCTCTTCCACCCGCCGGCAACCAGCCATGCAATAGGTGTAAGCGACTGGTCACCTTTGTCACAGCAGAACTGGTCCAGTAATCTTTCATTGGAAAATGCATTTACCTCCATTAAATTTTGCGCTCTTTGTGCAAGGTGTTTTCGCGGGCGACCTATCGTCCTCTTCCCGGACGGTATCTTATGTGCGCGAGCTGCGGTGAGTGAATTTGTGTGTTCCACGGTGAATAAAGGTAGCCGGGGTACAATACCACCAATGCATCCCGGTGACCATCCCCCAGCCTCCTGCCCCTTGTCTTTTACTCACTTTATTACTATGCATCTTATTTATCACCTACTCCCTCTGTCGTCTAGTAATGTGATATCCTATAATCTTAGCCGCTACATTCCAATGTAATTGAATTTGTGGAGTTGCCAATAAATCGCGTATTATCGCGAAACTAGCCAAAGAGTCATGACCATGAAAACCGGGCGATCCGGCGTGCTTTACTCTCCTCCGTCGCGGTTCTTCGTTTCAAGATTAACCTGCGCGATGCAGACTGCACAGGTCGGAGGAGAAGTGAGTGTATGTGAACCGATAGTGTGCTGTCCTGGAACTGTCGTTTTTTAATATATTTTTTGTTGTCGGTCTTATTTATACCATCACACAGGCTGCATATATTATCCGCAAAATACTACTCAGGTAGCACTTTTTTGATATTCCTTTAACAAATCTGACAACGAGAGCGGTAGGTGCGGCAGCACTGACAACGGCACAGGTACGCAATAACATTTCTACCACAAAAGGGTTTTATTGGACGCTAAAATATGCAAAGTGTGGACAATTTTCTCCACGATTATCGTCCAATAGGAGTCCATCTTATGTTGTCTAATTCGAAATTGGTTTTAGTGCTAATACAATTTCGTTTATTTTTTGCTGTCGAAAGATTAAAACACGGGTCAAGGCGACCCCAAAATAACTAATACCAAACTATTTTCAGGTCTATTACTTTGTCGAACGCCGCTGACTTTTATGGCCAAGTCATCTTCGTTTGCCTGGAAAATACGAAGCCTGTTTGTAAGGTCCATCCACTTTCAGTTATTTATGACAAAATCTTCGCACTATCGTAAATGTTTAATCGATTTCACTAAGGATGTGCCAATAGACCTAGAATGGTTTTTTGAGATCAAAAACTTTGATTAAATTTACGTTGCCATGTTGAAATATTCGATTCAAATCAGTTACAAAATTAGATCTTGTCCATATAATTAATTTATGTTAATTTTTTAATTAATTTTTTGTATCGTATTTTTGAAAATGTTGCGTAGTTATAATTTTATAACACGCAAGCCAGTGTTAAGTCCGGTTCTGAAGCACTCATTGAAATTGATTTACCATATTGCAAAAAAATTATTAATAATAATTAAACGCGATTTTAATTAATTCTGCTTTTTCTCAAAACTTTATTTTGCAATGGCATGCCATTTTGACCTAAAAAATTCGGTTTATCCCAACATTAGATATTCATAACCAAGTATAACAAATGTGATCTTCAGTAACACGTTTTAATGAACAATACAATATTATGATTACAGTGTCTTTTATACATATTATATTACAGAAAGCTTCTCTAACTCTTGGCTGGACTTAATTAGAAGATTGATTTTATTGGGGATTCTAAATAACACTTTTCCCACCGATCTCTGGCAAGCCCATTCAATGTCATGCTTATAGCCCTTGGCGTTCCACCATCGCCCGAGCTAACATTAAACTATTTCTGCGCCAGATAAATGTCGTAAAATATTTTGATTAATATGACTCTCTTGCGACACGAATGCGTCACGCATTAGCAATGTCTTTGCTCGAGTTTGTAATGAACATTGAACATTTCAATTTGTACCTGTTGAACTTGAAAATCCGCGAAATATTTTTCTGTCCTAATTTCTATCAAAAACCTATTAATAAGTTCGATTGGGAGCACAGGTGGGTAGACGATCGTGATTCATTTGAGGACTCCACCGGACGTAATTCATGCGCGTGCTAGCCCCAGGCAAATAGAAATCCTGCTAAGCTTATTCAATAAAAGAACAAATTGTCCGGCCACTGGCATTCAACCGCAGAAAAATAAACAAGATAAGGAGTGGACAGCAGTGACCACCGCGACTTTGGGCCAACTGTAGCGATATTGGTTATCAACCTGTCGCATTCAATGCAAATTATTTTAACTTTAACTCCATGTGAGCATTACGAAATTGCCGTTGAAAGTGGCTTGATAAAAAAACATACACTAAATAAAATGATTTTGAAACGTTTACTTGTGGGTGAATGAGGGTAAAACGTTTAAAGAACAAGCATTTATGAAATCACTTGTTTTGTTTGTGCTGTATGATTTCAATTTAATTTCCTGATAACATCAGTTGAAAATTGTTAAAAGTGAATTCATAATAAATCAAGTTCTCTAAATTCGATTGTCAATAATTTAAATTTAAATGTATTTTTCTAAGAACCATTTTAAATTAAGTAAGTAATCCTTACTCAAAACACTACTCAAAGTCTTGCATAAAGATATTAATATCAATTGATTAATGGGTTGAGGACCTGCATTATTCGCTATAAAACGCTGTGCGATATGAATTTAATCCTCCGTATTGGACAAATTCACATAATCAACGGCAAGAGACAAACAATTCATTAACTCTACGATCTTGATAAGTTAACGGGTGACAAAAATATCGACAACATACTAAAAATTATCCATTATCAACTCTTTCTGGAACTAATGATGAGCCGGTGGCCATGAATTTTAAAAATGAGAAAAGCAAACGTTCTGACCAGTTGTGGATCGGCCATAAACGCAAATCGCCAAGGACAAAATCACCTGTACCAGCATTTCTGTGGTCATGTTGAGGCCACGACAGAAACGAAACGGACAAACCAGTTAGGACTTCAGCCTCCAGAGGAGCGACTTGCAACGAGGTGGATGAAAACAAAAAAAGGTCATGACAAAAAAGCGTAAAAAACCTGGAGACAAGTGTAGTTCTGACGAAAAACCATAAGCGGCTGCACTTAGAACATGGTCGCCTCCAACACCTTCGACAGGTTTAAGAGGATTCCTGCCGTTGTCTCTGGCGTCCACTGGCGATGCCCAACGCTTCGGACTCCGTGTGAGGTAAAACCGTGGCCGGTACTGTCCGGACCCATACGGTCATCTTAATTTATTGTTTACGCCGCGATGAGGTGTCTTTAATTCCTTGCTATAATTTCAAATGCGTAGAAATGATCGCATAAGCGATCGTTCAGTACTGACGAAATTGATCCATAAAAAACGTTGGTAACAAGCTAATCAATGATTACGTCTCGATCGAATCAGGTGTCGATCGCTGTGGGCAGTTTATCGATTCCTCGTACAGGGCAACTTCATTCTACTGATCATCATTTTGGGAGGATCCATAAGTTGTGGCAATAGGGAACTAAATTGTTGCTTCCTGGTGGCCCACAACTGGACCGAAGATTTAGGGCCATACAAAAGTTGTCGGTTATTATAAAGATTGGAAGAAGTCACTTCTTGAGAATGCATTATGAGTATTCGGGGAAAATCGATACTTTAGCGCAAAGATTATACTGGAGGAATGCGGATTGAGGGGCCGAGATTGATGTAAGTTCCAACATTCGTGAGAAATAAACCATCAAAAGATGCTTTTGTACAGATTTAAATGGTTGAACATTGAAGAATAAAAGGAACAGTAAGTATAAAAAACTACAATACAAAGCTTTTCAGTAAGAAGATTTTATTTTTTTTAACAATAGAAATTGTTGTCATACTGTTATACATAATATTAAAATATGGCACGTCAAACTCACTGTATAATTTTGGACGTTATCTGAATGAATATTAAACCAACAAGTGATAATGTGTCTGACCTTTCGATTTTAGATTGGTCTTACGTCGTCGTAGAATTTTCATTTACATACATTTTGAATTCTGACAAGTTTAAAGTTACTCTACGTGTCACGTCACATAGAACGTAACATTTCACGTAACGTGAAAAATATTTTTTGTTATTAATTTTATAGTTCAAAGTCTGAAGATTGGATTCAACAAAACATTGAAGAAGAAAATATATTGATAGGGGTTGATAAATCGATAATCCGGTGTACCATCTTCTTATTGAATGTAATGTCAACTTTTCCTTTTCCTTTTGTTAACATTGTTTACATGCCACTTTGAGTAAAGTACGACATATTTAAATCCCCTTTGGAGTGCGCACTTTCACTGCAGCAACTCTATCGCACGACGAGCATCCTTCTGCATCGACTACCTGCTGTTCACTTGTTCAAGCCATCCAATTATTCTGGATGTGGATAACTTCGCCATTAAACTTTATCTAAACACATCATTTTGGTGTCACAAGAGCAGCCATAAAGCAGATGGCTAAGATATGGGAAAACAAATAATCCTTAAAAATGGTCGAACACTGAAATAATTCCGCACGTTATCACACTCCTCTCAGCAGTGAGGACTCAAGACGCGCAGGTCGTCCGGGTCCAACACAAAGGAGTTGTGCAGTGAGTGACCAGCGCGAAACGGACACTCTTGCAACGGAAGACAACTGAACCGAATAAGTAATGCGCGAGACCTTCAATAAATTCTTTACGAAATGTCAATTAGTTGGAATTATAGACAGTGAATAAAAGTAGACAAACCCCGCCAGATCGGTCGCTCCGCAAACGAGCGTCGAGCAGTCGTGCGAGTTTGATATATCTTAATAAACGAGTATTCATTGATGGCATATTCCGTGAATCTGTGCTGCTAGCGGACTGATTTGTGTCCCTGGCCAGGAGCAACACCATCGTCGTCGCCCCGTGACACATCAATGGCGGCTCGAATGGGGACCAATGCTGACCACTGGGCCCCGGGAAGTGTCCGCGCCTGATTTTAGCGTCTAAGTAGCTGTTCAACATAAAATGCTAATTAGTATGTCTTCTTCATTTCTTATGCACTTCTTAAAGATCATTTTGCTGGTTCTGGATCAACTCCCGGTAGGGCAATCGATGATATAAGCAAAATCGTGTAGAGCACAATTACCCAAGGTTCTCTCGTCTGCATACATTTGCTTTCTTATCTGCAGCTTCCCTTCTGCTGGACCAGATACTGCACCAGAATACCTTTGAGAAATGGATTTCATGTAGGAACAATGCGAACGAGGATCGCAATTACGGCCAATGTACTTCGCCCTGTTTGTACATTGGAGCAGGATACGGTGTATGTGGAAGATCCGCCGCACAACTAACATCATGCCATATACGATCAAAGGTTCGCTTTTTCAATATCGGCGTGATATATTGCACCAGCAACTAGTTAACCTCTGACCAGGACCATATATCTCTGCTCGCTGGCACTAGAGTGCACAAAGTGCCGTCGACATTGCAATCCTAGTCCGCGATAATCTCAGCAAAAACCTGAGCTTTCGAGAAATAAATTCGCTCTGATGCCGAAGCGATAATTACCATGTGATAGGCTAATAGAGTACACCAAACAGTGGTTGAGCAGGATCCATTGGCGTGTTATTTCCGCCAGATCAGCTTCCATGAACTACCAATCAGCGGCTGATGGGAATCGCTTGATGTTGTCACAATGTTCAACATAACAAGAAGCGGCAACACCGGTTGGCGGGCAAAATGTGGCAGACAGTTCCGTTTCGTTATTGTTTCAGATGGACCTTGGGACGGGAGCATGCAAATTTTCCCAAGGATCGTCGAACATTCTTTGACACCCACATATTATTAATAAATGTATGTAATCAATTTCAATTTAAATGGTCGTTAGAAAAAATCAAAACCATTTAATTTCTAGAACCTAGCATTAAGCAAGACTGGCCTTATCACAGGAGTCAATCGGACTCGATTGCGGCAAATAGTGTAAAAGACAACTGGAGCCGATCTGTGCAACAACAATGTCTTCCGTTAGGCACGATATATCCCAACTATCCATTATTAATATTCACTATTGTCTCAAACACTTGAGCAAGAACTTTGCTGGCAGTTCGGTAATTGGGACGCCAACGGCGGCGTCAGGCTTTTGGCGTTATGTAATTCTGCGCCAGCAGGAAATTGTGCAACACAATCGAATCTGAATTGGTTGGTGAAAAAAAAATAAACAAAGCAAACAAAAATCACACTTTCATGACCGAGAGTGCCAAGAAAATAGACAAAATTTTAATTACCTGGAGAAAATCCCACCGCCTTGCACAGTTCCTCGAGGGCCCTCTGATTTCTGCACCTTCCACGTCAAATTTACATCAGCTACTGGCCTCGGGTGCTCATGAAACCTTCGAGGAATTTTGGATCTTATTAGAAATGTTCTGTGCATGAGGATGGAAATGAGGACCAAAGCAAGGAGATGAATTAAATGCCGCGAGCGTGCTTTATAAATTACTCTGTTTGACGTTAATAAATTGCGCCGGGACGACAGGTCTGGGATTTTCTCTCAAATAGCAGTTCCTCCTACCAATGCCGGAAGAAAGGAACTACACGCGCGATATGGGAGTTCTTAGCTTGCACTTTTCCAGGATCGTGGTTCATTTTGATTAATACTGCAACTATTCTGCATTAGATAAGGTTTTGGTCTGATGTACTTTTGAAACATCAAAAATAAATATTTCTTTGTAATGAATTGAAATCTTGGATCAAAGAGTTATTAAAGAGTTATCATATTTTTATATTAATGTTATCTTTACAATTGTAGCATATGTACTCGTTTATTCTTGCTATATATGTATATTTTCCCAAAAATTATTATTTCTTCGATCAAAGCTTGGGTTTTCGTCTGGATACCTCAATCGTTTTTTTAAAATTAAGCTCACTTTTTTTATCATTTGTCTAGTTTTATTTCCATAATAATTATAGTTTTTCTAAATCACTAATTTCTAAGAATGCACCGTTACTAACAATAAGTACTATAATTATTTTTTAACTGTGTTTTGACTTTTTTCTTTTCTGGCCTTCTTCCCTTGTCTGTCGCGCTCTTGTGTTTCATTTTCTAACTAACTCTGTTTCTGCGATCAGTCGCTAATGTAACTGATGTTTTGACATGTTAATACTTTATTGTTTATAAAATTATTGATTACGGAACAATGAAATTATCTTGAATATTTTCCAACTAAGAATAAGGAAAAAATGACGTGCAATAAAATTCCCATTTTAAGATACGTACTCAAACTCATTAAAACAAAGACATAACAACTCAAAGAGTAATTTGAACTTTCATGAAAATAATGTTTATTTTCCCGTTTTACAACGCGCTGAAAAACTAGAGAAATTCAAAGGCAATATCGAAAAGCGATTTGCCAGCTTTTCAATGATTTGTTAAGCAGTTGAGCCAATCTACGATTGCTTGAAGCAGTTTGTCATTCTTAGTCAGACTTTTGCCAGGGAGATTTCCGGAACAAAACGGCAATTCCACCTTCCGTCGGGAGTCATTATCGGCTGATTCCATAAAGAACACCTACAGAGAGTTCAGTCTGACTTTTCCCCTTGCCCGGCCCTCGTAATTATTTCAGTCATAATCCGAAAAATCAACCACAACAAGCGCTCTCCTAAATTTCATCTGTGCACAAAGAATCACGTCGGCACCCAGAGTAAGAGAATTTCTATTTGCCCACGGTTTTTGCGGGATCATTACCAATTGATCTGATGACTGCAGCAAATGCACTTGCACCATTAGTTTACGACTGCAATTAAGATGCGAATAAAAGTATTATCTTCGTAAAATTTATGACCTGAATTGAGCTAAATCAGTTAGTCACGCTAAGGTAAACATGCAAATCAAATTCGGATTGACTATTTCGATTCAGAACAAGAAGGCATTTAGGGCTGGTGTGTAAAATTTACGAAATGCTCAAAGTTATAAAGATTTAAATCGGCAACTTTATGAGCAAAGGAGATATTCACCTGCGCAAGGTAAGTAATAACAGTGACCTCGAATTGAATGGGTTTCCAGTTGGATGTTTTTAACACTTTGGATTTATTCTGGACTATCCGAATGCATAGCCTTAGCAAATTGAGTCCCAGAAAGCTGCAGAGCACCGCGAAGGCTGCGATGACGAAATTTAAGTGGCAATTAAGCAAGTGATGAGATACATTTTGGCTTTGCGCAAGATACCTGTTGGTCCCACTCATACCGCCGCGGCTCCGCTCTCGGCCCATCGAGAGGCTTTTCGGTGCGGCTTCGCGGTCCGCTCAGAAGACGTTTCGCGCCGAGTTCCCTATTATAAATTGGAAATGGGAAATTTACTGGTGGATTAGGTCTCCCATCTTTATCTGTCCAACACCAACATGGCTGCCAGATAATTCATAGAATCTGCCGTATGCAATATTCTCTCGCTATCTGGGCCAAATTCATTTCGGAATCTAATTGCTTTACGACTGCATCGAACTAGCTTTGCAACAGAAGACCAAAAACTATCCCTCCTCGGATATTGCAACAGATACAAAACTTATAGAAACTCTCGTAATGGCTCTCATAAAATAGCTTTATTTCTTGTGCAGTTCCCAATAGATAAAGATATTAAAACGCCATCAAGAGAAATCGGTAACCCTCCTCCTTGCGTCGCCTGGTGCCATCGAGAAATATGAACAAAAACATGGAAACATGAATTTTATCTTAATTAAAATAAATAGGTTCCCACTTTAACTGATGAACGACTCGAAACGATTTCTATCGAAACGTGCACCGGAGCCGCTGCTTGGGTTCGTGAGATAAATGAAATTTGTTTGCAAAAAGCGGTTGCAAAGCATTTAGAAGGTCCAGATACCGTCGACCAAAATCACTCCCCGGGCACATCATGTCGATAGTGTTCTGCATGCACTGCCGCGATAGTCATTAGACGGGATATTGCCTTAATCTGCCGCCCGCAAGAGGATTAATAGATCTTTGGGGTTCTATCGAGCCGATTAGACCCGCAAACGTGCTAATCAAAGTATGCGCGAAAATCGGTAAGTTCTCCATGCATTATTTTTCTGTATCTAAAAACTATTGCAGACCTTCTTATTAATTTTTTAACACAAACTGTATTGTACAAATGGCTGCTTGGGGCATTCCGTGATTCAAGAGAATAAGGGCAAAATAAAGAAATATTTAAAATTGATTTTAAATTTTCCAGAAAACATCAGCAAAGTTGATACACAAAAAACATAAAATGTTTTCAAAATCATATGACCACAATTTCCATCAAGTAGAATTATTAAGAATACTTAAGGCTTCGTAAGCTCAAATACATCAACTAATTTACTAAATCGATTGGTAATTCAATTATTATTTGTTAAAGATAAAACAATAAAAGAACAATGAAACAAAGTTGATTGTTTTATATTTATTGCTTTCTATACTGTAATAAGATTTTTGTTGCGAGTAATCGTAATTCTCATAAAATCTTTCTAAAATATTATATTTTATACTTTTATTAATTTATTATTATTGTCATTTCAACGGAAAAAGGTTTTAATAAACAAATGCCTTACTTTATCGGCAATATGTGGCATAATAATTGGAAAATGCTATTCTTCTATAATATAATTCAACATGGCAAAATGAAAAGATTTATTGCGAGAAAATTAAATGAATTGGAAATTTAAATTACTTTTGGTTACCTGCTTTATTTTACGAAAATCCTGTAAAAAAAATAAAGAAATGAGGATTTTGTTTGTAATTTACGCAAATACGTAATGCAAGTGATGGAATTTTATTCATGACTAGAAATTTAAAAAAACTGTCAAAATCACTATAATGTAAAGCCCCTATCTGTCAGTAACAAACATTCTCTTTTAAAGATTTGCCTAAAATCATAAATCGCTTAGTAAAAATATCATCGGCCAACAATTGATTTGCGTCAGGGAAATGGTGGGACGCGGAAGGCGAAACACACCGGCACCAATCAAGTAATCAAACTCTTAATTACAGGATTAAGAAAACGAAATGCCACGGAATAAGAGCGGAGCGCTGTCAAACGCGTTAAATTATTCTTGCGCGCGGGTGATAAATAAAAGTGTGTACCACGAACCAATTCGCGAAGACCTCGGTGGACAAAGGAAAGTAAACGAGCATTAAGCGCGGCGTCGATTCTGACATTTGGCACGCTTTCGCCCGCGTTGATGAATGTCGAAAAGCGACGGCCCAACAATGAGCCCTGGCCAAACTGTACCTCTTCCAGAGCGAATGCCAAAATGGCTGGACATGGAAGTCGGTCAAATTGCTCCATTCGCGGCTAAAGACACCGTCAAAATTTCGCCTTGATTAATGCAAATATTCGCTTAAATGCGGAAGGAGCTATTGTGACCAGAATTCATATTCACGTGTCCGAAAGCTCCGGAGTTCATTAGTGTTTCGGAGAACTGATGAATTGATCGTCACGGAACAGCGATCATTTTTATGGCAGGTTTAATGTGAAAAGATAGATCAGGTTATGGAAAAAAACACTTTTATAAGTCAAACTAAAATCAATTTCAGGGAGGTCTTCCACCTCCTTAAATCCGGATAGAAATCTGTTGGACACTTTGAATCACCGGCTGTGGAAACAGATACAGTGGTCTTCAATTAAGCACGACGATCCTTCCGGCCAGTGATCCTCGCGAATGACAGTTGCCAAGTGAGTCTGCACGCCACTATAACTTTTCGGATGCGAACTGACTTTTGAGTCTATCTTTCAGTCGATGTCCGTTCAAGTCTGTCAAAAGCTGCCAGTTGGCCGAAGAGTCAGATCCTGGTGGAAGCTAGGCTGCATGAATCCAACTCCACGATGACCACTGTGAAGTTAATTACTTGGGCATCGTCCACCATTTCATTACGGAGCGCGTCTTCTGCACTGATGGCGCATGCACATGCAATCGAATCCACTTTCAATTATTATTGGAATTGAACCAGGAGCTAATCGCTTTTATAGAGGCAGACGTCCCATCACAGCGAGCAAGATAAATTGTAACAGGGCCAGTCTGGGCCATGTCTGGATTGCCAACCGCGATCTGCGGCCTTTGCCTCGATATTTTTCGCTGGTATGCAAATCCGATGCCTTTTGGTGCTAAATTATTGCATGTTTATTGCGGTGCCGTCGTTCAGCTGCAGGTAGCTCGTAACCATTAATTAATAATAAATTTGTCAAAATATCAAATTGTTCGTGGTGTGTTCGCCGATGTATTACGCGAGCAATCATTGCAAATCGTGAAGCAATTTTCAGCACTGGCAGCGCTCGCGCGGAAGCCCCCATCCACCACGTTCTGCGGACCATCGTCTGACGATGAAGGAGCGTTATCTTGAGAAAATTGGCTATCGACCAAGGGTGTCTACGTGGTGTCCATCCTTCCAGGTAGAAAATATTGAAAAGTAATAGGCAATAAAGCGTTTTTATCTATGATACACAGTCAGCGATAAAAGTTTTCTTGCACGCTGCTCCAGTTAATGCGGTTTTTTACCGCCGCAGCAAGGTTCAATTGACAAATCGTATAGGATGCCTGACAACCTGAGATAGGCACCGACTTTAATGGGTGTACGCGGCCAGAGGGGACCACGATATTCCTCTCAACAGCTATAGTTATCAGATCGTTTCAGTTCAAATGAGCGATTTTTAATTATAATTTGAACATTTCTTGCATTGATTTGAAAATGGAAAAAAGAAACCATTTATTAATTATAGTAATTCCAGACTATGTGGAATTTTAGAAATGATGTTGACTAATAGTCAGTTTAACTTGTTGGATTTCAAAATAATTGGCATTTATGTTCTGCGAAAATTGTTGACATTCGTCAATGTCTATCGACGGTGAACTGACCTTGCGGAGGAGTTTCACTCGTTCATTCTCATGGGAGCAATACTCGTAACAATTTCAGTGGTTTTGAAGTGAAAAGTAGCAAAACAACAAAATTTTTGTTTACATAACAATTGCAAAATCGTTATTCGAAGAAATCAAGTGAACGCTTTTAATATCTTAAGGGATCTCAAAAATAATAAATAGTTAAAAATATTGAATAAAATAAAACTGTTGTAACGTGAATTTTATGTAGTCAATTTAGGTATTGTTCAATGTTCATGCCAAATTAAAGTGAGAGTTCAAACGTGGATGGTTCCTGTTTTGGTGATTCCCCGAGTTCGTATTACTGATTTTATGTGTAAATGGTTTTCTCGCCCTTACCGCAACCACACGGTGCCGCTCATTAGCGATACCTGCTTTGTGGAATCCAGGACACGAGTGAACTTTGAAATTTATTCTCCTTCAGATATTAAGGAGCTTAATAATTGTAATGAGGACATACATCACCTTGTCTGCCATGAATAATGTGTTGTTTTCATCATTAACTTGTAATTGCAATTTTCGGGAAATTCCATTCGGCAAAAGACGGGAATTTTGCCTTTTCATTTCACAAAATCCTGAATTCGAAGACATTTCGAATGCAATACACTTAAAAAGTACTGTATAGCAATAAATTTTCGCAATTATTGTGCAATGGCCAATTATTCTCCCTGAAGGTATGCGAATTAGTGTCAGGTATTAAGGCGCGTTTCCACACGGAAGCCGTAATCCCGATCTACCCGAAAGTGTCAAAACAGTTGAATCAGTCTGAATACTACTGCGGACCCTTTCACTTTTCGGCACCCAACTAAGAGATGCTAAAAGGCGGCCTCCGGGATCTCGGTGAACCAAAAAGAATAATATATTTTTTAGCGAATTTTGATTTATTGTCGCATGGAACCAGAATACGACGACGTGACTATAAATAACGAAAAGAAGTGTCTGCTGCGAAGATCAACGACTGGGTTAGAGGTTAACATGTAGGAGTCACGACTCAGTTCGGTTAACTTCATTATTAATATTTCTCCTTTATCAATTCATAAGTTTGTTGTTCTTTAATTCAACTGGAGCCAGTGTATGAGTTATGGCGTTTAGCCGGTCCGCGATACCAGCCACGAGGATAGATCCTGGGTGCAATAATTATTATTTCATACGAAATTATTTCATAATTTTCGTGAAGCAGTAAGCAACTCACGACTGCTAATTACGAAATGACGAAAGGATTATGCATTTGGGAGCAAAAGAGATCGACAAAATAAAAAAATCTGTACGATCGATGTTCGCCTTTTTAATTTCGTGGCAACACTGTATTGAAATTGAATCAAAATAAAGTATAATTTTATTTCGCCATTGTTTTTCATTTAAATGAAACACATAAACGAAATTGCAAATACAGGAAGTGGGGACTCCGAAATGTTTACTTTGTCCGAAATAACAGTAAATATAAACCGCTGAGTTTTATTGCGCCGAAACAACAACCATAAAATTGAAACCGTCAAACGGAAAATTTAACAATGTGTAAGAAACCTGAAAGCTAATTAAAGTGCGCATCTTAAGTATTCCTGAAAGGATCAGTCTAATTAAACCGTTCGAGCAAAAACGACTTCCCCGAACGATTCGAACGTCCCAGAACCAATTCGCTGCGATTACCATTGGCCCCAATCCGCGAATGGAGCACTCACGAGCACCTGGAAGCTGTACAAGAGCAGGCAGCGATCACAAATTCGAGTCCCATCAATCCGCAGCGCTTCTGTTTTGTGATTTATTTACCTGAGGAATCCTTTCCCAGAGATTCCCATAGATAAGATAATCACCACCAATAGAGGCGAGTGCATGCAACCAAAGCAGATACGGAGGAGATTTGCAAAAACAACCTGCAGCATATTTGGATCTGTTCACACAGTCCTGATCTGGCAGTTATGCAGGTTGTTGGGAAATGCACCTGCTGCGAGGTTGTTTACAATTTCCAGGCCAGCAACGTACTCAAAAAAGACAATCAAAAGACACCAAAAAAGGGCGCAAAAAATCGAAATTCTTGGATTTCCTTTTGCGGATACCTCGGTGTCTTCATTCATTAAGCTGCCAGCCAAGCCATCTTATTTATCGTGGGAGAGACAGCCGAGCCTCGATGCTTTTTTGTTTGATTTACAAACGAGAATTTTTCACGGTTCTCACAGTGATCGACGCGTTGTGATCAATCCGACCCAAAGATCAGGAAATCGAAGCATGTAATTTGGAATAGGTGAATGGGGAAAGAGTTGGAGCCTTTACCTGGGAATGCACACAGATGAAAGAGCCGCACCAAAGCAAAAAAGGAACACGCATCGATCCTCACCGAATGCGATGTGGTGGCGTGATCCCATATTTCTACCAATTAAACAAATAATGGCGGACCAAGTACTCTTGATGAAGTGATTCTCTGTGGATGCGAAGCGAAAGCCGAACCACGGCCCTGTTGCGATGGGGGTTAAGAATGCAACAGGTTGATTATTGTTTGATCGGTTCCTATTCAGGCCCGGAGCAGATGATTTATTGTTGTGCAATGATCACCGGCCACATTCACCAGGGCACAAGTGTTTTGATCATTTGACATCTAACATCGGCACGTTTGTCCCCCACCGAATTAGGGCATTTAAAGTGCTTAATCAGCCGAAATTATTGAAGATGTCAGATGCAGTTATGAGGGCCATTCACACTCATTCCGCGGTCCTTCGTACTAGAAGATCACAACAGTTAGCTCAACAATAATCTTGGGCCGTGATACGCAGGAATTGGTGCAATAGCGGAGACACGAGAGTTGACGAGATTTTAGAAAGTCTTGAGGTGGTGTTTGAAAAGAAAATGTGACGTAATATTGGTTTAATTTTGTAATACTGTTTGTTTTCCCATTTTCGTAACTATTTTTCCATAAAAAAAAAGTAATTTATATTCACTTCACAGCTGTTCCTCTTAAATAGATTAAAAAATAATGCAAGAATCTCAAATAACCCCTTCTGCGTTTTTTTATATGGGTACATATTTTTTACTTTTTATTTTTCAATTCATTTCAATCCATTTAAACGAATGCTCACAAAATTAATTCCGACGCGTCCATGAATGGGACAATGGAGTAAAATCGATTCGATTTATCGCAGTACAGCAATTAAAAAAACGTGGAATATTTTCAATTGGCTTGAAAACATAAAGTACATCTGCCAGCACCTGTAGAAAAAGAACTGGTCCTGGACAGGCATGCAAATGTGCCACTAATTTTGCCACAAGGAATAGTCGAACGGAAAACCACGACATTGTGGACCGTCTTCAAGTGCTTTACTTCTTGAATCTCTATTTGACCAGACAGTAAGATCAAGGTCTTGAATACACCGCACAAAAGCAGTTATGGTCGACCAGAAAAAAAGAACAAAAAATACAAAAAGCGAAACGCGTTTTCGTATTATATGAACGAACATAGGTTCGTCGTTATTCACCTGTTAAGCAAGATCTTCGTCTCGATAACAATCACCTGCACCCACATTTGCCTTGAGCGAATTTTTAGTGTGCGCAGTTTTCATATTACTCGCTTCTTTTTCACCTCTGATTTTTATTTATATCTTTTTTTGGCAGAAAAGAAGGAGTACGAGAAAAATAAGAATTCAAAAATAAAATTTAAAAAAAGACCGTTCGATTTCGTTCTGTGTGGGATATTGATGCTAGAGCTGGATTCTGGACGTCTTAAGACAATTGCGAGAATTCTGGTTTGTGGGCAACTGAATGCCGCGGTCCAGTCGTTTTCTTAGGCTAATTGAATGGAGCATAAAGTGCACCGGACGAAAGGGACTTGCCCCCACTCCGAGTCGTTCACTCTTGAACCGAACGCAACCTTCCTTTAATGACTTTTCGCTTTTGCACATTGTCGACTGGTCGAGAGTTTTTCGTTTCCTTATCGCACATTTAAATCATTTTGATTATTTTTTAGTGGGAAGTAATTCGAATACAGAAATTATTAGAAGCATATTTTCAACTTTAGGAAAATATTATTTTTCATACCAAATTTCGTCTCCAGATATTAATATTTTTAAAAACAAATTTAGTTCTTCATAGTTGGTTGTTGATGTGTTCCAGAAAACCAAGTGTATTTTAAATGTCATATATGTATATTTACAATAAAATATTAAAGATGGATAAACTACGTTTTTCATGAACCTCTGGTTGTACCCGACAGCATATCATCAAAAGTCCGGCTAGAAACCATTTAATGCACATTTTCGGTATTTTTAGAATTGGGAATGGGGAAGACAAAATGTGAGACATGCGTTAAATCACCCCTTATACCTTCGACAGACGAAGGCACTTGATCGAGTTCATAACTTCATATAATCTTGTTGGGTTTGTCGTCTGCCACCGAACTGAACTAGTTGTTGACAAATCAGTTGACATTTGGAGTAAAGTAAACATAAAATGGATTCGCGAGAGTTCATTTTCATGCAAGAAAGTTATTTGCATTATATTTGCTGTAATGAAGTACTTCGTCCAAAAACAAGAAAAACAACAACTATTACATTTCACAGCTGATTACTTTTTAGTACAACAATACTACTAGTTAGTACTTAACCAGTAGGACGCTAATAGCAGTATTTCGCTTCTAATTGAATTGTAGCATGTAGATTTGCAAATCGAGTTCGGTATAGGAAATTTACATGGGCTACGTCATTTTAACGTCATTAACTTGATTAAGACTCCGAGGTAAATAGCTGTCAGAAAAAATTACGCATTCCGCCCCTTTCGCACAATATACAGGTACGCAGAAACGTAGATACAGTGACTCACAGTCTCAGTCGCGGGAAGCCATTAAGTCTTTTCGGTTACTTTATTTTATTACCGACTAATGTCGCCTGTCGGGTTTTGTCCTGTTTTGCTCGCTAAAAAAATATTTTCATTTTCTTTTTTTTAAAAACGTTTCTGTACGTACAAATGCAGTTTAATTTTATTCCTTTCAATAAAAGGCCGTTGGACCGCTGAAGTAATTCCGCATCAATACAAGATCCTTTATAATATTTTCTTTTGTGGTAAAAATAATATTTTTAACAATCAATTAAGCAATTTTCTGCACGTTCACTTCTTTTAACAGATTTGCATCATTTATTTTCTCAAGGCTTTTTTCTTTCGGATAATTTTAGTATTTACTCTGGATACTTCGTTGCAATCTTGTAAATCCGTTTAAACGTTGGTTTTTGTATCTTTCCTTCGACAAAAGCATTTTCAAGTCGCATTGTTTATTTCATTCGATGTTTCACTTGTGCAAACAATTTTAATTTTTTATATTCAAAAGAAGGATTATTTGCATAATTCTTTCAATTTCCCAAAAAAAAAAAAACATTTACAATGTTTGGGAACGATGAATCGATGTCGATTCGGGTTAAAATTTCTTCTTTATGACTAACATTCAAATGTTTTTTTTTTTTTATTAAACTCCGCAAACATCATTTTATTTCGTATTAATTTTTTCCCCGTCTCACAATTGTTTTTTCCTGTTGGAAATTGACTTTGGCCATTTGTGTTTAGATATCGGAATATTATCCTCCACATTTTTTCCAATTAAAATTTCATTTACTTGAAGCAAAGTAATACTTCATCATCGCATAACACAATCACAGTTCATAATTTCGGCTTTCTTGATGATTACGGGCGTCGGATGCGTTTGTCCCATCGATCATCCCCGACTGCGTTTATTCGAACCAGAAAAATTGAAATCGGTTTTACAGCCGGAAGCGTGTCCAGCAATTTCGGACAGTTTGAATGAAACTTTTGTCTCTAATCGATGCTTTCTTTCAATGAAAAATTCTCCAGTAAATTTCGAAATGAGCTTAAATGCCGCCTGCGAGCTTTAATGGATGGCTGTACGGCAATTTGTCCGCATTATCTGTTGACGCAACGAGTCCGTTACCAATTTGGCTGAAAATCGGTTTCACCTGTTAACAGGAGACTCCATCGGGCGGACCATGGAAATCTACGATTCCTACTTATTACGATCATAGCAACGTGATTTATTCGAGCAACGCTGTAATAATTCACGGCGGGCCCCCAAAAAAGCGCGGCCTTTTGGATTGATCTTCGCCATTACTCCGTCTAATTTATTCTCATTTACTTTTCGTTTTTCAGTTCCCAGCATCTCATCTGCACCAAATGGTGAAGCGTTGTGAAGAGAATCCGAACATGTTCAGGTAGAATCACTAGCATTGCAGACCTTTCCAAATAATTCGGCGTTTTGTTTGCCTTGGATGATTTTGCTGGGGACACAAAAAATAATAATAATTATAAAAAAAAAGGCTTAACAAAAATCCTGCGTGTTTTTCGTCAGTTTATAAATTTCGCAGGCGTGAAATGAAAGCGGCTGCGCAATCGAGTTTCAATTAAAAAATAATGGTATGGTCCGATTGGAAAATGTAAACAGGTTGAATCGATATTGCACAGATTTTGATATATTATCATAACATGTAGCGCTAGCAGGGTTCAGTTGGCACCCGTCCATTAATCGAGTGCGCCTGACAAAAACGTTTTCAAACAAATTAAGCCACTTGCAAGAGCAAAATCGTTTAGAGATATCAACTGTCAATAAATCATGGAACTGCACCGATAAAATTAATCAATAGCTTTCGGGTCAATCGATTGATATAATACAGCTGGAATAATGCTATCCATTGGGCAGCCGTAAATATTTAATGCTCCACCATGCCACGTTTATGAGACGGCGCAAAGTGTGAATAATTTCACACTTGGTAAAATATCCCCCCTGTCCCTGCCCTCACCCACCAGACGATCTAGCTCCGACTTAAGAATATTGCGCAGATTATTACACTGCGCAATTGCAGAATCCATATACGTAAGTGAGCTACTGCCTGGAGACGCCGTGCAGATTTACTTCCAGTTTCAACTTTTCTCCAATTGCAACACCATTGCAAGACGGCTGGGGCCAATATTTTAGTGCCCTGCAAACACCCGCACTGTCACAATTTAGAGCCAGGCTCAGGCTCGGTTTGGCGCCACTTCATTCATTGCGCGCTGAGGTTTATGGCTGGCACAAATCAACTCTTCTATTCCCTGGCTATTCTGACAGAATGTGCGATTTTTTTAACCATTGTAAATAGTAAGACCACAACACCCCCTACACACACTGGAGCTAAGCCTACGCACAATTGTCTTATTTAAGGACAAGAGGTTCATCCAGCACAAAAGTCAGCGTGCGCACTTCGATTTTATTTTACAACGTTGTCGTACTAGATTTTCTGTTTGTTTTCTGGAAAACTGTTGCAGAAAATTTATTTTATTTGAAGACCCCTGGTACTCTTGGGCATCGACACACTCCCACATAAAGTGCGGGTTCAGCCGGAGCACATTGGTCTATTAGATTCGTCAAATCAAAACACAGTCTAATGAAAATAAATACACTTTGATTATGACATTAAATTTTTTATGAGAATGGAAAATAGTCGCGGGGCGCCTGATAATGGGATGAATAAATTTATGGTGAAAACGCGTTGGCCACTTGGAAAGGTACTCGGGGTACTTAAGGTACGCCAGTAAACTGACTGCAGCTGATTTTGATGCACGAATAAGACAGTCGATGCAACGACGGCATGTCGTGGAACAACATCCAGGAGAGCTGTTTTAAAGTTGTCCAATACTTCATGTCTGCTATTGTACTATATAAAAATTATGCAATGGCACATTCATGAGTTTCAAGTGCTAATACAGACCGTCACCGAAAGTGCACCACCGAACTTCATTCATTCCTTCTCCAATACCTGAGTGTGCATCGATATCAATTTAAAAGTGCACACATGCGCAATAAGTCAAAACTAACAATATGTTGTATGTAGATCGTTTTGAAAATCGCACATTTACCTTTCTAACGGAACCAGCTTCAATTAGGTTATGTTCTACAAACAGTGAGGCTATTAAAGACAATTTTGATATGCTTCCAGAAATGAATGCGATTGTAGCTATAATCGTTATATTACATCCTGTGCATGCGCAACTCGATAAGCAATTTTTCTGGGAGATATTTACCGATGTAAGATCGTCAATTAACAATTACCGTGATGCAAAGCTTCGGGCAAAATTTCCGAAGGTCCGAATCCATATTTCTAGTCAGGGTATGGGTAAGTGGTTTAAATTGCATCCAATGCATCTTACTGCGTTTAGTTTCATTGATGCGGCTCTTGACGGGTGATAAATTTCAGAGAGATATCACGATTTATTTCACTGCGTAGAGATCGTTGGGTTCAGAGCGATAACTAAAGTTTTGTATTGTAGAGATTCTTACCTCAAGGCTCCTTGATTTCATATGGTTAAACTTAAAATCATAAATTTGTCAGTGTTGTCGTATTTTGAAGAAACAACACTATAGCAAAATCAGACAAATTCAAATTTTTTTGAATAGTTAGAAAAATTGCTTCATTTTAGGACGTTTTTCAAAATGAAGAGAGCAACTAATTATAATTAGTAATTACCTTATTCTGAAGCGAAAGGTGGTTTGAAGGTATTAAGGGAATTTTTGAAATTAATAGGTATTTTTAGAGTCACGCCAACTGGTTCAAGTGTGTCTTAGTTCACGATAGTAATTGGAGCCTAATTTCAAAGTTCAACAACTCCACCCAACAAAAAATGAGGTCGACACGAACAAAAAAGAGATACTGAAAAAGTAAGGGCATTCCTTCGGGGCCTCAAAACCAAAATATCTCACGTAGGCGGAAATCGGGATAAACAGGACCAAGTGCAATATCCGTCAACCTGTTTCCAGCTTCCTCCTTGAGGAGTGTATTCTCAAACTGGTGGGATCCGCTGTTTTCACACAAAGCCGAACCCTCAGCAGACGGCGCGGAATATATTTAAATTTAAATTTTTTCTTCTTGTTTTTTTTTTTCTCACAAGATCGCATTAATATTGAGGTTGGGTAAATGAACTCGAGTCCCTGGAGCCCTTAACCTGCCCGGTTCTTTTATTTCTCTGTTCTCGGAAAATAAAAAGGAAATAGGATTTGGGTCGCCTTAAGTATCTCATGAATAATTTGATCCGAGTTTGATCACTCCCATCGGTTGGAAGGAATTCGAATCCAAGGCAACGTCCTTAGCACAGTGCATGCTAAAAGTGTCGACTTGGCACACGTCCAGGTGTTCAGAGCATGCAGAACTTATTGGGATCAGTTTGATTGTTCCAATTGCACGATCGATCGGCCTGAAACTTAGATGCTATTTTCAAGGCTACTAGTTCCAATCGATTGCACCTGCTGAACAATTTTCATTAAAAGAAGATCTGATCGCATTCAACGACCGCATTTTTGGTCTTCCCCCAGCCATTTGCAAACAGTAGCACCAAAAGCACACACATCGCTTCAAGCAATTCAGCCTTGATCCGCGCACTCAGATTCACTTTCAGAAACGAAATCCGCTATTGATTCAAAATCGATAATTGCGGACCTCGGCTAAATGCCAAATAAATTGATCCAATTTCCAGCGGCGATATCATCTCGAGTTGGTTTTGAGGCAAACATTGAACTCGGACGGATTTCGCCATTATATTCGATATCGGTCGTGATTTATGTGCTCTTCGAGTAATGATACGGTATCTGGGCGCTGCAAGTGTGCTGCCTTCAGATGATAATTGGTGCACATTAATTAATTTTCTATTAGCCCCACTTGCCCAATCCGTGGTGTTATATTCGCAAAGGGAAACTACCTCAAGTCAGCCATTTCAAACGGCTCCGTTCACGGACTGCACGAAACTTAGTGGTGGATTGTGGCAATTTTAAATAAAAGGTAATTTGCTGGCCACAGGTGATACTGTTGTTATCGATACTTTTGCTAAAGAACAAAATCCCTGGTTCTGCCAGGGCTCTCCGGGAAAATCACTGATGAGTGAACGAATTTGCCGCCGGGAACTGCTAGTTGGCCAGTTTTGCTGGCCATATCAACCTACACCAATCGCCGTGCGCCGATTTTGATCTATTTACTAATTTACAGCGCACCAGTTTTGCAATTCAGTTGGAATTGAAATCAAAATTTACTAAGCTTGATATATGAAAGGATTTTCGATGTTTAGCAAAAGTGAAGGTTAGATCACTTATCAAATTTATTTTCAGTAACTTTCAATACGAAAAACTATTGAGCAATATTTTTATAACCCTTTTACCATTGCAGGCTTGTATTGAGATCGTATTGAAATTCTAATATCCTAAACTGTTTTGTATTATTATTGCAAACCGAAAATACATATACAATGTACAAATGAAATACAAATTCAGTCACTTTGGAAATAACTTTCTCAACTTCAAAATTTTGGAATTTCCAAAAATTCTGCTGGAATGCAAATTAAGTATAAAAGAGACATAAAATTCCAAAAAATATTTTACTTGCCTCATTTCAGATGATTTAAAAATCTGCATATGGACAATAGAATTACTTTGCAAAAATATTTCATGAGCGATTGTCCAAAAGTATTTGCAAATTTTTCTAAATTCACCAACATTTCGAAAATTTGAATTAAATTTACGAATTTATGGAATACTTACACGTTATTTTTTGAGGGCAAGCAAAATGAAAAGTTAAAACAAAAAACCACAATAAGCTCAATAAAATATACATATTGTGTAAAGTATAAATTATTTTTTTTTTATTTTTTCTTCTTTTCTTTTTTGATTGTCAACTGGTTTTTTGGAATCTTCTAGATAGCAACAGCAAATATTACTCTTAAATAGATAAATATGTAGATAGTTTATTATATTGCGTTTTGTGCAAAAGAAAAACAGAAGTAACATCTGCTTTGCACTGAAGTTTTGACGACAAACTCATCAAAAATAAATTGTTCATCAAACAATGATTTGTCAATCAACTCGATTTATTTCAATTTTACAAAAACAAAGAACAACCGTGTATTGTCTGCCCTGCAACATCAAAGTATTTATAAAAAATTTTAAAATGTTCAAATTAAGTGATCGCATCTTACCCGGAATAAAGGGAAACGGTCGTCAAATATGCCGGGGATGCGGGGAATTTGCAACTGAATTGAACCGAGGTTGAATGGGGCCAAGGAACAGGGTCATTTGATTTGTCGACAAGCTCTCGCTATGCGCGGACAAGTTCAACCTACAACTGTTGTAAACTGTTCGCAATTTTCCAGCTTATTTATGGTTTACCAATTGTCCAAAATTTTATTTACCCGATCCGAAGGAGCCCAAGTCCCTGGGACTTGAGCAGCCAAGCTCCAAAAAATTTCTTATTTCATGCTGTTAAGAATTTATTGTCTCTGGCCCTCGTAATCTTTGACTCTTGTAATCACAGCGTCTTGTAAAGCGCTGAGGTGCGCAGTAATTCTTCGTTGCTCTTGTGTTTTGTCTCCATGGTATCTTTTTCTGTCTTATGATAAAAGGGAACAATCGGTCCACAATGAAGATAGCAATCGTTCCCGAAAGGGCTTCGACGTAACCTGCCGTTAAGAATTTGGCGACTTTTAACATTTCAAAACACAAAAAACAAGACCGACAAATAAACAAGCACAACAAAAAAGTGTATAGTACCTATATATAAAATGAAAAAAGTAAATATATGAAAAAATTTCACGTGGGCTCACAGTTTGGGGCACAATTTGGAAGAAATCAACGGCACTTGCCCAAAAGGTCTAACAAAACCGCCCCACTCATGTCGCATATTTAAGCATAAAAATTTCATTTTAAAAAATATTTCACGAGAAATGAAACGATGAACAATCGCGAACAGGACAATCGTGACTGCCAGATAAAATGCGGTTAAAAGTTCGGTTCCGGATATTATCGCATAACCGCGGATGTGTTAAGTATTGGAGGTATGCAAATTTCCAATTGAGCGCAATGACAGGAGAGTGACCATAGAAGGACAGCTTTCTTCAGCGAGAAGGAATTCAGAAATCTGTGGAACTCTGATAGAGTTGATAAGACTGCATTCCGTTTTGCGGAAGCCAAAGTTGAACCAAGAAATTCTACTGATTATAAAATAAATTCATTTCAAATTTGAAGAAAATAGGATTTTATTTCAATTGGAACAAATCGGATGTTACGTGTTCTTACAAATTAAAAACCCTCCCTGGGCTCAACTGCATTAGCCTTGTCACGCAAACTATGCATCAATTAAAATTTCCAATTAAGCAGCTATCGTAGCGAATGAATTTTCGGGTGGTTCTGGTTGCATTGCCCACCACCACTCACAAACACTCCTGGGAGCTAGACATTCTGCATCTGACAGATCATTTCTTCTCGAATTTGTTACTCGTCCTCCAGTTGCTCATCTAAAAATGGCATCAAGGCTGAGGGGTTCAACCCCTCCGACATCAGATCCGTGAGAATCGCCGACTCGTACCTGCCACTATCACCACCACTTTGCTGAAATGTTGCGGCCGATAATAATTCAAATCTTTCCACTTAACGCGAAGTCCTTGGAAATTACCGAGATCCCGAGGGTGGCGAAAACATATGCATCGAGGCTAATGGACTAGCACCATTCGCCACTGTAGCCTATGGGGTGTGTTTTATTTACATTGATGAAATTTTATTGTTGTGTCACGTGACCACTTTGAGGGTGCACCCACTTGATAATGAGAAATCTTTTCAGGACAACAGAGGATAACGGCAAAACATTAGATTTTCCGGAACTGTACAAACAGAACTTGCGTTTCCGTTTCCGAACAACATTCGCGGCACGTGCAATTAGATGCGCCGCGTCCTTCGCGTAATCCGCAAATAGCATTGTTTGGCGACTTTCCTCGGCAGAATGAGCAGAAATGTCTCTTATCCATTTATCGCGAAATAAATTACTTGGATGATTCGGGTTGGATGTGGACTGGTGGATTTTAATTCGTTTTTTGCCCTTTGGGAGTGGGAATCAAGGACATCATTTTTGTGAAGGATAAAATTCATAAAATAAAATGAATTGAAAATGTTCTTTCAAAAACTCTGCTACAGCTTGTCTAAATGTGCTATTCCTTAATATTATAGTGAAAATATAATCGTTGAAACACCTGGTCTTTGCTTGTTTATGTTACAGAAACAAAAGTTTAGTGTATTATATCTTGCGAAATTTTCCCTGAAACTGCAAAGGTCTCCTGAGTGGATGGCATCCGACTGCATGGAGCTACCACAGTCCGATTCTACAAACCGTTTTCAGCCAATGGAGTCCTGCTACAGCTCTTGACTACAATTCAGGAACAAAATGATTTCGTGTTATCAGATTTCGATTGAAAGACGCATTTTCTTGCCAGGCATTTATCGCTAGATTCAAAGTATTTTTTTTTCTTGTCGCACAATAGCAAGGATAAGTGAGCTCTTGTGTGATGAATGCGACCTTCTTTCCCGATTATTTACCTCCTCAAAAGTTTTCTTGAGGATTTCCTCACCGCATCGCCGAGGGAAGTTTCGAGTGTAGCAACGGCAACCGAATATTCGTGATTCTTGATTAAAATCGGCGAGATCCCAAGTTCAGTTCCAATTGGCAGCAGTGTTTTTGTCTGGGTTGTTTTTGTTTTGTGTTTTTGCTAAGCTAAAAAACAGTTCTGTGCACTCTGCACTCGAAATGCAACTGTAGTGCACTCGAGCAGACGTTTTTGAGATTCTTCCTCGCCTTTGGGGGAAATCTAAACTGCGCGCGCACCGGTGAACTACTTCAGCCACAAAGGTCTGCTTTTCCTGCGATTCTTGGCCCTCAATTATTCTATTGTGCTCAGGCTTCCCGAGCAAAACATCATTCTCAAGTGCTCAGGTGGCTCGGCCCTGTCAGGACGCTGAGTTCCCAGAGAGTTTAAGGCCTCAACCTACAAACAGGACCTAATTGGCCAATATTTATGAAACGCCACAGGAGAGGTGGCCCAGGTCAGTCGGGATCGATTCCGCGAGGTATGGAACGCGTGGATTGTAGAACCGCGAAATCGCTACCATTGCCCAAGTGCAACGGGGAAGAGCCCATAATGCACGACAATATTTCACAAGTATGCAGGGCTGTGCGACTTCCTACTTCTGCACACAACTAGTTAAAATTATCTGATATTTGTTATATGGTCATTTAGCGATATGCGAGCGCAACAAAGCTATAGCCACCAGCGACAGTGGTCATCGTTTATCAAGAGCGCGGCCGAGGTAAATGATAGTCACAATGCCTGGTCCAGATTAGCCAGGATGGTCCTGGTTCGGCCAGCATTACCCAGAACCAGCGACCATCGCCGTGTAACTACGATTTTCGCATTCTATGACGAGTGCACTGCGAACATATGGCGGTGGACCGGGGCCGATTGTGCGGCCACGATTTACGCATTAGAAAGAACAACTAGAGCCAGAATCAGGGAAGTGAAAATAATACAGTCATAATTTGGAATCACCTCCGTAAAGTTCATAATTGACATATCGTGCTGATGGCTATCACCGTCGCTGTGTAGTTAAGCAAATTTCAGCGGTTGGCAAAATCCGTGGAAAATGCCATTTTTGCCTTCTGTGGAAAATCCACTGCTGAGAACACGGAAATCTGAGACGCGCGTGAATTGATGCCAAAACATAAAATTACATCCATAAAACTTGTCTATTGTACCTATTTAGGTGAGAACTCCAAAATAAACAGTTATGCCAATAAATTTTTCACTAACTTTTAATTTCTGCCAAAAATGAAGATTTGCTGCGTGCTTCACCAACCCTTGCCTGATCACCAAATCAGGCACGACTTCTGCTGCCCCACACGAAGTTTCTATATTTATTCATCGCATCTAAATAAAACCGAACACTTAGCAGAGATCTCTTCTCGTTTTATGGACCATTAAGTCCAGAATTATGTGTTTGTTACCGATACGGCGATAGAAACCGATGACTCTATCGGCAATTTGACCGGACCCCACATGAGTCCGGTAACGTCTCACCTGATCAAAGTCTATCAACGGAATGTTAGAAAAGTTTTTATTGCTTAATCAGATGTTATTAGCACACGTTTTGGTTTCTGATTTTAATTTTTTTTCCTGATTCACCAATAAATTTTGCACCTGTAAATGTGAAGCGGTTCGATATTTATTACGCCGTGGAACTGGTTCTGTTCTCCCGCAAAATTTGGAGTTCATTAAATAAAAACATCGAAGCGCATATAGGAATGTGTTTTTTACGTTTAACTTTAATCGCTTCAGTGCTGTTTTAATTGCGCCCAAAATGTTTTTTAACTTATTAAATCTTTCACAAGAGTTCATTAATTTTGCGTATTTATTGTTTATTAAGCAATATTTGTGGAAAATATTGTTAAAAGTTGAATTCTTTTCTTTGCAGGTACTTCAATTGTATGTATTTCATTTTTCATAATTTTTGGAGAACGGATTTTAAAGACAGCCGTTAATTTTTGCACACTTTATATGCCAAAAGGAATCATTAATTAGTGGCAATTGTGAAAGCAGGATATCAAGCTGAATGTGTATCTAAGTAACAATCCTAAGTAATAATATAAAACTTTATGCAACAAAAACAATTCAAACATAGATTTTTTTTTTAAGTTTTTTTCTAATGCCTACAATTTCCCATAAAGAAAAATAATAACAAATATTGATGATATTCTTGTTCCAAAACATTTCGCCCGATTACATTTAATTGCTCATATAAAACTCCGCTACTCTCTCAGCATTGTACCGTTACAGGAACACAAAATATGACAAGCATAAAACATGCTATTTTCACTAAAGTAATATTTTCTGTAAAGTGTTTATGTAAAGGTCAACGGAATTCAATGAGGTCCCTATCCTTGCACTTGTGAAAGCCAGATGAAAACTTTCTGCCATAAAATTCAACATCTTTTTCCCTGTTCAGTCAAGTGAATATCAAAAACGGAGTTGACACTGTTGAAACAACAACAAAGTACAAATATTAATGGCATAAAACAGACAGTGACATGATTCTTAGGACAGAATTCACAACGGCTTCGATGCATCGCGGCTGTACCGTTTACATCTCTTTTTCAGGCGTATGGTCGGGTACACGTATTTCCTGCCGTCGACAGGTTGGCTCCGGAGGACCGTTTTCCCAAACGACTTTGGTAACATTACCAAACGTCGTGTTAAAATTTGTAAGATGACAACTTCACGACACGATTATCATATTCAAATAGTTCAGCGGTGGTTCAGGGTATTGCCGCGAAAATAAACCTCCTCACAGCATCTTAAGTACCCTTCCAACAACCTGATCCCGTCGATTTTTCCCAGTGGAATGAAGACGTTACGCCTCACGAAAGGTTGTCTCTTTTATTTTCTGTTTTCATCGGCCACAGTCCAGTAACAATGCCAGGAATGAAATTGCAATCTTTACGATCTCACGGTGTAAGTGATCGCTTAAAGCCCTTTTGGCATGATCGCGGTGTCGATCGATCAATCGATAACATCCTGACGCAATTCGATAATCATTGATTACTCGTCGGCCGAATGCTCTTGAACAAATTAAACTCGGTTCGTTCAGCATTTTCATGCAAAAGACTATCCGCATTTTTTTGGATATCGTTTTCGCTTCAGTTTTGTACTGACTAATTGATTAGTCGCGGATATTATGGCACCGTGGAATCATTTTCGCGATCGACGATTATAGTATGCACTTCTTCTGGACATCAACGGCATCAATGCTGTCTTTAATTACTTCCTTCGACATCAAGGCAGACCTGCGTTCATATTTTTTCAATAATTGCTTTGAAAAAATGATTTTTAATTTTGTAATAAATTTTGATAATCGTTTAATTTTTTTGTGATCTTTGATCACAGTTGTGAAAGGGAATGAAATTTTGGTTCGAAATATTATCAAAGAGTTTAATTAATAATGTAGATAATAATTTGTGGTTTTATGAAACTAAATTTTTTAGAGAAATTCAGGTCACGTGTATTTTTTGCTAGATAGGTATTTTAAATTAAAGAATTTTGTCTGAAAATAATTGTTTATTAAAGAGTAGGTTTTGTAGGAAACTGTTATAATAACCAATGCCAAGAGGAAAACTTAGAAAAATATAATCGACGCAACTCAAGCCCCTCGTTGAATCCTCCTGGAAAAAATGAGCCTTTGCATTTCCAATACTCCCTCCGCAAGAGCCCCATTCTCCAGCAGCCATATAATTAAAACTCCTAATGGATGCATTTGTACGTTTTCAGAAATGAAGAACTGCAACGGCACGACATAGTGAGTTGTGAGTTTGCAAAATCACTACGACTACGACTCACAATTAATTTTCGTGGGATAAATTGTCGGTAGGCAAATGCGCGCACACAATGGCGTCGTTGGCCGAGAGATTCGCGCCAAAATAATTAATGGCCGAAACAAATCATGGAAATATTAACAAGTGTGAATTTCATTATGTTGTGCCTATTCACAGGAGGAGCAGAGCCTGGCGGACATTAAAATGATAAATTCACAGAGATCGCCTTAAAGCTGGAAACCTAATGCCTTGGCCACGTTAAGTTTTCTGGCACCCCAGACTCCTTGGTCCATGGCGAGATAAATTGAATCCGGTCCAGGAACGACGGTGCGATCGTGTTGTCGGGTATCAAATATGGTACAGCGGGCGCATGACTTGTTCGTTACTTGGTTTAACATTGGGACAAATCTCGTCATGATGTTACATTGCTCAAAATATTAAGTAGAATTCAGGTAGGTGGTCCGGCTGCAATTGTTAATGTTATAATTAGACATGACGGACTCGCAGTAATGTCCGCCAATTAACCGCTCGCAGGAGTCATGAGCAAGTCCGCGTCGGAGGAGCGCTTATGTCGCCCCGACTGATAATTGTGTCATCGATTTTGAGCCCACAGGTGGCTGCTGAGCTCCTCCATTCCGTTGGCGTCATCGACGTCGACGTCGTGATCAACACAAGATGACAGCACAGCCGGGTATCATTCTGTCGACTCAGTTCATCTGGTTCATGACACACGGCGCAAGATTAGCTAACTTTGGGACTACATTGCATTAGATCGTGGACGCATCGGGGCTACTTTAATGATTTTTGATACGAATCTGCTTAATCACTACATGCATAATTTTCGCAGAGTCCCGATACCACTTAACGGATCCGCTTACAATGGTAAACAGCGGAACACTATGAGGTAAGAAGATGCCTAAGTGTTTTTGACCTTAATCCAGAGGAGCACCGCTCGTGACGATCGATTCCTATCGCGTCCCTTGCTCGTATTTCGAGTGCGCCTTCCGAGAGACGGGCCGATATGCAAAATGATTTCACTGGAATTATAATAATTAAAAAGTTTTATCTAAATAAAATTAAAATGTTAAGTAAGCAATCGCCTCACAACTGCGCGGGATAGGAGCACATCGCGATCGCGTCCCACAGATTCGGTATGGCTGCTGTGGCTCCGTTGTTAAGCATCTCGGGAGAAGCGCGCTGGCGCACCACAGATCGCGTTTTGCTATATGAGCGTGTGCACAGGGCATCTGCACCGCCGCGGATTGGTATGGGCGAGCTAAATGAGCCCTCGGAGCCATACCGGCTGCCAACGGGTATTGGCACTTCCCGCCTCGCTTATTTGTATGCGATGTGTGTTTTCCAGATCGACCGATAGATACAGGTCGAAAAAGTTCCGCCATCACGACACACGGAACAAATTGTAGTTTTATTACTTACGACTCCTCGGCTGCCACCAGAAACGCTGTCAGGACGTAAAGTCCGAGTATTTATGACTGGACCAAAGTTGAACGGTTTTCATTCAGCATTTCCAAGTGAAACACATTCTGGAAAGGTTTCTTGGAAAACACATTCGGAGATCTTAAATGAAGTTTTTGCCAACTAATGGCCAATTTAATTGCACGACAACAATTTTTAAAAAAGAACAAAACAAACTTTAAATTAACTTTTTAGTGCATTTTGCATAAACGAGATCGATGGTGCTTTCTAGTACCTACTACAAGGGTTAAATAAGTAATCGTAAAACAATACAGTCAGTTCAACAACTGGTAGCACCCATTTTCGAATTGGACATGCATAGTATAGGACTATGGGTACAATATATGCTTTGTATACATATAAAATTCATTGACTAGTCGAAAACAAAACATGCATAGATGGCTGGAATCTAACTTATATTGTTACAACATTGAATCATGTTTAAATCGTTTATATTTATTCCATTCGATTCAACCAAATATTGAAAGTCATTTTTCATTATAATAACTTTTTTATATTATCTCATCTTTTTTTCACAAAATTTCTACATAAAATTTTCACCAAATTTTACCCAGTATTAAATTACAATTATATCCAGATCATATAAGGAAACCAATCGATCGTGATATTAACTTAAATTTATAAACTTTTATACTTTCTAAAAGAAAGTTGAACAATATACAAATTATGGGTTTTTAATTGGAAAATATTAAACATGAAATTGTTTCAATTCATTTTACAAGTACCTAGTTATTTAATTGAGATCATACGCAGTCAGAAATTTCCTGTTGTCGATTATAGTGGGTGTATTTTTATGAAATAATAAAAACATTTAAACGTGTTCCTTTATTTAAACACTAAAATGTTAAACAAAATTTTGATTATTTAAAGCAAAAGTAAGAAAAATGAAAGGTAATTACCTACTTTTATTTTTTTTTTGTAAATTGTTGTACATTGTTCATATTCGGAAAAGTCATCTGAAATGCGTCCTTTTCAAAATAGAAAGCTTGCAAATCCAAAAACCATTCATGTAAATTGGTAGAAGTGTTTTAGCATCGTTGCACAATCGGAAGCAGCACCTGCTCCCAGGTGAACTTTCTCTCCGCACAGGGGCAGCATCCCACACCTAACCGAATTTATTATATAACGATCCGCACCGGTCGCCGGAGCCGCGGGAGCAGTTATGGAGGCAAATCTGATCTTTTATACAAAAAAAGGCGAATTCTCCCTCCCCTACTGTCCGTTCAATTATTGACCAACTCAGCAGGATAAATTAATAATTAATAAAAGTTTAATGGAACACGAAACAGCAGGTAGTGGCTGCAGTGTCCAGAGATTGCGGCTCTTGTTTTCCGCAATATGTGAATCAATTGCGCAGATCCATGTCACATGCATTGCGTATCACTCATGAATAAATTAATAAGACCACACAATGTAAACATGCTTTATTAATTCAATTTAGATAAATTAACCTAAGCCAGATAGTTGCGTGCCCGAGTGCAGTTGTTGCACTGTGGCCGCGACCAGATTTGGTGCAGCGCGGCATGTGCCGGGTCCGCCCCGGTGCGGCCAGTGTCCGATCCGGAGCCACACGGCTCTGGCTCCCTTCGTGTGTGATTCATAGATCAAAAATTATGTTGTGACATTTTTCTTGCATGTAAAAATTTTATTAGTCATATAAACAAATTAACATGGAACGCTTTTATGTTCCGACCATCGGATTCAGGTGGACCGAGGAGACTGTTCGCAATAAATCTCGATTGGAAACGATGTAAAAGGGCCAGTGCCGATGGAGTTATTTTTTATTTTCTGTTTTTGTGTTTCATGGTGCAGTTTCTAGTCGGATTCAGGTTTAAGACCGTAACGAGAAGTGATTGAAAGGGGTTTAGTTTGAACAGAGCCGATACAAGGATCACCATTAGTGACAATATATCAGTTTTTGTTTTTCATGTTTTGGAAAATCGCAGAATAAAAAATTAATTTACTATTGTATAACTATTAATCAAACTACTTAACTTTAAATCTAACAAGTGAAGTGCACATCACGTAATTAGACAACGAAATTCCGAAAAGCACTCAAAATAGTGTTTACACTTTTACAGAATGCTTATAGTTCACCTCCGAACTTATGAACTAGTTGTTTACGTATTCAATAAACTGGAATTCCTTTAACCATCAAATAATAACTGTGGGACAAACAATAGTGCGTTAATTTTGTTTAGATTTGTTAAAATTATGTCGCATTAAAAAATAATTCAAAGTGGAAATCGATTTTAACGTCTAATAATGTTTATGCCACCGGATATGGAGCGATATGCATATTTTATCCGGAGTGAATGTCTCAAACAAATATTGTTGAGTGGTTCACAAACAAACGAACTAAACAATGAAGTAAATAAACAAACTTGGAAAATTTATCTGAAAAGAATAAAGAACAATCTTTTTTTCAGGTTACAATATCGTTTCCGGGTTTTAAGTACACTTTCATATACTGCAGCGAATTATCTTAGAACAATTCCTAAATTTTCGAGCGCAACATCTTTAACAAGGCTATTGCAGCATGTTGCTGTAGGAAAACCGTCAAGCGTTCCTAGAAATGCCCAATCCACGGCTGGAAGCTGTCCATTAATTTGTTCTCTGGTGTTAACACAACACCTACAAATTTCCTCATTTAATGAAATTCCCTAATTTGTTCAGAATCAGCAATTATTCTGTCGATTTTAATCAGAACCTAGAAACGTGCACCCAGCACCGAACTGCACCGTGTGAGAACTGGCACCAGGATCCGCGCAGGGCTCCGCTTCTGCCACGATTCTAATGGCCTTTTATCTTCCACGTTGATCGTGCAGGTGCATACATTGTCTGAATTTGTACAGAGACTCGCAGGTTAATAATTCAAGACCAACATGCAGGAGTACGAATGGAGTGCTTTTATTTTGTTCTCCAAAGAAATTATGCCCGACGACCGATGCTTGGGGATGGGAGCGCATCTTACGCATCCTCTGCAGGCGATTTCCTCTCCTTTATCTTGAACACAAAGAGTCTTGCGTATATCCGGCATTGGGGATTTGTTTGTATTATGGAGAATGTTGTGAAATTCTTTTGTCCCCCTTCATTGGGTTTTGATTTTGGTTCCTCCGCTGGAATGTGATTCCGGTGACCGCGTGTAAAAGCGGTCATCGATGATCATTGCACAAGTCTGGGAATACACGGTTTTGCATAAGACGAACGAAGTTGGCTGCAATTCGAGAAGATTGTACTGATTTAATTGGCACTTTTAACGGTTCTGGTGCTAATCTAATGGATGCTATTGCTAATCCTGGTTAAGATACTTCATGTGATCCCAGTGAAAGTGGACCAGATCGACGACGATCTGCCGAACAAGTTGCTCAGTGGGACGCTTTTGTTCACATAGACTGATGGACAAGAAGCTTGCCTGATCCACTCAATAAGCTGGCTAATATCAACAAATCAAATCCCGTTACGAATTTGATAGAGCACTTTGGCCAGAAATATGCGTCAGCTACCAAAAATTAATGATCGAACGTGGCCCGCTCGATTAGTCATTAAGTCAACAGATCTTAATCAAGGCTAATGTCAATGATCCACACAGACGCAGCCAGCTTTCAAGTAGCACTTAAGTGCTCGCTCCCATAAGTCAATTCGCAGTCGGATCAAGTTTTGGTACGTCAACCGCCGGCATTAAACGACATGAAGCTGCGGTTAATTAATTCCCACAAAAACAAACGCGGCTCCACCATTCAATGATCCGGCGAGCCCGGCTCCACGATCACCAAGATCAATTAATTATCGAATGGAAGCGCTTACGGATTTATTGGAGTACAACTCTCTGGCAATCAGCTGATTATCGTAAGAAGAGTTCCCAAGGGGCTTGAATGCCCGGCATACCTTTTACCACCTCCAGATCGAAGCTAGTTGATCGCGGCTTTCATCCAAAGTCGCCAGATAAAGCAGGTCAAACAGAATCCAGCACGTAAAAAGTGTACGCAGGTCCCAAGGGGGACGCAATTGCATCAGTTGTTATTCTTTCATGCTAATTTCTATTGCATTTGCACCTGTGATTTCATTTATCCGCTGACAAGTGGATCGTGATCGTTCTAAATTTATAAAGATTGATTGTGATTGATGACTGCATTTACGAGTCGGTGCCTGTCGGAAATGGACAAGATCCAAGATGGAATGTCGAGAATTCGAAATTGAAGATCGCATTTGATTTCCCGATCAATAATACTGATTATTGGTTTTTTTAATAGAATTTATTTCACTGAAAGAATGTTAAATTAGATGTTAGTTTGGTGTTCCAATAACATTTAACTTTAACCTCCAAACGAATTTCGCTCCACTTACAGAGAGAAAATGCTCAGAGTGGTCTACGCGTATATCTTAAAAATTTTCTAAATATTTATCGTCGATACACCACTTGTGGAATCTTAATTCAGTGTTCAGTGTAGTTCCTCATGAATGTATTCCATGCCAATTGTTTACACATGGACCAATGTCGAGTCCCTTGATGCTGTGGAAATTTCCCAAAACTTTTGACTAATTAATTCCGATCTTGAATCGAGACAAACACTTGTCCTCCTCTTTCGTTTGATTTCCTACCCCAAGCGACGTAACTTTACACACGGCAATTTGTAAGTCAGAGTTGTCAAAGTTTTCTGGTTGCAGATTAGGAATCGTGTGTGGTTAGTCCGTTCACCAGAAGGACACAGGCACCGAATGGGGGCCCTCCACGCACACTTCCAATTATATAATCCCTCCGATAAGAGGGCACAACGAGCAGAGATTTACATGCGCGTCCAGAAAAATGCGCAGCAGTCAAAATGCAAATTTGTTGCCGAAGAAAGAGAATCGAATCCATCTAGACGAGATGATTGCTCAGAGACGCAATATATTATTCACAAGATGAATAGTTGGAGGCGTTTTATGCGATTTATGTATTCACTGTTCGGAAAGTGCATGTAACTAGTGGATGCGATGCATTCAGCGGGATCTATCGCATGCTGGATTGTGGATACAAACCGCATGACCGAGTTCAACGCACCCTATTCCTCTAATCCGACGATCTTGCACGGGTCGATCGGCGCAGGCCGACGGTCGGTGCACCTGTGACACAAGTAAAATTTATTTACCGTACACGATATTAATCAGAAATTTCAATATTGGTTTTATTGCTGTACGGATTTTCATAATTGCTGGTGCTAATGCCAGCCAGCTTCAACTTTCAACTCGCACATTTCGGTGCATACGAAATACCACAATTTGCCCACCTAACAGGGATCGCGGCGATCCGCGAAGATGCGATCACAGTCTCCCTGGACCAGCGCGAAATTCCGGTCCCCAGAACAAATGAGACACAAATATGAAATTAGAAATTGTTTAAGTTTTTTGGTTGATCACGCATCATTAAAACCAGATACTGGTGCACACAATGCGAACTCCCGAAGTGGAACACTGAGGATCACATTTCCGTGAGCACAAGTTTTCTAGAAAATTAGAAGCAAGTCATCTTGCGGTTTTCTACCTAACGAGCAGATTGTTGCCTCTTCGGGTTCATAAATATTGACGGCTATTAAGATGCGTGTAGGTGCGTTATTGCATACATGCGAGCCCCGGCCCGCGCGACTCATCTGAATCGAATGCAAGAAATTGCCGTGATTGCTATCATTGTGCACCGAGCCGCGACTATCATGTGCCCCCGCGGCACAGCTCCGGGTATCGATGGAATCCCTGAAAAATAGGAAATGTGGGAAAATATCTGGGCATTCATGATTTCTTTTTCAATGTCGCCTATTTGTGGTGTATCGTTTCTAGTGCTTCTGGTTTATTAAATGGTGCATGGTGTAAAGAAAGGTGACAAGATTTCATGGTGGATATCTCCTAATGAACTGGAAATGGGTTATTAGTTTGTTACGCTCTGTGAGCACTTGAATTGCTCGCATTTTCCCTAACTAATTGTGAAATAGGGCAGAATTATTCTGATTTATACCCCGCCAGTCTGATCAAATGGGTTTCAGCTTGAAGTGCTCCTGGAATGCAAGTTGGCACGGATTGCGGCGGCTCAGAGTCGCAGGTTGGAAAGTAACGAGGAAAATAAGTGAAGGATTTCTTGCTGGTGTAGCAAACGTAACTATTCCTCCAGCCCATCGAAAAGTTCCTAATCTCTAAATTGATGACATTTTAAAACGGAGTTTGTACGAATTCGTATTTTTCTTAAAAGAAACAGCAAAACTTGCAAACAATAATTTTCATATCGTAAGACATTCTCTTCAATTTGAATTTTTTATGGTTTTATGTTTATGTAACAAGTTGTAAGATATTATATTTAGTTTATAAAAAAAACTGCAAGGATTTCGTTTAATTATATAAATATGTACGAGTGCAATAGTTTGAAATTTTGAATATCACAAAATAAAAATTGACTTTATCCCTCAAAAGAATTTAATATTGAAAGTTTCAATTTTTTACGGTCCATCAAAATTCTCTTGTTCCTGAAAGCCGCCGCAGTCGAATTTCTTGCAAATAATAATTGTTTTTTAACTCTACCCAAAAATCAGGCAGACTTAAAGGCCAGAGAAAGTGCTCCAGACTACAATGTGGCACTCAGGTAGACCATTTCTCTTCCCAGTACGTTTTCGTCCAGGAAGGTTTACATTTTAAAGTCGAGGTCCATTTATAATAAATTCAGTCCCCAATTTCGAACAATTCCGAATAAATTAAGTGCGCCTTTTTCGAAATTCTTCAATATCATTAAATTGTAGAATACTTCATTATTATACGGGCATACATTAATATATCATTCGTTGCACTTTCCATAAAGTTTAATGGAGTTCTCTAGGTTTGAGCTGGCAACCAAGTGGACGCCGTGCGACAACTGACCATCTACCTCCGACTGTATCCCATTTGACCAGGAAGAGAGCAGCCGATCGCGGGAACCTACTGGTGACGCAGCATTAGGGGAATAAATTTCCATTTAGTACGTCAATTATGAAATAATTGCAGAAAAGCGAAATAAATTGAGACCCCAGAGTAAATGGGCACTGCACTGATATTGTTATGATCCATAAACGTCACCTAGAAACTGACAAACTTGGGTACGCGATCGCTGCACTTGATCCACTGAATAAATAATGAAATCTCTGGTGAATCTGTTTAGCCATAGTACGAGATGATTATGCCCGGCTCCAACTCCCACTGGAAGTGCACCATAATAGAAAATTGCGCAATATCAGATGCAAGTTGAATTATGTATGAACTAATGTGATCTTTGACAAAGTAACTGTAGACAACAGTAACTGCTTAGTTATGCAGAGATTAGTCAGCTCTTTGTGCTTCTGGGTCCAGTGGGCGAAGGTCCTACTTCCATAACGATAATTTTTACTACCTTGTCTCTTCTTGGTTTTAATGAGGATCGTCTCTGTTCGCAACACAAAAGGGAATCATCCCAGTTCCACATCGATTTTATAGCATTCCTTTTAGATTGTCATGTAATATGCAACTAAACCAGTATTGCAACATTAGTTTAAAAAACTATACATTTTTTCATAAAAATCAGGTTTATTCCCTCTTTAAGTAAAATTGAACAGTTCACTTTGAATTGATTGAACCTTGTAGTAGAAAATTTTCTTAATGTTTTTTAGTACCTGTTCAGACTAACTTTTAACTTTTCCGACCTGATATGAAAGGAACCAACAACCAACCTTTGAAGAATTATACACAAATTTTGGGTAACTAATAAAATATTGCGATTATAAAATTGTTATTTTAGTTTGGTTTATTTAATTAAAAATAAGAACTTTGTTTATCGATTGTTTGTAAAGATTGCTTTATTCATGTCCTCATGAAAGGAAATGTGCCTAACACAAACATATTACGTACTAAAAACTTTCAATATTGTTTTGGAATCACATAAACCGACAAATAGATTCAATGTTCTTGACCTTTTCAACACATTTGAAAAACATCGTTTTGCTCCCGATAAAAAATTTTTGTTCAAAAAGTGAAAATTATTTTCTTAAAATGCTGAATCGCAATAAACAAGATTTTCATTAAAATGAAAAAATTTCTTCCAATAAACACAGAAATCCAGAAATGCAAACCAACAAAGTGAAAAAACCTTCCAAATCGATGATTGGAACCTGTAAAAAAATTCGCTTGAAACAAAGCATTTAAGTCATAAATTCAGGAATATATTTCGATTTCATAAATAGCTTACACTTTCTTATATATTAAGGATCTATTTAGGATTACCTATTTACATTTTGTACATTTGGTTCTTACACAACTAGCGAGTTTTTAAATAGGCACTTTACAGATTGAGCGGGCTGAAATACTGTTCGCTGGGAGATTAGATCCTAAAATGACTAGAAACAACAATTTAGGGCAAGGGTGGGTTCTAGGAACTAATTTTGGTTTTTCGAAGGATGATTTAAGTTTAGAGAGTTGATTAATGCTCCTGGTACGGCGGCAGAAATGGGGATGATCCACCGGACACTGGAATTCCTGGGCACCCGCCCTCTGTGTGTTTCGTCAGCAAGGACATTCGCGAAAACGTCTTACTGCAAGTGGTGCATGAGTATTTCTTCACGTCGGAGTGCGTCTGGAGATGTGCGCGCAGATTCGAGCGGTCTGCGAAGGCTCTGTGGCAATGTTGACAGCTGAAGGGTTTCTCGCCCGTGTGCGTCCGAATGTGTCCCTGGAGGAGCCATGGCCGCGAGAATGCTTTTCCGCAGATAGTGCACTTGCATGGCAGGGTGTGAGTCCTGATGTGCATTTTTAGAGCACCCAAGGACACGTACGTCTTATCACAGTCCTTGCAGCTGAAGGACTTCTTCACTTGGTTGCCCTCGGCCGCTGGACAGTGGAATTGCTGGTGCTTCGTCAGCCCCGAGAAGGTGGAGTATGACTTGTTGCAGTCAGGACACTGGTATCGTGGTGGTGCTATTTTCTCCTTGTCCGCGAACTTCTTTATTTCAGGGTTCTGATGATCTGGGAAGCCAGACATGGCGTGCTTAACGGAGAGATCCTCGGGCGAGGAGCCATTGGACTCTGGCGTAAATGATCGCATCGAGTAGTACGAAGAGTCGCTGTAGCTGGGCGACACAGGGGGCTGCGACAGACCCAGGGCGTATGGCTGATATGGTATTTGATAGGGCAAATAGCGATGCTGCGGAATAACCTCTGGCTTGATGATGTGACTGTTGCTGTGTTTCACTCCCATTGGCCGGTATATCTCTGCCCGAATGGGGGGCGACACTGAACTGGAGCGCCCGTGTAGGTAATGCGGTGGTGGTGACAGCGATCCTTCTGAAGGGGAGCTAGGTGAGTGAAGATCGCCTCGCAACGGAGACACCTGCTGTTGAGACTGCTGAATACTCCTGTACAAATCTGCTGTGTAGTTGATGTGGAAGCCCCACGGCTGCAGACCCAACTTGGGATAAGTCGGAGTCGGCACAATCACTGAGGTCTTCACATCACTGGTAATCACTTGGGGCAGTTTCTCATCTACCTCATCAGAACTGGAGGATTCCTCCTTTTTTATACATAAATTCTCAGGTTCATCTTTGATTTCACTGTCTTCAAATACAAAATTCACTGGTCGCTTTTTCAGCGGACACTTGCTGTAATTTCTCTCGAGTGTCGACGGCATTTTGCAATTTAGTCACGAACTTAATTACACTGTTCAATTGAAGTATTTTCAAAGTTCTTATTAACTTATTAACGATTACACAGTAGCTGAACGATCTTGCTCAACAAACCGAACTAACGGGATCTTCTGGAGTCAATTCCTAACTTCTTACCGCTATGGCAACAAGCAACGAACTGTGGCGTGGTGGTGAGGTGGCCGTGCTTATATAGCCTGCCCCACCACTCCATTTTATCCAGCAGCACGTGCCGACGGACCAATGAGATGCACCGAAACGGCTTCCCCTGCTAAATAACCGGCACCAAGCGTCTGAGGCGGTTACTTGACGAAATAAGAGGGAGAGACAGGTGTGCCATGGAAATCGAACACCGTGCACGGCGCCCATGGGGTACGACGCTTGGTCGCCGCGATTCACCGTGCACTATGGGTACCTCACGTTGTATCGGGGGGACCTGATGCGGATAGAGGACGGTAAACAGATGATTTGGAGCGATCTGCGGATGCGGGACCCGAACGAGTTTCCTCACTGAATTTCTGGGACCCGTTGACGGTCGATTCGGCGCTCTCGGTACCCTTATCCTTCGTCGCTCATTGGTCTTGACGGGCGTCGTTATATAACCAGGATAAGGGCACATTCAGCGGCCAACGATGAATCGCAGCAGGATCACGATCACCTCGGCTAGACGTCCGAGGAAGCAGGTCACTGACTTAGCGCACGATCTTAATGGATTTTATCTCGGTTTCGGGAGTTCTTGTTTCGACAGTTTCGTATGTTTTGTTTGTCTTCTCCGAGGCGGTGGGCCTCGCGCTCGATATGATCAATTTATTGCCCCGAACCGATCATTATTTTACACCCTAACGATTCCGAGTAAAATGAAGAGTAAGATCGCTCTCGATTGCATCTTCATTCGTGTTTATCTTAATTACTTTATGATTTTGTTGATTCCGCTTTCCGGGGTTAATACATGGACTTACACGCCTTTGGTAAACTGAGGGACTTTATGGAACTCTGTAAAAGTGATGGGAACATTTTCAATAAATTTCAAATAGAAAATAAAAACTACATAATTATATCTTTAGCTTGAACGCAGATTGTAAAACCGATATCGATTGTTTGATTGTAGTAAACAATTTGGACAGTAAAAGTTTTCGAACAATGTTTTGTTCTGAAAAAAAATCAGGTTAATATTATATAATGTATATCCATATTTTTCTGAATGAAATAACTTGAAAGGGCTAATTTTGAAAACATAGGAAACATTTTACTTTGTAATGTGTTGCGTCCATATATTGATTACAAAAATTCTCATAACGTAGTTGCTGCAAGAAAAGTAACAGTTTTCAATAGTTCCTCAGGACAAATCGCAGAATGCCCGACCGTACTGATCCTAGAAAGGGTCACACGTACCAAGAGCAGTCAAAATTCACCCTCCTGTGCCGTGATTTTCCGCATATGTGTGCACATGTCAAATTGGTGGTGAGCCCTATTCACTATTCAGGCCGGATCAAATCCCATTTTTTGCTCTGGAATTCAGAAGTTAAACCTGGAAGCCGAGGATAAAAATATCCACATCTGTCGTGTGCCGGTGAACTTCTGTACATCACAAAAAAATAGCGCCAAACGCGAGGGGATCGAACATTTTGATTCCTTTAAATAGACGCATCCCGGCCCTTTTGAGTGGTCACCTAGACTTCGACTTTGCCTACGTGTCGTTTGTCGTTCCGTTGCGCCCTGCACATTTTTAATAGTGCACCAAGTCCCTAGACCTGTCTAGAGGTTCTTCCTCTTCCGTGTTTCAAGACGCAAGCGTGGCTGGGGTGAATCCTGGAGTGCAAGGAGTGCTTCCTTGGAAGGGATACTCTTCTGGACGTTATTAGAATGTGGCTTCGTAGAGTGTTGCAGCTGTCTTTTGGTTCCGTTAAAACTCATTCATAGGCCACCGTTGCTTTTGTACTTAACGGTTCCACAAGATTTGCGATGAAGAAAACACATTTTACCTGTGCAATGCTTGATGAGCTGCACCTGGCAAGGATATTGATGGAACTCTGATAGCGAAAATGTTCTCCGATGATCTTTTAGAGCGAACAACAATTTTATCACTTTTAGGCCGTAACATGATTTTCTGTAATACAGTTCTATTAATAAACCAGTTTTGTCCTTGTTATGCAAGATGTTTATTTGACAAGGATATAAAGACCTAGTTTCAATGGTTTTCAACGGTAATTGCTTTAATTTCATGTAAAAAAACATTATGCAATAAAGAATAAAGACAAATTTCTTTTAATTCTAAAATAATTCCAAATTTCATTCATGATTTTATGATTTTAATTTTTAGAATATGTTTGTTTTTTTTTAGTCAGTTAATATTTTACGACTCTAAATTCCTCATTTGTTTATTTATTAAATTATTATTATTATTATTATTATTATTATTATTATTATTATTTTTAATAATAATGCATTATACAATACCTTAATATATTATAAATAATATAATACCTTGCAATTAGAGCCGATCTGAAAACAGAACTTATAATTCCATTCTTCCATTCCATTCTTATAATTCCATTCATTATTTTATATCTAGGTACAATATTACATTATACATGCATTTCTTTTACTATATCCATCAAGAATTCATCGTGTCAATCAAAATTCAAAAGTTGATAAATTATGAATTCTCCCGTACTATATAAATATCAGTTCAATTCTTTTTTTTTTGCGTACCTTGTAATTTCATTTCTCTGAACTAAGTTTCTTCTGCAATGGTTGTAGTCTGTACTTCCGACGCCCAGTTTATCCCAATCGGAATTTACCATTGCAAATGAATCTGGGAAAGCCTGAATTCAAATTTAATCGTTCCATTCCTCTAGCCTCGTCACTAACCAATGCAAGAGCCATTCTAATTATTCAGAAACAGCGCTGAAAGTTGTTCCTTATCTGGCTGACATTTGTTAGAACCCGCAGCGAGCTGCAGACCACCCATAACTCTTTAAAATCCTGTCGTGGAGCGTTCAACCAACACAGGGATCGCCCTGGATGCCCTGTGCATCCCGGCCCCCTCGGCCCTCGGTACAAGCAAGTGATTTAAGAGTTTAGTGTTAATTGAGATAAGAGCACTGAATTTTCGCTGCTGGCGTAAATGGTGACAGCTTCATACTTGCCGAAGACGAGTGCCGATCCTTCTGAGTTTACGAAAACAAAATGAAATCCTGCCGGGTGAATGTATCGACGGCCATCATTAATTCCGTCTGTTCATCAATAACTCTCTTGTTCCCAGAAAGAACACTGCGATTTTGTTTTGTCATGTTTCATTTTTGTTGGAGTGATGCTCCTGTCAGTTCGGAGTCTCGTTCTTTTACCGAAAAATTTGATAGCTCCACAAAGAGAATTGCAAAATGTCGGGCAACTGCAGGTAAGAGGCCCAGGATTCAACCTGTTCACCTTTCACATTATTATGCTCGGGCAAGTATTCATGCAGAAGCCAGGCAACGCTGCTGGTGAATAGGACATAAAAGATGAACCTCATCGCTTTCTTCTCAGTGCAGATCTCCTTTTCACTTTGTCAACAAAAAATGCGGGAACAGATCAGAAAACAGCGCACAACAAAAGACGTGATGCGCTGTATATTGTGTGCAATACCGCAGATTGCAATCACTCAAAGTGCACTACAATAAGCGATGGAATGCATCTAAGGACGAAGAATAATGCATTGGGTTCCTGGAAATTACCGATTTGCCGGGAGGATAATGTCTTTAAGCGCAGTGAATGGACGCTAGTCATGAAGTCCATAAGTTAGCGTCCGATGAATTGGGATGGATTGCGCGAGCAGCAGCAGGTGCAGGGGAAAATGTCATCGCGGCGCATTACTATTGTGGCGGCTGCACTTCCAAGCAGGTGTGTGTGTGTGGAGCCCGCTAAATGCATTTCACAGACTGCAGCGATTTGCAACAATGCCCTGCCCTGGGATTATACCGAGATGTGTGCGGTGAATCACCGCATTCACCTGGGGATGCTGGGTAAATGGTGAGTGGATGACATTTTTGCTGTAATGGCGAACTTTTAATTTACAATGGAAAGCGATTCAGTGCATTCGTTCTGGAATGTATTACTGGCCGTTAAACTTGCAGTTCCAATTACAGCATGGCATTTTAAGCTAAAATTCGGCGATAACGAGCACATTGATTTCCTCACCGCGGGCTATAAGTCATGCTCGGTACGACATACATGGCCAAAAGAAATGTGTAGCAATTTCATTCTGGTTTCAGTGCGATTTCTTTTCTCCTTCTTACAGAACAAAAAGCCCCATAAAAACTTTATAGCCGATTTTTAAAAACCTCCAAACAATATTAATAATGAAATGTGTGTCAGTATGAACTGTAAGTCACTAAAAACTTCGTCAAGAAGTAAATCACATGATGTACCACAGTCCCTGTACGTTTCGGAAAAGTGACTCGTGTATAATAATAAAAACCGAAAATTTCCTTTAGAATATCCTCGACCGTAACCAAAGGGAGAAAGCAAAGGTAAAGACAACGAAATGCAGCTCGTAAAATTCTCTGCGAACGTGATCGTTAAGTATTAAGGTCATCCCACACAATATCCAGGCCCCGTCTTAATTGTAAGTTGGCACAACCTTTTCGAACCACTCGCTAAACGTACACACACACTCACCTATTTTAATTTCGCGATCGCCTTGGAACTGCAACGCATTCAAAGGAATTCCGCCACTGAATAGATCGCAACGGATGCAAAATTCTGCACGATCATCCGCACACAACTCTTTCCCGTCGCAAAGTCCGTTCCGGTTACTTTTGGCAATTGATTTCACGTGTACCTACCACTGGGAAGTACTGCTCCAGAAAACCAGGAACATGCAAGCATCAATAATCATTCCTCCGCTCAGTGTCTGCCACGATCCCGATTCGCGACCAAAGAAGGAAACTTTGTCCCCAAGCCAGCGGCAGCGTGAGTAGGTGCGTTCGCGGGAAGGCGGAAGGAAGTCGCGACCAGGTATGGCCCCATTACTGTTGCCAGCACACTTTATTAGGTGTTTTAAATGCAAATCCCATGTCCGCCTGGAACACCGGCCAATTTGCCTGTCCGCCGGCTCAAAACGCGATTCTCGCAAGGGCTTTAATTGTTTTTAAATTTTTAATTTTTTCCCACCGAGGATTTTATCGTTCACCTTAAAGCGAATTTCCTGTTCGATGACCGAATATTGAACTTCGAGAATTCATGTTACATAAATTCAAGGATGTGACCTACACGTATACCTCCCAAGGAATGCTTTTTTTTAAGAATTTCGATTGTTGTTTTTTCTGGGAGAATTCCTGGTCGTTGTCGGGATTCGTTTGGTTTTTTGCTCACTTTTAGGTGATAATCATTATTTTGTTCTGTTGACTTGTACAACATTAAAATCAGGTAATTGTTTTTGGCTACATGTAAAAGGTCGAGATTTCAAATTCATACACCTCCATTAGTTGTGTTTTTTTATACAGTTCATGATCAAGATCGCTGTTTTCTAAGCAGAAAACAAAGTTGATCAAAGTTGGCATAACCCGAGCCGGAAAATAACAAGCATTCAAACATAACGAAATTTCCAGGGACAATTGCTATAAAGAACAAGATTCTTAAAACCATTTTCGAAAAAAATTGATCGTCACTTTAGCAATGCATAGGAATTGCTTTTGGTTCGAACAACAACAAAGTCATTAATTTCTAACACAGCTTGTCTTTAACTGTATTGTTAAAAAAATACTTATAACTTGATTCAAACCCCTTAAGTTTCGTTCATTGTATTAAAGAAGTCTAGAACTCTTCTTGCACAGTTTACTATAATCGATATCCATTACTTTAATTACAATACTACTATTACAATAATTTGTTTATTTATTTCGAATAGCAATAGCGATCTTAAAAGAACGACGTTATTATTCCAGCCACACAGATTCAGCTGCACCCTGCTTCTGCTACAGGGTGTTGAAAAAAATGTTTTCAAATTTTCAAAAGCGAATTTTCCTCGGTTCTTCCAGGCAGGTGTTAAAACATTCAACCCCAACCAAACGAGTCCTTTTGTATTCTCACCCCTCGAAGGGTGAATTTGTACTTTGTAGCGAAATGTGCGACCAAATAAGGATTTTCGATACTGTGCACATGCCAATGTTGGTTTAGAAATACCAGTGCGCAGTTGCTTCGTTCCCGCGTGGCACAGGTCGGATGGGCATCTGCTAATGCGCAGGTCTCATTACTGCAATTGCAGTACTGCGACGTTATAATATAAAATTTTCACGGGCATACTACATTGTGTGAATTGCCTGTGAACTGATTAACGAGTTCGTTCCCAACAATAAAATGTTCCCGAATTTCTTAAGTGTCTAAACAAGACCTTCCCGTGGGATATCTCCACCGTCTAGACCTCCTGGAATCAGGAAAAATGGAAACGACTTTAGTCGCATTATCTGCGTCACATATCGATATCGATAAATCCCACCGAAAAAATTTTGTTATCTCTTGTCAACAGCCTTAATCCTATTAGCATACAATCGTCTTATAAATTCCAGAGCAGGTACTCACGTCGTTATCAATGCTAAGGAATAGAAAGCAAATGTTTCTACGTCCTGTCTTGACAAACAGATAGGTGAGAAAAATGATTTTCCTAGCATGGATCAGGATCCCTCTGACACCTGGGCAAATGGATGATGCACGGACGCACGGTACGGCAGGATTGGTTATCATGGAACGGTTGTCAAGGTAACGTGCCATAAATCACTGAGGGCGCCTTTATTACTGCTAATTGCCAAGTGCAGCTTATCCAAATCGTTCTGTTTACAATAAGGATACTCTGGCTAAGAACAACTAAAACAAATAACTCTGTGGTGAGTCACTTACTTTCAGTAAACAAAGGATCACGCTGATCTTGTTGTTTACTGGTTCAACTACGTGGTTAAAATTTTGTTTTTTGTTTGCCAAGAATTTGTTTCATTTCGTAAATATTTCGAATGGCACCTTTCAAGATATCTACCCATACCATTAGATAAAAAGTAGTTTGTACAATATACAATACAAGATCAATCAAATCGGGCTCTGCAGATGCTCTCCACATTTCAAGGTCCTTGATCGAAGTTCTGTGAATTATCGTAGCGTCACTGATTAAATACATGAGTCATTACCAAAAACTCACATCAGGCGTGTTGCCCAAAATTATCTTCTGGATCCTTATTAAACTCAAACCGTTCATTAGCAGTAATAAATCTCGTCTCGAAATGAGTGCTCTTAAAATCGCCTACACATTTCGGCTCGTCAAACGAAAGGGTGCCACGAAAATGTCCGTTTAGAATTGCTTACACAAGATTCTACTGCTGCAACAGGATCAAGATGATCAACACCTTGCAGGTCAAGACAGACCACGAAAATTCAAATCATCGCGAACACATTACGAGCTAAGTGGGCGCCTGGTCAAGGAATCCTTTTTCGAACGAATGATACCCTTCAGCGAGGTGCCACTCAAATCTCCTAATCATCGTTTAATTTTATTGCGGCGCACTGTGTCAGGGGTTTAGGTGTGGAAACCGGCGATTGAGTAAGCACTCCTCGGAAGACACCTGCTTGTTAATCAATAAAATTGATCGGCCGCCGATGATGGATCTTTTACACCTTGTTCGTGATATGCCCTCGGAGAGGTCATCAATTATGGCAGAATTGGGGGTATAATCTCTAATTAAATCTCGCTCGGTTAGTTGGATGTTTGTCGTAATTGGAAAGGATTTAGATTTTGGGTCAAGAAATCCTGTGGCATTAGCATCGATCAACTTAATTCGATTCGGAGTTGATGAATTACGGGAATTTTGGCAAAGTTTTTGGTTGGTTGGTTTGGTTATAAATAATCTGTGTATTGTGTATGCAATCCCAAGCAAAATTACATAAAAGCAAAATCTATATTTTCGAGAAGTTTTCTCATACGCCTCCAAAAGTAAAATACTATAAAAGAAATGTAAATTTTTTAATTTATTATGCAATTATGTAAACATCTGCAAAAAATACTATAAACAAAGTAAAAATCTGCGTAATTATGCCATCAAATATATATTCATATTTAATTCTAAACATTTTATTTTAATAATCATTCTTAATATTTTGTATGTAGCCCTATCAACTGTTAAAATACTTCACGATCATTACAGATATAAATAGCGCACACTATTTAAAATCTTTACCCCTTTCTGCACTGAACAAAAATGTTGCTGTGCAATGTGTAGAGTTCCTGCAATTCGCGCAGGATTTTTGCAACCAGCAGTGCCTTGCAGTGTCCCGCCAATTCCGAGCAGCTGAGTCTGGAGCCCTTTTAAATCAGTTGCGCAAAAAACTTCTATTCATTGAGGTAATCTAGCAGGTATGCGTCGAGGAAATGCAAAGCGCGTATCTACAGCGGGCCTGCATAATTCATAACTCACAAAAGGAGCAGGCAGATGTTCTGGATCGTCACCCCGAAACAAGGATTCGAAAACTGCGTCCGGGTGTCATCTAGGTGGTAGCCAGAGCAGTAGCACGCGCTGGGGAAAAATAACACCCTAGTGCAGTGATTTCAGGTACTTTACACACAACAAATACCAGTCAACCCCAAAATAAAGGTACAGCCATATCCTTTATGATCAATTCGTCCAGGATCTGTGATGGATTCAGCTTGAGGCCGGTGAAGTATCCGAAATCAAAACGTCGTCGCAACCAGCCAACCAGGTTGTCCTTTGTTCGGTCTCCAGATCATGAACGAATACATCACGAAAATTCTTGATAGTCCTGCAGGTTTTCTCCTTGTCCTATTCCTCACCATTATTGCACAGGTAAGATATCACCGGCATATCCTTTGTGCTGGAATTTTTTATCGATAGACGTATTGTCTTCCACCTTGGGCTCGGGCAAGGACAATGACGTCCCTAGAAATCGAAACACCGGGCACTAGACGTTCAGCAAGGAGCACTTGGCGGAGGGTTACTTATTTTGGGATGTAGAAATTCTTGCCGATCCCGTTTAAGAAGTTTTTCATCGTGGAGAAAAACTGCCAGGTGTGTTGATTCCAACGGAACAATATGATTTTTTTTCAATTTAATGCGCCTTGATTTCGGGCATACAGGATAAAAGTTAATGTGAAGTGACTATGCGCCCGTTTGATAAAGAGGCCCGTGCCGAGGATTAATGTTTAACGGAAATCAAATACATCAACTATTTCGGAAGCTGCAAGGAAAACTCTCAAAAATATAACGTTCCAAATTTCATCCTTACTTTTAGAATGCAAATGATGCTTTAAAAATAAACCATATCTTCAAAATTCGTTGACCTGATTGATGTAACATATTTTTTTAAATTTTCTTTCATATTTTTCCAATGCTATAGGTACAATATTTTCTTAGAATTAATCTTTGAAAAAAATACATTTTTTCTTAGCTTCTTATAAAAAATTGCTTGCACTTGCCAAACGTATCAACTATACAAAAAGAATATATTTTTGTACGTCTAAAAAGGAAATTTCCTGCCTTTAAGTTTTTTTTCGATAATCCTAATTCTTTAAATGAAGACAAATTGTGACAAAATATCAGTATAGCATTCAAAATCTACAAAAAGGATGTTGCAAGTAACGCCTCAGATCGGAATTCTTTTCGAAGCAAAAAGTCGTAATCACGTAGGAAGGACAAAATGCAACCGGAAATTCTTTTCAGTATGTCTAGAAAGGAGTTTAGAAATCCTACCATGGTAGGCATCTCCTTTAGTCCCTTCTAGTCTGCAAGTGAATTCCTGTCCTTTCAAAGTGCACCTGTTGGAGCCACGTAAGGTTACACATTTCGAAGGAAGCAGGAAGTGCGATGAACTCAAATTCGAGACGAACTTTCGTCCGGATTTGTTGAAATTTTTTGTTATAAAATATTTATGAGATTCCTTTCAAAAGGATTCCTTAGATTCAGTACATCTGGATTGGAAGAATTTCGTCTAATTAAAAGTAAGTTGAACGGAGTTGAAATGGCATTCAGTGAGCAGACTTGTTGCTACCATATGTCGCGTAGCCATAACCCATGTCCTGTAACTTCCTGCCATGTTCGTGAACATGCAAAGTACTGCGGCTCGTGTAGAGCACGCGCTTCTTATTATTCAAATAAGTGGTGATAGTGGTAGACGGTGGCAATGTCGAGTGATCACCAACGCGTGACTATGTTTAGCAAGCAGAAAGTCACTTGGAAGGATCTTTGGGGGTGATGGCACACTACCCGGAAGATATTTAAATTACTTTACAAAAATGAGGGCTATGAAATAATCTAACACGATAGCACATGTGGGCTTCTCTTCCCACTGCTGTTGACAAGGAACTTCTTGTATAAAAATAAGACATACTTCGCTACTCCTTACACCAAAATGGGGCAAACACTGCGACGTAAACAATTCAATTGTATTAAAATACTCCTTCAATGATTGCTTCATAACTCAATTCCATCGTGCTGGGTAACTTCAAGCAACACATAAGCGAATCTCAAAACCAAACTGGAACTTTATACAAGCTCTAATAAACCAAAAACGCATGAATTTAATTTTTTTTTTTTTTTTTTGGTAATCCATCGTTTTGTAGCACACCGATAATGGTTAGTTGCTAATGTACAGACCTAAATCAAAAAATTCCTTACTGCCCAATAAATCACTTTTATGGATCCTTTCAAGGTATCCAAAATATTGTCCGCCTTACAAAACCCGAAGATGAATCTCCACCTGGCTGATGTCGTTCTTAATGCTCATTGTTCAACTTGTGAAGAGACGAGATATGATTCCTTTCAGCAGGTAGATGAGGATCAATTTCAAGTTACGATTCATTCAAAAACGTTGTGCCTATTTACAGATCTCGTTCCTTTGTTCCACTGATCAAATGTTATAAGAAAAGAAAAAAATAAATTAAATTGAATTTATGCCGCTTTTCACATCAAAGCTTTTATTGCAGCTTACATTTAAGTAGCAAGAAGGAGAGCGAAATTAAGATTGGAATGCAATTATGGGCGCAGAAAGGACTTTAAGAGCGTTTAACTTAATAAAACATGTGGTCGTTTCAGTACTCACAGTAAAAAAATTCAATTCGATTTTATAGTCGGAAAGAAGAATACTCTGCTCCAGAGCAACTTCAGGTGTGAAAATGTAATTAAAAACCTCGGTCGAAATTCTATTCGTAAAAAAGAAACTCTTTAAAAATGTTTTCCATGTCATTTCGCATATTGTAATGTCTTAAACCTTGGCTCCACTTAGGTAAACTCCACTTTAGGTAAACTAAACTTAAGTATATATATGTGTGTAAGATATATAAATAATTTCTACTACTCAATTTATTCTCAACGAAAAAGGATACAGACGACAAGATTGAATAGCGCACTTCTCCGGATCTCATTTTTCACATTCATATTGCACACGATAAGTAATAATACTCCTTCCCAGTCACAATATTTTCAAAATGGCGATTTGTCAAAACGCATTCCTCCCCGATGGGTTCGCCTCAATTCGAGAACTGTTCTCCACTCAGGTGAAGCATTTCACGGTCTATCGGAGGGATATGATCATAAAATTATCCAACACTGCATTGCGATATTGTGGAAAGCCCAGCCGGTGATATATCTCAGTTCCTGTTCAGCACTATTGAATGGGCCAGAACGCGCCATAAATAACCGCGATAATGTCCAGCCCGGTGGTGCACTTGCATTTTTCGCTCTATCAATCAGGAGGTGTTCGACGGTGCTTTGTGCCATTCCGGACAATTCTTAGAATTGCTACCCCATGCAATCCGTGCATAAATCATCACCCCACACTAATAGTCCTAATCATGCAACCGGAGATAGCCGGCAGTGATTATGAGTGGTCACACCCTTAACACCTTGCAATAAGTTCAATGCGAGTTCAACAAGTGCAGTCGCGCCGCTAATTAATCGCATTCATTTTTTTGCCGTTTTTCCGAACTGCATTTCTTCGGATTGGCAGCAATTTATGTGAAGCAAATTTCGCTGTCATGCCACCGAGCGATGTCTGGTATCGGATGGTGTGCTGCTGGTAGCACGATGTTCCAGGTAGACTCAATTTGCCTTCTGTTTAATTGCAGCATCTTTAATTGGACTGTCCGCGTCCAGCATCCACGGCATATGTTTAGATAAATTATTGAGCGAGGTCCTGGCTCTTGTCGCTGTGATATCACGCGTCAGCCAGTGCATGATTAATAACGTTGTCTAACTAAAGTGCTCCGCGGATAAATTAAGTGCCGCATCCTGGTCAGCCGTTCACAGGTGAACGGGCAGCGTAAGGAGGACTTGCTCTGTAATTAATAAACTTCTGTTAGACAGAGAACACTCGAGTGACCAAATGAGCACTTCTGGGGCACTTATCGAAAGACATGGTAACGCACCGTGAGTAATTACTCAGCGGAATGTGAAGGAACTCCACTCCTTTGCTCCTTCGCGAGCCGACATATGGGATAATTTCTTCCGGTTGAATTTTTTTTGCTTTTCGGGGTGCATCCCATTATTGCGAACAGAATTTACCTCTTGAACGATTCACCCTTATCGAAATGGAAATTTTTGTTATTGTTCAGCATTCACGTTCTCATCTATGTTTAATGTTTGCTTGCAGCTGTGCCAATACAATATTGTTGAGGAATCATAGATCGGAACGAGTACAGCTCAGTAAAACACCTGAGGACACTACACCTGCACGCGTGCAATGCTCTCAATTTATTCAAGTAAAAAGGATGTTCCACAATGATACAACCACCTTTTGTTGTAGTTGCATTCAAATTACACCAACAAAACTGGCAGTTTGATTAACAGCAGGATAGAAATTGCAACGTGCTCAATATACGTAAAATAAGAAATATATGAAATAAAGAAATAATATAAGAAAAAAAATTGCAAATTAAGTCCATGGAAAGTATTGCAATACCTAATTAATTTTAGGGACATTTTGTAAAATGACAATTAATCTAAAATTCTAAACTATACTTTTTTCACGGTACAAGCTAAACGAAGTATAGTACCTATAGTAAGTAAAGTAAGGTATAGTAAGAAATAATTGAATGGATGTTATAATCGTTTATTGAACTAAATCAATATTATTGAAAATCTTTAGTGATCTTCATTTCATTAAGAATTTTTTCTATGGTAAATAGTCACATCCATTTGATTTATCAGTTCATTTTTCAGCTAATGACTGACAAGATGAATTTTGAAAATACCATCATATTTTTAAGTCCCTGGAGATTTTCAGTTCTTATATTTAAAAAAATATCATTTCAACTAAATTTAGTGATAAATTTTCCAATAACTTTCCCCTAATTCGGTACAGTACATTACAATGATGGAATGTTTATGATTTCTTACTATATTCATAGTAAAACGTAAAAAAAAAAGTGTAACTTCATAACTCTTTTTTAATAAACAAGAACAAAATCATGATACAATACTTCCTGGCTCCATAAAACTGTCACAAGGAAGTGGAAGGCCCCATAAACTCCAATTCATAATAGAAAAAGGGAGCCGTGCAATATCCAAGGAGCGTCGGCAGTAGATCTGGGCTTATGAATTTCGAGCCCCTTCTTTTTAAAATGAGAACCTTCTTTACAGCCTTCGCTCCCCCAGCAAGGATCGGTGATCGTTATGAATTATGATCGCTCTGATCACTTGCACATGTGCTCGCCGCAATCCCAGATTCGAGTACTGAAACTGATTTATCGGCGTCACCTAATTCCCGGGGATGGTGCACCTATGAGGAAGGCTAATAAGATCGAATAGGGAATGTGAGACCCATCAAATTTCCCGTGATTTATGTTGAACGTGCGGTAGTATAAAAAATGGAAGACATCAAACAATCCTTGGGTGTGCAGAGATTCTTCTACTTCTGGAATGCTGACAAATAAACGCACCGCATCGCAATGCGACCCTGTCACAAATTCGAGTCTTTTGTTATTTATAAGCGTGCTTTATCATACTCGGATGGAACACCAGCAGTAGCGTGCCGATACAACAGGACAAGAGTCATTAACTATTTTAATTCCTGCAGGCAGATGCAATCATTAAGGTGCTCGTTTTGGTACTGACTCGTGCCATACGCACCCCCAGAAGCACCTGCACCTGCGCATTTGCATAGCTTCGCTGTTTGTCAGGTAGTGCACCGGCGCGTATATGGCAGGGACATTTTTTCCGCTACGTGACCATTCTGCGTTGGTGCATCATGCGCTGGTGCACGCGACACATGCCGCAGGAGCACGAGGCCACGCTTAGTGACGCTTCTTATGCAACAATCGGATGTCAGTGGCGCACAGGTTTGTCATGAACCTCATTCAGAAGGGGAAACAATAAAATAATGTGGACTTATTATCCTTCTGGTAAATACAGAAATATCACTGGGCAATTAAAATAAAACAAAACTTTGTCTTCTCTGAGTTCTTTGTTAATATGGAACTGCAGTTTTAAATTGAACAACAGCTGTCAATTTTCAATAGTCTTGCGCAAATAGAGGTATCCGTAGGATACCACCTTTTATCGCCGTTGAGCAACACTTTGATTCGGCTTAGTTTTGCAAAACCACCAAGAAATTTTGAAATTTTATACAATTCTCCTTTGAGGTGTCCGCACAGTTCAATTGGTCCAACAGCAGCGGGCGTTAAGTACCTCTTATTCGCGGTAATTTACAAAATATTGCAAAATTCGTGATTTGGCATTAAATACCTGTTCGCCTCAGAGGCATGCGCTATTATCGCGCTAAACACAAATACCTCCTCCTCCGGTTCCCCAATCCCCAGCCACCTTGAACCTGCACTTGCTGGACCCACCCTGCAATCTGCATGTCATGAGTGCAGTGTTTCCATTCCATTCACTGCCTACAAATTTACACAATTGTAAATGAATCACTTGCGCTCACTAATTGTGTGCAAAAGCAAAATAAATAATAGTAGATACCCGAACGAGCTATTTATAGTGTACAAACTCCGCTGCCAGACCGCAGCGTTGTCGACGTATTTTTCAGCCTCTTCATTGCTCTCGCATCGTTTTCATTCCCGGGAATAAATTTCAGCCTTAGAGTCCCGTGTCCGGAGATGAAAATAAATTAAAGACCACTGATACCAGAAGAGATCTGTGGACCTCAAGATAACTTGACCACACCTGCGATAAACATCGGATAAAATGTAATTTTTATGCCTTTTGTGCTGCAGACCGGCCACCCACTCCCTCCGCGTTATGAATATGTTCAAATTGATTATGATTGCTGACCACGATCGCAGGTTGCCATTTATCTGTCTATACCTCGCCTGCACACCATTCTTGGCGACGGTTGTTTGTACAAAATCCAGTCAGCAGGTGAATATATGTTTTATTGTCGTTTTTCCCGTTCGCTCCGCAAAAGGAATTGTTTCTTTATTTTCATTTGAGCCTTCATTACACGCATTATGGAAATTTTGCGCCCCAAAAGAAAAAAAAAATCACATATCCTTTATCGTCTGTCCGAGTGGGTGTATTTGAAATTTTTAAAAGGATCTTGTTCCATCCACACCACATCAGGTTCCACCCTCTGCACATATCTCATCCGGTCTCGTGAGTTTGCCCGTTCTTGGATTGAATTTTGAAATTATATTCATACTCAACAAGTGCAAATTACCATTCTCGGCATCTCACGAAATTGCACTGCACCTACACCTTAACCTGAATTTTGAAAATTTTTCAATCATTAGACGATAATGAATTTGATTAGATTATTTTAGTTGTAGGTGAATTTATCTAGAATATATGCATGAGTAAATAACATCGTCACGAAGCCAATTGGACTCGAATGCAAGAACCTTCTTGGAATTAAGAAAGACCTTGTTCCTGAAAAGAATGTGCTGCAGAATTAGAGCCGAAATTAAGGCTCAAACTGCAAAACTGAAATAGTTATTACTCCGTACTCGAACTCGTAGTAATTTGTTTTCTGAGTTTATAGAATTAAAACAAATTCCGCAAAACTTTTATTTTCTGTTGGAAATTAGTGAGATATCATTTTTTACATCATAATCATAATCTCCGAAATTATTAGCGTTTTTCACAATGGTTTTTTTTTTTGGTGATAAGAATAATTTTTTTATTTATTTTTCACATGTAACGGAATAACGAAAATTTTCTTTGTAGGCTGCTACATTACGTCCATAAATATTAATTTGCAAAATCCCATCAAGTCTGAGATGGCAAGTTTCCGTACAATGACTTCTTGTCATGCATAAAATATTTATAACAAGGAAACACTTTGTGCAGACACAAGACGATTAACTCATTGGAAATTGAAATGTGGGAGCCACCCCTGTCGACGACCAATGAACCTCCAACTCCATGAACCCATTCAGATTGTTTACGTGAACCGTGCTTGAACCCATATGGGACTAATTTATCGAGAAGTAATCTTTCACAAAATACACTCTGGGCATATCAGCTGTTTACATTGTTCGCAAGGATGCAGCTTCCGTGATCTTCTGTCGTCGTATTCAAATCGTCACCAATTTCACGCATTTCAAATGAATTTGAGATGAAAGACCGAAGACATTTTTTTTACTACGAGGTCATCAAAATTCATAACAACAATTGAATTTATGTAGTTCGAATTGCAAATGGAGGTTAGATGCTGTACGGAAAATTGTTGTCTACAGAAGGTGAAAGTACCAGAATCCGTTGGAGGATGTTGAACTGTGCGATCGATTAAAATAACTTTAGATACATTGAGATCCAGTTTCTGTTTTGTTACAGAATAGTTCGTTGAACTATGTGGAATATAAGATATGTTTTGTGAATATTCTGCATTGAAAAATACCGTACACGTAATTTTATATAATGCGAAAATATTCAATGAATAATGAATGTCGGTCAAATGGATGAATATTTTGCATGTTTTGTTGACCACGTTGATGACACGTTCAATGCAATATGCCACTCGAGTAAAGTTACTGCTAGATGCAACTACTCCGAACAGTGAGAAAGTTACTGGCCTAAAGATAGGCCGACGAGATCATGTGGAAGCAAGTAGCGTCCCAAAGAATCTCACACCAAGAAGTCGTCCATGTTAGAAGCACCATTATATGAAGTGTTTTAAATTAACTATGACAGCTTTACCATAACGCCAGCCGTAACAAGCATCATCGACCGCGTCGAGGTAATAAGGTAGCTCCAGGAAGCCAACTTCCATAAACACCTACTTTACACTTGACGATGCTCGGCCAACGTATTTCGAAGTTCGAAAAGTTCCACTGCCAAACGCAAACCCGTTCTAAGACCAATAAATTCCGAGCTTAATGGCGCTCCAATAGCGGCCGGACATCTCAGTTACACAACGCGGCGTGTATTCATGGGGCAGAAAGTCACGTCTTCGAATTAAACTATCAACAAAAAGCTACCGCCTTCGGAGATCGCGCAGGTGACATCCGCGTAAACATGTCACCGACGGTTTTTGATCGGTCGACGCAGTTCGTCAATGCTGGGAAAATGATGCGCGCGCGGCCTGTTTGTCACTGAAAATACCATGTCCAATTTGTAAGGGTTTCTCGTCATTATGGCCGTTTCGTGAAGCTTGTTACCTTCTTTATAGGGTATTTTCAGACACGGCCACCGAGGCAATGCGCTCCTTCAAGGTGATGCTATAAATTGACCTAGAAGTTGAAATTATTCCCCGGAAAGTGGAACAAGTTTCCATGCGGCGCACTCCTAATAGTCTTCTGGGCTGGATCAGCGGGTCATAGACGTGCATGAGCACGGCAAAGGCTAAATTATCTTAATGCTGGTGGAGATTAATCTTCGCAGAACGCAGGGCGACTCACCTCAGCGCTAGATAGTTTCCCACAGATAAAATAAATCCTCTCCCATGAAGTGGTCCAGATATTCTTGTGACTGTGCCCGATGAATTGCAGACAATGCAACTAGTTCGGGGAATAGTCTTGAAATTCGTCGAAAGGTTTAAACAGGTACTGAAGCACCTGAGTGATTGAATAGTGGCGATTCTCTTTTTACCATAGTTTTTTTTCCATTCATTCGATCCATTCATGAATTATTTTTCAAGCGTCCAGGGCATCATTGTCCTGAACCTGTTGGTGTTCAATTTCGGATTATATCAGTGTACCTGTTACCTGCATATTGTACTCGTTTTAATTTTTTACTTTTCTGCAAAATTCTCATTTTCAGCAGAAGTAACAACAAAAAAACAACAACAAAAATGTTGCTCAAGGTGAATTTTACATCTCGTTTTTACCACTCTCTCCAGGTATTGTTGAGCTGGTCTCATTTTAACTAGCCGTGAAAACCTGATGAAGTGCATTTGTAGAAAAGCAATTCCAGTGGTTCAGAGGTCATAATGCACTTTTTGTTGTTCTGAGGGAAACAGACACTCGAGAACCTCACCCAGCACACCAAGGTGGTCCCATGCAGCGATCAAGAGAAAGTAATCCTATTATTATTTTAATTTCTCTGGTTTCTGAATGGAATAGATAAAGGATATTACCATTTTGTGTGGGTGGGTTCATGTTCAGTTCCACAACCGGTGCACTTAGTGAAAACCAGACAAACAGAAGTGAAAATCGTTTGATACGTTATACAAGACAATTTCCTCGGGAATCTATTCAGAATTATTCAAGCGCCTGTAGGACCTGTTTTCTATTTTATAGATAGAATCATCAGTCGATTGAATTGAAAGTGATCTACGATCCTTTGATGATCGTAAAGGTGCAACGCTGCACACGCTGAGAATGGTGACCATAAATTTAATAAAGATCCAAACACTGAATTTTTACGATCTCCGAATCTTTTGTTGGACAAATGTAATTTTTCGATCAGTAATACATTATCATATTTCTTTTGGAAATTGAGACTTCAGTAACATCTTAATTTATTATAGAAAAAATATTAGATCCCATATTAAGTTTTACTACAATTTTTCAAATTATTTTTTTCTTATTTTTAAGTAGAAGAACATTCTAAAAAACAAGTCAACAATTATAAATTATTTATTCAGTGCTCATTTCACAAATTACAAGAAAATAAATAAATAATTCTTATATATATTGTACCTAGTTTGTATTTGAAAATTGTGTTTTATGGGTCTAAACTAGAAAGCATTACGGAAATGGGAATTGGAAACATTAGTATTTTTTTATTGAAGCATGTTCAAATTCTAAATAGGAAGGGTCTTAGAGTCAAGGACAAATCTACTTGTTGTGATGAACAAGTTTGAATACAGTAAAAATGTTGATTACGTAAGTTGCTCATAAAAAGTCATATAGAATTTGATGCCTCTTCATTACAAAAGACTTGAAAAATTGAATCTCTTGACTAACAAAAGGTTACTGAAGAAGTTTCATATATAAATTTTAACAACTAAAACGGATTTCAATGGGGTGATTTATTGTTTGTTTAGAAGTTTTTGCACACTAAAACTCTAACATTTTTCTTTACTGCGAGTTCAACAGTTTTTGTTGAAATCATCAATTTTTTCACAATCTTTTAAATCTTACACTCTCTTTAAAATATGTAGGTACCAAATAAAAAATTCTTCTTAATCAGTATTACATTCAGACATTCTCTTCAGTTTCATCCATACAATATACTTTCTGAATGTTTTAATTTCAATGGCCGCGTTGTCGTTTATGTATGTATTGCTTCCCAGCTTCCCTCACAAAAAATAAAAAATAAATAAAAGTAAATACAGAAAAAAGACCAGTTGCATGAATTTCTTCAATCATTGTACATTCAATGTTTTGACATTTCAATTTTCATAACACCTTTGAAGCCTTTCGGGTGAAATGAGTAATTGTCTGCGCCTTCGAAATAGCCAGTTTTAGGGAACGTGCGCTCCTTTGTTCCGTCGTCGGAGGTAACTTACGTGATTTTTCAATTAAAATGTAAATGAGCCTCTTGAAGTCGACGCGCAGCTTCCTACGCCAGAGTGTTAAGAAAATTACAGAAAATACGGGTACTTAAAACAATGATCTTTCCGCCTTACTAGGAACATCTTAATTTCACTTGTGAAAGGAACGAGTGAAGTCAATGATACTCGCAAAAGCCATTGACATGTTTTTTTGGTGTACAGACAATTGTCCGCATTAAGTTTCAATGCCTACATTTACGTATATTGTTCAAGGCAGTAAAACAGAATGATTTCGGTGACTGGTTTGTAATATCTCGCCGTTTAGGAGAATCACCGCATTTCACAGGGTAGGTTAGAAAAATGGAAGAAAAGCAGCAATAACTAATCTTAACGCATAAAACACAACGCAAATCATTGACTTGTACTTTGTTTACGTTTGCCATAATCTAATCTAATCGCATTGAATACCTTCGCATCGTCCAGATCAATTTATGGACTCTAAAAGTCCTTTAGAATTTTCTCTGGGGGAAAATGAAGAAAAAACCAAAGATTTACGAATACGAGAACTGTCGCTGCTTAATCCACGTTAAGTTAACTTGAACTGTGAAAATTTCGCCTTCGGTGATTTTACAGGTGAATTTAATAGTCGAAGTAATTTGTGCGAAATGAACGGAGAGATCAATAAACGCCAGAGAAAAATAATCTGCACCAGCACGGCCCGCCACTCGACGATGTACCCCCGGGGCCAATGGTATTTCGTGGAGATATATTAAAGCACGTATGAATAGCCGGGTCCGGAGCGGAACATTATGAATATTACACCTACGAATCCTTCGAATAAAGCCTCCGAGCGGTGCATGGGCCTGTCCCATTACAAGTGCATGTTCTCGCAAAGTGGCAATAAAGAATTTCCCTCATGTTCCGTGCAAAAATAAATTCACCAGTTTGTATCAAGAGCCTAAAGTTTAGTGAAATTAGCCCATGAATTCCTCATATGGTTTTCTCTGGACCACGCGTGACACTGTGGCGCAGATCGTTACAATGAGAACGGTATCATTGGCCGGTGAAGCAGCGCTCACTTCAAAGACCATTAGCCTTCCGCAGAACATCAAATGACCATTTAAATGATGTTGACATCCACTTGAACAGGCCCCAGCCATAGAACAGAACCATGAGGTACAATTATCATAACTTTTCATTATGTCTCCGGCCATTCCGGGTAACAACTTTCTATCCCGGCACCGGACAGTTGCCGTAGATGAAGAAACTGGCGTGAATCTCCAACGTCGTAAAAATGACATCTCGACAGTCGACAAGAGTCTCCGGTAATGTCTGAATTATTTACGAAAATGACACTTGACTCTCACCTGTTTTGTTTGTTTTCGAAGGGGATCATTCTTCCCGGAGTCTGGTCCATGGCGGCCTTATCTCTCCACTTCGTATAAAACGTGTTTACGATTTCCACGAGAGATAATTGCGGGAATTGCTCGTGCTTGACAGACCCTTGAACCGGTGCCGTATTTTTTGAGTGAAATAAATAAGAGCGTTGTGAAACATACTCGGCCATTCTGCGGCTGATAACCGTGCCCCAATAGATGCTGCCCGGCAGCCCTACAATTACCTTGACGAGTCTTTCCAGTGTGTTTTAGCAATGCCTACCAAATTTATTGCCTCAACGCTTTTATTAGAAGGTAATAACTATATTTAAAGGATATATCCTATGGTGATGGCGAATAAGCGGAATCATTTTTTCCAATTGATATTCCACCGAAGTATATATTTTGTAGACAGTCGTTAATGTTGCCAAAGTTGATTGAGAAACAACTAACATACGTTGGCAGCTCATGACGTTCAAATTTCTAAGATTGCCAATTACGTTCAACACACCTTTGGTGTTAACTTCAAAGATGATGAATAATGAGTTTGCACTCTCCATTTGCACCTACATTACGCTACTTTGCATCTGTTAAGAAATTCGCAAATACTCCCGTCCCGGCATACGTCATGAAAAACTTGAGAACAATTCTACGCACTGAGTTGAAGGAGTCTTGTGCAACTTCGAAATTCGAATTGCCTTTTACCATAGACAAATGAAGTATTTTATTTGTCTATGCTTTTACCTTCCGTTGGTCCTGATGTCGACTTCCTTAGTAATCATGTATTTATTTTCTTTGTTCAATCATTTATATAGTAAGCATTAGGCTTACTATTATTAGGCAAAATTTAGGACTATAAAAGATTTCTGTCAATGCTCAGCAAAACTGACATAAATTTGGATATATTCTTCTTCCTCCTTTTACACAATGAAAACAATTTTTCGGACACTTCCTGCGTTGAATAAACTCAATGAATGCCGACACAAATATCGATCACTGGAAACAGTATTCTCAGTCAACTTTCTTCAATTTTTGTATAACAAATTCAATCCATTTTGAACTCCATCAAATTAATATTCAAATTTTGATATGACCGTAAAATTACCTCCGCTCTAAATTTCCAACATTCTCAGACATTCATAATTATGTCCATTTACTGTGGAAAAAAAACTACCCAAAGAGATCCAAACTGATTAAAAATTTCCTTTTTCTGATGGTACAAGGCTGTGTACTTCATATTTACTTCAATTCCGAAAAATGAATGTCGTCATTGGATCACCAAGCGCAACGGAGAACTCTCCGTGATCCTCCGATGTACCAATAACTGTTCGATCAAATTACACTGATGTTTACAAGTTTTTCGTGGCATTTAACAGGCCGCCGAGACTTCCCAATCAATTATCAATCGCCGTGAAGAAATTCAATTTTGGACGCTTTTTCTAAAGAAATTAGGAGCGAAAAAATTGTAATGAGCTACCGGAAGGCTCCCGTCATACCATCAATTTTATCGGTAGCCACCTATGTTGCTGCGGTGATCATGTTCCAGTCAGGTGTATGAAATTTTAATGAGGTGATCTGCGGCAGCATAATGGGAAAATATAAAAACGAAAAAAAAAATTGATTTGGAATTAATCCCCTCAAAGTAGAACAGCACCGAAAATAATGATTTATGATTGCGTCGACTATCTAAGTACTTCGAGTTGCGTTGAAGGGAAATTACGCTTCGCGCTGATCAACAATTCCGGAGAGAATGAAAACGGAAAAAATCTCAACTGCCGCAATGCGGCATACTACACGGTGTGACGAATTGCACGGAACAGCTGTTTAATTGCAGATCACCGATAGGATTAATTACCTCGTAATACGTTCCAGGTACGATGCTCTTGGGCCGGCTGTAATTGAAAAGAAAGCCACGCAGGCGCATGATAGATACTGGATGACAGTCTCGTTGGCGCTTATTGGACTGCAGGTTCCTCTCACCGACATGTCGGAAGCGGGGGTGTTCGGCGGTGTGACGAATGCACTTTCCACGCGGATCCAATCGCGACCACGCTCACCCAGCGCTTGCGTATTCTCGTGACGTTCCCAGGGGCTCTGTGTGGGACATGTGTGCCCCAATTTCGAGGCTCCTTCTGTAGAATTTGTCGGATCGGTACGCAAGCGTCTCCCAGATCCAGGACCGTGATAGGATATTAACCCAGTGCCTCCCAGCTACCGTTACACTCGTTCGAGAATTAGACTTGTTAAATCACTCGCACAGAAGCGCTTTTGAACGACAATTTATCACATTTCCCGTCTTTAATCGCGCTCATGCTGTATAAATGAATGAGAATGGGTAATTCGTGCACGCTGCAAAACACCTGATAACGACGTGCATGTAGCGCTAAGTGAGCATTTATCTGCACTGCTCGCTATTCGTGTCTTAAATTAACCTTTTATAGAGGGATTTTTAGTTGCTCCGGTGCAGGAGCCCCGAACCCGGGACCCAACATCCGATGTGCATCATTTATCAATACACCACGTGCGCCATATTTGGTAACGCATGATCTCTGCGAACATGGATCCGAGGAAATGGATTTTCTCTCTGTTCGAACCAAATCAATTTTCATTGACCTTAGATAATGTGTCAACTCCATTGTTTACGAGTTTCTCTTAGCAGGCGGATCGCCGGATCGCCATCCAATCACCCTCCAGCCCCCGGCTGGAGCAGCATTTGCCAAATGAGCACAGCTCAGGTGGGCCGTCGAAGGTGAGCAATCCAGCAAAATATTCGCCTCGGACAATTCCGCACCGCAGAAACAAGTTCAACATGCACCACCGGGCGCATTTCTTTCGTCGAATGCAGTTTTAATTGGAACCGATCTATGTCAGGACGATAAGGTCGCATTGTTTCCTTTTCTGCATTCCTTTTTTCCCGATTTGTCTGCGCAAACGCTTCAGCCACGGATGCTGTATGTGATCATTAAATTAGCACAACGACTAGAAATTTGGAACAGAATCGGTTCAATTAAATGCACTGCAACATGTTATTCTAGTGGCGTATGCAAATTTTACTGAAACAATCCATTTGGTTTTGAATACCTCGTTTTAATTACTTTAGAATCGATTTTAAACAAATTGAAATTGTGGTTGCATTTGTACAACAAATGTTATATAATCAACAGCTTAAGTTAATTGCAAAGAGTACTTAGCAATTTTAAATTAAGCAACTTAAATATTCTTTTACGGTTATGAAATAATTTCTACAAAATGGTTTGACAAAAGTAGCAAATAGATGAACCAGCATAGGTCAACATTTTTTATCCTCAACTTTTGCTCATCCCATTAAGACTTGAAATCATCAAAAATTGGTCTTCACTTTCATCTGCTTAATTTTGAAGATTAAACGCAATGTCTAAATATTTACAGACCGTTAATGGCAATGTTCAGTTATAATATAATATTTCAAGGAACATGTCTACTCAATGCAATTAATCAACTGTTATACATGTAAAAATAAAAGTACATATTCTCTGCTCTGATCAGCGTGTTCAAAGTAATTGTGGAAAGTTGTTGTTATAGTTCACCCAAGACAACAACGCAAGACAACAGGTACAACAAGTTCGATGAAAGATAAACATTAGGATGAATGTGTCATCTAATAAGCTTCCTACTTATCACATTCCCATCAAGAGTTTCTTTAAGCACCTGAGCCTCCTGGTACTGTCTTTGGAACCATAATCCCTCACACAATCTAATTGATGTTGGGCTTCCTCCAAAATGATCAAACCTTGTCAGCAATGAATAACTGACAGTTCCTGCATTCGTTGTCCCTTGATGCATTTCCTACGAGCTTGACTTCTGGTTTGGGATTTTCTGTGGCACAATTCGTGCACTGTTACACGGATCCAAGAACATGAAACTTTCATCGACCTTGTCTATGATTTTTGATTAATGGAGGCAACTAGCATTAAACCTACTGGTGAGAGTTTAAAAGCATATCACAGATTAACGGTATATGAAAAAGTTGGTATCTAAATTAGGTAGAACTTGCTTCTGTCCCCAATACGAAGGTGACAAAGTCACGAAATTCCTGTACAATCCTCCGACTGCGAACAAATTTGTTTCCTTTTACAATTCGTGACACCACAACCGAAAATGGTAATAAGAAAAAAAACTCATCCGCTGAGACAAGTGTTAGCGCAGCAACCTCTTCAAACCTTCAACATAGCGTGGGTGATAATCTCCTCGAATGCAAGTGATTGACACGAATGGATCATCCGAAAACTTGCCAAAGTTACGCCAATAAAAACAAAACCCGACAGCGGCGCAGTTGAAATGTATTTTTCAAAATAACACAGAAATTCGAATTCCTGCACGATCTGTCGTCTGAACCCACTGGGTCCCGGGATTATCAAAAGTGAGTAGGTACAGTGGTTTTTTATTGGGCTGAATGTTGGTGAGATTATAAAGAGATATTGGTTTATGGTGCTGGGCAGATGTCGCATTACCTCCGCCATTAGTTGAATACCACCCAAAACTTAATTTCGAATTGATTAATAACTTCAATTTCGGCCGCCGCCTGGGAATTTATCTTTAACCTTTTATCTATGAAAATTTTCTTCCGTAAACGCTTGATTGTTTTTTTGTTTATTCAAATCGAACCTGAATTTGGTTTCGCTTCTCAGAGGCACGTCCAGAAAAAACTTGATTGAATTTATAATTTTTAGTAGAATTTACAAATTAGGTGAATGATTTTTTCTTATTTTATCTCGTTAACTTGATTTTTTGGGCGATTTCGGCAAACTTCTGACGAAGTTGTAGACTGCTGTCGACCGCAAGTTTACTTTTGTTTTCGTTTGGCTGATTTTAGAGCAAAAAAATTAATAAAATATGTATTTATAAACTAGGTACACTCAAATTCAGTAAAGAAGAAAAAATGAATTTCAAGTGCAATTTCAAGTACAATGCACTTACATAAATAGTTGTTTTTTGAATATTAAAAAATTCTCAAAATAGTCTCATGTTGTTAATATGTTAACTTGCGGTAGTTTTAAACCATTATCAGAATTACCGAAATACGTGTTCCAAATTCTACCTTTTTGTGAATCATAGGACAGTTATACCATGTTGTTTCCCGTTTTTGTCGTCATAATACAGCTTAATCTCCTAAACACTGCAATCATTTACTGTGAACTTTTTGAATTGAGCCTCTTAATAGTTATGCGATTACATTATTTCTTTCCACGTCGTGTCCGCCTGATAATAGTCATCAGCCGAGTGCAATGACTGACAAAGTTGCTTAATTCATTTTCCCAGGCGTGTAACTCAAATCTCCAACAGTAACTGTTATCTGTTCCGAATTCTATGCCATCCCAATTGCCATTACCTGCTGCCGTTGCGAGGAATTGGTCATCGATCAAAAAATCCACTGTAGAAAGCAGGTACTAGAGGGCAATGAATTATAAGCGGAGAGCAAAGGATCATAGGGTCTCGCCGATAAGGCCCCATAACTTTTGGGTCAAAATAACAATTACCAGATCAACTAATCCAAATCCGGCTTATCGGCAACCGTAATTGATTCCAAGAAGATTGACAGTTATAATGGACGCGAAAGTTCAACGTTGCGAGGAACCCTGACCATAAATTCATGTGACAGTTTCGGTACAGATGAGGTAGCTGCCGTCCCCGGGTTGAGCACTTAATACCGAGGTTCGAAGAAATCCAGTTGTCCGGAATTATCGCGGGGCAAGCTTAACAGCCGTAAACAACAACACTAATGCTAATAGTCATAAGTTATTAAAAGCTATATATAGCAAAAGTGAAGCGGAGCCCCAAGAGCGGCACTGCTCCTCCGCGGTGGCAGTGGCGAGGCCAAGCGTGGGCTGACAATAAAACCGAACAAGTGCGCATCGTCATAACAATAAATTGATTTCTTGGGTCTTCTCCGCGACGCGGTGCAAGGTGAAATTTATGAGGCCGACAGCAGCCGACTACCTGTCCGGGATGCGAGTCCATATAGCGGCTTTCATCTCAATGTGAAAACACTTTTTACTGGGGGCCTCTTTCAATTTCCGTGGCATCCATCCCGGACTCCATCTTCGTCCCTTCAAGATGCTGGCCAACTCCAACCAACTTTGACGGGAAAAAATCTTCAAATCACCAGATACAAGAAGTTAGTGTCATTGCTGTGCACTGGGTCCAGGCCAGGAACAAAGTAGCATCTATCTGCAGAAGATACCGCTGTCCTATGTGGTCCGCTTCTGAGCACTCGCTGCGGCAAGCGGTACGGGCAACAGCCGGCGCATGATATAGCGTCCATCAGCGTGCATATCTCCCGCCTAGTCGGATGCATGTTCATGCGTCAGTGCTGGTAGTTGAATGCATTACGAAACCTTCACGAAGGAAGATTAATAGCTGCACGGCCCTAAGACTCTTAAACGCTCGAAAACCGATGATTGATTAATCTACTCCGCGCTGCACTTCACTAAACAGTGTTTATTTACTCGTGGATTAGCTAATTTCGTGGCAAGTGCTACAACAGAGAGTCATTAAGCCGCGGAATTGGCTGCAGGTAATTACTGGCACTTACATGAAGGGTTCTGGAAAGGATTATAACCGTACCATCGGCAGTCGGCTACTATTCATCCAATTGTTGCTATAAATGCAGATTCCGTAGAAGAATATAACATATTAACATTTTTATCGTCCGGGTAAAGCCTAGAGTGAGAATCATTCTAATTATTATTAGTAATTCGGATATCCAAAATCTGGATTGCCACTGCAAAAACATCTTTTTCTTTTCAAGGTAAAATAAAGTGACATTTTTTTTGGTAACATGAATAAACTTTTCCACTATGAAATGTAACTTTAATAATAATTTATTTAATTGGAAATGTAAAACTGTATCTACTACGTAAGTTGTAAATGCAGAAAGGATCTGTCGAAGCCATTTTCGCTACTTTACTTTGTTAAAAAATCACTTATGGTTTCAACTACATTTATTTTAATTTAAGAAATAAAGTTTTATAAACCTAATAAATTTTCAGTTAACTATAAAAAAATCAAAATAAACGAATATGCTGTGCTTAATGTAATAACCAATCAACGGTCACCCGTTGAAGGAAATAACTTTAAAAAGCAAAATAATATGGCATACATGAATATATAATATATATCTTCTTTAACTCATTTTTTATACATATATTTTTTAAAGAGAAAATGTTATAACAGCATTATATAAAATTATTCATATATTGTCTTTTTTGTCCTTTTTGAAAACTAAACGGAATTTTTGTATAATTTTTTGTCTTCGATTGAATAATATTTGTAACAAAAAAAGTCCTGCAAAAATTCACTTCCGAAGAATTCTTTACTCCATCAGAAAGAGGTCAAAGAACTCCAAAATATGAGTACATTCAACTCCTTCTTTGAAAAGGAGGCACATGGCGAAAACACTTCATAAAAACTATGCTTTCCTAATCGGAAAAGACGTACGTGGGTCCATATATGAAACTTAATTGGGGAAAGATAGCGGTTCCGCACACGCATCTATAGTATCTTTTTACATCAGGACAAACACCCGAATCCCCGAGCCCTGGTTCCCAGAATTTTCATCGACCACCGGTGTAATTTTTTACACACGCGTTGGTGTTCATCTAAATAGGTACTTGACCGATGAACCTTGTGTAAACACTTCAGGAATTCATCGTGTGACTATCCGCGAATAAAAAACAAACTCTGTAGTGAAATTAAATATGCCACGCAGGATCAAATGATAGCATCGATCCTTCTCCACGTGAGCCGGGAATTTCGCATGGCAAAGGTCGCACGAGGACGGGGCACAAATTTCATGGGGATGTAGTGTGACTAGAGATCTATGAACCCGCAGTGTCAATGTCTTTCCCAGAAGCTGTGATTGATAAGATGCCCAGCATCACGGTAACAGTTCGATTGCTCGACTAGAAAACAGATTCAGATTTATTCGGTAGGGAAAAAGCGCGGTTTTGGCGGCATGACATGACATGAGATCTCAAGTGTCATTCAGAGCAGAGCACACCGAATAATTTGAATAAATGGACCAGTGATCTGCAATGGCGGACTCTTAATATGGCAGCGACTTCCCCCGAATCCCGATATAGCTGATTTGATAAAGATAAAGTGACGCATCCATAATGCAGAGATGCTCAACTTGACGCCGTTTCGCGATCTATGCAGATTGGCGAAACAAAACCAAATTTCACACGTGACTTGATTGACCTGGAAAAATATCTCTTCGGGTATATTCACCAACCACGGTCGAGGAGAGTTTATTTTGTAAGGAGGAAGCCATCCGTTAGACCATTCAATGGTGCTGTGTGTTATCTTGAGCATATTCGTTACTTAAGACTTCTTGTTTATTGTTTTTTCTCCTATCAATTTGAACTCTGAGCCGCCGAGATTCTGGCAAAGTACGTTGCTCCAGATACCTGCATTGTTCTCGGGAGCAGGAGTCTCAATGGCCGTGTACCTCGTCATGGAGCCCAACTTCCTGACAACAAATTCACCGTACTCGTAAATTGTTAAATGCAAATTTTCCAGTTCAATAATTTATTGAACGAACACGAGATTTTATTTAGGTACTAATTGCATCATTCGCCCTTTTTTCCCCCGGACGAGAAATGTCCCATTCTTCTGGCAGTGACTCGGAACAATAGCGTTCATTGGATTGTTCAATATTCAAACTGACTCAGCACTTGTTATCGCTAAAAAAATAAAAAGGGTTCACAGTAACTCATTTTAGATGAGAATATACGGTTTCTTCAAGATTGGATGAGCTAAAGGAAATGAACTAGAAAACAACCGATTTCAGAGTAAATTAATTTTATTCCGCCAAAGTAGTTTTTGAATATTGCTACTATATTCTTTAGAGAAGTCTACTATTCTTTGTTACTATGCTTTGGAGAAGACACATAGGTCTAACCTCTCTTATGTGAATAGGAAAGAAATCCCTCCCTTTCCCCGCTATCATTTTTAAAAGCATTATAGGTAAGACACCAATTACATTATTGATATTAAGTATCAGTTTTAATCGGATGTTTCTGTAATAACAGAATTACTATTATGCAAAAACCAATTTCCGGTGAGATCTGAATTGCAGTTCAGTTCTAGTCAGGTCAAAAGATGCTCCCAATTGCAATGTAGTGATCTCGTGTAGTTCGTCCAATCCAAAAATGATCGATTGATATTGCAGACGGTAATGTCGACTTTCCGAAGCCTTTCGCTATCCTTACCGCCATTGTTCTTCCTACTTGCTAATTAAAGGAAATTGCATTTTTCCCGGCGACTACAGAGGGCTCAGGCAGCGCCTACATCCACCTCAACGGCCGAACGAAGCTCATTTTCCTCTTCCAGCTCAGGTGTATCTTGGAACTTCCTCGTTATGGCGATATCTTGCTCCTCTCCGCAGCTTGTGATGACTTTCGTGCTGTAATTATCGATTTATCTCTGCTTTATCATCAGAGCCTCGTGTTGGTGCATCCCACGCGTCATATGGCTCTAATTATTTAAATGCGCTTTGGGTTGAGGCAGCTCGCAGTGTAATCTGCGCGCGCATATCCCGTACTGGTCTCGTTGCACCTCTGCGCTGCTAGTGAATGGCTCAGGCACTACTTTCTACCTAATGTCGTGCAGTCGTACCCGCTGCCATATGGCTTCGTGCACGTGTTCCTTGCGGAAATCTTATCACGCACTTTTCTCTTCAATGTGGCGACACATTTAACCAAGAAAGGGGAGGACCGCCGGGGGAAATGTCACTAACTAGTCTTAAACAGAAATGTGCACGTAATCCTATTAAACAATTTATCTAGCAAACGATTAATGAGATCTAATCGAAATTATCGAGGAAACCGATTGGATTAAGATTATTACTTTGCCGAATAGGATCAATATTTCAACGCAACATTGGTTCCTTCAGGTGAACATAATTATTGCCTATTAGCAATTAATTCCTTGTAGAACGTAAATGGTCCTGAATATGGGAGACTGATCGACTTGTTTCAAGATTTTATGAGTAGTTTACATCGGCTGTGGTAAATTTTGACATTAAATGCTGGTAGATTTTAGAAGCGGTGGTTTAACATTTCCTCAAATTCGTGGTGCTGCAAATGAATGCAATTTACTGCACCGACAACTTTTAAGCATGAAAGGTAAATTACTTTAGAATCAGTTACTCACAATATTATGTTGTTTAGTGTAAGGGAACTACAAATTAATGTCAAAATATGGATTAAATGTGAAAGGATCAAAAATGATTATTTCCACAGAAAGTTTATGTTCTAAAGATTCATGCATTTGATGCTTTACGAAGTTTAGAACTATGTATGGATACTGTAGAGTAATGGAAACTACAATACATACTTTTCAACAGTGGGGAAATTAATCAGTTTATATATGTTATTTAATATTTTGCAGTGATCACTTTTATCTGCTTAAACATTTTTGCAAACAATACTGAATTCTAATACTCTGGACAGACGTCAAAATGACGTAGCCCATGTAAATTTCCTATACCGAGTTCGTCTGAGAAACCTGCCTGCTGTAATTTGATTAAACTCGATATACTGCTGCCAGCGCCGTACGTGTTACATTGTAGTGAATAGTTGTACTAAAAAGTAATCAGCTGTGGAATGTCATTTTGTTGTTTTTGTGTTTTTAGACGAGATTACAGCAATTTTAATGCAAAATAACATAAGTATAAACACATTTCTTTTATCTTTGCTTTCTTGCAAGAAAATAAACTGACCGCTGCTGTCGTGAATCCGTTTTATGTTTAGTTTACACCAAATGTCAACAGATATGTCAACAACTAATTCCTTTCAGTGGCAGACGACAAACCCGACTAGATTACGTTACGTCATTATCTCGATCAAATGCTCTCGTCTCTTCGGGGTATAAATTAGATGAATAAAATCCTTAAATTTAAGTGACAAAGACTGTTAATGCCAGTGCAATTTTTATTCTACATATTGCTCATAAGTTCTGCATGTCATACAGGGAAGAGACGAAAGTCAAGGTATCCCCAGATTCATTACCGATCCATTTTATAGTTACTGCTAAAATCGATCCCAACAAATGGCTCTTTAATTCCGTCACATGACATCAAAGAGTTTTGATTATGATCAATATATTTTACTTGGGATCGCTTCGTTTGACACAGTCAAACACTCATTTAAGTTCTTCAAGGCAACTCAAAGGACCAATTTTTCGTGCCCCCGATTGTTGTCCATGACGAAAGCTTAGTGGGCGCTGTTTCCTTCTTCCGCCTTCGTGAATGCGAGCAAATTAGCACTCGAGTGATGCTGATTCATGCTGCATCACACAGCCTTGATGATCACTTACCGCCGCGGTGTGCACCTCCTTGCTGCAGACGTGATCTGACAACGTTTGTCGCATTTACTACGACTAAATTCCTTGCAGGGCACAAAAGTGTCGCTTTGAGTGTACGCGATTTATTATTGATCCCAAACGTGGGGAGCTTTTTCCATTGAATTTGTGCACACCTGAATGTGGTTCGCACAGACAGTTCGTTACTATTTAATTATCGAAATTAAGTACACTTCTAATCTGCGCTAATTAGCTTAAGTATTTGCCAGCAATCCAGCTTTTTCCAATTTTGGAGTGCACGCAGCCGTTCGGCCGCATTGCACTCTCTCGCCACATTCGCCCAGCCTGTCCACGGTTCCACCATTAAATAATTCACCTGATCCGAAGCGCATGACTTGCGTGTTATGTGGAAATACTCCTCCGCTGCCGGGCAGTGTCTTGTGTTGTCGTGGCCGATCTTCCACAGTGCTGCACATATTTTTCCCATAAACTGCCAAATGGACACATAATGGTAGTAGCCGCATTACACGCAGACGAAGTGGGAAACGCTCAGGAATTCCAAGATCTTGTGTTTCAATTAAACGCAATTTGTTGCTCCACGGCCTGACTTAGAGTGATCGAAATTGAATTGGACATAAATAAAACGAGATCAATCAATTGATTTATTTTGACGGCCCCGCTTGGAGGTGCTCGACAGTGTCACGAAATCGCTGGGCTCTCGGGGTTACCGTGTAAGGCCTCATTAGCTGTGTGATTGGTGGCTGATGTTTGTTTTTAGACCAGCCGACAAATAATATGCTAATTGCAGGCAAAATGTCAACTGATTGTTTGCACTGTATTGGGGCGGTTCGGACCGTGCTGTCACAGTGGTCCAATCGACAGGAAATACGGCCAGATCGTGCCGAGTTATCTATCCCATGTGAACCCATGTCAGAAGAATTTGCCTCGGATTATGACGACTGATCTCTTGAAATTATGCACTTTACCTCCATCCAGATTCCAGACGCGCTACTTCTGCATGTTGTTGAACAAATGAAAAAAACCAGTGAATTGGATTGTAACTTTCGGTCCAATTTGGAATTGCAGTGATTTTGAAATGCGACTTTTTACAATCCATTTGTGTGCAGATGTTCCACCTTTCGCTGAATAAATAGATCTCTATTGTTCTATTTTGTGTCAGTCTTTTCGTATTGATATCGGTTTTACCCAATTATACCAACCTATTTGCCGTTTTTCCCCTTTTTCTGTAATATACAACTGTTGAGAAATGTGAATCGAGTCGCAATGTTTCCCTCAATTAGTCGCCTTGAATGAAATTTCGCATCGGAAAAGGAAGCAGAATTGCGCAAAATGCATTTCTCAAATATTGCCAATATTCGAAATTTGTCACGTAGTTGAAGAAAACTTCGATTCCCCGCCGTTTTCGCCCCCGCATCAAGCAAATATGCATCTCCAGACATCCTCTTTTACAAATCTAGAAAAGCGATCTGGCCCCGACATCCAGCACCCGAGAGCGTCTTGTACCCGAACAACACTAAAACTGTAGATCGTGATTTATTCTCGGGCCACAATTGATGATCCGTTTCGGTTTTTTTATTTCCTACGGTGTTACTTGTTACCTTTTTTTCGCCAGGTATGCCTTGTTGACTGAGTTTGGTTGTTGGTCTTGTTGTTGTTACTTTTATTTTTTTATTTTTTACCCTTCTGAAATCACATCCATGTGCTTTGTCTCGGTTCCCGGTAATTGAATTAAATCAATTCATGGCAGAGTGAGTGGAAACAACTTGTACCTGAAATTAGATTACTCCTGTGATACAGGTGCAATACCTCTTGTATAGCCCACGCAGAACTGCTGTCTGGTTTTCTTCGATAGCTTCAAAACTTGAGGTCTCGATTTATTTGTTTGCTGAGGATTTTCTGTGCTCGCGGATTCGATCGTGAAGCTGGTTCATTGAACTGGAACCACGGAACTCATTGTGGGTCGAATTGGGAAGCTAAAAATTATTTTCACGAATTTCTCGTTCGAAAGTGAAAAATTTTCTTCAGACGAAGATCGTTATCTGGGATGCAATTGCAAAATTACAAGTCGAAACAGAAGCATTTGAAAATCGTTAATCAAATTACAAATTCGAATTTTTTTTATTCAAACACAACATTCGGTGAATGGCTGAAGATTTTATACTAAATTCAGGACTTTATGCAGTTCAGGAAAAGAATAATTTGTTCGAAAAGAAAAAAAAATCATTTAAGTTATTTGAGCATTTTAATGTTCAAAATGTTTTAAAGCCGATTATATGGTAAATACCTTTGAGAGAACTCTTAAAAAGAAGACTTTATTGTAATTATAATAAAATCATAAAAATTTATACTTCCAAGTGAATTACCCCAAAAATCCCTTAACACATACCATTAAATGTGTGCTGTGGAATTATGATCATTTTGCAGGTAATTGTTGAGTTTATTATTCAATTCGAATAAGATATGTTGATATGAATTTGTTATCAAAATCTGAAAATGACATCGAAAAACTGCCCAAAAATTCAATTCTGAACGAATCAACCCGAACGAAATTGTCAGTAATCCAGTTGAATTGAAAACTCCTTATCTCTTTAACATATGTTTCAAAATTAATTGCGGATAATATCAAATGAAATTCAGCCAGAAATTAGTAACAATAAAACAACTACGGATTGTGCAGATAATAAAAAGGATCTTTATGTAATCGGCCGGGAAAATTACGACGGCCACACGCGATACTTAAATCGCTAACGTTTTATTTATGCGCTCTTGCAGGTACTTAACGATGGTTCATTTATATAAAAACGCCAACTCTGTAAGGAATTAACGAACTAAGGCCGTTCGCTGTGAGTATCCCCAATTTCTTGGATGGGGACTCCCCGTGGAGTCCATGGGCGCGCTTATGTTAACAAGTTGCTTCTGTTCAGTCGTAGAGAATGAGATCTTGTCGCGGGATGCTGATGAAATAGAGCAGTGCTGGAAACATCAAAGGTGGGATTCTAGCAATTTCGAGGAAATTAAGTGGAATTCGATGGATAGCTATTAGTCGTGTAAAAGATTTGTCAATTGGAGATGTGATGAGGAGGTTCAGCAACCGTGGACATCGTCATTGAACCGCTGAAACATTCATTCGTTGGATAACTTCGAATTGATTTGTTTCATTTAATGATTTCATTGAATTGACATTAATTAATGAGAAATTTTATGGAACAATTTAATTGTTACGGTTAATTCGGTCGGTAACCCACACCGATTGGATTTGCATCGCGTGGAATCATTTCAAAGTCAATTTTTAATTAAAATTGTAGTTTTAGAAATTAAACAAAGTTTACTCTAATTTTACTTTTGGATCCTGGAAGTACTCTTCAAACATTTTCTTGAGAGACGCAATTTGCAAATTTTTCTGGAAAGTATTTTGATTTCTTTTACTCAATTTGATCGGTTTTTCTTAATTAATTTAAAAAAAAAATTTAAAGAGCGCTGAAGAGATAAACGCACCTTAACACCCTGTTGTTAATTTGAAATGCTGCAATCATTTTGCAAGAAAATATGAATGCATTTCATGAATCTCGGTGAATTAGCAAACTTTCGCCAAATTGAATTTCTGACAAGTTTATTGCTGCCAAAAATGATCAAGATTCAAGCCAAAATACGCATCCGCAGTGGGTTGAACCAAAATATCCCGGATGGGCGTGTAACCAGAGAACAAAAAAAAATACTCGTTTCCGACTGACAAGGATTTGAAATATGTCAAATTCAATTGTTGACGGAAGCAATTTGTAAAATCAACTCGCCTCCGAGCAACATCGCCACAAAATTCAGAGGATGGACCCTGGACCCAAAAAAGTGCAGGTGGCTTTTCACATGGCGGAGGTCCACTTTCGTGTATTTTAAAGACATCCTCGGACATGTTCACCTTTGCATCTCTCGTAATTGAAAATAAATTTCTGTCGAGGCTCAGCGAACAAGTGCAAATCATTCCGGGATCTGGCAACGAAATCACCGTACTCGTCGCATACGTGCACATATTTTGACATATTAATAAGAGCCGTGCTGCGCGGGGTGCTTTTGGCCGCGAGCCACTCTGGTGGACTTGAACAAATTCGCGAACATATCGAGGCCCCCAGGCCAGACAGCATTTGTTTGGGTAACATATGAGTTGTCCAGTTCCAGGACAAGGGGCATAAATTCATTTATGGTTGTCAAAAAAGGAAAACGTTTATAAATCTTCATTTAAGCACTTGTATTAATCCCCTGATCTGCCTGTGGGAGGTTCAGCGACATTTCACGGTTGCACATTCTTCGGTCGGTGTCAATGTTCTTGCCAACTTGACTGCGAATTTTTCAATTTCCGAAAATTAGAAACTTCACAAACAAAACAAAAACAAGTAAACGTAAATGAAATTTCGTTGGATTCCCGCCCGAACCATGCTCAAACTCGTACAAAGTGAAAAGCAATCCTTGTTCTTGCAATTGGGTAACCGAGAGAAAGCCCACATAATTACAATCCCCAATTTCATTTGAGCAGGGAATAAACTTTGTATCTGGTCGGTTTTTGTCGGAAAATAATTACCGAAACGACGGCAATTAAATCTCGACTGTCATAAACTGTGGTGTGTGCAGCACTTTAAACCTACTTTGCAGACCAGAAAGAGTTGAAAATCTGTTTTAAAAGTAGCTCATCCTGCACGGGTGGCACTTTCAGTCAAACAGTATTCTTATAATTAGAAGTTTAATTTGTGCAGGATAATGAAAGGAGAGTCCCGCATGAATACCTGACAACGGCTTATTTATGGAATATTCATAAAAATCGACTTAAGACGGAATTTTTGTTCATGCGCGCCCTCACATAAAAATTTTTATTACGTTCGGGCCTTTCAAATTTAAATACAATATTTAAGTGTAAAAGCTCCTCTGTGCTCTGTTGGATTTGCTGTTTCGTTTTCTTATACCATCATCTTTTACAATAGCAATAAATCAATGAGATTGAATATCGATAATATATTAACACCAAGCCGACAAAAACGTTCAATAAATAACTCGACGGCAAGTTCAAGTGCTTCTTTTTGGAGTCCCGAATTCCTTTGTACGACAGTCGTAATGGCACTGAACAAAATTTGCTTTTTATTGCGAACCCTTTAACAGACCTCAACATAATTTGCAATTTTTGAAACATGTTAACAAAAGCATGTACAAAGTACAGAGGGTTGTTTGTATATTTCTCCAAATTTTACTAAAATTCTTTGAAAATTATAATTTAAAACTAGTAAGGAAAGTATAATTGGTTTAGGCCAATTAGATATATGTAAATACCACAGTTCTAACACTGAAGCGGTGTTTGTTAAGAAATCGTGTTAAAAAACCGTGCAAAAACAGTTTTCCCACCGTAAAAACAGAAATTCGTTCTAAATCATTGAAAACGCATATAAAAAAGGGAAATTTTGTGTATCTGTAAGATTTCAAAATCATGTTAAAAAACGCTGCAATGTCTTTGCACATGAGTTTATTATTACTGACTGAATACAATAACATTGGTAATCCTCCCATGCAGCATTTATTTTATTTTATATAAAAATAATTTCTTTTTTAAAAAAAAATGTTCATTTTAAATTTAATTTTTTTTTTTAAATTTTTCACTCTTTCATCAAAATCGACTTCATATTCGATATCCTCATCCTAAAAAACATAAAAAAAACTATACCCCACATGCCCAAGTTCACAAAAACTTTAAAAATGCGTAATTTTACCCCCCTTTTTCACCCCTAAGACCCCAGGGTATATTCCTATCAAGCTGCCGAGCTTCGCGGCACAACTAGGGTCCAAATGTAGCCTATATGCGAAAGAAGGTTTTTTTTCGACCGTTATTTAAGGTAGATATCGCTGACACGGCGGACGGCGGACAGACATTGCAGTTTTAGACTCTACGCATCTTGAAACGTAAAAGAAAAAAATGTGAGGGGGTGTTATAAAAAAATTTTCCGAACCGATTACAAAGGTGTATTATTCAGAGAATAATAAACCAAAACCATTCAGACTTATATGGCAACACTAAGGAGTTGCCCGATTTGGATGATCTACGAACGTGACCTTCTAATTTTAACGAAACATTATTGTACAAAATTTCAATCCTTTTCACAGACAAACAGACAGACAGGCGGACGTATAAAGCGGTTTCTTTTCACTTCCCAAACATAAAAATATATTATAGTACTTTTTTTTGCTGGCAGTATTATTTCTTGGCGTTGCAAACGAACTGGCAAAACTAATATATTATCGAGGATATAATTATATTCTTTAATTAAATCCATCTTTATACAAAAAATTGTAAACAGTAAAATTCAGAATATTAAAAAAAACTTTAATTTAAACTCCTGTTCTTTTGTTCTTCTAACGTAAATTTATATACACATTACAATACAAAATTACTATCAAACTTGCAGAAAACTGCAGAATATTTTTTTCTCAAAACCGATCGAGAGAAATGGCTACCGCTTTAGGTTGAAGACCTGTGTAAATTATCCTGTAGTTCGTGCAACTTTGCATATTCTCAACAATTCCTAAATCGTTTGTTAAGTCCTTGACAGAACATCCTGATAACAGTGCAACAGTTAAGGCACGTTTGCATTCGTGCATCTCGTAGACGCAGTCTCCCGCAGAACTTTGCATTTGCTCCAACTTTGGTATGTTGTAGAAAAAGTAATCTGCACCTAGGAATTTTAAACTCCCCTCATACTTCACTGGAAAGCGTCGTTAGTGGAGGTTTTTAACATGAACCTCCTAAATAAAGCGATAGCAGTCCACAGTGACAGCCGCGGTACCATACATTTCCAGAGCGCAAGTCCCGGCCTCTTCAATTACGGGAAACAAATGGTCCCGATAAAATTAAGACATTTCTCGGACGGGAATGTAATTTTCTCGACGTGAACCTCATTTTTCTGGATATTTAAGTGATACACTGGTCGGGAATAAAGTCAGGTTTTTAGTCTATTATTGGCTGACGTCTCTGGTGCACCGGTCGCACTGATTCCGCTCCGACTTTGAGCGGTTCCCGTAAATTCCGGCGGCCATAAACATGTTGCTGTTGGTTCCGGAGGTGCATCGCGTAGGCTGGTAGAAAATTGAACAAGTGGCTGATTGCATTATAAATTGGCCATAACTTCTTGGGTCAAATTGATAGGTAATATTCTGTAAATAATTTTTATTAAGTAATTGCTTTTATGATCCTTCTCCGCACTCCCCGATCGATGGGCCGTCCCAGTGCTCCCGGCTGGAATCCACGTGATACAGCGATCGTAATTTCCCGACGATTACTGCAATGGAGGTGGTGGTAATGGCGGCCAGGACGGCTGCTAGGCGGTAAGGATTGCAAGAAGCCAACTAGTAATATACCCTTCATCTCACTAAAAACGAATATTGCCTGTTTAATAGCATACATCTTATAATTCTCTTTTTTTCTAATTTAATTCGAGTTACGAACATTTTATCTAAAAACAATGTAGTTTTCTAAGAATAGAAGGAACTGGTCCATGGTCTCCACCATGAATGATATTATGTTCGCCGTAAACTATTGTTGCTATTTTATGAAGTTATTTTATTATGTAAGGCTAAGTTCTGAAGTTAAAATCCAATTGGATAAAATTGTGACAGGATATCATTAAAATCGCTCGAATGTTAAATGTTCAACCTAATGCAATACAACAGATAGAATCTGTTTCTGCTCATACATTTTCTTCTCGAGTTGTTCAATCACCATGTCGAATGCAATCCATTGATCGGATTCGATTCAGTTATTGGACAAAAGTAGTTCGTTTTCCCATTCGGAGATCAAACTTCTTCGCATGCCCGACCAACGTCATTGTGATGTAATCTGGCATGAGTGAGGCGCGTTGAGTGCTGTCTCCTGGCACAATTTATCTGCCAAACAAACTTATAAAATACTTCTCCAGACAGCGGTGACATAAAGTACGCATATATTGTGCAAGTCAGGAAGAAAGCAGCGTCCAGACGGTCACAAGAAAAGAACCCACTCCTTCTATCGCAAATACCGAAGCAGGCTGAACTGTGACCTCTCGGCGATCTGCTAGGCCGTGCTAGACGTGGTGCAGCCCGGACGAGCATTTGCGACGCTGCCCTGATGGAGCGCCACTTAAATTAAGATGTTACCTAAATTACATGCATTTTATTGCACGCTATAAATTTGAATTCAGGCTGTCAAATCCGTTGCCGTGCAAAACGCTCTGAATCCTAATCCACGGCGATTCGCTCGGGACAGGTTCCGCAGGTTCACTGCCGCCCGTCGCCCGCGACCAGAGACCGTTTATTATTTGATTACCGTGATTGGCGTTCGCGGATAATAGATGTGTGCATTTGCGTTACAGAGGTGCATTACATGCAATGACTTATCAGATTCGCTGATGGCCTGTTATTCACGGATTTTATTTAATAAAGTTAAACTCCCTCGGTGCAACAAATATATCACTGCATCATGCAATTGCTGACGCTGTCTTTCACCATGCGGATGCAGTCGATTCGAGCGGCGCAGTTTGGCTCTTTCGAACGGATCAATCACAACGTTGCATAACTGTGTAAAACACTTCGTCTGAAAAAGGGTGTTGGTTTCAAATGGACCCATTCTGGTAGCGGAGGCCGGCATAAAACACTTGATGTTTCATTAGCACGTACTAGTCGAGCTCCATCTGGATGCCTTGTTCTCTTGCTACTCGCTTCTGTGTGCTCCTAGTCGAACGACAACAGGACAGCATCCGAGTAAGGAGGGCGCAGGGGCGGAATATTGTTAGCACAGGTACTCCAAATTGCTTAATTGTCTGCTCAGGTGCCTTTTAATAGTCCGTCGAGATGCTCGTTGGGAAATTACTGAAATATGAGGCAATCCCCTTTTATTAGCTACAATTGCCGCATTATTTAATCTGACAATTAGTTTTAGTTGTTTGTACGGTTCCGTTCCTTCGAGCATTATAACGGTATTGAAAAAGAGGACTTGTTTACAGCGGACATTTTTCAGGGACAGTGATTACTTTTCTTCAATTATATTTACAATAAAAATGTTTCTACGGCAATTATGACATTCTTTTTTCCATGTCTTATTTTTGTCATTGTATATTATGCATCACGAGAAGTGGATCTCAATCATGAAAATACAAAAACATATGTACCTATAAGAATTCAGAAAAACTTTCGTTTATAAAAATGTTTAAATAATTATATGCATTATTAAAAAAACATTGCATCTGGATAACTGTCGTTTTTTTCACCAATACGGTCGAAATGAAATTGTTTAAAAGGTTATAAATAATACGTTAATATGGCAATTTAAACAAAACAAAAGTACCTTGTTATTTCAAAGTATAAAATTTCCAAATTTCTTCATGTTATCATGTGAGAGGATTTTTTTGAGCATTTCCGATTAAAATACACATTCACTTTCCTTTAACCTGCTTACAATATGATGCGATTGAAAGCTTTGAACCATCATCAATCGATAGATTTTTTCCACAGTCAAAAATTTTTCCATAATAATTTGGAGCATGAGAAACTTTCATCTTCGGCTGATCGTGGCTGCAAAAACCCTCGTGTATTCCATACAATGTAATCCTTTCCAACATATCCAGTAGTTGGAAAAAAAAAGTTCTGTAAATTTCACCTCAGTGCCAACCTAATTTACGTAACCACCTACGCAGGTACCACGCTAGATAAGCTCCATTGAAAAAACAATGAAAGGAACCCATCGCACATGAGCCAACCTCAGTCACCTCTCCTTTGTCAACCAAATACAGTCGGGTTTTTAACAAATCCACAATTTGAGGCAACTTTCTTCTCGAAGCACTTGACCTACGACTTTTACAATGCAAAAAAGTGAAACATACAATGGGTGTGTCGAACGGAGGTGCTTTTTTTTGTTGCACGAGATTTTCTATCGCGATTACAAATGGCAGCTGGGTCAAGTATGCCCTGCTGAATATTCCCTGAGATGAGCAATGTTTTATTGAAGTATCAATGACATGATCACGTTCCGGTTAATCTGACACTCATCTCGGACACCTTTCTAAGGCGCGGGGACCATTTGACACCGGGTGATCAGTGCCGGTTCGCCGGTTCCACATTCGGAATCATTTCACTGCTAATTAATCCAATTCTGTGTCACCACGACCAGTGGAGCTGCAGCGAATGAATTATCGAATTCATCAGTCACAAACAATGCGGCTTGTAGTCGCTGCTAAGAAATGGCCATCATTAGAGGCCCCTTCTCGAATTGTATCGCTCGGGATGGAGATGCATTGACCCAGCACAGCAGCCTCCAGGGAAATCTTCTGGCCCCGGACCCGGTGAGCTATGAGCCCTGCGATGGAGGCGGCCTCCAATACTGCGGGGAGGAAATAATTCAGAGAAATTTCGATCAAAGTAATTCATAACTATTCGCTGTGGCACTTTTATGCAGGTCCAGTTTGCATCCAGTTAGCATGCATCACTCGATGGCATGCTCCACGCTTATCGCATCAGATATTTTTAACGAGAGAACCAAAGCCGAGTTCCCTTGCTAACGACTGATTTCACTGCAAGCCTATTTCTGGCGCTGCATCCTTGTTTGCATTTCACCTTTAATTTCTCTTATTAGCGCCATGTTTGAAAGTTTTATGCCGTTTTGCTAATATTTTAGGCCAATCAATGTGAATAGCTCTCACATGCTCCTGATTACATCCTCCTTAAAGCGTTACTTGCAATTCATTTTACATTATTTCTGGTCATTAATAATTTTAAACATTAAAAATGACGTTGAATTTCACAATTTCGAATTACAAATTTTCATTAGAATGGGAAAGGATTTAAAAAGAAAAATTAAAAAACGATGCCAATTTTTAGCATGCCAATATTTGTCAAATTCATTTCTCTATAGATCTAAATTTCAATGTAATTGCACTTAGTAGTATTTTAAAAATGAAATAATTGTAGGATAATTTAACTCCTTATTTGGGAAAAGTTATTTTAAAAATCAATCACACATAAAAAATGTGAATCGAGCTTTAAATGCTAAAATTATTGTTTTAAGATTGTTATTATAAAACCACATAAAAGTCCTGATCACACTTCGATTTTCCAGGAAATTTACTTCAAAATAAATAAATGGAATTGACGCTTGTACCCAAACCGCAGACGCCAATAAATAAAAGATGTGTAGAGCCTGTGCAAGTCATCCTTGAAATTTGCAGTAATTAATTGCCACAATCATGCGCAATCACTTGCAGGTCATATATAAATTACTTCATGTATTGTGTAATCAGGAAACGTGTAATTTGCGTTGTAAGGAATGTTTTTAGTTGATTTTCTCTGTACGCACACCATCAAAACTGTTGCACTTCACGCGATCAATTCATAAACAATTTTCGAGGCGAACACGGTTTTTCTGTAAATTTCGCGAAATCCGCGCGTGACGAAATAAAACATGCTCCTGCGTCCGCCGTAATGAAAATATATGGCAAGTTAATTCCTAAATTTATTTTTCACTTATGCACTCCAGCATAAAGTAACTGCTCCGACTACGAGTATTAACTTTCGTCCGATTGTACAATAACTCAGACGGTTGCCAGATTTGCGTTATTAAATTATTGTAAGACTTCATCTCCATTCGAGGCATCACGGATTGCTCAGGTAAAATACCTGTTCGAATTTGCATGCGACTTCCCACAGGATTAATTTGTAACAATTCACGGCTGGCAACAACGGTTCCTTGCCCAGTGGGATCTACTCAAAATAAATTGTGCGCGTGCGAAGACAGCTTTTTTAGATAGCCACGAGGACAGCACTTGTAACTCAAGCTTGAGCTTGGATTTTGCTGGACCGATATTTATTGCCTCTGTCGCGGAAATGTCTTATCGTCCTTCTACTATTATTATTCCCGTCCACCATACCCTGATTTCAAGTGGTTCTTTACAACACTATGCATTTACGGGACGTGCAAAATTTATACCACTTCTGGCCTTTTTGATAACTTCTTGGTAGACGTACATAGGGAGGGCGCTAACGCGACAGCATCCGTCTTCTTGGGGTCCAGGGAACAAGTTTATTTGCTCCGTCGCCGTATCCGACCTGAGTAATGTTTACGAGCGCGACACAGATTGCGATTAGTACTCACAGATTAATATCCTGTCGCACAATGTCTAGCTAAAAGTCTTATTATTTGGACGAACACTAAATTTCGGAAAAGCGAACAAACGCTTCCATGGCGGAGAAAGCGTTGATTTATGCGGTTAAAGTGAATTTTACAATAAATTCAGTACTGCACTTGTAAGTTCTATCAAATTGTTGTTGGGAAACAGATTTAAGGGTTAATAATATTGGAGTATTACATCTAATCAATTGGCTTGGTGAAATTTTTTACATTGGAATTTTCATTGTTCGCAAGGAAACGAATTCGAATTTTTTACTTATTTGTGTTGTATTACAAATCAACATTAACAAACAAAAACAATAAATTATTTGAAATCCAATTAAATATTCCAAAGTTCCATTCTTCCTATTCTTGCAGCTGTAGGGGATGTCCTCGAAAAAGGCCACTTCCCATTTTATGGCATTTAATCAATAAAATAAAATAAAAACTTTCTCAAAGATTTGTGATTGCACTCTGCAGTTATGTATTTACAAAACCGAGCATTTACCTCCGTCGAGTTCCCATAGTAGTTCTAGTTGAACACTGAACAAATTAGTGAGAGAACTTCGCAACAAACTCTGCGCACGCTCCGCCGTTGTAATAAACAAATCAAAGTTATTACTAGAGTTCGATAATCATCGCAGCCTTGTTTAAACATAATTTATATATCACCGTTTCAAACACGCTAGCCGCAGGTGACTCTTGCGGAGATCTAAAGCGGGTCCACTTGCAAGGAACCAAGCCAGCCTCTCTAGCCGATCTATCAGATGGACCAATGTCCGCGAAAGAGCGCCCAGCACAAGCGCATTCCCATTTGCCTCGTTTCCCTCGTCCTGCAGCTAACTCCATTGCAAGTACCTGTCGATGCACCCCGCGCACAACCAGATTGCCATCCTGTATGTAAACAATGATGGATAGCAATTAGCCAGAGCTTTCGATATCATCGATCGCAAAACACGATCTCATCGAGTACCCATTCACCCGAAACCGGTGCATTTGGCTCTCCCGCTTTGGCGATCGCTGAATTCGGTCCGCGGACGCTCCAGCAATTCACGATTTTTACCTAATTTGAAAGAAATATGTTGATTACGATCGGTTATACAACCCTAGGATGAGGAGGAGCTGGCGGAAACGCGGGCGGCCGCGGCAACGGTATCTAGTACAATTGCTATGTCATGTAATTATCGGATCTTGGAAGAAATTCGTCTTTCGACTTCCCATGATTGGCTAAACACTTTTTTTCGAAAGGAAGAAATTATAGGCCTGCGATGAAGTCCGTCGTGATCACTGCCGATGATGGAGCCACAGGATTCCACAGGGTGGCTAATTGCCGCCGAGTGACAGGTTACATGACTTTGCATGCATCAACTCCAGAATTTTTGGAATGGGCCGAATGCTCCAAGTGGCCGCGAGGGCAGCTTTGAATCGTGATCTGGCGAAATTCGCTCTTAATCCTTCAACTACCCGAACCTGTTCGGTGTCTTCGCACACTGCAGGCAGGTTGCCACCGTGAGAACAGCTCCTCGAAGATGAGCCGCTTTCGTAATCAGGAGTTCTTTTTTGGCAGTACAAGATGTAATCTGTAACCATTTGGGAACATGGCTGGCAGTTAAATCACAATATGTTGGCATACCACTATAAATAACTCTGGCTACAACCTAGAAGAATGCGCAGATCTTATTGTCTTCGCTTAACCGCATCTAATTGATATTCTGATCACTCAATTTCTTCACATTTACCGGAAAGTGTTACATAAACGCCAGATGTTTTGCACAATGGCCAAATTGGTCGAATTATCAGATCATTCTCGTACGTTCACCTCACTGTTCTTTTTGCACATGTTGTGGGATGCTATGCGTCTAAATTCATCTCGCGAACTCGATACGGAACTTTTCGTAAAACATATTCAGAAACGAGATTATTTCCGTGCTCCAAAAACTGCCAAAGAGAAGAATTTCGACACATTTAGGAATAAATAAGAATTTGCAAATGACCACTTGCTGTTTACCTGTTTGAGAATTCCGACCGGGTTCACGTCTTCTGCTGTTCGAGGCTTTTGTTTTCATTCATTCATAAGATAAAGTTAATGTAAATATTGTAAATACACAGAAAATATTCTTGAATGGAGATTGATCTATACTTATTATTATATGTGTACATATTATTTGTTGAATTAAATGCTTCTATATGCGCGATGGACGCTTTTTGGATAGGTAAAATCTTATGAGTTCGCGTCACCGACATGCTAATCTTAACAGTATAACTGTAGCATCAAGGAAATATTAAGGAAGACCGAGTAATCATAATAAATAATAAATTTTGGGAAGAGTTTTTGGGTTATAAACATACAATAGATATACAATATGGGGATCTTTCCGGTGGTGAGCTGAAATTTTGTTTACGTTTGGGGGAATTAGGGTTTGTAAACATCTTCCTTGGGGTTGTCGAATTTGGGCCGTGTGTGATATCAAATTGAAGCTCTTGTTGAATAGGTACAATTAAATGACATATTTTTTTTCTTGTGTAAGAAACTTTACAACAGTCTTCGTACCAATCCAAAAACGGCGCAACGAACCAAAAGAAGGTTTCACTTTTGTCGACAGTCGCCAATGACTGCCTGTTTTTTTATTAAGCTGCACTTTGCTTTACTACTATAGAATGTAGAAAGCAACGTATATTTCTGTTTCTTGTTTAGATATAAAAATAATTCAAATAATTTTAATTTAATACTGCTCTCAACATCCTAAATATTATATCTTAAATCCCAATTATTAACATCCTATATATTATAATCCAATCAGAGTATATCCAAACTGCACGAAATCGTCACATCTTTAAGCGATGAAAATTAGAAAATTACTAGAAAACTGTGGAAAATCAAGAGCAAGAAGTACAAACACATTAATCTCGTGGTACTAAAAAGTAAAAACTGAGCAGAATTTGAGACAAATTAAGTTCAATATATATTATAGTAGAAGACAATCCGCGGAAGAAACTAAAGGATACATTGAGATTCATTGGGATACATTGATACCCATTAAAAATGGACTAATTACAACACGAATAAACTTGATTGAAGTAATTGTGCGAAACAAGATGCCGATATATAGCATTTGTACTTTCCAGCCGAAAACAATAAACATTTAAAAATCATTGAATGTTTACGCAATTTGTTACATCCGGAAAACATTTGTTCAATATGTTAACAACAATAAATGTTTACAAAAACTTTAAAAAGGCGTGAAACACACTTTCAATTGTTTCGAAAACGAATCTTTCATTTAACATAATTGAATATTATGTACCTATAGTTTTGAAAGTGCTGACGGTAAAACTAATTAAATTTGTGGGCGAATATTTCCAAATCAATTTCTTGAAAACATTGAAAAATGTTTGGCTGCAACAATTAATTAATTTTGCTAAAGTCTAAGCAACACTTTCTCAAACTAAAGATTGAACACCTACGCACAACATTCAAGTGTCCAATCCCTCCACGCAGCCACCCTTCGGAACTGAGAGAGCATAAGTTAATTAGCCAAAGATAAATTGATTTGTTATCTGAGTTTTAATTATTGATTGTATTTTAAGTGATTTATTGATGCGATTCTCAGATTGAAGCTTGTCATATTTGATAAATTGATAGTTGATTCTTCGTCAAAGTTTGTTGGGCAACGGAAAATATGGCCGCCCAATTTGCTGACAAGTAATCATTTTTATACATTTAAATGTGGGAAGGACTTAAGTAACTTTTCCGAGAGGTCAAAGATCGAAATGTTTCAGAAGTGAATTTCATTTGGGTCAACAGCGTCCCGTCGAAATGTTGTAGGAAGGTAAATGTTTATGTAGTGAATTGGGAATAATTGAGTCACGTAGAGCAAAACCGTTCTTAAATTGTTGACAATTGATTGCAGGTGTTGCTACGGCGAATAGTACTCTTTCACGCAACTTCTGTTCCATTGTCCAATTCACTTGATCGGAGCATTGCGATAGTAAATGATTGAATTACATTGAAAGCGTTTTCTACACTTGGAATAAGCGCTTTATATGATTATTGTGGGTGTTATTTAAAATTTTTTTTAAAAAAAATCCACTTTAATTTATCAGTGGTTCTCGAACACCGCCAGTAAGTTGATCATTTTTCTGAATTAATTGATCGTTACCTTCCATACCAAATACTTTCGCCACATGTTGCCAGTATTTTCTGTGCAAGTTGACAGCAACATGGCCTCTGCGTTTCCATGGTCTGTTTAACATTTTGCACCATTAGATAAATCCAGCTTTACAACTGAAGCACAAATTTCTTAGTACTTATCGTAAACTGTGCGGGACAACATCTCGACACGATATCGAAAAAGTAATGCGATATCCACACATCGAAGACAACTATCACTCTCGGATCTCCAGGATGGCTGAGCTGAGAAGATAAGTGAAATATGTCCTACAGTCTCGTAATAATCGCATTAGGCACATTTCTTCACCACAATACAGGCTGCGCGAAATGAGAGCAAGACACACGCGAGTTGTATAGCAACCTGGCAGCATTCATGACAGGCTATCTCTAATATGAAGCGACTACATCGGAACAACCTAATGATGCTATTAATAGCGAATTATTTATGCCTGCGATGATTGAGGTTATGAAATTGAATATCGCGTCCGCTTACTATGCCCACGGGACGATCGATGGTATATAAACAAAAAACCCCCATCCACTAACATGGCGCATACATGATGAAGGACTTGCTGAGCTTCAAGACAGCAAAGTCTAGCAGATTTCAACAGGTCAATGATTATGAAGTCGTTCAGCCTCAGCCAGGTAACATTCTCTGAAATATGAGAATGAAGCATCATAGGCAATTTGCCTATGTGCATCGATACCCGGCTTTCTAGTGCACATTTCCTTGTTGACCATCACTCAACCATTAGACGCGTTTTCAATTCTTCGGTCTTCCATCACCGACGTCAGCAGTGCGCCGGCGGCTTATCATATCTCAGTAATGTGAATAATCCGCGCAGCATGCTCAATCGACTGAATATTGGACTATACATAATTATGACACCGATGGGAACTGGAGTCAGTCCAGGATTGTAATTATGGAGCGTTTAGCACTCGGAACACTGCTACCGGTCATCATTCAATTAGGGAGATACTGCGAACGATTTCTCCACGAATATGTTTTACTTTTGACATAGATTCTATGGACAGTGTTTTCAGTGGAATTATTACGCATTGGTGGCTAGTTAAACTTAAAGTGAATGGTTCCTGCAGGGTATTCAAACGACTCAACATTAGGATACACTGGAAAAAAGTAGAAGGCTTAAGGTTCTTTTTCATGGGTTCTCTCTCTCTCTTTCTCTCCCTGGACTAGTTATAAATATTTATTTATTTATTTATTTATTTATTTAGTTTGGTAAAAAACTACTACATATATCACCTATAAAATTTTTAACCTACAATTAAAGCTTAGTAAATAATAACTTTGACAAATTTCAACTTAATATGTAACGATCTTTAATATAATTCAATAGCTTGCCCTTGAATCTTCTTAATTCCGTTTCTAACTTAACTGTCTCATCCAATTCATTAAACAATCTTAGCCTTTCATATAAAACATTTTGCTGTGCTGCATTCGTCCTGAAGAACTGAAGCCTAAAATCGAGTATATTTCGCAATTTACGATTTGCTACATCTCCTACATAAACTAGCCTAACAGATAAATATCTTGGCAACAAATTATGTTTTATTCTAAAAACAAAAATCAAAGCTTTGAAAACTAAACTGTGCTGGACATTTAACCAATTTAACGATTTTAACATGTCGTTTCTAGGTGTTAACCGATGACATCTCATTAGCGTCCTCATGCTTTTATTTTGAAGTTTTTGCAATCTGTCAATTTGCTGATTGCTTAAAAACGCTACTACACTTGGATAATATAATGGATACCCTAAGAGTATCTACGTTTTGGTCATTTTTATTTGCTTCTGTCAAACCGAAAAATTCTTTTCTTTATCAGAAAAGCTAAATTATTGACTCTCAAATATAAAACAAGGGTCCTATATTTGAATCCTGAGGCACTTCTGGCACTGCCTGTGGAGAGTGTATAACATTGCATTTGAAACAATAGAACATTAGCAGTGTCCACAATAAAATTATCCCTTGTTAAAATTACAACACTTAGCAACAATTCAAATTACAGTTCAGTTAACGCCCAATTTCGTTTGGAATCGAAAAAAGTGTTTTGTAATCACGTTAACATTTGATCTGTTCCACAGAAAAGGAAGCGAACTAGGCTCTTATCCCTTATCTGAAACTGATTAAGACTTCAAAAGACGCCCACTTGAGTTTCTTCGCAAAAGTGGAAAACAAAGTGCACCTAGCTCAAGCCTTTCAGACATGACATGCGACAAGACGTAACATATGGTAGCTACCTGAGAGCATAAATTGTGTCCGAGCCGAGCCACATTGTCTTCTGTGCACCTAGCACCGCAATTGTTTACAAGAATAAGGAGAATTGGCTGCGTACTGAGTGTGGTGTAACCGGGGAAAAAGACAGTCGTCGACATTGGATATCGCGCAATGCGGGAATATATTGCAGTGGACACACCGGACCCAATTTATTACACCTATAATGTTGCTTAATATGTGCAGTTTCTGCGCCTTTAATTGCATTAGTCAAGTAAGAAAGTTATTGTGCCAACTTTCGGGTGAATTGATCTCGTTGATAATGTGGAAATCATGCAGATTCGGGTGTTGCAGGTGGTTTTTGCAGCCGCAACAGCTTGTTTAGAGTTATTGCCGATTCGGTTTGATCTCTTGTGCAGAGTTCGTAAATTATCTAGACAAGAAAGTTAAGATAAATATAGCAAGAGGTTTTTGACTATAAATTTTCACTGTACAACTCAATTGAAGAATGAAGCATAAGGACTTCTGTGTAATGTGAATACAATTCGTAATTTTATGGAATATTCCATAAATAACATTTTGTTCGCTGACAACACATTTTAACTCAATAAATGGAATTAATGGAAGCAGTTTTTTAATACTCGTGAGTGGAAATTAAATTTCCTAACACTATTTTCTTCATCATTGGTTTTGCATGTAACAACATTAAGACCACTTGTCGTAGTTTTGTTTTATATTCTTTACTAATATTTGATAAACTCATGTCTTAAATAAATTCTAATTATGTACCTACAATTTTTCCTTTTTTCCTCCTTTTCTTTTACAAGTATTTTTCACACTGTTTTCACTCGAATATTAATCCTAAATATTTGCGCCTACAGTAAAAATTGGCGGCGACATCCTTCTGATTTAAGGTTGTTTTTCTGATGTGGAAGTTGGCTCTTTTATATAAGATGAAAACAATAACGCATTGCCCCATGTAGGTACTGTCACTTAGATGAGTGTTCCAAAAGGATAACCGCCCAAAATACATATGGAAGGGGGTAAAAGAACGGTTTTCAGCAGCAATCACTTGACTTGAAATCTATTGTGAATTTATAGAATATTTTTTAAAAAATTTTTGGCAAATCAAAATGTTGTGTGAGTATTGAGTAATTAACATTATCCCACGTAGCTACGCTAAAATCATACATTAATAATAAAAAAGGATATTCAAAAACAAAATTAATATGCGCAATGTTTATACCGTAAAAAATAAATGTCTAACAATGCAAATATCGCCTTTGCATGCAGTTTATTTTCAATCTTGATATTTCTCAAGATGTGTAATAAAACTTAATCGCTCTTTGCGTGTGGTTCTTGGGATCGTTTTCGTCGCCATTGTTTTTACATGCGGCCTTTCAAGCGTACTTTACGTACAAATACTCTTCGCTAATTAAGGGGCAAAACTGTTGGGGCTGGCCTGAATGCCTACTCGTTACAAAATCATCTAATATTAGCATAATTAAAACCTTCAGATGTGGTAAATGTTGGGCAGTCATAAATCAGTGAAAGGATTAAACGCGACAAAGAGATCACGCGAACTTCCGTGAGAATGACTCCAATGAAATGATACTCTGCACGTAATTGTTGAAATCGAAGAATCATTAATCACACCTCAAAAGTTAATGATTGAGTGCTTCACAATGACATTTTAATACAAGAAGGCGAAGTTGGCCAATTTTCTTCTTTTTTTGCATAGTTTTTATATTTCGATATTCTCGAACTCTGACCGACTTTTCAGGAGCTGGAAAGGGGGACGGAAATTGCACGGATAAAAATCAATAAAGCAAATCGGTTGAAAAAAGGCGCAAGGTTAAATGCTTTTGCTTAAAGAGAAAGGAGAAAAAAATTAATTTGAATCAATTTTTTTTGTAATTGCTTGCAAATGTACTTCCGGATATTTCTTGGCAAAACTTTCTATACTTCAAAACATTTGCTCAAATGTTATTAACAGTTGTAATAGAAACAGATTTCCAATTCAAATTTTTCACCACTTGTTTGTCGACAATGATCGAAGGATACATTCGTAGAGTGCGATCATTCTAGGGTTAGACGACCTTGCGGAACTTCAAGAATCATATTAGCATCGCCTCGTGTATCGATAAATGTTAACAAGTTATTTTATGAATTCGGTACCAGTCTATAAACCATTGAACTTGATTCTAGGAAGTACTGACTTATGCTAATAGAAGGAACAAAGGCAACTCATGCATGTTTTTGAAATTATAATCAAAATCCGTGGAACCGCGGTCATTCACCAGCTCATTGTTGTTTTGTGTTCTTCAACAAATTTAAATTCCTGTGGAAATGATCTAATAATTCAGAAATTTCCGCCAATTTTATTTTTAGACTTTTTTTTAAAAAACTTCGTTCAATGATATAATTAAAAGTACAACTAACAATTTACATGAACCTACCTACACCTACGCTCCTTTCCAAACAAATTCTTTCATATCGTCGCTTAAGAAGTGATACCAAGTATCTGAATTTGTTATGTATTTTAGATATTAGTATTGTTGGCTTCTGAAAAAAATTACGCATTTTATTGCTGATGCCTCGTAACGACAAGATATCGGTAATTCGGTCTATTTATCGATTGTAGTGCTACGTCTTTTTTTAGGACAGTTAAAAGTGATTCCTGAAGAGTTGTGCTTTTTCAGATAAGTGTTGTCACTTCTTAAGCGACGATATGCAATATCAATTTCCAACGTTATTTATAAAATCTGTATTAAAATTAAAACTATTAAAGGTCGTCAGAAAATGTCACAGTGATTGTTTTGTTGTGCTTGAGGAATTGAATTGAATTAAAGTCGCTTGATCACGATCGATCAGGAAATGAAAACCAAAACAACAACCAACACGATTAAAGTGCAATTTATGTCATTTTTTCCGATTAATTTAAATTCAGAAAAATTCCCCAGCTTATGGCATTTTTAATAAATAAAACCGACTCGAGAAGAGTGCTTGAAATTACTTTAATTACTCGTTTCGAATTGCTGTCGAAAGGAAACACAATGGCGAACTGTGTCCAAACATTTTCACAGGTAAGTGGTAATTTTAGCCTTTGCAGTACACGCAGGTACTTAATAAATGTGTGTCCAAGGTTCTTAACGGTACATTGGCTGGGATGGGTGCACAAAGAGATCGCAAGTCCCGCAACGCACGCTCCGTCTGCCCGGCGAATGGGAACGGTTAGGATGTGTCGCCGCGCAGCACACTTTGTCTCTGTCCGATCGCCAGGGATCGGTCTCTGTAATTACAGCCGTGACAACGTATCATTTGGACCGTCATCAGTTGCAGTGTAAACAAACATGGGATTAAGTCTGGAGACAGGATTCCTGAAGTGCACATTTTGGAGTCAGGAAAAATCTTCCTGGTGACATATAGTAGCACCTAAGGTCACGGCCAGGTTGGTTTGTCGTGAGCGCGGTGCGCAGGAACACCGACGAACTGACTCTGATAAATAAGTCAAGATGACGGTGACTGATCTGTTAACAGCGGTAAATGCGAGGAGTAAAAGGAGGCCAGGGAATACAAATCACCGGATCTGCAGTGATGGGCTGATGGCGGCTGCAGTCGTGAAATTAGCACTGCTCGGAGGTCGTGTAATTGTACAAGCAGACAAGGAAGCTGCCACGCTTCAAATCCCTCAACGGACCTCCAAAGATATTCCATGACTTTGTCTGACCTTTCCTGTCGATGTCAATAACTGCCGTCATACTCTCGAATTAAACTATTCGGCAACTTTGCGGCAGGAAGGCAGGAATTCAGCACAATCGAATCCTTTCCAAGTTCATTGTCCGCGATCATGCGCCTTCACCCAAGAGCAGTTAAAAAACCGACTCCTATCAGAAAAGATTTAAAAATGCAAAGAAAACACCAAGCTACACCTCCTCCTATTCACCTGTGCTTCGCCCGAAGAGAATTTCTATATTTATGATTGCAGGAGTGGATTAAATTAACGATCTTGTCTCGATCCTCTTACGTGGAGATGTTGGCACCGACTCCGGGCAGCCATTGCGATCAAAACATTCAGAAAGCGCGAAATTTTTGTTTGTTTTTTTTTTTTTTTATTTGCATCTCAAGATGTGCATATGCAGTTCACCAGCCCGAACTGTTGAGAAGATCTTACGCACCTCGGGCCCTTGGGGTTGCCTTCGCTGACTATCTTATCTGCTGAGATCATAGACCGATCTCGCGGATGAATGATGCTGGATGCATACACTGCAATTCCCTCTATAAATGAGCACTTCATGCTGGGGCAACACTGATGTGATTTATGCAATCAAGTGGCGCTCTTCGATTCAGATACTCGTAATTCGTGATTTATTCAAGAGTTTCATCAATGGGAGATTTGATGAGATGAAGACTTTCAATGGTAGGTCACTCCCTGCTGTGTCATTGTTAGGCAGCTTTGATGCACTTCATATACTATACATATTGTATGAACTCGCATGAGGGTCATTAAAGTCAAATTACGAGGCGTGAGCGATCCTTATTTTCAATTTTAAAATCGTTTTCCTTTCATACAATTCAAATGACGATAACTGCATCATTTTAAGAAACTGAAACAGAATAAGAATATAACAAGTATGAATATAAAATAGAGTCATTTATTGATTTAATTTATTTAATTGTCGAAACGATTTGTCGTGGACTGGGTTCGTTGACAAAATTCCCGTGCAGACAGTTTTTTAAATACATATTATTACAAAACCATGTAAATGTAAATCAATTAAAAATCGCAGTCACTTTTACTTATATTACTGTTTTTTATTTTTATTTTCATAAATTCACGGATCATCAAAAAAGTTATGTACACAAGAAACACAAGGGCGAATTGCGACCTCGGGATGACTATCCATTTGTTGTATTACAGAAATATGATGAAATAGTCCCGAAGAGCCGGAAAACAAAGCTAAAGTTAATAAAAGGACACGATCGTAATTCGTAATTGTCAGGTGGTGAATCTGCAAAACAAACAGTGCTTGGTAAGAAGCTTTGCAGAGGATCTGAAGCACGATCGGTGACGCTGCTTTGTCTGTTGGAGAAATTTATTTACGGCATATTGAAAATTCCTTGAACTTTCTCCTTGCTCGGACCGTAATTAACAGCAGCCATACTCGCGATACCCGCCCGATTCATCATGTCTCATGTTTCAGCGCATGGTGCAAGGCGGATGATCCTGGAGCCCAGACATTTTAAATTAAAACAAGCAGTAGGACACCATCTTGGGCCTTTCAACAACATCCCAGAGTTATTTATTGGTAGTTTTGTCGCACAAGCGATCTGCAGATAATACGCGCGAAATATTAATGGAAAATCATAAGTCGAGGAGGCAGCAGGGGGACATTTAATGTAAATAGCTTTGAACGGTCATTAGTCAGCGAGGAACAAGTAGATGCACTTGCACAATAATTATGATGTTTTTAATCTGTTCGAATTTTTCATGGGATTCATTTTGGTTTTACAGCGTTTTCAAGTGTCTTCGTGAGCAGTAATAAGAGGAAATTTGAAGCCTCAAGAAAATTACAAAAACTTGCAGGAAAACCTTTCGCTTAGTACCGTAGAGAAATAAATACTTACATACCTAATAAATGGTTGTTTTTCTGTATCAACTAAGTCAATTAATGTCGGCCGTAAAAATTTAATAGTGCTTATAAAATTTAAAGCAATAATTGAACACAATATTTGTAGTTTACTCTATTAATCGGTTAATAAGACAATTAGTCGCACAGTAATATCAATTCATTGCAGAAAAAATAAACATTAGAACCATACTTGGTACAAAACACATGATCCATGATATCGACATTAAATTATTTTTTTAACAGGTTTCTGTAAGGCGTACGTGATCAATTAACGTTAAAGTTAATTTCAGAGTATAAATAAACAAATAACTACATAGGAGTATGTTGTTTAAAACATAATAATAAAATGTTTATGGTAGGTACTAATGCTCAAGGTTTTATAGGTACTTTACCAAAAGCAAATATTTTTACTTAAAATTTCACAAATTAATGAATTTTCTAATGTCTTTTACATTGTTAAACTAATACTATACATACATACAAATGCGGTTCCGCTGTTTAAGCATTGTTCGAAATGTGACTGTTTTATCTATTTGCCTCCATTACTTGGATTCTAGAATCTAGATCTAAACAAGAGAACAAGATCTGAAAACAGAAACTAATGCTGTTCGATACAAACAGTTCCCCAACATTGAATGAAGGATGATGACTTTTCTTGTTCCGTTACATATTATCTGATTTTGAAATAACAATCATAAAAGCATCATAAGTCAAATGCCTTTACTTAACAATCTGGGACAATAAATTCAAATCCCAAGGATACAGATGAATTGTTTGCCTAAGGTCTACTGTTGGCTCAGTCCAGGTGTTGAGCACATCCGTGTGTGGCCAACGCGGGACACCATCACACTTGCGCATTCCTCTCAAGGTAGCATTTCCCTGGTTTTTGTGTTGAAACTCCATATTCATATTTTACAACAATCTTTCATTCCGAATTTGATTGATTAAGAAGCGAACCGCGTGGTATTTAGCGAACAATCGCAAACTGTTCGGATTTATCGAGGCTCATTCACCGATCCAAAGTGGTTGCATGCGACGTTGAGCATTTTGTTGACGATTAGTTGACTTAATTTATTAACCCTAACCTCCAGATTGACCCAGAAAGATTGCCAACTGTCATACCCCGCCCCAACGAGGTTCACATGAAGCCGTGCAATGTGCGATCGGACAAACAAAACGCCATTGTTGATCACTTGTACGATGATTTTTTGGCTGATCACAGCCATTGAAGGTCAACCCACTTCGACAACTTGTCAACTCAAGAGTTCAGCGAGTCCAGGCAGCACGGCGCAAGAGGCGGAGGAGGATTAAATCGCGGTCACCATCAGGTTCGGAGCGATTCAATTATTTCATCGACTAGCGAAGATCACGACACAAGTTGATTCCTTCGCGAGTCCCGAGTCAATTTTGGTTCAGCCGGCGGCGACGGACTCCAGCCAACATTCTAGCGACTTCCAGTTCCAATTGCCGCGTTTTCGGCAGAAGCCAGCGAATCGCTGCTCTAAACAAATGAAGAATTTTTTGATAAGTTGCCCGGCTGGGACCTGAAAAAATGGCGCCGTCACGAGTTTGTTAAGTGATTTCTTGCAGGTAATCGTGCCTGGAAGAGTTTGCAGAATGTGAAGAACGTAGCTGAGCGGCATTATTTCGGTTGTTCGATAATTTAGCACTTTCGGCGTGATGCCTGGTACCTGGCGGAAATGACTGCGATTCAACGATGCGATGCAACGGCAGTGTCTTGATTTATGAGCCGGTAGTTAAATCAGATTACATTATGAGGGCGCAGGATTTATGACATGCAAGCCAATCGCAACGAAGACGTGCTTTATGCATGTTACTTAGGAGTTAATAGACGGAGTCGGCTGACTACGTTTCGCCAATTAGATTCGGCGGTTCTGGGCCGTCTAATCACGCTGTCAGGGCCCGATCGCGGGGCTCCCCTGAATTTTGATCAGTTCACAGGTAACCACTGATCGTCTTGTGAAATACCGCGTTGATTTCCTATCATGCAGCAAGGAAGCAAGTGCATCAACTGCATGTTAGCGAGGATTAGCTAAGAATTCGTGCTCGTGACGTTGCAGTCGGGAAATCAAATATCCAGACGACATGCGTTGTTCGTCTGTTGGGTTGCATCTCCTTACCTAATAATAGGACAGCAAGGTATCTCGCAGCGTGCACTTAATTGTTCGCCCTTGTGCAATATGTGCTGGATTGGATTATCCCATTTCCGCTTTTCATCTATGTAGATACTTTCTACAGATTCTATGAGAAATGCTCTGCAATAAAAGCAGTTACTATAGTTTTTAAAAACCAATAATTAACACAATTGAATAGCGAAAAATCTTTTTGGAAATATTGGGAAATTATTTAATCAGTATAATTAATTATAATTATATTACCTGCTGGCTGCTAGTTAACTTATTTATTAAATTAGGTAACAAAGCTGTGTAGAAATATATTAATCATTAATTAACGAAGCGAAAAACTTAGTTCTTTATTAATGTTATCTTTCTTTAAGTGTTTAAAAAATCTTTTTTAAAAAAATGCAGTTTATACAGGATGTTCCGGATTAAGCTAGTACCAAGTATACGTACCACTTTATTTATCTTGATAAAGTGAATAAAAAATTGTATTGGCATTTAACAAGTGAAGCCTTGTTTCAGAAGTAGGAGCTATTAATGTGGGCCGGGCGACACCTTTTTGACCTTGACAAACAAAATCGCTAGTATCTTCCTAGAAATCTGACCGATTTGAGCAAAGGTAGTTTTAAACAATAGGTAATTGAAGTAACTACTTGTATTTTCTTTTTCTTTAAAAAAATATAGCTTTACTGTTTGTGGGGAAAATTGTTTTTTTTGCATGTAAAAATTCCCATAAATAAATTATTTTTATCGCAAAATTTTTTCATTACCGACATTTATTTTTTACACTTAGAATGAAAAAAAATAAGTCCCTTTTTGAAAAAAAAAAAAAAAAAAACCGCATCACCCGTTCCCCTAAAATTGTAAAATATCTGAAAAATGAAAATACTCGAATTTCCATGTCCCATCTCTCGGAAAACAGAAGAACTTTTAAGTCTCCACATTTGCTGAAGTCTCCACACAAGTCTACTGAATATATTATTCAGCTATTAAGCCGCATTACCAAAAAAAAGAATAAATATTTATTCGTTATCTTGTATTACAATCAAAGAAATAACGGGATTGTGTTTAGAGGCCAATGAGTAAAATAATTGCATAAGTTGTAAAAGTATACTATATTTCCAATTTGAATTCCAAATGTTGTGACGTTTGTAATTTGACATTTTGCTTCAGAGTTCAGGAGAGTTCAAAACGGTTGAGTATTTCCTCGAATTAAAAATATTGTGAATTATCTTTAAATAGATAACATTAAACATGATTTATAATCAATTGTGCATTTTCTTTTAACAATTGGAGCTACTGAAAAAACCTATAAAAGTAATTGCATTTCTGCTGTGAGCGAATTACGTGACATTATAAAAACAATATGAAAAAATTATTGACGTTCTGTTGCACGTGCTCCACGGTCTGTCGTCTGTGTAAGCTGCAGCAAAAGCCTTGTCGGCGGAGTCCAAGGATGATGGTTTCAGTTTTCCCTTGACTGCCGATCTGTATTGTCAAGGAGTGTGTAAAGTCCTTTCAACAGCAATCAACTCTACTTCGTAGCTAACGGACATGACTGCTTACTCTTGGGTGAGTTTGTTACTAAAGTGCTCAGAGTTCCTTCCTAATATGCTTCCGTGTTTCAGGGCGCTAATTCCCATGGTCAGTTGGGCCTGGGCTTCGCGAGCGAGTTGTGTGTAAGTCCACAGAAAGTTGTGCGAACCAGTTTCGATCCCTGCAACGCTCGCTCCATTACGGGCGGCGGTGGACATGTCCTCGTCCTTGATAGCGGCGGCCAAGTACACTCGTGTGGGTGGAATAATCGAGGGCAGCTCGGTGTTGACTGCACCGACGATCGACACGAATTCATTAGCATCCCCAGCGATTATTTCAATAATGCAACTATTGAACGAGTGGCGTGTGGCTGGGACGCGTCAGCCGCTATTACCGCGGATAAGGAGGTTTACTTATGGGGATCGAATGGTTTCCAACAGCTTGGCGTTTGCTCTCGTGGATTCACATCAATCACGCGACCAATGCGATTCCGTTTGCCTAGGAATGAAATTCCACGGCAAATTTCTTTCGGGCTCCGTCATTGTTGCATTCTAAGCGACAACAATTTGGTCTACGTTCTGGGAAAGATTAAGATCAGTACTCTCCACCCGGATGTGAAAGTTTGCTCCCTGTCCCACAATAATGTGAACATCAGTAGGATTTCCGCCAATTTCAACATAGAAACAGTAGTGTCTGGGCAGAACCACTTCTTTTTGGTCACTTCCGATGGGTGCAGAGTCGTGGGGGTGGGCGAGAATCGCTTTGGGCAATCGAACTGCTTTGAGGTGGAGAGCAGGATCAAGAAGGCAGTTGCTGGATGGACTCACAATGGTATTCTTACTGCCTCCAAGGAGGTGTTCTTGTGGGGTAGAAATTCATATGGACAGCTCGGGTGCCAGCCCACCGAATCCATCCCTTATCCATCGAAGCTATACATCGCGGGAAACAAAACCCCCAAGCAGTTGCACCTGGGTTCCGAGCACGGACTTGTCCTCACCGAAGATAGGAAGATCTACACTTGGGGTTGGAACGAGCACGGCAATTGCGGAAATGGCTCCGTCAACAATTTGTGAGTACGGCCGAAATTTTGAGGGCAATTGTCATTGAAATTATTTTCGTGCAGGTATTCCGCGTCAGAAGTGGAGCTCCCTGCGGCCTGCAAGCTAGCGGGCACTGGGGCCGGCTTCTGCTATGCCATCTGTGAGGATTGAGCTGGATGCAGCAAGGGAGCCGCAACTGTGATACTAACACGAATAAATTTGTCTGTTCATTAATAAAACTATTATGAGATTATGGAATTCCTTCATTGATCACAAAAATAAATATTACAAAATAACTAATCAACTAATTGAAAATATTTCAAAAATTTATACATACCTAACTTAATAATCGCAAAATAAGTTGCCTCACTGCGGAAGTTTTATCAATGAACCGCAGGAAAATGCTAAACGTTTGTCGCATAAGGACTTATTTACGTCCGGTGTGGGTTTTGGGTGGAGGAGACGATGGGGCCTATTTGCTCGAACTCGTCGTACGGCGTGCAAAGAGAGTTTGGTTGGCTATTAAAATTATCCATTTGGTTATCGCTGCGAGGAGAGTGAGGCGGGCTCGCGAAAATGTCCACCTCATTGTTGTAACTGCATCCCAGCTGCGCAAACAACTCAACGTCGCGGTCGCGGTTGCTCAGAGTGTTATGTTGGAGTTTTACTGGACTGACTGACTTAATCCTATTATTCTGGCTTGGAATCACAGTTTCTAACGACGCTGCCGTCGAATCGGAATCAAACTCGTGTGACTGTTCCTGGGAATGGTAGTCACTAATTGAAGGACAATCAGTAGTTTCATTCTCTCTGTTTTGCAGCTTGTGACTATCGAAGTATTTCCTCCAGTATTTTCTTCGGAAGCGACTGTCCCACCTGCGACTTTTTGCAAATTGCTCGTCCCAAATGGGAATTTTATTTTTCACAATTTTTGGCAGATTCTTTCTTAAAAGCTTGTGAAACTTTTTATCAGACAATTCCTTGTACTTCTCTCTTGCCTTCTTTTCAAATATTGTGTAAGCATTGAACTGCGTCATGTCAACAAAACATGGACATTTACAGATTTCTTTCATTTCACTTGTGGAAAATTTTCTTGGAAACAAGGTTCCCTCTTCATCCTGAAAATCAAGAGAATATGATTAATTACAAATGTGGTCTACTTGAGATTAGTATGATTGAAATCCCATTTGGAGTCTTAAGTTATTGTACATAATAATAATTCGGTAGTTATCAAAAGTTTAGGATGCCACTTTTTGCAAACAATAACATTGAGGCTATTTCCCGGAATTACTCACCGACGAGAACTCTATATCCTGTCCAGCTTCTTCAAGTTTCACAAAAATATTTTCTAGATCACTATCGTTCATTTTTCAGGTAATTTAAACAGTTCAGTACTTGCAGCACTGGAGAATCGCAAATTACTCACTGTTAAAAATATGAAACTTTAGTATTATAGTAGCAACGCGTTTGGTTTTTGTATATCTTACTTTCTCTTAAGTCCGCCAATCTTTTTTCATTATTCTTATGTGATATCTAGAAGTCGTAGGAATATCGTCGTTTTCCCGGTAAAATAATTCCACAGATGCTATAAACATAACCTCAACGCAGGTTTGTTGACAAATAGCGAATGCAACAAGTTCCATGAGTTCCACGCTGTGGAATGTGGATGTGCTTTCATTACGATTTATATCAGTTTGACTTAAAAACTCAAAAAATGTATGGGTATTATCATAGAATTACATAGAAATAGTATAAGGTTGTAAAATATTTACTACCAGCTGCGTTAAATGATTATTTTGTTTTTTCAATCCAAAATTCATTATTATTCCAAAATTATTTAAATGGATTGAAATAAAACCGTAATGAAAAACCCGTCATCATGGTTAAAAATGGCAGCCTACTAACGCGGAAAATGTATGTATGTATGTCGTCATAGATAAAGTTGGCGCTAGAAAAAGGATAATGCATGTGTTGAGTTCTTCGGTTGGGGGTGTATGTATTTTAAAAGCTGTTTAATTTTCGTTATATGTATGTGTTGTATATAAGGGACAATCTTCACAGGACCACATAGCATGATGGCCTGATCAATGACGAAAAGAATCATGACGTTTTGATTTGCTATTGGTCTTCCCATTTGCTTGTATTGTATTTGTATGCGATTTAATAGGGTGGGGGTGATATTCTTTTCGGTTTCGTTGAATTTTATTTCGAGGAAAAATTTGCTTGCTTCAGTTCGTGGAAATAGAATTTCAATTTTAGAAATTTAGCATTTCCTCTAAATATTGTTATTTTCCTAGAAAATATTGTTTTGTGGTGTTTCAATTAAGTCATTGTTAGTTTCTTTTGCCGAGATTATGGAAAACGCCCAAGAAAAGGTTAGTAAATTAATACCCAGATCTCAGAATAGAAACCGCTGTCGGAATCATCGAAAATTCATTCAAGCCAACCAGAATTTCTATGCTTATAAGAAATAAAATGTTCACCGCTATCTGCCGCTTAAAAATATTTGTGCCAGCATCTCTGAAATATTTCAGTATTTTTCAATTGTTTTTATGCAAATCGCACATGGTTTTCCTGATGTTAGTGGTCTTCACGACTTTGTGTTATTTTGTTGTATAAATAATTTTCTGGCGATTTTTCATGTAATTTTGAAGTTTTCTTCCAATACGCGGAAAAATCCGAAGTAGTTCTGTATCAGTTCTCATCTATAATCAATAAAAAATTCATAAAATCGTTTTGGTTGCCATTAAGAAAAAAAGGCGGCATCGCCGCATCCGAGAAATTCTGCGGCCCGTGGAGCCGCCATTTTGAATTTATTATTCATTCAAAAAAAATTCTCTTTAAAGTTCATTAGTTGTACAATAAAAACATGCTTGCAGACTTTTGATTGATTCCAAAATTTTGATACACAAAATCTCAAAATTTGTTGCTTGCTCTTATAGACTCTACAGTCTAGAGTGACCCCATAAGCAAGAATAGAACAAAACTCGATATATGGCGTACAAGATCCCCAACCACGGCAGTTGATTGCGAGTACCGCGCAATTGAGCGGTAGTTTGACGCCCGCCATTGAACGACGCACACCATATGAACTCTGTTTGAACTCACCCGCTGAGGTACTTCCCCGCAACAAAAACGGTAGTAACCGGCCCTTAAACATTCAAAGAATTTTAGAATATTCCCGGAAATTTTCTGGAATACGAATACCTACTCCAGCGTACTTTAAACTTTGCCGAATCTATAGTTTGACTAGTTGTAAACTAAAAACAGATGGAAATTTTCGCATTGCGAATTTTCTAAGAAATAATAAGAATATGTGCAGCAGAAAAATTGTCTAGGAAAATAAGGCGGAGAATTTTTCTAGAGAATTTTCGTCGTCTGCTGGTTAATGTCTATCAATTGATCTGTTTTGTCTGTTTATTCTGAGAAATATACAATATATAATTTAAGGCTAACAAATGCCGATTCTTACCGCTTACTTAGAAAAGACGTGCACTCGAAATGTGGTTACAAATGCCCGGCCGGCAATTGCAACCACCCCCGCCCCACTTTTAAACACGCTTATTAAAAGCGCCTGTACTTTGAAATAGTTTATTTGATTTCGTCGTTTTTTGTTCCATCTTTTTTTAAACGGAGCTAAATTACTCTTAAAATCAAAATTCATTTCCCTGTCCTCACTAATTACCTGGCACCTAGATGAAAATTTTTCTATTAAACTTTTCCAATCTTTTGGTAAACTAAAACACACATTCCAAAATTGCAATATATAGAAATCTTTGACCAGGCTCCGGATAGAGTATGTTAATAAATGATATTTTTGTGCAATTATCTTCGTTCAATTCTTTTATCGGAGCAAAAACCAAACTCCAGTAACTAACTGCTGCTCAGTATAAGAAGACATGGTAACTACAATAATGGAATAACTAATGAAATAATGAATTGGAAAAAAGTGGAGTTGCCTTTTTTTTGCAGTAATGCCTTTAATTACTACCTACTTAGTATTACTAAATAGTAAACGGTTAATACATATTTTCAGACACTCGAACAAAGTGCGAATTCCTCGGGAGATACCGGGAACACTTCGTCTACCAACAACACATTTTTAGGTAAACCAAATCATAATTTTTAATGCATATTTTGAAAAAATATTATGTACTTATGCTTACAGATATGTGCTTCAATAACAGCCCAATATATGGAGAAAGATTAAGCCCAGTAGATTTTTCGGCTATTGCACGTTGGCCAGGTACTAATTCAAATATGTGTATTAATTTATGTATACTTAAAAAAGCCTTTCCAGATTCCAATTATTCGGAAGATGAAGCGTTTAGTGATATTCCGAGTCCTTTATCGCTAACTGCGGGCTGGGATGGACCAGAATTTGAAATGTATGATGACTTCGCGGACCCTGGCGTTCGCCTTAACCCCCGCCCTATGAATCCGATTCTCAGAAATAATAATTTTTATGGAGTAACGAGCTCCCCATTACTACAAAATCACCGCTCCATGTTACCTCGCAGTCCCACCAACCCACGATATGCATCGGCGTCAATGGATCACTCGGGTTTAGATAGTTCTAATTCATCCGACGATAAGGAGAATCAAAATTGCGCCTCAAAAGAAAGCAACAATGAAGAATCCTTGGCAAAGAGGAGGAAAATACAATAAGCGGTTCTCGAAACAAATGAATTTATCAATTGTGTGACTTTTTGGCAAATAAAAATATTTTCATGATAAACATTTAATATTATATTATTTATTCAGAAACCTGAATTTGAATAAAACAATTCATGCACATCCTTTTAGCTTTTTTTGTTTGCATGTTCGTATAATATTGTTGCAATGAGAGAGAAGTTTATCCATATTCCATATAACAGTAATTGTTAAACAATTCCTTGAATAATTTATTTATGGGTTAGTGGCCTTCATATTTTTACTGCAAAAGGTATTAAATGCATCATGACTGTGAGTAAAATTTGGGTTATAACGCCAATCTGTTTATGCGTGTGTACGTTTACTATTCAAGCCTATGTATGCATGCATGGGCATGATTTCTTCTTAATGAATGATATAACAATGTGCCGGAATATCAAAACTATCATCTATCAGTATCACAAATGAAATGCAACTTTAATCAAACATGGAAAAACTTTCATCAAAGTAGCAAAAAGAAACCTACATCACTTCTTGGAAGCCATGTTTTTTCATCGAAGGAGCCTTTGGCCTCATGCGCGTCCTAACGAATCATTCTGTCTTGCTCACACGCACACTGCTCTTCGTTCGTTCTGCACGTTGTCATTTGACTTTAAATTGAACGCGGTGCGGCTGTAGTTTTTTGGTGGCGTTGAACGAAAAGTTGCATATTTGTTTGTGAATTCCGGAGGAAAATTGTGAAAGTTATTTCAAAGAAGACCTAAACTTGGAAAATAATGCAAGCTGGTAATTTTTTTTTCATATATGTATATGTAAAAGTGTTGATGATCATCGCTTAACCGCAAAAATAATTTGCGGATTGTCAAGGAATAAATTATTACTTGGGTATTTATTTCCTTTTTCGTTGATCATATTATATTTTTTTATTATATAATATTTTTTATTAAATAATATGTTTTATTGTATAATATGTTAAGGAAACTTAATGACATTCAGAAATAACCTAAAAAATATAATTTTGGGGTTAGTTTGAAACCGCTCTTTTTGCACTAATTTTAAAGCAGATTGGATTACATAGTGCGTGTTCAATGTAAAATTTAAATAAAACTAGTGCAAGTTATTTTCGTTATAATATATATTTTCATATTAAAACATTTTTTTTTATTACATTGTTATAGAAGCACCTCACTGTGATTTTGGAAAGGAGGGTGGTGCTGAGCACCATTTAAGCCTCGCCATTAAAAAAATCCCGATTCAATTAGTTTGTAACGAAGCCGGATTGGACAAAGTCGATGTAGACCAAATAATGGAAGTGGCGAGCCGAAGTGATTATATTACGGAAAAATATCCCGATTTGTTCGATAATGCTAGTAAAGTAATGAAAGGTAATAATTTTCGTATGTGCTTGCGATTGCAAAGTGAAATTGCCTTTAAAAATTTTTTAGCTGCATTATATTTGGAAAATACCATTAAAAAGGAAAATATGCAGAAGAAAATATCATCAAAATGTACTCGTTTTGCTTGTGAGCACTGCAATAGTGGTGAAAAAACATCAAATATACGACCATACAATTGGGGGAATTTGGACAAATTTGGAATTTGGAGTTCAGCACCAATGATTGATGTGCATCTTGCAGTTACTTCTGCAGAACCTGACGAACAGCGAACCGAACCAGAAAAACTTGAGGATCCCTCGTTAACTGGGACGTCAACTTCAAAGCATGAGAATAGAAGTAAAGATCGTTATTTGCAAGAGATTTACGATGCCATATATGGGAGCAATAAGGATGACTCTTTTGCAGAAGGCACTCCTGAGTATTATAAGGCTGCTGAACAGTACGCATTAGCTGGCTTAAATTCAAGTACACAAGCAAACCAACATTTCGAGAGGGAAAATAAAGAACCAGCATGCAATCGTGCTGCTCAAGCTCAGCAACAAGCTTCGAGCAATGCTCATTTTGGAAATGGTTGTCCCTTCTCCATACTTCCTAATGTCAGAAATTTTCACGGCAATGGAAACAACAGTGCTACTACAAATTATAACTCATTGTACTGTGGAAGGGGTCAGTCGCCTCACTACGGGGTGCAGCCTAATGCCGTTCCAGTCGGAATGAGATATTCTGTGCAACCAATTCAATTTAACTATTTCTATCCGATACCTGTGTCAGAATTTCAATTATACTATGGAAGCTTTTACCCTTATACACCTTTTGTGAATTGTACCATCAATGAAACCCTTGTGAACACATCTTACATGCACCGATACTCCAATAACGGAAATGGAGGAGCGATATTATATGCAAAGCGGATAGTTCATCAAAGCAGAACATACCACAACCATACTAGATCTGGTTAACATTAATTTGGGAACAATGGTATATACCTACTCAATTTACAAGATTTGAGTAAGGAAAATAGAACATCTTCAACTGCATCAATCTGCAATCTTTTCAACCCAGTCAAGTCAAGCCAAGCCCATCAACAAGCCAGGGTCATGGATCTTCGCGGTTTATTCACCTTCTCTGGAAAAACTCTACACATATATATTTAGTTTTTGATTATTTATTATAATATATGCATAGTTATTTGGTATAGTTTTCCATAGCTTTACACATTATTTAAAAATGTTTTAAATTTAAATTTCTTAGTCGATAATTGAATTATCCATTTTATCAGATTCTATCCGCGGAAATATTGCTTCCATATCTATTTACAATACGTTGTTATAGAAACAGGGAGATTTGCAAGTAGTTTACAAACAATTAACTTAAAAGTGGAATGTGTTGTCGATGCAGATATTCGTGGAAATATATTTTTTCTTCAGTAAATTCTTTTTTGCGTTTATATGGCAAGAACCTTCCGACGTTCAGCCCCCGGCCCCGGTGCTCCCCCTTCCACCTTGTACAGTCATCACAACTGTCAAAGCAGTCAAACAATAATAAACAAGGGGGTTTCCGAGGTTTTCCAGATATTTTTTGTTTGTTGCAATTATTGGTGAACTACAAACATGACGGGGATCAAACAGGACTTGGACAGTGATTTAGAACAGCGGAGCATAAGTAACAATGTGGATCCCAAGAATATGCAGGAGTTGACAATATATGTAAGTGCAGATTGCGAGCCAGAGCCATAAATACAATTAGCGATGAATTGCCTTACAGGTGCAAAACTTACTGCAGAATGTTCAGGACAGGTTCCAAACGATGTCTGATCAAATTATATCTCGCATCGATGAAATGGGCAACCGGATAGATGACCTAGAGAAAAGCATTGCGGATTTAATGAATCAGGCCGGCGGCGTGGAAGGTCCAGACGCGAAACGACTTCCAGGATCTGAGGCGGTTTAAGATTGGACGTTATTACGGTACATTTAGGCGTCTAATCATAAACACTATTATTTTATCAATAATGCAGATCTTGAATTTCCCACTAGCTTTGGAAACAGTTTTGTTTTTCAGTTCACAAATTTTTTTTATCGCCATTTTCGCCAGAATGCTTTTTTTTATTTTGCTTCAAATAAATTTAAGATAGAATAAAATAGTTTATTACTGATTAACTTTACATAAGAAGTTTGAAGTTAGCATTTCATTTTCTATGCCCAACATTTGCGATTGACTTCGTTGAATGCTGCTCAAGAACAGAGGAATCCTCTTCATCATCTATGGACTCCCGTTCAGACTTTCCGTCAGTCTCATCGTCGCTGTCGTCCTCAGCTTCGGAGTTCATGCTGGTGTCTTCTGTATCACTTTCATTTTCCTTCATAAGAAATATATTCAATAATTTTCCAGTAATAGAATAAAATATACTCACATCTTCACGGTCAACTGCTGCATTGATATCTTTGGTGCTCATAGAGGATTGATTTCGTCCGTGCTTCATGGAAGTCGTTGCTAGTCGTGGAGGTCCTAAATTGCCCATTGACCTCGATCGGAAGGTTTGCACAATATTTTTCATAGATTTTGGCTTCGCCTTTACTTGCTTCCTGAATTCCTGTGAATGTGGACGCTATTTTAGCACTCAAAATTTATGGTCTGCTTATTCACCTGGAAATCATCTTGCTCACTTATACTGCAGACATCGTAATACGAAGCTGATAAGATTTCCACTGCTCTTGTGTGATACTTGAGTTGAATTGCGATAAAGTCTTGCAGTGTGGACTTAATGTCTTTTAACTTTGTCTTTTCAAAGTTGCAAATAATTTCATCAATCTCCTTGCTGCTCCTGTTTACTTCTAATTTGACTTTCAGCAAATCTGAGTCAGTGGCTGACTGCGAAAAAAGTAAAATTCTAATATTAATAAAGTAAAATGCATTAAATATGCAGTTATTACTGAATTCGACGAGAACTTTGTTTTAATATCCACCAATTGTTTCTGCCTGTGAACTTCTCGGTCGTGCGCCGAAACAGCAGTCTTGATGCTTTCGCGTGAGCTCTTGCACAACGCTCCATATTGAGCTAATTCGCTTACAACCTGAGAGAATAGTCTTAGCAATGTTTTGTTAGTTCACTGTATTGTCATATCAACGCTCACTTTTAGCTCTAGTCTGTGAACCTCGATGTCCATATAATCAGCCAGAATAGTCATTCCGTTCGAAAGACTCTCAAGTGTTGTCGATAACGATGTATTAATGGTTTCACTTTCGGAGTAGTCCTTGAAAACCTTTGCTAACTCGTCATGCTTATCACGAAATCTTCAAGATGTAGATTTCAAAATGCGCAAGTTTATAAATATGTAAACTCTAACCTGGATAACTTCCGAGCAAAGGCCGCGAATGATGTACACAATTCACCCAAGTATAATTCAGCTGTGCTTATTCTCTCGTTTAATAACTTTATCTTTTCGTCCTTTTCGGACAGCAGTAAGAATTTCTTTCGGATCATAATTTAAACGTGTCTAGTCAGTTTGGCAATCATTAAAGCAACTAATTTGTGATGTACTGTCGTTAAATCATTGGTTGCTAGGATACCGTATTTTTTTTCCAAAGGTATTGATTATGATATTTTGTAATCCGAATTCAAATTATTGCAATATTGTATTAATTTTAAAACCATTCTTTGTATTAGTTTTATTTATACAATTTCATTGAATTAAAAGAGCACAAAATTAACTATTTACAATAATTATTTTATATTATAACATTCATTCCATGTCTATTGTGGACGAGTTCATTGATTGACTCCCTTCTCCTGGATCTGGCTGTACGTTTTCTTGCCTACTGTGACTAGCATGAATATCAGCTCCAGTCCCAGAATTCTCTATCACCATATCGCTCTCCTCCATCCACACTTCTTTACAGTCAATGTCTTCTGCTACAGACGGAGGCGTCTTCGATTTCGTTGTTCTCTTGTTCTCTATCACTTTCAGCAGTGCCTTAGCTTCAGATTTTTTCTTCAGAGAAAAATGCCACATTACAAAATATTTCAATTGTTACTAATAATATGATAAATAATACCTCGTCTGATTCTAAACATTTGTATGCAAAGTGGGATGCCTCTTCATAGTTTCCTTTGCTCTCGTAGTAGTTAGCTAAAGTTATATAAGCGTGATACAAGGAGGTTTTGTCGATGATTGCCCTTTCGTCCAAGCAGTACGACAGGTACGCCTGAATCGCGTTTTCAATGTCGCCCAACTTCTCATGCAAGCTAGCTAACTTAAACAATGCAATACCCTCAATATCGCCGACATTGCAAGCCTTTTGAAAGCACTTAATTGCATTTGCCTTTTTGTCTAATTTCTCGTAGGTTTCCCCAAGAGCCACCAGCATTCTACTGTCGTACGGACGCAACTGGTGCGCTATTTGGAAGTAGTATAGACTATAATAGTGCATTTTTAAAATTTCATATGCTTGGCCCAAGCCGTACCATGCTCGGTAGTCGCGTTTGTTGACCTCTGAATGGAAATCAATGCAATATATAATTTTATTTCCCGGATACGAAAATTACTAACCGACTGCTTTCCTGTAACTCTGAATAGCGGCATTTGTATTTTTGAGCTCCATAAACTCGTGCCCCATTAGAGTCCACGCAGACAAGTACTGCGGATTTAATTTGAGCGCTCTTTGGAAGTAAATAATGGCCTTCTGGTGGTCGCATCTTATACTGTAGTAATTTCCTACAAAGGTGTGTTGAATTAGTTCGAAATTTAGTCAAATCAACACTAACCAACAACACAACAAGTCTCAGGACGATATTTGTTGATGTCTACAGCTTTATGAGCCAAAGCTGCAATCTCAGTCTTCAGCTCTTTCACGAACAACAAATTTGAGTATGTGTCTAAGTTATCAAGTCGGTACGGATCGATGTATTGCAATTCTTGGAAAATTTCTATAGCCTTGTCTACATCTGAAATGAACAATTGTTAAAATTTACCCAGTTTTTGCCAAGCATAGGAACCTCTCTTGTTGTGGTAGGCAATAGCCATTTGGGAAGTAATGTAGACACATTTTCCAAATCCATTTTGCCGCAGTTGCTCGAATTGTTTGAGTGCTTCATCGTTAAGGTAAAGTTCATTATAGGCGTGCCCCATGAAGATGTGCTTCATCCAGTGATTGGGGAAGTTTAGCGCCGAAAGTTGCTCTTTATCTGATATTAAGAGTGCTAACTCGACCCAAGAGCCCCAGAGAAGAGGGGCCTCATTAATGGATTCGATGAACACATTAATGGCAGTTTGCGTAAGTTCCAGTTTCTTTAAAATAACTCCGTAGAGATACAAGCCATATCCATCTAACGCCTTCTGCCTGTATTCCGTCTTGAGGATCGATAGAAGCTCTGAGAGGTCTTTGGCATGACCACTGTCGTCTAAATTGGAGGTATCCGTCATGTTATCCAGGCGCTTCTTCTCCTTAGCCATGTACATTGAAAAGAAGTGTAAAAACTTCGGCACTGAAGATCTGCAGTCTCTCGTGAAATACGCAGCCCTATCGTATTCTCTGGTATCAAAGTATGACTTCGCTACAGAGTAATTATCACAGTCTTGTGTAGAGATTCCATTAAATGGTTCGATTTGTACACTGTCCGCTTTCTCTACATCCCCTAATCCGTGATTTAGCTCCGCTAGCCACTTTGCACTGTGGATTAGTCCGCGCTTGTTACATTCCAAAATGCCACTGTATAAATCTCGTTTGATTTCAGGAAGCTGAAAACATATGCTTGCATCCTCTATATCCATTTTCACTCAGTTGAAATCTCCGCGAAAGATTTGAAATGCCGAAAACTGTAAACTAACTAACCTGACATTTGGGTTGTGTTCAAGATATACATCACCGGTTTCTCATTCATTCACGGTGCTGAAGTTAGAAAAGGAATTGAAAAATCCTCGGTAATGAAAGCAATGAACAAAAAAGAAATGAAATGTTAAATTAAAATAGTTTCGCTCGTAGATTTTCATAAAAGAATTTTTCACTAAAAGAACTACCCTTCATTTTCAATTTATGTGAAATTTTATTTAATACAAGCAAGACGTTCCACAAACTGAAACTGCCTTGTGGCAGCCCAGTTCTCGCCTCGTTTCTCCCCGCCGGCACATGTTCTTTTGTTGTTTATCTTTGCCGGGGGTTCGGGGATGATAATGCGAATTTAGTCTGACGTTTGTTCGATTCGAGGGCATCGGACAATTGGGATTCTCAGATTGCAGCTTTTTAATCACGTAACGCTGAATTCGTAAGATTTCCAATTGGCGATGTTTACATAAAGTAAAGGTCGCGGCATCGCATTGATAATTCGTCTTATGTTTCGCTCAGTTTATAATGTAGAATCATTCTACACACATCGTGTTTTGCGTAGCATACTTAGAGCGCAGAAGTGATTGGAGGAATTCCGTCGAAATAAATGTGATAGTTATGTATCAAGTTCGGCTGTCATGGAACAAATATTGATAAGTTTACTGCTGATCTCTTCGTTACTGTTAAATGCTCAAAGCAGAACGGTTGTCGAAAAAGAAGTTCATCGTTTGTCGCCTGTGATATTTGGTAGGTTTACTTAACTATTTTGTATGGTCCAAGAAGTAATCGAGCAAATTCCTCAGTGCCAGGAGATGGAGGAAGTCAATTGGACGCCAGATTGGACAAAAATACTTCTGTTCATTACATTTGCCAAAAAAAAACCAACGACTGGTTTAACATTTGGCTTAACATGGAGCTACTGGTTCCCTTCGTAATCGACTGTTGGGTTGATAATGTTAAGCTAACGTACGACAATGTGACTAGGAAGACGAGCAATTCGGAAGGTGTAGAAATCAGAGTCCCTGGCTGGGGGGATCCGGAAGTTGTGGAATGGATTGATCCTAGTCATGCATCGACAGGAGCATATTTCAAGGACATTGGAAATGCTCTTGTTAATCTAGGACACATAAGGAAAAAGTCTCTTCGAGGAGCTCCATATGACTTCCGGAAGGCGCCAAGTAATGTACTCGAAACTGTAAACTTCCACATACTAATTGTAAATATTCCAGACGAAAACAAGCAATGGTTCATTGATATGAAGGAGCTCGTGGAGGAGACTTATCACCAGAACGATAAGACCCCGGTGACTTTGATAACTCACAGCATGGGTAGTCCGATGACCATGCTGTTTTTGCAACAGCAGCCCCGAGTTTGGAAAAGGCAATATATCTCCAAAGTCATCAGCTTGGCAGGTGCTTGGGCCGGTAGTATGAAGGCGGTCAAAGTTTACGCAATGGGTACTATTGAAAATTTAAAAATATAGAAGACCAGTTAATTTATTTTTAACGGTTCAGGTGATGACTTAGGCTCATTGGCTCTAAGCGCCAAAACAATGAGAGCAGAGCAAATTTCCTCTCCCTCACTGGCTTGGCTACTGCCGTCCCCGTACTTCTGGAAAGATGATGAAGTTCTAGTTGAAACGCCTTCAAGGAACTACACAACGTCACAACTCGAGCAATATTTCAAGTAAACAAGCCATTATCAGTTTAACTTTTATTAATTGTTCCAGTTATTAGTGACATTAACTACGTAACTGGATGGGAAATGCGTAAAGATAACATGAAATACGCATTAGAGTTCAGTCCCCCTGATGTCGAGCTTCACTGCTTGTATGGGTCGAAAGTTGATACTGTCGAAAAGTAATTTGGAAGTTATTTATACCAACGTGTTTCTAATTCTGAGGTATCATTGCAGGTTGATCTACAAAAAGGATAGTATTATCGGTGAGGTACCGAAGCTCGAAATGGGTGACGGCGATGGCACCGTGAATATTCGTTCCCTCGAGGCGTGCACCCATTGGAGACCATATCAAGAACCAAATATTACTTCAATTAATTTTCCTGGTGTCGACCATATGACGATACTCAACAACGTCTCAGTGATCAAATACATATTAGATTTAATGTCAAATTGAAATATGCTTCTCATAACATTTTATGTTTGTTCAAAAGTCTGATTTTTGTTTGCAAAATGTGTTGATGTTTTAGTAAATACATTATTTTTGAATTGATGTTTGCAGTGTTTTTGTTTTACACTCGACTAGAAGAAATATTTAAATTACTTTAAGTCTACAATTAAATTAAGTATATACAAGGTGCAATTTAAAAACGTTTAAATATTTCTTGTTCTTTGTGTGAACTGAAGTAGAATATTTTTGTTCGCAGTGAAACCGAGAAACGAAGTTTTGAATTTCAAAGGAATATCAGTTTTAGAACAAGGAGTGATTTCGAAATTGTGGATTACATAAAACAGCAATGTTTTCATTATCATTGTGGAAGGTCGATGTCCTGTAAAGTACAGTTTTAATATAACATCTAATTTGAATTTTAATTTGCTTACCAATGCACATTCTAGGCCCAGCTCCAAAAAGGAAGAAGTTATCCTTATTTGATTCATTATATCTCTCTGGAAGAAATTTTTCCGGATCGGGAAAATATTTTGGATCGTTGTGATAAGCATGTAAAGGCATAATTAAATTATCACCTTCGTCAAGAGTGAACTCGACTCCATCTCTACTGTACTTATATCTTTTGATGCACTTTCTGTCTGTGATAGCCAAGGGAGGCCACATCCGCATAACTTCATTCAACACCGCACCCAAGTATTTGAGATCGCTTAAGGCTTCGTAACTTAGAGATCCTCCACGTAGGCTCTTATATACACTTTGAACCTCCTCATAAGCTCTCGATTGCACACTTGAATGTACGGCTAGTGCATAAGCAGCATAGGTGATGGTGCTTGCAATGGCTTCGTAGCCGCCAACGAAATACATAAATATTTGAGCGATAATATCCGTATCAGTCCAAGAACTTTTAACTTCTCCATTAACACTTTGTTTCACGTCATTCACTTCCCTCTTTTCATCTTCTTGCAGATCAGTTAATTTGCCATCTTTTAATTTGATTAATAGTTGAAGGATATCCGGCCTCGTATTTCCTTCCCGTTGCTTTTTTTCGATCAAACTTATAATAACATTCGAAAATTCTCGTTTCCATTCGTCATTGCACGCTGTAATTTTTAAAAATTTTGATAAATTCGGAAAGATTTTCATGATAAGAAATTTCGGGGCAGAAAAACTGTTTCGTATTTTTAAGAAATTTTGAAAAACATTGTTTATATCATTTGAAGGATCTTGCAGTGAATTGTTGTCAATGCCGCAAGTGCATGACGCCATCGTGTCTCCAGTAAATCGTTGAAAAGTGTCAGTGACATCACAGGGCTGGAATGGATCCAAACTATTGATCTTAATTATGTAATCCACTGTATTCTGAGCGCATTCATTGACAAAGTTTTGCATTCCTTTCATCCTGTATCCTGTGAACAAGGGTGCAAGCGTGGTTCTCATATTCTTCCAATCGGCTCCTGCCAGGGACGCTAGAATTGATCCAACGAAGCTCTCAACGGACTTTTCCAGGATGGGAAAACGATCTCGAAAATGAGAGAAATCCTTTACCATTACAGATCTCATTAGTTCGGGATCCCTGATCAGAAATGACGGTACGCTAAAGTCGAAAAAGCCAATCACCCTGGAATTATATTAATGAATTTTGATCAAGAACTAGAAAACTACCGTTACATGGGATTATATGATCCTTCTGCTGCAAGAATGGTACTATTGTTATTTATAAACCTATCCTATTTAGTTATGTATTACTTTTCATTTAAGACTCTTTTTGCATATTAGAACAAAACGTTACAAGAACAAAACCTGCTCTAATATATTTTTCGTTCCAAACACGTATTTGTTATTAGCTTTTTAATAAATTTTTTTTTTGTTCAAAAGAATATTAAGAACTATAGCAATTCTTAATATTTTGTAAGTTCATGTCACTTTTGATGATATCAATCTCAAAATATTCCCAATTTCAATATTAAAATAAATATTTCTTGTTAACAACCCTTTGTGTAAACACCGGAGTTAGTTTTAAATATATAACAAATCCGTCAGCAGTAAAATATATACAATTCGAAATCGATCGATTTCTTATAAACAAAACACCACTAACTTTTCGTTCGGAAAGGCTTTGTACATTTCCATGAAGCGACTTGCTGTTCCGATTCCCTTAATATTGTCTGCAGTGCTTCCAATAAAAGGTAACGGCTTCACAAATTTAATGCCTTTTTTCAGGAAGTAATCATGATTCCAAAAAGCCAACTTATACAGCACGTATATTCCCAAGATTAAAGCAATTACACTTTCAAAATCCATCATTTTAACAATTTCAATGGTGGTTGCCGTTTTCACTGTTTTTCGAACTATCCTCAAACTTCAACTGAAGTCGAGTGCTCCGGAAAAACCTTTTTAAAAACTCTTGAGATTATTATTTAACACTTTTATATCCCCACGCAGAGGACCCAGCGAAAAAGAAGTGACCTTGAATGAAAACCATTCAAATCGTACAATATTTTAGAATTATCGATATTTATGGCAAATAAATTTCCTGTGAGATGTTTGTTACAAGAATATATACTAATTTGCCGTATACTTATATAATAGGTACGTAAAACACACTCATCGTTTTTGTTAGGCTTCTGGGAGGGCTGTAGTTAAAATAATCTAATATTTCGAATTAAACTAAAGGAAAAAATAATTAAATTGGTGTAATGAAAACAGGTAAGTTCACCAAATCAATGGTCATTATAAGAGTATGATTTATATAGTGAAAATAGTTTACAACAAAACTCTAATGTGATTATTTGGAACGTGAATTCAAAACCTAATTTGAATAAAATTCAGTTGGATGTATGAGATCACACACTTTTACAATAGTACAACAACTTTCAACTAAAATTTTTTTTTAAAACAAAGAAATACAGATTTTGAATAAATTTGACTAAAAATTATTATCTCAATAACTTGCAATTAAATTTACCAAAAAAGAAGTTTAAGAAAAAATGATGCAGGATTTCATTATGAATTTGTATTATAACGTGTGTTTTTTAATTACTTATACGATTCGTAATAGATTTGAATGCTAGAGATCATAATAAACAAATTTTATAATTTTTTCGTTTTACGCAAGACCTAATTACATTTTGCAATAACAATTGTACTATGTATAATGTATATAGATAAGATACTAATTAGTTAAAAGTACATTATATAAATGCAAAGTTAAATTGCCAATTAAAGATCATGGATATAGATTATAGATATCAACAAACTATTTTTTGTTGCAACAGACGCAATAGATGCTGTTGGACTGGTTTTCTTGACTGATATAATTATTAAATCGGCGGAACTTCTAATTTTATACAACTGATCGAGATTAACATATAAATGTTGGCTTTAATAAAATTCGTTCAATAATTTCATTATTTTTATTAAAAACAGCACCAATAATAATCAATATTAATATTTTACTTTTTTATAAAAATAAAAATTTTCCTTACTTACTTTGAATCACGTTCCTAGAAAAACTTTATTTGTTAAACTGCTATATTTAAACATATGACGTATTTATGGTATATTACAACATTTAACCCTAAATAGCATCCAATTTTTTGTGTTTTGTATCCGCTCGTTGGAACTAGAATATATAGAGAAAATTAAAGCAATTTATTCCTAAAGTTGTTTTGCATTCCTATAGTATCGGAATTTCTCTAGATATTATGAATAAATTTGGTACTTTATTGCTTACATGATCTAAAGAAAGTATTTTTAACTTTGTAAAATATGTAAATAAATTTGCAAATTAATGCGGATAGTCTCCAAAGTTGAGTTTAATTTATCAATGAACTTTTGTGTGAATTAGTTTTTGTAACTCTTGTATGGCTTGAAAATTACAGTGTTTATTCTTTAAACAAAAGGCAATTTTACATTCGGATATCAAAATATTTTGATGAATGAAAAATTGCAAAAGTTAAAATTAAATTTTTATGCAAATTTTTTCTTAAAATATCTATTTTCATTTATATAATTCGAATTTCTTGATCACATTCTTATGTTAATTGATCGAAATCATAATTTATTAAAGTGGCGGAAAATGAAAAAAAAAATTTAAATTATAACAGGGCAAAGAGAACTTCATTTGGCACGTTAATATATATTATGTAGGTTTATTATTTTATTGTTGTTAGGCAAGCGTAAAATTTAATATAAACTTACCTATAGTTTTCAAAAATAATTGTTATACACATCTATCTATATATAATATTATCTACGTATTATGTACAATGTACATATGAATTTATGTAATTGTATTCCATTACCACCTGATTTTTCCGCCAGTTTTGTCTTGAAGTATGCAATGCAACTAGGTAAACAATTGTGCAACATTTCAAAAGCAATTAATACTGCATGAACAATTAATTAATTTTCATTGAACAGTAACTAATCTTAAGACTTATTTGAATATAAGATTATGTAGGAATATGTAATTGACCTTTAAATCGGGAAACAATAACGTCAACAAGGTCAGATGAAATTAGTTTATCCTTTTGAGAAGTTAAAAATATCCACATCGATCCGTTTGCAACAATTATTATTTATGCAATAAAGCCATAAAGGTTCTTCCTCAAGGTATCCGAGTGTTTTCTTCACGTTCCAGCCTCACATTGTTTCCTCTTTCGTAAGTGATGTTGGCCTCCAAGGTCCTTGAACTTTTGCCTTTTCGTCCTGCACATTGGGGGATCCAAAAGCACTTAATAATATCTCCTTTGTCAGTGGCAGGAATGTGTAATTACGAGGGAGCGAAAGTGACGTCCTTCTACTTCTACAAATGGAGGCACATCCTGTGCGTTCCTTGTCGCTTTATCGTTACAAATTGGTTCAGATATGAGACCTGAATTATGAACAAAACGTAGCGAAAAATTTCGCTGGTTTCGGATATTCGCCAACTTTTTTTATTGTTCTTCTCTTATATTTTTCATTTCGATGGGTCAATAACCGATGTTGAGCTAAGCTTCAGAAAAAAAATGAAAAAACAAAAATGAATTACAGAGGCTACTGTAGAAGACGAGAGCGTACGGGCTTCCATTCTTTATGAAGGTATCCTTGAAGATATCCGTGGGCGTTAGATTATGGTACTCAAATCCTGCCAGGAAGAAATATTCCCAAGAGTGTTTGTTAGAGCATCATAATATACTGGCTTGTTTATGTTGTAATAATTGTGTAATTAGATTAAACTTGCGGAAAAACTTTCTTAGAAAAACCGTTATCCTTCGGCAATTGTAAAAAAAATGTACGAAATTTTCCATGCAAATGAGCAATATTAAATTTCAATTCAGATTTATTTTACATACATGTTATTCACATTTGAGAAATTGTATTAAATTTTTAGAAATTTATAAATTATTAAAAATTGCAATTTATACCTATAAAGTTTAGGTACCTAAATTTGCAGGTTCACTTTGATTTTTATTTTAGCTAATTGGTTGAATTTAAAATAATTCGGCGCATGCAGACTAATAATAGAATTAATTAGTCAACTAATTTATTTATTATAGTCTTACACGCCGCAGCACTAAAATATTTTTCACTTTTAATGCCTCAGTTCCAAAGATTTGTTATTTGACCTCGGCTTTTATTTATTACTTTCGATAAAGTCAAATGCATGTTGGGGTTGAACGTGTCATTTCGGTTTCGCAATCCTTTATATGCCTTCTAGCCTTGTTTTCTGTTTTCCTCCGTTGCTCGCACTTGCTTTGATTTTATCTATTCACACTTCACAGCTGGGTCATTTGCCTTGAATAGTATTGTTTGCAGGAAGTGTCCTGCAGTAGGCGTACATTGTTTTTCCAACAATTCCTGATAATCCCGTAAGGTTGACGGCAGCTTATCTAAACACGAGGTTACACGCTCATCAAACATTGACCTGAATCAACGTCGGTCGCGTAAGTCAATCAATCCTGCGGTCGCTCGTGCTCCTATTTCTGTCGGATTAATGACACTGAACAAGTTTCACAGCAGCAAGCGGTTAATACTTAATTACCATTCTACAATTTGTATTTATTTTCGAATTTCATAAATATCATAATAAACAACTTAAGGCCGGTCGGGTTGAAGATTTTAAAAGAAGTCAATTAACTTTAATTGATAATTTCCTAAAATACCCTAGAGAAATTTTTTCTTAAATCTCTGTTTTCCGGATTGTCAACCATATGCTAATACAGTTATGGGATTAAAGGCTTAGTGTATAGCGAAGTTTAAAGACACATTTTCCTGTAAGACCTCGCCTAAGTAAGGGTATAGGGGTTGGAAGTGTCTGTAATGCTTTTGCAATTTAGTGCTTCTGTTACTCGATTAACATTTATTCAATTGGGAAATGCTTTACGAGCAAAATGGAGTTCTTCACATAAAGTTTACCGTAGAAAATGCGTGAATGGGTCCTTTATTGAAAGGATGCCTCGTAAGTAAACATATTTCGTCATGTGCCAAAAACCAGCAGACTGGCACGCGACCGGCAGGCAGGACTAAGGAGTGGAGCTGTCGGGGCTTTCTATTTGCTGGGATTAAGGATTGAATAAATGGGAGGATAATGCGGTACACATGCCAAATTCTGACATAATTTCAATGAAGAAGGAATTCAACATTTTGGAATTTCGTAATAAGCAAGAAAATCACAATATTGCAGAGTAACGCATTCCTGGAAATAAGTTGAATTTTTCCAAGGTTACAAATATTTTTGGATTAAATTTATGACGTTGGAAGAAATTGTTAAGTAAGTTTTAAATTTTGTAACAAACAATTTATACAATTTATACAAATATATAAATATTTACCGCTTAAGTTTCCAATAGTACCTAACAGTTCAATCCTTAAATAATGTTAATTAATTGAAATTAACAAAATATGTACAATGTACATAATATTGGAGTTAATTTTTCTTAGATCGTATTGCGAAACAATTGAAATAACGAGAAATAACTGAATAATTCTTGGTAACTGAAGTAAAAATAATGGACAAATATCCCCAATTCTATTGCATAAAACTGATACCGATTTTCTATTTTTATTTATTTATTTATTTACTTATCAAACCGAAATTCATAACAATACGTGCACCGTTTGATAAGGCAAGTGGGTGCATTCTAGAAGAAGCTATTCAAATTTTCTATGTTTCTTTTGTATTAAAAAATAATTGTTATGTTAGTTGTTCAATAGTGCGCACTGTGCGCAGCGTAGGTACTAACAAAGAAGTTTGCAATGTATGGAGTAATAGATTATTTACCTTTGTATTATCGATATTCTTGAGTTATTGGTGTTACCGTAGATTCAATCACGTCAACCTTTCAAGCAAAACGAAGTCACTAGTCCAAATAAATACAAACCCATCAATTGTGCAATCATGTACAGGAAAAGATGAGGAGTTCCCAAAATAAAAGAAAAAGTCGCATTGTTTTATTATCGCATGAACAAATAATTCTGATTCCACAATCCACAGTTATCGGTGTAACATGCGTAACAAGTCATGTTTTGAAGAACACTAAATTGAATGTGATATTTTTATGTCTATTTATGTCTATACAATATTTTTTTTATTCAACAATGTATAAACGCTTTTCATCAATCTATCTCTTTGTAGATTATTTCATAGTTTTGCTATGGAACTGCAACTATGCCCATTTTGATTTCATAGGTCAAGGTCCTTTTATCAGAGTAATTTTTAAAAACAGTGGATGCCTAGATTGCATTATTCGCTTAATAAGATCACAAGTTAAGCAACAATTAAACACTTGTGATCGATATTCGCTCGGCTTGGATTACCACGAATATACTTATTATGTCAGCCAGCGGAAGATCTTTTGTATCAAAAGGGTTTGAATAGGGCGGAGTACTACTGGACCTGGACGGACTGCACTAAAGTTAATATACATAACACTCAAAAATCAAAATAGTTAAACCTGTAAAAATAAAACCAAAAGCCTTTTTGAAGTATATTCCAAGCCGAATTGCTTGGCAAGTTTATTATATATAAAGTACAAGTATCTATAAATAAACTCTACTAAACCATGTTAACAAAATATAATATTCACCAGAATTGTTTCCGACATTCAATAAAAACAGTTTAAACTCTGATAAATAAATAATTACACTAACTGCAGGATTCGAATTTATTTGGAAGAAAACACAATAATTGCGGTAAGACATGAATGGAATTACTATAATAAAGTAATTGGTATGGTAAGGGTATTTCATTTGAATAAGTGAAATCCTTAATGAGAAGCTTACAAGAATGCTATTAAATGCGGGAAGCGTAGTCGGATGAACGCGATTCATTAACCGTATGCAAAGGGAAATAATCATAATGCAACGCCCAATGGGGAATTATGACTAGTACAGATTGAGATGCGAAACGAAATTTGAAATGGTGATATGCGCATAATTGCATTCGAGGCACGTGCACTGTGTAGGTGCACTAAAAATTTGGGATAGAGGAAAGCAAGTCATTTCAATTCGTGTATTTCTATTAAAAGTTGCTCCTATATTCAATCGTACATGATTTTTCTGATTTGTTTCACAACTCAGTGTGTGCAAATTCTAGAATTTATAAATCAATTTGATTATCTTTATTGATCATAATATGGATCGAACCGTGAACGTCGCATTTTTTACCGAACTCTAGTGCTTTTCTTAAATTTACAAAATGGTTTGAATCAGCGATTTCTTATCTGTGACATTAATTATTCTTTTATGCAATACTTGAAAGATTATATTTTCCCTCGAAAATAGGAACATTCCGAAGAGATATTATAAACTTTATACTTGAGTGGTTGCAACACGAAAACAATTTATAAATTTCATCTTTATGCACTTTAAAATCAAAAATATATGATAAAACTTTCACAATGATGTTTCTCGTCTTAAATTTGAATGCAACTCATTAATTGTTGCGCACGTCAAAGCGAATTATTTGGACATCCATCGCTGATAAATCTAAAAATAAATAAACATTTTGTTTGTGTCAAAACATGAGAAAATTAACTAAATCCAAAACGTTGAGCATTAGATTCCGACAATCGCTGGAAGGTGACTGAGGCTTTTGGAAATGTGCCAATGTCCAAAAGACTCAATCGATTCCAATAAATTAGAAAACTTTCAAACTATGATGACAATTAAGAATGGACCACAATCACCCCTGCTAGTTCGGCGCCAAAACAATTCTACATTTCTATAGAAATGGCGGCGAAGGTGTGCATAAGATTTACGACAACGTTTTTACACAACTTCTGTCTTCAAGTTATTACATTTCTTTTCCACACATACAGCGGCGAATTGTTTGTAGCATTTCTATTTTTTCGAAATTATGTTTTTGTGAGTGTTGTAGAAATTAAGAGAATTTTAATTTGTTAAATCGTTTATTTCATGTTCTCAATCGTTTATTGTCTAAACTTTAGTGTTACTGTATTATTTAAAAAAAAAAAATACTAAAATGATTTATTAATATGAACTTCAGTGACAACAAGGACACATTTATGAAATTGAAAATTAGTCATTGTTTGTTTACGTTTTAGAATATGACTGAATAAATGATGGTTCATGTACATTATGTACTTTGCATGTTAAATAATTGTTTTGATTTTAATTACATTCCTCAACTCTAAAGAAGGTATACTTTGTTTACCCTAAATGTGTTTTAAAAACTAGGTTAAGATCTCAAAATAATCTTTACTTGTCTTGAAAATTACTATTAATTGCTAAAAATTTGTTTTGAAAGCTAAATGCAGAGATATTAAAAATTCATAAAATATCGATGAAATATTTGAGAATTTCGCCACTACTAAAGTGTTAATAACTAAATTATCATCGATGCAATTGACGTATTTCTGCAATAAATATTTCACTTAGCGAAGAATTAAAAAATATTGTCGTCGTTTATTTATTGAAAAAATTTCTGCTTTCAAGTGATGATTGCTGCGACAAAGTCACAAATTTTGCAAAACATCCTCGTCCAGAAACTTTGAAGTTTATTTTCAAAACAAACATTGCGTTCTAAAAAACAAATAAAGATTTCCTTGACTTTGTCGCCAGTTTGTGGTCAATTGAAGAGTACGTGATGAAAGAGGAAGACCTTGCGATTTGCAATTTCAATTTGCGCAATTTGTATATAAAATCTGGGATATAAACTATTTACAGGAAATAAACTTTATTTTACATAACTGCATAACTTCGAAACTTTACAATTTTTAATTAAATTCTTACACAAATATTGTACAACAAGAATTTCCTTGAGTTGGCCTTAAACAAAAATTTAAAGTTTTTGTATACTATATGAATTATATAATAACAACTGCACTTTTATTTTTACTTAATCAAAATACGGAAGCAATTTACTGCTTGTTTGGCGCGAATTACATTTACATATTTGCATATTACTACTTTAAAATGATAAGTACTTTTTGTGGGTTGTATTTGGGGGCGGAAAATATGCGTGTGTGCGTATCTTTTGCTTTTGTTTATCTAAAACTTCAAGACAATATCGAAATGGATTATTTTTGATGAATTTCTGGAAAAAAACTGGTCATTGAGATCAAGTTTGTTTCGTAAAAATATTTATGTAATCTGGTCATTTTTACCCACACACATAATGATGAGGTAATAAAATAATAATAACAAATGAACTAATTGTGCAACGAATTGTTAAGAAAAACTTTTGTTGTCATGAATTATTGTCAGTGATTTGTTTTCTTATTTTTATCTGATACAATATGTGGAAATATTTATTTTACTTCCATTTGATTCTTGAGTTCTCTTTTTTTTTCATTTGGATAAAGAAATAAGTTCTTTAAGCGCATTTTTTAAAGTATGAAAAGATCTGTTTTTCAAATCATTTCTCATAAAAACATTTATTTTAAATATCCTATAAGTAAATCATAGATGCAAAGCAAAAAAAACACAATGAGAGAAATACCGTAATGTACTTTCAAGATTATGAGCTTTTAATGTTATATTGCTTATAACAAAAATTGAATATTCTAAGGAAGTACAGAAACAGAGATGAAGTTGTGTACTGTATAGTTTATGGTTTCCTCTCTGTTATTTCATTTGAGGAAAAAGTTGAGCATAAAGCTGTAATATTGTGCAGTTTTACGACTGCACGCGCTTCCATTATTTTATGTACATCTATTGTATATACATTGTATATATATAGTAAACTGGTACACAAAATTCACTGCTCTATGGAAAGACTTAGCTACAAATATTTTATGGTTTTTTTATGGAAGTGTTGTTAATATCTGAATAAGTTTGGAAGTTTCCTGTTCCACAGACTGTTTCTCAGCGGTCAACCTTTTCAAAAAGCAAAAATATTGCGAAGTGTCAAAACATGCGCCTTTTGTTAAACTCAATATATCAAAACAAAAAAAAAAAACAAAAAAATTGCTAACAATAAGTAAGTTAATATATTTTAGAATTTGGCCATTTAGTAAACTATATCAACAAAAACGGATTGATTAACGGCCGGACATTTTTCCACTTCCATTTCGTGTTTGGAGTTTTATTTGTTACAATCTTTGGTTCAGTTGACGACAGCAGTCGATCTATAAGAGACAACATTATTTCCTTTTATGACCGTTCATAATTACAATAACAGCCTTCACGAATATAGTATAATGGCGCAGTATTTACTTAGGTAATCAAATCTTTGTTCCAACTTCCAAGATATTAGTACTTTTGCCCTCGTTTTATAATTTTGTTGAATTGGTTTGTAAGTGGTTTGCAATCAGCAGCATGTGTACTGTGTAGATACAGGATACTTGAAAAAAATTGTTGTGTATTATAAATTTCAATCATCCGAATTACGGAGATACAATACGCCACAATTCGAAGGGCTTAACGGATATTGAAGTTAAAGCGAAATAGTATAACTTCCTCCAGTTTCGGTTGAGGAAAATTTTTGGTACTCTGTAATGTGGTAATTTCACGTGCACGTTGCGATTCGGTTTAGCTAGACTCGCAACTGTAAACCACAACATTTTCAAGGCTGCTTATCAACAATTCAAAACCGTGCCGTGATTTTCTGAAAGGATTTCGATAAATTATATCATCATAATAGAACATTTGAGACTGGTTAGAGAAATTGTTGTGGCAGAGGATAGAGCGCATGTCGGAAGAATTTTCTGCACGTGGGTGAAATTTGCCAACCATTATTATGTCTATATGTCTCAAGGCCCACGTGATTAGGCTTAACATTATTTAATAATCTTCAGGTGACCGACGAATGCCATTTCTGACATTCCAGTGGGCTTTAAATATAAAATTCTCCAACTGTTTTGATCTCATACTCGTTAACATATTATAGACCTTTTTTTTAATAATATAATATAATAATTTGGGTTCGGGAATACTGTGAATGACTGTTCAAGGGAAAAACGGAGTAATTTTAATCTGTCCCCGGGTTAAATCTCTCTGGTTCTTACACGTGTATATCTGTGGGAATCTGTAAAATTCGATGCTCTTATTTATTTGCCGGAGTCATCCCCCATTGCTTGTTTTGGTCGTAGTCCCAAGATTCTCGTGTTCGATAGAGTTACCCCCGGCTGAGTGGCTATTGAAATGAATGGATGCTGAACCATCGTTCCTTCTCGTTTTGCATAGAACTGTCATTAAACACACTTGCGAGTTTAAATTACACAAACTCAAAATAAGCCTAAAAAAGCTCCATGAGGTCCGAATTGTCCTGATATTTGAGACATATTTGACTAATTTAAGACTGCGAGATTTGCTAATTTGTCTATAAATAGTTTGTGGATGAAATTATAAAAGTTTGTGGACGAAAGCGCACCATTTTGCGATAGAATGCTGACATTTGCTGATTCTATTGGGTTTTATAATTGTAATCATTTTGTAAATATTCACAATTCCAATTAGAAATCTGCTATAAAACACCAAATATTAAAAAGTATTATGGCGAGACATAGTCGCAATGGTTTAAAGGTAGGATACCGAAATAACGTTACCAAATGCATATACATACAATATACATACATTTATTTATTAAACATTATTTATTATTCATTCATTTTGTTATCTGACTTCCCAAGTCCCTTCTTGCCATTTCTGGACTCTAGGGAACGTACGCATATGATTACCATAATTGCACAACCAAATTTCGGCAAGCAATTCGAGATGATAGCATTGGGATTGGGTTAGATCTTAAAATTTCGGTCACCAACACCAATAATTCTGTTTTTTCCAGGGTACTTAAATAAGCAGCACTAAGATAACAAACGACAGCAACAAAGTGACAAATAAATTAGATTTATATATGATGAACTCCACGATTGGTCAGTCAGTATCCCTTTCCTACTCCGTCGGGAAACTATTTCACGTAAACGTGTGAAATTTAAAATACTGATTTTTTTGGTAACCTTAACCCCCTGAAAAAATTGAGTCTTGCAAAGTAATTAGTTGCGGAAATACTAATGATAGTGTATAACAACAGAAGGTAAAATTATGTGCCGTAATGTAACGCCCAGCGCATCAACAACGTAATCTGCGATACATACTCGTACGTCAACTGGTAGGACATGGTTTCCTTTAAACAACGATGCCAAAATTATACGCGTCAGGGGTACAGTTGCAAAGATGATATTTGTGTGCAATGGTACTTTTGGTTTTTGCAAGTAACCCTTGTAGACACAAACAATGTGTATTCACAGTTTTACAACCACATAAATGTTACCTATGTACCTATGCAAACCAATTAAAGCCGTCGTAATTAATCTTATACTTTACAATATCTTTTATCAAAAATCGTAAGCGAATTTTCTAGTTACATTACAATAGAATGTTAATCTAATTGATTTACTTTCAATTCAGGGGCGTTTCCAGCCAACTGGCTTAGGGGGGGTAATTTTAAAAAAGAAAAAACTTAATTTTTTTTTTATTCCATAAATACAAAACAATCAACATCAAAAAATATAATTTCTATACAAAAGGAATATTATATAATAATAAAATAAAATTCTATTCATTTTAAATAAAAACAATTAAATAATATCACATCCGAAATAAATACAATATATAAGACATATAGGCCAAGAATATTAGACTTTTGCTTTCGAATAACTGGTGGGGTTCTGGAAACTGCTTTAATCTTTGAAATAGGTCTCAGATATGTACGTCCTGAGTTTGGCCCAATTTCCGAAAGGAGCTTCAGCTGGTATGGACCAAAATCTTTCAAATTTTCGGCCTTTTTTCACTTTTCGCTTATATCTTCTAAAATACCAATCTTTAGAAAAATTGCTTCAAATGAAAGTTGTAGACCATCAAATTCTACGTGTAATGACACTAAACACGAGTATTTTGCACCACCTGCTACCAAAGTACTGTAGGCCAAAGTGGGACCAATTGTCCTTTTTGACGAAAAATTTCTACCGAGTTGTATACGTATATCGCATTAAGAATTGTATGTGTTCCAAATTTCAGGATCCTAGATCAATTGGTACTGCTCCATCACTTTCATGATCTCCGTAGTCCGACAGTGAAAGACAGCCGTATCTTGGAAACTAGACCACTTAGACGTATAAAATTTAAAATAGTGTTTCCTTTTGATCATCTCAACTACTCTGAAAAATTTTAGCACTGTACCTTGACTATCCTCGGAGATAGAAAAAATTTATTGTTTAACATTACATTAAGTTTCGTAAAGTTTTGGGTAAGTTTTGCGGATTTCAGCTTACATCTCATAAGATATCAAACTTTAGAAAAACTCTTCTGAATGAAAGTTGTAGAGCGTTGAATTTTCCGTAAAATGACGCTAAGCAAGAATTTTTTGAATCACCCGCTACCAAAGTACAGTAGGCCACATTTTGAGTACACTTTCCATATTTATGGAAAACTTTAGTTTCGGTGTCAGTTTTCCTCAAATATCTTCGACAATTACTCGTTTATCAAGACAGTATCCGATATAAAAGTTGTAGAGAATTAAATTCTCCGACAAATGAGGCAAAGAATGACTTTTTTGGACCACTAACCACCAAACTACAGCATGTCAATACTGACTGATATTAGTTGAAGAGAAGAAATGGAGCAATACCAATCGATCTAGGATCCTGAAATTTGGAACATAGACAATTCTTAATGCGGTAATTACGAATAAAATCATAAATCATAAATTGTTTGAAATATTGGTAATTTTTAAGAATAAAAATAAATAAGCGAACGAAAAATTCTTAGGGGGGGTAATTACCCAATTACCCCCCCCCCCCCCCCCCCCTGAAACCGCCACTGTTCAATGTGGAATTCCATTTCCAGAAACTTCTACTGTTATCAAATATTTTTTGACGTGATTCAATTAGAAGCACAAAATCCCTTCATGGTACATTACTCTGAATTCGCAATAATTAGTTCACGTCCCACGTCAATTTTTCTCTATGGTATAACATTGCAATGCCGGATGAGCAGAAAGTACCAATTAGAGGTACGCATTTTTACTTATTTTGGCGAGGAAATTTTTGCATGATTCGATTGATGAAAGGGATTCAGATTTGCATAAAAACACAGTGCACAATTGCATATGCATGGGGTTCGTTAAATTTCAAAAGGCAGTGGAAAAAAACATAATTTTGCATTTATCCTTCCATTCTCAATTTTGTTGAATTCATCATAAATAAAACTCAATATTTAAAACAATTTTATTTTGTATTTCATTTCATTTACAAACTTATGGAACAGCTTTGTACAATGGAAATTATTTATCTTAAATGAATGCATGAAATTCGAATTTTTAGTAACATTACTGGTATTTTTATTGTGATAAATAGTACTACACATATCTATTATATAGTATCATGAAATTCATTATCAAATTCGCGTACACTAACGAAATTGTTATCAAAAAAATTTGTTTATTATCTATCGATAAAAAACAATTTTTCACTAAATTATAAGATATTTCACAAATTAAAAACTAAACTTACAACTATGAATCAGATCCGAAACCATCACTGCAATTCTTTTCTCCTTAATATGCTTACCTTAAATCACAGCCATACTCAATTATTTTTCCTCAACATTTCTTCCTAATACAAAATCCATCAAATTTTATAATTAATGATTATCTAGGAATATCGAAGAAGTTTATTAGAGCAATTTGGTGAGACTGCAGCATAAGTGATTCAATTGGATCACGAGCACATTCTAATCAATTTTCACACAATTTCAAATTTTCAAATGATAATATGCAATAATACAATCAAATTAACTTAAACATTTTTATAGTAATTAAGACAATTGTTTTTGAATTCTTTGGTATCTTATTTTTTGTTAATTAATTTGAGAATAAAATTTTCTCACTTGTCGCTATAAACGATTTTGCACTAGCTCAACAGATGTAGATAATTTTTGTTGTATGTTCTAACATTGATATTGTTGTTAATCTATTTGATTATGTAGACATTTAACAAGTAGAGTTTCACATGGGCTATTATTTGGATTGTGTCCAGCATCCAGTGCTTTTGATGGTAGGAGCGAAAACTATGACACAATCCGAAAAGTTGCAAAAACTTTTCTCAATTGACAAAACTTCTTAATCTATTCAAAATATCTTATTTGCTTGAAGTTGTTATCAAAACCAAATTTTTGTCACAAATGTAATTGTACTACAGAAAACGTGGATATCCCATTTAGACTAATGTCGATAAAGAAGCATTTTCTTGCAAATTGCGAGAGAGTTAGCAACACAATTTCCCGTTTAGATAAACGCCATCCAGTATTCCAGTTGCGAAATGAAAAATTATCTCATTGATTCATATGTGGTGATGAATATTAATCCATCCGAGTCACTTTTCATAAATCCCACCAGTTTCATCCTCATCCTCAAAGACAGTCAGGGTTCCAGTAAACTAGGGGCCCCCGTAAATTTATATTAAATCAGTCAGTTTTAATTGGTTTTGCTCTCGCAATAATCAGTTGCGTTTTCTTCGGTAGGCGCTAATGGTCACAGGGAGGCTGTGGCCGTGAAAGCCTGCCTCCTCTTCAGGACACGAGACTTGTGGAGCTCACCCTTGTGGCACGGGACTACTGTGCCCTGGTTAATTGGAATCTGCTTTGTTCCATTGTTTCCTATTAATGTTCCTATCATTTTGCTGACGGAGAATTTTCTTTGCTTTACTGGCCTCGCTCGACAGTCTAGGATGAGCCGTTCGAAGGTTTTGTATAAGTTGGGGGTGTTCTCTGCCACAGAGACTTCACAGAATCCAATTCCATGTGATGCCGCCAGAGCTGCACCTTCTTTTTCAGGCACCTGAAATCGAAAAAAAAGGATATCGCGTAAGTAATGCACTTTTATGGGATTCATTTAATTTATGGTACATATTATGTAGTATGTATTATAGGTACTTGGGTTCAGAATCGATTCAAACAATTTCAAATGACGAAGGAATCTACTTTAAAAAAAATTAACATAACTTTTTACATACAAAAAGGAAAGTGCATACAAAGATTTTTCCAATACATTTTGGGAAATGTAACTCCAAGATATCGTTTCCTGGAAGTTAAATAAAAGTTGCTTGCGACACAACAAAGTAATTAAAGTCACAGAAATTGGTGAAATAAATTGAAAGTTTCGCAATCCAAGTCAAAGTGTCATTGATCTAGTTTCATGAGTAAAAATTTCAAATTTTCGAAATTCACCAATTTACAAAGGACAATTAGTTTATAAATTAAAAGATGATTAAAGATGTTTCACAAATATTTCTACAAAAATTTTCCTAAAGTGTGGCAAGTACCTCCCCAGAATTTTACAGTGCATTGATTGAGTCTGGAGAACAAAACCTTTAACATTAAAGAATCGCCCTTTCAGCCGCAAATCCCAAAGTGGTTCAGTTTAATTTAACAGTAAGTAATAACGATCGGACAATTTAGGAAAATGTGCACGACACACGCAATGTCGCTCCGAAGCACGTGTTTCGAAATGTACACATTTATGTGGCCGTATCAATAAGTGCGATTGGCTCAAAAAGCGTACGTGAACAGTCGCCATCTCACATCTGTAAGTAGGTTTGAGGACAACTGAAAGGGGATAACAGTTTTTTTTGTATTCTGGGAGAATGGAGAACCAACCCGCATTTGTTTATAAAGGAAATGACGAATGAGAGCACGTAGAATTTGATAATGTTGTCGTTGAAGAATTCCGAAGTTATTGCTGTGAAGATGAGGAGGACACACGTGCTGTATCTTGAGAATGGAATTATGTGTACGATAAGAAACAAAAAAGAATTCTTCCATTTGATGATATAAAAACTCAGAATCACAGCAAATGTACATAATCTCACACTTCGGATGGGTTTTGAAACAAAAGTACATACCACAAAAGTCTTCAAATATTATGCTGAAATGTTCTGAACATCCTCGATTAAATTTCACATCTCAATCGAATACACAGACAGAGTGTGGTGAAGAATGTTTAATGCCGATTTGAGGGTGGCTGGTTGCACCCCACTTCTAAATAATATACTTAGTATTTTGGAGGTAAACTTCGGTAGCCCTTTTCCTTAGTGATTAAGCTCCTTTGGAAGATTGTATTGTCGGGTGGAGTGATTTCTGCATAAAGTGAATTGCCTTTGAATAACTAACGAGAATTATTGTCGGTAAATGTGTTCACGTGTCGAAGACCTTAATTTATGCCAAGCTGATTTAACGTGCGATTTTCGTCCGCGTGTAAATTGACATAACAATTTATTTTCTGACAGTACCCAATTATTGAGAAACGTTAAACATAAAACAACGTAAAACGACTAATAAACGAATATACATATCTATATATATGTCTGTATAAAACACAGCAACTAATTTGCATTTAGAGTTTCATTTCACTAAAAATTTCTTCTTTTTTCACAATTTTTTAATTAATTTTTTTTTTTTTTAAATAAAGAAGCATTTGTTTGGTAATTCTACATTATTAAAGAACATTCATTTATTATCTATTTTTTAATGTCATGAAGCGTGATTTACATTAAAATAAAATAAAATGTGGCATTTTATTCCCTATATTGACGCGATTCAATATTTCAAGTGTTTATAGGAATTAAGTTAGGAATGAGAGCTTTCAAGTTTAGTATATGTATTGGTGCATTTTGAAGGGTTCTGCGGCTATTTTAAATTAATGGACATATGGACACTCACCTCACGCAGATGGTCCAAGTCAGCTTTGTTCGCCACCAAATAAGCAGATGGAGCATTCTGCATGGCTTTGAGTTCTGTTAATGATTTTGTGGCATAAGTGAAACTGTTGCGATCGGTGATGCTGTAGACAATCATGCAGGCATCTGCCCATTGAATCTATTAAAAGAAACATAGTTAATTACATTTCAGATTGCGGTAAAAATAAATTCAATGCATACCTGTTCCATGGGGAAGTCACTCTCGTTCTCCGCTGATATATCCACGATTTCAACCTCCAATAGGCCGCTTTCCAGTGATATGGTCTGTCTGTAAAGTAGGTCAGTGTTTGAACGGTATTCGCCAATGAATCGCCGCGTTAAATAACGCACTGTCAGAGCTGAAAGGAAACGAATTCCAAAATCAAGTTAATAACAATTTCAAAATTCTGTTAATGCAACGAGATTAAATGATAATCCTGAAAACAGGATTCAATCGTTTATGGGGAAATTTGATGAACCTCATTTAATTACATCTGAGCATTAAATCCAGCAGTAAACATCAGAATTCGGAGGAATATCATTCTTCCAAGAAATCTTCTGCTACCCTTCAAGTAATTAAAGAGCTCAGTGTGATTTATCTTATGGAAATCATTTTAGGTGTAATTTATTTATGAATTTTTTTAATGGATTAAGTTCATCGGCCGCCCCAAATCTCCCCACCCCATGCAAAAGAGTCACTGAAATACGTCCTGCTTGTCTAGAAGTTGAGTAGATAGGATTTCGGAATTTTCTTTATACGGGTTCGTTGTCCTCGGATATTTGCTGCGCGTGAGGAAATTTGAGATTCATAGGAAATACTTTTAGGTGACATTTTACTTAATAGAAAACCACTCTTCACGATTGAAATATTTTCACAATATTCCGACTAAAATAAAATCAGCAGGACACAGAATCGCGCATATCGAAAATATCCCAGATTGCATATCCCTTTTGGTACGTTCTGTCATCGTGGGAATTCCAATGTATCTGAAGATTCTATTTTGTAATCAAATTACAGTAGATTCGATTTCAACCTTTTTGCTGAGCCAGCCAAAGATTTACAAGAATCCTCTTGAACATAAAATTTGAAGATAATTAATTTTTCGTTTCATCCCCAATAAAGTCAATGACACTTCTGGAAAACCTTTGCTGTTACATAACTTTGGACAGGCCCGTGTTCTCTATCATCACAAACACTTCGGTTGACATCCTCCATCACCCACTGTTAAAGATACCTGTTTCAAGTGTATTTATTTTTCAATTTGTTTTTTTATAATATATTGAAACAGGCAATAGAGTGAAATGTGTGGAGATAAAAAAAGTGCTAAGATGTTTGAAATGGGTAATTGTGTTATGTGATATAGATTGGTATCATTGCCCATTGGTACTTTCCGTTGCCTAGGTTTCAGCCGTCCACGTTCCCGAGGAATTTTTTTCAGTTGAAATGGATTTTTCCCATTTTCTGGCATTACAAATGAATTTCAGGATTTGGATTGACAGTCGTAAACAGTTTTTGTCATTTGATGTGAATTGGGTTGAGAGAGTGGGATAAGTATCGCTCTTACATTCGACAAATTTCATTCATTAAATTGAAAACATTGTATAATATTTCATGATTTTTGGAGTTTATCGCTGGCTTCACTTTGAGACCTTCTTAATGGAAGACATTGTTGGAAATTGTTGAACAAAGGATTTATTGATAGAAGTTAATAACTTATTGCTATGGAAAGATTCTTGAATTATGAAAATTTCAGCAGATGGATACAGCAGTAAATCTGCAATAAAATTACTTTGTAAGTTGATTCTTGAGAAAAATTTTTTTGTAAAGCCTAATTAACTGTTGAATAGAAACAAAATCTTTTATGTACTCGAACTGAACAGAAAAACATCAATATTGAATGCCAGATAAGACTGTGGAAAAATTCCAACAATTTTGTAAAATACTCCGGGATTTGTGCATTTGTGAATTCGAATTTTATCTCTATAAAAATTAATTCAAATGAAATATGTACAAATTTCGAAGCTGATCGTGATTATAAGATTCTATTTAATTTCGTGGTTTTCTGCGCAAGCCACAAAACTTCTGAATACAAAATATAATGTTCGAAAAATGTTTTATTTCGCAAAACACAAGTATTCCCATAATTCAGCTGAAAACACAATGTCACGTCAACTATAAGTTCCTTATATTATATATAAAACCATCATCAAAATACTTAGCATATTTTGTCGCTCCGTTATGATTCATTTCATCTACTATTATTGTTATGCTGTTTTTTTTAGAAAGAATCTTAAGGTTAAATTTTCTTTTCATCTTTCCAAGCATTTTTGTAAATATGAGAATATTTAGAACCAGGAAAATTCATACGAATAAATTATCAGACATTGGTGAATTTCAAAACAAATATAGGAAACCGGATGAACTTGTTCAAGCATCCAAAGAGATAGAGAGAGAGAGGGAAATAAACATTTCAGTAATAATTTATTGCCATTAATTTAAACAGTTCTTCTAAGGATTGCGGATTTTGAATATGGGATCTTTGACACATCGCTAATTGATCAGCGCGCATATGGAAAATGCCAACCCCCAAAAGTATAGCCACAATCACTGTATTTGCGACATACACCTACAGGGCAGAAGAAATAAAATTCCTCAGCGGTTATTTTTGTAATCTGCAAATACTTTTGCTCTCAAAATACATTGATCACGATTTTTTTGTTTTAAAGTGATATCCGTTCAGAACGCGTTGAGTATGTAAAGTACGCTGGAAAGTGTCGTGGTGCGTCTCGATTTAATAAAATGCGAGCACTGTCAAGGATTCTCTGTGTGATTAATTGAAACATGGCATAATGGAATGCCATTGAAGCGAATCCATTGGTTGCACATATATTTCAGTTGAGATGAAAGTCACAAACAAATTGTTTTTTTTTTTGTTCAGTTGTTTTATGTCCAACGCCCGCCTATCGCGCGCCACCCCAAGGCCACTGTCATCCCGTAGTGGGAAACATAAACAGTAAACAATATATTTGCGTCATCTTTTATTGATCAATATCTCATAGTTGTACGAAAATCGCGAAAACACTTGGCCCAGGAAGTGCTTTTTCGAATGAGCTAAAGTGCATCGTTAACTGCATTCAACTCCGCAAATGCACAATTTTCGCTAAACCCTCATGGCTCTTCGATCACATCAACACCTCATTCCATCTCTCATAAATAAGGTTAACTCGCCGATGGAATTATTTGAGACACGTTATTGAGTTTGAAACAAAATTTGTTGTTTCAATGAATTTTTTAACGCATCTATAATCTATATGCAGCATGATTGCAGCGTAGATTATGCGCCAAGATACTTCCTGTGTACCGTTCGTGTGAATTCAAATTTTTGTGGGTTTCTATCGTCAGGAAGACTGCAAAGTTTTATTTACAGAAGAAATTGCATTAACAATTGGATCAATATAACTGCACAAGGTACTTCCGATATATTGCAGAGCTCACGAACTTGGGTTAAACGCAGTTTACAACAAACCATCTGCATTGCTTCATATTGAATTTTGTTTATATAAAAATTATTATAAACTTTGATGTAGTGTTATGCAAATATCCTATCATATAAGCTAATATTAATTTTCCCTAATTGCAACTTGTAATATGGAAATTTTTGGTATAGCCACGCGAGAAAATATATTGAATTTGGTTCAGTGGCCTGTTTCAGTTTTTATTTCCAAGCAAAAACAACAAATAATACTGTGCGGGTGGTGCGCCAATTAATAAATTTTTGATTGAAATTATAAACAGCACACGAAAATTAATAATGATATTGTACAACAGGGTCTTGAAATTGAAACTCTCGGCCACATACTGTGAAGTTAATGATTTTAGTGTGGTTTTAAACACTATTCAGGGTGAATGTTACATATAAATATTTATATATGTGCAATGAATCAAAAATCTAGTTGAATTAGTATATAAATATTTATCATGTTTCTTACATCTTTCGCATGGAAATATAGAAAATACTTTAAAATTCCCGAGGGTGTATTCAGCTGGGGGCATCGGCTAAATTCTATTATGCAATGAACCAAAAGAATTCGTCATAATGAAAAGAAAACAGCTTACAATTCATATTCTGGTATTTGTTTAAATTGGCAAATGCTTTCATAATACCAATTAAATTATAATTGCGGGGGTAAATTTGCATGCGGGTTTTGAAACATCACCCAAAGTATGAAAATCGCATTAAATAACGAAATCAGTATGAAAATACATTTTTTTCAGTACAACCAATGAACTAAAAATACAGCAGTCATATTAAAAATTGAAATGTTTTGTGTCACTAATTGGCTGTCTTATATTCTCAAAGGAAGCTTCTTAGAAGATGCTTTATATTCCCGAAGCCCACGACAAAATCATATCTTCGTCCTAAAAATGCAAAGCCCTGTTCACATAGTAATGAAACAAGGTTCACTGGTAATGAATCTAACAAAACACAGCTGAAATAATATGAAATGGTGCCCACGATGTTTTTTGACATGGAAGGTCACACCATTCGGTTTCAATTTGCACCTCAGGAATATTTTCAAAATGACGTGCACGTTCCTAGTATACTTGGGCGAATTTCATGAATGAAGCAGTTGGAAATATGCGACTGCGTAATGCGATTGATGCGCTCTTGAAATTGAAAATATTATTAGCCAAAACTACAGAAAGTGCTGTTATTGAGAATATTTTGGGGAAGAATGGGGTCAAAAATCTTCCAAAATCAATGAATGAGAAAATTTTTGCTGCGGAAAAGCTGGATGCTATTTTTCAGAATTGTTGGAAAAACGCACATTAAATCGCTGGCAGCGCCGTCCTTATATGAACACGGTCGGCGATGTTCGCAGTCACAGAAATTAATGGAGGGATGTAGATTGTAGAATGTAGATGGCAAAATTTGTTTATAATATTCCTGGTGCTTGTTTTAGTGACTAAAAATACCCGATTTGCACTAGTTGGTTGGATTTCGATAATAAGTGATTTCCACCGATTATAAAATACAATATTACACTCACTTCAAAGTGATTTGTCCTGGCTTCTAAACATTGCCATTTGGAAACAAATTTTTTATTCCGACTGTTGAAGTTAAAAGAAACACCTCGACGTGGACTGCGCTGCCATTCTCGAGGCGATTGCTGCGAGTTGTTAAAATCTTTGACCCAAATATTTACATTGGAAATGCGCAAAAATTTCAACTGGCAGAAAATTGCACATGGAATGGCTGAAACGATTAGCACCCTCGACGATACGCACCAAGGTTTCGAAAAATATTAACTTCTCACAGGTGAGTCACTAGACTTTTCCGGCCGGGAAAATTCACAATATTATTTTTCTTTCCTTTTCCCCATTGTGTTTGTTTGTTTACAGAAAATGAATTTTATTAGTAGATGTAGAAATTGTGTTGTTTATTTTCACTTACATTCTTGTTTTGCTACAAATAAAAATTATGCTCACCTGATTTTCCAACATTTACATTTCCTAAAACGGCGATCCGAACGCGTGGGGCCGCGTTTTTATCTTCCGTCTTCATTGCAACTGAAAAATAGTTAAAAACGAGCTAAATTACAACAAAGTTCAAATTATGTGTGATAATCGAATAATTTTGAACAATTTTTTCACTGTGGAAATTTGAGTCCATGGACCCACTTTTAAGATCTAAACATTATTGTGGGCGTTCTAAAATCGTTAACTTTATAAAATGCGGGAACGTGAAGTCAATTCAATTCAACTATCAGGAAGTTAAATAGGTACCGCTGGTTTTATGCGTTTTGATGCTTTGAAAATTTCTTGGAATTGCAAGTTTTATTGCAGCTCTTGTACTTGTTGCGCTTTTCACTTTTGCATTAAACAATTTGTACAAAGTTAAACATTTTACTTCACAATCCATTTGTGATGAAAGTAAGAGTGTCTGATTGTTAAATACGCTATGATGATAGGTCCTACAACTTACGTCTTACATAGACAGAAATATTGGTCTGGATTGATGTAATAGTGGAAAAAAGATTTATTGAAATTCTGTGAAGAAATAATAACAATTACGAATAGAGAAGAGTTTCAAAAGAACCTCGATATAGCAATTAGCAAGGCTTTCAATGGAATGGTCGAAGCATTCTTGTTATTGAGGTACTCCTCTAGTCGAGGGTATAATGTAATGTGCAATAGTAGTGTAATGGATAGCTGAAGGGGATTAGCAAAATGCACGTGTTATCAAGAAAGTCGTGCAAAACAAGAAAGTCGTAAATATACGAATCACAAAAAATTAGAATATCTCATCGTAAAAATAAAATTTTGCCAATTCGATTTGGCAAACCACTTTGTTTAAAACAAAATTATTTTGAAAATATTGCTGAGTGGACCAATAACGCTTGCAACGTCTCATTTAGGACCAAAAATTCATGACGGGTTTGCCAATGAAGCAAGTACTTTCGGGTGGAATTTGAATAGACATTATACAAGTAAATAAAAATTAATTGAATTGTTTAGATAAAAATTTAAAAATTATTGGCGTTTGAAGTCATAAAACTAAAATAAATTTCATGAAGTGATTCATTCGCAGCCATAAAATTTTTAACCATAAAATCCATTTGTAATGATTTATCAACAATTACTTGCTTTTCTGGGTTTGAAGACTAAGAAGTGCAAATTCTTACATCGTCAATATTAATTCCCTGCGGACATGTTAAAGTAAAACGTCAATTTTAAAGCCATTCGTTAAATATCCCCAAAGTCCAATATGTTAAGCAAATTTTCCGCAGCATGCATAACTGAGTTTCACACGTGCCAATCAGTATCTTTCAAAAAAATAAAACGAGGATCGTCCAGTGGAGGGTTGTGGCGGCTCAAAAACGTGTGTACTAAATACAAAGAAAAAATACATTGAATGGTATCCGAGATTGGACGATTTTTTGAACTTTCTGTAGAGAGGGGACCACTGCTGGACCGCGGTGATGGATGCATTACAAAAGACCCGAAAGCACACGAAAGTTCGCCGTTTCTCGGTTTCAGGTCTGCGGGCCAAAGTATGATACTTACAATCGCCGTCGCCACACTTCCTAAACACTATAAATTTCCCAAGAAGCCTTGGAGTGCCGCCAAAAATACTTTAGCTCAGAGAAAAAAATAATTGTCTTTGAGGGATTTCCTTCGCATTCAGATCGTGAGGCTTGATTGCTTGAACGAGTGTTACTCATGCCCAAGATGGTCTATTTACGAATTAATCAACTCCGGCGATCTATAGCGGTGCGGATGCACCGGGAAAGGAAATTGGTGGGACAAAGTGCAGCTGGTGCAGCAGGGTCCTCCTCCGCATCTCTCAATCCGGAGTCCTGAAGATGATGATGGTGATGATGAATCCGTTAATGATGATGCCCGGGACTCGAGAATTGGGGAGAATTTTTATAATTCTGGCGCCAAGATCGTGTCACTGTAAATTTGTTGTCGGTGAATGGATTTTTCGTTGTGTTTACGCAACAGTCGCTGACTAAGAAAATTTGAATTTCCACCAATACAGAGAGGACAACTGTTGTGGTTGTTCGGTTGGCATTCTTGGCATTTTTAATCTGAGATCACTTACTTCATCCCGACGGGTGATCTGTTTTATTTTGATGCCAAAAGGAATTTATTACAGGGTCACTGAGTACATGGAACTGCTCCAGAGTTTATTGATCTTTTCTGTAAATTGGATTGCGGAAGGAGACATTCTTCAATAGTTATAATGCTTCCTTTTCATCAAATGACAAATGTAATTAGCTAATTTTGTTGTTAGTGCGATAACTTAATTTAACTTAACCCTTCCACTTCATCAAATGGGAATAGGATCACAGATTTTCAGTCCTTTGCTAATGGGATTGAAATGACTGTGAAAGTATTTCCGCATGATTTTGCATTAAACGATGATGTAATTCCACTTGATGAGTTGCTTAACCTACATATCCTGCTTCGAGAAGTTGTTAAACGGGACATGACATAGATACTAAAGGACTCCCAACAAGGACGTATCCCACATTCCACAAATAACGGTAATTGATTGACTTTTAATGGGAATCAAATTAACAGCAAGGGAAATATTTCGCGGAAATACAATAGGTAGTTGGCGACGCGTCGGATGGCTAAAAGAAGACTGCTGCAAAATTTCAACTTCGTTCTGAAGAATTTCTCGGGATAATTTCATCTGAACTTCTTTTTATTTTTATTTGTTTGACATGTTTGAGGGCCGACAACCCTTTAATCTTCCGTTTAGAATCATGTTATTTGCATTCAGAACGAGCCCCCAATATTCTTAAAGAATGTAATTAAATTAGGGCCAGACACCAAGTGTGACAACAATAATTTGGCTAACAAAATTCATTTATTTTGGTTTTGTGCATTGCCAGATAGAAGGAGATCCCCGAAAATCATTCATTGCTGGCGTGCGCTGTAAGCGCGCGGGGAACACCACAGAAATAATGCACAAAGTAAGCTTGGCCAATTTGGGGTTTTGCCAAGCTATGAGCGAATTGGAAACGAATCATACGCGGTTATCCAATCTGCAAAAAATTTGCTTCACACAATTCTACAGTTTTACAAATAACTTATACTTCTCGCGGTGAAGTACTTGCAAATGTTTTTACATGTTTCGCAATCAACCATGGTAAAAATATTTTATTTTATTTGTGTCAGTACAAAATTCCGCAAATTTCTCTTGGAATTTTTAAAAAAAAACTAAGGGAATGTGTCTTTGTTGCCACCTCCTTCATTTTCTTTTCATTTTTTTTTTCTGGTTTGTAGGTATTGTAAATATTGTCAGGATTTTTTCAATAGGTTTTCAAAACAGGAAGTCTCTGCATATCCTGACACGATTTTGAGAAAAAAAATGACGGAAATGAATTTAATCTGGTGCCACGCGCTTCTTCAATATCTATCACAGTGGAAAATTTATGTGACAGGCTATCAATGATGGTGTTGTCTCTTTTCTCTACATCGCAATAGACCCAACAAAGCGTAGGGTTTTTATATGACAAGGATTGATTCATAATTGTATATTATTTTATTTTATTGCGGCAATCACAAATCCAAATTTTTTTTTGATTGCTTAATACTTTCAATTTTGTCTGATATTTTAAGACTGCAAACATCCCGCAAAGAACTATCACAACAACTAACAAGCGCATTTTTCGAAATATGTCATTTAAAATTTTTCCTGCTGTATTTTAAGCTTTGTAGAAATAATTACACCACTCTCTGCATTTTATAATAATGAAAACTTCTTTTTTAGTTTAATTACTATTCTGAATATCTTTTTATAAATTTACACCTATTAATATTGTTTTATTATGTTGTTTTTAATTAAATTTTGCTTGTAATAGTATCAAAGAAATATGTAAGACCTACCGAATGTCTATTTATGTTTCCTTCAACTAAACCTTTAATGTAATTATTGCGCTGCCTGTTAAACAAACATACTTTAATTGTAACCTTCTGGAATATTGAGTCCCTGTTCATGAAACATATTTCTTGTTTATATCCTACATACTGAAAATACTTTCTCTAACCTTGACACAAACTCGATGGGAATCCCCAATGTATTTTACTTCTATAAACATTAAGGCGAAAAATTGGGGCAAGATGTATCTTCCTGGTTATGGTTGTTGAAAGCTTTTATCGTATCCCCTTTTCCTTATTACATTATCTATAATTTATCGTATTTGTTTAGTAACGGAAAAATATTGTGCTGCAGTACAGTATTGTGCTGAATGGTTTTATTTGGTTTAAATAACAATTTGTCCAGAGGATAATTATGCAATTCCTTCTATAGCTTGGTTGAGGTTACTATAGGACTATGTTCACGTTGCTAAGTGGAAATCAGTAAAAGTTGGGCACCTTGTAAGAATGTAAGGAAAGAGTCGAGTGCAGTTAAATGGTGATCAAACTGCCATAAAAATTCCCATAAATGTGACAATTTTGTTCCCCAAATCCATGTCCCTGAGACTGCCGCTTCAAAAACACCCTGATTTGAACATTCACATCCTTTCATAACTTTCTCCTAATTGTACGGCAAAGCAGAAAACCATCGCCTTTTGAAGGCCACAAACATAATCCCGACAAATCTCGGTGAAATGGTGTCTTCACGTAATGTGAAAAGCGCAAAACAAAATGACTTCTGCAGAGTCCTGTTGCCAACTAAGAGCAATCTTTGGTGGTGAATTTATGTCGATATTTGAACTGATTCCCTGATAATTCACGTGGGTTCTGGCGTTATGATGTTTAGCGAAGCAGTCTTACATTATTGTTACAGGAATTTGCATTCTCCCACATTCTTTTTCAACCTTGATAATGAGGAAAAAATCCAATGATAAAGAGAATGGGAAATTGCACGATATGCGTGGGCATCAAAAAACAGGAATATGGATTTTATGCAGATTAGAGTTTACTTTTCATTTTTTTTTAATTACGTTCGGAGTAGTTTGTGGACTTGTGGTGTTTTAATTAGCATGTAATGATTTTTTGAAATGTGTTGAACATGTAAAAGTTTTCGTTGTGCAGTAAAGCATCGATAATCCGGAGGAATATAAAACCACTGTAGTTTGGGTAAGAGGAACGAACATCTGGATTATATTATAGTATGGTGTATTTCTATAGTAAGAAGTATATCTATATATATTGTAATATAAGAATGCAATGAAGTTGTTAATTGTTATATCAATTGAACCGCGGTTATTATGTCATTTTAGTAAGATTAGTAACATGTATGTATTTCCAAAATTTTGTCTTTGTTCTTTTTAATTTGTATTCCCGACACTAGATTTTACTTTCACTAATTTAATTGCAATTTTGAGACATCTTTCTGCTTTTTCAAAGTATAGTTCACTAGTTCACTATAATGAATCACAATATGTACTAGAATTTTCTACTATACGCAAAAGTTATTGATCGGTCAATTGGTCATATTGATTTGATTCCACATTCCTCACAAAAAATTCCGTGGAAGCCTTTTATGGTCATATTTTCGGTTTAAGACTCACAGAAAGGATTTCCTATAAATATAGGTTTTTTACTACCCACTACCCACGTACATTTCATGGTACTTTATCCAATTAGTTTCGTTATGCATTTTCCGAGCGAAATCCATTTACACCCTTGCCATTATGGATAATATTGTCTTGTGGCGAAACTCAGACCTTCCCCGTCTCCTGATAACATCTTATCTCAATTTTTTCACCTAATCTCGTGTGTATCTTACCCGATTCCACCCCGGATAAAAACACCTCTGTCTTGATTGCTTATCAGATAGAGTTAGCTCAGCATTAAATCTTAGATATAAATTATTAGATGGTTTTTGTTGTCGACTTTTGCGTCTTTCTGTCAACCGAATCGTTAAGTTAAATTTGATTCTTAAATATTACAAATTTACTTTTCGCATATTTTTCTGACATTTATTAATTGCAGTTGACTGTTTGAAATTTTTGAAGGAATCAGGAAATTTCTTCGGTACGATTCTAATCGGCAGTAAAGAGAATTATTTTTCTTACTTCTACAATAATAGAACAGATTTAAGCTACATGTATAATAAAAAAAATATAAGAAATATAAAAAACAGATAAGTTGGATTTGGAAGCATGTCTGAAAATAGGATTACTCCTTGATTTTTTTTTTATACTGTGCGTGAGAGATAAGAACTGATCCAGTGAGGGGGCGGAAGTTGAATTCTGTTTTTCTAGTAAAACAGTAAGGTGAAAATTTATTGCGAACTCTGATACAGTAACAATTCCTCTTGGATAAAAATCCACAATTTAACATGTCAGGACATCCTCTGAATATATTGTGCATATACTTGAAAGTTATTTCAAGCATGCGTATTTAAGGAATTTAACATTATATTATATTTTAATGAGATTTCACATGCAGACTTATTTAAATATTAATTCTTTTATACTTTAAAAACAAGAAAGTCTTTTTAAATGTTTAACTAAAGAAAGTGACTTCACATTTACTTATTAAGTATATAGAATACAGTTAATTTTGAATGGAATCCTTGAAAATGTTAATCTGGTTTAGGATAACAATTGCTTTCCTAAAAATATCTAATGATTGTAAATTGAAAACTCATTAAATTACCAACAGTATCAAGATATTAGGTTAAGCAATATCAGGATTGTTTAGATCTTAAGTCATTAAAAAGTAAACAATTCTGCTGTTTCACAAAGTGATTTTCAAGTAGGTAATAGATGAATCATTATTCAGTACTGAAAGTGTTCAGATTTACATATTATATCAAAACTATTTATACACAAATAATTATTATACGCTCTTTGTTTAACCAAGCGAATTCCCAAAATTGTAATTAGTTCATATTTTATCGCTTTACGATAATAAAGGAGATGTTTGCCGGTGAATAACTTGCTCAAAGAGGAGCCTTCAAATCATATTCAGGTTTACATTTGCTCCAATTCTTGTGAGATTAACTGAATTACTTCCTAGTTTCTTTCGCCAAGAATGTGAATCGTTTTAAGTTGACTACAAAATTTCTTTTATTTTTCAAAAATGTTCTGTTTTGAATTAAATTCTTAATGTTCGAATGTTTGATTTAAAAAATTCAATATCGATTTTTAATGTTTCTATCTCCTTAAAAACATTTTCTCTAAAAAATATTAGCTACTTTTTTGCATTTTTCAAGATTCTGAGAACTGACTTTGATAATATAAACAGACTGGATAATTTAATCGAAATTAGATACAATATATAAAATACATATATCTCCGTAATTGAATATCTTTTCACGAAGTGCTTGATACTTTTATATGATCACTGCGTATTTCAAAGAGTGCGTATTTCATAGCACGCTCCAGTTAATCGCGCATCGCAAACAACCCCAGTTGATAGTGAATTATAATTTCTATCAATTTTCTGGAAAACTTCCATGGAATGGGAGGAAGTTTTCTCTTCCAATTGCAGTTCTTGTTAAAATATAGTATCATGCTAAAACACTTCTTTTTTTTGGAAAAAATAAACTGACGTTTTATTTGCACAATTTGATTTAAAACAATCTGGCCAGAAAATCACTCAGCCATTCATCCAAAGTGGTGTATTGCCGGATCGACTTCCTAAGCTTAATGAATTCAACAATCAACAATGTTCAACGGATGTTTTCACACGGGACTGAAGATAGCCGAAAATTTCCAGCCGAAAATTTTTTCCCCAAGGTAATGTCGATAGTGCAGATCCAGCCAATAATTTATTCCTAAAGAACATTGTATAGTATGGTTTGACACTGTATTTTTTGAAAAACGTTAAAATTAGTTGAGTCAGCCGATAAAAAAATATTAGAAAATCTTTTTTTTTATTTATTAATTTAACTAACTAATTAAATGTAAAATCACGATCAATTCATTATATCGTCGAAGGGACCCCCACGAAAGGAATTAAAGCCTAAACAGTCGGCCTTTAAATATTAGAAAATCTTTTCTTTTTTTTTATTTCTTTAACTAACTAATTAAATGTAAAATAACGACGATTATATCGTCGATATGACCTCCGCGAAAAAAATTGCAACCCTAGAAAGTGGGCCTTTAAATTGAATTTTTTTAAAAAAAATTGTATCGAAAAAAACGTTGTGGAGAGTTCCATAGAGGTTTCGCCTACTTCATGTAAACCAAAGTGGGAGCTGAATAGATGTCAAAACACGCTAAAAACATCAAATCGTCGATATGACCTCCTCGAAAAAAATTGCAACCCTAGAAAGTAGGCCTTTAAATAGAATTTTTTTAAAAAAAATCAATTTAAAGGCCTACTTTCTAGGGTTGCACTTTTTTTCGCGGAGGTCATATCGACGATTTGATCTTTTTAGCGTGTTTTGACATCTATTCAGCTCCCACTTTGGTTTACATGAAGTAGGCGAAACCTCTCTGGAACTCTCCACACCGTTTTTTGTCGATACAATTTTTTTTAAAAAAAATTCAATTTAAAGGCCTACTTTCGATACATATTTAAAAAAAAAAATTTATTTAAAGGCCGACTGTTTAGGCTTTAATTCCTTGCGTGGGGGTCCCTTTGACGATATAATGAATTGATCGTGATTTTACATTTAATTAGTTACTTAAATTAATAAATAAAAAAAGGATTTTCTAATATTTTTTTATCGGCTGACTCAACTAATTTTAATGTTTTTCAAAAAATAAAGTGTCAAACAATACTATAGAACGTTCTTTAAGAAAAAATTATCTGCTGAATCTACACTATCGACATTACCTTGGGGAAAAAATTTTCGGCTGGAAATTTTCGGCTATCTTCAGTCCCGTTGTTTTCACATTATTGCATCCGAAAATAAATTATCCTTTTAGTGGGCACAAAGTGAAAAGTTAGATTAACGTTTACTTATTTACTAGAATACTAGATAGTTGAACATGCTTAAAGTTACTAATGGTGAGTGCTGTAAAGTTTCAGGTCCTCAATTGGACTTAAAAGTTATTGTTATAATACGAATATTAACAAAATTAAAACAAATTAAAATTAAAAACAAAAAGGCAGGAAGCATTCTGGTCAAAAAAAAAAAAATTAGAATTATCTGATGAATCAGCATTTGATAATTCTGATCATTATTATATTTACATTAATAATATTATTAATTATTATATTTACATTAATAATAATTAATTATAACTATTGTAAATGCTTTTCAGTTATTCATTTAAGACTTTGAATGCATTATAAATTAATTTACAATTCTAAAGATACTGAGATTTGAAAAACACATATTTGAAAAAATCGAAATCATTTAAATCCTTTTGAATTCGGGGATTTAATACTAAATTGGTTTGTTGCAAAAATTTTGCTTCTCCGAAACAATATTGTCTTCAACAGTAATCGCCCTTCCAGCATTTATTTTGCAACAATTATTACTCTTTGCACTTAACCCCTGAAACCGAATACGACTCAAGCTAAAACTAATAAAAAACAGAAATTGGTGCACCAGAGATGGATACGAAATCGTTCCGAAAATAAACTGCCACCGACATCCATCTTTATCGGATTAAAGCAAGTTTCACTTAATTATAAAATCGGTTATTTTGGTCGGTGTTCCCGGTTAAAATTGTTGAAACTCTGAAGCCTTTGCGTTCCGTGATTGAAAACGTAGATATGTACAACCCTTTCCAGATCTGTATCCAAATAAGTTTAAACTAAATCTCATAAAAACTGGTTGCTTGACCCCGAGCGAATCCATTGGCGCAGTGTCGATACAGTTTTAAACTTTTAAAGTTTATTTTGCCTGAAAGTATCCGAAAATTAATTTCACGCCTTTATTTACAGAACCGCGTATCAATATGTGTACTAATATAATTTGGCGGTGTATCGAACACAAATTCATTTTCATCTAATAAAACAACAGACAAACAATGTTCTTCGGTTCTCGCGTTTTACTTTACTGCCGAGATTTATCTTATGGTTTTGTGTTACTTTCGTCCGATTAGGAGCAATTACTGCTTTGGTCCAAAAATGGTTGGGAACAATTTTGTACATTCGGTGCTTTTGAAAATTAAACTTTAATAGCAATTGCAAGTTCACATCGAGTGACTTAAAATCGATTGCGTGATCAAACGGAATTGCAACTTTTGAAAAACAATTTCCTCTCGTAGTCTCATAAAGAAATTTTGTATATACGCCTTTTTCAAACAGGTGAGATAATTCCTGTAACTGTAACAATTTCGTTGGCATCATTGAAGGAAAACCTTGATCTGTTGATCAATTCTGAAAATGTGTCCGAAATTCGAGCACAAGCAAAGGATGACTTCGTAAACTTAATTGCTTTTAAAGAGGGTCTGGCCAGGAGCCAGGACATGGATATGGTTGTATTACGTAGTCGAAAAATTCCAATTACTTCAAAACGAATTTTCCACAACACCAGAATCCGCCGTTGTTTGTTACACGTGATCAAATTCAAGAGCAAGCTCGGAAAATTAATCGTCATGTTTGTGAAAATACTTCGGGTTTGAAGTTTTATCGTAATTGATTCCGCTATCATCCCTGGCCGTTGATATCAGTTCATAAAGTGTGTTGTTTCCCAAGCCGAAATCCGCTCCCAATACCTATACCCCACAAATGGGTGGCTTTTAATTTTCACTTGTTCCGCTTGTGATCCTCTTGTTACTGCACTCAGTGATTAAAGGCAAAAGGGTTATTGAAGGGTATTGCTTTTAGCCAAGCAGTCAGTTGACGATCCCAAAATAGCATCAAACTCTAAAAATTGTATTCATATTTTTTCTAGACTTGGTACAATAAAATTTACCAATACAAAAACAATGATAAATTTTCCTGGGGCGCTTCAATTGCAAATCGTTTTGAAGTAGGGTTATCGAAAGTTTTGAACAAGTAAAATTCAAAATTGGATTAGGATAATGAATTCCGTGACAAAGGCTTCAAGTAAATTTGTAGATGATTTTCAAGTAAATTTCAAACTTTGCAAAAAAAATTTTTTTTTTTTTGTTGGCATAAATATTAACAAATCTCTTGTAGCAATTGAGGACTTTAAAGGAGATTAATGATGAGAGCTCTTGAAGCAATTACCTTAAAAAGGGTGGCCGATTGTTCATTTTTCGTGGCATTATTTCTGTTTCTAAGAGAATTTCTTTGATTGATTCATTACAAAAGAAAAGAAATTGAATTAAAATAGGTATAGGCATTAGTGAACAGTTGATGTGTGGATTTCTTGGAGCAGTAATAAACATTTCGGTGCTGTAATTGCTTACTTCAAATTACTGTATTTTTCCATTACAAATCCAGTTTGAAATAAACCCTACTTTAAATGGGGACTTACTATAATAATCTTTAAATCTCTATTTTAAATCTTTTCGATTTGTTTGCATGAATTAAAAGATTTCTAGAACTGCTGAATGATTCTCCAGGGCTTTTCAAAGTAGATTTTCATGACATTGAACATTTTCATTTAGACATTTGGATTGTTTTGATAAGTCCATGCACCAATCAATAGCATACAAATACAAAGGACAGCAATTTGGTTTGATATGCATTTCACCCAAGAGATATCAAAGGAACTCCTCCTAGGGGTTCAGTAATAACGTTTGTAAAGAGTTCTGATGTAATATTTATTTCTTCACCCAATTTCGATGTTTACCACACTACAACCATCAGTTTTCCATTCCTCGGCGCTTTTCATCAAATCAAGCTAATTCGCTCCAATCCCGATTGTTTCTGTAAATCATCAAGCGAATTTGAAAACAATTATTAAAGTAAGTTTCCACCGCTTTCCATCAAAATATTACCGAAATTAATAGTGTTGCCGATATTCGGAGTCCTTCAACACTCGCGTCTCACAACATCCCGTTTATTGCGGTCAGAGACCCAAAACACAGCGCCACACTAACCTTTGTGTATTTTCTCAACTATTCTTTTCATCTGGTCAATTCGCTTAACTAGGTTAAGAATGCTGCGCAAGTATTTTTGCAGCCGCAGAACACATGTTGCGGGGCCTTCTATAAGCATGCTGCAAAATTGGTAGACGAGGGCGAACATTTCGAATTGCGGAAAATTTGCACACAACTTTCGGAATGTTCCAATTACGCTAAGTTTAGCTAGGGACAATTATTTATTTGGGCAATAAAATGAGATGATTGATTCGGTTGTCTACAGTTAAGTTTGCTGGTTAATAGCAACAAATTTATTTAGAGAGGAGACGAAAATGTCTGGAATTTGAATGTGGGAATTAATTTTCGGGAAAAACAAGCATCCATTGTCATTGTTTTGTACCACTGGCGGCGCTAGGAAGACTTTTCAAGGCTTTGTGGCGCGTTCCTCGAAATGAATTTCGACGACGAATTCTTGGTTCACTCGATTTAATTTTGATCCACACAGCTAGAGCAGCGTGAAATGCTAATTTCTGTGTCTTCACACTGGTTTACTAATGAACGCGCGTATGAGCGTCCATCCATCTTGCCGCGGATTACATTTCGAAATCTGTAAGTGGTGTAAGTCACACTGTGTGATGACTATTTTCAGGACAACCTATGTTTAGCGCGCTACTCAATCTGGCAGTCTTCAAAAATGCACGAAATAGCTCAGACTACAGACAGTAGCACAGTCACTGCTCCTCCTTTTATTCTATATCTTCTAAATGGCTGTAAATTGACTCTCGATGAACCAAAATTACTTAACAGAGCCACAGTCTTAATGGAGTCGTTCCGGAGAAATTCCTTCCTGCTTCTTCGTTTTCCATTTTCGGAGAAGAAAAAGCGCATTTTTTGAGTAAATTGGTTCTGTTAAGATTTTTAAAAAAAATATTTTTGGTATTTCATTGTTGTTTTCGGCTGAAACACGATTTTAAATTTATAACATAAACACAACGTTTAAGAGGTCTTTAACTCTTGGAGCCGTTTAAATTCCCGGCTTGTTGTGTTTATGATTACATGTTACTCGTGCTTTCAACCCATTCACCACTTTTTCAGAAATTTCGGTTGTTTTGTGAATACAGAAAATTTCACGAGAACCTCGTACGTCTAGCCAAAGATGCAAAACAGTTAATTTATAAAGTGAAAAATGTAACGTTGCAGTTCAAATTCAAAATAAATTTTCAGTGTTCCGATCATAAAATATCAGAATTGATTTTAACGGCAGATCAATTTTAATTGTTTAAAATTCGAAATTTTCCAATTTCTTGTATGTTTATTTGCATGTTTTAGGTAAGTGGGCTATTAAAGTTTAGTGCACATTGTTATTTTAATAATTTCACTGATTTTGTTTAATTACAAAATTGTAAAATATCTAATTTTATGTAAACGTCTACATTTTATTATTCAAGAATTTTGTATAAAAAATTTTTAAGAACGTTTCGTACGAATAAAAAATTACATCCTTTTTCATAATAGCAAAATCATACAAGAAACAAAAATCATGTTCTTCGGAAAACATTCCTTTTGAATTACTGAAAAGTTACATAATTATTTTCCATTTTGCGGAAAAAAATTATAAGTATATTAAGCGTAAAAGTTACAACTGTGGTTGTCTTTTTCCTTTTTCAATGCGCCCTCCTCTGTTTTTCGAATTCTTTAAACAAATTAAATTACCCTGAAAGATCACACTTCAATCCTTTTCATCTCATGTTTTTGAATACCACATTTATTTATTTGCAAACATTTAAAAATAACCTTTGGTACTCTTTTGAAAAACGAAAATGGAAAAATAAAAATGCCAAGGCATAGCAGCCTGTTCACGGAAAATGTACATTTAAATATATTTAAAGAGATAAACTTTAAAGGATACAAGTCCTGCGGTGTTGCTTTTTCATTAGAATACGAGTGGGAATAAATATGATAACAAAGTTAGTTGATCTTATTTTGAAATGAATTCCTGCTATAAGGAAATTAAAATAAGAGCGTTTTTTAAATTTTTAAAGTAGATACATAAAAGTACGAAAAATAACATGAAATATAAAAGGATTCCTATGTATGATTAAGCAGAAGCCTCAAGAAAGATATATACAAGTGTCCTTGAATAATCCTTTTTTTCAAGCACTTTTCATTGGAAAAAAGAGCACGGTAAGTCTTAGATCTCTAGTTTCAAAGAAAGCTCGAAGTATGTACATTCGTGAGTGGAAACGTCTTCCGTCTGACCTTTTGTTACGATTCAACCATTGTGGAAGTCAGATGCTTCCTACGGATATTCACCCACTACTTCCTGTTTTCTTAAAATTCGGAACCTTCACTCCAGAATATTGTCAAAGTCTTAAAAGTTCCGGACCGTGTAGGTGTTACTCTAATGTCTTAAATGCTAGATTTTGCTTACGTTTAATAAAATTCCTATTTTGCCCTATGTAGGCAGATGAACTCGACTTCGCGGTCGTCGTGTTTGTTGCAATTCACTTGCACTCGGAACTACTTGAACACACTTAAAGGACAAGTCTTCTTCAGTTTATTTAGTTGTTTCTTTTAATTTTTCTGGTTTCAGTTCACTTGAAGAGTTCTATTCAGAACTTGGTTCAATTCACAAAAATATTTCACAATGATTCGAAATTAATTTATATTTTACAAAACTTCTTCAACTTGTACTTTCAACCGAAAAAATATATGCACTGTATAATGTATTACTTTGTGGTCACAGTTTCCTGCCTTCAATTATCTCGCACTAGTATTTTAGGTGAGATCTACCGGGCGAACTCTACTTGCAGACTGAAGGGATTCCAAACGCCGGCTAATTCATATATATTTCAAAGGAATCACCGTTGCCATAGGAATCTCAGCCGAGGAATGAAAATTCACTGCCGAGCATCCCGACGCCTGCGTGAAAATCCGACGACAACGACTAAAGCACCTCGAGATACAAAATTTAGTATTGAATTGGAACGATTTTCCCGGTACCTGTTGCTTTGTGGTGAATTTCCTCGCAAAGCTCTGCTGTGAACTGTACTGAGGTGAATGGAAATTCTGTGGTATTGCTTAGTTATTTAACAATTTTCTTATTTGAACAATGATTATCGTCTGGAATTCCAATCTTGGCGTAATTGTGCTATCAAGAACGAGTGTGTGGCTCGCAGATTAGGTTTCTTTGCAAATAGCAAAACATTTTTTTCCACCGTCAGAATGATTTAAGATAATTCCACTGAGGTGAATAACAAAGAGGAAGGAATTTATTGCAGTCAGTTCATACTTTTTTGAATAATAAAACTCTGACTGCGATAAACACCTTGCTTTCCGAAACCCCCTTTTTGACGGTGTTATTCAAGGGGTGAAGAGATGCCAAAATTATTACGACTGTTAAAATTCGCCTTGGTGTTTATTAGGAGGGCTTACGACTGACGTTAACCCTTTATTTATTTGAACAAGTGTGAACAACTTTACAAATATGATGTATATACGTATTAAATATATCTACTTCGCATATTATATCGATTCTAACATTTATATTTACGAAGTCGAAGTTTATGTTATTGTCGACAATTATGGAAAAACCTTTCGCTTTTTAGGAAGCATTTTCACTTTATTTGCAGATCTTTTATTTGTATGTATGTTTCCTGAATCGGTTAAATTCTGTTTTCATGAGATCTCGTATAATAAAATGTCCATTGAATATATTCTCTACTCTATTGTGCTGGAAATTATTTTCCACTGTTAATACCTATAATGCCCTTATATCCGTACTTGAAAGGGGGTATTGAACTAATGAAGAGGACATTGAACCTTAAGGGTTGGTATTGCTTATATTATAGCAGTATATATCATCATTTTATGGGAGCATTATTCATCATGAAGAAACTTTAACAATTCTACTGTTTGCTATAAAATTTTTTGTAAAAAAGTAGGTAGATGACAAATTTAAACAAATTAATCAACTTTATACTCATGTGAAATGAAAATACATTTTGATGTGAGTCAGGGGATGCCCTCAACCTCATATTAAATTTTTCTTGCACATAAAAATAAAACACTTTATAGTAAAATAAAAAAACTTCAACATGTTCAATAAGATCTAAATTCGATTCAGTTTACTTTTGTTCAAATAAAGGTCATGGACGGTCAGTGCCCACATGTGATGTTAATTTCTAAAAGGAATTCAAAATGTGCAAAACCAATTTCAAAGTGAGCAGAAGAAATTTGAGTGTAACTCTTTACTTTTACTTCAAATAATGTAAAATTGTTGTTAACACACAAATATAATTAATTATTGAATAGCGTCGTAAAATTAGTGTGTACAATTCGTCTGTCCATATTTCACACAACAAATTAATGTGGGAACAATTTCATCCAATTTCATCCGCCTTTTGTTTACACATCAATTGATGCTCACGTGAATTATATAAATAATGTAAAATTTATGGAAACCACTTTGAAGTTTATTTGTTACATCGAGTTTTGCACTTTCCAATATCCTTGATTCATAGATATAACACTCCTGGACGAATTGAGGCATTTGAACCCGGCGGCATTGTTACGTCTATTCAAATTCAATATATTGTGGAAATCTGCCAAACATTGAAATTGGACTGAAAAATATTTCCGCAATATTTCATTATGTCAAAATTGCGTCCATTTAAAAAGTCATAACCTCTTCAGTCGATTGCTTTCAAGAAATGCACGCTTGCGAAACTCCACTTGTCTTATCAAACAACAAAGACAAATAATATTCGGCGATTTGTTTTGCGAAAAATCTCTTTCCGATGGGTTAACAGCTCCAATAATAAATTGCGTTGTGAACTGCTCACGACAGGAATATAATAGCGGCACCAGGAGTACTCCGGCGACATCCGGATCATCCCCCATGTTATTTCTTTGAGTACAGTGAGGAATGTGAATTATGACGCAATGACGCGATTTATTGGACAAGTTATTGCAACTTAAAATTGCTGAGATGACCATACGAATTTTCAGGATGTTAAAGAATTTCTATATTTAACATTTATTATGTTTCCAAGCACCAGTTTTATAAAATAAGCAAATTAAAAGGGAAATTCCATAAAAGGTATTGCCCTCGTTCACGTAAGTATTGTTTTCCGAGATAGAGTTTTATTATTTTATAAAATTTTTGTTACCCATTTTCAAACGCTGAATGATTTTTCATTTTTTAAACAATTATTGTTTAAATTGAACTATGAACGTTTATTTTAATTCAATGAATTTAAATTTACTTCTTTGCAATCTGGAGCTCATTATAATATTAAATTTGCCTGTGAAGAGGCAGTGCTGAAAAATCTATAGGTATTTAATGATTTCAGAAACCGTTATTTTGTAAATGCCTTTATTTCCTTTTCACAAATTTATTTGGAATAGTTATAGTAAAACTCTTGGTTTTTAATACTTTTCTCATACATTTATTTAATAATTATTATTGATAATATTACAAAGCAACGAACAATTAAATAAACACTTTGGCCATAAAATAAAATACTTCTGAAGGTCCCTGTATCCGTGTAAAGCCTGCAAAGGAAGGCCGATATTAATGTTACAAGACTGATTAGAAATTGGATACAACTCCACGCAACCTTCATTTAGATCTTCTGACAGAAAAATGAAATTAAGAAAATATAAGAAAATATTCATCAAAGAAATTTTGCGCAGCAAAATAAATAAAAGGCACACAGCATTGCTTTTAACTATATATTTTATGTTGTGATCGTTGTCAGAGTAATTCAGAGAAATTCAGAGAAATTGCCATTAGCAATATGAGAACTGTCCCAAGGACGGAGATTCAAGTGGGCGATTAAAAAGTTATGGTTTCAAAATGTTATGAGAAATAATACGTATGTTTATTAAGTTTCCATTAATTTGTACTTTTGTTTCAATGGAAATAGTCTTGATTTCTTTATTTAATAATTAATTTCAATTTCAACATACTCATAGCATATATGTAGGCGTTGGAAAAAATCATTTGCTTAATGCTTTGCTTTAGGAAATATGCAAAAATATTTTGTTTGAGATTTTCTTAAATTTTGTTTGCATCCGTAAAGCAAACTTGACTATTTTAAAAAATCAATTATTCACGGAATTTCATTCAACTTCTTTCAACATATAAATTAACAACCTTGTGAAGTACCTATACACAAAAGGGAATTGTATCAATTAAAAAGAAACCTGAATCTCAATAACAAATTGAAAAAACGCGGGCGATATACCTTTCAACGAAATTGAATTAAGAAGCATCCCCCGGAATGTCTGTTTATCTTTTAACGAGTACCTTTTAAAGGTCACTTGTCACTGCTGAGTGTTTCTGCCAGAAGAAAATGTTTAAGATAGCAACAAGCGGAAAATATTGTGATGTAAATTAATTTTTTTAGATAAACACATTTTTTTGGAAACAGACGTCTAAAAATTCAATCTACTCGTATTCGATCTCCCAAACAGTTGAATATTTCATTAAAGTACCTATTCATTGATGATTTTCATTTTGTTAGGAAATTGACAGGCGACATTTAAACTATTATCCCAATTATAATTTAAGGGATCTTGAAATCGATTCAATTAGCCAAATTATTGTAAATACTTATCTAGCAGAAGACAATAGTTATTACATTTTGTTATGGATTTATTTCGTGTTATTTACACGTCAAGTTATATTTAGTCAATGATTGTCTGCCTTCATTAGAACGTCCATACTTAGGCCAGTCCTGGAATAGTCTGCTCTTACAGATATCAATCAAGAAGGATTATTATCGACTATCGTATCTTCAAATAAATTATTACTGACTTTTCCGAAAAGCTCTTGTTTTTCGAAATCCTACGGTATCCTATGCTATGGTCGGAAACAACTAAAAATCCATTGTCATTTCGATAGCTGCCATATATCCATAAATAATCGTTAAATTTCATTGAGATATCGCATTTCAATTATGTATTTGTATACCTACAATATTGTTGAAAAACACACCACAAACAAATGTGCTTGCAGAGTACAGTGGAAATGTCCCCGATGGTAGCCTTCAAACACTTACGCGGGAGCATTTGTGGGCTCCAGGAGTTTCTGATAAATACTTGTTGACAAGCCGTATCCGATTACCATTGTTCTTAAATCTCAAACTCTCTGTCAACCGAGGCTACTGAACTGTTTGTGAAGAGTTTGCATAGTAAATTATCTAGCCGAAAGGCGAAACGAAAACAACCATAAAAATATTTGAACGGCTTAGATAATTTACAGCATAAAAGTTGGAGTTGTTGGAACTCGACCGCCAATGGGTAACGAACTTTACGATATTAAATTCCAATCGTTTTGTGATCCTGGCGACAGGACCCTGGTTTCTTTCGCGATGTGTGCGCTTTCTCACGCTGTAATAATTCATCATATCAGACTATCAGAGGTTGTTGTTGTTGAAGTACAATATAAGATAATGGTACTGGAATGTTATGGAGTGCTTTAAAGCTTAAAGCAGTCATCAGTGGAAAACCATTAGCCAAACCGTTGTGAGCTAACACCAAGATAGGGCTTAAGGACCTAAGTAGACTCCAACAACCCGGATCTAATGGAAAGTGCCATTTTAGACGATAATGGCTAAGAACAGAACAACTTTGGGTACAACACACTTTCAAGGGCACCAAAGCAAAATAGATTCAAGGACACGACAAACGGTTCAGTATGGTACATTGACACCAGGACTTTCAAATAAAAATTTAAGTGTCAGAGAAATTAGCTATTATTGGACAAGAAAAAGGTGCTTTTTCATAGAATTTTTGCAAGCATTCGAGGGACGCAAACAGCCAACTGGAATTCGAAACAAATAACGAGACTGAGGGTTTGATAAATTCCTTCCAACACAGCACCTTCCTACAAAGTCTGGTTTTAGTCATAGAATTATATTTGTTGGTACATATTATAGTTTTCTCATGATTTCTATCATTCTATGAATACTAAATTCGAATATTGTTTCTTAAGAATTTATTGCAAGCTTTGAAGCGATGTTATAACATTTTCTCTGAATATTTTTTTTCGGGGTCATATACATATTGTAGTTCATAGGTTTGGGGGTCAATGCTCCCGAAATTTGATTTTCTCGAGCGGGTGTTGTTAAACGATTTGATGCCGCCACTTAAAATTCATAGTTTTTTTTATGAAATCCATTCTCTCATTCCTTTAACCTTTAAGATATCGATTTACGGCCTCGTCCTGTTTGAATAGACGTCGAAATATTGAGGAGATTAATATATGAAATCCTTCTCAATTTCACGATTATGCGAGTTGTATTGTAAGTCGAAGTCGTTTTTTTTGCACATCCTTCATGCCATAAAAAGATTATGTTAAGTAATTACTGTGATTATAAAACAATATTATGAACAAATTGTAAAAGTCCTTTTTATTTCATTGAGTGAGAAGGACTTGGATTAATGTATTATGTTTTTGAAAGGAATTTGGAAAAAAATGGAATTTTTCGGAGAGTTCCTGAAAACCATTTTTGCTTGTCAATGAATTCCATTTTACTCACGAAAATTATAAAAATGTTCCAGCTAAATATTTTTTGAATGTTACATACAACATTATCAATTAAAACCTTTTAGCATGTTTCATGAAATATTATCATTTATATAAGTTATTTTTCACCCTTTTTTAACGTATCATATTAAAAGCTGTTGTCCCCATTTTTCCGCTTCACTCGTAATTACCTGTTAATGCTAACATCATCATCCTCCCACATTCGAGCTTGTAAAGCTCCAATTAACCTCTGACACTTAAATGTCGTCGCCTCCGTGTATCATTTTAAATGAAGGCTCCATTAGTCTAAATGCCCCAATCTATCGCGAAGATGATTTTTTTGTGGAATCCATTAATTAATGGACGCATCCTGTCGACTGTCGTTCACGTTAAGTGCATCAGGCTCTTACTCAGATGAAGTCTGCTGCAACATTCAGTATAGTTGACACCGTATCACAATGTCCCAGCAGAATTTCACTTCTCCATACCGACAACCTGGCAACTAATAAGTAGGTCAAGAATACTAATGAGAAGGATCCTATCCCTCCTTTTATCCTAGAAAAATTAATTGACATTCAGGATCAGGACTAAAGCCGGAAGAAAAGCTCCTCAATTTGTTTCCAAGCCATTGCAATCAAGGTTTTCTATACTAATGGAGGAAAATTAAGATTGTGGAAAAATATTTAAAAAAAGGTGAAAAACAAAACAAAAAGAATTCAGCAGAAATTTCTTTTATATCAGTTGTTGGTTTTCACCAGGGGCTGCTTCTACTGTGTTCTACCGCTCCAAGGACCCATCCTTCAGGCTTGCTTAGCTGGGTTATGATGTTCCATAATAGAAGCCACCAACTGTGCGGAAAATATATATATAAAAAAACTCGTAGACCACTAAGACTTACGTAAGCATTAATTTTATCTGTTCCTGCTCTTGAAATGTCTCCAATGGATTCTCATCTACTCAGGTATGCACAAAAAGCACTGGTCTATCCTAGATATTACGTGATGAATGAACTTGAAAATTTGTACGCTACAGTACACTAGCTTCACGAATCTTCTTATCGATCGAGGAATTATTTGTATCTCGCCACCGGGGAACGCTGGCGTAAAGGCTCGGATGCAAAAGGGTTACTATATTCTTCTAATACTCTAATTCTACAACTTAATAAGAAGTATAATAACAACAGCAGTGTTAGCACATAATATGTGAGTACAACAACTTATGTAGGCCCGTGTGAGATTCTTAGGTGATGTTATGAAGGGTTTTGTTCAATAGGAATAAGCCAAAAAAAAGGAACGAAACTTTTTACAACTTAGTTTCCAAGGAGAACTTCCAAAAATGGTATCGGCTTGAAGGATTTCTTTGGAAATATTATGAAACTAATACAAACAACCAAGACGAAATCTCGAATTAACTTTATGCAATCTTATATATAATCACTTCTGAACGTGGCCTTTTGTGGGTGTATCTTTGAAAACATTAAGTCGATCTATTTTGCAAGAAAAACTGCTTTTCTATTTCTCCAGCATCTAGTTGTAAATCACTGAACTTTGCAAACGGGTTGAAACTGGGGAAGTACCAGGAAATTTGTAACTTTAACCTTTCTAAATATTATCTATGTTTGTACAGTGAGAATTGTTATTACAATATATTTTTAGGGCACAGCACTTGGTTTCAAAAACCATTTCTGTCTATTTATAAACTTTGCAAATTAGTACCTACTCAACTTTGTAAAAAGCCTTATGAAACATTTACAAGTTTTTTTTTTTTTTAAATTGCAAATTAAATAACTAAATTATTTGTGAAGGAAAATTTATGGTAGTTGTTAACTGCAGCCCACTTTTGAGATATTAAAATTCTTTCATTTTAGCCAAAAATTAATTTTTAATAATTTAAACAAACACTTCATATCCCCCCTCAATTGCCGTGAGTTGTTATTTAATAATCCTAAATTTTCCCTCTTTTAAAATAAGCATGTATAATATTGCATTCACTGTTGAAAACTTTTTGTAGCTTTAAGAAATAAAACGACGTTTAATGGCACTAAATACTTCACAAAAGTCACGACAGGAGTTCAATTTCCAACTTAGCCGCCCCAACTCAATTCTTGGGGTAATGTAAAGAAATTGCTAGCGTCATTTAAGCACAATTCACCAGTTTTGTCACCAGTGAGAAAGATAACATCAATTGAAAGTGATTGGAGCCTCACAATGTTCCCAAGCAATGAGCAACACACTTTCGGCATTGCCCGAATTTCACAGCGGTAAACTTCACAGATTGATAACGCAACTGAGTTCGTATTTAAGACAAATTGACTTCGTTACTTGGCTTGGATTTCATATTTGGTTAATGAGCCTTAACCCCTTGATTGCTTACGAAATATTTCACTTAACTCGTGAGTTCATTACATTTAAAAACCATTGCCAATTAATCAGACGTTTCATCGTTTTCTATTATTTAACACAAAATTCATTCGAAGTCTGTCCTCAACTTTTACATAAATTTTATCAGGATAGTGAACCGTGAAATATTTGTCACGCAAATCCACATATAATCAAACTAATGCACAGCAATAACTGCAATTTGCAGAATAACAAATGTGTTCAATCTTTCGATAATATTGCATTCTGTTCTGAGTAGTCAACAATATTATTGCTTTCTCACATTCGCATTGATTGAAGAAAGTTAACAATGGCCAACAAAGTTAATAATACAATATTTTTTGGTTTTTTGTGGTTTCATTATTATTTTTCAAAGTTCCTTGGACTGTCAGTGTTTATTATTGATCCAAAAGAAAGCAGTGCATATTTTTCTCTCAAACTGTTAGTGTTCAATATAATTCGTTTTCTGGTTATGTTTCTTGCCGTCTTAATAAAGTTTATTTTTTGGAAACGTTTGGAAATGCACATTGTTTCCTTCTCGGGCAACTCGACTGTAAATACTGTTGTTCTTAGTGTAGGACTTATTCTTGTATCATTTTCAGCACTTTTTACAATGCTTGCGATTTTTATACAACATAAAAAAATTATAAACAAAATAACATCCTCTCTAAATAATTTTAAATATGTATTCAAGCTCACTGAAAATGAAAACTTACTTAGTTTGAATTTTTTACTTCTACTGTTATTTGGGATTGTTTTTTTAGTATGTAAAATATCAATTCAGTTAAATTATGCATATATAACTTTAAATAAAGATATGGATTTCTATATATTATATGTGTATACTAATTTCGTTAATTTTTGGTGCATTGTATTTTACGTGAAGATTTTTTACGTGGTTTGCTTTATTGTTTTTTGTGTACAAATAAAACGTTGCAAAAGTCTAATAATATCATATCTGAGTTTGGCGTGCTCGTCTTCCGACAGTGATGAAGTGTCTGAATATACCAGAAGGGTTGACATCTTGATTGACATTTATTTCGATACACACAACACAGTTTACGAAATTGTAAACATATTCAAAATTCCAATATTAACGATGTTGTTACAAACATCTAGTTTTGTAATTTGGTTCTCGTATAAAGCATACAAAGATTGGAATGGGACACTATCATGTCGCAATCTACAAGCGTTACTGGAAATGTGTGATCTCCTTTTTATATGCGTAACAATTGATGGCACCATTAAGGCATCAAATTTTAGCACTTTCACTTGTACAACTTGGATTGCGACAACCACATCTAATAAAAAATCGATTCATGAAATGGTAGATTTAAATGTACATTTTTAGCGTTTTATGTTAATTCGTTTTTGTTTTTTTTTTTCAGATGGATAAATTTTTTACACGTATTGCCACGTTCAAATTTAAAATATCGATTTTAGAATTATTTGAATTGAATAACGCAATGTATATGGCATTTTTCAGTGTTGTTATTTCTCACGTGCTGCTTTTGATTCAATTTCATATGGAAAATATATAGTAATTGCAATAAATAATTGAATACCTACTTTTTGAAAAATTACTTTCTTGGCATAAGATTTTGTAGAAATTTTCATCAAAATTTTGTAATCAAATGAATTCGATGTGATAAAAAAATTTAAAATTTAAAATTTTATCAGGGTAGTAAACCGTGAAATATTTGTCACGCAAATCCAGATGTAATCAAACTAATGCACAGCAATAGCTGCAATTTCCAGAATAACAAATGTGTTCAATCTTTCGATAATATTGCATTCTGTTTTGAGTAGTCAACAATATTATTGCTTTCTCACATTCGCATTGATTGAAGAAAGTTAACAATGGCCAACAAAGTTAATAATACAATATTTTTTGGATTTTTGTGGCTTCATTATTATTTTTCAAAGTTCCTTGGACTGTCAGTGTTTATTATTGATCCAAAACAAAGCAGTGCATATTTTTCTCTCAAACTGTTAGTGTTCAATATAATTCGTTTTCTGGTTATGTTTCTTGCCGTCTTAATAATGTTTATTTTTTGGAAACGTTTTGAAATGCACATTGTTTCCTTCTCGGGCAACTCGACTGTAAATACTGTTGTTCTTAGTGTAGGACTTATTCTTGTATCATTTTCAGCACTTTTTACAATGCTTGCGATTTTTATACAACATAAAAAAATTATAAACAAAATAACATCCTTTTTAAATAATTTTAAATACGTATTCAAGCTCACTGAAAATGAAAACATAATTAGTTTGAATTTTTTACTTCTACTGTTATGTGGGATTGTTTTTTTATTATGTAAAATATCAATTCAGATAAATTTTGTACACACAACTTTAAAAAATGATATGGATTTCTATTTATTACATTTGTATACTAATTTCGTTATTTTTTGGTGCATTGCATTTTACATGAAGATTTTTTACGTGGTTTGCTTTATTGTTTTTTGTGAACAAATAAAACGTTGCAAAAGTCTAATAATATCATATCTGAGTTTGGCGTGCTCGTCTTCCGACAGTGATGAAGTGTCTGAATATACCAGAAGGGTTGACATCTTGATTGACATTTATTTCGATACACAAAACACAGTTTACGAAATTGTAAACATATTTCAAATTCCAATATTAACGATGTTGTTACAAACATCTAGTTTTGTAATTTGGTTCTCGTATAAAGCATACAAAGATTGGAATGGGACACTATCATGTCGCAATCTACAAGCGTTACTGGAAATGTGTGATCTCCTTTTTATATGCGTAACAATTGATGGCACCATTAAGGCATCAAATTTTAGCACTTTCACTTGTACAACTTGGATTGCGACAACCACATCTAATAAAAAATCGATTCATGAAATGGTAGATTTAAATGTACATTTTTAGCGTTTTATGTTAATTCGTTTTTGTTCTTTTTTCAGATGGATAAATTTTTTACACGTATTGCCACGTTCAAATTTAAAATATCGATTTTAGAATTATTTGAATTGAATAACGCAATGTATATGGCATTTTTCAGTGTTGTTATTTCTCACGTGCTGCTTTTGATTCAATTTCATATGGAAAATATATAGTAATTGCAATAAATAATTGAATACCTACTTTTTGAAAAATTACTTTCTTGGCATAAGATTTTGTAGAAATTTTCATCAAAATTTTGTAATGAAATAAATTCGATGCGATTGTAATTTAATTTTTCTGTATTTTTTTGTTGTAATTTAATAGAACAATATTAAAATATTTTTCACAAACAATTTATATTAAAGTTCTTGTACACAATATTGAAACAAGATATTTTGGAATATATTTAAAAAATTAAATGTTTCATTCAAATACCTTGAAATCTATTTTCTATCGTTTTTGTATTTCGCCCAGATAAATTGCCATCGATTAAAATTGTTATTGGCTATTGCGTAACACTTTCTTTTATTAGTATTAATATATTTCACTGTACTTATTTAATATAACTCAATTTATTGACAATTAATTGCATACCCATTTGTACTCGCGTTATTATAAAACACCAAGTACCTAATTAAAATTGAGAATTTATCACGCAATCAAAACCTCAAATGTTTTCGTTCATACATAACTAAATCACAATTAGTTGGCAAATGAATTTATTAGAATGGTGAACTATATTAACAAGTGCTTTGTTGCTATTTTATGGTTTTATTATTATTTCTCCAAAATTTTTGGACTAACGATATTTACGTTTGATAAAAAACAACAACTTTTGAGCATTTCCCGTGTATCATTGGCTTCATTGATTGCTGCTGCTTTGCTTTTAATGCAAGCAGCCAAAATGCTATTATTTGATAAGTTTGGAAAAACGGAGTCATTATTCCATGAGTTTTTGCAAGCGTTCATATTTGTTATACTCTTATTTTTGATTTTTGCCGCCATCGTAAACAATCTCATTGTATTGCTTAGGCGCGAGAAAATTCTCAGTGTGTTTAATTCATTGATTGAAAATATTAAAAAGGTGCGCAAAGATGACAAGACTAAAAACATTATTCAAGGCAAATCTCTTGCTTTAATTCTAATTAAATTACTGACGTATATTTACGAAATAGCAGCTATAACAGATTTTGTGTTAAGATATGTTAATAATGAGGACCGACTGTTTTTACAGTTTATGTGTATTTATGCGTGGATTATCGCGGGTTTTACTAGAAATTTTTTCGCAATTGGTTTAGCTGTATTTGGTGTACAATTAAAACAATGTGAACGCAAAATTATATTACTTGTGATGAAAACAGTAGAATCCTCAAATAATCTCGTCAGATATGAATTTTCGAAAAGTGTCGATAACATGATTAACAGTTATTTTGATATACGAATTACAATGCTTAATTTTATTAAAACATTTCAATTTCAAATATTTGCAATAATTGTACAATCATTTTTGGAAATTTCTTTTCGTACGCATATGTTGTATCAAAGTCTTAGGAGTAAATTATGGATTACTGAAAGCGTTTCTTTTTTTGCATTACTAAAACTCATTGAGCTTTTGCTTTTATTTATAATTGCCAATGACACAATAAAAGCATCGAAACCTGATAGCTCCACTTTTGAAATGTGGATTAAATTGGAAACTTGTAACAGAGCGATTAATCAAAAAGTATATGCTTGTATTACCTACTCGTAATTTTAGGCTTTTTAAAGACTGTGTTTTTTTTTCAGATTGAGCAGTTCTTTCTACGATTGTCCATTGATCAATCTAAAGTATCACTTTTTGGAATGTTTGAATTGAATAAAGAATTGTTTTTGGCATTTATAACTGGTATTCTGTCGAATGCCCTTCTCTTGATTCAGTTTGACATCGCTCATGGACGTTTAACAGTGCACAAAAAACATTGAATTAAGTTCAAATGGAAGCGTGCAATTTTAAAAATTGGTGCTTACTATTAACGGGGGTGCAACTGCAGTCTTGTACTTAATTCTTAATATTCTAAAATACAAATTAGTCATAATTAGTTCAGTAGTGCTGAAACATTTTTCATTCTCTCATGGATTTCTACGAACGTATTTGGAAACCACCATCAACAGCTATCGACCTTCAAATTTTACTGAAATTCGCAAAAACTGAAAACTAACTGAGTGCAGCATTGCTCCAATTAAAATCGCCATTCACTAACAGTAATTAAAACTCCAATTTGTGATGATCTCCATCGAATTTTGAACAGAAGCAGAAATGGCATGAATAGAAAGATTTCGCCTCCGGACGGATGAGCCTTCTCAATTTACTCGGATTACATAAGCGGGGAGAACGAAGGAAACGGATGCGTTATGACACTAATTAGTGCCGCTGCAAGTGATGCTCGGATTTCCATGAATATACCAGTGGCGATTTTATCTCTTCAATACGTCAGAAAAATGATTGACAGTTTATTTTCCTCATGATTAATAGACCGAAGAAGAGTTTCTCTGCTAAGAAAAAAAATGGCCGAAAGCGAACAAACAATCTTCTTACTGACCTTACTTATAATTCGGAATTGATAATAATTATGTAGTGTATTGCTTTAAGAAACATTTATAAAATAAATAAAATGTTTGTTGTACAGATATCCAAGCAGAATTGCTTTTCCCATAATGCAATATGTTCTAAAAGTATTATATCTAGTATAAAAATAAGTTATAACAAAGATAAACTTTGGCTTCGGAAAGTTTCTCATTTATTGCAAAAGACAACCGCAACGTAATTAAATTCAAACATTGAATTTGAGAAGAGTGCTCTTGTAAAAGTTCTTGTCTGTTAAAGTTCAACTTATGTCTCCCACGAAGACGAAGTAGCATCACAAAATAAATCTCCGGCAAATCAACTGTAATATTTGAAGTGAGTTCAGGAAAACTTCTGAAACGTTGGTAGAATGTGCAATGTGCATTATCAGACTCAAGGTCACTTAGTGGTTGTGGTACTGCAAAGGAACAAGCATCCTACAATGCACTCTAACTATATGTAACTATATGGCGGCTTGTGGGTGGACTTATTGTTTCCTAGAACTACGAGAAGTTGAGACTCACAAACTGCACAGCATGACATGAAGTTGAAGATATGACTGTAAATCTTCCGTTGTTTGATTGTTAAAATGCGCGAATGTGAGGAACCTTAAAAAACTACCTTTCGTTTTTTTTTTAAAAAAAGGATTTGTTAAGTTTAAAAATGTTTTATTGAAACGAAAATATCATTTATAAATTAAATTGAAAACAATTTCATTTCTGTAAGCATACACATATATGTGTATGTATTGTTTGATTTTATTTATTTCTCATTTTATTGACAAGGTACGCCCATATTTTAAAAAACGCTGCAATGTCTTTACACATGGGTTTATTATTTCTGACAGAATAGAATAACATTGGTAATCCTTCCAAGCAGCATTTATTTTATTTTATAAAGAAAAAATTTTCAATTGAAAAAAATTTTTTTCTTTTTTTAAAAAAATAATGTAATTTTTTTTTAATTTTTTTTTTAATTCTTCGATCTTTCATCAAAATCGACTTCATATTCGATATCCTCACCCTAATAAACATAAAAAACGATACCCCACATGCCCAAGTTCACAAAAATCTTAAAAATGCGTAGTTTTACCGCCCTTTTTCACCCCTAAAACCCCAGGGTGTATTCCGATCAAGCTGCCGAGCTTCGGGACACAACTTGGGTCCAAATGTAGCCTATATGCGAATGAACGATTTTTTTCGACCGTTATTTAAGGTAGATATCACTAACACGGCGGACAGACATTGCAGTTTTGGACTCTACGCATCTAGAAACGTAAAAGAAAAAAATTTGAGGGGGTGTTATAAAAAATTTTTCCGAACCGATTACAAAGGTGTATTATTATTCACAGAATAATAAACCAAAAAATTATCGGGTGAGATGGGGGAATTGGGTGGTAAAATTTTTAACTATTTTTATTTATTATAATACATCTATATATATACACATATATATGTATGTTTTTGTATTTTAATGGCATGTATGAAAAGCCAAACTCTTTAAAAACAAACCATAATTATTTCAGATTTGTTGCATTAAACATTTAGGGGGGGAGGGGGGGGGGGGGACATACTCCTAGCTATTGGAACTGAAATTAGTTTATATTTAATAGCATTTTTATTTTATATTGTACGAAAACGGCAAAATCGTTGTTAATTTTTCAAAGATTTGTGGGCCATTCTTTATAATTTAGCCTTATTAAAAAAAAAAAAAAAATACTTATTTTTCTGTTAATAATGTTATTCTTATTATTATGAACAACTTCTTCAAATACTGATTACTAAAAATAACAAAAATATGTAAAAATAAAAATATTAATTACAAATATTTATAAATCATTATAATAAGAGTAATAAGAAAATAGAACAGAAACCTAATCAACACGACTTTTCAGAAGATCTCTATTGAGATGAAAATCAATCAAAGAATGGTGGTGATTGAACGAACGTGAAATCAATGAAATGGGTTTATTATAACCGTAATTTGTACGATGTTGAGGCAAATGTAAAAAATCATAGGACCTCAAGAGACGCGCGGGAACAGAAATATTAAAAGATGCCAACAATTCAGGGGAATCAATAGTGCCCTGAAGGCAGTCAAAAGTGAACAAAATTCTATCGGAAGCCCTTCTATGCTCTAGTGATATCAACGCAATTAGTTTGATCCACAGGAACAAGTATGGAGGGAGATGAAGACATGAAGTTGATCAACCCAAGGTATTCCCCGGAGAGCAAAACGTAAAAACCTCCGTTGCACAGCTGTTTGATGTAAAGTCGTAAGTCGTAATAAGGGGACCAAACAACACTAGCATATTCTAGAATAGGACGGACAAACGTGCAATAAAGAAGTCCAGAAATGTAGGGATCATCAAAGTCTGCTAAGGGTAAGTTAAGGGTTAATTGCATAATCGTAAAGGAACGGATTCCTTTTACGGAAAAAATGAACTCTTAATGAACTCTTCGTATTATGATTTTGAAACCTGTAGGTCGTAAAATTATGCAAAGTTTAAAAAAAAAAAAATTTGCCAGCACAAAATTCGCGTTAAAATTTTTTTGTTTTTAGTAAATGGCTGTTAAACATGTTACTTTTAGTTTCCTTTCTACCACCAAAAAGCCCTCAATAATTAGCATTGGAGTGTTTATTAATTTTTGACTATTTGATACATTCAAATTTTTTTTTATGTTTTCGTAAAGGATGAAAAGAAAATAAAACCTGTAAAAAGATTGCTCTCTAAACTATAAAATTTAATTAAGTAGAGATATAATGAAAATAACAAGAAAATAGTCCCAACCAGATAAATTTGTAAAACATTGCGGCTCCCCATCTTATACCTTATTGTTTACATATTATGGATATATTTTTGAATGGCTTCATTAAAATAAATCAGTGGAATTATTCAATTTCAATTTTAACTGGAACAGTTTATTTTAAGATTGTTTGTAAACAAAATTACAAGAAATTGATTTATCCGAGGACAGATCAATTTGTGTCACAAGGTGAGAAGTCCTATTTTCGCTCAGTTTCATAGAAAACACTCCAGTCTAGGTCAAGATTTCTAACGGCATTCCTTATTATGTCATTCTGGTTCGCACTCGGATATCATCGAAGTTTTGTCCTGCAATTAAAGAAGGATGACTGATGACTCGTAATTGAAACCGTTATCAATTTCCCTCTTTCTGACTCAAACATCCTTTTGATAGTGCATGCTTTATAATTTTCACTTTTGTTTGATGTTTGTTTTTTGATACAGTCGCTCATAAGAACATTTCAGTAGAATACGATATGGTGGATGATGAAAGTTCTCAAAGTATCAAAGGTCCTTTGAAACAAAATCGCCACCGCAAATATTGATTGATAACGTCAATTCCTGTTCTGCGTCAGTTTGATGAATGTCGTCTGAAAATCCTCTGTAATCCAGAACTTTGTCGTCTCGTCTCTCTAATAGTCTGTAAGATATTCCAGCCATTCCTCGTATTCCCATGAAGTGAATGTTATTTCCGAACGACAGTTGTTACTCTCTTATGGGATTTTCATGGCGGTACCAATTTTGGTATTCCCCGGAACATCATTCACTAGAAATCATTAGTTCGAACTCCGAGGTCAATGTTGAATGTTGATGGAAAACGTTAGTCGATTACTTTATCAGTCATTGAACTTCCAGTAAACAAAAAACTAATTTAAGATTATCTAAGGAAATAAAAGTTTTCTGTTTAGGATTGTATGACGTTATCAAAAGTAATTTTTGATATTAATGATTTTGAAAACTTTTAATAATTAATTTTCACCACCTGATATAAAATCCAGTTATTTTAAGTACATCATAAAAAGAACCACCTGATTTATTTAGGAAAAGAAATTTCGAACTGTAATGGCAGATAAATATAAAAGAATGGAATTCCTGTGATAATCAAAAAGTTTTCAAGGATTTGAACCGGTACTTTATGACTATAAATCAGGAATCTAATTAAATATCTTTAGACGGGATTTCTCCGCCACTGTACAGAAATGGTATCGACTTCTTGTAAAGGCATAAAACATTCTTCGCAAATTAAGAACTACAATAGATACAATATTATAATATTTTATATCTCCAGGACATTTAAAATATTAGAAACTATGAAGTTTTTAAATAAAAAAAAATTTAAATTTGCGTTTTTCGTTTTTAAGTGACTGCCCGTTTGAATCTAAGATAGGCATGTCGATGGATTTTATGGATGCAATTTATACTGTCAATACCCTTTGGTTGTATTTGGTTCATTTAAATGCATTTGCCTTCGTGAAATTATTCCCACTTCCAACAATAAATTAATTATTTTGCAATTGGTTTCCAGTTGAGCGCCATTTCTTCAAGATTTAGCAACATTTTTGCAGAATTATTTCTCAACCGCACTCAGTCGAAGTCCTTTCAAGTCAGGTCAATACAATTTTCGTCACATTTAATAATGGTGAAGCAAAAACTTTGTTCCATAGCCAGTTGAGCAAGATGCAGGCATGCAGTGGAGAATGTAAGATTTTTAGGCGCGACTACCTGAACTGCAACTGCTGCATTTCGTACTGGTAGTTTTGCAAGAATATTATCGATGTTCGGTGTTGGTTGGCCCTGATAAGAAACGCCGATCACTTCCTCTCACCTGTCAAGGACGGCGAAATGAAGCTGCTCGAATAAATTTATTTGTCCTTGGCTCCAGTCGAAAGATCATCCCAAAACCGGCTCCAAATTCAAAATTGTTTTTTCTAGTCCTCATGAAAGTATTCGAAACTTGCGAGACTACACTAGAATCCACCTATTTTAGGTGTAGCATTTTCTACGCCAGAACCAGCTTTCTCGCATTTTGGGAAGCGGGAGAGAATAAGAGCACAATTTCTCCAACACGCATGTGTTTGTAAGTGAATGACCATGGTATCTAACAGATTGTGATTTTATATTGCGAATACCCCGTCCCCGAGACCGTTTTCGATAAGGAAACAAATTTTACTGGCACTGCGGCCGGTAGAAAGTTCCCAGGTCGCACACGAGATTCATCCACAATGCAAAGGAGACTCGGACGACGTAGAAATGCATGCGCGTGGAGCGTGAAGGTACACCGTACACGTGCAACGGCTTAGTAGGGAAATGGTCGGTCCATTCGGGGCGAGAGGCAGTTGTAATCATCTGTGTAGCTAATCCAACTATTGCCCTTGAAGTACACAAAGAAAGATTATGGATTGTGGGCATGTGGCGCATCATTGCCTTTCACACAATCACATACCCTCGCTGGCGCTTGACAATTTTGTTGTGCAAGTATGTGGAAAAAGGGTGGGGTACGGGTACGGGGTTCCCTAATCCGTTCCGAGTTTCCGACACGAGAACCCCATCTTGGATCAGTATCAGTAATTAATTATTTACGGCTAGACTCCGGCAATGTTTGCATGCTCTCTCACTTCCCACAGCACGACAGCGCCACAGCGAGAAAGGTCGTAAAAATCAGCTGTGGTGACTGGGAGCGCTTTTTGGCTTGCATATATTATATATCTCACGCGGTCTCGAAGAGCACATGTGTGAATCTCGCTCCCGCCGCCCGCGGAGCTCTCGCTTTGTTTGCCACTTCGATGAGTGAAAAAAGTAAAAACTCGTAATCGAGACAGACGAGTTTTCGAGTCATTCCCGATTCACAAGGAAACGACCGTTGCCGCCACTGTCGCAGCGCATGCAGCTCACAAACTGTCGAAACTCCATAGAGGATGGGAGTCGAGCTCTCACTTTCCTCAGTCTTATTTCGTGAACGAGATCCGAGATTATTTTCAAGTTAATTTATAATTAAGCACCCTTGTGCATTCAACACAGAAATGAAGTGGTAGTGCTCGCGGCAAGAAGTGTTTAACGATTGTTGCTCAAATAACACGCGCTTGTTTCAAACTGTAATCAGACAGACCGTTTGTTATTAAAACCAAAAATCCCATTTTACTGTTCGTTTCGGTCGCAAAAACTTTTTGGGTATAAACATGGCTCTTCGTTGCGTCGGCGTTTTCATTCGGAAGGAGCTTTCGGGAGTGTCTCCAGTGGTAGCCAGGAACTTCAGCACTTCGCAGACACGTAACCGGTTTCTGGAAGGCTCCCCCAACACAATCCTGGATAAAACTCTCTTGAACAGGTACAAGACCCTGAACATTCCCAAGGACAAAGTGCAGGTAACCTACTTGTGGGTGGATGGCACCGGGGAGAACATTCGGCTGAAGGACCGCGTGGTGAACTTTGTGCCGAAGAGTGCTGAGGAGTTGCCGAAATGGCAGTACGATGGCAGCTCGACGTACCAGGCGATGGGTCAGAACTCAGACACCACGCTTGTACCGCGCGCCATGTACAAGGATCCTTTCAAGCCAGGCCCGAATGATGTGATTGCCATGTGCGACACCTACCAGCCCGACGGGAAACCCACAGTGTCCAACCAGAGGAACGCGATGCAGGACGCCGTTGAACAGGCCAAGGACCACGAGCCCATGTTCGGTATAGAGCAAGAATATACACTTCTCGATGTTAACGGTCGACCTTTTGGATGGCCCAACACCGGTTTTCCAGCTCCCCAAGGACCCTACTATTGTGGTGTAGGTGCAGATCGCGTCTTCGCCCGGGATATCGTCGAGGCGCACGCGATTGCCTGTCTATATGCTGGGATCGATTTTGGTGGTACCAACGCAGAGGTCATGCCCGCCCAGTGGGAGTACCAGGTTGGTCCTTCGATTGGCATGAAGGTCGCCGACGATTTGTGGGTTTCAAGGTAAGCAGTATTTGTTGTAACTAACATTATGGGACCTACACGTGGTTGCTGCTGCGAGTTACGCCGTGTTCAACAAGTGGCAGTGTTTAGCCGCGTAGAACACATTCACAAATTCACAGCAATCTTTTTCTTTCAATTAATTTACGTTTTTCAATATATCCCGAAGTGATGACGATATTCTGTTTTGTGTAGATTTCGAAGAAAAATCTACCTATTGAGATCTGTACCATTTCACGACATTCGAACAATTCTTTCATAGTTTTTTGTTTCATGCCTCCCTGAGTACGAAACCACCCCCCGTTCGAAAGTTTTTATATATATATATATACATATATTGGAATCAAATTTTAGTATGTTATTTCTAGGGTTAATAGCTCGGTTAAATTCATTAATGACCAAAATCGGCCCAAGGGGGTGGCCGGTGGAGGTGGTTGAAATTTTTAAAAAAGTATACCTCGGCCCCAATGGTGTTTACAGAGAGACTTTATTTGCATAAATAAGAGTACTCTCTATGAGGTTAACGGTGACACCGCCGAATTAGGGGTTTGTGGGGTACGAGTGGGGGTGGGGGTGGAAATTCGAATTTTTCTAGACCACGTCTTATGGGGTATCGTTGAAAAGGTCTTGATGAGTAGTTTATAAATCCATAACTAGTTTCTCGATTTTGAAATCTATCACTTCAATAAACGCAATCAACACACTATCAATACACAATCTACCTGTAGGCCTGCCGAAAGGGATTTTTTAAATTGCAATATGTAAAAGATAATGGTCGACGCATCGGTAAATAATATTTTACAGTTTCCTGGAAAACAACTTTTCTTTATTTCATACTTTAATCAATAATCTTTATGCAGAAGCAAAAGCTTACAATCAAAATTTCAAAACTAAGAGTAAATATGGCAGCTCATTTCATTTCGATGGAGGAAAAAAGTTGTAGCGATTCAATAAGTGCTGAATTTCACCTGAAATTGGCTGTCTCGTAAACGGGTATGGTATACAATTTTTTCAATATTTTTCCCGTTATCAGCGCCTCAAAATTCTTAGGAAATCATCAACAAAGTGAATTTCTGCGGTTATCGGTATCGTGCCTATAAATAGCCAATCACAGGCGAAATTTAGCATTTAGAACCGCTACAACTGTTTTCCTCCATCGAATTGAAATGAGCCGCCATATTAACTATTAGAGTACATTATAAGAGCTATCGAATGACATATGTCTCGTCTTTGGTGGTAATTTGGACCGTTTTTGCCCATTGAACTTTCCATGTTTTTGAGATAATATGAGCAGATATTTGTCGGGTAGATTGACCGTTTGACTTATCACCCAAATGCAGTGAAAATTTTGTTTACGTTCTCAATTATTTACATATCCCATGATTAGCTTAAATCGTCCGAATGTGCGCACTTTATAACTGCATCTGCGCGTCATTGAGCAAATACGTGCTTTAAAATCGAACTAAAACGCAGTCACTAAAGTATTATAGATGCAACAACGTCTGAACCTCTGCTATTTGCATACCAACTTGATGCACGTTGTTTATTTTCTGTCATTTCATAATAGCAACAGGCTCAAAATCTGCATTGATAATTTACCTGTCCCGAATAGAAAATCACAATGATACTCACCTGGGTGCGTTGTTAAGCCTTTCAAATCAGGCGGCAGTAACAGCGAATACTGTTGGCGTTGCTGCACTTGCTTCTTATTAGAGTTTTTGCTACTCGGGTAGACTCGACATTATTTCAAATTGCTCTTAAGGCTGTGGAAGGGTTTGAACATGTTTCGCAAGAATTTATGTAATTTCTTAGCATTCAAATGCTGTCAATTTATCTTGGAGTTGGGAAATTGATTAAAAACGCTGTATTTGTTTCTGTTGTGTATTTATCTTTTTATCAAATTCCGTTTTGTTTTATCAGATATATCCTACAACGTATTGCTGAAGATTACGGTATTGTTGTAACGTTTGATCCCAAGCCGATGGAAGGACAATGGAATGGCGCTGGAGCTCACACAAACTTCTCTACGAAGGCGATGAGAGCTGAAGGAGGAATGAAGGCCATCGAGGCCGCCATCGAAAAACTATCCAAGCAGCAAGCCAAGCACATCCGAGCATACGATCCAAAAGAAGGCCAGGATAACCAACGGCGATTGGTTGGCAGATTGGAAACATCATCCATCAACGAATTCTCTTGGGGAGTCGCCAACCGAGGAGTCAGCGTCCGTATACCGCGGGGTGTTGCAGATGCTGGCAAAGGATACTTGGAAGATCGTCGACCAAGCTCCAATTGCGACCCTTACAGTGTGTGCAATGCTCTTCTGAGAACCTGTTTATTAGAATAAGTTCGCTTGCATCACACCTTGAACTGTGGATGGCCAAACATGCAGCATAATTACAACACTCAATTTCGGAGCAGACATCACAGTTCGTTTGTTTTACATGTTTCCATTTCGTAAGAGAAGACATTTAACATTTTTAGATTTTTTTTTGTATTCTTGCAGTTACAATTACAGTAACCGAACCATAAAACCTAGTTTTTAAGAAGCAAATTTTAAAAATCTAAGCTAACTCTTTCTAGTTGTACAAAAGTTTTCCGATTATTTCCGTTATTTAATATAATTCTTTTTTTCTTTTTTTATCGAGATGCTGACTATTCTAGCCTATTAGTTGATTTTGTAATTTTGTTAGTTCGCGAGATATGTTGTATATTTTCGACAGTATTTTTAAGGAAATTCAGCATGATGTATACTATACGTTTAAGATCACCCCAAATTCTTTCACTTAAATTTTAAGTCTTTGTTTATTAAATTTTAATTCATAGCAAGTGAATCATTGTTGAAAAAGTGAAGAAATTATATTTATGAACAAAAAACGAAAGTTATTTTCATTGGAATACATCCTCGTTTTATATGCCAGCCGCAGATGGGACTTGAACCATTTGTAATTCCCATCATCAAAAGTTATATAAACACGTTCTTATTGGCTGAAGCAGTCTACTCTGCGGTCGGATATGGTAATCCGGTTTTGTCACCACAACTCGTTACGAAAGAACTTGGAAATCAGGTATTTATCATAACTGGAGCAGAGAGCTCGATCTCTAGCAAAAACCTGAAGATCTAACTTCAGAGTGTCGCGTGCAATTAAGAGGTTAAAGATATCGTTAACTCCTTCACGGGTACCCGGCACTTCCCATGGGATAAACCAGTTGCGTTATGCTCCCGAACTATACAATAAGTACAATATCATTTTAATTGATTTTTGCATTGCAAGTTTGCATAATGATAATATATTTGAAGACATTAGGGAGTCATTCAGAAATTGCATTCCTCATTGAGCACAATTTAGGTACAAATATTTTACAGCAAATCATCTTTTGTAAAATTTTAAATAATGATTCTTTGTTATAAAACAAATACTTTCAAGCTGCAACTATTACTGAAAATGAATACACTTAAAATTAGGAAAAGCATAAGTATCAAAAGATTCTGATATGTAGGAAATATGAAACAATAGATAGTGAAACACTCAAACACCAGATAATTAGAAGAATGCATACATATATTTTTTATTATCATTAACTTAAAAACACTTATCTTATTTTTTCTAGTTGAAATCAGATCTTACACTTCAAAATGACAACAAAATATTTCCATTGTGATTTATACTCGTATTGTTGCCAAGGCATTGCGGCAGCATTGCATCTATTTTTTAACAGAAAGTACTTTAACTAAAGCAATAGGTTCCGTTTCAGTATTGAAATTTTACTAAACCACTAAAACCGTTGAAGATCTTATCGCATTTAATAATAAATGTTTTTTTTTACATAAACTTACGGGTGTTTGTTTAACGCAAAACATTCAACATACTTATATGTTGTGTGAGAGTGGAGTTGGAGAATCAACTCATTAGCAACTATTGATCTTATGTCGATTCTTCGCGGAGATAATAGAATCGAACCACATCGGTTTGTTGCACAGTGATGAATATGGCTTCCAGCGACAGTTCAGCGTGCATCATTTGAGAAATAAATGAGAGCAGCTGAAGGGCGCCCTAAATACAAGATGGGCTTTGATTAATTGGTCGTAAGACTTGCAACAGTGTTTCACTTGGGTGTAGCACATGTCGACACGAATACATTGATAAGATCGAGAATTTACAACGTTTTCCAATGAACTAATTAAAAGACTCGCTAAGTGCAGTAGGCCTACGCCTCGTGAAAAAAGCTATTCAATTCTATGATTACAAATTGCAAGCAATATTATCAACATTTACATATGTACATTGTACAGTCCACACATACGTACAATATTCCATTATATTTCAACTAGTATATGAACTGATAACAAATTGCCTCGGTTTTGTTAATCCATGATAATTATGGAGTTGCAGTAAACAATTTCAAGTGTATAGAATGTTACTATGCTATTTGGTCAGGCTTTAAAATAATGGTTTAGCCATAAAATGCAAATATATTAATATGCACCTGTTTAGGATAAACAGTTGAATCAGGTTGTTATTTGACCTTGAACAAGTTGAAGTCATTATTTAAAGCAAATAATTGTAATTTAAAATTATTTTTGTATTAAAATTGCGCGATTAATATATTTAATTGAATTTTCATCTCGAATTTGCAAACTTCACTTAAAAAATTTTTTACAAAATTGGGAATAAATACAAAAATACAAATTAAATATAACTGTATATTGTGAAGTTTATCTTAGCAAAATGTATTGAATAAATGGAAAACCAGAAAGAGTACTAACTCTTATAACTAATAAAAGCAGTAACATTATTTTCCAAATGTTCATACCTGATAGCTAAACGAACGTCAGTAAACTACACTAATAGCTTAACTAATAATATTAAATGATTCTTGATTAGTGCTGGATTGGGTTAATCCTAATCTCGAAATGTTACGTGCTTCCGGCAGTAATTGCCATCATTTTAAGTTACAGTTTATGAGCATTATCTAAATAGATTACTAAATACAACTTATGCTTACCTTACTGTTGAATCTAAAGTAAACATTATTATGACGTAAATAGGTAATGTTTTAATTTAGCTCGACTAAATTTTTTACATGATTTCGTTTTCTTACTGTTTGAGTATTGTTATAATAATATTTTAAAATAAGAACATTGTATGCAAAATTGTACGCATTCATAATTTGTTATTTGTTTCAATTTCCAATAACATTGCGCCAACACGAACTTCATTTTTTTTCCGACAGTATTATTCATTGAATTTGTCCCCAATGCTTAGTCACGGTGTGAAGTTTAAAACTCACCTGATTTTAAAAAGTCTCAGACCTCATACAACTGGCGCCTGGAGAGCAAGAAGCAAGTCATTAGGTACTTAGGTAGACACTTATTTCTGCTATAATTCAACTATACATCAGCAGTGCTAACGGTCACCCAATTGATCCTGTGTGAATTCACCCACCGAAGATAATGAAATTGAAGCCAAGCTCAATTTCTGATCCCAAATCCAAAAAAAATTTTCCATAGCACATCAACTGTTTTATTTTCAACATTCTCAGATTATTTTTTTACAAAACTTTCCTCAGTTGAGGAGCAGAAAATTATCGCTGAAGCCGCAGATGTGGTCATTAACATGCAAATTAATTCGTTGGCCAATAAATTTGGCACGCGTAACAAGTGACAGTGGCGTCCAGAGATGCACTCGGCGTCGGTGCCAGCGAAAGTATACTGTAAAGACGGCATCCGTACCGGTACCCCTGTTACTATCCCAAAGCTCCTGGTGATAAAGAGTTAAGATTTGAGTGCAAAAACTAGGGTTTTTACGAAAACTCTCGAATGAGCACGCAGTCACCTAGTGATGGGGACAACTACAGAGTTGCTTATCGCTGCTTCAGCTGGTCTAGCCGCGCTCCTTGCTATCGCTCAGCAATGGTCGCGGTCACGTTTACCCATTAAGTCCTGATTACGCTGCCATCACAAAACTATTAAACAATCTAATGGCCAATAAAAAAGTGAACCGCGCTGACTTGGAATTGCGGTAGCCGCGGAATGTCTCTAATTATAGCTGATAATTGTCTGTCTGTCTCTAGCGATGATTCTGTCGCAACTTGATATCGCACTTCTTATCGGAAGTGAACGCCTCCGATATTGGGCAATTACGCTGTGATGTGGCGACCTTGCCGGGAGCCCCTTTTTTCGGGGGAACTAGGGCAGTTTTACAATGGCACCCGAGCGGTTTTGCAATAGATTAGCTTAACCTTGAACTCTAATGTAGTTTAAGCGTTTTTGTTTTGGTTGAAAAAGTTTTATGCATTCTATTCTTATCGATAATGGTGGAAAAGGGCGATATCCACGCTTTGGTGCCCACAATGAGTTTTTTTCTAGAATGGTCTTCAGACTACAAATAAAAAACAAATATTGTTTTAGTTTGCACAGAGTATGTAACGGTGAAGGCAACTAACAAAATATTATACTTTCTTTATTTACTTTTGAAATTCAAATAGATATAAAACACAAAACTTGTTTTGTAAAGCCAAAAAAAGAAAAAAATACCTACTTATCTTGAACAAAATTATATATAGAACATTTCTTTTAAATTTCAGTACTTATTTAATAAAACAAGAGCTTCAAAAAAAAAGTGAAATTGTTAATTTCTCATGCACATCTCCCTTTTGAATTCATCTATATTAACTATAAGCGAAAATTTGCTTGTTTGTGCATTTGTGGATTTGTGTATTAATTAACACACTTCCCGTCATCCAATTGAGCTAAAACTTTACAGATAGACTCGTTGTCGATGGCAATGCATTTTATCAAATTTTTATCTCGTTATCATAGAAGGAACGGATAAAATCTTTAATAACAATGCAAAAATGACAGCACTGCGCATAAAAAAATTATCATAAAATCACCTCATCTTTTCGTTTTTTTTTTAATTAAATTTTTAATTTGTCACCATTTTTAAAATACCTACTAGGTATTTAGATGAATAAATTATAATAAAAAAACACTGGGGTTGGTTTTTTTTTTAATTAATTCAGTAAATATGACTTTTTAACTTTTTAATGACGCAAGCTTGCAATCTTTATCGGTTATAATTTCGAAAATATTCCATTAAAAATATGAAAGCTATTTTGTTGTTCAAGTAAAAAATAAAAAATTTTATTGTGCACTTGGCACAAAATGTTGACATATATTATAAATATATTGCAGAGAAAGAAGAAGATAATAAATTTTCCCCGTTCGAGAGCCGATTATGGGGTCACAGTTTATAAAAATATGGTTTTATTGCAATCTTTGCCCTATTAAGATTGAGCAAATCTTAAGTTAATCCTAAAAAAAACGAAACTATAGTGCAGCGAGTTTACTCCACCGAAACGATGACCAGCGTTTCATCCGGAAGTGGGAATTTCTGCGCTAAAAAGAAACAATGCGTGAAATGAATTAGCACTTTTGCCCATTCGCCATTCACGTGAGTTTTGCGATCAAAGATCACTAAATTGTCTCGAGCAGCTCTTTTCCCATCGAATTTCAGTGTGGGTGGAGCTCTAAATTTTAAGAAGATTTCGCGTGTACAATTGTGCACTGCATGTGTATAACAACATACTCGCATGTATGTAGACGCCCGCAAATTTCTCTGCCCCCTCATTTCAGTCGGCAATTCGCTTTGTGATAATTACACTAAGTAATGATAATAGAGCATTTTATTGACACGTTGCGATAGAAAACTGCCACCGCAACAATGGACGCTCTGATGGGTGGTAAGTGGAAAGGTACACAAGACTGGAAAATATCTTCGTGTACTTCGCTCCGCAATTCTAGCCTTCACTTGAGGAAGTGTGAAAGGTAATAAAAATTAAGAGATTACTCGGACACTCAAGTGAATTGCTAGATTGCCTCATTCCAGCATATCGATGATCTATTTTCCTTGCTCGAGATTTCTGACTGGACGATTGATCTTTCGAAGATTGATTGGATATTTACACCTTTGATTGTAATTCAAATCCTCTCCAAGATTTGTTTTTGCTAAAGTAGGAGTATATGTACATGTGGCATTCTAAGTGTTCTGGGATTAAAAATACTTTTTAATTTTCTAAGCTGTTTCAAGTGTTTGCTGGTTAGGTTAAATGAGGAAGATGTGGAGATAGTAATTTTGTGAAAAAAATTGCATGTACAACTGCAGTAGTTTCAGAAAAATAAAATCAGATCAAATTCACAAGCCTGGCAGCATTAGAAGTTTTTAATTTTATCACCTTTTGCACTTTACTCCCTGGCAATTAACACACCTGGGCACCTGGCTCAAAAGTGTGATATAACAAAATAAATTTTGTGTGCGATATGTTTGGAACAAAACGATTCGAAATAAGTTTTGTGCATAAAACTCAAAAAAGGCTCTTTGTTAAAATTTCTTCTTTGCGATAAGCATAGTGCTGTTTTTTTAAATCGTAAACCTTCAGTAAAGTTGTTTGATACCATTACTTATTTTATCAGTTTATCAATTTTAAAACTGAGAAAGTCCAACACTTGAGTGACTAATTCGACAGAGTAGCTCCAAATTTGAAAAAACTTTACGTATGGCTTATCGGTCAAACAACAACTCGTGCTCAACCAAAGCCCATCAAACAAAGCACACTTCATCCCCTCGGTCTTTGTCAGTGCATTAATGCATTGACCAGCGTGCATTTTAATTTTAACGAACGACAAAGAGCATGAGCAATGTTTTGACTTTGAAATTATATTTATCACGATTCTTTCAGTACAAGGAGTTTATCGCGCTGCGAAAAACACACGGATGCAATGACCCCGCATCCGCAATCTGAGATGTTTACAGGAGTAAAGAAGGCATCAGCCGTTCGACTCGTGTTTATCAAACTTGAACTTGTGATTGTGCAATGTACATATAAAAAATTTTGGAGAAATTGAAGCGTCGCGACGGAGATTTTTTGATGAAGATAATATAATGCACAAAAGAAACATCCCCTTAATCGCAATTTTTATCATTACTTTCAATACAAAGTAAAGTCAAGCTGACAGCCGTCAGTGTAATCTTAAGACTCTTCAGTTAAGAGGCTCCGGCAATCGTATTCTACTAATCAATGCAAATATAAATACGTGCTAGTAACACGTCTTTTGTTTGTCTCGTCGTCAAACTGAAACATATGTATATCAGTAAATGAAAGCATTCACTAAAAATACGCCCCGCATTTTGTGCTAAACAATAATTACTAAAAACAATGATCAAGATTCATTATTCAGTAAACAATGTCAAATCTGTTCATTTCGTCACGCAATCCACCTTCGAAATTTTTCACACTGCCAAGAACAAAAGGAAGGTGGATCCTGGTGGATCTGAGCGACCCACTGGCACTGGTCCAAATGTGAGCAGTGTACGAACTTCTTGCGGTGAGAAAATGACGAACTTCTTACGACTCTTATTTTTAGAAGAACTGAGGAGTTTAGTCTTCTGAGCGATTTTTTTTTTAAAAATCCCTAACGAGATCTAGAGTGGTTGCGATAAATGGCGCAAGTTATATTTTCAGTTTGAAATTCACTGTAAATATGTTTGGCCTTAAATTGTTTCCACAGAGGGCAAACAATGCAGAATGCTAATTGCAATAAGAGAAAACAACGTACCAGATTTTTTCAGGTGGAAAGAAGTACTTGTATTGGTGTATAAAAAAGCATGTCCACTACATAAATATACCTATTTAAATTCATTTCATTTTTTAAACAATTCAAGAAACCATTTCATCAACGTTAAGTAACAATTTCAACTCAATTAATATAATTTGTTGTAGATTTCCATTCTATATAACATATTTTATGAATGATTTCAATTCCCAAAGTTTCTAATTACGACGAATATGATAACAGCCCTCACATGACGACGATTGCTTCCACCTTTGACATAACTCATGCACGAGATGTCAACTTTTGCTGAAAAACGATTTTGTTAAGATGTCGATTGTCGGTACTTGATAACCAATGAATCGAAGTTATCTTTAATTCAAGCCATTGACGTACGTGGTTATCTGCTCTCCAAGAATTGATGTATATTATTATTTTCACGAACTTGTCGATCTATTTAATTCGCCCAGTCTTTCACAATAACTGAATTTTTCTGTGCTATGACGAACTTCAGAGACGATATAAGCATTTCGAATCCTGCCAAGACAATAATAACGGATTTAATAAGGCACTAAAAATTATATTTGGGAGCTCTGAAATGATTAGTATGCTCCAGCAAATTGTTGATACAAATATTTTACGTATAATTATCATTTAGTTACAAATTAACCAATAAAGATGCGAGCAAAAAATTAAAATGTCTGTAAAAATTTGGAATGTCTGGTCGAATGTTGTAAATTGACGTTGAAATTTGCTGGAAAGCTGTGACGTGGAAAAATATTAATATTAATTGATAAACAAAAAATGTTTAATCTGTTCATAGTAAGTTCATTTCCGCTGTATGCATATAAAATATATTTTGTAGCTTGTAAGGTTATTTTACTGATTTAACTATAAATTTTACGATGTGCATTTCTTCCAGATTGTAAAGTTCAACCTTTAGAATTTGTTTTAACTGAATTCAGTTTGTTGACCCCATTTTTTAAAAGTGCAATAACACTTCACTTAGATAAAAATTTATATAAAGTCCAGTTGATTAGACTTCTGATATAACAATATTAATATGTGATATGTCAATTGAAAAATATTTAAACAAAGTACTTATAATTGTCTGCCAAAAATATTGATCTAAGATATATTTTATATGCTGTTCAAACTCCAACTGAATGAAGTGCATTTGAAGACCATTGGAAAAAATTTTATTAAAAAAATATTGATAAAAAGGAAATGTGCAAAGGTCTGTTAATTGTGGCGTTACTTATATTTAAACTATACTTTGTTAAATTTTTAATTGCCGCAAGAAGATAGTGTAATTATTCTAAACACTATAACTTTGCCACGTGGAAGGTTTAACTATATGTACAATTAACTACCTATAGTCATTTATATTAAATTGAATAAATAACATCCTCCTCTTAAATTATTTAAATTATTCCCACGCAAAAAAAGGAAATCTTTATACAACCTGTTGATCGGAATAGGTAAAATAAATCATTGATATTGTTTACCTAAAATGAGTATTTGTGACATCATCACTATTTAATCAGTTCAAAATTATTGTTGTTTTGTTATAATTTCCACATATTTTGTGCTTTTTATATAACTAACAAAGCGGCATCGTTTTTTTTAAGCCCCGTTAATTCGTTTTGAAAAACACAAAGAACCACAATGTCAACAAAATTTAAAAATTAATATTAAAAGCATTATCAAGAAAACAAACATCTTGAGCATGTATATTATTTAAATATTTGACAGGTGATTAATTTCTGAAGTAGATATGATAAAATAAATTGAAATGGAAACAAACAAAAATAGTGATATGCAAATACGTGTTTCCAATCCAATTGTAAATAAGTTATCTGTAATATTTTATTTTTCATTTGCTAGTTTATTCTAATTTGTATTCTATTGTATTATACGACAAAATTTTAAGTTAGTCTCCAGTTGTTTGGATTAGCTATTAGCAGAAGCAAAAACAGTGGGCGCCCACCCCCGGAGTGGCGCAGAATAAATATTCCATTGAATTCAATATAATTCTCTTTAAAAAGAAAAATGTTACTAAGACATGTTTGTTCTGTTTTACAACTAATACTATTGCAAAAAGTGAAAACAAAGTCGACTTATTTTTCTTGAAATAGAATTAACTCTCATTACTCAAATGAAAATTCAACCGATGAATATTTCGGCTAAAATAATTTAATACGCTGATTTTTATTTTTAATACTACAGAAATTAATTTTTATTTATTGTAAATTCGAGAAACTGTGTCGGAGTGTTTAAAGTGAAAGTAAATGTATTCATCACCAGTAAAATTATTTATTTTACTGTTTTTAGTGTTTACATGCATTATACATACGCCTCAAAAAATTCAATTTAACGTCTCATAGATATTTTGCAAATTAACAAAACATCTTTGGAACCAGGTGAAATAAATTTGGCAGTAATTTCAAACAAAATAACTTTTGCGTATTTCACTTAAAATGTTCTACTAAATTGTAAAAATATCGATATTCACTGAAAACTAAAATTTCACAAACGTATTTTTCAATATTCTTCAAACGTATTTTTTAATATTGGGAATTCAAGTGGGAGGGACTTGCGCCTAGGTCGAACAGCGTTCATTGAATGACCATTGACCATTTGTGTAGTTATCGATGGAACTTTTTGTGTCATGCGTGCAGGTGGAATATTAAAAACACCTCCACAGAAAACAATATACGTTTTGTGTGGAGCATGCATGAAAGCAGCGGTTTTTAAAAGAATTAAAAGTTGATCGACCTTGACATCGAATAAGTGGTTCAGAAGGCAAGTGTTGATCAGCTGGCGCTGAACCTGAAACACTTTAAATATCTTGGCTGTGTGCGATAATCCTCAATTTATTTATAAAACAGCTTTGAAAATAAAAAATAAAGACAAGAGTACCACTTCCAACTTAACTAGAAATTCAGTAATTTAGGGATGTTTTCCGTCGTGGCAACTGCTTGTAGTCACAAACCGAAGTCTCGATGGGCTTAAAAATTATCGAAAATAAATCTAAGAAAAGGTGATATTTTTCTTCTTTTTTTTTCAAGGATACAAGAAAATAACATTAATCACCAATGATGTATTTAAGTTTGTTAAAAAAAATACTCTTAGTTTTTAATGCGATTTCGTTCGGAATGTGTCATTGGTCTTGCCCCCACAGTTGTTTCGGAACAACATAATTTTTTTTCAATATTCTTTTAAGTGTAGAAGTGTTAAAATACAAATTATAATTTTAAATAATTTCTCAAATAAAAAGCACTTGGGAATTTGAATTTCATATTAACATTTCATCATTAAAAAAAATAAAATTATAACCTTAGAACGTGTCAAATATTTTTAAAACAATGTAATAACAGTCGTTGTAAAAAAATGAGTTATAATTACATAAAACTTACTTAAAGTTAGATCATATAATTATTAATTTCCATTGAATTTCATTAATAAAATTTACCAAAAGTGAGTAACGTGACTCAAGAATTTCCCACAAATAAAAGAGAAACGTAAACATTTCTCGAAGTTTTCGGAGCTATCACTTTTTGCACTGGTTTAATTTACGAAAATAAATGGAAAATTTTCTTGGAAACTAAATTAGAAAGCAATTTGTATGTTCAGAGTAGGTACTAAGAATAGTGTTTTAAAATGCGATCGGAGTTACTGGATGGATCTCCTCTGTCTAGATAGCATTGCAGGAATTCCGCTGCGTCCCGGAAAACTTCCACTTCGGTCATTTTGATTCCACATCATTAAATCTCATTCGAAAAGTCAGAAGCTGTTTTTAAATCTATTTTCTGGCCGCAATCGGGTTCAGATATTAATGACATGTGTTCTCGCAAAAATGTGAAATTAAACAGAGTGCGAGGCGATTAAGATGTTGTTATCATGCAGCGAGGTGAAATGGTGCGTGTTATCAAAATGGTTTGCGTCAGTAAACGAAACTGCTCAAGTCCCTGTTTCTGACCATCCAGTAGACGGGTTCCCTCAGAAGGATAATCCAGGATTAGCGTCATTAGCGACTTTCCGCATTAGTCATATGTATATACGTTGAAGTTCAATTGGGCTTGCTTGTGTCCTTTTGAACTAGTCCTCGTATAATATAACCACGACTACTTTTGACCACTTTCGCTTAGCATCAAATCCGCCGCTGTCGTTGATTAATCATTTTGTTTATCTCGAACTGTAGCCTTAAATGTACCATTTCTGCTTGGCCTGCCAACTGAGATATGCTTTCCTTTAGATTAATGAAAGTTTCAATACAACATTACTTCGCATTTTAAATCTTAATTTTATAATTTTACTTGTATCACTTGGAAGAGCCGAGTTGCGTAACACGAACACTTCAAAAACAATTCAAAGAATAAAATTATTCGTAAGAGGTGGTGATTTATCTGAAGTTATAGCAGAATTCAAAATGAAATTACATCAGGGCTATAAAACGCTCAAGTTCTAATAATTATATCATATTAGTCATTTCCTTAAAATATAATAAAAATTGAAGAGGTCAACGCTTATCACGAGTTCATAACCCTATTTATAAATTTAACGAGGATCGGATCAAGTTCACAACGAAGTCATCGAAACTAATTATGTTTGATATTAAATGTTCTTGTTTACTAGTTTCAATATTATTTTATTCGATTCGCAATCATTAGCGCTAAATATTCAGAAAACATTTGATAATTTTAGATGTTTTGATTACAGGAATTTCGAGACACAGTTTGCTTTTTAGCGATTGCTTTTTGTATACATAATTCAAAAGCAGATAAAGTAACATTAGGTATCGATTTTACATTTTAAAATAAAATGCCATTGTTAAGTTATTACAAAACCACTTTCCTTATTATTCAAGCTCTACCATACTTCAAATTTATCTGGTACTTGAACAATTTTTGTAGAGCGAGGTAAACAATCAAAACCGTTCATGTGATTCCCCGATTAATTTTCAATGCAGATGATGCAATTCAGTACCTACATACGTATTATCTAATCAAGAGTATTTTGCTTTATATGTGTTTTTTGTTTTTTTTTTCAATGCACATTATATGATATGTAATAATAACTGATTTTGTGTGAAATGGCAAATTTCAAACTGTTTACCCTTTAGTCGATTTAAAAAAGGCAAACATATTATGTTGACTTAGTGCGTTTTATTATTTACGGAAAAACGAATTTTACCAGAAAGTATTTTAATCCCGCCAAATGTGAAACTCTTTAATCACATTATTCAAAAGAAGATGACTTCGTGCCGGAGTTCGTTGGCTTGTAACTCATCCATAAAATGATAATATAAGCACTGCTGATGGTTAATTTTGGTACGTTCGTGTATACGAACACTGATTAGAGGTCCTTAACACATAACACCAAATCATTTCGCAAAGTAAGCGCTGCATTAATGATCCAAGGCCATTTCCCAGCATCAAGTATAGCTACATCGAAGAACCATGATTAAGATAAAAGATTATATGGACGAAATGATGAAAAGGTTTAACTTCCTTCTCACATAATTTTTATTAGCTGTCTCGTAAAATTAGCATAAAATCTCGCAAAACTCTAAAAGGTTATTTGAGGAAATCCTCCGAAGGGAAAGGAAAAGCAAATTTCCCATTTACAAGTTCGTATAACATTTTAGTACGTTTTAGTAGATAAAGTTTTAAAAGTAAACCTTTTTATTAATTATTTTTGATTGACCTGCTCGACGGATCTTTTATGATAAGTCTATCGACAATGCTCAAAGAATGGTTGAAATTCTTATAGGCTCAAAAATACAGATACAAAAAGTAAATTGTTGTTGCTATTTACTACCGTCATTTGCAGGAAGTAAACAATTTTCTTTGCACGTCATTAAGTTGTAGCAGTTGCGATGATCACAATACGGTTTATCACCCGTTTTCATTTCCATGTCCTAAGTGATTCATTGTCCTGCCAAGTGTATCAAAAGTAAAGGACTCCTGCTCTACTGCATATACACACGTCCGTTAATGACAACGAATCTCATTACGGAGCGCCCTTAATTGTCCTTGCCTTGTAAAATAAATATTATTTCAGGACATTTACTTTAGATGTACGGATAATAAATAAATACGTTGTGTTCTAATCCAGGATATATAATATTTATACCTTTTCTTTACTTACAACCGAACGGAAGTGTTTTTTCTGAAAATGACAGGATACCATAATTTCATGCTGGGGATATAAAGAGATAATTCACAAAATTTAAGATATCAAGCACGACGCACGTGCAAGGACTTGCGGTAAATTGTTTCCAAACTCAATTTATGTATATAATGTCTTTATCACACGAAAATTAGGTATTCTAATTATTCTTGAAAAAGGATTAAAACCTATCGCAGTTGTTGCGGAAAGTCAAACACTTTCAGGAGGTCGTTGAATTTTGTAACGTCGAAATATTTTAAAATTATTGCTGGTACTGAAGGCTGTTGACACCAAGTACAGCAAACAAAAACGAAGGAGCTAACTTTGAAGAGTTCACAACATCCCTTCAGTGCCAAATATTTATTGTCAGGAGTGTCAACAACCACTTAATCTGTCATTAAGGCGGCGTTAGTGAATGTAGCATGAAATGGTTAGGCAATTATTCTTATGGTTAGAACATTCTTAGCTTTGTTGAGAGTCTTTCCGTCAAAATAAAGAAATTTCAAAAAGTTAATTTTTGTTTGTGTTTTCTTGTGTCTTGATTCTATGTATTTCTATGAAACTCTTTATTTTTTTAAGCTTTAATTCCATTCCATCTCTACTTCTCTCTCTAGTCTCTACAATTTTTTTTCTAGACGTTGACATATTGCATACATTTAGGTAATTATATATTAAATCAAATTTCAATTACATTTATGGTAAACAATTATAACGTGAAAACGTCCATAATTAATTTTAAGAAAATGCTATAAATGTTATTTTCTTTTTCGTAATAGTACTACCTTATTAAATATTAAAAATAATACCAATACTTAAAATAATGAACTGTAATTTTTCAATAATTGTGAATTTATTGGAGGGTTTATAATATAAATGAATGTTTATTTGCCAGTAACCGAAACTCCGAATATAATCGAGTAAAAGAATAATAATATTATTTAAATTAAAGACAAAATTTTTGAAATATCAGTTTATTGTTCTTTAGCATTTTAAAAACAAAAATATTTCAACATTTTTGGCAAAAATGATATTGTTGTCCTTTTTTAGGTAATTAAAATCCTTCCACGTAAGACAAGTTTAGTTGGATATCTCACAATACCACCAAAGAAAACACCATACAAAGAAAACAAAAACAAAAAAGTATGTGGCGACTGAGCCTTACAACCGCATTCAGGCAGAGACATTGTGAGTAAGCTCTCCAATTAATTATATTTTTCGGCTTTTCGAGAATACTCAACAAAAGAAAGGGGAGCCTCACTTGTGGGTCTTCCAAATAGTTTTGTGTTTTAGTATGTGGCGACGAAACGAATTTACAATATTTCAGTAAAACTCATAAATTTCATTATTACAGATTAGTTTTACTAACAAAGTTATCATTAACCCATCCGATGATATAATCATAGCCCCACGCACTTCTAATGGCAGCTGTGCTGCGTAGGCAGACACAATTTTTGTCACTGCACACAATTTATAATTAATTAATTTAATTTTAAAAAATAGTACATAGATGAATTTCGCAACTGTGGAAACATAAATTTCTTGGAGTGCAAAGAATTAATAATGGATCCCCAAAAATGTAATGCATTTATGACTTATTTTCAAGTTTTACTAGGTATAAACATTTTTTGCAAACAATAAGACAGTGTAAGTGATAGATTTAATTGTGATTTTCTACGATTGCTGAAATATTCCACGTTTTTCTTGAATTGCAATATTATTACATAATCGTTAAATTAAAATTGATACCATTATACTGAAATACTGGCAAACTTCTCGGATTATAAAACTCCCAATTCATGCAGCATCAAAACACTATTCTTGAGCTTGTTGAAATACTTCGATCCGTAGGAGTTCTTTTTGGTGAATGCATTAGCATCCATATCGCCAAAATCTGAAGGAGCTGCTTCCTTTTCCATAAACAACACTTTCAACATTGTGAGAATCTGGGCTACTACCAAAGGACTGACATTTTTGACTTCGTCAAGAAATCTAAAAAAAAGATACATTCAATTCGAATTATTAAAATATTACAAATAATTTTTAAATGCACTTTTCGAAAGAATAATCGCTTTTAGGACAACCGGATTGTTGCAATACGTCTGCGAAGTGCTGGTAATATATTTTCAAAAATTCATGGTAGCGTGGCTTTAAGATCTCGTACTTCACGCTACTAAATAGGAAGAATATCAGGTCTTGAACCAAGGAATCAATTCTGACTAATTGAAAGTCAATTATTTTTATTTTAATCGGTTGCCCGTTGTCATCTGAAATAGAAATAGATGAATGCAATTTAGTATATTCAACTAAATTTAGAGTGTATTGTTATCACCGTAAAGGATCAGCATGTTGTTCACCCAGAAGTCGTGGTGAACAAGAGTGTCAAATAAACCCTTTGCTTCTATCGATGTTTTCTCCATATGCTTTGCATTCATTTCAATAAATTCGGGCATTCTGTTTATAATATCCTCGTCGATTTCCGGGATGCCTCTCATATCTTCTACAATGGACTGAAATATTAAAATTGTCATTTTAGTTGTTGTGCATCCATTAATTATTGTTGAATGTGCATTGAATATTTAAAATAACTCCTTGCACTCCAAGAATTTGGATTCCACTCCCAGATTATTTCTCCTATAGGATTTTCAGTTGCGGAATTGATTACGTTCATTGTCGATCGCTTATCAAAATTAATTATAAATTGTGTGCAGTGACACGGATTATATGATAAGAACGCCTTTAAGTGCAGCACAGCTGCCATTAGGAGTGTGCAACGGATTTAAATTATAAACAACTAGGGGAATCACCCTTGTTTCATATTTGAGAAGAGATAATAAAAGTACTAACCTTATTCATACTTTCCTTCATTTTCGGATCCATATACTTAAGAATATTTAAGGGTTTAATGCAGTCCACAATTTTTTCCTTGAACACTTTTGGGTCTAGGATCCGAAGGGCAACGGGCCACGCATGAAATTTAGCCAAATGCTTCAGGATGACAACGGTGTGCTGATAATCGAATCCTTCCAGACGGTTGCCGCCTCTGTATCCACTAGATGCCAAATTTTCAAGAACCAGAGTAGCATTTTTATCAACTTTCTGAAAATTCGGATCCAGTGACAGTCGCGCTCCATAACATTTTGGAAAAAATTCCGTAATATCGTCCTCAAGGATATTTCGATCTAATTGAAATTTACGAAGTGCAGGAATTGTTTCCACGTAAATATTATTTTCTGTTATAAATGTTTTGGTTGGTTGAAACATTTCCCAGTAAAAATCACTTAATGGGGGTAGTTTTGCAACCAATTCCAATTCCTCAGTTTTGCCAGTGGGTGTTTGGACAATCGCAGTTACCGCTAACATTGCACTTCCATAATTCTCGCCTGGGGTTGTTAAGAAACGACTCTTGTGGGAGATAATCCTGCCCCCATTCAGGTACGGGCTTACCAATTTGTCCAAGTCGGGTATTTCTGGTGGGGTAGTCATCGTTAATCCTGCGCAAATTAATTATTGTATTAATTTTAAAAAGTGATAAGAATTTTGTATGTTGATATGCTTTTTAATTAATAAAAATTTTTTTTCCAGAAAACAATATTTTGTATGATTAAATCAAGTGATCGCAATCATCGGCAGTTTATTTAATTTTACTACAGTTTAATCTTTCTTATCTTACCATTACCTAACACAATTCATTGAATCAGAAACGGAAGCAATTTAGCTGGATGTGTGCCAAACAAAACGGATCGAATTAATGGCGGTAAATAATCTCCACTTTAGATTAATTTCTGGACCACTAAAAATCATGTTTTGGTTGTAAAATAAGGATGTGTATTGTGTGCTTCATTAAAGGCCCGTAAGGTCGTAAGGAAGTTATGCAAGCACACCTATTACACCTTTCATCAGTTTTATGATTAGATACCAAAGCATTAAGATAAAAATCTTCAACTCGAGTAGGCGGAATTCACTTGACACTTTTTATTTGTTTATCAATTACAAGAACAACCACCGGGACTAGAAATTAATTTAATTGCAAATGGAGGCAATATTATGTAACGATAAGAAGTATTTTTTTTTTTATGGCAGAGGTACTGAATTTTGAAATGCAAAACAGCTTGTAAATTGTATATTTTCTTTTTGAAATTGTAGTTTTTAAACATCTTCGCCAGCAACAAATGGGTTTAATTCGCAGTTTCTACTTTAGACATGTAATTCCAAAATAAATGGGTTGATTACAGCTATTGACCTTAAGTATCCACTGCTTATCCTCACAAATGAACACCTCGAAAGCACGAATCCGGAAAAAGGTTAATTAATTTCACTTCGGTTCAAAGAGCGAATTTCAGATGCAAGTACGACGATGCGTTGCTCTATTTATCGCTGTCTTGCGCCACGAATTGTTATCAACTGGGCCAGCGTCAGCGGTTGACTGATTAGGTACTATTAGAATTGTCCGCATGTACTTTTGCTCAATTGTTAAGCCAATTGTCTCCGTGGAATTTCACTGAATTTCTCCTTAATTCATTCCCCACAATGATTCGGCAAAAAATTACTTCTAACGTACGTGGACGTGAAATCAGTGAAGATTATTTTATCAGCGACTACAATTAACAACAATTAGAAAGGATCCCACACAATATACGATTTCAATTCAGAAACAAAAACACCTGAATGAATATGACTATATGGGATAACAAATCTTTTCATGTAAATATTTATTTTTAAAATTATGCAATGCTTGACAACAAACAAAACAACGAAACCAGACGAGTTGTTGTTATACCTAAAACATGTGCAAAATTCATAGTTAAATATTTATTTAAGAACTTCATTATGTTTTAGTACTTAAAATCAAGTTTAGCAAAGTGATCTACGTTTTGAACTATACAAATATAATAAATTTTTTTTGTACAATCATTTCAAAAAATGCCCCCACGCGTCGTTAATGAGATAAATATGTATTTAAATTCAAAACAGATTTTACGTTATGTTCAGTATTACAATTTTTCTTAGAAAAGTATCAAACAAGTTTAAAATGTAATATATGTTTCATTCAACGTTTTGAGAGAGCATATTCACTTTCAGCTCCAATGGCAATTGAATCCAGTAACGGCTCTCAGGTGTATCTAGAAAGCAAGGTACTACACTACTACAGGCTATATAATATATGGATGCGATATTGTTTGTTTGTTGGTTCTTTTCTTGGCTGGGCACCCACTTGCCAATTTCCGATAAATGTCATGTCTATGAACGGTGCCATCTGCCATGAGAATAACTAAATGTTTCCGCTATTTGATGAGAAATGGCTCGCTTTCATCAAAGTCAGGGCGCCATTATCAAACTTGGCAGTACGTCTTGATCTTTCCTTGTCCTTGCGTATATACCTCGGGGCTCCAGGCCCCATGATTTTTTTTCTCACCAACTCTGTGTTTCTGATAGTTATTATGTTTTGGAGCAACAATTAAATAAGTTCTTTATACAGAACAGGCGAACGCGATTGCAAAATTTTGGAGACGGCAACTTGGGTAAATCTGGGATATTTGTAATTTTGATATTGAAGAAAATTCATATATAAATATAGACTTCGTTTTTTTCTTACGATTTCAAAGTAGTCTACTTGTCTCCCTCGTAGGTGGCACAGGTAAGAAGCGACATAGTTTATTTTAGGGTCGATTGGTGTCAAACTTGTAAATTCGGTTCTGTCCATACCCAAGATAAATAGTGGAAAAACATTGAGCACAGATTTTTTTAAACTATTGTAAACGCAAACTTAGTCTTCCTATTCCAATGTTCCAAAGGATCGAAGTGAAGACTTGAATTATAAATTTGTGGGAATTTGATTTCCTTCCGTTTGTTGTTGACATAGGAAATTCCAGTAATGAAAACTAAAACTAGTAATTATCATTTCAAAATTTGATATCGAGGATTGTTTGTGCTCCCTTATGCAATATGCAAGTGCTCTAAAATTGCTCTGATTGACACAACAAACCGATACACAAACATGCAAGTATTGAAGTATCCCCAACAATAGTTAATTTCTGGTCGAAGTATTCAACGGTGAGTTTCAGGATCTTCTGCCAGTTGAATCGCGATGTTTCCCACCGTTGTTCGTGGTTGCAAGTTTTTGGATGTGACAAATCCAAGTTGGGAGTCATATTTTGATTTGATATCCAATTTAATCAGTTTATTTTCGGTCGAAATTTTTAACAACGTGAAATATACGACTCATCAAAAAATCAAATTGATTGCAAATTGTGTGATTCTTTGGTCTTTAATCCAATTCGGCACAAACACTTGTATTCATCCGACTGCGACATATCAACGATTGGAGTCTTTTTGTGTTGTTATGGTTGCACTCAATGTTTGTTTTAAGAAATTTATAATTTTTAAGAGTAAAAATTATAGTTATTTTGTATGCAGGCATGTTTGAAAATAGGGATCCTCTGTCATTGGAAATCAAGTTTAAGGGAAATAAAAGATTCGATCGTTACAACAACAGCAACCTGGATTGAAAACAATGAGTACTCGTACATCGGTAACAAATATCGAAAACTGATCACGTAAATGCGTTCCTTGTCCGTTTTGGTCATACGTCAAACATGTATCAATATTTCAGAAAAATTATAACGATAATGCTCACAGGATATTTGGTAGCATATGTTATATACATGCTTGTGCCATTGTTGAACGCCGATCACCGACTTCCTATAAGTGCGGCAATAACTGGAATCCCGTAACCCAAATAATGCTAAAACATATTAAAAATAGCAATTGTTCTATTCCAGATATCAACAGCATCCTTTTTATGAACTGAATTATTTTCTCGTAATTGTTCAATCATATTATGTTGTGGTTGTTTTCTTGTCCTACGATATTTTGGTGCTCGTAATTATCGCTTACATTTCATTTCAACTGGACATCTGTACACATTTTTGTAATTTTATTGGTGACAAGACCGGACTATATAACACAGAAGAAAAACAAACGGAACTTCTTAAAAAAATTGCTAAAATTCAAATGGACTCAATTAAATTTATACAAATTGTTTCAGAACCGGTTGAGCTATCAACATTTATCTCTGTGTTATTTTCATCAATAATACTTTGTGTGAGCATTGTTCAAGGAATTATGGTAAATACGAAACAATTTCAAATAAAGCTATAAACATTTTTGTTTATTTAAAATTTAAGTACATATAACGTGTTACGTGATTCTCCTTATTTCCAGGATAGAACACCGGTTGCATATGTTGCATCATTGGTTTTCGGAATTAAAATATTTATGTACTCAACTTTTGGTCAAATCTTGATGAATAAAAGCGATGATTTCTCTACAGCGATTTACAGTAGTCAATGGTATGATTTGGAAGAAATTTCCAATAGAAAACTTGTACTACTTCTTCTCATTAAATCGCAAAAACAATATACTATATCTCTAAAAGGATATTCTCATCTTTCTTTTCACACGTTCGCAAAGGTAAGGTTATACATAGTTGGTGACGCTGGAATGATTTTTTTATATAGTTAGTCCACATATTTTCAGGTAATGAAAGCATGCTATTCTGTCACTACTTTTCTTATGAATATGAAAAAGTAATATCTAATTACAAATATCTAATTAATTATTTATTGCACACATTTTAATCTAATAAAGCACAATAATCTAATAATAATTTACTTACCAATATTAAATGTTTTATGTACATTGTACATTGTTCTAACGTGATTAAAGTATTTCAAACACTCCATTGCATTTTCGTTACCTACTTGATTACGGAATCCCAACGCTGTTATTATCCCTTCCACTGTGACATATAATAACATATTAGTTAATAAAGTACATACTATAACGACGCAAAATGTATTTCTCAAGCAACTATTACTTTAAACTTTACGTCTTTTTGCGTTCGTCTGTCAGAATTTTGTGATAATATTTTGAAAAAAATCTTATAAAGCCTTCCACATGTTAGGCGGATGAGATAACCTGCACGGAAACATGATATTGTTGAACTTAATTCTCTATATGTGAAATACATAAAGTTTAGAGGAACGTTTCCAACTCCTGGAATTAAATTAAAAAGAAACCGTTTCATATGAATGATGCCCATCTGTATTCTGTAATCTGTATGTTTGTCCAAACTCCAGACGACAACTTGAAAATTTGGTATAATGATATTTCGTTAAAATAATTATAGATTCAAGTTCGGAGATGAACAATATCGGGCAACTCTTTTTTAGTGTTGCCATTACAAGACTGGATCATTTTTATGCACAAATGCTGATTTTCTGCATAAATGTATTTAAATTAATTTTGCTTTTCTAAATATTCGAATAAATTTAATAAAAATATAGGTATAGTGCTTTTTTTAGAAATGTCGATTTAAAGTTTATTGGGGGATATCGATTCTCTTTTCCATATTGCAGGGGGAGGAGGAAGGAGGGTGCCAATTCAGAAAATCCTGAGAATTACTCTTAAATACTTCGACCAGAAATTTTCTATTGTTGGGGATACTGGCATGCATGCGCATAGTTTTACCACAGATAATAAGTTTTACTGTGGCACACAGAGTAATTGGAGAACATTTTGCATAACGGAGCAGAAACAATCCTCGATATCCAAGTTTGAAATGATAATTACCCGTTTTAGTTTTCATTACTGGAATTTCATATATCAACAATTCTAACGGAAGGAAATCAAAATTCCCTCAAACTATAACTTCAAGTCAGCTTGTACATTGTACATTGATTTTCTTTCTTATTATTTGAGTATTGAGCATGCCTATTTAAATAGAAAAAGTCCCTTTCGGCAGGCCTGCAGGCTGAGGTAGATTTCGAAATGTTTTTAATTGAATTTATTGGAGTAATTTATTTTAAAATCGAGGAACTAGTTATTCATTAATTTATAGATTACTCAACAAGAGGTTTTCAACGATACCCCGCGTGGTTTTAAAAATTTCGAATTTCCACCTCCTCCCCTTTCCCCGCAGTCTCTGAATCGTTGGTGTCCCTAACCTTCATATGGGGAGTACTTACTATTATATAATTTATGCAGATAAAGTTTTTCTATAAACTCCATAGGAGCCGATTAACCGAGATATAATTTTTTCAAAATTTCAACCTCTTCCCCGCACACACCCTTTTGGGACAATTTTGGTCGAGATTTTGGTAATTAACGAACTTTGTCGAGCTATTAAGCCTAGAAACAACACAAAAATTTTCAAAAATTTGGTTCAAATATCTTCAAAATTACGGCCGCAAGCGTTTAAGTATGTTATACAATATAATAGATAAAATTTCGAATGGGGGGTGGTTTCGTACTCAGGGACGCAGTACACGAAAAACTTTGAAAGAATTTTTCGAAAGTCATCATCCTCAATAGAACAGATTTTTCTTCGAAATCTACCTAAAAACTGTCCAAGAATTCCACTCTGTTAATATTTCATAAACTTTAAATGTACGCAGCCTGTCAAAATAAGAAGAAGATTTTGATTTTTCTAACGAATTCAATCTTTTGCCCCGCCAGTTTCATTCAACCAAACACTATTTATTTATTTGTTGATATTGTTAAAATGTCGAATGCAGAATTCATAGAAACCTGGAATGATATATTTTCCTTTAAAATTAGTGAAAATGATTTGGCAAAACCCACGGAGAAGTTTGTATTCAATGCACTCCTCAGTTACTTGGAAGTATTTAACATCGACACCAGCCGTCTTCTTCAGGTATTTAAAGCTCTCATTGATATATGTAATATATACGTACAACGTACTGAATGAAAATGTCTCTTTCAGGAGCGAAGTACCGATGACGGTTTCAAAGTAAAGTTTTGCAAATATGTAGATCGCTATTACAAGATCTCCGATAAGACCAACTACTTTGTTTACTACGATCTTGTTCAGCCTTGTAATTTCCTCTAACTGAGTTATTTTAACCCAATTCTTATGGATCTTTCTTTCAGCCCCCAAAAAAACTGTCCACATGTTAAAGTACTTACTAAATTATTGGCTGTATTACAACATGATGAAAACCGAGATCATCACAACTGCTCAAGAGAAAATCAAAGCCTACGAAAAGATCAGCGAGAACAGGAATAATGCTTTGGCTGAAAAGGAAAAGTTGGAAATAAAATCGAAAACTGTAAAGTTGTCACTTCCTTTTATCCCAATGTACTAATTATTTCCTCCAAAAGATCGAAATGAAATTGAATGAATACAGTGTGATGCTACCTAAACTAAAATCCAAGCTATCGACTTTAAAAAATCAGGAGAAATCACAACAAAAAAAGATCCAAGAGCTGAATGAAGCCATCAAAATCAGTAACTCTACTTTGGTGCAATTGAGAAATAGTGAAGAAGAATTGAGAAGCGTCCTTGTCGCCAAAGAGGAGGTGGACAGCTTAAAAGAGTATGTTTGTGTTTTAGACAGTCATTCACTAACATGAAATATTTCTTTTGCCTCCAGAAACCTGAACTCTTTGAAGAAGCTGATAGAAAAGGAAGAAGAAATCGAGACTATAACGCTGAGCAATAATCAGACACGATCTGCAACTATAAAAGAGTTGGAGCTATTGATCCAGAAGGTTGAGTCTTGTATGAAAATGCATCCACCAGAAGATTTGCTCTCAGCCAAGTAATTCAAAGATCATTGAAATTAGAACATTTGAATAATTCAGGATCCTTTCAGTGCAGCTAAACCTAAAGTGGACGAATTAATGCGGCAGCATACGTTAATGGACGCTGCAATTAAGAAGAGCCAGTACGAGGTGGAAGAGCTTTCCAATAAAGTGGAAGAGATTCAAAAAAACATAAATAGTAAACGGAAACATATGCAGGACATTGTGGAAAATTATCGGAATCAAATTTTTATAAAAAAACAGTAAGGCATCACTAATTTATTTATCGTAGTTTTTCTGAATGTATGTTGTTTCAGGAATTTTGAAAAGATGGACTGGATACGCCAGAAGTTAAGTGATGAATTGGCAGACATTGAAAGCTTGTTATTCACACAAAAACGAAATTTGGAATACATACTGGAAATGGCAGAGAAAACATATGAATGTCTCTTATAATGTTTTTTACCTGTGTACCTTTGCACTGATAAAACCAAAAAGTTTATTTAAAACATTTTGCTTTGAATTGTTTTTTTTTTTTTTCTAATTAAGATTTCATTCGATTACAGTATTTTCGAAAGACTGAATAGTTAGAAAGGGAAAACGACTTATTTTTTTCCTTTTATATTGTAAAGTTCATACAAAAAGTGTATCTTCCACGGAACGCTGATAAATAAAACAGCTAAAATTCAACAAATTTATTAAAATAAGCTTTATTTATTTCCCATTGCTTTTTGGCTCTTGTAAACTCGGACACTGTTATCGGAACCACCAGACACGATATACTTTGGATTAGACCAATCGATGTCTAAAACTTTGTCACGATGTCCTATCAAGTCATACAAAGGCGCCTTTGGACTGCAATGGAGAAGTGTTTGTAAAAAGTCAAAACCATTCACCTCGCTTCAATCACCTTCTGTAATCCCATAGTTTAACTTGATTATCATATGAACCAGAAACGAAGTGGTATTCATTGTCTGTTGACCAGGAAACTGTTTGGATCCATTGGGAGTGTCCATAATAAGTGTTCTTTACAACTGAACCATCTAAAATTCAATCATAAGTTTAAAAAATAATTATATAAAAATAGTTTTCTTACGATTTGATTTCGGATCATACATCCTGATATTTTTGTCGGCAGAAGCAGTTATAATAAGCCCACTCAATTTTGAGTAGCTTAGATCAAAAAAGGACTTATTTCCAGTAAATTCTGTACGAATGCCTTCAAGATTTAAATCCCAAATTTTCAGGGTGTGGTCCCAGGAACTAGTAATTACAGTTTCATTGTCCATCCATTGCACGCCAGATATACATTCTCTATGCCCTTGCAGAGTTATCAACGGAGTCTGAAAAACAAAATTTTACAAGTGTTCTAAAGAAAATAAGAAAATTTATTTACTCTTGTGGTTCCTGCTTCTGGTTTAACACTTTGCAATGCTTCTTGATCGTCAAAATCTAAAAGATTTATGGTTTTCTTTAAGTTTATTTAACTAGCAAACAGTTCGTCTACTTTTATAAAGATAGAAACGTAACAATGAGGATTTATTAATTTTAATAGTTTAATAACTTACTCGCAGACCAAACTTTTAGCATCGTGTCCCAACTTCCAGTTGCGAATTTCTTTCCGTCCGTGCTTACATCGACACAGTCAACTCCCCGCTCGTGACCTTTGCAAACATAAATGCAGTCAACGGAATTCTTCTCTATGTTCCACTCCCATAACATTGCCGTTTGATCTTGGGAACAACTGCGGAACAATTTTAATTACTCATGATTAACTTAACTGTACCTAACGAATCTGTTTTTAAATTTTCAACATTTTACTGTACCTGACGAATACTCCTTTCGTGTCCGTTAAGGACACCCATGAGACGGCCTTTACAGGGCTTGTGTGGCCAGGAATTGTTAACGTATGAGTTCCTCGAGTGGTCCAAATGTTGAGAGTGTTGTCGTAGCAGCCACTGAGAATCCAGTTGTTGAAAGTTTTTACAGCAGACACCCAATCATCATGCAAGAGGCAATCTGAAGGCTCCGGAGCCGGAAACCGTTCGACATACTCGATTTCTATAACATCTTCAAATGACACTGATTTCTCCCGTAAGTGGTCTCCTAATCTTGACCTATTTAGAAAACATTTTGTATGAAAATTCATTCAAAATTCAAATGGTCGGCATAGAATGTGCCCACCTAAGAAATTCCTCGAAAACGAGAAAGTCGAACTCGACAACAGTATGGCTAGAATTCTCGGATAGTAAAGTGTTTACAAGAGTGTTCAATTCCGGCACTGCTACATTCGCTCCCACTGAGTAAGGAATATCAGGCACCGCATATCTGAAAAAATCATGTTTGATCATTTGTGATCATGTTTGCCATAACCTCAAATCAACCCACTGTGTTTGTTTCGTTCTTAAATGAATTTGTAGTTGTCCCTCGCCGGATTCAATTTCCATTTTTTATTTGTAACACTGGAAAATACTTCACACTGTTGCTTATTATTTAGTTCAAAGGCAATTCAGTAAAACGATTAGATGTAAAAATGTAAACAACAGCAAGCATGTCCATTCAACTGTCGAATAACGAGCGATTACCGAACTGTCAGTTTTACAGGAGCTCTCCAACGGTGGGAATTTAACATTCATCAATAAAATTGCTACAACCAAAATATTTGATTTATCTTTTAATAAATTTTACTATATTCAATTTATTTAGAGACTGTCGATTCAGACTTCAGAGTAAGTATAAAGCCCAAATTTAATAGAACGTTTAAAAGCAATTCTTTCATTCATTATCCTGCATTTCTGCACTGCACTACCGGCAAGTATTGTGAGACCGAAATAATCAAAATGTTTTCTAGACTGAATTCATTCTGCTGTATCACATCGAAATTGCCGTTGCCAAAGCCGCAAGTTTTATCTGCAAGATTGTATGCAAGTAGTATAAAAAAGGCAATGGAGAAGCATCAAGTTGTTCCGGATGTAATTCCCACTGCTCCGAAGGAAACAGCCGAAGTTATTTACCATGGCGGAGTTAAGGTCAACGAGGGCAACATTTTGACTCCAACGCAGGTAAAGAATGAGCCGCAAGTAAAATGGAATGCGGATAAGGACAGTTTCTACACGCTTTGCATGACGGACCCAGATGCCCCAAGTCGTGCAGAGCCCAAATTCCGCGAATGGCATCATTGGCTTGTCGGCAACATTCCATCCAGTGAGGTTCCAAAGGGCGAAGTGCTATCCGCTTACATCGGCTCCGGACCCCCCAAAGGAACTGGATTGCACAGATATGTGTTTCTGATCTACAAGCAAAAAGGCAAATTGGAATTCAGTGAGAAACGACTTCCAAACAACAGTGGAAACGACCGTGGAAAATTCTCAATTCACAAATTCGCCACAAAGTATGACCTTGGAAATCCAATTGCGGGCAACTTTTATCAAGCCGAATGGGATGATTACGTGCCTGAATTGTACAAGCAATTGGGGGAGTAGTGGCAGCTTGATTTGAAATTATGTAATTCCTTAATAAATCAGTTGAATATTTACATGTTTTGTTAGTGTCTGATCTCAGGTTGAATTTCGAACTCATAGAAAAAGAAGCATTGAGGTAACTTGATTTCTTTTGCTCTCCTTTAAAGTTTTATTGGCAAAGTACATCAAGAACACATTCACATTTACGCCATTTTATTGATGATAGCCAGCTGAAGAGAACAGATCTGATTGGACCATTTGTCCATAGCATTGTATCGCGCGGCACAGCGGGGTTCCTTGTCCAGTTCCAGGACTTGATTCACTTGATCTATTCTACCTTGGATGGTGCTGGAAAAGCATTCAATAGATCAACAGGACAACTAAAAAAGGCAGATATACAAACCTGTCCAGGATGCAAGAAACCAGCAAACTCTCCACTTCTGTTGGTTCAATGTTCAGTTCATTGGAGATGAATGGGATCGCGATCCTCGTGTAAGGACGAATTAGTTTAATTAGAACTTGTGTTCGGATGTTTCGCAGCAAATCTGAAGTGGAGATTTTTTCGAACTTTGTTCAGAAATCTCAGTTCAAAATTTACCTTCAATGTGCTCTCGGATGAAGGGATCTGCCATAATGTTATCCCTGTTGTGCCTCAAAATTGATTCAAATTCATTGATGTCGTTGTTTTGATAGGACACCACTAAATTCATCATGGCCAGGATTTCTGGATCATTTTTGTACGGCTTCGCCTCCTGTGAGTCGAAAGGGTTTATTCCCGATTTCATCAACCTTCAATACAAAATGTTTCACTATTTTTCCAAAACCAAATAACGCATTTACATATTCGCTAGAACTAAGTATTTCAGGCAGGTTGTTCTCCTCGGAGACCCGGATTCGTCGTAATTCTTGAATGCTTCAAAGAAGTCTGTGTGCGCCTTCTCGAACTCCCCTTCTCTCAGATGCATTTTACCACCACACTCTCGGATCACGCCCATTATCAGTGGATGCGGAATTGCCGATTTTATGTGCAAGGACTGTTCATAGAGTGCCTTTAGTTTCTTGTTGTTCTTTTGAACTGTGTACATTTGAATTTCTAAAGCGTATATTTCCAACAATTGAGTTCCTTTCTTTAAGTCGTCCTCACCGTCGTCGGTCTGAAATTGAAACTATGGTCAAGAATACTTTAATGCATTTCCCTATAGTCAGGTAACTACTTGGCACGACTGATGCAGCTGCTTAAGAATTTTCTGAAGCTTGCCGAAGTCATTTCTATCGAAATATAGTTTTCCTAGTTTCGTGTTGGTCTTAAACCAGAGCCGATCATTCTTGGCATCCTTCAATGCTTCTAACGTGGTTTCATAGAAATTTTGAAGAAGTTCCATCTAAATCAAAATTCGTGTAATAGTTCAGATAAAGTACAGAATCATTTTGCTTTTTAATCGGTGCTCACATTCTTAGAGGTTGAAATATAGTCCAGAATGGAATTGATTGACTTTTCCGAATGATTCCTAGTAACAGCACTTTTGATGTATGTTAACAACTGCTTGTATCTCGACATCATCTCTTCAAAGTTGCCCTGTTAAAGATGAACTAAGAATTTGCTAGTAAAACAATCGGATGCCATACTTACAAGTTTAAAATTAATTTTGATCATTTGTTTAAGAGCTTTGAAACCCCATTCGCCTTTCTCTCCATTTTCTAAATCGAGCACTTTTTGAAACGAATGCAGAGCGGCAACTGGTTCCTCTTCCTTCAGGGCTTTACTGTTGTAATACTGATTTTCCAAATCAACGTCCGGTTCCGAATTGCTATCTTCGGAGTACTCCTGTAAATGCGGCATCAAAAACATTCCGTAACCGTAAGTAACGAAATTACTTACCAATCCATAGTCTTCATCATCTTCGCACATAAAGTCATCGTCGTTGTCGGACATTTTTGCAATTAAGTCGGTATTTTCAGAGATATATTGAAACCGAAATTCGTAAATAAAGAAACTAGTAAATTGATAAATCGCATGTCAAACGTCAAAGTATAACTAAATTTCCCGTAAAATTTCCCTTGGAGTGGGTAGTTTTGCTAAAATTTTACCACCTCCTTTCAATTTGGAAAAATTGAAATTTCCGGAAAAAGGGAAAAGTGTCAAATCTGACTGATTTGCTTTAGCTGAGGCGGCAATTTTTCCGGAAAAAGTCAGAGTGAATTCAATCTAACTAAAAAACTATAAAATACTTGAAATGGAATTAGGGGGGTCGACAATAGTAAAAATGTGAAATACCCAAAAACTTATAACCAATAATCCCTCCATTCCAGGACGCAATTTACATACACAATACACTTGTATCCATAAATCGTAAGCTGTTGGGCATTATTTTAATTGTCTGGCAAAATTCGTCGCCTATATCGTATGTCTACCGCTAGAAACACATTTGACGCTTTTTGTCAAAACATTTGACATGTTTCGTCAAAATACGTTCTGCTAGGAGTAGGAACCGAACCTTTAATCTAGTACTACTTTGAAAGCTATGCAAATGCACTATGCAGTACGCATAAGTACTTTTGTAGTCAGGTCTACCAATCTACCATAACCACTTAGTCGCCATTTTTTCGAATTGCCGTCCGCGTTGGCAAACAAACCAAAGTGAAGAATAATAAATATCACACGCTATTTTTTTCAAACACGTTAAGCTAACAGAATGCAAGAAGACATAATTGGCCGTGTTTTGGGTAAATATCGCGAACGTTCATTTGTGGAGAAGTTATGGGCTGTAATTTCTGATCCCAAGCTGAAGGCTTTCCAATGGACGGAAAATGGAAAATCTATTTTAATAGACTTCATGGAGCTAGATGATTATCTGTTCTCGGAAATAACACTTTTTGACATTCCTGACAGAGTGGAGTTTTTTTCCGCTCTGAAGCAGTTGGACTTCAAGCGGGTGGACACCAAGAAATGGGATACTGATTCATCAGTGGTAGATGAATATGAACATCCATTCTTTCAGAGGGATGATGAGGCTGCTCTGAAAAATTTTACCAAAACTTTGGTCTCGGAATAACAGGAGAGCAATGATCTGTTGTCGTCCCAACGAACAGATCCATGTTTTCAGCCTATCCCAAGAATGTCCGCATTACATGAAGCCCGACTACGTTTTCAAATGATTTTGGATATGGAGCTGATGAATAAAGCTATAGAGAAGGGAAAATTGGATGCTATTCATGAGGATGGAGTGCTTACTCTATCCCGGGAAAATGACGCAAATTTCGAAATTCAGCCAGCATCTGGCGCTCGTCCACTAAAGGATGACGTCATACCCCTGGACCAAATAAAACCCGCGCTAGATGAATCATTCGATGAATTCTTTAATAAATTGTAGACCCACGTATCATGGAATTTATTAAGTCAGGTTCCGCTAGTAATGCAAGTGTCATTAATGACGGTGCAAGTTCCTCAAAATGCACCAGCAACTCCCATGACAAGGTTACTTCCGAGAGGTACTCAACTGGCAAGTATGGACGTTGCTCTGAAGGGACCTACAAGCTTCCAGACCAGACCCAATGTGCCAATGACCTAATGTGGTTGTTAACCAAACCAACAAACGGGAGAAATCCTGACTCCCTGGATTCGGACAACGCTACACAATCTGCAATGGGTCCTGGAAAGTGAGATGAAACAAATCCAACAGATATTGATGGTAATTTCTTATTGGATTAAATGTAAAATCATTAATTAATATATTGCCTATAATTTTTGCAGAAGAAGAATCAAATGAAGCAATAGAGAAGATAGTGAAATAATTATTTTTTTCCCCAGATGATGAGGATAAAACCGATTAATTTGACGTCATAAATTATTAATATATTCATTTTCTTGTAAATCGTAATTTTATTAATTGCAAATAAATTCAATAAGGCAGTCAAACAACGAACAAGCTAATTGTGTGTTTAGATATTATACATTGTTTTTTCTTCAGATTGGATTCAGCTATTATCATTACTTTTTATATTTTTATTAACTACCGTAACAAAATATAGACAATATATAATAAAATCTGGCCAGAGAGCATATCAATGAAGGGACGCCGACTATTAGGGGCTCACGCGGGCTCGAGCCCCAACAACAATTTTCCATTGGGTGAACACTGAACACCCAAAGCAGTTTTAACATTCAAAATGCTCGTTAATTTTAATATTTTTAATAAAAAGAAATTATTGCTATTTTTCACAAAGAAAAACATCAACTACGAGTATACGATCGCTCAGATTACGATCTACAAAGATTTTTTTAATAATAATTAATAGTTCTTTATTTTTACCCGATTGCGGCAAAGCCAAAAAAGAAGGGTAATGAATTTAGGAGTCTATCAGACCTTTATGTTTGTGTGTTCCTCCTTAGCGTCTAAACTACTCATCCGACTTTAATGAATGAGGTGTCAATCGATTCGTAATTTTGGTCCAGGTGACATAGGCTACATTTTAAACAAACAAAACCAATATGGCGGATGTTACATCCAAAAAAGTAGAGGGTTTTAAAAATTTTTTTTTTCTATATTTTCGAGTGGGATGTCAAATGAAAGAGGAGAAAATTCTGAGTTCATAAATGTACATATTAGTACAATACCTATCTATATAACTCTATATAAATAAAACAAAGTCGGGTTAGGTACACCACTTATGACTCAAGAACGGCTGCACCAATTTTTATGATCTTTGATTTGTTGGATTTGTTTTCATCCTGAAGAGCAGAATAATCTATTAAAAAAACGGAAATACACGAAAATAAAATTATGAAGATAATTCATTTTTCCAATAGGAATCCAATAGAAAGAAAAAGCTTCCCCCAACATGTTCTTTTTCTCTTCCTTGTTTGTCTTCGATAAGCTTTTATCCTATACAGTCGTAGAGAGAAAACTTTCATTAGTTCGGCTAACCGGTGCTTGTCGGTGATACTTTTGGTACGATTATAAAAAAAAATGTTCAAATAAAAAATACGTTTAAAAAATTAACGAAAGTCGTCGTGTTATTGATCGAGGGACTTCAGCGCATTTTTGTGTTAGCGATCAGTATTTGATTATTAAATTAGTACGTTATAATAACTAAAACCCAAAACTTCAATGATTTTATATTTTTTTTATATTAAAATGGTTTGTCATTTAACGGCTTTTTTAATTCAAATTTTCTAACGATCAAGATATATTTGAAAACTTTCGGCGATTTTAATGCACCTGAAAATCATTAATTATAGTATAATTAGAAGGATTTTTCATTTAACAGTTTTTTGAAATTCAAATTTTATAACTGCTAAAAAAAATTTGAAATTTTAGAGGTAATGTTGAAATTATAGAGGTAAAACAAAATTTTGGCAGGTTACACTGCACTGAAATTAAAAAATCATTAATTATAGTATTTAGCAATGGTTTTGAGCTTTCAAACTATTCGATACGCCAATAACTCGACGTAACTGAGCTAATGCAAAAAACTAGAGCTCTCTACGATGTCTGGTTGCTTCTATCTCGTAACACAGCCGAACAGCCGAAGAGCCAGCCAGACAAAGTGCATTATTAAGCTACCTTTTTAAAACAAGTTTCAAAAATGCGCTAAAAACTAAAACCCGACTACGGACAATTTGCAAATTCAAAATTAAGAAACAAGAAAAATCTTGGGGATTCCTAAAATTGTGTTAAGTTAATACCCGAAATTTCCCATTACATTACAAATGTCATGCATCCGTGATCGTGCGTTTTATATTGCTGTTACAAACACCTTATTTAGTTAATATAAAACGCACGATCATGGATGCAAGAAATTTCATTAACGCAGTATTACCTAACTTTTTTATTTTATTTTTACCAAAGAAAAATCGCCTATAATGTATTGGCACAGGTTTATCTGTGGTATTGGTTTAATATTAAGGCGACCGATTCTTGTTTTGGCTTGCGTGAGCCACTGCCACAGAACTTTCAAATCCTCGCAATATTCCAAATACAATATTACACTGCAATATTGCAGAAATATTCCTGTAATATTGGTAATATTGTGCATACAAAGAGTGCAGATCATTACGCCTTTTGCAACTTGCTGCATTTAGACAGGTTATGGCTTTGACTTTTGAGTGTTTGATTATTTGAACTTTGAAGTAGTTGGAAAACTTGCCCCGCAGATGGGGTACATTTTCCAATATGACATATGCAATATGCATACTTAACAATTTTTTAACCACAATTGTTTTTTAAAAAAAATATCTGAATCATTTTGTAGAGAAAGGTGTCGGGAATACAATAATATGATCTTTACCTGTAAATAGATTTAATACAAAAATACAAGAATAAAACGCAAAAAAGTTGGAAAACCTGCCCCGGTCGTCCCTAATTACACCTACCCTTCATCTAGGAATACAAATTCCACTGTTGATATTTCAATATTGATACAACGACATTCACAAGGACAATTATTTTTATAGCCATCTAAAACTATTTTAAAACCTAAAAAAATTATTTCATCAAAACATCATAGTTAAAAATACATTACGTGTCATACATTAAAGTCTCTATTAAATGTTAACTGACAGATTATGACTTTAGATTATTTGATTCGAGTATTTGATTATTTGAAGTAGTAGGAAAACTTGCCCCGCAAATGGGGTACATTTCCAACATGACATATGTGTATGCATACTTAACAATTTTTTAAACCACAATTGTTTTTTAAAAAAATATCTGAATCATTTTGTAGAGAAAGGTGTCGGGGATACAATAATATGATTTTTACCTGTAAATAGATTTAATACAAAAAGTTCAAGAAAAAAATGCAAAAAGTTGGAAAACCTGCCCCGGTCTCCCCTAATAACACCTACCCATCATCAAGGGAATACAGATTCCACTGTTGCTATTTCAATAATGATACAATGACATACACAAGGACAATTTTTATAGTCTTTAAAAAATATACATATTTGAAAAATTTAAAAATTTGAACTTCAATGTCAAAAAAAGATTTGTAATTTATGCAAGATATGAAAAGATTTAATCTCCGTCGATTTAGTATAACATTTTCCAAACGTAAATACTTTCATCAAAACATAGTTAAAAATACATTATGTGAAATCTATATAAAATGTTAACCGACTTCGCTGAACATTTAGTTGTGTATTACATTTCATAGTTAAACAATGGCTTTGTTCTTCCGGTTAGCACTTTTATCCGTTCTGTTGGGCTCCTCATTAGAAGCGAAAAATAAGAAAGTAAATTTTTGAACATGACAATTAGTTTGGTTTTACTTTTATTGCAAAATGTACTTTTTCTTGTTAGGCTCCCGTATTCTTTACGATAACTAATTTTACATATGAACTTACTGCTCCTGATGTATTTCAAATGAATGGAACATTTCACAAGAATTTTACTGTTGACCTACAACTAAAACTGTTTCAGTTATTCAGTCCTAGCTATCATTGGAAAATAACAACCTCTAGAAAAAACCGAACCATCGTACTTTTCGACCAAACGACAGCTCTTTGTGATATGATTAAAAGTGGCGATTTATTCTCACGTTTTGTAGTAGGCATTATTAACGGAACTACCGACAAGAAATACGACTGCCCTGTAAGAAAGGGACAGTACCATATCACGGGTAGTTACAAGCACTCAAGTTTTATGCCTAATCTTTTTTCAGAGTTTTCGGTGAAGGCTGTTTTCAACGTGTGGAACAAAATCGATGGCCGACAAGCTCTTAAGGGCGATGTAAACGCTCAATTCGTTCACTGAATACACTTTCGTAGTATTTTGCCGTTTGTCCATTTTATTAATAAATATTCTTAGTTGTAATTTTTTTGTGGTACCTATTAAAATAAATTTGTGAAACCTATAACCCTTTTGCGTTTTTTAAAATTTGGCATTACTTTTTCAAAATCTAATTTTTATTACCTACTGTATGATTATTTGCTCAACGGAAAGTTTTTGTATCTGTGTAAAATTTCAAATTAGTGGAAAAAAATTTCTGTGCACATAAATGATTGTCATATATGTATATATATTACTTAAATATTCATAACAATATTCAATGAATGCAAAAAGTTAAAATTTGTTAAAAACATAATATTTTTTTGTCCTGATAGGGCATCTGGTTAAAAAACTAAATTATAATAGGTATTTAAATTTCTTTATTTAAATATCAGTAAATACAATCAAATTTTATTTAAAAACAATAACTTGAAAATAAGAACAAATACCATTGAATTCCCTAACTACGATGAAAAAAGTTTTTAATTGAATTTGTATGCATATATTTGTGATTTAATTTAACTTAGTAATTACCCAAAGGTAATACTTTTTATGGTTTGTTGAAAAATAAAATAACTCGGTAATTGCCCAAATTGTCTTTTATTTTTAACTTGATGTATTGTATAATAGGATTATGAATGTGATTTCCTAAAGGTAGATCTGCCAGTATTTATTTTTTACGTGTAGTTTTAAATATGGTAATCACCCCATGTTTGTTGTTTAGTATAGTTTTCCTACCTTGGTAATATTCCAAAAACAAGTTCTAAAATACGGATTACGGTTATCACCCTATATTTTAGTTGGTTCGTCTCGGTAATTTTCCAAAGACTGAACATCTTTTTCTTGACTGAATGTTGACTGATCTTTTTTCTTTTATACTTTTTTAAAGAATTTAAACCCAAGAATATCCGGGGGCTGCCATCACTATTTTAAATTTCAACATAAATATAAATGAGTATTGCAATATATAAAATATCCCCATTATTCACGTTACTATAAAACTGCAAAACTAGTTCATTTAATAGCAACCCTGGACGGATATTCTTGGGTTTAAATTCTTTAAGTCGGAGGTTTTTAAATTATTTTATCCTTTTTCAATTACGTTTAACCGTCGTGGGGTTTTTCAAAATTTTTAATTTTGCTTTTTTTGTCTTGTGGAATTCACACGAAGTTGAAGACGAATCTCGGGTAAATTTTGTCTTGTAATGCAACCACCGCCTTTTCCTCTATGCAAACGCAGATCATGAACTTTCATTTTGTTTTTGTAATGTATGTCATTTTAAAGGCGAGCGGAACTTTAATCTGCGCGGGCTGAACTTAAAGGATCGCGAGCGGAACTTTAAAGTTTCGCAAGCAAAACTTAAAGGTCTGTGTTGTTTACGAGCACTTATTGGTTGAAACGTGACGCCTATATTTCTTTTCCCTTTTCACAAAGTGTAATTCACTTGCCATCTATTTCTATGATGCTTGTTGTACACAACCGTAACTCAAAACGTGTACAGACATTAGTGACCCTTCTTATTGTAGATATTCTTTGTGACGGGCTAACTGAAATCCCCGCTGCAGACGTTTCCAAATTTCAGAAAGTGAAGAAATCCGGCCGCGATCACTTCTCACGCCCTTTGCAACTTCCTGCGTTTAGACAGGTTATGACTTTTGATTATTTGATTATTTGAAGTATGTAGTTGGAAAACCTGCCCCGGTCTTCCCTACCTAATTATACCTACCCTCCATCTAGGGAATACAAATTCCACTGTTTATATTCCAATATTGATACAATGACATTCACAAGGACAATTTTTATAGCCATTTAAAAATATATTTGAAAAATTAAAAAATTTGAACTTCAATGTCAAAAAAAGATTTGTAATTTATGCAAGATATGAAAAGATTTAATCTCCGTCGATTTAGTATAACATTTTCCAAACGTAAACACTTTCATCAAAACATATTTAAAAATACATTACTTGTCATACATTAAAGTCTCTATAAAATGTTGACCGACTTCGTTAAACATTTAGTTGTTTAGTACATTTCAGAGTTAAACAATTGCTTTGTTCTTCAGGTTAGCACTTTTATTCGTTCTGTTGGGCTCCTCATTAGAAGTGAAAAAAAAGAAAGTAAGTTTTTGAAAATGACAATTAGTTTTTTGCTTTTGCTTTTGTTGTAAAATGTACTTTTTGTTGTAGACTCCCGTATTCTTGTTAGTAACTAATGCAACATTGGAACATACTGCACCTGATGTATTCCAAATGAATGCAGCCTTTTACAAAAATTTTACTCTTGACATATTCCTTAATGTGCAGTTAATTAGTCCTACCGCTCATTTGAAACTGACAACCACTAGGAAAAACCGAACCATCATACTTTTCAACGAATCGGTTACTTTTTGTGATATGGTAAAACGTCGCGATATACTAGCACATACTGTAATAGGCATTCTTAACGCGACTATCGACCGGAAGTACAACTGCCCTATGAGAAAGGGGTATACCATTTATCGGGTAATTACAAGCAGTCAGGTGTTATGTCTACGCTTTTTTCGGAGTTTTCTTTGGAAGCTGTTATCAACATGTGGAACGCAATCGATGGCAGACCAATTATAAAGGGTGGTATAAAGGCGCTGAATTCGTTCATTAAATACACTTTCACTTTATTAATAATTATTCGTAGTTGTAAGGAAACTGTACCATTGCTAAACATTCAACAAATAAAAAACACTTTTTGCACTGAAAATAGCTGTGGTTTATACATTGTTAAAGCTTATACGTCTCATATAAAAGAAAAATTGTTTCATTAGCTTAGTATGCAGCTCGGTCGCTGAAAATACGTTCCACAGTTGTCATATAAATGGGTCTCTGAAATTTGACAAGCAGAATACTTGTTTAAATTCATTTTGACTTTTCAATATGCTGCAGTTAAGATGTTCAGAATAAATGAAATCTGCATAAAACTGAAATGCACAATGTAAATAAAATTATAATCAACCATAATTTACTACTAAACAACAACAATTTAATATTTTTCGACAAAACAAACTGAACTTCAAACCGGCTATTGACAACTAACGTCACTTTACACTTTACACTTATTAATTTTAGGAATCCCCAAGCTTCCACTATTAAATTGAGCGTAAGTAAAACAAATAAAACAACAATTTATTTTTATTGTAAATACAATTTATTTAATAAGTAAAAATAACGATTTTCTGAATGTTCATTTTATCGTAAAATAACATAGTAATTAAAGGAAATATTCAAAATTCGGAAAAATTTCGCATGTCTATAGAATTAGGTCGGTTGCGAAACTTTTCCAAATTATTATAACTAAACAAAAATAATACAAAAATTTGTTACTATAACTAATTTCTTCTTCCTTGAATTTGCAATCTTAAATACAATTTGTTCTTGTTCATCGATAGCTTGCTGCACCAAATTTCTTCAAAAAAGCATTTTTATCAACGTTCATATGTTACAAAAAACAACAAACCAAAATATTTACTAGTATTCGTATAGTGTAGATGCTAAATGAATGGAAATTGTATAGTTGAAAAATTGGGCAAATTGTTTGCAATAAATTATTTAATTTTCGTTGGCAGTGTTTTCTGCTTGGAATGCAATCAAAGTTGCAAATTGTTTCCTTGTATGCAACTTTAATAATTATAAAAAAAAAAGGTTAACAGCAATTTAAACATAAACAATTAATGATTTCACTTAAAAATTCCAGTCAGGTATTTCAATGTGCAGCTTAAATTATGTGTTCAAGATGTTCTAATTACAGCGACTTTGGTAATTAAAATTATGTATTGTTTTTCCTACATTAATTACAAAATATTTTACCATTTCTACAATTTTGAGTATTTGAAACTGACGTGATTATTTATAATGAAAATGTGCCGACAGTAAGTACACTAAACAGAGTTCGTATTGTAAAACACTTTCGCATAAATAGATTAACGTAAATCGAAGAGAAATGAAGTAATGACCAGATATTATACAATTCAATTATAATAAGAAAATGTATATAATTCGTTATAAGCCGCCTAGGAAAGTCTAAAATAATTTATATTCCTTGGTTATTCCACTATTGGCCTTCACTATCACTGTCGCTTTTCTCTGTAAAGGAAGAAATCTAATCAGTAGGTATATTTCTGTCTAATGTATTCTAATGCGAAAGCCTCTATGCGTAAGTTGTGAGTGATTTTACGATTTGCGAAATCGGGATCCTCTAATCGTACTCACTTATTTTAAATTAAAAGCAATTATAAGCTTTAAGCGTAAAAAATTAAAAAAATTGATCACGTACACTAACTAACCTTTCTTTCCTGTATAAGCGTGTCGTTTCAGTCGGTCGTAGAGGTCTTCCTTGGTTCCGTAAAGAGAAGCATTTGACCGAGCCAAAGTGCTCATTTTTCCTCCATGAAGACCTGGAAAACGGTGTCGTTTTATGACGTTCACAAAGGACTATTTCTCAAAGGATTTACCTTCTTTCATATAAGTTTCATTGTAGAAATTGGGCATCTCCCATCCGTCTTCCTCGTCGTCGTAGTAATGGGCGTAGGTGCTGTGATGGGATGGCGCAATTGACTCGGCATATGGTGTGTGAGCACCGTAGTAAAAGTTAACTTGAGAGCCAGTCTGATCAACGGCTGGCGTCAGCATTTTCTTGGGATCTTTTCGTCTGTTCGATCGAACGCAAATCATCCAGATGAGTAGTACTATCACAATTATGAATATAACTGCACCAGCGATTCCACCAGCGATATAAGCGAACTCTGAACGGTCAGAGCAGTGTGGACCCGTGAATGAGCCCAAGCATCTGCAGGATGGTGTACCCTTCAAATCCTTTACGCATGCGCCTGAATTTTCACAGAATCCATCGCACACATCAATGCAATACATTCCAGTTCCGTTGAATCCTGGCTTGCACTCACATTTGAAATCAGAGGTTTCCGGAACCAAAATGCAGTAAGCGTTAGGGTCGCAATGCGCTTGTCCTTCAGAGAGGGATTCACATGGGTTCGTGCACTCACTCTTGCTGGTCTAAGAACCAATGTTCAAAATACAATCAAAAGAAAATTATAAGAAACAATCAGCCACTTACCGCTCCTGTGTTCTTCGTGCTGTGATTAACAGGACATGGGATACATGAAGTTTGCTGTGAGTCCGGTTGGTAGTATCCTTTTATGCACTCTATGCACATGTTCATGGTTCCATTGAGGTAGCTTCCTGGAGAGCACACAGGTAGAGAGCATTCTTCCACCGAAGAAGCGCCCACTTTGGGAGTAGTTCGTCCCAGAGGGCATGCCTGGCAAGCCGGCTGGACACCCTGCGATCTGTATGTGCCTCTCGGACATGGTTCGCATCTACCATCGGCTCCTAATTGCATTCCCGAAGTGCACTCGTCGCGACACTCATCTCTCGACTTGGCCTCAGATGATCGCGTGGTTTGACCCAAACCGCACAACTCACAAGCGAATGACCCTTCGTTGGGTTGGTAGAAGCCATGTCCACAAGGGCGACATAGTCCTGTCTCACCATCTAAGAATTTTCCAGCAGGGCAGCGTTCTTTGCAGTCAGCAGCAGATCTTGCACCCGGACCAGCAGTCACTCCTATTCTGCCAGCAATTACTGGACACCTTGAGCATTGTAATTGTCCTGTTTCCGATTGATAGCTTCCTCTAGGACAAGCAATACAAGTTTTATTGTTGGCGTCGTAATACGTTCCTATGGCACATGGAACACAGTCAGGAACCATAACAACTTGACCGATCGGACAAGCATATTCCGAAGTGAGGTATAGGGAGGCAGGATCTGGAACTGTGTTGGGCAGGATGTCTTCAACGGCGAATTGATCCTCTTCCAAAATCAATTTCTGCAGAAGTGTCTTCACATCTGATCTCTCGCCCGTGGAGGAGTGCACCACAGGATCGCTAAAATATACAACAATGTTTTATTGCAAATTTTTGAAAAAACGTATTCTTAAAACATGTTAGAAGAGAAAATTAGTGCGGATGGGTAATTAAAGAGTCAGTAATGATTATAAATTGATGCAAATTGTGGTAGATATTATTGTTTATGTTACATTCACCCAAAAGCATGTACCATCTCGCAATAGCAATTTTAGGTAAGAAGGTCTTTCTGTAAACATACTTGACTGCTGGGAATGCAATCTCCAAGGTGTACGTGTCACCATTTTGCTGTCTACCCTGGCGTCCACGGAATTCCGGTTCGATTGAATCCTCGTTTTGCCCTTCTCTACAATTTGGATTTGATTTTGGAATATTTGTTCGTCGTTTCTTAAATTCTACTATTTTTGTAACATTTTGATTGTGAAATTTTTTGTGATTTTGAGTGTGCTTTGGAAAACTGAAAGTGCTCCACAAATCATGCACACTTGTGTATTTATATACCAAAAAATATAAAATTATTTTCATAAGGAATACTTTTCGTTAAATATTTTTCTCTAAAGAAAAACATTCCTTTCCCTTTCTTATTGAACGAACTCACCTTTCCACAGGAATTAATGCATCAATTACGTAAGTGCCCCCATCTTCTGGAGTGGATGATTGTCGTTTCACTCTATTTCCCTGACCTCCGCGATAATGATCGCATTTCACGTCAATTTGAATGTCCTTACACTCCCTGAATTATTTATTTCGAATATATCTGATGTTATTGTAAAAATTGTAAAATTTACCGTGATCCTTCGATAGAGTACGAGCAGAAGTTCCAGTCTCTATTCAAGGAGTTCACGGCGTTTGTTACTTTCTGCCTGAGAACTACTTGTCCGGCTTCATTGCAAAGGACATCTGATGGGAATAACATTTTTATCCTGAATACTCGTTGAGCCGGTTTTGAAGCTAGAATTCAAATCAATTAGAATTAATTGCTTTTGTTTGATGTACTTTTGAAATACGAGAGCATGATGGGTATATGAGTGATTGTCCAGGATCTGAGGTTGGTCTCCAAAAGCCTTCCGCTCCGCATGTATAGAATTCAGGAACTGGTTCAGAGAATCTGAGGCCAGGATGACATGATATTTCGCAAACCTGTAATTCGCAAATCAAATAAGAAATGAGTTTAATATTTATTTCCTACTATTCACCTTAAATTGCCCGCCAGCGCCCCAATCCTTGCAGACCTGCGTTCCTCCAACAGGATCCGGTAGCAGTGGACAGAATTCAGCTGTAAACATTTAAATTTAGTAATAATGCTAGGAAATCCAAATAAAGAACTCACAAAGCAGAGATACTTTGAAGCTGCACATAGCAGTATTGCCAGCCGCATCTGATGCAACATATGTGATATCGTATGATCCCCACAGGAGAGTTTGTCCAGGACGATGACCATTTCGTTCAATAATTTTCGTTACACCCACATTGTCACTGAAGTGCGGTTCATCCCAGGTTACAACTGCTGATCCGTTCTTTGCGATCACCCACAAGTCTCCAGGACAATGCTCCACTTTTGGTGATTCTTTGTCAACTTCCAGTTGCTGGCAATTGGCACCAGAATATCCAGATGGGCATTTGCGTTGTCCACATTGTGATGGAACTAAGCGCTCCACACCACCAGAAGTCATTTCGTATCCGGCCCAGTTCAATATCAATCCGCGATACAACACCGGCTCGCTACGGCAATCCCTCACTTGTTTCTGAATTTCAGAGGTGACATCAAGGGCTCGCCCCCAGATTTGTGCTTTAGTAATTTTACCCTGGAAACCAGCTTCAGCGTAAGTAGTAACCGAAGCTGATTCTTCTGGCTGGGGTCGTCCAAGGACAGCCCAAGCGTGTTTGGGTAAAGAGCGTCCTCCACCATATTCTGTTTTGCTTGCAATAAGTCCTTCTGTTATTAGTTGCAATTGGCCAGTGGTTCCGTCCCAAAGGATAGCGATATGATGCCATTGCCCGTCGTTGACCATTGTGTATTCGCGGAAGGATAAGAAGGCGTCCTGGAGATCTGGGAATAGGGAAACTTGCACACCACTGGAATGAGCCTGTAACAAGAGTCTGCGATTGCTTGCAACATGCGCAGACTCAACTCCGTATAGTGTGAAGAAGATTCCAGAATCATCTTTCTGGGCAAACTGAACCCACATCCCGATGGTCAAGCCCTCGGAAGCACCTGTGAAGAATGGAACGACTTGTGCTGCAGTAGATCGTGTGGCATCACTAAAGTACAAATCGTAGTCCACTTGGATTGCTGGAAGGGTAAATTATTATAAATAAATATATTATGGAAGGGAAATGAAAGCATACTTTTTCTGCAGTCATCGCCAGTCAAGTTAAACGGACACTGACAATAAAAGCCGTTCGTCAAGTCTACACATGTGGCTCCTGGAGGACAAGAATTGTCCTTGCAGTCAACAATATCCTCTTCACAATTCTTTCCAGTGAATCCCTCGGGGCAAATACAAGTATATCCGGAACCATTGTCGATGCAATGGGCGCCGTTCTGACACAACCCAGCTTCGCAAGCATCGAACTCGTATTGGCATCCAATTCCTGCGTAGTCTTCTGCACAGGAGCAATTTAATCCTGATCCGAAATCTTGGCATTTTCCGCCGTGCATGCATGGATTTCCAATACATCTTTCTGGAGCTGTTTCACAATTCTTTCCGTCAGTTCCACTAGGGCACACGCAGAAGTAGTCTTCGAATAGATCAATGCACTTAGCGTCATTTTGGCAAGGCTTCTGTAAAGGACATGTAGTCACTTGTTGCTCACATCTGTTGCCTGACCATCCTTCTGGGCAAATACACTCGAAACTTCCAATCCTATCCCGACAAATGCCATTATTCAAACAAGGAATTGTCTCGCAGTCGTCAATGTCTGTTTCACAAAGACGTCCTTTAAATCCTTCGCGGCACACACATTCGAACTTATTGTCCAAGTCGAGACATCTTTCGGTTCCCACAGGATTGCATGGATCGCTGAGGCATTCATCGATTTCGGCCTCGCATTGAAGTCCGACGAATCCTGGCCGACACTTGCAGCTGAAACCGTCAAGCTTATCTGTACAGGTTCCTCCATTTTGACAAGGATTCGATTCACAGTCGTCGATCGGATGCTGGCAGTTCTTCCCTGTGTATCCAGGTTCACAATTGCATGTGTAGCCATCTATCAAATCAACACAAATTCCTTCGTTTTCGCAAGGATCAGAGGCACAATCGTTTATGTTGACATCACAGGCGGATCCAGACCATCCAGGATGGCACACACATTCGTGTTGGAACAAGCGATCCACGCAAGTACCGTGCTTACATGGCTCAGCTAAGCACAGGTCTATTTTCTCATGACATCTCTTTCCCGTAAATCCTGGAGGACATGCGCAGCTAAAGTCGTTCACTAAGTCCGTGCAGTTTGATCCCAGAAGACAAGGATTCTCAGCGCAGTCGTCGATATTCTTTTCACAGTGAATTCCATCCCATCCTGGCAAACATTCACATTTGTAACGTCCTTGATGAAGTGCTAGACAACTAGCTCCATTGCTGCAAGGGTTTCCGTTAGCGGTACAAGGATCAATTGTTATGTCACAGTCAACTCCAGTGTATCCACTTCTACACAAGCAGGTATGGTTTCCGTAACCCGGCTCATTTTTGCACATAGCCCTGGCAGGACATGTGTCGTTTCTACAGTCGCTCTTCTCTTCCTGGCAGTTGATTCCGGAATAACCTGGAGGGCATTCACAACGATATCCTTGTGGTAGGTCTGTGCAAATTCCACCATTATAACAGGGTTGCGAGGCACATTCGTCGATGTCAATTTCGCAACGACGACCGGAGAATCCTGCTGGGCAAAAGCATTGGATAGCATGTCCCATAGGGACACAAAGTCCTCCGTGTTGACACGCGTTTTCACCACAAGTCACTGGTTTGCATTCTTCCCTGCCAACTGCTCCTGGTCCATCCGTTTTCATGTTCGTTGGACATTCGTTACAGGACTGAGAGCCTGGAACACTTTGGTAATAGTTTTGTGGACATGCAGAACAGGGAGCTAATCCAGTTGAGGAGTAGAATCCAGCCGCGCACTTTTGTCGGCAGTATTCCCTTCCTGGGGCGGACGGTTGGAATGTGAATGTTCCGGCTGGACATGCTTGGCAATCCTTAAAGCCGTTCGTTGGTGGCTCTCCTGTGAACGAATTTCGCGGACACTCCAAACAAGGAACTAATCCAGTTGGTGAATATGTTCCGTAGCCGCACACAGGAACGCATGCTGAGACCGCTTTCGATCCCTCCTCTCTGGTATAAGTTCCCGGAGGACAACGAAGACATGCCCCTTGTCGCTCACGGTTCTGGTAAAATCCTCTCGGGCAATACGTACATACGCTTTGTCCCATTCCAGCGTACGTTCCGGCAGGACAATGCAAACACCTTGGAACATCGTTTGTATCCATGTTTAAAACTTCTCCCATACTGCAAGTAAATCCGCGTCCAATTGAGCTCTTCAGGGCTCTCAATGGAGGACACTGGTTGCCAATGCTGGATACATTCAGCAGTGGTTCAATTACTGCACTGGCATGTGGAACGCTCAAGTCAAAGATAAGGTTCAATGTAGAACCACAGAGATCGTAGAGCTGGGGTTGACGAATGGCAGGCAGAATTACAAGGACGAAGTCCATTTTGACAACATTCTCGTCCATTAAATTAGGAATGGATTTGATGAAAGATACATTCATGTTTACGTTGACTGCTGAACAACGTTGCGACAGGATGGTATTAAGGCTGCCGTAGTATTGTGATAGCAGATCCTGGTATTGGCCGAGACAGGATTGCGCGACAGCACCGTTAGCTCTGTACACAACTGTTGCTGTCACATGATATTCAGCCTGTTGGGTATTTTCTGAGACGCAATCGGGCACCACTGAAGTGGGTTTCCACAGTCTTGAGGTTTCGCATGAGAAGGTCTTGATGGGGTCTCCATCCGTGAATCTATATCCTGGTTTACAGGTAGCTATACATTCCACGCCTCGGTCGCCTGGCAGACAGTTAATAGCGCCATTTGCAGGCGGTTGAAGTTCCCAGTCCACGCAAGGGGTGGCTTGAACCGATACCTGGAAGTTGCACATTGCTCGATTGTTGTACTTATCCGTTGCAATAACTGTAACGTTCTCAAAACTACCAATTGGGATAATAGCAACTTCCGGAATAAACGTAAGTTTCACGTCTCCTGATTCATCGGACGTTTTAATTCGTTTGCGGGTGTCATTGAAGTTCACATTATAGCTCTCCTGCTTGTCTACCAGCTCTATCACATAGCTCTGAGGACAGCTTAGGAGAGGTGGAGTTACGTCGGGAACTGTGATGTTAATTTCGCATATAGCCACGTTACCATCATAATCAAAAGCAACATATTTTACAACCGTGTCCTTGAAAATGAAGGATGGACTACGGAAGCTCTGTGGTTTAACTTCTAAACGAGCGATAGATCCTGAATTGTCGATTGCTGTCGGTTCTGTAAAGTTTACTGCCATTACTCCGCCATTTTCATCCCTTTTAACTATAATCGGCTGTTGAGGGCAGTTTTGGAAGACTGGTGGCTCATTGTCAACACACGGGGAGTAACCATAATCATATCCAAGTAAAGGTTCAGTAGCGGGCTCCTCACATCCCATTAGTTCGAACTTGAGACAGGCGTTGTCCATGTAACTCACTATCCCCAGGATAACGAATCGGGCTTGAACGTACTTCGGCAATGTGATCATAGCCAATTCTCCGTAGTTTCCAGGATCTCGCATTGTCAAATTGAAGTTGGGGAAATACACAACGTAATTTTCACCTTCGGCTTGCTTGTAGAAAAACCGAATCTCCGTTGGACGACCAACAATATCGTTCGTAACGACCCCTTTCACAAGAATCGCCTTTACTCGGTACACTTGTCCTAAGTCCACACTGACGTAGGTGAAAGCTTCCTGTTTTCCGCACCATCCAGTAACCGAATTTAATCTAATGTTTCTCGCTTCATAGTTTGGACGTTCTGAGGTTGCATTAATGGCGGAGTCAGGAATTTTGCCAGAGGTTAATCCCAGGGGTTTTATGACTTTACATTCAGGTTCTCTTATGCAAGTGATTGGACGCGGATTGATCAGAATGTAGCCAGGCCTTGAACATCCAAAGAATACTTCAGAGCCTTGTTCATAACTTCTCGAAAGTTGGATGCCGTCACTGGGTCGACTAGGATCTTCACACACCGGCCCTTCGCACCGTAAATCACCAAAGTCCCAAATCCCATTTCCTTGGCATCGTACAACATTGTCATGTTTCGATGTTTGTCCGGCCAGTTTGAAGGTATTTTGACAACCGAAAAAGAATGAACTCTGATATCTTGTGTCCACATATTGTCCATATTCTGCACCAGGGGTTGGCAATGGTAGTCCACAGTCGACTCGAGGACATGACGAAGATGAACCTGAAAGCCAGTAATCGGGAAGACCTGGCTTTGGATCATATACACATTGTCTGAATCCAGATGTTGCGGTATTTCGTAGTCGTCTTCCGGGAGAATTGCATGTGAGGGTAACATTGTCGCGGAAAGGGACTAACACACTGTCGGGATCAGGACGTAAGACTACCAGTCCTTCGAGCTTGTCATCCGGCAGCGAGACACACTTTGCATCTGGAAAAGTTGAATTTAAGATAAATAAGCATTGGTCTTTCTGCAAAAACACGGCATTAATGGATACCGATTGTTACTTACACATGCACTCGGGTACTGAGCCATTCCACTGTCCGTTAGACAAGCATAAAAGGGAGGAACTGCCGGACATTACGTATCCAAAACTGCACTGGAACCTCACCAAATCTCCAAAGTGATGTTCCGCCTTTTCTGTAAGTAACTTTCCATTTTCCGGAGCCGTAAGAGGGGGGCACATCACAGGAACGCACGATTTGTTCTTCTGTAGAGTATCTCCATCACGTTCACCATTTTCTGACTTTTCTATATAAAATCCTGCAGTTCCGTTTGCTGTGTAAAGTTGGAATCCAATATTACACGAACAACCGTAGCTTCCTGGTGAGTTTATGCATTTCTGGTCGCAGCCACCATTATTTTTAGCACACTCATTAACATCAACACAATCCAGTCTTGTGCATCCCATAGCCTCCATTCGAAGACACGGAGCTCCTACGAAATCTTGTATCCTGAAACGAACATAACGAGCTTCGATGGGCAGAGGAAGATTCAAGATGGAAAGAGTTGGTTCCAAAATTCGGAATTCTACTGCTGTGCCATCTGGATTAGCGTAGTCTTTGAAGACATCTGTTAGGTCATCTGTGTATTGCAGACGTACTGCCGAAGTGAAGGCAACATTTCCATCGAAACGTTGAAGAGCCATCGTTCGGAATCCACGGATTATTGTTGGGGCCTTGAAGTCAACCATTACCCAATTAGCACCAGGCTCAACGGAGCTCCCACACCACCCGAAGGCATTTAGGCGGACCATCCCAGAAGAGTATCCTTCTTCACTAGCTGATGTTGTAATACTTTCGTCTGGTATTCCTCCATTGGCAAGACCCAAATCACCTACAGGACGGCATTCTGTTGTTTGTGAGAATCCTTTCTTGCATTTGCAGTAGAAGGATCCAGCTGTGTTTGCGCATTCTGTCGAGGCTAAGTCACATTGTGTCGACGTACACTCGTTGATGTCTGAAAAAATGAACAATGAAATTTCTGTAGAGGTAAAAAAATGCTTGCGTCTTACCTTCACATTTAGGCGGATTCTCAAATTCTTGTTCAGTATTACATCTAATAATATTGTTTCCTGAGAGCTTATATCCTTTATAACACTGAACCCTTGCTTCATCACCGAAAAAGTATTGTCGGCCGGGATCAACGATAAAACCATTTTTAATTTCTGGGAATTGGTAGCACCTTTTCCGAACGCATTTCGGTACTTCACCGCTCCAAGTTCCATTGGACATGCAAATGAGAACAGGATATCCAGTTCTTTCGAATCCTGGTTCGCATTCAAATTGAACAATTGTTCCGTAGCTTCGTCCACCACCATTCAGGAGGGTAATGTTCGCATGTGGAACCTCTGGGAGTGGTGCACATTGTGACGCCAAACAGGAAGGTTTTCGTTCCCAACGACCATCTGGCAAACAAGATATCTTTTCCACAGGAGAGCCAGAGGGGAAGGCGAATCCTGCATAACATTGGTACATCGCAACACCACGATATGTAACATTCGAAGAACCAATTGAAAATCCATTGTCTATTTGTGGAACAGGACCACAGTACACCTCTGCAAATAGATGACAATTTTGGGGAGTTCAAAAATGAAAGATTATAAATTTCTCACCTTGACATTTTGGTATATAATCAACGCTCCAAGTTCCACCCTTTTGACATTCAGTAATAATTTTGTTCTTTCCTGTGGCGAACTCCTGACCAATGGGGCAGGTGAATGCTACAACAGTACCAAATGCAGTATCCCTACTAGATGCGAGGGCTCCCATTCCGGGCTTTAAATCGGGGCAATCTGCCGAGAATGTGGCTGACCAACTGAAGTACAAAATTATTAGATCTTCCCTATAAAACCTTTACCTAAAAATTTTTTACCCTGGACTATTGTGTAATGAATCCGATACGAATTTGATCAGCATCTCTCCAGATGATGCCGTAAGAGTCAATCGTGGAACTACTTTTCCTGTAAAGCCATTACCGGAGTGCAATCGCAGACCGGAAGTTGAGGATCCATCATACACTTGAACTACATCACTCTTGTGTACGTTGAATTTGTCAAATTTGAGAGATAGCGGCGCTCCTTGACTATTCCGGATTATATAGAAACACTCCTGATTATTGGGATAATCTTCCAGCCCAAATGCAGGCGATGCAATCGTTCCGTTCCGAGCGGTGATGGTAGCTTTACATCCCTGAGTGTACCGCAAGCTGAATCCTTTTCCAGAATCTCCTAAACTCGATTTGAAGTACAGATAAAGCTTATTTCCAGTTGAGATAATAATTTTGTCATTGTCCTTAAAAACTCCCGATAATCTCGAAATTGGTCTACTCATGGGATTGTCCCCATCCCTAATCAACATGTAATCTCGTCCTGCGCTGATGTCTAAGTCCTGCATTTCTATTGAAATAATTCGTCCTGGCTGCGCTCGTATTAAGTACAGACACTCTAAGCCTCCTGGATATTGATTTGGATACCCAGGACTCGTGAGTACTTGTCCTTGAGCAGTTGCCCTCAGAGTTCCGCCGCAGGATTTCGGTTCTGTCTTCCAAGTAGCACGGAATCCTTTTTTCTCCACACTTCCGTCAGTTGTAAATTTGACTATCATAAAATTGGACGCCGTTACAAAAGGACTATTCGTTAAATCTATTTTCCCTGATAACGTTGCTAAAGATACAGATTTCTCTTCACTTCGTCCGCCAACCAATATTTGGACAGTGTCGAATGTTTTCTCGGTGTCGAAGTCTTGGAACTGAAGGACAATGTTGCTACCCAGAGGACCTTCCAAGGTCCATTTACACTTGCTCAATGCTCCATACTTATGCGGGTAATTCGGGGATTCAATCACATCACCGCCCGACTGCATGTGGTAGTGGCATGACGCTGGACAGTCCAACTCGTCGGACCCGTCCCCACAATCGTCGTTTCCATCGCACTTAAAGGCCTGATTGACGCAGAGTCCGTTCGAACAATGGATGGAATTTTGGGGGCACGCAGAGGCGCGACACATAAACGGCAGCAGGCTCTCGCACGTTCCCAGCTCCCAAGACTGCATTCGCTGTTTAACAGATACGGCCACGCATTCCCCCGATTTAGGATCCGGCTGATTCAGCGACCAGAACCCGGAGTACTGTGATACCAAAGTGCCAGATGCCGACTCCAAGGTATTCGTCCGCAGGTCGTCCAAAGACGCCAATCCCAGCCAATACTTCTCAGACCCCCGCCTGCTGGGATCGCTTGTCCGTGCAATCGATAAACTGATGTTGTTCTCCGCATACGAATCAATAGCAACTAATTCGGCGCCATATCTTAAATTTAAAAAATAAAAGGGTTAGTTGTCTCTCAGATCTGACATGTTGTAAAGGAGGTCATTTGGGTATTATTGAGATATGATTTATGAGGAGCGAATTTCGAAGTCATTGTGAGGTCGACATTTTGGCTCTTAATTACACTTTGATCTTCTGGCGAAATTGGTTTGACAAATTGTGTTGTACTCAGGAACAGTTTGAAAAAACGATTAAATAGTCGTGACTTTCTGCAAATACAGTTTCACCATTGTGCTGTAAAATTTTCATGTACATATATATATTTATAAAATTCTATATCAAAAGAAAAATTAATAAGGCCAGACTTTGATCAAAAGTTATTTTAAATTACTTTTTGAAAGCTAATTTCTATATTCCTTTTCAATTGCTTAAGAAAGTGCAGCTTTTTTTCCAAATATTCTTCCTTAAAATACTATTTGTATTTAAAAGTGTCTTTAAATAATTTAAGTAACTAATTTTGAAAAGATTTACCTTATAAGTACATGAATCAATTTAAAAAAGTTGATTAATTATTATTAATAACCGGTAAATAAGTGATTATAAATTACAGAATAAATCAATTTGTAAACAGTTATATGGTTGTCAAGTACTCGTAATCAACCCAAAGTTTAAGTACCTGGAAACTCATTTCCGATTGTTATTATTTTCGATCTACTGCAATTGAAAGTCTATGTAAGAAGTTTTACAAAATGAAAAGAAAAAGCTAAATCAATTTACATACTTAATCGCAATTGATTGGAATGCAGCAGAAATGTTTCAAGTTGCTGTAATTGAAAATGAATTAAGCACTCATTTGCTAATGCGGCGTTCCAAAATGTTTCAGATACTCGCCAGCGGAAAATTTCCATTTGAAAATGGCTAACTATAACTGCTCAAGATTCTTCTGCAAATTATCCGTGGCCTTTACATGTCGCAAACATAATGTTCAAGGAAATCAGCATTTCGCGCTCCACCAGTTTCTCCCAGCTGCACCGCCTGCTTCAGGTGCAATCAATACCTTTCCCAACAATTGTTCTGTTCACGCCATAGCGGTTGCCGCGGCAAGAAAGCCAGCACCACCAACAAGAATGCTTCTATGCGCGCCTGCGTCTATGATTGGCGGTGGATGTGGTTGCAGAAGTGCAGAGATAGTAATATGCAAATTCTTCAACGTCAACAAATTTTGATCTACAAATGCTTTCTGTGCCATCGCCGATATCTCGGCACTTGTTGTGTCCGCTCGCAACGTACTTGCTCTAAACTGCGCGCGCATACCGTTAGCTTAATGAAACGAGTTATGCAAAAAGAACACATTTCATAACACTGCATATGAAGAAATGCTGCCGATCTCTGCGTCGGCCTTTGTGTTTCTCTTCCTCCTTGTGTGGCACAGTGCCTTCGTCCACTTTTGGACAGGCCATAACTGTTGCCACTCGAATTTTGAAGACACCGATCGATGGCGGTGACCGAAGAACAGCGGGAAGGCAGTGAAGTGACAATACCTAATTAACTATGGAACATATGCAGCACAGCTTTTTCTCCGCATTTTTGTCAAGTGTCCCAATTCTTGTCGCATTCTTACGAGTCTTCACCGTTGCAGTGCTTTTTGGATGGCGTGAATCGACCATGAACGAATCGAACCGGTGCCACTGGATTTGCTCAACAGCGCCACGAGTTGATTCTTAAATCTTATTGGCTTTCTCAGGAATACTGTTATATCTTCGGAGCTGCACCTACACAGGTAATCGCGCAATATTCTGATTAGAAGACATTAGCAGATATAGTATTGGGAACGGAAATACATGGATTTGCGGAGGTCAAATTCTGATTGTGTCACATCACGGCGCGCGTCAACATTTGTGTTATTTATAGGTCGATTCTCGGTTGTGACATATTTTCAGAATGCGAACTAAAAAATATTCCACGAATTGAAAGTTTACTTTAGTGACTTCTTCTTTTCTGTATTTTCGCTATATTTGTGATTTTGCAATAGGAATTGACGAATTGTATCCATTGCAACTTCAGATTCTTGTTGTCAAGTTGTAGGCGGAAAAATTAAATTGTAATATTGTTACTTTAAATTTAACGAAATTCTCGCTAATGAAAGTCTAAATAAAACAATTTTAATAATTCAAAAAGTTTCTGAGTGTGACTCGAACTAGATTTATTTGATCTTTATACCCAGCAATTTGATGACTCAAATATGAAGGAGTGTTTTTAAAATGTATTTTTGGAAAATTATGAAAAAAAAATATAAAGATTTAAAGTTTTAGATAAAAGCGTTGAAATATGTCTCTAAACTCTTCCGAATGTCCGTCCATAAGGATTTTTTACTGTTGAATAAGCATTTCACATGTTCAATGTATTTTACTAAAGTTAAATTGTTTACACGAAAGAAAAGTTTAATAAATATTACTCGCACGTAAAAACTTAAATCCGTTACAAATATAAACAATAAAAATGTGAAGCACCTTTGCAATGCCACCTGCAATTTGTCATGAAAACCACGTGCTAATTTGCAGAGCCAAGTCACAAATAAACTTGGCCGCGGCAAGGGTCAGTGACAGAGAAACCCGGCGGGGCACGGTTTCTATTTGTTTGCGTTAAAATGCAAAAAACAAGATAACCAGAGAATGATAAACAAATGCGCACGTATGGAAAAGTAAAGAGAAATTCTTTGGCAAATAAAAGCCGAGCACTGCTGGAATTTGTACAAATTTAATTAAGAATTTTCCACATGCTTTTCAATCTCACTTTTGCAGCAGGTGAAATGGATGTCTGTCGAAAACTCTCATCTGACATGAATTTTGCGAGAATTTCGTTATTTATTTATTTTTATGTATTCGATTGTTTGACATATTTCGAAGATCCGATGCGGATTAAATATAATTTACAAACTTATCAACTTGTGTCCAAGAAAACTTATATTAGAGCAGATCGTTGATTTCAAATTCTGGTAATTGTGAAAACTATTGCTAAATTTTTACCTGCGAAATCATTTTATTATGTAAAATTTATTAATATTTATCAGATAAGATAAAATATTGACATGGGACTTGTTTTGACACTCCCAGTTGATTGCCAAATAATATTATTAAATTTTTCATTACAAATAGCAATAAACATTTCAAAATCAACCATTTTTAGAATTTGATTTCACAACACCACCAATTTCGACTTACCGTCTACAAAGTTCTGCACTTTTTTCCCACGAATGTTTGATGTTGAAGTACTTGTAGCAATTGAGCCCCCGTAGTTCCCAGCCTGAAAATATAAAAACAAAAACAAGTGTTACAGATTCTTTACACATTACCGAAACTAGAGATCTACATTTGTACGCAATACTTAGAGTATAGAAATCTTCGTTTTCCGAAGAAAACTTTCTCGAGAGATTCCGGGTACTCGACCAATGCAAATTGTTTTTACATGTTCCATTGAAGCGCACTCATACCTGGACGATGATGACCGAATGAGATGGTCAGCGGACCGGCGGCGGCGGAAAAGCGATCGCAGCCGCCAATCGAAGACCTCCTTGCGCATTGAAAGCTCCAGCCAAGTTATGTACTTACGGCGGAGATTATTGATAATTGATTGTTGACCTTAATTCTGAAAAAAATCATTGCGGCTGCGTATGAGGAGACATAAATGATTGATGGCCGCCGATCCACGTTCGTAAGTGAAAAGGAATCCAGCACGAGTGCGTCTTGAATTCGCGGAGAAAGGTGCGATCATGGTATGCCACTTTTTTTTTCATGGAAGTGAAATTGGCCAGATGAAACTGTGGTGTTCTGGCTGTCATCGATTATTATCCCAATACCGCAGTAGGAGCGAATCTTGATTATTTTCAATTATAAAGGTACGTTGATTTTTCTGGAAGAAATCTCTTTGCTACAACCGTCCCAACTCCAGCGACCTACAACAGTTGTGCGTAAAGTTCATCAAACTCATCTTAGGGAACGGAAACGAAGCAGAAAATTACATAAATCCATGGCAACATTAAAGCGAACTATGATTGAAGTTTCATTGAAATTTTTCGAAAAAATACGATTATTAAATCAAAAAGTGCAAGAAACTTCTCCTACACTCATTGCAGCGGAAAGTGCAGTGATTTCTCTGTAATTGCCTTTCGTGACGACGTTTAACGTGAGCCTCACGCTGATTGATTTCAAATTATTATTAAATAATAAATAATGCCTCGAGTGTAATTATGCTTATTGTTTATCTACTTCGTTTTGATGGAATCGAAAATGATTTACGAATTTAATGGCTTTCACTGATTGCACATCCGACGTGTTTCTTAAATTTTTAATTGCACTCAGAGTGCAAGATTAGAGGACAGCAGGTAAAAAATACTGTCTATCGCTATCAACATTTCTTCAACAGTAACAAAACATTCAAGAAATTTTCGCCCAAGTTAATTGAATTATACTTCGAATCTTTCCCACAAAAACATCAAATTGCGTAATTGTTCCCACACATTTCCTACAAAATTGCAAAAACTCTCAACTAGGGTAATGAGTGCGATTGCATAATGCAGTAGCAATGCTAAGGGAACCTCATACTGCAAAAATCTTAACCGAATTTCAAAGTTTAACAGACGTGTGTGAAAATGGCACGTCAAAGGTTACCAGAAGTCGTCTCTAAAGTGTTTTGTAATATTTTATTATGTAAATTTCGGTGATTAATAATTCCTTTGAGAAACTGGAACAGCTGGAATCGTGCGAACAATAAACACCAACAAAACGCAAAAAAACAACTTGTTAAACAATCACAATCGAAAAGAAAACATAATTCACCTGAAAGTAATTAAACGCATTTTTTAAAATTTGTTTAATCGTGCCTGTAAAATTGCACACCCGCAGGTAACACTTCTGATGAGGAATTCGGTGACTCACTGGCCGCAGGTAGTCGTCCTTAATTCGACAAACAACGCCGGATGCCGTGAAATTTGTCCGCCTTCAGGTGAATCCGAACCGTGCCTATGTCTTTAGGTAAATCGACATTCGACATTTTTCAGGCGCAGTTGGAGAATTTAACAAGAAGATGTCATTAAAAATTCAGTACACACCTTTTTCTTTTAGGGGCAACAAAGCCTTTCTTTTAGAGATTATAAACAAAGTGATATGAGCAAACAGTTATTCCCACATATTGACCGTGTCTTTGGATTTATTTGGACGTGTTGAGGAAGTGCCATGGAGGTGGAAATAATCAATTTAGCACGATGCTGTTCACTGCTTCCGCTTTCTTCAAAACAGTTTCCTCCTTTTTCGCATCTCATTAACTCCACACTGACGCTGATGTAGCAGCGGATTACGAGTAAAATTAACATGCTCAATACACAAACGTGTGTGCTTCATTTCTGGCACAATAAACTCGAGTAATCAAACAATTTTGACATGATATTGCTCCTGCTTTTTTTTTTTTTTGTGCAGGGGAGGTTGTTATTCTTATGGCACATAAACCTTGAGGTAAATGACCCAAAATTGGAAGATCTTTATCTGAAGTTTAGTGAAGCTTAGGAGATTTGAAGCAGTTTTTGCTTCAGCTTAAGTTCGTTTGCTTCAATATTTCCTATTAAATCCGAGTATGAATTTCATTTGAAGTTCTTAAAAATGAATAGATTAAATTGTGAGAAAAATCTTAAGTGATCTCCAGATGAATTATAAGAACAAAAAAACTTAATTTTTGAGATGCCAAACTCATTAGCTTTACTTCCTCTGTTCTTTTTTGCAGAGAAGAAAATTAGATTTCGAAAATTGTAACATTCTTTTGTGTTTTGAGTTCAAATTTAAAGTGTCAGAGTGATTATTTTTTTCTTAAAATTCTTCTACAACATCTTAAAAGAGCCTACAGATAATCAAATAAAAAAATTTGCTCAAGAAAATTCTGTGAAAAGAGGAAACAATTAATTTATTATTTCAACTCATTTATGAAATAGAAACTGAAAATATGAAAATGAATTTATGCAATAGGAAACGCGTGCAAGGTGCAAGTATTTCAATTGGAATGTTAAGGACGAATTCAATTTGTTTAACTGCGTTACGCTAGTTAAGTTTTATTTGTGTCACCAAATTTCATAATTCCATATTGTTTACTTCATACTTTAAAGTTCAACTTCAGTCTTCAAGTTTTTCGTGATTACATAATTAACCATTTCCATTTTCCAATATAAACAAATAATGACAACTGAGTTCTGTTTCATTTCCCAAATCCGCTTCGAAATGCTTAGATTTTGTCGTGGACTACTTTTGATAAAATAACTGAAGAATTCTTTCATAATTGCTGCTAGTCTATAATAACGCCTTCGACGAAAACTTTGCCATAATTTTAGTGATATCATCAAACCCAACCTAACTCATTCGTTTTTTTTTTTTGTTAATTTTTGCATAATTCGCTACAGACACAACTGTCACGTAATGTGTCCATCACTAACCTACTTTTGTCTTCAAATCTAATTACTGAAATTACTGTTGACATGGAAAGTAGCTGTGGAAAGGTCATTGTGACCTGCACTTACCACATAAAGGTCTAATCTACTCAATTACCTTCTCTCCTCGAGTAACAGCAGAAAGGAACTTGATTCAAAAAATAGTACAAGTTCAATTAGACTTTAATTTGCTGCGAAAGTAAAGAAGAGAATAGAAAAATGAGCGCTATTGATTCCACTTTTGGCGATAGAAAATAAATCGAACATTATCTGAAGTTCAAACTTTTCTTTTCGTTGTTTTTTATTTTTGTGCAGTTCCATAATTACGGAATAATTGGTAGCTGTTTAGTTGATGATAGTCTAAAAGTTAAATAATATTTAATAGATTGGCATTTCTTTTTTGCCATTTTTTCCTTCGATGGAATTTTTTCATTTGGCTTATGTTATTTCTCAAATAAATTTTTTTACGAAAATAACCTCGGTTCACTTTTTAAATTAAATTAAATTTTCAGAAACGTTATGTACCAGTCACAAATTAAAAGTTTTTTCTTTAAAGCGTTGTTTTGTAAAATATTTTCTTTGAAAGTTTGAAGAATGTAAGTAGGGACTTTATATTAATTTTCCAAAATGTGTGATGGGACGTGATTGAATTTACTTTTAAATTTTCAAAATGGAAATATGAAGGCTGCTTTATAATTTTTGTTATAAACGATTTTACTGCAACATGCAGATGCTCTGCATAAAACACATTCCAAAATCTTCCCAAGCACAATTTTCTGTGTATGAGTAAAAACATTTTCATAACCAGTGAAAGGCGACAACAATTTTCGCGGGAATATTTTCCCATGGAAGTGAATTCTGCTGCCTAATCATACTGCACTTCCGCATGGGGACGATAAACTTCAATTGTTTCGGAGGCGCGTTATTTCACCGCTAATTAATTTGATTCTTCATTATTGTTCCATTCGAAGACACTGTCGCAGCGCGACATAAATTTCTCAACAAAAACACCAATCCTCCAAACACAATAAAAATAAACAAACCATTTTTCCCTGTCATCCACAAAACATGTGACTGTCATATTATCAGTCACAATCACTCAAGTAACTCGCTCCAAAAATGACCTAAAATACGTTCCACGCTCGATCCTCACAAAATCTTCCACGCAGTTCGTTGGGATAAAATTCATCCCCACCACAAACGAACGGTTGATCCCAGCTCCGAATTTGTATAAATTCACAAGCGGAGCTAATAGAAACTAGGTTTTTGCTCAGGTTTCCACCGAGTACGCGCCTCTAAGATCAGGTATACACCGATCTTAATTCCTCAGTTCTGGTTTACACCGAACGAATTCCCCATCCACAACAAGGTCGGTTTACACCATCTTGTTCCTTCTATTCTCATTTATTTCATAGGAATTATTCAAATTGTTTGAAGTCGGTGTCCACCACTTCAATTTGTGTACAGGGTTTCGCGACACTAACGGCATCTCCTTTTCAGAGATACAGTACCAACGGCAGTCAGGAGTGCTGCAGCGGCAGTCAAAATACGCCAATTATTTACTTTGAGTTGCAGAATTTAATTTATTGAAATATATATTTTCTTTCCTTTCTTCTTTTGCTTGAATTATTTATTTGAATTGTTTGCTTGAATTATTATTTATTTTTCTTGAATTTTTATTATTTTCTTCATTTGTTTATATAATTTTTTTTCTTTTTTTTATATTTCCTTTTAAGTATTATTTGATTGAATAAATTATTATTTTGTTTTGAACATAAATTAAAGCAAGTGTTTTAAGCCAACAATCTGATCCTTCACCTTTTACAGGAAACATCGGGGCAACAGTTAAATTCATTAAAATTACGTTCTTCGTTCTTGAAGTTAATTTCGTTGTTCCGTCACTCCATTACTATTGCATTTCTGAATTTTTTAATTTAATGCTACGGTTCTCAACCGCCGTAACATTTGGTCCTTCGAGCCGGATATATATTGTTGGCCAAACGCTTGCTTTTATTTAAAAACAGTCAGGTCGAAAAAGAAAACATACGGGTAATTCAATCCTATTTTTTGACTAAACAGTCAGGTCAAAAATAAAACATACGAGTAATTAATACTATTTTTATTAAACAGTCAAGTCAAAAATAAAACATACGAGTAATTTAATACTATTCTTATTAAACAGTCAGGTCAAAAATAAGACATACAATACGACTAATTTAATAACTCTGTACTGCAACAGTCAGGTCGAAAATAATACACACGGGTAATTTAATAATTCTTTATTGCCTCTCACAAATCTGAAACAAGTTAAACAAAGAACTTACAATTAATACATACACACGTAAACGATACAAAATGGATAAAATTATAAAAAATCAACACGTCTTGAAACAAACATTGGATCAAGCGCATTCCAATTTCAAAAAAACAAGCGATCACAGAAGGAAACCTGCCTACCTGAGAAAACGTATCGAACACGTAAACACACTATGGGTAGAGTTCGAGAAAAATCACATGGCAATTAGCATTGCAGACGACAAAGAATTTGAGAATTGCAAAGAGGCATTAAACGAATATTTCGATAAGGAAACATATGAAAAATTCGAAGGAATATATTTCGAATTCATCGGGGAATTGGAGGATATCCTTCAGGAGAAGGAAGAAATGGCAAGTGCGACAGCAGACACGGAGGGACAACCTCCAAGCAACGGGGCTCCGACACGAGTCGAAGTGAAATTACCCCGTATCGACTTGCCAAAATTCGATGGGAACCTCAGATCATGGAGGTCATTTCATGACATGTTTAAATCCCTGATCTACACCGACAGTCGCATCCCAAACGTACAGAAACTTCACTATTTGAAATCGTGCCTAACTGGAGAGGCAGAACGGTTAATTAAACAGTATGATGTGATAGATGCAAACTTTTCAGCTGCGTGGGAGACATTGATTGAACGTTACGACAACAAACGCGTTTTAATCACAGCACAGCTGAAGGAGCTCTTTAATCAGGCCACGGTCAGACACGAATCGAAGGCAGCGATCAAGGAGCTATTGGACAACACGAAGGAGTGCATGAACGAATTAAATGCGCTCGGGGTCCCAACTGAAAACTGGGATCCTATGATCATACACATGCTGGTACAACGGCTACCGCATGAAACTCATAAGTTGTGGGAACAGGACATCTCAAAACATAGGGAACTGCCCGACTTAACTGAGTTGTACGACTTTTTAGAATCACGGGTTCGTACACTGGAGGCCATGGTAGACACTAAAACCACTGGCCGTTCAGCGAACACTTACAGAAAAACAAACATCTATCATGTAAATCAAGGGGACACATGCGTCGTATGCAAGGGTAACCACCCAATCAAGGGATGTCGACAATTTACAAACATGAACCCAGATGTCAAACGAGACATTATACGAAAACATAACATATGCTGTAACTGCCTCATGAAACACAAATTCGGAAGATGCCAATACAGCAAGGAATGTGTGTTATGTAAGGGACCACACACTCTGACGAAGTGTGCAGACTACAATAAACTCTCACCATCGGAGAGGAAGAAAATTGTAGCAAAACACAATTTATGCTACAATTGTGCAACATACCATCCAACAATAGCATGCTTAAGCTATCATGGATGTTTCAAGTGTGGGAAGAGACACCACACGTCCTTACACGAAGGACATGAACATTACAACAACAAAGCAACTACGTCGCAGGAAGTAAACACAACAGAATGTCACTACAACAAACACAAAACACATTCGTTACTTGCAACTGCGATCGTCACAGTAAAGAGTGATGAAGGAAACACAGCATCTCTGCGCGCCTTGATCGACCTCGGGTCACAGAGTTCCTTCATCACGGAGTCAGCCTTCCAGACATTGCGACTCAAGGGCATTCCAGTACACCTGCAGGTATCAGGACTGGGTTCAACGAAGCTGGCGGCAAGCAGGAAGGAAACATCATTTGTCCTACAATCAAAAACAAATGATTTCAGTATGCCAATGAAAGCATACGTAATTAAAAAGATTACCAACGTCACACCTCCGCAGCTAATGACGACAACAAGCCTCAAACACGTCAGGGGTTTACAATTAGCCGATCCTGAGTTCACCCAACCTGGAAAAATTGACTTATTACTAGGGGTAAACATCTACTCAAGGATCATTACAAACGGAATCATACACGGAAGTATAGGATCCCCAACAGCACACAACACACTACTAGGATGGATTCTCTTCGGCGAAATTTCATCTGCAAACGAGCAGATGACACAGTTTTCCGCATTGGTCACCGAAAATGCTGCCATGGAAACTTTGAACAACCAACTGAAGCAGTTTTGGACAACTGAGGAAATACTCACTAAACGGCTATCACCGGAAGAAGATCAATGCGAAGAATATTACGCAAAAACTGTGACTCGTATGCCATCAGGGGAATACCAAGTGCGGATTCCATTTAAGGACAATAAGCTTCCCACACTAGGAGCATCAAAACCACAAGCCATGTCCAGGTACTGGCAACTAGAAAAGAAATTTAATCGGGATAAGACATTCCAAACAGAATACAAAAAATGCTTAGACGACTACATTGATCGTGGGCACATGATACCGCCGCACCGTATTTAGCAATACGAACGCTACATCAACTTGCGAAGGACGAGCAAACCAAGTACCCAAGGGCAGCGGACGTTCTCATCAAAGAATTTTACGTAGATGACGTGCTAACAGGTGCCGACACCGTCCAACAAGCAATTAACTTACAGCGAGAGTTACGTGACTTATTGAAATCAGGAGGATTTCACTTGCGAAAGTGGTCAGCAAACGACAACCGTCTAATTCAGGAAATCCCGGAAGACGATCGGGAGGTACAATTTCCATTAGAATTCGGCGAGCATAACCACATCAAGGCATTGGGCATACAGTGGCATCCAGGGTTAGACTATTTTTCCTTTGCAGTCGACCCAAGGGAATTCACAAAGCCACCCACAACGAAGCGAAACATTCTGTCGGAGATAGCAAAGTTGTACGATCCCTTAGGTTGGTTAGCACCGGTAGTAGTCACTGCAAAAATATTGATGCAAATGCTATGGCTCCAAACATGTTCATGGGACGAACCAATTCCAACAGAACTCGGTGACGAATGGCAACGATTTAAAGAAGAACTGAAATATATACCGATGATAAAGATTCCAAGATGGATAAACACAAGGACAAATAAGATGAATTGCCAATTACATGCCTTTTGCGACGCATCCATCAAAGCATTTGCCGCAGTTGTATACGTTAGGATCGAAGACGAACACAAGAACATACACGTCAACCTACTTACAGCTAAAACTAAAATCGCTCCAATTAAAACAATGTCCTTACCAAGATTGGAACTGTGTGGTGCGGTACTTCTAAACCGTTTGGTAACTCAAGTAAAGTTGGATATGGACCTACGTGACGTCTCTTGCTTCTGCTGGTGCGATTCGAAAATTGTTCTCGCTTGGCTAAACAAACCTGCAACCACCTGGCAAACCTTCGTAGCCAACCGAGTGGGAGAGATCCAAGACGAGAACGCAAGACGTGTCTGGAATTACGTCCCATCGAAGGACAATCCAGCCGACATAGCCACTAGAGGCCTTCTCCCTAAAAATATATTAAACTGTGAAAAATGGTGGAAGGGACCTGAATGGTTACACGGAAATCACGAACACTGGCACCAACAACAACATGAGCACTTAGAAACAACTCTTGAACAGAAACCAAACAAGTCAATTACATTAACGACTACACAGGAACAAACTATTTGGACACGATACTCATCATTTCAAAAACTATTACGTATCATAACATATATCCGACGATTTAAAGACAATTGTAAAACAAGAAATACACGTAGTTGCGGAACACCAACAACACTTGAAATAGTTGCAGCAAAACAAATCGCCATTCGCCAGCTTCAACAACGACACTTTAACAAGGACATCAAACTATTAAAAGGGAACGAAGATATCCCGAAATCAAGCCCACTATACAAATTGTCTCCCTTCCTTGACGAAAAAGGGATCTTACGATTAAAGGGACGATTAGCAAACTCTACACGAAACTTTAACACAAAACATCAAATGATTCTACCCAACAAGGACCACGTAACTGACTTGCTCATTGACGATTTCCACAAGATGAGCTTACACGGAGGTCCACAACTAGTTCTCACAACTATGAGGATCAACGGGTATTGGTTGATCAACGGGATGCACACAATAAAAAAGAGGATCCAGCAATGTGTAACATGCACCCGATATAAACAAAACAACCAAAATCAACTAATGGGGCAGCTTCCACGGGTCAGAGTTACACAGGCCAGACCTTTCCAAAATGTAGGCACTGACTATGCTGGACCCATATCGCTAAAAATGTCCAAGCATCGAGGAGCAAAACAGTACAAGGGCTATATCTGCCTATTTGTATGTATGACAGTAAAGGCTCTACACTTAGAAGTTGTATCCGACTTGACTTCAGACGCGTTTCTGGCCGCCCTCCGACGATTTACGTCACGAAGAGGACGGTGCACGAACATTTATTCTGACAACGGAACAACGTTTGTAGGTGCCAACAAACATCTACACGAAAGATTCAACGAAGCCACAATCTATGCACAACAACAAACCAAAGGTGAAGGGATAACTTGGCACTTTAACCCTCCATGCGCCCCACATATGGGCGGACTATGGGAAGCAGGTGTGAAAAGTGTCAAATATCACTTAAAACGGGTGCTCCGAGACACGATTCTAACATTCGAGGAATTAAACACACTGCTGTGCCAGATTGAGGCATGCGTCAATTCAAGACCAATTGGAAAAATATCCGAAGACCCGACATCGGTAGAACCCCTAACTCCAGGACATTTTCTGATCGGCACCTCACTACTAGAGATACCGGAGCCAGAAATACTCACGGAAACTTACTCCATCAGGAACAGATGGAAATACATCCAACAGCTGAAACAAAGTTTTTGGAAACAATGGAGCCGAGACTACGTCACAGAATTACAAACACGACAGAAGTGGCACACAATTAAAACAAATATCGAAAAGGGACAAATTGTAATTATTAAGGATGACAAACTCCCACCTAGCAAATGGAAACTAGGAAAAATATTACAAACTCACCCTGGCAATGACGGAATGGTTCGAGTAGTAACCATAAAAACTGATTCAGCCGTTATTGAAAGACCCGTATCAAAACTCTGTCCACTTCCAAACGACGACAGCAACGGGTAGGACGGAGTTACGAAACCCAGTGATTGTCTTGTGCCGTCATGTGCCCTGGTAATTATTGTACAAAATTTAATTGTTTTTCTTTCCCTAAAGTAGATAACAAAAATCAAACCATGGACGACGTTCTCGATCTGTTCGAATTCGAAGAATGGGGGGATAAATCTCCGCCGCCGACGCCAGGACGCGACATTGAACTCGAATTCGAGGAATGGGGGAACAAATCTCCGCCGCCGACGCCAGGACGCGAAATCGAAGAGCTGCTCGACCGACCACCATCACCTTCACCACAAGTCGTGACTCCACCACCGGCAGCGGCACCAGCTCCACCACACAAACACACAAACCCGGTACAATCAAGCCACAAAGGGACCCATACAAGGCCACCAACTACCGCACAGGACACGATCCGCAACGTGGACGAACTGTGTGCTGTACTTGATCCAGCGGTGCCTCCTCCAAAATGTCTGGACGATAAGGCCTACGACATGGTGACAACAGACGGAACACTCTTCAAAATCACCTACCGGGAGCTGCAGCAAATTCCGTACACCTTGATTCGGTCAACAAAGCGGCACCGATTCACGGTCTTCCTCAGCCACGGCGGAAAAATTCGGCTGAAAATCGCCGGGTCCAGGCTCCTCTGGTTCAACCTAAAAAGGAAATGGTAACTATGCATTGAAGAGGGGGGAGGATGTCGCAGCGCGACATAAATTTCTCAACAAAAACACCAATCCTCCAAACACAATAAAAATAAACAAACCATTTTTCCCTGTCATCCACAAAACATGTGACTGTCATATTATCAGTCACAATCACTCAAGTAACTCGCTCCAAAAATGACCTAAAATACGTTCCACGCTCGATCCTCACAAAATCTTCCACGCAGTTCGTTGGGATAAAATTCATCCCCACCACAAACGAACGGTTGATCCCAGCTCCGAATTTGTATAAATTCACAAGCGGAGCTAATAGAAACTAGGTTTTTGCTCAGGTTTCCACCGAGTACGCGCCTCTAAGATCAGGTATACACCGATCTTAATTCCTCAGTTCTGGTTTACACCGAACGAATTCCCCATCCACAACAAGGTCGGTTTACACCATCTTGTTCCTTCTATTCTCATTTATTTCATAGGAATTATTCAAATTGTTTGAAGTCGGTGTCCACCACTTCAATTTGTGTACAGGGTTTCGCGACACTAACGGCATCTCCTTTTCAGAGATACAGTACCAACGGCAGTCAGGAGTGCTGCAGCGGCAGTCAAAATACGCCAATTATTTACTTTGAGTTGCAGAATTTAATTTATTGAAATATATATTTTCTTTCCTTTCTTCTTTTGCTTGAATTATTTATTTGAATTGTTTGCTTGAATTATTATTTATTTTTCTTGAATTTTTATTATTTTCTTCATTTGTTTATATAATTTTTTTTTTTTTTTTTATATTTCCTTTTAAGTATTATTTGATTGAATAAATTATTATTTTGTTTTGAACATAAATTAAAGCAAGTGTTTTAAGCCAACAATCTGATCCTTCACCTTTTACAGGAAACATCGGGGCAACAGTTAAATTCATTAAAATTACGTTCTTCGTTCTTGAAGTTAATTTCGTTGTTCCGTCACTCCATTACTATTGCATTTCTGAATTTTTTAATTTAATGCTACGGTTCTCAACCGCCGTAACAGACACTGAAGGTTTCCTGGAACGCCATTCTAACAGATTTTTCAAAAATCAAATTCAACTTTTCGTAGAAAAAATAGGTATGCAATATGACTCCTAAACACTTGCAGTTTGGTTTATTTAAACATAAAAATGATTTACTTACACTATTTGAAGTTCAATAATGTTAAGGTTAATATGAAATTCGTTTAACTCGAACCATGAACATTTATTGTTTGTGTTAGCAAATATTCAACAAATGCAATTAACTATATTTATGTGACGCTAACTTGCCAAAAATTGTCAAACGACGATTTCTTTTACCAAATTTTGATATAATATTAAATTTTTACAATCCTATTTTCTTCAAATATGCAATATGAAATAAATTCAGTCTCACAAAAAAAGGCTGCAAGTTTTCTTTCCTACTGTATTTTGCATTCCTTTTATATTGATGATAACGGTTTTTTGGAAAGCACCTTTTGAGTTCTTTGTCATAATTAATTATTTATATTGTTAGAGCTAATGTTGCTAGACCTACGTAGGGGCAAACCAAATCAAGTATCAAATTACATGTAAAGTTTCCAGTTAACAATTTAACATGGTTCGAATTTCTCGATTCAATTAACTTTTGATTGAGACTGAATTTGATTAACAACGGATTTAAATCTGGATTAAGTTTCAGCTGGTAATTATTGTGAAAACGTCCCTAATTTCGTTTTCAAATTCGAAAACAACCAATTAAGAACCAATTAAGGTTCTCAACGTTTATCGCAATCGTTACTGTTTGCTTGAAGTGTAAAATCAAAGTCGACTATAATTAACAGCAATGTAATTCGTGTGCAATTGGGAAGGTGCAGTTAGCAGGTGAGGAATGCAAGTTATCGTAAAGTAACCAGTTTCTTAAGTTTAATAAATAGTCGATCGGGTGTTAAAGGTATGCAGGAAATGGCGGTTCGCGATGCCTGATGTCGGGCACATTCCATTTCCATCATTGCTTTCCGATTGGCTGCAATCAAAATCTAATTGTAATATGTGTAAATTGGCTCCAGCGCGAATGAGTACAATTGAAACGGTGTGGAACTGATTCGGAGAATGGACCAAACCAATGCCGACACCTTGCTGTCCGCCCTCCGTTCGAGCCGAACTCCGATTTTCCAATTGAGCTTAGGCTGAAGTTTTGGCCTTTTGGGGACTTACTTGTGTGAGCCGCTCTGAGAGGGCCACATTTGGGTCGTGGTACACTTGCAGAGGAAAGTATTGTTTTTCTGCGAGGTGCATGCGGCAAAAATCTGCAAGGTTTGTCACGGATGATTAGTACTTCTCTTTACCTGTCAACAAACGTTGTTCCGTTTGCGGTTGCGCGCAATGAGTGATGTTTGCTGAAATTAGCCAAGTCGGTGGTTTATTTCACGGTGGTGGCTGCAAGGTTCGCTCCGCAACACTTACCTGTTTTGATGGCGCAACTGATGCTGTGTCGCCAATTAACGATAGCAAGTGGGTCTACTTTGTACCCAGTGTATTCAGGTAGAATTAATCACAAGGTATTAGAGGCAATCCCAGGTGCTCGGTACATGCACCAAACGGTACTGTCGGTAAACAGTACGCAGAGCAAGAGTAATCACTTCACGCTACATTGGCGCCGCGAAGATAGATCAAAAAAGCCTATGCTGAAGATCTGAAATGGATCAGCCACTCCGCAGATTCAAGTGCGGCCTGTGGAATGTGATACATATTGACTCACCCAATTGAGTTGGCAGCACAGATGCTAATTTGCTTACGTGTATCGCCAGGTAGGCGGCGGCTAGATTGGTACCGTTGTCGAAGCCAACGGTTCATTTCATTGCACAAAAAGCTTCCTACACCGCGCGTCCGCGCCGGGGAGGATTTTCAAGACCAGTACCGCCGCGCCGTCGACCGCGACGCTAGAGCGATCAGCCAGCTAGACTGGCCGGACCAGAATCGATCAGAATAGAAGACAAATCGAAAGCGCTGGCAACGTCATCATCATGGGTGGAATACAGTAAAACACGTCAAGGCTTCCTACAAAAGAAGAGTGGGCACAAATAGCGATGGCCGTCACATGACCATTCGCGACGCGATGCCAACCCGTTTGGTGAGGTCTTTCCGCGGCCAATCACTGTATATAGCACGATCGCAGCAAGAGTTCTCGGCACATGGGCGCGCATCAGGAGAAACATTGGTAACGATCCAAATGCAATGCTTGCTTTCAAGGGAAATTAAAAAAGAAATTGAAAAATTGATTTTCTTTTCGATTTACCAACTTTTCTATTTTCTCTGTTTTCTAGTGCCGGGACAAGTTAACGCTGGTCATCTTCAACTGCACATATAAGGCTATTAATAGATCCAATACCATATAAAACCGTGAAACGGAAACCAATTACCTGTTGGTTAAGGCTCAAGGAAATACTGCTAAAAGGAGATCATTGGGAAAGGTGTAACTTTTAGAACAGGATCACTTGCGCGTGACAAGAAACCAACCAGTTATTGAAAGTGTTGTTTCTTGTATAGCACTGCCGTATTTTATAAACAACTATCAGGTCTACCCCGTTTCACACGAGGCGGTGTAAATCATAATATAATGTAGGTACTTCATATATTCATATTACTTTTTGAATAATAATATTAATACGCGACGTACCTATATTTCATAGAATCGTTTCCCGTTGATCGGATTACAATAATAGTTGGTTAGTTTTTTCAGTCTAGAGTCAACTTTTTTCCTAACCAAAAATCCTTTATTTTGCGGATATGTCCATGTCATTATAGGAATGCACTGCGAAATTTTCAGCTCTTTAGGTCACGATACTGTTTCCTATATATTATATAATATATACTCCTTATATAATGTTTCCTATATTGCATATATAGGTATATATGCATTGTACGTAGATTTTATAAAGTTTTATAAAATTATGAAAAAATATATAAAATTTTGTAAAGTTTTATAAGTCAGATAAGTCAGTGGAATACCTAATTGGAAAAAAATTACCGCAAAATGTATTCGATCAGAAATGGTTTCCACTGAACCCACAAAATGTTAATAATGACTCCAAGAAAATTTTAATAACTCTTGATATTCTAAAGATATTGGCTTGATGTCTTTTTTATTAGGAAGATATCGTAAGGGTACATTGTTTTTGAAAAAAATATATCAAATAATATATCCTTATTATGAAGGAACTTTTTAAGGACGAAGTATAAAAATGTATATTTTCAGCAAAAATTTTTCAAAATTTTACGTTTGAATATTCATATTTGCCACATTTGCCAAACGATCGAGACAGGTGAGACACTGTTGGAAATAACTCATATAGGAGTTATTCACATATCGACAAGCACGCATATACATTACTACATGAATTAATACTAAAATTTTAAGTAAAAGTGCGTGCTTCTACTTCATTCGCATATCGACAAGCAGGCATATACCTTATTACATGAATGAATATATGAATTATTTCAGTTTCAAAGCGAAATAAGTCATATGGTCATTGTCATTAAAACGAAATAAGTCATATAGTACATTTTTCTCATATGAGTTATTTCGTTTTTCCCATATGAGGTATTTCGATATGAGTTATTTCGGGGCACCGTCATAATGCTTACTTTTTATTGAGAGTTGGCTTCCCTTCTATCGTATTCCAAACAGAAGTTATAATGTTTCTTTGAGCTCACCTCTATACGCAGACGAAAATGTTTCAGCACTTAAAAAAGGGGTGAAGGAAGGGTCTTGCGAGAAAATGTCTAATCGTATAATAGTTGATCATAACACTTCAAGGTATCGATTGGTATATGTTGAAACACTTGCTAGTGAAACACCCTGTATAGAAGATAGATCTCGACAACAGTTCCACCTGTCCTATCTTTCAAGTTGAAAGTTCATAAAAATCTGTTGGGCGGGTTCAGAGATTAGTGTGTACGAACAATATGAGTTCGTGCCACGAGGTTTTTATATATTCAGATAATAGTAACAATTAGGGTGGGATTGTCTCCAACTTATATTATACTGCCATTTTGCATAAATTATGTGAAAAATTACATTTCATCCACCACTTCATCCCTTACCAGCAATTTCAAAACCAGACCTTCGAAACTTTTTCGCTATCTATTCAGATCTGGTTTCTTCCATAATTTATAATTGTACCTAATAATATTTCTTATTTGGTAAGAATAAAACCTTGAATGATTTTTAAGAAAACTCTTAACATTTCACAGACTTCCTTGAGGCTTGATGCAATTTTATGTGTGGGCAAAATTATCAAATCTGGTTTATTCAGTTTGGAATTATGGAATTAGTGTATAATAGTTACAAGTAACATACACATATATAAATCAACACTTTCATTTAATAGTAACAAGTTGCTCAATGTTCAGGTGATAAAACCAATCAGTTGAAATGTTGCCATTGCCCACTAATGTGCGAAAATAGACAAATTGATTTCACATCTAATTATTATTAATTTTATCGCAAACGAGTTCCAATTGGTCTTACATAAAACCAACTTTTGGAAGTGGGAAGAATTAAAATTTTCCTGGTGGCTCTGTAAAAAGGAAAATAGGAAATGATCGCGTGTGCACGACCTTAGCATTGGTATTTTAAATCTATAATTGATATCTTGCTGAACAACGAACAGGAAATGTTTTTTATAGCAAAAAGTGAAAATAATCTTACTATTATAGAAATATGACATGACGTTATATAATATTACATGAACCGTGTGTTTTTGTTACAAGAAAATTTTTGGTAATTTCCATTGAAGAAGTGAAAACAGAAATTGCTTTAAGCATTCCTAAATTTCACTTCAGTTTTATTCAACGCAAATATAATTTATTTTTATGACAAATGTAATTAAATACTTGGCAGTGGTTTCACATTCATACACTTAAATCAATTGTTCAAATCTTATGATGAATTTACTTACCATTTGGACAAGAAAATATATCCTAAAAAGAAATGAGAAAAAGTTAATGAGTTGTTTTGAAAAATTCATGTTGTGCAGAAATGACATAAGAGAAATTAGATTTTAGCATACAAAAGTCTGGGACTTACCTGAGAAAAAACAAAAGTGGACAGGGCAGTCAGGCAGAAGAAAACGTGCGTCAAAAGCCTCCTCCCCATCTTGCCAAATTGCACTCAGCTGAAAGAAGCAAGAAACAAATAATATTACAACTGAAAGGAATTTTCAGACATATTTTATCTTGTGTTCAGTTATAAAAAGGAAATCTACTAATGGAAAAGTAGCTAAATTTTTCTATTCAACCCAGAGTTTCCGGAAGAATGGTGTTTATTTTGTACGTTTAATGTAACTCAAGTAGAAGCACGTTGAAACTGCTGAATCAATTATTCAAGAGCGCGATTATTGGACCATGTAATTTTTTTAACCTCGTTTGAAAACATTAAATTAGGCGCTTCGATTAGCATCATCTATCTCCCAACAGACTGACAACGAGAGCAACACCATTATTGAGCATTCAGTAAGTCGAAAATGTTATCACTGAATTAGGAAAATGTAGCAAAAATTGCTAAAAAATTGAATTATTGACAAGAGAAACTAGAAAGCAGTGTTTGTTCTATAATGGTGTTTCCATTACGGTACCACTGTTATGAGTGCGTGTAATAATTTGTTACACTACGCGAGGATATGAAGTTGAAGGTTGCTCACACTTGACTTCACACAATAATGTGCAACATCATAAACATAAAGACGACCTCTAGCTTCCGACAAATTACGAAACTTAGAAGCGCTTATATCACACATCTGACCTTAATTGCCTAAACTGCTTTCTGCATTATCTTATGTTTAATCTGGCAGACAGAAACATCTGACGATAGAAATAGAAGAGCGCAGTCTACTGACCCAGACCCCAGTATTGTATTTCACACGTGAGATATTATTAGTTTCACGGTATTTTTAATTTATATTATACCTACCATGTCCGACGGAGACGCAAGCACGTGCTATTTGCTTCACGGTGTCTGATTTACAAAAATAGAAATAACAATAACAATTATTCCATAGAGATCACTCTCCATAAGCGATCCAGTGATGTCTTGTGATCGCAAGAATATTTCCGTACTTAGAACTTATTGAAGCAATCTTGAAACCAGTATTTGCAATATGGTTTTGTAAGAATTTTATGAACGTCAATTGTCGCCTTGTTGTGTTTCTTACTTTGCTCCTAGAAATAATATTTCGATTTTTCCAAAGGAAAACAAAAGACTTAAGCGACGAACTTTGTTTTTGATCCGAAGAAATTCATTAATTTAAAATTTTAAATAATTCTCGTTGATGCTGCTAAGATTTAAAATAGTTGATATAAGAAAATTTTACACTAGGTAGATACTTTATTGTATTATATTGGTTAACCATTATATCACAACAAATTCAAATAATATTATATGTTTTGAAGGGTAGGGGAGACCGGGGCACATTGGCCATAGGGGCAGGTTGGCCAACTGCAGTTATTTCTCATAATTACCACAAGATCGGGCTAGGAATCAAGGGGTAGGTTGGCAGCAATGCCAACTTCCTTCTGCAAAAACAGTATGGCTGCCTGATCAGAGTTTGACAAGTGATATCAAATTATCGGTTTTGTGTGTTTCAAAGTAAATTTTTAGTGGAGAGTTAAAAGTGTTTTATTTAGCTTGTGAATATTTCAGGTGCAACAGGTTAGTAGTATGTTTAAAGGTTGTAGTTTGAGGGTTAGTTACATGTTGTTTACAGATTAAATTGGTTTACTGAATTCTGTAAAAAATATAATTTATATAAAAGATGCCGATGGGGCAGGTTGGCCCAGGGAAGACGGGGCACGTTGGCCAATGGCCACCTGGGCCAACCTGTCCTGACCAATTTTAACACATGTTCTAATACAACTTTTAATTGAAGTTACGATGTTTTATAAGATTTTATATTATTAGGAACGTCAATATGGTGCGAAATTACAAAAAAAAACAGAAAGAGGAAAAGTTCCTGAAAATATTATGCTACAAGCCGTTTTAGAAGTAAAAAAAAATAAAAGGCCAATCAGGGTTGTAAGTGAAGAGTTCGGAATACCGAGAAAAACTTTGGGAAGATATTGTGCAAAGTTCCAAGAGTCTAATGAAACAGCTCAGCACAATCAGCCTACGGTCACTGAAACTGAACAGCCAGCCCGGAATGCAATGGGTCCAGTGCACCAGCTGTAAGCGCTGGGCTCATGAGGAATTTGTCGAAAATGAAGTCAACGGACTATTTTTTGAATATTTCAATTGTGCTGACCCTATGGACTTAGACAGTGAGTCTGAGTAAGTTTCAAGGCAACAAAACTTATAATAATTTGAAAAAAAAAAAATTATTCTCTTAGTATGTAATTTTCATGCATTCATTGTGTATTTCTTACGTATTGGTCAAATACATTGTGTAAATTGTTAAATTCACTTGTTTTATTTTGATTTCCTACATTTGTGTCCATTTTACTTCTGAAAATGTCACTTGGGCCAACGTACCCCAACTCCCGGGCCAACTTGCCCCGAGGTAGGGGTACATTGGCCCACTTGACCCATCTCCAAAAACCTTTTTCTATAATTTTTTTCAACATAGTTTTCAAGGTTTAGAAGTGATATACTGATTCTGTAAGAATGTCCTAACATATTGCAACATAAAGTGTCATTAAAATACTTATGATTTTTTTTTAAAAAAACATATTAAAAAAACTGGGCCAACGTGCCCCGGTCTCCCCTACTTTAATTGTAGCCGCTGTTACTAGAAAATCTTATAAATTATGTTAGAATTCAACAAACGTATTAAGAATTTGGTTCGAAAATTTTGGAATGATTAAACATTCTCTTAAATGATTTAAACAGTTCGTATGTATGTAGAATTGTAGAATGTAGGTAATCAAATAATGATGATTCACTTCAAACCATTTTAATTGTTTCGCTTTTACAACCGCATTCCAGCCATATTTGTCAACTGAACAAACACATTTTGCAAATAATAAAGCCAATTCTAAATCCAGAATCACCAAGCAACTCTTCATCAAATCCGACTATGATCACATCTGGTTAATAGATTACGCGATGAGAGGATTGCAGGTGTGAGAATTTGAAAGTCGAAGAATGTTACGCAACGAGTTTTCTTATAATAACATTTTTGCTTGTGCTGTTAAGTGTTATTGATGAAGACATTTAAATTCAATAAAATGAACACTTTTACGGAAAATGTATATTTTTTTTAAAAAACTGATTAGGCAAATTGTTCTTCATTTTCTAAAACCATGGAATACACAACCATTGTGGGTGCGATTTACCAAGTTGTATCGAAGGAATTAGAAAAATATTTTTGGCATTTACAGAATACAAATTATGATTAATAACAAACAATTAAATAAACGAAAAGGGAAATTGTAATAAAAATTTTCTCTCTAAACAGTTGCATTTTTTTTTTTTTTTGATTTTTGATTAAGTGAAACTCGATGCGAACGAAAGATGCGTATCAATGGAATAATAATTTGCCGCCATCTTACAAATAAGTCCCTAAAACCCAGATGCACGTTGAAAGTTGAATTCCGAGTTTAAACGAGAGAAAAAATTGTTGTTTTCTTGTGCATCAGTAATACCAATCTTGAAATCATAAGTGACAAGTATTGAAGTATGCGTGGATGACACACGGACCGGAGTAAACAGACATTTACTACAGCTGTCTGTATCTCACCGAGTGTTTGATTAACATTGATTTCCTCCAATATATCAATATTCGTCGAGCGTTTATGTGGCAGACATGTGAAAACATGCCAGTAGAAAACTACCTAAAATCGTCTATAGAAGAATTTCTTGAAAAACCCGTTCGCCACCCCACAACCACGAGCGCATGCTACAAAACCCGACTCCGGGAATGCCTGCAACTTTCTAGCACGATTTAGCGGCGTCCACGTGTCCCACTTTTAGCGTGGCTGGACAGCGTCGCGATCGCAATATGACTTTGGGCCAATCCAGCCAATATAATCGAAGTCTGGTTGCCGCAGGAACTCGGTTGGATATGATTGTGGGCGCTCGGCAACTCCATTGACCGGTGGCATTGTGCTAACACCTAACTGTGCTAACATTTCCTGCGAGAATCCCAACCCCACTGAAAATCCCCATTTATAAGGAAACCGCAATACGGTTGGGCGGTAACAATTAACCGTCACAGATCTTTTCAATGATTGCACTCAAAAGGACTTGCAAATTGCTTGCCCTAAGTGCGAAACTCTTCATACAGTCCCGTTATTCAAAAACACATCTCTAGAATGAATAATTAAAAATTCATTACGATTTAATGGTTTTTAAAAAATAATCTAATGGCTTAATACAATCTAATTTTTTAAAGGAATGTTTATTGTGCAGTTGAATAAGGTAGCCACAACTGTTCGATAATTTGCTATTTTTTAGCTTTTTCATCCGAGGACTCTTTCGACAGTTATTTCACGCTTTTGAAACCAATTTTCATGGATGAATCTTCTTGATAATAATCTTTTTCGCTGCTGGGGAAAATGGCGGTCACAATTACTCAAGGTTATATTTTGATACCGTTTGCTTTTAATGAGAAAATTTATTCTGTGTGAAATAAACGTGTCCTGTGATGGTTATAAAATACAGATAAGTACTTGATTTCATGTGCAAAAAAGAACAAATCAAAGGAAGTTAATTAACTCTTCTGCATTGTGGAAAACGATTTGTTGTTGTCTGAGTATTTGCACGTTTGCTGCCTTTCTTTATATGAACAAGAAATGTTATGGAATTGTGTACTTCCAATTGGTACCAAATAATTAATAACTTTCTTTTGATGTATGTGTTTGTAATAAATTCTTCACAACGTTTCATAATTATTAAACTCAGTCATACAAAATAATTTTGATGAAAATTGCTCAAATTGTGATCTTGTCTCTTCAAATATAATCAAATGTCAACGTTGTTTTATTTGCTTCCTAACTTTCTACTGGTTTATTACTATTTTAAATTCCGCTCTGCCTTAAATAATTTTCTAGACAGTCATTAAAGTTTGATGGTTTGGGTCCTTTTTGTACTTAGTTCATGGTCTTATATAAAACAAATTCCTCTATCACTTTGTTTTTTGACACCCATTGCGAAAAGCATAGCACAAAGTGATTAAGTATACATCTTTTTGTAGCAATTATTATCTTAAAGCTACTTTTTACACTAAAAAAATAACTTAATTAGGTAGATACAACATGAAAAGCATATAAATTTTATTTGCAAGTGGACAAAAAGATTTTCCTTTAATGTTTGTAACAAGCATAATTAACAGCGGAGTTACGAAAATTACATAAGTGTGGGAAAATCAGTGACCAAAAATGTTCAACAAATTAATTATGATAAAATTCAGGCAGGTACTAATTGAATCTAAAGGAGCAGTTTTTATTGATGAATAGAAAAAAATGTGTGATTACGCAAGAACGATTTAATTTACATTTATTCATTTTGTCTGATTAATTAAAATTCATACAACATTAATTTCGTAAGATCGTTTCACAAATCTTCCTACGTCCTGGTTAAACAACAACGGAAGAAACGAAATTCTCACCCACAATTCTTGTGATCTACAAATATATAAAACAATAGAAGTTGCTAAAATAAAATTATATCAAACCGATTTTATTTATGTATTTTATATTTGGGAAAAATAAATTCAGAATTTGACGTGAATGTCAAAGTTAGCAAATGTAGATGACGTCACTGCGCCGAACCTTAACACGTCTATTGTTACTCCAATGTGATATAACTATTAATAAACAATCCATGTCATTAATCATTCGTTGACTGCTACTTTCATTTGCATGACGTTTTATGCAAATGAGTTAAATTTTTTAAAAGTTTCAGATTAAAAAAAAAAAATACAATCCAATTATAATTCGATCACTTCGAAAGTTTCTTTTACGGTTTGTTTTATTTATGGAACCGTTATTTGTTTGAAATTCGATTAGTAAAATGGGGACTTGGTTTGGTGGACAAAACGTTAGAAAAGAAAACAGGGCGGCAGTGATTGTACTCATTGCTCATATGTATACTAGTGTATACTGTAAAGTTGTGCACAAATTGAAATTCGCGGTATCGGCGATTACATTTATCACGGTCAGACTTGTGGAAAGGTGTGGCAAACACAATCTAGTTTAAACCTTCAGCTTCAACTTTTCTTGAGTGAATAATATGTTTGAAGTGGTAAGTTTTATTTTTGTCTGTTTTTTTTCTACCGTTAATCAATGTTGATATCAAAATAATAAATTATTATTGTACCAATGGAGACAATTTTTCAGAACATATTTTCCTTGTTGATGAATAAATTGCAGGTATTTCGTTTTAAAATAATGTTGAAGAGGGTTTACTTTTGTTTTCAATGAAATTGTATAGTATATAGGTAAGTACTTCATGCCGTAATAATGCCTTATTATAATTTTTATTATCTTTAAGAAGTCCAATATCAATTGCCGAAAACTGATCAAGAGCAAATATTATATGAATATAATGTGATATAATAAAATCTATTAGTGGCCAACGCCTTGACCCCTCGGTGGTAACAATAGCCATTTGTGGCTAACGCAATCTAGTTAGGTTATGGCACATAGTCATCTATCCTCATTTGCAATTTAAGCTCATTGTTTTAATTTATGCTTCTTGTTTTTGAATTACTGAAGAAATAACTAAGAGTTGATGGCAGTCACCGACATAATTCACCTTTGGCTTTACCATCATCTTCCCAATGGCTAATGCGCGCTGATGAACTACGAAAAGACGCTCACTGAGTGAACATTTATATTCAGAATGCTGTACATGACTTCTAGCTGCAGACTGACTTCAAACAACTACTTCCAACGAGGACCATTTAAAGTCGACTGATTACGTTCAAAATCAATGCGATTGATTTCTCTGTCCAATCAGCGCTCAATGATTAAATGTTCAACTTAGATCATCACTGATTCTTCAGTCGTTTTTCAAGACGATTACGCAATCGAAAAATTCGAAGCTCAGCAACTGATAAAAACCTTTTGCAGGTGTTGGGAACTTGGGATCCTCCGTTGACAAAGTAAGATTCATCTACGGCATAATAGAAACGAGTTTTTAATTTTGTAAAAATGCTGCCAGCCGACTGTGAACTCTCGACATTTAAATTCTGAATCACAGCGTACTCCACGCTTTCACTGTGTACACCGGCGATCGAATTCCATCGAAGGAAAATACTATTAACCACGATCAAATTTTTTGAATAAGAAATCACTGATTGGTTTCCGACTATATAATGAATATTTGCTTGATTTGCATAGTTGTGTATGAAATCGAATGTCTGCTCTTTAGTCTTATTTTGGTAAAACGGAAGAAGAAATTACCAGCAGGTCTTTCATTGAATCACCAATTTTGGCGTTGGTTTTGGACGAACAACAGCCTTGGCCGACTCAAAGTCAAGATTGTTATCGATCAATTTTCGATTAAATTTGTGGAATAAAGAAGATCTCGTCACAACGTTTGTTCGCAAACAAACCCAAAAAATAAAAGTAGATCTTCTGCAGTAGTAAATTCTTGGCCATAAGTAGTGTGAAAATTTTAGTATCAAAGTTTGCAATGCAAGAAGTTGAACTAAATAATCGTTGTTCATTAATAAAATTCTATTAAGTACGTGTCATTTACACAGACCAATTTTATTCTATTTAAAAATTTCATTCAACATCAAATAAAATAGCATTTGACTATGGTTAACGACAATTCAAAACAAGTACAAGACAAAACTCAAGAAAGTTCATTCTAACTTTTTGCACTGGAAAACTGAAACGGTTTAAGCAAAATTTGTTCATGACTAATTTCCAAAGGCCCCAATTTAATTAAGATGAATTAAGGCCACTAATTCGACGAAGAGGAAGACGAAGAATGGTAGAATTTTTTTTGGAAGGAAAATGAAATCCAACACAATTTTCGATCTATTCGCGAGATAGCTCTGGGTAAAAGTGTGGTTGACCCAATTCTGACGGAGGAGCGCGGCGCAACTGAGAAAGTTGCTGCATCTCCAAGAAGCGCAGCACCGCCGTGAACTCGGTCTAATTAATTCGATTATTTTCCTCACTTGGTCGAGTGAAGCGATTTTAACCGTTTTTTGAGAAATTCATAACTGTTCGGCAAGACGTTTAAGTATTTTTTGAACTGATAAACTTTGAGTGAGGGAAATAAATTCATTAAGCAAACGAACCAATAAAAATATTACTGCATATTTTCAAATTTAGACCTTCCAATTTTCTGATAAAAAGTTGCGAAATCAATATCTTTAACACGCCATTTGGAATGACCGAATAATTTTTGTTGCAAAATGTAAATGTAAATATAAATGTCTGCTAAAAGTTTCCTTTCACCGCATTTTTGATTCATACTTTTTCAAAAAGTGTCCTTCTGATTCAAATTAATCAAATCTATAAACAAAATACGAACGAAAAACAGAAGAAAATAATACAAAAGTGCCTTGACCCTGCCCAGAATACCGGAAAGCAAGAAATTATAATGATGAAAAATTGTTTTTATTCATAATTTTTTTGTTTTTCTGATGTCTTCCAGTTAAGGTTCAGAGCATTTTTTATTAAATATGAGAAAATAATTCTCAAAGCAAGAAAAGTATTGCAGTAAGTCAAGAGATAACTTATGCTTTTTTCTTTTTTTTTTTTAAATAGGTACTTATCAAACTTGATGCTGATAATAATAATAATATAATAAAGAAATGTAAGAAAATAGTAAAACGCGATCTGTTGAAGTGAAATGTCTTTTTGTTGGAGTGCACAGCGACAAATCGATTCGTAATGCTCTCTTTTCGGAATTGATCGGCATAGATAAAGTTCGCCGTAATCTAACTTCTCTTCCTCTTTCAATAAAACTTTAGCAATTAATTTAAGTATAGGTATCCGTAGTGATGTTCAAGGTGCTTCTGGGCCCAACACATCATGAACAGTTTGCGCCATTTGCATTTCATCGGGCCAACATAAGAAAGGAAAGAACTTAGGCAAAAACACACAAATCATTGCAGATGGTGTCCACGTGTTTTTCGTATTGCAAGGTGTTCGTTGGAAGGTAGAGAAGAGCTAAACAGGTGGCGTAGGCAATAAAGTCATTACGCGGCCAGGAGGTAGGCACACGATTTATGACTGAGTGCAGTCAGTTGACACCTGATGCACCGACTGAACTATGGCAGGTAAGACAATGTACTTCTGGAAGATTGCATTTCACAAAATACCATCCCGATCCCAGTTGGTTTGAAAAACCCAACGCCATAAAAACAACACAAAAAGTCGTTGGTTCAATAGCAAACACAATGTGCTAAAGTAGACAGAAACATGGCCATGAATCACTCCGGCAAGCAACATCATTGCATCGGAACGTTCGCCGAAGATGGTATTGGTATATACCAAGCCAGGTATGAATCGCGATCCCTTCGCGGGTGCGTTCAAGCATCGAGATGAAAGCATCACAATATCCGCGAAATTCTAAAAATATGTTAACTCGTTTCTGCACTAATCATCCAACTCTCGAAATTTCCCAAACGTCAGCGCAGATCAGGAATGGATCGCGGAGAACAGCATTGAACAGAACACAACCGCGATGGATTTAAAAGCTCAATGGCCCGCGGTTCCAACTTCAGCTGCGATTGGCTGGCTCGCAACGAATTCCCGAAGTGGCCACAAGCACAAACACGAAAATAACCGTGCTAAATATTTTACGCAATACTAAAGACTCTGGTGCGGGAACTTAAAGCGGGTCAATGGGCCTAGTAAATATGCGAATTATTATTAGAGGTGGTACAGAAATAAATGATCCAAAAGTTAATTGGTCTAAAAAGGTAACTGTACAGTTTCACATTGCACAATTTTGAACAGCCGAGGCGAGTGGACATTCGCCTCGAAGTTGAAGTGTTTTTCTAAATGGAATTTCCTACAACCCAATACTCAACACTGCTTGGGTTTGTTGGTGTCGAACTCAGTGGACCGGGAAACTTGAAATTATATTGGTAAAAACGAACAACACTGAAAGAATGCGGTCAGTCCACCAATGATTCCTTGTTATAAGGAGCCTGAGCCTCTGAGGAGTGTTTCAGCCTTCAGGTAACCTGTGAGGATCACAAACAATGCACAATTTTCGAAATTGCAAGCTCTATGCAAGTCTTATAATAATTGTAAGCAATTAAGTAAAAATGGTTACAGGAAATAGAAAACATAGAGAAATCACTGAAATCATTCCAAGTTCCACATTTCTAATTGTAAGTGCAGAAAAATGTTTTAATTAATTTCATTTTTTCTTTTCTGCTTTTCTGCAAATTTAATTAAGAAGTGTAGGTATATAAGTTAATAATGTTTTAAGTTTTCTAAGGATCTTTTTTTATATACGTATATACGTATATGCTTTTGATAAACCATTTCAGGAAATCCATAGAGCATTCATAGGATCAGAAAATTGTCATTCCGATATCAGTCACAGGTGGGCACCGCTATAAATTCTATACCATTGTTTCTTATCGACTCCAACACCAAACGCTAAATACTATGAATACAATCACCAGATGCAATTAACAAACTGGTTGAAAAAAGAGTTTGATCTCATCAAGGTGAATGTAGCAATGTTCACTCCCCCTTCTAGAAATCAACTAGAAAAAAACTCAAAATAATGCACCATTAAAAATAGCAAAGAACGTGAATGTTTGTTAACTGTTATGAGGGATTTGAGTGTTTTTTTTTTAAAGTTCAAGATTAACCAATGATTCATGTTTATTTTTGAAAGAAAACTTCTTTTGAGATGACTACTGAAAATAAAAAATTAAAAATAAACGATTTGACTAATAGAAAACAATTGAAAAATCTTAATCAATACACTTTAAGTTTAAACAATAATTTCTTGCCTGCATATAAATTGTAACCATGGGTTTCGATGTAAAATGTTCTATTGCTGCAAAAGTCAGAATTTGGTTAATATGTACAATTGTACCTACACAAACACAAACACAAAGTTTTAGAAAATAACAAACAAAAAAGCTCATTAAAAATAATTATTATTTGTACTGAATTTAATTAATTAAGTAGTTACATAATGCAAATAATTCAAAACCAATAATTGGGCTTATGACAATAGCATTTTCTTCCGGAACCACGGCTGAAGATTGTCCATCGAGAAATCACGAAAAACAAATAGATTCCGTTACTAAAGTCGGTCAAACCAGGGCTTTTTGTGTATCATAACATTACAAAGAATTTAGTGAGTTACGTAAAATGTCAACTCCGAAATGGAGTCATGTTGCCGCAAACCGTGAACTGTGACTTGGCACACTTTAAAATCCTGTTGTTTTTAACACGAAAAGTGAATCGCTGCACAGTGTCAATGCTTCATTCCAGTCACTTCATTAGTGTCGCTGAAATTCCAAGAAGCAAAGGCTTTCTCTACCGAATTGAAGAAAAAAGGTAGATTGACACATTCGTCGTTCACTGGTAACATTTTAACAAATATTAATTTTATTTGGAAAACAATTTTGCGCGAATCAGATTTAAATTAAATCAAAATATTAAACGGACTCAGGGGAAAATCTAATTCCAAGAAGTTTTCGGCGAAAGTTTTCAATGAAATCCCCTCAGGTATTTTTTAATTCTTGCTTGAAACCTGATTTTCTGTGGTATGGGTTTGTTTTTAAGACTATTCATGTAGAATGCTTTGAAAACGACAGATGTCCTTGGGTGTGAAATACACAATATTGAGTGAGCAAATGCGTTTAAGGAATGTTAATATATTTATTAATACATACTTATTACTTAATTTAAAATTATAATATATCTAAAAAAAAAAAAATTGTATGAGAAATATAATAATTATAAAATTAGGAACTTCATAATCTCAAGAAGTAAAAAAACCAAACCATAAAAAAAATCTACCTGCTAAAAAAAACAAGTAATTAATCACTGTCTTTAAATCAGGTTTGAATTGAAAAACTAATTCATTTTAAAATAAAACTGGAAATGAACCCAAAAATTAGAGGCAATTTAATCCTATTACACTCCCTAAAAACGCAACGGAATGCCAAGAATCGGCATCATCAATTTCTGGAAAATGTTAAGCGTATTAACAATAACCGTCAACAAAAAACGGTGTATTCTGCGTCTTCTTCGATCTTCCAAAGAGTTCCAAGGAAAGGTAGAGGAATGCGCCGCAGACTCTCCTCCAAATCGGAACGCCTACCTGTTTCGACTCAGATAATTAACTCGGTCGACTGGAACAGGTACGGCTTTGGAATCAGTTGCGTAAGGCCGTCGTGGAGGAGCACAAAAACCCCAAAGGGATGAGACAAATGGGAAATCACCAACAATGTTCACTTGGTCAATCTAATAATTGCATCTTAGCGGTCGGTATTCGTTCTTACCTGCAACCACACAGCAGAGAATATTCCACTTAGATTTTCTTAATCCAATCTGAGTTATCCACAATAAAAAAAGCAACAATAGAAATTTCTTATCCGCTTCGTTTGTTTCTGGGTGTCGATGAAGCCTCAAAAACTGGTCACACTTTTTGATAAATTTTCTATTTTCAAGCTTGAATCCGTTCACTTCTCATAATTTCGCTATAAATTCACGTCCGAACACTACAGGAACAACGAGTTACTTGTGGCCATTATTCAACTGAAAAAATCATTACAAAACCACAAATTCGATCGATTCCAATTTGAATTTTAAATGCTTGCGATTATGCTGCCGTCTTCCGTTACAAATGTTAATTTTAAATCAAGATTTTCCGTGGATGTTACGTAATGAAAAAAAAAGCCGATGCAATCAAAGGATTTCGCCCGGAATTAGCAAAAAATTGCAAAAAAAAGAATTCGGAATACAATAATAACAATGATATGAAAAACAAAATGGAATCAACCGCCGGAGTGATTTTCGTATTGTACGTCTGTCAAGGAAGTGATATCCCTTGCACACGATCACAAAGCGATCAAAAAAATCGAAGCGATTCAAGGCTCATGGCCATTCGCGAGTCGCAAGCACGAATCTATTCAATCAAGGAGCTCGATGTAATTCAAATCCGCAGAACTTTTTCATTGCTTTGCTGCAGCCGCATTGTTTGCTGCTGTTTTTCTTCGGCTTCTTGATAAACGACAGAAACTATGACATGAGAAAAAGGTCAAACACATCAGCGGCACTCGTCGGATGCACTTTGAGTTCTGTTTGCTACACCATCGAAGAAAGGATAACACGGAAACGAATCTTCAATCGTTGGAAAAGTTAATTTTTTGATCACAAGTCACACTTTAATTTATTAACAAATATTAATTGTATATGCAAAAAAACGAAAAAAAAAAAACGGGGAATTATATTATGAATATAGAGAAGCCACAATACCATTCCACTCGAAGGCCAGACACTCACTAACTTCAGAAAACCGATCGCAATCCCCAGCGTCTTAAGGTGGATGCAGGTAAGTGTGACGCGTCGACGACACTGTGTGGAATACACGATCGCGGTGAGCAGTTCCGATTCGAGGCGGATTTCTTTGGCCAACACACCTGTGCAACCACTTAGGTAAGAGGGATCGAGTAGCTGTTCAAACAGAGGTAGACAACGTTTTACATGGAACTGGATGCACGATCAAAATATTTTGAGAAGAGTTTGTCTCAGGCAAATAAAATATTGTGATTAATTCGATTGCAGCAGAAATATTGATCAAATACTAGAAACATTCAACTGGCAGCCTCTTCAGTTCAAACATAATTGGAATATCGCTTTGTCTCTTGGCAACATCTTGCTCTATATCCGAACGGTGTTGGAGAAATCCAGAATGAATAACTATTTTACTTAAACCAACTTTTCAGTTCCCTATGTTAGTTTTCAGGATTTCCAAACCATGTACTAATTATAATTTTTAGGTATTCTGTGAATATGTCTTTAACACCCATTGCTGTAAAAGTTTATCAAGCCCTGTACGATCTCCCAAAGGAATCCCGAGTGAATTTCGACAAGAAGCACAAAGACTACCTAGAAGTCCAGTAATGCCACATGGAAGCTAAGAACCGGTTTAGGTACTGTAGGTGCCCAATGCTCCTCTATCTGTTCCCAATATCCACTCCTGGGTGCATTTAGACTCCATCGCGGCCGTTTGGTAGTAGGTGAAAGATATCGCACAACACCGTGGCGAGTTCGTTTGGTGGGCACCAACAAAACAACCGTCAGTCGGCCGAACAAATGCAGTTTTGGCGATGGAATTCCTATTGACTCGCTGCAGACATAAATCAAGCCAGCACCCGGATAAAAAACGCTTCCTCTCGATGTGTAAATGCTATCGTTGATTACCACAATATTGGGAATATGCATACAATGAGTATTGTGAGTGGCGTCTGATTTCTGCAAATATTGGGTAATTTGCGGTGCAGCCCCAACTCCTGTAGCACGGAAGGAGCTCGCCGCTGACTGTTGCTACTGGTCGTCGATCGCCATTTCCATGACTGCGCGAACCACTTGCGTTAATTCACAACGGTTGCGCGGCCTGATTGAACATCAATTACTCGCACGAACAAGTTCGTCGCTTAAGTCTTTCGTTTTTCTGGAATTGTAGTCGTCGCAACATGGAGCGAGCTAGCGACACATTTCATCAGAAAGGAAAAGTTGACCGTTGTCATTGTGAATAATGGATTTGAAATTTAGTGGAAGTAAAGCACTGAGATAATCAACATATTCTGTTTACTTGATGAAGCCCAAGTCGGTCTACAGAAACATGCAAATCTCATGCCCTCATCAAGGAATAAGTTAGCTTTAAGAAACATTTTTTCTATCACAAACATTTTACTGTTTTTGAAGAGTAAAAATATTGAATTTTTGCAAAAATTATAAAATAGGTACCTACTATATATATTTCAGTTATTTTGATTTTATATAAAAAAGTTAAGCCAAATATACTGGAAAAAAATTGAAAGTACCCAAAAATGAATGTTAACCCTCTTCAGTTTCCGCACAAATTTAAAGAAGCGCAACGGAAAGATTCTTTAGTTTCCATGGAATGTTGGAACAGTGCCACACCTCAGAGAAAACCTTCGTTTTATATTGTGATCGTCAATCAGCTGTGAAATATCAGCAAAAAACCTCCAAATATGCTCAGGTGAATTGAAAGTTCAATGGCATTATGATGGACTCCATTAAACATTTACTGCTGGCAGATTATGACCACAGGCCGAAATAATAACTTTTGGAATTAGACAGTATAGCATCGAGAAATTCTAGATTCTTCGGCCACAGTCAAATGATACCTTCTTGACATACTAATCAGATAACCGTATTCGATGACCGGAACCAACATGGGACGCAGGGCGCAGCCATGTTCGACAGCGGAAAGCAATTTTGGTCTAAACCGTTAATTGTTCGGTTTTAGTTATTTATATTTGATAATTAAAGAATTGAGTCGGATTACATGGCAACAACAACAAAGAAAACGACAAAACAAAATACATCCGGAGACATGCAAAGGCGCACTTAAAATATAATTCATTGATTAGACCGTGATCGTCGATTGTTCGACACCGCCGCAAGCCGCTTCAAGTACACGATTTGACCCACTTGCGGATCTTCGATTGCCTCCCAAGCAAAATAATTGTTACTTTGTAATGAACTTCAATACAATTTTATGTACCGAGATTCTTTAAATGGATACATCCATCAAATTCTCTACTGAAAACATTTCAAGAGCAGCAAAATATACAGATCGACCTATTTTTGCAATACTCAATGTTATTAATGCGATAAACTTCGGTGGAATAAAGATTGAAAAATTTTAGGATTGAAATAATGCAAAATAAATTTATTCACAAATTAAATGTGCATTTTAATCATAATTTCCAGTTTATATTGTAAACATTTTTTTTTCTATTATTATTTGATATAAACAATATATATTTTCTCTTATTTTTTCCTAAGGACTGTATAGACAAATTGCATTCAATATTTAGCAACAAATAGCTAAGTAAAGCTTAAAAAAATACATAATTTTGTTGGTTTTTAACTGAAATACATTTAAAAAAATCGATTATAAGTATTATTTTGAGATAATCATATAAAAATAAAACGAGTACACCAAAATAATCTGTGATGAAACTATTTTTGTTTTTTTTTTAATGATTATTATATTTACTTTACATGAAATAAATAAAGTTGCTTATTTAATTTAGATCGTAAAATCGGCAGGTTAGACTAATAGTAATTTTTATTTGAATTATAATGTCAACTAACAATAATATACAAGGGTTACATATTCACTTTCATATGTACAACATTTTCTTATCCTCTTGTTTACCTTTAATATTTCAATATTCAAAATTATATTAATGATTTTTTATGTAACAAACGTGAGAACTAAAGGAACGTAAAAGGTTAGGCATTGGCTTTTGGCGTTTAGAGTTTGTTTTTATTATTAGCGAAATTGTTTTATTTTTCATTTATAAATATTCTGTTCAGATAATTTTAACTTTTAATAAATTATTGGAGCAGTAACAATCTAATAGTTTGACACCCACGCCCGATTAGTCGACGAAATAGAAATAAATTTCTTATAATAAAATAGAGAAAAATTCGTACAGGAAATGAAATGCTGATATTTTGTGAAAAACCCACTCAATTATTTAAATTCGTAGCATTAGGTACAAACTTTTACAAAATTTAAGATATATTGGTCATTTCAAAAAAGAATCCAATATGGTTAACATTGTATATTTGGAGTCACTTTAATGTTTGGATACTTGAAAAATAACCGCCATATCTAATTCAGTCAAAAAAGAACATCCAAATTTAACCAAGTAGAATATATAAAATTAAAAATACTAATATAAAAATATTATTAAATAATATTCAATAATTTATTTAAAAGTTTGATCGTGGAATTGTCATAATATTTTTCATTAATAATAATCATTCCGGATTAAAATTGCACGTCTCCCGATTGTGGTTTAAATGTTACTTTTAAACATTTTCAGTACATTTCCTAATAACAATTAGGATAATTTCACTATTAAGTAGACATCTTTCAAACAATTTTTGACAGGAAATTCTTTCTTTAAAACTCTCAGTTATTGCAACAGTTTTGAGTAATGCGCTAACTGGAAATAATATCCCGGAAAGCCGCCCTTCACCTTTTGCATCCCCTAATAGTTCTCGGCAATTTTGGAAACTTATTTGAAGACGAATACTGCTGAGTTACGCCGTGTCACCAGCGGTGTACCTAGGATAGATGCATTCTTCTTAGAAAACGAAGTATAAAGAACTCATTTCCGTTAGAATAATAATCTAAAACTGATTTCTTGAATGCAGCCAACATAATGCAACTGAACCGACATAGAATTCTGGTTTCTTCTGTTATGTGTTCAAATCGTCCTGCTGTGAACTGAAGTAACTCACTAAACCGCTGAATTCACTGGTCGAATTCGATCTGATGATTTCCTCGTCGTTGTCATCGGCTGCTGGTGCAACGGAATACGGACTTCGAGCCGACTCTGATTCTGGTGGTGGTGTCGACTTCGAGTTGAATGTTTCCAGTGGAGTAGCCTTTGGCCTAGGTGGTGAAGGCTGCAGAGGCTCAGCACCGACAGATATAGGCGGTGATGACGTATTCGCGGTTGCCGAAACAATTACGGAACTAGGCACAGCCGTTGCGGTGGGAGGTGGAGGTGTGGAATGCGTAGAACCAATTGGCGGCGGATAAAAATTTCCAAATGTTGCTGCTGCAAATGCTGGCGCTGGAGAAACATTTATGTCTCTTACATTCAGACACTTTCTGAATAGACTTGTCTTACCGGAATAAACGTTATCACCAGTATGCAAGCTACTTGCAGGCTGGGGAACTGGCGGTCCTTGAGGTGTGGAATGACCTGGTGGAGCAGGTGGATAGCCTGGACTTCCGTACAATGGCGGACTAAAGGAAACACGATTATTTTTACTGATAGCAAAATTTGTGGACAGTACTCACCGATATGGATTTAGTGGGGGGGTTGATCGAGGTCGAACACTGAACTGATCGGAAGTCGCGAAAGGAGGCGGCGGCCGTGCTGACAATGGATGTCTACCAATTCCATTACCCAAACTGCCAGGAGGTGGTGGTCCAGTATTCGCTGGACGCAAAGGTGGGGGCCCACTGGCAAAAGATGGACGCATCCCGTGATGGGGTGGAATAGACATGGGAGGTAGTCTTGCAGCTGGATGCCTTGCTCCAATCTGATTTGGTGGACCAAAAAATCGAGCACCTAAAATATTGCGTTAATTACACTCACATTTCCAAATATTTATGAATTTAAAAGTACCTGGATCAGGGAATCTTGACCTCGGGGGTTGTGCCATTCTTGTAATTACCGAAGGTTGAGTATTCGATGGTTTATACAGTTGGGGCGGTTGAGCTATAGACAAATCGGGCCCTGAACGCATTAAGTTCTGTTTAGAAATAAATAATACGATGAACAATCTTACCTGATAGCTTCTCTCCTACCGGAATTGATTCTTTATTGTTTTGGCCCAGTGGCACTGGTTGTTCAGGTTGCCGTGATGGACCAGCTTGTCCAGGCAAGGGAGAAGGAGGAATAGGACCAGTAGAAGCGGCTGCAGCTGCAGCTGCTTGTTGCTTTTGTAGGGTATCCCTTAGTGGAGTTATTTTTTTTCGTCGCCCTCTTGGCTTTTGAGGTTCATTTAAATTAACTTGTGACACAACTGTCGGAATTTGAGAATTAGGCACTGAAGAAATGGGTTGTACACCTGGATTAACAGAAAGCGGTGGATTAGATCTCACTAAAGGACTAGCATTACTCTGCACTCCTGATAGCGAACGTTGAAGGATGCTACGATCAGAGTGTTGCGGTAAAGATCGTCCAAGCATAAAGTTACTCCGGGAAAACTGTGGATTGTTGAACATTTGACCAAGGGGAGGATTGCGGAGCGGTGGGTGTGGCGTTGGAATAGGTAATCGTTTCCTCGTGGTATCATATATCGGTGCTGGAGCAGCTCTGTAAATCCGGGGAGTCTCTGCTTCTGGTTTATTGGTTTCGGGATCTTTGAGCCTTTTTTGCCGAATAGCTTCGCTTGCCAATTTCACTTGTTGCTGAGCAAAGTCCTCTTCTTCCATCATTTTAGCAATTTCTTCTTCGTCCATGTCGTCGGGATTGAAATCTTCGGGTAGATTATCGTCGAACTCCTCACTCTCGCCATCATCACTTTCCAACTCACCGCGTCTCTGCAGGTAATCGATGTCTAAAACCTTTGCCCCCTTTATTACAGACAACGGTACAGTAGACAGAGATGCACTTGCATCTGCTGGACCCTGCGATTTTCCGCCTTTTTGCTGCAATGGTGTCAATGTTGGAGTGGCTACCATTTTCGCTGCTTCGGTATTCTTCTCTGCCAACATTCTCTTAATTTCTTCCTGCCGCTTGATAAATTGCTCCCGTTCTTCTGGCGGTGTGTCAGGACGTTTCACACCTGGTTTAATGCCATCATCAGAACTCTCGTCCTCATAATCTTCGAGATACGTAAAACGTTTTCCCCGAGTTTTCCGTGAGCCATCCAAACTATTTTCGTCATCGTAATCAATAATTCGATTTTTAGACTTACTGGATTTGAATGGCCTCTCGTTGTCCGCTCTCTTGTGTTTCTTCGACGACTTTGATGACTTCTTCTTCGGTTCCTTTCTCTTTGAGATAATTCTTTGCTTCTTCCTTTTCCCAGGCTTCCAAGCTCGGTCACTATCGGTCTCCGTACTGTCATCGCAAAGATCCTCACTGTCCACGTCTTCAGACAGTTCCTCCTCAGTTTCGCTCTCTGAATAATCCGAGTCTTCTTTCTTTTTCTTCTTGATTTTTGGAATTTCTGTCGAACCCTCGGAATCATCAACAATAAAATCGTCATACCTCTTTCGTCTTTGCCGTGCGGCTCGCCTTGTTGATCTTCTGCTGTTTTTCTTATTCTTCTTTGATTTACGCTTGTAAACTTCTAAACTACTTTCGCTCTCCTCAGTTGCGCCACCCGAAAGGGATTCCTCATCTTCATCAGTATCATACGAGCTGGTTTTGAAGTCCTCATCCGAGCCATCATCCTCTGAACTTACGTCCAAACAATTTAATTTTCGGTTTTTCTTTTTTAAACTTTTCCTACTACTAAGCTTTGGTTTCGCTTTTAAGGGTTCAAAATCACTACCAGAATCCTCTTTAATTTTAGTGTCATTTTCCTGAATAGTTTCGGGTCTTACTACTTCACCAGCGCTTTCTATCGCGAGTGGAACACTTTCAGAGTGGGCCACTTGCATATCCTTTTGTGCTTCCAGCTGTTTCAATCTTAACTTCTCTTCCTTATCGGCTTCTATGATTGTAGAAATATCCTTTCCACGTCCCAAGTTTCCCGCTCCAGCAACTTCGTCCATTTCGTGTTTTATAGCCGAATTTATAAGATCATCAAACTCGTTGAATCGGTAACTCATATTCATTTGGCGACGCTTCCTCAATTTGTATATTGGCTCATCGTCACTATCTGTGGCCGAACTTGAACTGGATGACGATGAAGTTGTGGTTGCGCTACCAGAGCCCGATGATCGTGAAGAAGACCGTCCACTTCGCGAGTTGACTGCTTCCATGCTGTAACTATCATCGTCCGAAGACTTGCGACTTCTTCTTTCAGGCTTTTTACGGGGTTGTTTTCCAGCTGAAACGATCCTCATCTGATGCTCTTGTGCCTTTAATATTTCTAGGTTTCTAATGCGTAACTCCTCCTCTTCTTTTCTTTTGATAACCAACTCATCGAACTCCTTCAACTGAATTTCCAGAGCTTCGATTAATTGTTCTTGCTGGCAGGGTGGGCAAAACCAGTCACCTTCCGGTATGATGAACAGAACTGGAGACAAGCAAGAACAGTGGTAACCTTTATCACATTTATCACATAAGAGAATCCATTCGGGATGATCCGATTTTCCACATTTCTGGCAGGATTCGTCACTTCCTACCGCGACTTCTGGGCCTTCTTCTCCTTCTCGACGAGCTGTTCTCGCCCGCTTTGTTGGCACTATCTGGGATTCGTCCTCAATGTCTGATTCCGGTGAGAACTCATGATCTGATTTGAATAGAGGCGATCCTGCATCGGTTTCATAATACTGAAATTCTTCCTCCTCTTCTTCTTGCTCGTCTTCAGTTCCAGAACTCCATCCGCCCTTCTTCAGACCTCGTTTCTTTTTTTCGACTTTCTTCTTCATTTCCATTTCGCTATCCACACTCTCGTTCTTATCTGATGATTCTGATTTGTAAGTTATGTCTTTGGCTTGCTGCTTCTCCTCCTTCTTCTTCTGCTTCAGTTGCTCCTTCATCTTTTTGAGGGCTACCTCCTCCATTTTTCGCCGCTCCGCTTCCTCCCTAATTTTCAATTGTGCTATTCGACGAGATTGCCGCACAGGAGCTATGTCCGAATCCGCGTCAATTATGTTACTTACATCTATCTCCCGTTTCTTTCGCTGCTTTTTTCGTTTTACGGCATCATTATTGTCATCGTTGGCCAAATTTGATTTATCATCAGCGTTGGAGGCAATTTCAGCTTTTGTAATTACAGAATTGTCTGTTTTAACAATTTCCTCAGAGGGTAAATCATCTTGGCAGCTATCCATAGCTGGTACACTCTCAGTTCCCTTTTCAGCAGTTGTTTCGGAATCTTTTTCAATGTCCTTATCTTCAGCTGGTAGCTCCATATTTCCGGAATTTTTGTTAAATTCTACAGTTTTTTGTTCATTACTTTCAACTTTTTTTGCTTTTCTTCCTCTACAGAAATTTTTCGGTCCACCTCCACCCCTTCCTCTCCGTTTCCCAGGAGCTGACACGGCTGCAGGCTTCTTACGTCCTGATCGCGTCTGAACGTGGGCAATCTCTTCGTCGTGCTCGGGACACTCTGGTTTTGGAGAAGATGCTTTTACTGGAGATGCAATTTGTGGTGATATTAACTCTTCTAATGGAAATGTCGAAGTTTCCGTAGGTGGGGGTGATTTTTCTGGGTTAATATCTACTGGAGAATGTATCTTTTCTGAAAAATTACTCTTTGGAGATGCTAATTTTTCGTCAGCAGATTCTAAAGTTATCTGTTCACAATCTTTTAAATGAAGTTCAGAACTTGTGTGGCAATTTTCTACAGCAGCAGTTTCTATTTTTAAAATGTTTTCATTCTGTTCACCAATTACTTTTTCTTCAGGCATTTTTATACTAACCAAAGGATCACTTTTCGTTTCTGAACTTCCTGGAATATCTTTTATCGCCTCATCCTTACTTGGAACTTCTTCTTCACTACTGCTGCTTCCCTTCTCGGCTTCATTTCTGTCCGTTTCGCACTTTCTCCGTATACTTGAATTGATCACTTTGCATCGCATTTTGGGTCGTTTTCCTCCCACATCTGGTTCCTCCTCCATGCTTTGTTCTTCGTTATCTTCAGAATTTAAGTCAGTTTCGTTTTCGGAATTTTGTTGTGGCTTATCTTCGCTTAACCTTCGTTTTCTGTTTTTGGGAATACATTTCTGCGGACTGTTTGCTCTGGCTTCTGGCGGGGGTTCTGAGGTAACACTTGGTCTTGCACTGGAATCGTCTTGAATCTCAGGAACAGTTTCTTGATTCGCATCATTTTTCACTTCTGTACAGTTTTCATCTGTATCTTCTTTATTACTTTCAGTTATTTTAACAATAGGAACTTCAGACATTTCAGGTTGATTTAACGAAGTTGCCTCGAGCTTCTTATCTATTATTTCGATTAAACCACTGCTTTCTGGATTTGATGAACAAGTTTCTTTATGGGGATCATTTGCGGTATCCGATTTCTCTACAGTAATTTCTTCAGTAGGCAGTTCAATTTTGTCATTTGTCTTTAAGTTAACTTCAGTTTCTAGGCCAGATTCACCATTTGTTAATTCATCTAATTTATCTTCCTTTGCATCCAAATGTTTCTCTTCCTTTCCGCTATCATTGGATTGAACATCAGGACAGTTTCTATCCGTCTTATTTGTTCTCTCTTCTTTTTCAATTGTCAATGAGCAGTCTTTGTTATGATCGCCGACATTTTCACAGCCACTTTTTTCTACACATAATTCATCTTTCGAACTTATGTCCTTTGAATTACCAACAAAACATTCAAACCCCGATCCCTCCCCCACCACCAACATTACATCTTCCTCTATGGCTTCGCCAACAATTTCCTCCGCATTGTTGAATTCGTAATTCGTTAAATTTAAGTAACTACTTTCACATTCGTTTCCAGTGCCTTCACATTTAATAACCATTAAATCTTCCTCAATCTCCTCTCCAACCTCCTCTTCTTCCCCCAATTCCTCTTCACCCTCCTCCTCATCATCTTCCGGTGCACACTCTTCCTCCTCAGTGCCTTCTTCTTCCTCTTCTTCTTCGTCAGCGTCCTCTTCGTCACTGTCTTCTTCAATTTTTTCATATCTACTAATTTTTTTAACTCTATTATTTCCCAGAAGTGTTGGTCGACATTTCTTTGATAAGTTTTCATCTTCTGACACTTTCTCTGATTCTTCCAAAATTCGTTTTTTTGAAAATTTTTCTCCAGCGATTTTTGATTGACTTATGATAATAGGCTGAAAAGCAATTGGTTTTTTAAATTGATGTTTAAAAGAAGTAGAAAATTAGTATCGAGCAGCAACAAAGAAGATGAGATGAAGTGCAAAGCAAACTTTCTCCTTACACACCAATACAGCACAACACACCAAAGAATATTAACAAAAGGTGAAAATTAATACACATAAAAACGAATAAATAGGTATTTATTAGTTCCGTTAGCTGACAAAATAACAAAGTAAAAAGAGTAGTGTAACATTTTGTTATGAATTATTTAAAATAAAAACAAAAAATCAAGGAAAAAAATATGTTAGCTAGAAACTAGTTTTGTATAATGTGCATGCATTTCTAAACATGTTTAAATTTAGATGTTATTTACAATATCCTCCCCTTTTCCGCTGAAGAATATTCCTGCTTTGCATATACTAAGTGCAGACAATTATTAACAAATGTTTTATGTATATAGTAGTGTTTTATGTAGTAGTATTATTTTATTGTCCTTTAAATAGTGCTACAAAATATTTAAATTCGATCCTTTTGATTGTTTTAATTCTAATGTTTTTCAGTTTTATAATAAAAAGAAGTGTTTTCGAAAATTTACTTAGGTAATTTGATTACTATTATCTAACGGAAAAGTACTTCCTTTCTAAATGTGTAAAAAACATTATTATTTATTAATGCATGCGGTGCTATAAATCAAATTTAAAAACATATTGAAGCTGCCTTTACCTTTTATTACATGAGAAGTAACATATTAAACAAATAAAACGCAATTAAAAAATGCCCACTTACCTTAACTTTTTTTTCTAGTTCATCTGTAAGTCCATTTTCTTGTTCAATTTTAACTCTAGTTAGATTTTTATCGTCAATTTGCAAATTGTCCTTGTCATCGCTGCTTTCATTTCCATCTAGTTCTTCATTCTTCTCGACTTTGATCCCTGTTTTACAATCTTCTCTGCTCGTTCCTCCAGCGATATCCTTATCAACCTCCGTGTCATCTTCACCCCGGTAGTCGCTTTCACTATCGGTCTCCATTCCATTTTTGTTGGCAAGAATTTTACTTGTATCCAACTTGATTTTAATATTGGGTACTCGTTCTTCACTTAAGTTCACCTTTTCATCCTGGCTCTCGTCCTCTTCTTCAGGTGGTGGAGGTTTAGCCACTGCAGCAGGGCAACTATTGCTGCTGCTGTCCTCGTCGACGATGCTAACGAGTGACGGTAGTACCACTTCGTTTCCCTTCAGTCTTGAGATCAGCGTCACCAGCTCCTCGCGAGTGGTGGCCACCACTTGCCAAATCTCTTCATCCAAGTGCTCTTGATAGATTCGAATATTGTTGTGGCGATCATGTGTAAACCAGTACGAGTGACCAAGACGGTCGTGTCCTATAGGTTGCCCCCGCAGATCATCTGCTGGTAGTGTACTGAAATGATTTCGAAATCGACCATTTCGCTGGAACTGATATTCAAGGAGCTCCTGAAAGAATTACCGTTTAGCTGGCTTGAATCAACATTTAGTAGAACGTCTTACCTTTAAAATACGCAGTTTAACTTTTAAACTGGACTTCTTATATCCAAATCTCTCCAACTCCCAGGCATCCTTAGAGGAGTACAGATAACAAAATTTCGCCAGGGCAGTTTCCCACGCCGTTTCGTGCACGGTTTTACGCAATTTCCTCAGAAGCTTGATATGCAAATCTTTTAAACCGTGGGAAACTGAAAAATAGCGAAAAATATCGGATTATTGAATCGTAAATTATATTATTGTTAATTCCAGTCGTGGATGCATGATCTATAAACAATTCTTCAGAACTGAAACTGAATGTGTGGATCAGAATCATGATGATTTGCGGCGTTCGCAGTCATAATCGAATTTTACTTTCTTTACATTGAATTCGATATCAAGGTTTGCAGACCAATTAACTTCGCGTGCATTGCTTGTATCATAATGCCACTCATTTATCGCATTTTTGTAGTGAAGTAGAAATATCAGTTTGAAATTAGTGCAAGAGAAGAAATTGTAAGTAATAAATAATTAATGGAACTTTCATAAAACGCAAATCTAATTGATATTTTTTTTGATCATTGGTTTTTGATACTAAAAAATTTTGAATAGTGGATAACAAATTGTATGATGAATAGTGGGTAGAACTGTCTTCCAACGCGGATAATTACATTGGAAAAGAACTAGAAGGATGCTATGTAGGAGTTGCATTTTTATAAAACACAAAAACAAAATGCTTTAAAATTGTTTATATTAAATTTTGATGTCTCTTTCTTTATTTTGAAGTAGTTATACTTGTCCCGACTATCATTTGAAACTAACGTAAAACAATCATGTAAAGTCTATCAACATCAAGGACATCATCACATGAGAATCATCCTTTTCGCTCTAATCCGTGTTATGGAGAGCAACGAGAAGAAATATTTTGTAATCAAACAATTTTTTCATATTTTTGGACTAATCTTGGCTCAAAGTTAATCTCAAAATATTTCTACTGGATTCGCAGGACCCCCAGCCTTATGCGGCCGGTTCAAACAAAAAACTATTTTTGACAGATTTCTGACATTTGCACATCAATTTCAGGCGAGGCGAACACAAACACAAATCCCCAACAACAACAATGCGATAACCAAATTAAAATTCAATCGGTTTTTCCACTCACCTTCATCAGTGTTTTCAAACCACTCCTTTAATAGTTGAATGTTTGGATGCTGAATATTCAACATTGTTGAAAATTTCTGGAAAAACGCACAAATAATTGCAAAATTTTGATCATTCTCGCAAGCATCTTTCTCGGACGCCATTTTCGAGTTTTGATATCGTCAAAACAAAAAACTTTTTAACATTTAAATTAAGCTATTCTCAAAATCACCACATTGCACTTAACATAATTAAATGGATACCGATTAATCGGACACAATTGTGTTCACAGATTTTTATGTAATATTTAGTAAAATCCGAGAAAATCGCGTAAACACTACCATGTCACAATTCTATAAACCGAGCGAATCGGCGCTTGGTTAACTCAGTACTAGAACCGAATTACCAATTTAGGAAGAGGAATAGATTTCGCCGTAGCTTGGGCAAAAACCCGTTGGTTCTGTCTGTGCTCGACCCTCTGGAAACCTAGAAAAATCGAACCCTGCTGAATCTGGATCTTTCTAAGTTTCTAGTACGAAACACGACGCTGTTTTTGGAGAAGTATTATAGCGAGAAATTATTGACTTGAACATTTCTCGGCCCCTCTCAAGCCACGAAAAATCTAAAACAAGGGTCAACGGGACTCGAGAAATGATACTTTTTCACAAAAAATAGCAGAAATTTCCATATTTGGTGAACACGAATCTCGGGTAAGTTTCCATTTGGTGAACACGAATCTCCATGGCCAAGGTCAAACCCTGCTTGATCACATTTCCCCTCCGACATCAAACAATCCGTAAATAAATGTTTGAATATCCTTGGCTCTATTACAACAATAATTAATTAAGGCCCGTCCAGATAGTTCCGCCTCCTTTCGTTCGTCCGCCTCCGTTCGTTTTTTCAGTTTTTTGGTTCCATATACTGCCCATGCAAGTGTCCACATAGGGGCGGACGGAAACGAACGAAACCGGACGGAGGGGAAAAACTTTGAGAAATTTCGAATTTTAGGCGAAAGGGCGGACGGGCATAACCTCACTTTCTGCCTATCACAATAAATTTGAATTGAAATACGGTGAATCGTACGGAGACAGTAAATTTAATGTAATAGAGTGAATTTAGTGCAATCCCCGAATAGCTCACTCAATATTTCCATTGCTATTAAATTGTAAACAATGAATGACAAGTGTCAAAGGTCCAAAAGACGAAAGAAACGAAACGGTGCTATGTGGACATTACAAAAAACCGGACGAAAACGAAAGAAGAAGAAAAAACGAACGGAGGCGGACGAACGAAAGGAGGCGGAACTATCTGGACGGGCCTTTAGAGTGCATTTGATACGACAGGCACAGTGCCTCAAGCGGCAATTACTGAAAATATAACCATCCTGACAATGAAATATTCTTTCTGCTTTTTGTCAAATTTGACCTCAAAATCACGTTAAAACGAAAAATTTATCTGTATATAATTTATTGCCACAGAATGCCACAGAAAGGATACTTTGGTGACTACTAATCCTAGCAAAAATCCAAAAATTCTCCGTGGACACACACAGGTGATTATACGCAAAACGGTTGTGGATTATCACGAACCACTGATGATTTGGTTCGGACTCGATTCTTGGCAAGAAATAGGGGATTCACCAGTAAACTTGGAAGGCATTGGATCAATTTTCAGCATGAAGATTTCTCAGCTAAAGGGTTGTTCTGGTGCAGTTCCTTATGATCCGGCAAACGATCCCGGATTTAGGGAAAGTTTGAAAGATGAGATTCGCGCTCAGAAGGACGAAGAACTTTGAACCTTACTGCGGGAAACTGAAGTCACTAAGTCAGATTTAAATATGAGCTACTCGAAGCCTAAGATTTTTGCACTATATAACATCATTTGTTTTAACTTATTATCACAAAAGAAAAGAAAATTATGGTCCGACAAATTATGGGTTTTTAAAATACAGAAATACTTGCAGATCATTTATATGCTAAACATTCACAAAAGCAGGATTATTGAATATTGATTATATTAAATATTCAAGGTTGTTTAAATTGCGTCCGTCCATAGCTAATACTGTGTCGTCGGTCTCATTCTTCTTGGAGTGCAGACAGTTGGTGTCCTTCGAGGAGCAAGTTTGACAATGGCAGGCCATCGCTTCCAAATACTCATACTGTCTAGTCTCAGGATCAACATCCGGGTCACAGTGGCGTAACATGGTAACGGCCCTTGATCGCAAGGCGTGGACACAAACAGGATGGTGTGCTATTTTGAATGGGTACCTCCAATCGGGTATTTCACTTGAAGCACACCGGCCCAAGCAGGATAAGACAGTAACATTATCCCAGCACTGCCTGCCATTCGAATCGATCTGGATCACTTCATACGTGTACAATCGGCGATGGCATCCCAAAGGAGCAGTTGTAGTCTCCTCGACAAACCGTGGAATGTCCAAGGAAAATGCTGACGTGAAACTCACCAGAAAAATTAATTGAAGCACAAAAACTGATCTGAAATATTTAGTTAAATTTAGTTGGGGTAGTAAATAGATTAAACTATTTTAGAAGTACTTTCTGATACGGTTCATTGTTGAACCAAGTCTCAAATTCGTTCGTCCTTCTACTCCTGGAGTGAAGTTTGGTTTCCAACTAACTTGTTGCTCGTTCGAAGGCGGTTTTATACTTTTCCTCTGCTGCAGCGGAGTCTGCGCGGAAATTCTTAACGTTTATTTTACATAAGAGCTTTTTAATTCGCTATGAGAGGTTGGTTTCGGATTCCACAAGAAGGATTAAACATGGAATTAATAGAATTTACTCCTTGGAAATATCTGGATAAATTTCCAATGTAATCCTGTCCTGGAGGGATTACATCCTCCTTAACTTAATTCCACTTGCCCGCCATTCAGAATAAAATTCAAATATTTTCGCTCGGCTTTGCTCGGAAGCAATTTATTAATGTTCGGCGAAAGTCTCATATCGATTGAAGCTGTAAGTTTCGAATCTTGCAACAGTTTAATATTGTATATTTTGTACCAATTCTAAAGGAATTCGTTGGTGAGGGCACTGACAAATGACAATGTATTATTTATCTGTTATTGTTATTGTTAAGCATGGAACAGCGGCGATTTCGAAATCGGCTATCGGGCTTTTAGAGCTCGACCGTTTATGTAATAGAGCAAACTTTATTTTTGTGTGTTGGCAGCTAGAGTGGGGCTTTCACTGTATATATTTCTACTACCGAAAGAAAAAATGTTTCTCCTTTTTGACAAATTTTCCATCAAAATATCCACTTAAAATCAAACATTGTAATATAGTTTAAGTTCACAGAATAAGAAATAACTTTGTTGAATACTAACACTACTTCTACTTATAATACTCCGCAGGTCCGGCTAAGCTAAACTTGTAATAAGAAGGGAAAAATTAAGGAGGAAAACAATATAGCGCATAGAGCTAAGGTAAGCAGGTCCTGAAAATTCGTTTTCTCTGGTGTGCAACATTTCGATGAAATGGTTGATATGAAATAAATGAAACCAGAAAAGTTCTTAATACATTGTTTGTTTCTATTTATCGATGTTCGTAGCGGGATTTTTGAATTTCGAAAAAAAAATTGACTACGATATGTAAATTTAAAAAAAAGTATAATTTTCATTCTTTTTAATTCATCTATGTGTATATTAATTTTGCGAAAACTTGCTTGTTTGTGGATTTGTGTATTTGTGCCGTTTTAAGGAAAACCTTGCGACGGCTAATTAACACATCTCCTGTCATCCAATCGAGCTAAAACTTTACGGATAGGCTCGTTGTCGATGGCAATGCATTCTGTCAAATTTTTATGCCGTTACCACAGAAGGAACGGATTAAATCTTTAATAATAGTGTAAAAATGACAGCGTTCTGCCACTGTCAAATGTCCATAAAAAAAATTATCATAAAATCAAGTTATTTGTTCTTTTTTTTAATTAATTTTAATCGTCACAATTTTGAAAATACTATATATATTATATACCTATATGAAATATACTAAAAAAAACATTGTTTTTACGGGTTGTTTTTTTATACCCTACTATTAGGATATATTAGTTTTGACTTTTGACCAAACGTTTGCAACGCCAAGAAATAATGATGATAAAAAAAGAACTATATATTCATGATCGGGCAGTAAAAAGAAACGGTTTTATGAGTATCGAGTCTGTCTGTTGTCTGTCCAGACGATAATTCTAGAACACTTTTGTAGCTAGAGAATTGAAATTTATTACAGCAATATTTCGTTAAAATTTTAGCTTCAAGTTCGAAGAAGAGCAAAATCGGGCAACTACTTTTTAGTGTTGCCATATAAGGCTGAATTATTTTTATACATAAATTCTGATTTTCTTGAATAAATATTTACATATTACTTTCTTTCGTTAAATATTGATACAAATACGTATTACAATAACTAATTAATTGAACGAAACTGTTTTTAAACGATATTTTTACTCGATCTTCAACTTTTTCAGATTTCTACTATAAGAACTTTCTTATCAATATCATTTTGAAAATTATGAATTATGAATTTTGTATTTAGTGTTTGGTTTTTTATAGTGTTTATTTACGTACATAAGTACATACACATATTATATAATAAATTATATCAGTTGGTAGTTATACCTATTTCAGTATGGAGAAGGGTTAAACCGTGAGCGTAATAAAAATTGAACAATTTGTATTTTTACACTAAATTAATTGTCAACCGCCGCCTGAAATATGCCGCCCCGTCCATGTTTAGTGTGCATGACCGATATTGAACAGAGCCTGCAACTCAGTTTATTTCAGTCACCGGACAGATTCGGTCAAAATTATCGAATCATTCGTGAATAACCTATCCAATATTCCAATACCCATCACCAGTGTATAGAATCTGAATATATACCCGTCGGCCGTTACCAATAGTGTCAAAACTAAATTCGATAATATTTACAATATATTTAGAATTCAATATAATTATTTAAAATCAAAGGGCGGTGACCTTCTTCCCACAGTAACTTCAAAGTACTTTCCACTCTACAAGCACAGGAAAGAAGTGAAAGTTAGAACACAATGGAAGCATTTTGCGTTTTTAACAGCGACCGATCGAAAATGTAATTTATTCTGCTTTTATATTCTTTTTATAGTTGTTTTATTATATTAGTAGGTACCTAAATCAATCAGAGAAAAAATGTAAAACTTAGTGTGAAGCAAACGAAATCACAATCAAGGAACGAAAGAAGGTTGCATTTGTCGGATATTTTATTCAATTAAACTGCCTTTGACCTGAATTGAATTCCACATTACCAAAAGGGAAAGGAATAAACTAAATGAAAGATTATATGTAATTTCAGAACCTTATGTTATTACCTGTATCTTCACTTCTAGGATACTTATTAGTAATTATTGTTACTGTAAAATTAGGCTTATCTAAAACGCTGAATTGATATGCCTGAAAAGGAACGTGTTCCCTTTATTTTGAATCCAGTTGTTATGGCAACCAAAGCGCTAACACTTTAAGATTTGGTGGAGTGTTCGAAAGTAAATATTTTCCTGCGAAATTTGCTTGACATTATGGAAAAGTTAGACCTCGCAAGTGATTCGGATACAATCCAGAGCATAGCTATGAAAGTCGCCGACGAACAAATGAAGCAATTAAGTCTGGAGAACGGTCCCAAGGAAAGTACGGTGTTCATCCTCGGTAGCAAAGGAGTGGTGTATATGGAAGTAGTTAAATTAAAGAATTTTGTATGACCACTCTTTTCTGAAGGGAAAATCTGGAATCATAAACACATTTTTCGATCGGCAAGAAACACCCCGCCCAACTCTAGCTCTGGAATACTCCTTCGGTAGACGGTCGAGCCAACAACAAGGCATGTTCAAGCAAATTTTGAATGTCTGGGAACTCGGGAACTTGGACAATTCGTCGGACCTCATTGAAGTTCCTTTCCGGTCGCACAGCCTGAAGAACTTCGCAGTATTTCTTGTTGTTGACCTCTCTCAACCGAATCGCATTTGGGCAGACATCGAAACTGCTGTTCGCAGCTTGCAGCAAACTGTAAGGAAACTGCAAACCGAAGAAGAAGAGTTCTTTTTACGAGAAAAAACAGGAATACGCATTCGACCAGACCATCCAGATAGAATGAAAATTGATCCCTTTGCTCTTCCGGTAATCATCGTCGGTGGAAAGTATGATATTTTTCAAAATTTCGGTATTAAATATAGATGAGTTGAATTACAGAACTTTATTTCGATTTGATTCCAGATCCTGAGATTAAGAAACACGTCTATAGGTGTTTAAGGTCGGTTGCTCACTATGTTGGCGCTGCTCTAGTGTTTTATTCACACAAAAATTCAAATTTGTCGAAAACGGTTCGAGACACCCTCAATCACTTTGGGTTCGGAAGTCCATCACATCCATTCCGCAAAACGGTTGTGGATTATCACGAACCACTGATGATTTGGTTCGGACTCGATTCTTGGCAAGAAATCGGGGATTCACCAGTAAATCTGGAAGGCATTGGATCAATTTTCAGCATGAAGATTTCTCAGCTAAAGGATTGTTCTGGTGCAGTTTCAGATGATCCGGCAAAGGATCCCGGATTTAGGGAAAGTTTGATAGATGAGATTCGCGCTCAGAAGGACGAAGAACTTTTAACCTTACTGCGGGATACTGAAGTTAGAAATAAATTTGAGCTACTCGGAGCCTAAGATTTTTGTCACAATGTTACATCATTTTTTTATCTTATTATCAAAAAAAAAAAATAAAAATATGGTCCGACAAATTATGGGTTTTTAAAATACAGAAATACATTGCAGATCATTTATATGCTAAATATTCACAAAAGCATGATTATACCATTAATATTCAAGGTCGTTTAAATTACGTCCGGCCATAGCTAATACTGTGGTTCCGCCAGTGCCAGTCTCATCCTCCTTGTTGGTGGGGTCCTGACAGTTGGTGTCCTTCGAGGAGCAAGTTTGACAGTGGCAGGACACCGCTTCCAAATACTCATACTGTCTAGTCTCAGGATCAACATCCGGGTCACAGTGGCGTAACATGGTAACGGCCTTTGATCGCGAGGCGTGGACACAAACAGGATGGAATGCTCGTTTGTACGGGAACTTCCAGTCGGATATTTCACTTGAATCACACCGACCAAAGCAGGATAAGACACTAACATGATCCCAACACTCCCTGCCGTTCGAATCGACCTGGATTACTTTATAGGTGTACAATCGGCGATGGCATCCCAAAGGAGCAGTTGTAGTCTCCTCGACAAACGGTGGAATTTCCAAGGAAAATGCTGACGTGAAGCTCACCAGAAATATTAAATGAAGCACAAAAACTGATCTGAAATGTGTAATTATATTTAATTTGGCATAGTACATTAAACATTTTGGAGTAGTACATTCTGATACGGTTCATTGTTTAGCCAAGTCTCAAATTCGTTCGTCCTTCTACTCCTGGAGTGAAGTTTGGTTTCCAACTAACTTGTTGCTCGTTCGAAGGCGGTTTTATACTTTTCCTCTGCTGCAGCGGAGTCTGCGCGGAAATTCTTAACGTTTATTTTACATAAGAGCTTTTTAATTCGCTATGAGAGGTTGGTTTCGGATTCCACAAGAAGGATTAAACATGGAATTAAAATTATTTACTCTTGTGCAAGTATCTGGATAAATGTCCATTCCAAAACTGTCCTGGAAGGATTACATCATCCTTGACTTAATTTAATTTGTCCGCCATTGATAATAAAATCAAATATTTTCGTTCACTTCTGCAAAGAAGCAAATCTGATATTGCATATTTTATAAATATCAAACGATCTCGATATTGAGATAGAGTTTCTTTTTATGTTGTTTACAAAACCGCACAGAAATTAACCAATACTGAATTATAGTCAAACTTCGACACAAAAAATTTGACTAGATAAGGTCCAGAAGATTAATAAAATGATGAACATTAAGACAAAAGGCGCAATTCTTTTAATTTTCAATTTTACTGTGTATAATGTTTTTGTTCAAATTAATTTCCAAAATAATAATTTCATTCAGTTAGAGTTTTCCACTGCTATCATATTAAAAATTATCTGTTATCATATATAAAAAGAGTTTTCAAATATTTTCAAAACATTCGTCAAGTTCATTTTGTTACTTTATTATACTTTTAATGCCTTCGTCGAAATACAATCCTTTCCCGTCCTGCTTGCAGATTGGATCCTCTTCCGTGGTGGACGTTATGTAATGGATTGAAGAATACGCCCCTGTTTGGGCTTAGGGTATTAGTAATATTTGTTGTTGACTCTTCGATGTCCGATACATTGCCCTCGTCATTGTCGCTTTCATACGCGAACATTCGTCGCCTACGATCTTCTATGAGGCTCTCCCGTTCCTTGTGAGTATAATCCTTTATGTTTGGCAAATCCTTTATTGCATTTGCCGACAGAGCAGATCGAATTATGCCCATATTAGTGGCTTCAAGCCTGATAATGAAAAATAAGCGTTGATTAGAAATCGATTTGGATTGAGAAAATCTTCCCTCACCATTCATCCGTCTCGGGATCATAACACTCGGTGTGGGAAATTGTCGCTGTTCCATTGAAGCCTCCAATTGCGAAGATCATATCATCAATGATCTCTAGCCCAAAATTACTTCGAGGATTAGTCATTTCATGTATGTGTGTCCAAGTTTGCGTTGCAGTGTCAAATCGTTCGGCAGATCTCAGTCTTGAAAGACCATTAAAACCACCCACAACATAAATGAATCCTTTGTGAGTAATACAGGACACTCCTGATCGCCTCGCATTCATATTGGGAATCGGACTCCACTCATTGCTCACAGGATCATAACATTCAGCACTGTTCATACATTCCTGACCATTAAATCCACCTGATAATATTTATGAATGTAAAACAAAAATTTTCATCAATGACCCGATTCCCCTCTTACCCGTGATGTAAATTTTTCCATTTAAAGTGCATGCGCTGGCGTCTGACCTTTGCATCCCCATTGACGCTATCATGGACCACTGATTCGTTCTGGGATCATAACGTTCAGCGGTATTTTGCCTGCTTTGTCCATCGTACCCTCCCATGGCATAGATTATACCATCCAGGACAGTCACGCTGACGTAACATCGTTGATTGTGCATGGGGGAAATCTAACATAAAAATGCAAACAAGATTATTTTAAGAAAAAAAGTCGTTAAGAGTTTTTGAGTCATTTAATCGGAAGGAGCTCGGAGCTCCCCCCACTGTTGCGATGACGACGAATGGGCAATGGGCATAGATTACAAAAAACTGACCTCTTTCCATGTTTTCTTGGCAGCATCAAACACTCGACATGTATTGAAGTAATCCATTCCATTAAATCCTCCAATGCAATATAGCTTATGACCTATGACCGCGGTCCCATGGTATGCACGAGGACCTCCAGGATCTTCCTCGCTAATCCGGACCCATCGATCCGCTCTGGTATCGTAAGTTTCAATGCAGCGCTGCGGAAGTCCTTCACTCCATCCGCCGATAGCGAAGATTACCTCGTGTGGCAACCGAGGTACTGCAAGTGGCGGTGTCCTTATCTAAACAGATGCATAGAGTAATCAGGCTTATTGCAATCTATTCAAGAGAGCACCTCTTCATCCTTACATCCTATCATGTCTAAATCGTATAAGAATGTGAGCGTTTCTATGACGATTGGCTTCGCTGCGTCGCAATTCACTACGTGCTGATTATCCTTAACTTTCTCCATGAAGAACTGGAATTCAGAATACAATATTATTTTTGCAGTTATTAAGAAAAAAATTGTTTACGTTGACGTTCAAAAGTCCTAATCGGACTCCACGCATTAGCTTGACCACATGTTGTGCGCGATTAGGAGCATCATAATCAATCCATCGTAAGCAGCATTCCCACACTCGTTCCTCGTCCTTGCTGTTCAGCATATCATCACTTATGATGTCGTAAAAGTCCCTCAATCCGATTTGTAATATTTCTTGACTCTTCACGGATACTTCAACGAAATTTCGCAGGATATATAAACGCGCTTTGGAGTACAATTCATCGCAGAATTTTGCTCTGAAAAATTAAAAGAGCTTTATTTCATCGAGAGCAAGGTTAATCCTTTTTGTGTAATCCTTGCTGCAATATCGAGAGCCAACAAATGATTTTCAAATATTTTTGAATGAGTATTCAATAGATTCGTTATAGGATTTGGAGTCGAAGTATTTTAAATAAAAATCAAAGGATTAGTTCAACATTCTGTACAGGATATTTTTTCAAGCCTGCATCGTGAAAACAGGAAAGTAAGCTTAGTCCCAAGAAAGTATAAATGTGTGCACTATTCCCGAACCTTTTTGTGATCCTTTTGCATAAATTAACGCGCGAAGTCAATTAGAAATGACCTAAAGATGTCTTTGGCTGCTTCTCTTTAACATTTTTACTTGAGTCGCAAATTTTTGCCAGTCAAATTATTCTGTCATAAATTAATTAACAGACAAAATATGAATACATTTTGTTTAGTCGAAATAAATTTGAAAAGGAAATTTAACGCCTACAATACGAAAAAATATTTTCTGGATCAAAAGGAATTTTGTTGATGCCCGAATTAATGAAACAAAAGAAATTCAGCACACGCTATGCCTAATTTCTGTAGAACTGCATTTCCTTCTGCCTTTTTTTGTTAATTTAATAATCCTCACACATCTTACTTGTTCGAAAATAACATTGCAATACTAATTTTAAAATTTAATGCTTAAAGAATATATTTTGTATAATTCGTTAGAATTGAATTTGTGAGTTTCATAATTTAAACTTACCTTGCAAAAAACATAATCCGAAAGCAATTTTCTGGACTGAGAATGTCAATCAAGAAATCCACACATAACCACACCAAATCCAGCATAGCGACATAATCAGCAATTGTAAATAATTCATAAACGTTGTCCTTATTAATTTCACATTCTCGCATATATGCAAACTTAATTATTTTCTCCATTATTTCGCTCCGTACTCCTGGAATTCGTACATCAGTTACTGCCGTAGTTAATGTTGTTGTAAATAAAGTCCTTAAAAATAGTAAACATTTATTAGCATTTATTTTATGTGGCGTGTCTTAATTTGAAAATAATACTTGAAGTAAGAACTGCAAGCACTCAAAATTACGCGATGGATCTTAAAGGATCCATCTTTGAGGTTGATGGTGGCGTCGCAGAGTGTGTCGGTCAGCATCATATCGTACAAATACTCCATGACTTGACGACCCATGCAAACCTTTGGATCATATTTTGAATCTTCTCCTCCAATGTCCCACATTGATGTATTATTATTTTTGATTTTTGAATTTTGATAAAATATTAAATTAAATTTTGAGGATATGCGTCGCTATCGAAGCTTACGGTTTGCACGTGCTTTTTTTGTATTTATATTTTGTGTTCAATAGAAACTCCAGAAATTTTGGGATAACTTCTTACTGGTTATTTGAGTGTCTAGCTGGGACTTGACATTAACATGAGAAACACTTTAAAAGGTAAAATATCCTTTAGATAAAAATAAATAGTATTAAGAAACGGAGCTGTTTAAGACTCCAAATGAAAATGAAAACTGAAAAAATCAAAATGAAAAACGTTATTGATTTTTTATTTATACGTCGACTTTTTTAATCCACAAGTAATGTACAAGTAGATATTTTCATATTGTATAGTTTTATTTTCTGAAACCTTGAGAAATGTTCAAAGTTCAATTTAAAAAAAATATAGTTAAAAAAAAACTAAAAAAAACTGGTTTTTGTAGCAATGTAAACTAAAAAGTAAAAAATAAATTTTTAAATATAAAGTATTTATAATGATTTTGTTGAAGAGCGAGAGTCCCCAACTCGATGTAATTTAATTTTTTAAAAATAATATACTATTTTTGTTTTTTTCAATCTACTTTTTTTGTGTTGTATTTTCTTTTTTCTTTACTATTCTCGCGAGTATTTTAATTCCAGTCTAACAATGCCAATCAGCTGAATTTGATTTTTATAGCATTTTATTTTGATAGAGAACAATATTTTTTCCTGGCAGCAGTCTACGACATAATATTATGTACTTATAACCCGTAAAGTTAAGTTTTTTTTATATTGATGATTTTGAAAAGGACATTAGGTCAAACTTATAAAATTATTGATTTGCCATCGGTTCTTAATACATTTGCAAAATTTCAAATTATTCAGAAGTCTGGATAGTGGGTGAAAATTAATTTGAAAGATACCGTTACATACATATAGGTACATTATATAGATACATACGTACCTACAGGTCAAGTGAATAAAAAGCATGTAACAAACAGAACTTATTCAAATAATAAATACTATAATTATGTTATAATATGTTATATTTCATTTTATTTGTCCAGAGAAATTCACTTTGTTTTTGACAAACTCAATTTTTAGAACTAGAAGTAGAATTTAGAATTGAATTTGTAGAAGTTTTGAATTTTAACAGATATTTTCCAAAAACAAAATTTTGCAAGGAAATCTGTAAATAAAAGTGGGCCAATCTTTGTTGAATATTAGGCGAAGAGATACAATAAATTACATACTAACAATCAAACAAATTTGTAAAAAAGCTCTCGTAGATCCGTTATCAATTCTCTAGCATACGTAATCGGGACTGAACCTGACATGCTTCTTCTTCTTGGCTGGTTGCTCGCAAACCTGCTGACTACTGACGACTTCCGTTGCTTTTGAGATACTCGCCTTTATATCGTCATCAGACATTTTGGAGAAAGTGTGTTTCGTGCTGCCGTCCATTTCCCTGGGCAAATAAGCATTCAAGTGGCCCAACATATAAAAGGGTAGTTTTTGTCTCAATGCCAACGTTTTCCACAATAATTTTGCACTTTTCAAAATCTCCTGGAATTTATTGGACTGACCCTTGCTGTGCTTCGCTGTGCTGCATTTTTCTTCTTTCGCATGTAAAGCCAAAAAAATGTCGAAAGCATCCGATGCAACAGCACTGGATCGTGATGGCCTCCCAACCAATGCAGCTGATACGTAAATGCTTTTCGTTTCAGAATCGAAATTCAAAAATTTTTTAACACTTTTCTGAATCAATTCTTTTCGTTTCGCACCTCTTCTGGCTCCATGTTTTAAGAGCTCCTGTGTGATGTAAATATCGCACGCCTCGTGCATTAGTTTATCTTGATGTGGAAGATATTTGTGTGCTTCCTTCACATGTGGAATCTTGAAACCATTTTCAACTCCATCGCGATATTTTCGCGTTTTGTGTAATTTCGCGGCTTTCATTCGCACCAGCAGCTCCGCTTGACGAGACGTTGTTGCATTGCTTTTATCGCAATTATTTGGCATCGCTTATCAGCAATTTGCATTAATATATGGATAGAAAACAAATTTATTTTGTTGTACAAACGTAAAATTTTCTAAAGTCTCGGAAATTAAACAGTTGTCATTGATGGAAATTCCTATGAGGTAACTTGATTGCAAACATAATTCTACAATAGGAGCTCAGTTAGGTGAATGACGAAATGGAAGATTTTTACTTTTTAGAATATTATTAATATTATTTATTATGCATATTTGTAATGACTATAAACTAAATAGGAATTTATATTTTAATAAAAATTGAGAAATGGTTTATATCGAAAAATATAATATAGTAATCATTTTTACGTTTACAAAATTATTTCAATTCACTCCCTAAGTGACTTTTTTAGTGTTTCAAAAAGTAGCATTACGGACGAATCATTTTTTAATTTGGTTAATTCGCCTGGGAGAGTATACCGACAGTTCACCAAAATTCCACATTTAATATACCTTAAAGGTTATCGATTTTATTGAATGGAGGGAAAAATATGTTTTTCAATTTTTTTTCTATGAATTAATGTTTTAGATGTAGTTTGGCTTTGTCTGGAAAGTATAGTGCGGAAAATGGAAATTATTGAGACAAATTTTTTATTGAATTAAGTAAATCAAAGTGGAAATGAAACAATACCGTAGTGAAATTTCATGTCAGCAATGGACCTATATAATCATCTTATGTAATCAACCTACTACAACCAACTACATAAAATACACTTTAACTCCAACAAAACTTCTTAACAATCGAGAAGAATTTTAGACAAATGTACATATTTTATGTTGCTATACAAAATCTTACTACACATGTTCAATTCGTTCCGCGTTCGTCAACAAAAAGCCTGAAGACAATCTTATCAACATCTGTATAAATCATATTTGGTTGCTGAGTTATTAGAACAACTAAAAGCTGCACAATATGCTGGGTAATTCATTCAAAATTAACAAGGGCTTGATTAAAACGGATAGACCAAATATCAGGGCAGGATGAACTAAACCCACTTGCCGATGTCCTGCACTATTGTTATTAAAAATAAAATGAAGTATCCATGTCACATAGAAATACAAATACACATTAAAAGTATGGTAACCTTGAAAAGCAAACGAAACCGTAGTTGAAGTTCATACGCAAATCGTTCGTTGCTTTCATTCGTTGATTCAAACCGATTTGAATACTTCCTTCGCGTTTTCCTGTTAAATACATTTTTCAGTTCTAAAAGTGATGAAAATCTAAAAATAAGAAACTGTTTAGAGCAATGAAACTTCCTGGAATTATATGGCCCTTTTTATTGTTCGTCATAAATTTTGCTTGTGTGCATCTTGTAACAGAAAATTTTGGTTTTTGATTATGGACGCATGCTCAAGAGTGCCAGTGCAGGAAGAGCGCAATTGCGGTAAATCTTCCGATAGAATAAAAGCTTCTTCAAAACGAAATCTTCCTCAGTCGCGGCCGGAAGTTACGTTAAAGCTAACAAAATCAAGGGACCATCATGTGGTGCCGAGCAGCTGTAATTCTTTACTGTGCTACTTTGATATTGGCAAAAGATATGTGGGAAAAGCCAGGATGCCATAAAGTTGGGCACGTACGTAAAATTAATATTCCTGATTGTGTAGAGTTTTGGATAACGACTAACGCTTGCCGAGGATTTTGTGAGTCATACGCCGTTCCTTCAATTCCGTACAGCTCAATGAATGGATTGATGAAACCATCCCAACCCGTGGTGTCGGTTGGTCAGTGTTGTAATATGATGGAATCCGAAGAGGTGAGTCTTGAACACCTAACAGTTTGTTCTTTCATACAATAATTTGAACGATTGGTTTTAGATTAGCAAACGCGTCTTGTGCATGGAAGGAATACGAACGTTTAAATTCAAATCTGCCCTCAAGTGCAGTTGTTATCATTGTCAAAAAAGTTAGACGAGCAACAGTCCAAGAGTACATATGAAGCAGTTAAAATTATTGTGAATTATTGTGAAACATATACTATATATAAACCAACAAAGAAATTACCCATATTATATTTATGAAACAGTTGAAAGTATTACAAATATTATAATATCGATTAACCAGTGTTATAAATTTTACTTGCAGATCAAATATTGATTTTATTGATATGTGATATTTCCTGTACATAAAATTTCCTCTTGAAATCATTTTTGAGTCATACCAAATCACACGTGTGTATACTGTATAGTGCATTGAACAAGTCATTAGAATTTAGAAACTGTGTTTGAAATATTGCTAACCTTAGTGTTTTCTGTGTCCATCAGATGTAAAAAATATTTCCTTCAAAAGAGGTAAATTTACATCCCAAATTACTCTTCTGCAATTTATTCATTGTAAATTTACTAATCAGTTTTAAAATTTGACTATAATTTTGGTGAAACTTGACTTAATTTATATTATATTAATACATGTCGGCATAATTAAACGAGTGTACTGACGTCCGGAATTGCAAAACATTTGTTTGAGCAACTTCCGTTGAACGTTCATTCATTGAGTGAAGGCTGTCGTCAAAAACTCTTGGTCTGAATCCTCGGTTATTGTGAGCATAGTCCTCGATGTTTGGTAAGTCTTTAACTAGAACGGCTGACAGTGCAGATCGAACAATGCTCATATTCTTTGCTTCGAACCTGGAAGTAATTTTAGAAAGACTCTAAATTCGCTTTGTTTAATTACCATTCATCCGTCTCGGGATCATAACACTCGGTGTGTGCAATGGTCGCTGTTCCATTGAAGCCTCCAATTGCGAAAATCATATCATCAATGATCTCTAGTCCAAAATTACTTCGTGGATGGTACATTTCTTGGATTGTTGTCCACGTTCTTATTTTCGGATTGAAACGTTCACAAGAGTTTGTTCGTGAAAGACCATTAAAACCCCCACAAGCATAAAGGAATCCTTTGTGGGTAATACACGATACTCCTGATCGCCTTACAATCATATTGGGCGCAGGACTCCAGTTACTAGTTGAAGGATCATAGCACTCAACACTGTTCAGACATTCTTCACCATTAAAGCCACCTGTAAGTAGTGACTAGTGAGTTATTTAAAAAAAAAAAAAAACTGTAGTAATGAGGTGATACCAGTCACATAAATTTTCCCATTTAATACGGAAGCAGAAGCGTCTGATCTTTTTGTACTCATTGGCGTTATCAGAGTCCACTGATTTGTCTTTGGATCGTAACGCTCAACCGTTTTTAGCCTGCGCACCCCATTGAATCCCCCCATCGCGTAAATGAAGCCATCTAGAGCAACTACAGTTACATAACAGCGTCGACTGTGCATTGGTGAGATCTAATTTAATTATTTAAGAAAATAAAAAAATATTCATTATTCACGATATTGTGATATCACTCGCAATGGAAACAGCAAACACCTAACCTCGCTCCATGTTTTTTTGACTGCATCAAAAACCCGGCAAGTGTTAAAGTAGTCTACTCCATTAAATCCCCCAATGCAGTAAATCTGGTGGCCTATAACCGCGGTTCCATGGTATGCACGAGGGCCCGCCGGATCTTCATCCGACACTCGAATCCATTGATCTGCTCTAGTATCGTAAGTTTCGATGTAACGTAGCGCAAATCCTTCACTCCATCCACCAATGCCGAAGATTACCTCGTGTGGCAATCGAGGAGTACCCAAAAATTGTGAAAGTCCCTAAAATTAAAAAGTAAAAAATAGAAAAGTTAATGTAAACTGTAAGTTTAGATCTTGTAATTCAACCTCGCAGTCTTCAACAGATAAGATGTCTAAATCGTAGAGAAAGGTGAGTGTTTTTATTATAATTGGTTTGGCTGCTTCACTGGCTGCCACATACGGATTTTCTTTTACTCGCTCCACAAAGTACTGAAATCGATTGTAAGAGAACATTTCTTATGAACTTATCAATTATCATCCCTGAGTTTCACATTCTCCACCTTTATATTCAGGAGCCCTAGTCGTACTCCAAGCATTAATTGTGAAACGTATTTCGCGCGATTGGGAGCATCATATTCAATCCATCGTAAGCAGCATTCCCATACTTGCTCCTCGTCCTTGCTGTTAAGCTTATCATCACTTATAATATCGTAAAAGTCCTTGAATCCAATTTTTAATATTTCTCTGGTCTTCTGGGACACTTCAACGAAGTTTTGCAGGACATATGCACGCGCTTTGGAATACAATTTTTTGCAAAACTTCATCCTAAAAATTGAAGGAAGAGAATTATTATATGATCTATCGAAGTTATAGGTAAACTTTTCGATAATCTTTACTAAGTCATGCTCTTATTGCAATTAAAAATGTTTGTAGAAATTTTACCAAAAAATACAAACAACCAACATTTGTATAAAGGTAAAACCAAAAGCGGTCCCAGGCTCGAATTATGGGAGAGACGGGGCTTCAGAATGGGCTCCAACTATACATACATAAACCTACAAAGATCTTTAAAAATCTACAATTGGTCGAATGCATGATCCTCTCCCCCCCAGTCGAACCACTCTTGGGTACAGAGAACATCCTAAAAACGAAAAGTATAACTTACTTTGCAAAAATCATAATTCGAATACAGTTTTCCGGATTGAGTGTCTTTATCAGAAAATTCGCACAGCTTTTCACTAATCCAATGACAGCAACATAGTCAGCAATCGCTAGAACTTCGTAGACGTTAGCTTCGTCAATTGTGCATTTTTTTATATACGCATAATCAATTATTTTCTCCATTATTTGGCTTCGTATTCCAGGAATTGCTACATCAGTTTTATGGGATGTAAGCGAACTAGTAAAGAGGATCCTCGAAACATAATAAACGAATATGAGTTATTATTTGAAAATTATTTTTGTGTGAATTAGTTGGGATTAAACGTCATGCAATTTAAATATTTAATTAAAACAAAAATATTTAAATGGTTACTTGAAGTAATCACTGCAAGCGCTCAAAATTACGCGATGCACTTCGAAGGACCCGTCCGCAAGGTTGAGGGTGGCATCGCAGAAGGTAGCGTTTCTCCTCATGTCGTATAATTCTTGCATTGGAGACACGCTTTTCCTTTCGTAAATACTATCCATTTTGATTTTTGAAGTTGGTATAGTTTTAAATGAAAACGGATTAAGAAACCGTTTTGAAATTTTCAGTATTTGCACTATTTTACAAAACTTCCTAAATTTTAGTATTATTTTCTTACAATCTGAACGTGAATATTACATTAAATTACAAAAACATATTTACATATGTTTAAATATTGAAAGTAAAAGAATACATGATATACAAAAATCAAACGATTAGAAGGAAATTCGAAAATCAATGACGCACCGAGCAAAACTTTGAAATATTAATAGAAGTGCGCTAAGAATTCTATGAAAACAAAGTGATTTGTTTCCACACCCTAACGAAATAATATAGTGGGTTTATTTTTTTTGGAATTCAAGGTTGTGAAATGTAATTATTGGTAATTAAGGGGTACATAAAACCTAACGTGAATACTATAAAACAACTCATTTTTAAATATTACATGACGTAGTTATAAATTTATTTGTCGTAAAATGTATGCAAAAACACGTGATAAGTAAATTTAATGTACAAAAAACACTACATTTTGCTCTTGGGCTTTTCACCAGCGCGACTCAATAACTCTTGCATGCTGTCTAAAGACTCCATCATTGTAACAGCAAATTTGTTCGAATCTGTTGAACTGTTAGTTTTCCAGGATGAAATGGCAAAGAACATGTCATTCGCTCTGGGATTGTAGCAGCATCCATAACCGTCTTCGGTTAACGGACCATAACACATGAAGGCTTCGTATTTTGAGGCCACTTGACTTGTAGACATGCGGAAGTGGCAGCTTTTTACAAATCCAGGTGTACTGTAGAACTTTGGAATTGGCTTTCCATTTTCTAGTGCCATAAGTTTTAATCCTAACAGGTGTCTGTCGACTCCTTTTCCAAGCAAGGCTTGCTGCGTGTACTGACGATGTTCATTAACCGCTGCCTTCAGCAACTTCACCCGTTCTTCATCGGAACATTTTTCTACCATCGAGCGCGCAAACGCGACTGATTCGTTTGAACATGAACGAATAGTTTCCGTTCGACCGCCAGGATATAAGCGTAAATGAGCCGACTCGTAATGTGCAGCTGGAACCTTATGCAGTCTGTAGAGAGAATTTTAATTATCCAATTTTTCAGAGTTAAACGCTAGAATTACCTGAAGAAAGCGTATTGCATAGCCATCTGCAAGTAGCTGTCGGGACTCATTTTTTGGGTTTTTATGAATTCCTTGCCGTATCCTTTGTAATGTAAAACGCATAATTCAAGATCTGCTGCCAATTTATCAACGTTTTCTTTTGCTCTTTTAATATGTTCCAAGACTTTATCATTTAAAGTAAAATAAAGAGCACTGGGTTTTTCAAAATCAGTCTTCGACGCACCATCGTGGAAATTTGTATCATTCCTAAGGGAGAAATGTTGGCATAACAATGTAAGTCCATAAAACTCAACATTACAAATTCTTTACTATGAAGTCAGTCATAATGGCGATGGGTTGTCCTTCAGCTGGAGCATGCTCATAACAGAAGCCATTCACTCCATTTCGGTTTACGCAAATCTAAAATTGCTATTTCAGTACGGCTTATGGATTTCTTGCAAACTTTTTCAATCTTACCTGGATTGTTTTATCAAACCACCGGTTGCCCGCATTTTGCTTTGATCCTCCTCCATGAATAAGTTGTTCACTTACAACAACTCTTTCATTTTTCCCAAATTCCACTGGAACTTCATTGTCTAAAGCCACAACGAAAAGCGACTTCTGAATTTCTTTTACGGATGATTTATTTCCTGCGTCGGCAATCAACTCGCTGTAGGCTTTGCCCCATTCATCTCTGTTATTCGACGATAGAACTCCCACTGGATATTGTTCTTGCTTGGTCTTGCAAAATATGTCTTGCAGTTGATTGTATATACACTCAGGATGAATTAGTTCGCATTTGGAGGAATAAACAGGAACTTTGTACCACTAGGATACTTATTGAATTATTTTACTTTGCTAGAATATTATAACAATAAACTTACACATCCATTAAAAACAACGGCAATATGATGCGAGTCGGGATTGTACTCTAAGCTGTCTTCTTTTATACCAGGAATCCTGCAGGTGCCAAACACCTTCTTATACTGCGACATATCTAATTCTTTATCTCCCATTTTCTCTAAAGGAATCTGCTCTTTGTCAACCATGTCTTTGTATTTTAGGGCTCCATAAATAACTCTCGATGTGTATTGCAGCCATTCTTCATCGGACTTAAACTTTTGCGGGGGAAAAGTCATTCCGGGGTTTGAAAAAACGCAAACCGGATCTCTATACTGCAAGTAAGCGGCCTTAAGCCATCTTGGGGCTAACCAATTTTCCGTTTTCGCAGTTTCCGCTTCGAGAAGTTGCTGCAGTTCGGCACCGGGTCCTTTAAGGAATTTGTTCGCTTCATCGCAAGTTTCCTTGAGTTCAGCTTCAGTCAGAAGTGGCTGAGCTGTTCTTAAAAACTTTTGAATTGTTTCTTCTAAAGGTTGAACGGAAAAATGAAGCAGCTTTTGGGTTCGTGGACCAGTGCTGTACTGAGAGAGCACTTTAGCTTGGTGGAGAGGGGTTGCGAAGGTACCTGGAATGTTTTGTTTCTGCAACAGGTTAGATTCCTTAACCACTGCTGATTGGATGACATATTTCGTCTGTAATTAAAAATATTTTATTATTCAAGTACATTAATAAAATGTATAGTATAATTTGATTCCCAAATGCACTGCGATATGTAATGGAATCAATTGATTAAGTAACGCAGAATGTGATGAAGCAATACTCTTAATCTTGAAAAAGCTTTCGTAAAATTACTCAATGTTTATCACATAAACGTTACTTCCCTTCACTTCACTTCACTACATCGAATTTAAAAAACATTTCGCTGCCCTTTGGAATATCAAATCTCATTGACAAGACAACGGCGAAAGTTTGATTAGAACTTACCAAATTCAAAGCAATATTCCGCCTCAAAAGTTGCATCTCCCGATGAGTACTGAAATTGCCACTAACCAAAAGATCCCTGCAAAAGAAATGAGCGAAAAAAAATAATTACACAAAAACATTTATGTTGAAAAAGTGTGAGGCAACACAAAGCCTACCTCATAATCTAGTACGTAAGTTTGATTAAATATAGAACACGGTTTTTGAGCTTTGGTTACGTTTGCCAACAATGCACAGGTAAATACTGACACGAGCAACGATCGCGGGATTTTGAGCGCTTTCCTCAAGAAACTGGATTCGCCTTTCACTTGCATATTTCAACTTCCAGGCAAAACGAAGTTAACAAAAGTGGCCATGAGTGATACAAAACTAGCTTCCGTTGATAACAACTTTTGACATGAGGAAGACTGCTTCTTGATTCATCAGCCTCCACACGCAGTCTTTGTTCCTCGCGTAATTTATGGCTACCATGAGGAATACTTAGCAAAAATCACTTGGTAAATGCGTAATGCTTAGATTTTGTTTACGCCACAGGAAATTATTAAGAAAATACCTCACTACTGCTGGGATCTTCAGAAGCGTTTGAAATGTCTTAATGGGGAAGGCTGAACGAAATCAGCTGATTGACTCTCAATTGGCGCCTATTCCGTTTGAATTGAAATCGTGAAATAGACCTTGCAACAGATTCTTCAAAAGAATAATATAAAATGTTGCATATAGTGTTAAATGTTAATTACCGCAATTTTTAAGAGTAGTAATTAATCACTTCCGAAGTGGAGAATATTTTTAAAAATGAAAATGTTTCCTCCTTATTTGATTTATTATTGCAAATGATGGATTATGTTTGTTCACATTCCACTTTGAATAAATATTTCCCGATCGCGATGGCGGAATATGGGTGGTATAATAAAGAAATAAATAAGGCCAATAATAAGGAATACCATGAAAGCATGTGGAAATTTAAGAGTTCGGAATTTATAGTCGATTTCAAAATTATTTGAATAATTCAAAAATAATTACAATATATTACTAACCAAACAGGCATTATTTTATACATCGTGGATATGCATTTTATATGGTTTGTTGCTTAAATTAGAATATTTTTCAATAAAAACAGAAATGTACTCAAATAAATCACTTAACCAACGTTTGAGTTGATGGAAAACTGAAAAATCAAGTCTGTACTTTTTGCACAAAACTCTAGGTGGCGGTATACGGAGGATGCCGGTTTGACAGTTCGAGTTGTTTTGTTTACAACTTTACAAGTAATTTGTCACAGCTCGTGTACTTAAAATTTCCGATTTTCCTCTTTAAATTACAATAGTGATTTCTACTAACGGTGTTGCATATTACAGGTAAAATGTTTTTACAAAGGATTTTATTTAATTTCGTGAAAGTATTTTCAAGAACCTGTTTTGTTTACACTCAAAATCATGTAGATTACTAAACAGCCGCCACAATTAGACTTGCTTCTGAGTAAATTACAGCAAGCCGTGATTTTTTCTATTTATCTTATGGTAGAAATATGATTTAAATATTCCTTCACTTTATAAATCAAAATTTATAAATAAATTAAAATGGGTTCACAGCAATCTTCATTTAACGAAAATAGTCTTGATCCAAATTTAGAAGCAGTCAAAATTTCTAATAGTGTTTTAAAACGACTAGAAAAAGTTGCTGCGCTATTAACTTTGATTAGAGATGGCAAAGATATCGACAGGTGGAAGGAGGAGCAACAAAAAGAAATTGCCGTATATGATTCCGAGAAATGGAATGTGAATTATTTGCATGGAGAGCGAGAGAGTGATGATGATAATCTAGGGACAGTTGCTTCTGATGTTATGCAGAAACAATATACAGTGACTTTTCACAATGTAAAAAGGATGTTTTCGACTGAGCCGAAAGAAAATCAAATTCATTGTGATGAATGCAAACACAATTTACTTACATGTTATAATTTGCATGGCAAGGAAGTTTTAAAGTGTTCGCAAGAAGTTGCAGCGTTCATGGAATGTGCGATAAAAACAACGGAAGACAACTGATTTTTAATTTTGTTTTCAGTTAGATTAAGTCCGTTTAAATATTTTGTTAGTGTAATTTGCAAAACAATACTAATCATTTTAATAATTGCTGGAAAATAAACAACTAACAACAGTCAAATAACTTATAAGTATTTTGCTAGAACACAATGGAAACTCTTAACTTGGGTGATCAATTTCCGGATTTTTCCGCCAATACAACTCTTGGAAAGATAGATTTTCACAACTGGCTTGGAAACAGGTCAGTTAACAGCAATTTGATGCATACATCAGCCAGTCACTAATTATTTTCAGTTGGGGTATTTTATTTTCCCATCCATCGGACTACACTCCAGTTTGCACTACAGAACTAGCGCGGGTTTGCCAATTGATTCCTGAGTTTCAGAAGCGGAATTGCAAGCCCATTGCACTGTCCTGTGACAATGTTGATTCGCATCGAAATTGGATAGAAGACATCAAAAGCTATGGGAGTGAGTTTACAACACATTTTCATAGACTCATTTTATTTAAACATTTCTTCTACAGATTTAACAAGCTTCGATTTTCCTATCATAGGAGACGAGAGCAGAAAACTCGCTGTAAAATTTCGTATGCTGGATAAAGATGAGAAAAACAAGGAAGGGATGCCGCTTACATGTCGGGCGGTTTTTATTATTGATTCAAATAAGAAGTTGCGTACGTCCATTTTATATCCCGCTACAACGGGAAGAAATTTTGAGTAATATACATATTGAGTGAACTTTGTAAAATTGTTTCTAATGTATTAATTATTTAGTGAAATACTGAGAGTTATTGATTCTCTTCAGCTAACGGATAAACATAAAGTTGCAACGCCAGCTGATTGGAAGGTAATGAATTTTCAACTATACAACTACAGTTTAATAAAATATTAATTATTGTTCCAGGTTGGAGGGGATGTAATGGTATTGCCCACAGTAGACGAAGATGATGCCGAGATATTGTTTCCCAAGGGATTTGAAACTGTGTCTGTTCCTTCTGGAAAAAAATATATAAGGAAGACTCCCCAACCATAATTCAATAAATTCACAATATATTCACCAAATACAAATAAAATTTGTACTTTCTAAATCTCTAAAAGCAGTTTACAGTTCTTTATGTTATTTATACAACGAATGTTGTCTAATAAGTAGAGGAAACGATCGGATTTTTCTGAAATTGGCTAAAATGTCGAGGAGATCTCAAAATATTTTAATTGTGAATCAATTGAACGACTGGTATGTCGTCCTACCGAAATTTTCGTGTTAGTATTATATATATATTCTATAAATTTACGTATCTGAAAGCTCTGAAGCTTTCCATCTATCCATCTAAAGTTCCCAATCTGTAAGCCACTTCATCCGACCACAGACAGTATTGTCTGTGATCCGACACATATGCCCGTCTTCCAATGTGTTGAGGAGTGCTACAGTTTGGCGTACACTGACGAGAACGGAGAACTTCTTTGACGTTTACTACAATCACCTGTGAGCTCGAAGCAGTGTTGACTGGGCTCGACTAGGGGTCTTTCACCCTAGCTATTATTTTTATTATTATTAAATAATTTCAAAGTGAAGTAAATAAAGCCTTGTGTAAACAGTTTTCTAATCGCTCAAATTCAAATTAAATAGTACTTACCGCGGTGCTCAGAGTGGCCCAATCAGCTCTTTTCGATTTGTGGTACAAAGTTCAATGTTATTCTTCAATGAATTAAATAATATCGTTTTTTATATAACTCACAGAATTAAAAGAGTGCAACAAAACATCCGATTATTACAATGTCGGAACAAGTGAGTCCCGTTAAGTACTTCTTGTGCGGAGGATTCGGTGGAATATGTACTGTGATCTCTGGACATCCACTCGATACTATCAAGGTGCGTAACTGACAATTCGCTGCAATTTTTATTGTGGACAAAGTTCACGTCTGCGTTAATTTAGGAAGCAATCAATTCAATTGTTTTGCATTGGATCTAGGCGTTATTTAATTTAGGAATGCGCTGCTCGTGGTGTGGTATTTTGTATAACACTCACTTACATATATTCAAATGCAACTTTCTCTGGCTGAGGCTTCTTCGAGCAACTTCAAGAGCATATCCAAATATTAAACTGGTTTACATAAAATATGTACAAATTACAATTTTATATAATGCAAAATATAAATTTTTAAATGCCTTTCACTTAAATTGAACTTTTTACAATATTTTTGACTGAAATTTTGTATTGACCTTTATACTCTGTATGAATACTAAGAGAATACTTTCACTTTCCAGGTGCGGCTGCAGACTATGCCGAGCCCAGCCCCAGGGCAGGAACCTCTCTTCAAGGGCACATTCGATTGCGCCGCGAAGACCATAAAGAATGAGGGTTTTCGGGGACTATACAAGGGCATGACAGCCCCGCTAACCGGTGTAGCCCCCATTTTCGCTATTAGTTTCTTCGGATATGGTCTTGGTCAAAGACTGCTCCAGAAGGGCCAAGAAAAATTATCGTACACTGAATATTTTTTGGCTGGAGCATTTTCCGGAATCTTCACTACAGTAATTATGGCCCCAGGAGAACGCATTAAATGTCTTTTACAAATTCAGCAAGGAGGTTCTGGCCCAAAAAAGTACAACGGTATGACTGATTGTGCGGCCAAACTTTACAAGGAGGGTGGTATTAGGAGTATTTATAAGGGAACATGTGCAACACTGTTAAGAGGTAAGTGGAATGAATAAATGATTTGATGCATAAAAGTGAAATATAGGTACTAGTATATTTAAGTGGAGTGCAACAAGAAATGACTATTTCTTTTATTAATTATATACTTTCAGTTTAATTTACAACTTAAGCATAAGTAAAGTAATACTAGATATAATTAAACGAATTGTGCTCGTCGACAAAACCCAATGCATGATTTTGTGAACTATTAAAATGATTCCTGGAACTCATGTACTGCAGTGAGTTCATACTTCTGATCGTGTTTAAGATCTTAGTTGCTCTGTCCTGTTTCCACTCAGTTCGTTTGTTGAAAGAGGCATCGTTGGTTTGGGTTTCATCAACTGATCTTTCCTTAGCGTTAACTATTTCTTCCAAGTGTTTAAATTTTGATCCCTTTTTTAAGCCGCGGTTTTGTTGTCTTATATGTCTTTGTAATTCTTTCTTAAAATCACATTGTAAGTCCTTGCGAAGTGCATAATATACGCTTCGACCTTTGATGTTTGAGCAACGTGGTGCCAATTTGTTGTTGATTTTGTAACTATCGAATTTCCGGCATGATATCACTTTACCGGACTGAAAGTCCTTGATACATCGTTCCTGTTTCACGCCACGTTGTCTATTAGTAACACTAGGCTTCCAAACTACCATGTCGCATGTGCATTTCCATGGATTCCCATTTAACCGAACTAATTTTAACGACGGATTGCTGAAAAATGTGGACGGAAGAAACCGCAGTGCGTTGTTGTGCAAATACACTTCCTTGAGCAGTCGCTGATCGTCGAATAGTCCTGGCGGTATGTATGAAAGTCTATTTTTAGACAAATCAACTGATTCTAAGTTTTTACATCCAATGAAAGCATCCATAGATATTTCCCGCAAATTGCAGTCACTCAGGTCAATTTTCTGCAAATTTTTCATGTGGACAAATGCATCGAATTCTATTTTATTAACTGCTCCCTTCAAACGCAAAACTTCTAAACTTCTTAAGCTCTTAAAAACACTTTGATCTAAAGTAGAAACTGTAACATTTGTTATAGACACGAATTTTAACACTTCTAAAAACTCAAATGGATCATTTCCCAAGAGTTCCAACTCGGCTTCATCAGAGCCAAGGAAAATCGTTTTTGTTGTGTTCATCACGCCAAATGTTGCTGGAAATATGTATTTGATGGGGTTGTGCCGGAAATCGATGTACTCCAGCTTTGGAAACGGCGGAAACGTAAGTTCTGATAACTTGGCAATATTATTGTGGCTTAAATCAAGAATTTCCAAGTCTAAAAGGCCAGCCAGTGAGCGATAATTCAAATCAAGGATTGAGTTTCGAGCCAGTGACAAGGTCTTGATATGCAGGGCGCCGTACAGAGCGAACGCTGGGATTATCTTAATATCATTGTGCTCCAATGATAAATGTTGAAGTTCGCTGAGACCGTCAAACATCTCCCAATATAATTCGTCCAATTTGCAATCGTGTATCCGCAACACTTCCAAGTTGTCCCATTCATAGAATGAAGCCATCCGAGATTTCTTCACTTCCATCATGTACACATCATATGGAAGAATTTCGACTTCCTCCTCCGTTTCCAGGGAAATGTTGTACCCAATTCTCTCGCTATTGGGGACATAGTCGAAACTCTCACTTGGGTGAACTGGATTTTTCGGGCGCTTTGTGAATTCATTCCCAATTAACTGTATAGATTCAAAGTTAGCATTTTGTAGGGAACTTAGAGGTTCGTCGATTAAAAGTTGAAAACTTCGGTCCTTCGTTCCTCTTATCTCCAGCGAACTTAAATCACTGAAGGGTTTCAAATTGCTTGTCGGTACTGAAACATAAACAAGTCCAATATTGATCTTCAAAAATTCCACGGCGCAGTCTCACTTACCTGTTTTATTAACTCCTTCTCCCGCATATATTAAAACCAGTGCTTGAATGTCATGCGGTAGAAGTTCAAAAAATTCTTTTGGTTCGGTTTCAGTTTGAAAAATACATGTAGCTATTTTTAAGAACGGATTTGTTAGATAACTTTCATCGTTTTCGTAGAAAACCTGGAAGAAATTAATTTTAATATTTCAGATATATACCACGTCATCTTAAGAACCATTCGCGTTTCTTAAAAATGTGTTATAAAAGATAAATGAAAAAAAAATTCGTTTACTATAACGAGAAGAATTTCCTCGTTTCGTATCTGAACCAACTTTTCACTTATGCAAAATTGTTATCAACTCTTCCTAAACTGCTATTCCGAATTTATTTCCTCTTCCGCTTAAATATTTTACGCAGGAGAATTAGATTTCAGTTTCGTAGAAAGTAGTATCATACCTCATTATCATTCGTACGACTCTCATCCTCAGGCTTAGTTTGCTTCAGTCGTCCCATGTGCATATTGCTTATCCACCGTGCAATAGACAAATCCATAAAGTGAGCATACTGACAGGTACATTGGTTCGGGCAGATTATGCTGTTCGTGTCCTTCCACATTTCACTACTCGAACAGCCACTCTTCTACAACGAAACAAAACATTGGAAACGGATGTGCGAATTCTCCCCATACAGATAGATACTGACTAAAAGCACCAATAGCACAAGACACTTGTCCACCAACATTGTTTTTCGTTCCTGTTGTTATTTGCGGGTGATCTAATTTGCGGTGAACTAATTTTTCGTTAGCTGCTCCGTCCGAAGTAGCTACGTTATGCCCATCACGGCACTAAATGTTCTCACAATATGATCGGGGCAAATGCTCGATGAAGGAAGTTACGATTGCTGCAAAGGATGTACTTATCATGAACCTAGCGCTGATTGTGTTTTTTACTTATTTTTTTGCTTTCTTGCATGGAGTTTATTGGCGGTCTCAATTTTGCATCTCATGAGAGGAAAACATAATAGATATTTTGTTGTTACGGATGGTTTTAGATATTTTTAGAATATTTCCATGGAGTATTTAAAAATTCATATGAGATTTCAAAAACTCGAAGTCTCTAAATTTAAATTATTTGCTGCATAAAAAACAGTTCTCCTAATTCTTAAGTTTTTATCTTTCATGTTATCAAGTCAGCGATGCTCTTCGTTCCAATATACTAGTTGTTTTGTTGCTGTAAAATACCATTCAAAGGCGCTGCTGATAACTGTCTTAAAATAGTTTTTCTCGTTTTGGAGAAAGTAGTAACTGACAAACTAAATTTGTATTTGTGTTCTAAGTGTAACAATTGATACAATGCAAGAGAAGTGAATTTTATCTCTGACTTTAAAAATATGTAGGCTGAATCGTGTCCGATTTAGAACTCTAAAAAGATAACTTGAATTGTTCACAAGGATAGGAAAGTAGAACCGTATCATAAACGAGAGGCTTTAGAGCTAGTAAATGTAGGAGGAAAAGAATTGTAATTTAGACAATAATTTCTTTAAAACTAATATTCTCGTATTCACTTTATTGTACAAGATGATATATTTGAGAAATTTCTTAAATTTAGAAGTGATTCCGAAAAATATTGTTGGAGTTTCATTAACCATTGAATATGTTCTGATTGCAGATATTCCAAGCAGTGGAATGTACTTTTTCACATATGAATTGATTAAGGATCTAATTCAACAGAGGTCAACTTCTGAAAAAATTGGTTTGTTGCCAACGATTTTTGCTGGGGGGGCAGCTGGTATTGCCTACTGGATCGTTGGAATGCCACCGGATGTCTTGAAAAGTCGTCTACAGACTTGTAAAACAATTTTTTATTTTATCAAAATTACAAACCAATAATAATTGATTTGTTGCAGCTCCCGAAGGAAAATACACTCATGGAATTCGAAGCGTTTTTAAAGAACTTATGAAAAACGATGGTCCAGCAGCGTTATATCGCGGTGTTACACCCGTTATGCTGAGGGCTTTTCCAGCCAATGCGGCCTGCTTCTTCGGTTTCGAATTATGCATGCAGTTCCTAAACTACGTTGTTCCAAATTTATAGTGCATGACGAAAATTTATAAAATATTTAGGAATTTGTTTAGATTTTTAAGTAGTAAAATGAATTTTTTTCGTAGGAAGATCACATTTGATGTCAAAATAAATCTGTACATAAACATATACACATATTTGTGTTGTGAACTTTTCTGTTGTTTTAACATTTTAATGATAATATTTGCAATCTTAAAGAACAGTTCCTATTGAACAAAGAATAAAAAACAATATTTTCATATCACTGCCAGCAAGAGGATCACGTTTTAGCGTACGTATGTAAAAAGGTTATTTGACTACAAAAAGCAACGAAAGATTCAAATTGTGAGCTAAATAATAATTGATTGAATAATTCATTAAGGTAATAAAAAACTTGCTATAGACCATGAATTATATTATGCAACACCAATTTTATCGAATTAATCATGCAATAAAAGAGGTTTTAACATTTTTGTGTGAACATTTATTCATAACATTTTATCCCAAAATATGAATTTTTTCTTATGTATAACATTAAAATAATTTACAATTTTATATTTGACCAGACATAATTTTAGAATTCGACGAAATCACAGACAAATCTTTTAATTTGCAATGCTTATGCTAACATGATTACATATATTATGCTTAAAAATAAACTATGTGATCTGCATGAAGTGTAAATAATACACCAACTTTAGTTTACTTAAATACTATCAAAGCCTAATGCATTTAATTAATTATCTAACTAATTTTTGGAGATAAATTACCTCACAGAGGTAGATTAAAAAAAGAAACTCGTCCAAAGTAGCAATTACGTCACATTTGATTACCAAGATGCGGAGAATTAAGGACTTTATACATTTATTGTCTTAACTCGAATTTACTATTATTATTATTATACCCTGTGCACTTCGATTTGGAATCTTTTCCCTGAATTTAACCTACACTCAGATATATGGAATTTTATTTGTACTTAACATTGTTTAAATAAAAATAACATTGAATACATTATACATCCCACAGCACCAAACTAAGACTTTTTCAAACATATAATTTTTTATCACATTTTAAGCAAACAGATAAACGAAATTAAAATTAAATTAATTTTCAAGCAAAATCATTTTCTACCTCGATTAATTCAAAATTTTTATCCATCGTGATTGCCAGTGCTTGAAATCGTATTTGCGCCATTATTTTACTGTAGATTCGCGGAATCGTTCGCTATCGATTCTGTAACAGCGCAAATTGATCAAGTAACTTTTTGGTGCACTACAGAGTTTCTATACAATTGAAGCTTTGTGATCATGATTAACCAAGGCTTCCTCACTGGTTCTAAGTGATGAGAAGTGCTCATTTCCTATATCATCGATTAATGAAGAAGCCTCTCCCAAGGCCCAACCTCTGTTGTCATTATCGTTCGGAAGATAATCGATTTGTTCATTTTCCTGAAAAGAAAAACAAAAAATGCTTATTAAAAAGAATTTTCACGTAGGTATTCTCTTCGCGATTTTTTAGTGTACATAAATTAAAATTGCGAAGATTAAAAGTTAAAGGAAAACAAACAAGCGTTACTTCAAACTTCATGTTATCACTTTTCAGTTATAGTTTATCGTTTATCTATGGTTTAACTTTAAATAGTGTTTTTAAAACATAACAATAGAGAACTTCTAAAGATTACTGACATGATTTACAGAAATAATTATGCATTTTGGAATGCCAAATGCCAAAGTTAATACAAAAAGGAGTTTCGATAAATTTTCGAATCATTCAATTTGAATAAATTAAATTAATGAAGGAACATGACTAAGGAAAATTAAAACAAAATTTCTAAAAATATCTTAAATTTGTTCACCTGCGAAAACCAAAATCTCACGAGCTTAACCGTAAAATTTATTTTTTTGCCACATGAGAATGAATCGAGATTTTTTATGTAAATGCGGCAAATGCGACAAGATATAATTTTTTTGCGAATTTCGAAAACATCAACACATTTTTTCTAAACCTGATTTATGTCCATCACGTGTTGTGAAATTTTAATAAGGATCTTAAATCTTTCAATTTGCGAATATATCCAAAATCCGGAAATATTAAAAAATCGCATTGTGCCAATTTTGAGAAATGGTGTAATCCGAAATTTATAGAACCAGACTTTTATTTATGCAAGCAAACTGGATTTGGTATTAAATTATCCTTAAATTTTGCATGAAATTTGGAGTTGATTGGCGAAATAGATCAGGAATGACGATGCTTGATTGGATGAGTTATTAAGATAATTTCCAACAGTATGAATCGCAATTTCTATAGATCAATAATTATTTATGATGGGCGTGGCGATTTTATACAAACAATCTTGACGTAAATGGTTCATAAAAAAACCTGCTCATTTGATGATCTTTCAAAATGTTTAGAGCGTGTTATTAATTTTTGCATAGATACTGATTTTTTGGTATATAGTAGTGAACTATTTTGTTCCTAAACAGGCTGAACAACTAATGTGCAATTTAAGAATTTAAATAGTTATCATATAATAGATTTGGTAATTTTATACAGTAGGTACAATATTTTGGTGTAATAAAGTATAAACCAATATTTCTTCCAAAAACAATTACTGTCGTGTCGGAATATGAATCACAGAAGTGAGAGGCAAGTGTGAAGGTTAAATCGATAAGACAACCTGGTAATCCTGTCTGTCGATTTCTTGTAAATTGACAACACCCAAAATACTGTTTATTTCCGCTAAATTGTTCAAGTTTTGAACAATAATCCAAAAAATAAATTTTATCAAAACTTTGTAAAAAAGGAAAGATCACTTACCGAACTCTTCGCTGCATCTAATCGACTATCGGAAGACGTCCTCGATAGTTGGCTGCTACTATCTTGAATCTCTTCGACCTCAATGTCGGACAGAGCTTGTTCCTGCTCCAGAATGAAATTACTTGTGTCCTTCAGATCAATTACACAGAAATTGTCGTCTTCCGGTGATCGAAAGATATTCTCATTGATCCCCATCAATTTCATTTCGCAGGGATTGTAAAGGCCTGACCGCAGGTTGACTTTAGAGTATTTGGTACTTTCAAATTGTTCCTTTTTCGCGAAGGGAAGTGTGCGAGTTGCTCTTGTTACAGCAATCAATAAACAGAGCGCCCCAACCGTTAAACCACCCCAGAATCCGAGGGAGTCAATGTAGGGAAGGATGTTTAGGTAGAGATTGAAGCGATTTTGAAGAGCATCCGGAAGTTCAATGAGAGTCTGTTGATATAAATTGTTACACTTACAATATAAGTCGTTGACGTTGAAGTCATTAGCATTACTTACAATTTCAAACCACAGCATAGGAACTGTGATCTCACTAAAACGTGCTGCGTTGGCAATAGAACGGACATCGCGCATGTGCATATTTATTTGGAATTTAACGGAACATTTTAGAGTCAAACCTGATTTCTGAAAAAAAAAATTTGTTATACAATTAACGAGCATAATCGAAAATTTATAAACAGCAAATATAAATCTTTGAGGTAATAATCTGGGGCATAATCTTGCGCACGTTTCTGACTTGTTTCACTAAAAAGTAAGAATTCTCCAACTCATTCTAGTTAATTGGTCAAGCCGTCAAGCGTCAAGCAAACCTTGGCTAGAGAGAAACAATTTACAAACTCACTTTAATTTAAATGCATCGTTTCATTTCGATTGACGATTCCATAAAATTACTTTATATCTAAAATCTTCTGCATTCATAAAGATGTGTAATATTCAATAAAAAAGTCAGTGTTTCAATGTTTTACATTTGTTTTATGGTGGAATTAATAACAATAAAGATTTGTTTGTAATTTATAAGTCCGAATCAAATCAATTTTCATGAACACAAGTGTGGAATTGCCACCAATAAAAGTGTAATACGCAAGAAATTATCATTCAAAATGCCAACTTTTGAGATTAAAACGTGTAAAATAATCACATTGAAAATATCTTGAATTCTCTTGACGTTTTTAAATCGGTGTTTTGTACCTAATAAAAACATTGTTTTGGATGCTACTTACTGGCTGAATCATGAAGTAACTCTCATGCTTGGAGCGGTTGGGCGCCAATCCGTCAATGGCCTCGACAATCTGAGGATCCGTATCCATAAAATGGGGATAACTCAGTGATATCGGAAATCCGTAATAACAGTCGCTGACGTCAACTAATCCTCGTGGTTGACAGTCACCTGCAAAAAACCCACATATTGCAATCTGTAATTTTTGAAAAAACTTCAGTTGTGTTGAACTAGAAAACCTCCAGCCATGGTCAGTGTGTCGTAAACTGTGTTTACGGAAATTTGCAAATCGCAGTTATCGGCTGCATTTCTACCGATTTCAAATTGTTGCAATTAATTAAGTTCTGATAAACAGTTTTTTGTAATTGTTAAGTAATCCTGCTGTTAATGTGCTGTAGCAAGTGTAGAATATAATTTGCGAGAATTTACTTACGCGAACGCCGCCGCCGCGTGGTAATTTGCGGCCGGTGGAAGGTCACTTTTGCATTTACTATAAACAGTTTTGTCCTTGTTGTAATAATTTTCATTCACATCGATTCTGATTTTAGGGGATAAAATATTACAGAAACTTGTACTTAGCTACTCAAAACGACTTTCTACAATATCAATTAATTATTGTCGTAAATTTTCCTTGCATGGTTCAAGATCGGAAACGGTACTCGTATATTTTCCGGAAATAGTTTCCGGTCGGACAGAGATTTCTCGATTATTGAATTACCACCCCTTTGTGGCCGAATGAAGGAATGATCTTGAGATTTCGGTTTTACAGAAAATCTTAACTCTGTATGTCGGATAATTGTACTTACCATTGCGACAATAGCACTTGTTTTTCTCATTATAATAACCGTTATCTAAAGCGTTCTCCTCAAAAACGTACTTGTAGGCATTCATATCGGAAACAATGTAGTCTCCGCCAGATCGAACCTGCAATCAAGAAGGAGATGAGCGATTGCAACACGATCGAATATTTTGGATATTAATTAATTGAAATATGTATGTAATATGGATGTTTAATGACAATTGACAAGAAACCATAACAACTTACCATTCTTTGCGGCCGACACATGCTCTTCCTGAAGAACTTTACAGTGTCGTTGGGTTCAAGGAAACTTTGAAACTTTGTTCCGTCCGAAGCCATGTCAATATTGCTGCAGTGATCCCCATTCCATTGAGGGAGGGTTTTAGACCCCATATAAGTATCATATAAACCAGAAAGTCGCGGGTTATCTTCTCCCGTGTAGAATGTTTCAAAATCATTGTTGAAATCATACATCTATTAAAATCAACATTTTTTGTTAATTTGGATTCGAATCGACCAAAGGCCAATGAACACATACCCTATCGATCAGGCCAACCTTATCGAATGATATCCAATTGGGTAAAAAAGTGTTTCCCAGTGTGGTCAATGGTGTCTCGTATCCAAACATGAATTCCTTGGCCGTCATTTTGACTATAGGTTGGCTCTTCGTCTGCCGAATAAGAACATTGATGGGCAATCGAAAAAAGTAGGATTTCTCTGACGCCACTTGTGCTATACTCTGCAAAAAAGAAAGCAACAATTTGTAGTGTTTACTGCATCTTGATTAAGGCAATAAAATATAATAACATATATATTATATATGCATTTCTCGTCTAAATGCTGACAGAGTGGATTCATTAATTTGAAATACATCGAGGCTATCAAATCATTAAGCCTTCATAGAAAATGTGAGAAGTAATTAAAAAGGTGATTGAAATAAGATTTTTTTAATTAATTAAATAATATTTGCTCCAGTGATTTTTTCATTGGTTGATTGGATTCCTGCAATAAGTGTTTTTAATTGAAACAAGAATTTCCTAAGAGCGTTGTGTAACACTGGTATTCGAAAGTTCTAGCTTCTAGGACTTAGAAACAAGCAAGTATCATCAATTATTAATATCGATTAGTCGGATATTGGTGGGTCTGGTTAATTGTTTAAAAAGTACTTTGTTTTTATGTGTTTTTAAACTAAATCCGTATTTTATGGACATACAAACAAATTGAACACATGATGTTATAATTGAGAATGCAAAACTTTTTCAATTTTAAGTGATTACGATGTAATTATGCTAATATCTCCCAATTTAATAATTAAGTGTGATAAATTGTTTTTTTTGTAAATAATTTCCTGTTTTTTCTAAATAGTTTCCTATTATCAATTTCTACATGCAAATCTTTAGTTTCAAATGACCTATCATAAAATATTGCAATAACAACAATTAACAATTCGATTTAAATAATTACTGGTTTGTCCATAATTACCATACAAATTGTGTTTTGATCAACGATAAATCAAAGCGAAATCTGCATATAACATATTATTTATGAATATGAAAGAGCAGTTGATTATTTAGTAATTTAAGGGGAAATCATGGAAGAAGTCACGCCTTTTTGGGAAGAGTTCACGAAGTTCAAATTGCATAAGGTTCCAAAGTTCAATAAGAATGTGATTAGGTACCTCTAGAACCCGGCTTACTTTTGATAATATCACTATTTTAATACAATCCCTCAAGCCCATAATATTGTAAAGAAATATTTAAACAACAAAATTAACTTTAATTAGTTAACTAAATCATGGATAATGTTATATAAAATAAGAAGACATTTATGTACTAGGTTATATTTCTGAATATTCAGCGTAGTCAAATAAAATTTATACAATTTTGAAAAAAGTTTACCCTTGAAAATTCTTCAAAATAAAAGCAAAAATTATTAAAATAAAATATATTTTTCCGTATGTTAATTTGTCAATGTTGATTTTTTCATGTATTGGTCTTGATTTATATAAAAAGTTTAGACTTCCTCCTCCATAAATGTATACGGATATGGATATATTGTAAAATAAAATATTTTGCATCCAATTTAATACTTGTACCAAATTAAAGTTAGTCAATCTTAATTCTTAATAATGCGTACATTATCCTTTTTGTCTTTGTCTTTGTGGATGACCAATTTTTGCACAGCAAACAATTTCGACCATTTTTCAGCTTGCAACTAAAAATAGTTCTGTGATTGACGTCACTCGAAAGGTTTGATCGATGCTGCGTAGAGATAAAGACCTTCTCTTCCTTTGTCGTTAGCATCCTCTAATTTACATTGACGTCAGTTAAAGAATTCAAGAATTCCATAGAGCTGCACGCTTTCCTTAGATCTTAACACTTCAGGTTTGTGAACTCGTTTCGTTTTTGATTTTATTTATAATTTAATTTCTAAAGATATATTTCACAAGTATACCCCAGAGAAGGTTGCCCAATGAATTTAAAAAATATATTGCTTATTTTTTATTAATTTGCGACTTTTTCTTTTCGTAGTGACGCAAAACTTTATAAAAAACGGAAAGGATGATAGAAACTAAAGAAAAAATATTATGTTAATTATTGATTTGGCGATATATATAGAAAAGTGCTAATTTGGTCAAACTCAATTTATACCAACTCAAGAACGGGTCTTTTTACTGTTTATTAATAGGTCAAAGTTAGGGGAATACCCGCGCGTGTATGTACCTACCCTACCTACTCCATTATAACCTAAAATTCTATACCAAATTTAATTTGCAGTTGTTAAAAACTACGCAAGAAAAGGTGTAGTCAAATACAGAAACGAATTTTTATTCTTTGAATCATTTTCTTTGCAACTTTGAATTAAATTAACGAAATCGTTTTGTAATTGCAAAATTACTTCGACGTCATAAACTTAAAGTCAGTGTAATTGATTAAAACAAAATTTACATACAATTAAATTAAAATATACCACTTCGAAACTAATGACAAGAACAAGAAATATTATTTTTAATTATATTCGCGTGTGAAATTATTGCAAGTTAATTTAAACCATTCATTAAATTTGTTTAATTAATTATTAATTAGTGTTTTTCCTGATATACATATTATGAATTGAAATTTAATGAGAAGAAAATTACAGCGAAAATTACATTGAATTTACATAATTTTATCAGGTCCAGTTTACAGTTGCCGATTTTGAAAGCATTTGATATATTTAAATTTAGTGAATTTTTTAGATTTTCTAAACAACTTTTGTTTGGCATCCAGAATTTTCGATACCCGCCGAAAACATACGTCATCACTTATTCACATTATCAAATATAATCATTTAACAACATTTATGGAATTTTTTAATTTGACTTGTTAATTTCCAGCACTCGATTTTCTTAATGTGCTATAAAAACAAACTATTTCAAATAAAATTATAAAAAATATGCGGAGATTGTTGACGAAAATTTTTCTATATGCTATAAAATGTCGACAAAATTGCAATAGTATTGTTTACCTCAAGAACCAGATTAATTAAATTAATAAACCAGTATTAAGTAAAACAAGGCTGTCGCACTTCAGTAATGAGTCATGTTTTGATACTCCCTTTACTCTACGCACAAAACAAGTAATACCAAAGTATTGTACAAATTTAAAACGGTTGCAAATTTTAAGATCACACTAACGTTGGCATCTCAATTAACAAAATTAAATGAATATGTAAATAAAATTTATAAACAAGTAAAACAAAGAAATATCTTCTCATTAAGGTGAACGAGCAAAGTTCAAGTTCAAATGCTTGCCGAACGAAATTTGCAGCGATCTTCGAAAACTCCAAAACAAGTTTGGAGGTTTTGACCTAGCCAATCAGATGTTTGTTGACTGTGCACTTTCTATTGTGACGACCGTAAAAGATTTTCAAAACGAGATAAACGAACGCCGGAACAGTCGGACAGATCCATAAAATAAATGCGATTATTTTGCGTTAAAATGCGTTGAGGGGAATTTCCTTTTATTGCAACTGTTTTGTTGACAAGAAAACACGTGAGTTGAAAATGAATACGATAAACACTAGATAAACATTTTTGAGATTATAAAAAATTACTTCTTTTACAGTTAAATATATTACACTCTATATAAAATTAACGAATTATATGATGTTGAGGATTTATTTGCTCAAAATATTTAAAACACATTCATTTGAGTTCATTAATTTTCGAGTTATTCAATTTGTTTATAATGCAAATTTCGTTGTACTTTATTACATCGAAATCAAATCCAAAAAATGAGGCCGTGGAAATATACTAAAAAAATATCCCTAAAAATGAAAGATTAGGGCTAAATTTATTGAGCAATGACGCTGAGTCTAAATACATAAAATTTGTTTTGAAATTATTGTAACAGCAGGTGAAAACTTTTACGCTGTTAAGAAACAAGAGTCAACGGTCTGAGGGAGTCAATGTCAAACGACCTCTTTCAAGGTCAGTTACGCTTATCTAATGCCGTGATCGGGAATACCGCACGATTGACACGAATCGCTTTCGGTAACAATCTGGTTTTTCGTGGAAGTAGATCGAAATGGAAGATTAATTAATATTTAATGTTAATTGCAGGTGAGTATCACTTACCAATAGTGCAATGTTGACCATCATCAGAACGTCGTCCTCCCGACGACCTTCCGACAACTCTTCCTGCCACTCAAGAGGATGAGATGGTCTCGTCGATAAGGTGCTGTTGTCATTGAAATGCACATCCCCATGATCAATTATTTCCCTAAACAAAATTCCATTAATTTTTAATATCGATTAATTTACTGGTTTGAAACTCACTTGTAAACGTATGGACCAACTTCTTCCACTTTCATTTTTTCTGTGCCGGCGAGAAATTCGTCTGGATTTGTTATGTTGAAAAGGTAAATTTTCACGTACAAATCAACAGGAGGCTTTTGCCAGAGATTGAAAATTTCACCGCCTTCGCCAAATATCAATTTCTGCAAATGTAATTCAAATAAACGATTATTTGTTTAAATTATGATGTGAGAGTAATTTACCCATCGAAAAATTAATTCATACGGCTGATAAAGTTTTACTAAAACCCCAAGGATAATAGCAAGAAGACCGGCAACCATCAGCAGAAATGATCCTGAAAAAAGAATTAAAATAATTGTTTATATAAAAATTCTTCATGAATAATAAATAAGAGTGGAAGCGAAATTTATTGCACATCAGGCTTAAAATCACGTTTCTCTTCCTCTATAGTAAATAACAAACGCGGCTAAACATTAATTAGAAAATATTATGATTTAGTGATAAGAAATAATAACAATTAATAATACTGTAACACACCCAGACTTGTGTGAACTAATGTCAAAAACGCATTTCTATTTTTACTACATTTATATTAGTTCAGAAGTAAGTTTTCTTAATTTTAAGTTCGTTGTTTCCACGTGGTTCATCATTACTTTAAATACTTAATATAAATGTTTTTCATGCTAATTTATATTAATAATTCAGCTTGTTAAGAAGTAATCAAACTTTAAGACAACTGTGTATCACTGCAGCATTCCAGTAATTTGTCAAAACGATTTTCTTGATGATAATTGTACCTAATATAAATGTAATGTAAATAAAAATTCATACGTAAACGTGTGTACCATAAACACGTGATCAAGCAAAACAAGTGTTATTGCTGCAATTCCCAGTCTGATTTGTATGTTTCATTTATAAGTGTTTACTGTTTATTGTATAAATTGAAGTTGTTAACAGACACTTTTCAGGTAAGTGGTTTATTCCAGTATGTTACAGGTCAATGATTATATTATTGATTCGTTGTGACTATTGATGAATGATGAATGAGATCTTGAAAATGAGCCCGAAATTCGCATCTGGCAGTCTCGCTCTGGAGAGAAAGTTCAGATTAAGATTGCTGAATTTGTAAATCGATTAAGGGCCAAGGGGCAATAAGCACTCAAGGTAGGTCATGGAACAATCACTGTTGTTTGAATGCAAAATAAATTTAAATATAGGTACCTACCTAATTTGAAAATTTGAATATTCTAACCTTAAAACCGTATTACCTATATAAAATAAAATGTATCAATCCATGAAACATTTAAATTATCTATAGAAGAAACTGCAGACCTCAATTAAAATTCAATGAGAAGTATTCGCACACTTCCTATAGCTTCATCTGTATTTGAGGTATACACCAATGTTGAATTTTAAAATTCATCTCTGACTGATCAAACAAGCCTCAGCTGTTTCCGCAAAACAATGACCCCACACAATATAGTGATTAAATAAGGCTGTTGTACCAATTTCTTGACCTCTCGCCAGGTTAAGGAGAATCTTAAACTATTAACGTGTCAATTAACCGATAACAAACGTAAGAATATTGCCCTGACCTTGACTTAGTTGAGGGCCGATTGTCGCGCATCTTTTCCAAACAACTCAAGGTGTTGGCGTTCCATACTTATTAATAGCATTCAAGGTACAAGTATAATTTAAAAAAAAGAGTTTAATATGAATATTTAATTGTTTTTTAACCGAAAGTAACGGTATTCATAAATTAAACAAGGAAAATGGTAAATTTGAAACAAGATATGCATCCAATAAGGTTAGAAACATTAGTAAAATAAACGTCGGTTGCACCGTTTAATGTCGTGAATAATTAGGATTTTTTTAAGCCTGGCTTACAAATGTGCAATTTTAAACTATTTTGAATTATTACTGAATTAATTACTCACAGGTGTACAATAGCTGATCAATTTCAATTTTTCTCCGCCGAATTCTATCGTGCCCTTCGATTGACAACTTCAAAATGATCTTGAATATGCATTTGATCCAGTGAATTTATTAATATATTGGGAACACTTAATGAGAAACAGATTTGACTTTAATTAGATGTGATCTGAAAATTTTATGGAACCTTTTGAATGGATTTCTTACCCTGAAAAAAATTCTTCTGATTTCTACCAACGTCCTTGAGAGGAGAGCAGTTTTTAAATTGTGAAAATGGCGGGTTTTCTTTGAAATTTGTGAAAGTATTATTATTTTGATTACTTCAAAATCTATGAAGTTATGAAATTGTAAATTTCATTTAATTAAATAACAATTAATGTTGTTATTTGAATACAGTTATTTACATAACTTATATACTGATAGTCGATTATTTAGCGATTTACATTACATATCTTTTATAAATGTGTAGTTTGTTCAATCACCCAATTCCATAGAACCTCCGGATTTAACCTTGTAGGTCCGAAAAGCCGTAATTAAATCACATCGATTCTACAAACCACAAAAGCCTTTTAACTAAATTAATAAAAATTACGAAAACATCATCCTTCTAAAAATACGTCTTTTGGGAACACAAGGAAACACCTCTGACATTATTTCGCATTCAAATCTATTTCCATAAAATTTATAGCTTGTATTATTAAAAGTAAACATTTAGCAAAGATTCTTCTTATTGAATTCGCAAATTTTGCATTATTAACCTCTTTTGAATGTCCTTGCAAAATATACAGATTGCGTTAGCAAATTTTCATGTTTGTGGATATCGATGTCAATTAATTTAATGCAGAGTTCTATCAAATAATATTTATGAATGCTTTTCAAATAAAAAAAAAAAACTAATTTGCATTTTATTACGCGTTTCTTTTAATCATCGCAAGCTACATTCACCTAGATATTCTAGAGAATTTATTCCAGCGTTAGTAACTATTGGCATATTAGTAAAATACCGAATTATCTGCGGTGGTTAACCGGATGCGAAGAACATGAACTATAAGATTTATGGAAATTTGGCAATTCTTGTGATTTGGTATTGCATTGCAATAATATGTTGAAATGCCACCGAAAAGTTCGTAATTCTGTCAATGTTCATCGATTTCGGTTAATCGAACCAAAGCAAAATTAACTGTCTCCAAAGCGTAAGCCATTCGCTTTCCGTGAACACTGGACAATAATAATTGCTGTGTATAGTGTATGAACGACTTAATTTAATTTCACTCCATAATTGTTAATTCCATCAAAAAACAAGATTGACTGCCGTCGATTGCAACATGTTAATCATTTCTTATGAGGAACATTTTTACCGAAAGTCAACCAATGCCGCAGCAGTTCCTTTGAACTCGGGCATTTTTGTAAAAGTCGTAGGAGATGTTTACTGGACAGTTACTGACCTTAGACAAGTTTGCGTGGTCAACGACCAATTCAAGTCGTATTGAAACTTTATTTTGCATATAACTGAGTGCACACTGCACAGTATGATTAATTGTTGTAAAGAAAGCTTACTGTAATTATTGTTTTTCTGTTTTATTGCTAATTTAACATCAGCGAAAAATACTACCTTAATTATTGTGTCTTATAAACATGTCGTTACGTCATGTTTAAATTACATTGTACAGATAATTCTGGATACATTTCCTTAGTTTTTATATGAAAAGCATCTTTGTTACTTCACGACTGTTTTATGTACCAAAAAAACAATACGTTAATCTGTGCCGTTTCTAAATAAAGACGCCAAAATATAATTTTGGATGGTGGATGACTTGCTATAATATTATTCTGTTCTTGTGGCTTTATAATTAACATATTTTAAGCGACAACTTTAAAACTTTCAACTACGTCAGAAGCGATGTTTTATATACCTACAAACGACTATTTAATGATGAACAATTAATATTTTTTAATAATTTTACAACTTTAACATAATTTCTTTGGCAATTCAATTCAGTAAAGAGCTTTGCTGTTAACGATTTTTATTTTATGGTAAGTCAGGTAAACTTCGTTTTTGTTTTTAGTGTGTGAAAATATTGTTATAAATATGTATCTGCAGTACAAATAATTTAACTTTCTAATTAAGAGCTATTAAATTATTATAGTTCGATTTATATTAACAATATTTTGCATTCTAGTGTTTCTGGTTTTTAATGCTCAATAATATGAATATAAAGTTGTTTACAAGAATTTAAGAAGCACAAATGTAATGTAGGTAGGTAATTAGATTTTGATAAAAAACTTAGTGTAAAAAAAAATTATTTTTTAATTTTTGAAATGCTATAATTATTTATTTTTATAAATATGCTACTACTTTTTTTGCTGTTTCCATTATAATAAACATTATCTAATTCTAATTCTATGTTCAATGGTTAAATTCACTTTGTTGACAATAAAACTGCTCAGAAATGTTGGTAACCACAATTTAAAAGCATTTTTATTGAAGTATTATTAATAATGTTCAAATTATGAGCTCTTGTTAATTTCCAATAAATATTGCAATAGAAACGAAAACCGTAATAAATCACACCTGGAAATCATCCACTTGTCCGCGTCCGGTGATTAATAACGAATCGTCGCACTGACCACATTCCTTGCAATTACAACCATTCAACAGATTCCCGATTCGTAACCTTTAATCTGTCAACTAAGAAGGAAAAAGGCAAATCGGAAAATTGTTGTTAAATTAATCAATAATTGGAATTACAACTCCCCGTGACCTTCCACAAATCGGAGCGTTTATTGAGGTCGGTTTTCTAGGAAAGTTCTAGTAAAGCCGTGGAAGTGGGCGGAGCTTTTGTTGGGTGAATGATATTGCTAATTGAAATTCATATTGTGCATAGAAAAAGTTACTAATTGAAAACTTCGTCCGGTTTACTAATGCATTACAATTCTTGTTCTAACACGGCGGCAATAATTTTTAAGAAATTAATTTAAAGTGAAATAATTATGAAGAAGCAATTATAAAAATGTTTTTTGTTTATAATTGAAGCAACATTCTTATAAAACATAAATAATTGCAAAAAACGAAATTTCTTTTGCGATTAATTGCAATTATACATTTCAAAGGAAAATTTCTTTAAAAATGTTTTTTATTCGAAATTGTTTAAGTAGGTATTTTTTTATTTCTAATTTTTGGTTTTTTCAAACTTTTACTGAAATTTTATTTTCAAATTTTGTTTATGGCGTTTACTAATCAATTAGTTCCTTTATTTAAACAACAACAATTTTTGAGTGAATGTATCTACCGAAACGAAATTAAGTATTTTTTACTACAACCGTTTAGATAATAGGATACGCAATCAAAACCTACTTCTATTCTTGTAACGATTTTAAGAAACGAAAGCAAAAACATGGCAAATATAACGAAACTTTATAAAAAATATTATAATAAAAAACATAGTAATAATTAACAAACAATAAAGATCATTAAGTTTTTCAACACTTTTCCAAATATATGAAAAGGAAATCATATTTTGCAAACACTTGTTTTAACGCTTACAAAAATTGGAAAACATAGAAACAACCCCAATTTTGTTGCAAATGAATGCGGTAAGCAGCAAACCGAGAAATTGCAAACGTGCAGCATTTTCTCAGAGCACACAGAACCAACAAATGTGTCTCGCAAATTTCTAAATAATCTCAATGCCGAATCGAGATCAAATGACCGCGAAAGCTTCACAAAATTACAGAGCAAACGGTGATACCTGTTTAGGGCACTGGAATCCTTGAGAATCATTTGACGCAGTTGCAATATGTAAACTGAACAACTGAACACAATTGAATTGATCTTTGAAATCGAAACACTTATAAAGGAAAATCTAAACTGTGGTATCTTAAAGAACTCTTACGTTTTGGTGATCTTGTCCTCTTGCCTTCCTTCCTTCTGCTGAAAAAGGAGTCGACCAGACAGACCCCCTTCAAACTCCTCGTTGCATTCAGACTCTTTCTGTTTTGATTCAAATTCGGACAAGCATTTTCGTCTTTAACGGCATTGGAAAAATATCTAACGAGTTCCTTCATTTTGCGCCTTCTTCACAATGTTTGCTCAAAAACAGAAATTCAATATAGGTGTACACAAAGGATCACTTCAATCGGACCCGCACTGGGCAAACAATAGCACTGGTACCCAGATTAATTCTAACTGCAAAATGATCTTATCACACCACTTGGTAACTTCAAATCGCGATCTAATAAAATTTTAATTTAACTCCACGATCTGAGGATAACTTTAACATCACAGACACGATCAGGAAATGAGAAATATTTGTAAATCAATTGAATTTTTCAATTTTCACATTTGAATACAATTTGAAACGCTTTTAAAGCTGACGATCGATAATGCGAATTGAGCTTTTCCAAAAGTTTGTGTGATCGGTAGCGAAGTTCAGTTATGAATGAACTTCAGGTGTTCAGGTAAGGTAAACATTGGCTCGGCAGCATGAGTCTGAGTAGATGTTGTTGACGGTGATGTGACGGTGTTGACGGTGTGCTCGCGGGATTTCCTTGAAACTCCGCTAAAGCAACATTAGTCAAGGTAGTCAATGTGACGTCGCGTCGCAAGAAGCCAACCGCGCGCGATCAATCGGTGAGAGTGGAAACGTCCGAGTCACGGATATTCAGATTAGAGTTGGTCCAGCAAAAACTTGCATCGCTCTCGTATGCCAATTAAATACATGAAATAGACTTTGAATGGACGCTTTCTGGCTTAATAATTCCTTCCTTATAATTTTTTTTTGTTTTAGAACATCGAGAACAATCCACCAGACTTGATTCCCCGTTGCTTGCAGTGGCAAAAGGGTGAAAGGGAGCAGATGAATGACTAAATAGTTTTGTTGACATTGCATTTTGTGAAGATTGGGCAACTTCTAATGCAGCACGGTGCCATAGTTGTAATTTTATTTAAAATACATCGTCGGTGTTGCTCAAGCTCAAGCAGGAAGAACCTTGCGGAATATTCCACCGGTGAAGAAAATTCTGTTGCAACTATTGTTCATTTTACATAGTGGATAAATATTGACGCATTCTTCTGAGAATATTCACTCCCTTCATGTTTTACTACGTTGATGGATTTTGGAATATTTTTATGCAGTTGTCGGGATTCAATATTACTAATCTTACGATGGTGGGTTTCCCATTAATTTGCAAGAGTTGCAGTTTCTCATTTAATGGAATATTTTATTAAACTGTATCAACAAAGAATTTTTAAAACGGAAATTGCAATGTCAGCAGCGCACGAGTAGCTAATTAAATTAAATAATAACATCTTGGAACACTGAAATTGTTATCTTCAGCTCTTTTTGTTAACACTAATATAATGAGATGTTTAATAAATTGGCACATGGGAAAAATGCATCCAAATGTTTTCGTTTAGAATTTTAAGTGAAAAACGCTGGTTGATTACAATAAATTGCAATACAGCTTGACCAGATAAATGAGTATCAATCAATTGTAATGAATTACGGCAAATAAAAAAAAATGCTGCTATTTAAATCAAGTTGAGATATTCCGTCAAAAAAGCAGTTTTTTATTTTTAGAATTGCAAATTTAAATATTTTGGCAATATTTTTGAATCCACGCCCACCTTACAATTTCGATAGACCAAACTTGTTTTTTGTTGCTGCAAAATAAAACCCCTTCCGTAACTATGATTATCAAAAGAAACAAGAACTTGCTCGAATGGTTAAGTGTTAAAAAAAAGATTTCATTAACATTTTTATAGTCATTTGCAAAACAAGTTGCACAGACAAAAAACAATTCGACGTCTTCATTCATCTCTATGTTTATATTAGAATTTATTCTTGTTTTATAATTAAGATAATATTTTGCTTCAAAAGACAACAGGTGTCAAGGAAAGCCTATTGGTTTTTTCGTTTTAGTCTAATTATTAAGTGATTTTTTTTTTTTTAAAGTAAACAAGTCGTGTTTGTTGTGTTATGGCAAATGCGACCTCGTTACAAGTTCAAAATTAGAATCCCTTGAAAACAACAAATTGCAAAATTATTTTTAAAGTGTGCCGTGTCAATTTTAATTTTTTTTTAAAAAAATGTATTTTTAAATATTTTTATAAAGTTGTAATAATTAGTATTATACAGTAAATTATATATGACATCAAGTACCTACACTCTTCCGCTTTTTAATGTCATGAAAAATGTTTACTACATCTAACAAGCTTCCAATATTTAATTATAACGTAAGGGTCAACGTTCTGATCCGAATCGTCGCAAATATTTTTATGCTTATCAGTGTAGGGTATTCTCAGATAATAAATCTAGAGCACTGGGTCTTATAGAAGTTAAAAAATTGTTTATGTCAAAGCGATATCATGTTGCCCGTTGATCGCTGTCGAAAATCACAGTAATTATCTAATATATAATTAGCCATCAATGGGCAATCGGAAGCCGAATGACTTAAATAATTGTTCTTCAAAATTAGCAACTCATAATTACTCGTATGCACACTGATTGACAGTTACATACTTAGTTTGACACTGAAAAGCGTTTATTAACTTAGAGGACGTAAAAAGTAATAAATCAATTAATCAATTAACTGAACATGTTTAGATAAACTCACTTAATACGCGTATATCAACAATATTAATAAATGCTGTGAGCTAGGACACAACAATGAACACTGTAATAGTGTAATGAAACTACTGTGCCAAGACAATTTTGTTATTTTAATTTATGCGGCAATCAGTTTTCTCGTTTAATTTCAAAATGAAAAATATAGAAAAATGTTTCATTTACGTTAGTTTTATTTTTCATTTTCTGCATAAAAATGTTTTAAATATTAAGTTAGTTGTGTTTGAACTACTTTCAATGAGAGAAGCCGCATGACACGAATCCCATGATCGTAATGACAACTGATCTGAAGTTATAGTACTTAATGTTGGCTAACAACATGTATTATGAAAATGTTATTTACGTAAAATGGCCGTGGCAGTAAAACTATTTAATAGTGAACACCTTGAGCGAGGTTAGTAGAACTTGTAGAAACAATTTCTAAATACACGATCAGTAATTGAGACGTTCTTTTGCCAAATTGATTAACTCCACAAAAAAGATAAAAGTTTCCAGACGACTTTCAGTTATTTGTGGTTTATATAATATTTTCAATGAAACTATTGCACAACAAAATATATCACAGGAATATTTAATACATACATCTTTTTGGTGTACTTAAAAATAAACAATTACTTAGCATTTAGTTGAGATGAAAAACGAAGAATTTTAACATGTCCTGAATGTACTATGGAAGATAACTGACAACAAAAAAGGTGTTCCCCGATTGTACTCTTTCCCAAACTTGATCGTACAATTTTTGACGAGGTATCGTGGTCCGTTGTACATAGCAAATTTTAAGTATTGAGTAATCAAACTGACAGACGAACGGACAAAAAGGTGTTAAAACGCTTTTATATAATATGTATTTCGATTATTTTTTTGATTCTACCAACGAAAATATTTTTCGAAAATATATTTTATGTTTAACTGAGTAATAGCAAACGAGTTCAAATTCATGACCGCACCCGAAGGTGGGAGAATGGCGCAACTGTTATTGGAAACCTGCTACCAGACAAATGACGCTAATTATCTCTATAATATTCACTTTTCCACTAAGGAATAAACTTATGGATTATTGGTGCATGAATTGCGATCTCTTGTGGTGTGGAACTTGGAAGCCGCGAAACCATAAGCCACAAACAACGGATGAATTTTAAGTATCGTAATTCACACCGTTAAATTATTTAGAACATTTCAAATCTTTAAGAAATTGACACAATCATTCACCTGTTATGATCTGAGTTCGTGTCTAATTACCTCCTTTTTCCTAATCGAATAAACCATTAAAAGCCAGTAAAGGAAATGAAGTTATTACTTTTGTGCGAAGATGACGAAAGTTTCCACAATTAAATGCAAACGCATTTTCTGCTGAGTAAGAAAAGCGAAGTTTCGAAGTCAATCACGTTCCGAAAATTGCACGCCGGCAAAAAACCCCATGTTTGTGCCTTCAGAATGCATCTTGATGTTTTTGACACTTGGGATTGTATTAAAGAATGCAAGAAAGGTCAAGGGCTTATTTATAGCGTCTTGTTACATTTTCTTTGACACACATTTTGATTTAACGTGATTGGAAAAGTTTTTGTAAAATTTGTAACATGTTTACTGTGTTCTTGTTTATTTACTAAATATTTATTTTTGTTTTTCTTTTAAATTTATATACGCTATATTGTTATTCTAATTCTATACTAATTTTATTTGAAAGAACGTCATGTTCAATTAATCGTGCACTACTATTTTATTATTGGATACCAAAATGCATCGCGATGATTACTGAATTACTATTTATTGAAAATTTGTAAAGTTATCATATTTAAACAATTATATGTATATACCTACCTATTAATTATAATTGTTATATCTGGAAGGAATACGTAATGGAAATGTTTTCCACCAGACGACTTCAAGAAGGATTATAAGTGTTACTACACTTGCAGAGGATTTCAAGAATATCTCTCGGTGATTCATCTTTTATTACATGTCTATGATTTATTTTGTTCTTCCTGATATATTAAAAAGAGTAATAATTATTAGCAAACATTCAAGACTGGTTATTTGCTGGTTCTGAGTAATAAACATGATGCACTGACGTCGACGGCTGATTGATCATTGTCAAAATACAACTATCGCTTTCGACAGGTGTAAAAACAAGACTTTTAAGCTTGATTAGCAGTTTAGCACCTCTAAGATTTTATTGTTGTTCTTCTTAGGTTCAATTAATATACAATGCAGCTACTTCCCACTAACATTTAAATGTAGAAATTTTTGAAGTGTGATATAATATATTATTGCTATTCAAGGAGAACGAAAAAAATTTATAGATTATATAAATATAAATTATACCTAACTGTCTCAAAGATTTTGTATAACATTTTGCAATCCGCAATTGTAAACAAAAAATACATTTTGCCTAAACCATTTATACCTATCTAGAGTACCTATCTACAAAAGGAAAACTTTTGCACAAAAAAAAAACGAATAAGTAATTAAATGGTTGAATTTGTGTTGCACTCGAAATGATCTTCTTTTTAACGGTGAAACAATGTAAGTTACTTTGAAAACAACAAATGTTAAAAGCATTCAGCAGGGTCCATTGCAGCGATTAAATTGCGCTCACTTTTTATCGTTCATTACTTAAAATTCATCAGAAATCGATTCGGCCGAACTAAGTCAGATAATAAAAACGAAATTGGCCGCGAAATGTTTTGTAAGAAATGCTTTCAGCTTGCAGTGCAAGAAAATTGCATTTGTTGCTGAGAAAATGTTTGACCGGAACATACTTTGATAAAGTGTGATTGAATGAAATCGCTCTTTCAAAATATATTATATAACAGCCTTTGAAATACATCAACTGTGTCTTTGTCACGAGCTTCAATTATTTCTTTCCAAATGGAAGTTACTTCATTGCAGTGAAAATGTTTTAAGATTATCTTAAAATTCATCTAATTAAAGGCGAACATTATTATTTAGTTGCATTTTCCAACGGACGGACTTTTATGAATTTGCCAATAAAATTAAGGTGCAAACTAAAAATATTGTTTCACAATTTTTTCACCATTCGCTAATTTGTAGAAAAAGGCTTTAAAAACAGTTGCATTAAACGGAAATTACGCTCATAAAGGTCTAATTTTGTTGTCATCCGTGCTAATTTCCAGACAGGAATCCCGCCGTTAAATTTCAATTTCTTTAAAAAGCCACGATTTTTACATAACTTTGTTAATTTAGTTTTTGCTTTCTTAACTTAAGTTGGACACTTAAAGTTCAATGTATCTTTAATGATACAACACGCCACTACCCCAGATTCTTTAATACTTCATTTACCTTTCAAAAACACAAAAAAAAGAAAAAGAAAAGAGAATTTTCGAAATCTTATCACGCTTATCGTCTTCCCTCCTGTTTCCTCTCAGATAATCAATATTGTATTTTTTCAAAATGAACTGTAATTTTGTTATATTTATTTTGAATCAGATCAGAATTCAGAAATGATTTCATTCACAAAATAATATACAAAATAAAAAGCTTAATTGTGATATATTTGAAATTCGACCTTCCTTAGTTTCGATTGATTTATTTTGTTTTATCGACATTCTTAAAAGATAATTACTGTTCAGTGTTCACAAACCAGATTCCATTGTGAGAATTTTAGCAACGCAAAAGTAATAAGGAAACAAAAACGAGCAATTTTTTTTGTTCTATTTGTGATAATTTCGATTACATGCAGCAGATTTTTCTTTTTTCTAAAACCACTGACGCAGATGAATATTTTCAAAATACAGGGAATTTTTTTTAAGTTGAGACAAACAAATATCTCGAAAAGTACGCATCCTGCGTATTATATAATTTTTTTTCGTACGATGCGATGAAAAAAAAGTTTTATATTATAATAAAAGTCATGCGCAACATTTTACTATCTCATCTTTCGCTATCACGAAAATTCGGAAGTACGGATTTAATTGCTCTCGGACATAAAACAAATGCGAATTTGAGTTCCCAGAAAAAGTGGGTTATAAGAAATTAGAAAAAAAAACTTTGTAAATATGAATAACTTATTTTGATGTTATCTTTCATAAGTGGAATTCGAGCTTTTTTTAGTGGAGTTTTTTTTGACACTTTAATAGCACTTGCTTTACATTTAAAGAACGCAGTTAGATTAATGAAGTTTCGCGCTGAGGATTTTACAAAATTGTTTATTGCTAAACTGCTTTAAAGTTTTTTTCTGTTTAATATTTTAAAAAATACATATAGCAAAACGTCCAGACACGTCTGAATTGTGAAGAGGTATAAATAATTTTGCCGTTGAAAACAAACTTGCTTTAAGCGATAAACAACAAATCATATCTTTGGATATTTTCAGGCATCAATAATTGGAACTCATTGACTCATTGAAATGTTTTTGCAAAGTATTCCGTATATCAATTTTTATTAAAAATAAATTAAAAATGCAGGTTCCGGGGATCACCTTTTGAAGAACCGTGTTTGATTTGATTTTTTTGCAGCAAAAAATACAAAGTGAATTTGTTTACTAGAATTGTTGTCTTTTCGTAAATCTTTTAAACATATTTGCGCAGAATACGTTTGAAAAAACAGGAATAAAAATTGCATAAGACACATGCAAAAAGGACGTGTGAGAGAATTACTCACAGTTTCTATATTGGCTCCTAAAGGAAGGTCCAAGGATCACATTTACCGATGCACGAGCAGCGATCTCTAAGCGCGACGAAATAGTATTTAAAGCATTCTTACACTCACAGTCATCCCAGAGAACTTGATTCTAAATTGCATATGGATTTACTTGAAAAATATTACCTGTATCTTCACAAAAAAAATTAGCAATAAAGCACGATTTTGGGATTATTTATTTGAAACTAAAAATACTTAATTTAGAATTTATATAAAATAAAAATTGAGCTTACTTTGAAACTGGAAAAACATTTTTGTCTTTCAACTTTTTCTGATAAACAATTCACTGTTCACAAGTTTTGTAGTGTTTTGCACAAAATTTCAATAACTTTCAACTGTGAAACAAACACTTTCCAAATAGCAATCCTGGGTAATACAGTATATCATCATTTTGCACAAGTTGAAAGGCAATTCGTCCATTCAAACCTAAATTGCAGTTTTTCACTGTTTTCCTAAATTCCGCGAAATGCGATTAGCACGCGAATTCGTGCTTCATTTATACGCGCAAACGGAGGCTGAAGGTAACGCAGGTATTGATCCGGGAACGCCGATGAGATCGCTCACCACGGCTCCATTGCAGAATGAAGTAATTATTTTGTAGATAATTTTCATAACATTCGCACGCCACTGATAAATGGAGAGCACCAGATAACGTATGAACTGCAGATCACCAGAATTCGAGTCCGCGGACAAGGCTCGAAAATGGGTATCAAGTGCTTCCTGTTTCGCGGTCCGCGATCTCGAATCTCGGCCGAACGACACAAAAGCGATTGTTCGCTTCTCCGCGATGGTTGTTATCTGCCTGGAAGAGTTAAGACAATTGCTTTTGAGCTTCAAATTCATGCTTTCCGTTCTATTTAAATGTTTGTACGTGACAAATTGAAGATACCCGGTTTTTCTAACGGCAATTGAAGATCCTTCTTCTAATCGGATATCGAGTCTTTTAGTAAGGTCCTGAATGTTAGAAAAAAGAGTCACAGAAAATAGAGAAATGAAACATAAATTGTAATAAATATAAATCTACTAACAATTTAAAGAAAACTCAACAAATACCAACTTCTTAGGAACAATTTTAAATTCGGTCACTTCGACAATGTGATACCGAAAGTTGTATGTACGATATTTCCTTGGTACGATTGCAATCTAAGCTTCACAATATAAGATTACGTATTACCAAATTGCCAATTATAATTAATAACAAACCAAGTAATCACTTTACGTAATTTCAGGCACACAAATCAGAAACTTTTTAAATTACTGAGAGAATGTTTTATCATCAGAAAAAAGTTGTTGATAGGCGTGTAACTGTGCAATTCTGTTCTTCTTGTTTTTAAACTAAAGTATATACTGCATTTAAGAAACAATAATAAATGATTATCACCAAAAGTCTAATCAAGCAGAAAGATTTGTGGAGTTCTAGGATGATAAGGTGGGATATTTGGAGTTTCCACCAAATTACGAAATTATAAAAAATTATTAGGCAATAAAATGAGTTTAAATAATCCTAAAAATTATTATTTGCATCAAAAATAGATCTCATTTTGCAGTTTCTGCTGGTTTTCAATTATTCACTTCTGAGTAGAATTTCTGTTTCGTGTGAATAAAACTTTCAAAATGGAAAATAAGTAAACAAATTGTAGAGAATTCAAGAATATTTGAACTAAATTCTTTCAAATACCCAAAATTTAGGTGCCGATCTGAGTCAAGGATTCATTTCTAAATTTTAATGTCACTTACACCCAATAATGTAAAGAAAGTACATAAAGTTTTTTGTTTAAGGAATTATGCCACTGTAAGTTTTTAAGAAAATACAATTCTTTTTATTTTGATCGATGCTTTAAGTCATCAAAAATATGACAGAAATCGTTTAACACTGAGTGAAGAAAGTCATGCCATATCAGTTAAGGTATTTCGAAATTCATGTTGCGCGCTTTAGATTTTTCCCTGTCATGGTAAAAAATTAAAGTATATTTTTGAAATGTGATAGTAGTAATAGAGATAGAGGTAACTGATAGTCAAATATTCAACTGTATTGTAAAATTGTAGATGCACACCCTACACTTACGAGTTCATGGTTTTAACGATACTGCCCTGTGGTGCTTTTTTGCAAAATTTATTACATTGAAAAATAGATATATATATTTCTACCTTATGGCATACCTCTGTAGGGATGTGGTATATTTTGTTTTGTAAATCAAAATTTTTTTCAAACGACAAAAAAAATCAAAAAGTTGGGTTCATTTTGCGGCTTCTACAATATTTTTGTGAACAGATTTAAAAAAAAATACGGAATTGATTCTATTTTTATGTGGTTGATTGTAGAACAAATATAAAGATTGCAACACATTTTAATTTAAAAAATAACTCGAATTTTAATGCCATTAATTGATCCCGATAATTCTGAACTTGGTCCAAAGTTAAGCTGCCAATTAATTTGCAACATTGCAGAATTGTGGTTGAACTTTAGTGATCTTGCTGAGATTGCGATATAAAATTACGAATATTTATAAGCGGAAATTCTTTATTGAACAAATAGGTTACACATTGCAATTTTGAAAAATGAAATTTTCCATGAATTTTAATTTGCAGGAGCTCCACCAGAATTTGTAAATTCTAAATTAACCAAATAAAAATCATCGCGCAAATTAGACACATAAGATAGCAAAATAAAAGTGCACCGCGATTGGGGAAAGTAGAAAAAAACTGGATAAGAAAATTGATAAGACTTATATATTTTAGAATAAATCATGCAAACTTATTACAAATAATTTTCAGATAAAAAAACTAACTACGAAACTTATTTGCAGAAAAATTTCACAAAATTTACTTTTAAAACTTAATTAAAATAAATAAATTGAAAATCTTTGTAACAAAATATTTTTAAAAAAAGTGTTTTTAAGATTTTACCATATTTGCTGACTCAGGTTTTGTATGTTAAGAAAATATTTAAATATAATAATTTTTCTTAAGCAATTTTTTTGTCAGGAGAATCAAAATTGAACATATTTTCAAAATTTGTTTGCGGAGATATCAGAAGTGGCAAAATGCTTGTGGATTTCATTTCGGGCAATGCAATACTGAGCTGAAATCAAAACAAATAATGTTATTAGTGATAAACATTCTGCTCGAAAAGTTACCGAATTATTTTTTTGAACGACGTTTTCTGAGCCATTTGCCCAAACTGGATCCATCCAAACTGGAAGGCTCTAGTAATAGTAGTTGTAGGAGTAGTAATAATAGTAGCAAAAAAGTTTTAATTATTAAAATGTATCTACAAAAAATACTTTAAATTGCAAAATACTATAAACTGTGTTTGTGTACTATATAAGAATATTTCTATTTGATTTTCTTAGAGAAAAATCTATTAGTATAATTTGCAAATGTTTACCATGTCTTCCTTCTGCGTACTGTTAAGAGGTCCATTGGTCCAAACTGGATCCATCCAAAAAGGTGCGTACTAATATAGCGGAAAAAGGTTTGTTAATCAATCAGCAATATTTTAGTAGCGACAAACATAAAAAGTCTTCTCTATTCGTAAAATAACATGAACTCACTTGCGGAGGGGAATCCGGCTTTGGGGGCTCAAAACAAGGATAGACTGGCACTGAGATTTCCAAAATGTCGTTGAAAAACTTCATTTTACGTCGATGCCACAAACTGCTATTCATGCTGCTGCAGCTCGAATTGGGATCCGACATAGAGGAGGAGTTGAAGGATCCATCGAACGTGATGAAGCTGCAGTTCTCTTTGTTTGAGGAGTTCAACGAGTGCGATGACGACGACGCAGGAAGCTGTTGCCGATGATTGCTGGCGAAGGAATTGGCAGCGTTCTGATTGGCGCAATACTCTTGATACATGCCCTGCGAATTAATGTCAACCGATTGATTTGGTTTCGATGATTTGTTAAAATTGCTTTGTTGCTGCAATGGCTGCCGGGAATCCCCTGTTGGAAAAGTTTTCCTCGATTGTTTTCCATTTGACTGCTGAACGCGGGGAAAATTGTATGGCACGTGTGTTACCACTGCAATTAAAAAATACGCATTGGTTATTATTTAAAAAATATGTTGACGCTTTGTGTTATTGCCAATTCATGGAAAACATTGAGAAATTAAACAAATTTCTCACTAACGCTGAGTTAATTGTAACAATTAAACAATCAAGTAAGAATTTAATAAATATATTTAACTAGTAATTTAAAAACATTTTTTTAATTAATTTAAATTAAATATTATTTTTCCAATGCAAATAAAGGCATTGAATTCTTGTAAAAAATTAATTAACTATAATTTTTAAATTAATTCACTACAAACGTTAATTTTATTTAAAATACATATGTGTACAAAATTGATATTTTATAGTAATTATTTTTATTACTTTGATTATTATTTAACAAGTACTCCAGAATCATTATAAAATCATTAATGTGAAAAATATGACGCAAATTAAAAAATAAGTTAAAAAAAACTCTATAAATTTTTATGTAAACGTACAATGTACATAAATATTTGCGAAGCACAAAATATTATTAACTTGGGTAAACAAAGTACAATTATTGCATCGCATTACAGTTTTTTATTAGATATTACTTACGCTTGAAAGTACATCGTTAATTTTTCTTAATTCATTTTAATTGCTGTGATTAGATAATGGAGGGGTGCAAGTCGACATATTCCTTGTCAATTTCTATCGTATTCAAATGAAATCAGTTGTGACTTGACGAAAGAGAATTTTATGACGTTGTTCTTGGAAAATTGCACGTTTTAAAAGCTCATTTGAATATCCTTCTTAGTAATATTTTTTACATACGCATCACCAAAAATAAAACACATTTTAGTACTTACGATCCCCTTGAGCTAGTAAGCCAACGTCGGACTTGTCTTGTGTGGATCCTTGTTCTATGACAAACAAATCAGGGAAGGCTTGCAGCAAGCAATACAAATTTGGAAAACCTAAAAACATATTTTTGCAAAGAAATTGACATAATTGCTTAAGTTATTAAAAACAAACCAAGCTGAAAACAATCAGCTATTCCAATATTCAAAGCCGATTTGATATCCGAAACACTCATATGCTTCCTCTCGAGGGTTTTGATGAGTTGGAAAAGGCAATGCGTCAATTTTGTCAAGCGCACGTATTGGACATTGTTTTCAGCTTTTACCTGAAGAATTAATTGTTATCATTGCACAAATCCAAGGATACACTGTTTCAAATTACTTCAATTAAAAGCTGCATAGCATGAATAATTCGCTCGGACAATTGATCGTTGTATTTACGAGAAAAAGCCGCAATTAACTCGCTCATGGTTACTTTTTCTTTTTTCAATTCCTGCATAATTTTACAAGCTCTATAGCACTGATTGCGAAACACAGTATTTTTGCTCAGGCAGGATATCCAAATCTCGCCATCACTTTCTAAGACCTAAAACGAGTTTCAAATTAATTAGTTTATTGTTGAAATTAGATGTTTTCTAAACCTCAATGTAAGGAAGTTTTTTAACAACTTCGGACATATTTTGACACCCGAGTATCAGCGGTTGAATTTGGTATCCAAACTTCTTCTTGTGAAGTTGGAGAACATCACTGAATTTGACACGCATTGTGGTGGGCTTTGAAAACTCCTTCACCACTTCCTCGATCTGTTCAGCGAACACTCGTCGGGCGATCGCGGGCAGCAAGTAAATTCGCTTTCCTTCATCATTGGTAAACTCGATGTCTACAATACCTTGAATTGCTTCTATCAAATCGCCGAGTTTGAGAAAACCATAGTCGCTAAGTCGACATTGGTATCCAAAATGATAGTGATACAATCGAACAAATTTTTGAAATAATATTGAATATTGTGGTGCATTTCGGAAAAGTTCAACAACTTCACCGGCAAACACCGATGTTTTTTCAATTTCTGCTTGGGTTTGTTTGCGTTTTGGTATTGATATCAAAATATCATTACCATTTTCAATTGTTGATACAGTAACAATATTAGAATTTACCAAACCATCAAGAATGTCGACAATGTCACAGACACCGTAATCGGTAATGTCGAAATGACGATTTTGAGTCTGTGAAAATATTTGTGGAAGATGTGATAATAAAACTGATTTATTTCCTTGACTTCGCAGTACTCGCAACAAATCGGATGTGAAGCGTCGAATTTGTGTTGGATGAGTTAGAGTTATTTGACGGTTCTCTCCATCACCCATTATCTGAATGACGAATGGACATTAGTACATAATCTTGTAAAAATAGACTACCATTATCAACTTACTTGAACTACACTTGATAGAGCTTCAAAAAGTTCAATCAATTTTGTGTAGCCATAATCTGCCACACGACATTGTTTTCCAAAATGGTTGTGATATGCTGGTATGAAACAACTAAATTTCATGGTTGATTTCGGCGACATTTTGATCAGTTCAACAACTTCGCGAGAAATTTGGTACAAACAGTCTGCTACAAGTCCATTTTTGGAGTGTATACGACCTGAAATGAATGTATACAAAAACAAATGAATGAAACAGTGACCCAGCGTACTTCATCTTACCTTCAGAGCTCTCCTTTTTCACAACACTCTCCGGCTCTAACCAGCCTAAAATTTTAATTCCAAAATTGTTGGAGGTGATTTGGATGCCTTGAACACAGCAAATCAAGTGTTCCAAGTTGACACCGTTATCATTGTGCTTGACGGAGATTCCCAATTCACCAGCAATGCAGTGAACTAGGCTTGCTACTGGTATATCGCCGGGATGCTGCTTCAACAAGGGATATATGAGGCTTTGGATTTCGGCAATTGTCATGAATACATTTGGAAGTGGTTCAATATCTTGTTCAGCCCAACCCTTGTGCTGCTCCCGCTTGAAATGTAGGGTGCAGTAAGGAACACTGTGCTGTAAGCCCTCCATTAGTGGACTGTTCTCAATACTGTTAACTAAGTCAGCATTTAGACTGATATATTTCTCTTCATTGTTGTTTGTTGTTATAGTGCAAATATCTTGCATTTTGTACAAGTCCCAAACATTCAGGGACGCCTTGAATCGAGACTGGAACAATTCGCGAAACTTGATGATGGAGAGGGTGCAATATGGAACATCCTGCAGGAAAAGAAAATACTGATTGAATGATAGACATTTAGGGTGATTGTGACACCAACCTTTAGTAGACCAGCTACTTGACACCGCAAGGTGTTTATCTCCGTCGAGGTCGAGTCCCTAACATATGAAACTACCATCCTTTTGTGTCCAATCTTCTTCCGATGCAAGTTCGAAACGACTTGTTTTGCAAACGTAATGTCGGGCACGGTTATCTTGGCATGGGTATTCCCCTCGAAGACAAGCGAGATCACAGGAGTGATTGGCTTCAATTGGTTTAGAAGGAACAAGCGCAGACTGTTCTCATCCATTGTGCCGTCCAAATTTTTAATCTGCAACGTTACTACTTGGCTGTGGTCGGACGAACTGAAAGGAAGTCCCGTTGACGCTGTCAGGGAATTTGCAGGCAATTTGGTGTGTTCGCCGTTATCATATCCTGTAGATGAAATTGCGCCCCCACCATTGGAGTACGCAAACTGCTGTGCCTGCTGTTGATATCCCACCCCCAGTGCATTGGAGTAAAGTGGAGGCCGATTTTGATAAGGAGTGTACCTATTTCGGTTGAAAAACGAATTATGTTGCACATACTGCTGTTGATTCTGGAGACTGTTGAATCCACCCCCGTAATCCATTGGCACAAACAGACTTTGGCCCACATATCTTCCGGCATTTCCGTTGGTGTTCTTCGAATTTACGTTGAACACGGGATTGCCGAAATATCGAACCGAATTTCGATTTTGATCAACTTGTTGAAAGGGAACTAAACTGATATCGGTTGAGTTCAAACTCTGTGGACACGTTAAAGCATTGAAATATGATCTTTCATCTACAGATTGATTGCTAAAATCAAAATTGATAAGATTTTTGTCGATTTTTTACATACAGGAAACATACTTGTAAAATCCTTGAGCCATTTTTAGTATTGATATAAATCAAGCCTCAAACTTTGATGATATTCTAAAAATAGAAGAAAACGATCGAAATGAAATGATCTACAATGTGTAAATTATGGTAAAACAAACTCTTTCAATTGCTAATTGGGAACTCGCTGTACAATTATTATGACATTGTTGAATTAATAATCAAATTTTCAATAACCCTGTGATCTAAGATTTAAACGACATTAATTTCATGAATTTTATATATAGCTCTCTTATTAAGAAATGTTAACATTTGAATAATTTTATTAATTGGAAAATTTGTTACTTGATTCGTTAATTTAAGTTAAATCATAAATGTAATATTTAATATATTCCATGAGAACTGTTAATAATAGTAGCATTTAAAAACATATTTGACTTCAACTAAAAATATACAGTGACAAATTAATGCAGAATTTTCCATTTAGCGACATTCTCGTTATGAAGCTCTTACTTTCAACAGAAATACATTTTGCATATCTTTGTTGTTCCTATATTTTGGGAATGTTTGTTTTCCGAACGAAATACGTCATTATGTACTTACGAAACCCTTTCAGACGTCGCAACTTATTACGTTTACGAATCACTTGTAATTTTCCAACTCTGCGGATCTAAACATAATATTATTAAAATTGAAACACGTGAGCCATGAGGGTTCGCAACCTTCCGAACATCGTCAGGTCAATGTAAACAAAAGAAAGGTCCTTGAGTTCGTCGTCAATGAGTGATGCTGGTTGCGTAATTACAATCGTCTCGAACCCGAAATTCAGCTGTTTCGAAAGTTAATTTGAATTTGAATTTGTATCACGCCTAAACTGGTTCTGTTATTGACGCTAATAGAATCGCCATCGGTTTTATGGTTTGTTTAATGGAAAATTCTTCAGACAGCTTCATCCCGTCCTGATAAACAATAGTGCATTCTGTTTTTTTAAGGAGGAGTCGCGGGACGAGTTTCGGATGCTGCTTGTGCAGAATATGCAAATGCAGAAACACATCCATCAATAACTTTCAAAACCTTCCAAAGAACACGAAAAGTACTAAATAAATTTACTAACGAAATATCAGAGTTTGAATACATGACGTATTATTTAATTTTGTTTTTTTAATATGATTAACACTTCAATAAAACTTTTGTAAACAACTTTATTCTTCTTTTCGAATAGTACACAATTCCAAACCCAGTGTAATTTATTTAATGGTAATTTTTTTAATTTAATTCGTGACACATTTTTAATAATAATTCAATTTCAACTTAAACGTGAATATCTTGTTTTCATGTTTTTAATATATTTTACGTTTTACAATCTCACAATTGTGTTGAAAAATATTTCCACAAAAGCAACAGATTTGAAAATAACTATACCAAGTACGAATAGCGAAAGTTAAAATCAAAGAAATTGAGGATAAATAATTCTTTTTTGATTGAATTTTGTTTTTATTTCTCAATTCCAGAATATTTTCTGATTGAAATTTTTTTTGGCAACCAAAGTAGGAAATTTTTTGGGAAATTTTGGGACTTTGATGCAGAATTTATTAATCATAAATAAGTACACGTGAATTTAATTATTTCAGACAATTACGGCACACCTTGTAAAATGGAAGCAGAAAATTGATTTTTCATCTTATAAAAACATGAGGGAATTATAAAACTATTTATTATATCAATTATTTATGAACGAAGTCGCAAACAAATCACGCAAAAAATGTCGCAACAAAATCGACTTCACAGAATTACTGTGATTTTGCAGTTTATTCTCCCCTCTATATTAGATTTTGATCTGCAAACAACCGTTATAGATCTCTTGTGTCTGCGAAAGAAAGAAATTTTTCTAGTTTCGTGGGAGCAGCAATTTTAATTTCTAAAACTACGAAAAATTAAAAATGTGCAGATTTTTTTCGGTCCAGTTATGTTTAAAAGCGTGAACTTTTAACATTAACTCTAACTTAATTAATTTAACTTAACTCTAGAACATTTATTGGACATCAACCACGTTAGTTTTTTAAACGAAAAAACTTTCTCACCTTTTTATAATTATTCAGTTAATACTTATAGAGCACACTTAAGAACACATGATAAAAATTATTTAAAACATGTTTATTAAACAATTTAAACAAACACGAAACGTACTAAAAATATTATTAAAACTTATCCAATGAATCCAACCAACTCCTTCACAGTAACTGATCATTGAATTTCAATTGATCTTTTCCTGCTGTTTTGAAATAACGGTACCTTTTTCCAAAGTTTTGTGACTGCTGTACTGTGCAGAGCTGAACTTGGGTTTTTTTTTGTTTAGTTTTGTTGGAAATTTGCAGAACATTCTTGGTCATGTAATTTTATTTACCTAATCTTTCTCCAACTTAATGGAAATCGGGTCGAATAATAGATTCATTGCATATTATTATTACATTTTGTAAACCATTTTGAAAAATTTCCTAATCAATGTATTAATGTTACCGGGAAAAAAATTCATATTATCATTTTGTTTTACTTGAACATTATTTCTTCTTTTTCTTCCTTCTTAATTTTTTGTATAAAAAATCCGCAACAAGAAGAAAAGAAGAATCTAATACGGCGAAAAAACAGTACATGCAAGAACCATTCGTTGAATTGTTGATTCAATCAAAATTTCAAATTATTCTATGCTGATCTTTTTCTGCGCAGAAATATAATTATTATTGGTATGCACATTTTTTATTTATAAAACGGTCTTTTTTATTTTCGTTTATGTTTATTTCGGAACAATTTGCGTCCAAATCATTTTCATCAACTCAGGTAATAGATTTTCGTTAAACTTCGCTTCCCTCCAATTTTGGGCAGCCCTGACTTATAATTATTTGTTTGTTTGACAGCTGCTGTTCAAGTTTCGTTAAAGTTAAAATCAAAAAATAAAACGTTTACAAATTTGATTTTTCAATTTGTTTAGGATCTCTTTATAAGTTGAATTTGGAAAGCCAGTTTTGTACGCCGTTTCTTACCAGAGAATTGAATAATTTTATAAAGACTTAATTGAATACTGACTGCAATTCTTAAGTGCGTTTTTTTACTAAAGCCGTTTCACCTCGAGAAAAGTAACAAAAGTAATGGGAAGTAATAATAGCAAAACTGAAGTGAGTGGAGTTTTTTCGACCCCGAAGAAAACACCAGAAGATCTGATTATTACCGTTAACCCCGAAGAGATGAGCTACAACCTAGATCCCAGATCTCCAAATGTTTGTCGAACTCCAATAGATGTATAGAAGCAGATTAATTATATTGTTTGCTCCTTTAATCCTGAGTATTTGCAGAACATCTTGCATTCTGGCAACGGAAGCAACCCCACATTAGAAATGATGAGGATCACGTCCCCGGAATTCCAGAATCCCACCACGATTTGGAAAAATAAACTGCTAAAAGAGCTGAAAATAAATTTAAATGATCCGCGATCGCCCAGCCAGTTCCTGAATCGAACTCCCATCGTGTTTGATGATAGCAGTGACAAGAGCGTCCTGGAGGAAAGTTTCAATATGAATGATAAATTCGCTGATCTTTTCATAGATGTGGCAAAAGAAGAAAGCCCAATAGTTAATCAGGTTTCGAAAGAAGATCCGAGGTCGCCCTGCGAAGAAATTACCAGAAGTCCGATTGTGTTTACTGATGATGTTCCAATTGAGATTGAGGCCCCGAATGCTGAGATGGAGATCACAGACCCAAAAACCCGGATCTACAATAAACCTTTGGAGCGCATCAAGAACAAAACTCGAACGAGGTGTTCCCGTGTAGAGAAGAAGAAATCGGTGTACGAGGATCGGGACCAGGTGTTCTCGCCGCAAAAGCAAACTCCTCGCAAGCCGAGGGCACGGACTCCGCTCAGCTGTGTAGGGAACACAACCCACATCAGATCTCGATCTGTGGAGAACACTTTAGTGCCGAAGAAGTCCAGGATTCCAGCCACCAGCTTCGATGACCACAATTTATCCAACTCCGAAAACATCGAAATGGTCCCAAGGGTTTTATTTTAGTCGTAATTTAAATATTGTTTTTAAGATATGAGCGCAGTAATTGCATTTTCTTTTTACTCTGGTTGCGTTATGTAAAGGGCAAGGACAAGTGTCCTGCGGTATCATAAGGAAATCTGTTTTTGCAAGATGAAATAAAAGGCACTTGATTTTAGCTTAAAAACTTTTTATATAATTTATTTAATAATTCTTTATAAATAAACAACGCGGCTAATGCGCATAGGAAAATCTATGATACAACCTATCACAAGGGAAAACTACGTAAGCCAAATGTCGTCCATGGCGTCATCGTTCAATTCCTCCTCGGGCAGAGCCTTTAAGGTGCGCAGAGTCTCCATGTAGAAAGTCAACTCGGAGGTTACCACTCCGTGCTGTGGGCCCCCATTATTAATGATGTTGTTCTTCAGCAGCTGCTCTCTGAGCTTGTCCTTGAAGCACTTGTGAATGATCCTGTAAATGGAATGAATCTGTTGCATAGGCAAAATAGGTGCGATGGCTTCATTAAGTTTAACAAAGTGACGAGAGATGTTACGGAACGGCTGCGATGGCACCGGTGGCCGGGCGTCCCACGCGGTCAGCTGTGTCACCAGCAGCTTCGTTACTATCGAGAGGACTTTACTCTCGATCTCCTTGATGTGGCCCAAGTAGTCCTTCTCCACAGTGTCGTAGTTGTTCACGCTGTTCGGGTCCAGTGTGCGGAAGTGCGTTTTTACTTTGGGAAGCAGCCACAAAACGAGTTGTAAGGCGCGAGATATGAGCGCCAGATTTCCAATGGTGATGGTCTTCAGGCCGGCAACGTGGAGCGCCCCGGCGCCCAGCAACAACTGGCAAGAACGCGAGTTGAAAATCCTTAGTAGGTCGATAACGTGTCTGGAAAGTGCTCCCGCAATGATAGGCAGCTGCTGAGCACATCGACAGTACTCGCTCACGATCTGAACTAGTAGCACCGCCGCCCCAACTAGGACGAAAGGTTCTTCATCGGCGAACAGCACCGGGTTCGTGGGACACGTAGCGATGAACTCCTCCTGCTTGTTGAACGTGAAGTCGTGGCTAGAGATGCGGTCGATAATCTTTTGGAACTCGTTGGGAATGTCCACCTGCTTCCATCGTTCGCTGTCCAGCAACAATCCCAGCTTAGTCTTTCTTTCCAGATGAAATTTCTGAGCAAAACGAGCTCCATGGGCATTCAAAGCCGCCATTAGAGGCGAGCTGTGGACACCGCAGAGCTCATGGCAGCCGGCGCTGAAGTGCTCCACAATCCGGCTCAGCTTCTCGATCTCCTCGGCCGTGGCGACGCTCTCCTCCATGCTCTGACTGGCCACTAAGTTGGCGCATCTCTCGTGGCAGTAGTTGCAGACATTCCGCAGAAGGTCCTGTAACTTATCGATCACCAGCTTGTGTTCGTCATCTGCTAGGAACACTTCAGAGTCGATGAAGTTTAAGGATGTCCCGATCTTGCCGGAGCTGGCATCCGTTGCCTGCAGCATCACGTCGTGAATTACTTTCACTCGCTTCAGGAGTCGCAGCAGTGTGATGGTCGCCTTCTCTAACAACTGGATCCACTCGGGCACGGATAGACTTTGGGCCTCCTCCCCAGAGCCCGTCAGACAAACCTCCGCGTCCGACGTCGCGATCACTTCAATCACCATTTGCTTGACTATTGCCTTGACGGCGACGATTGCTTCGTCCTTGTAGGTATCCACGAAGGTAAAATTCTTCTCCCGCAGCAGTCCCATTATTATACACACCAACTTGTCCTGCTCTAGAACCTGCTCGCACTCCCCCTCGGTCAGCGATCTGTTTAGGTCTGCCGTCGAGTATCGCTCGAATTCAGTGGTAAGCATCTTGTCGATAAGACGTTCCATCTCCTTCAGCTGCATGGGCAGGTGTCGAAAGCAGTGCACACCCATCAGCTCCTGAGCCACTATCTCCTGTGTGGTGCCGATCAAATCCAAGGCAGCCACGTAGTCCTGAGTGCCAAGTAGCAACTGGATCATGGGCTGGGTCTGGTGAACGGTGGCCATGAGCTTCAGTTTTTCCAGAATCTCCTGCTTGTTCTGTCTCTTCCTTGACAACTGCAGAATGGACAGAGAATCTTTCACAATGGAAGCGTCGATATGTTGGATTTTTTCGCGCAACTTTTTTACATTGTTTGCCGCCTCGTTCATCTGCTCCATGATGGCGTCCTGCGAGGTCATCGCGTGGAAAAATGCTGACGACTTTTGCGACACTTGTCGTGCAATGTACACCTCAACGATGTCCAAATAGTGGCTCAATTTTTCCTGCAGCAGCCGACCCGAGTGCTTGCTCGGTTCCCCCGGCTCCCCAGCACCTGGAAATACTTGAACAAAAGTTGTGGGACTTTTTAGATCAAACGAAGACTTTAGAAATATGTCTGGAATGTCACTGAGACTTCCCCCTACATTAGGATCTACAGTTAAGTCTTTGCTAAGTGATTTGTGACTAGGTGAGACCGCTCCCTCTGCGGAGAAATTCGCCGGCTGCGCGGATATGCGAACGTGGCGACGGTACCGTCTTCCGATTCGTTTCATATAGCTGTCGAACTCGTTCCACTCCACATTGGATAGCTGCGGTGAAGCACCAATGTGCACTTTTTCCACAAAGGAGTCGCCCCATTTTTTGGTGAACAGATTCGACTGCTTGCCCCGACTGGGATCGTTGAGCACCGCCGGAAGGTTTTGCGCTGCAGAAAATACTGACCACTCGGGCTCCCTGGCAATCTGGTTGACGTGGTACCGTGCGACGTGGGATTCGTAGTCGCGATCACTAACGCCGTCCAACGGCAATGAAGCGCACACTCCATTGAAGCCATAGCGGCACACAAAGGAGCCACCCTCCTTTGTGCAATGTCTTTCACGCAAGTGTCTAAAATTATCAGACACTCTCATTAATGATTAACGTAAACAGACATGAAATTTCTCTGAACATACTTCACAAAGTCCGCTGAAGATTTGAATGACTGCATTGAGCAGTAATAACATTGCTCCCACGGTTCCTGTTGGATTTCCTTTTGATTAACTCTTCCGATTGTTGCCATTACATTTCATTGAGCAAACTTCCCGACCGATAAACATATTTAACGCTCGAATTTTTTAGTTTTAATTTTTTATTAAAAAAACAACATTGAAAATTTCCATCATGACATTAAACGTCAACATGTTCGAAAATATTTCTACGAAACGACGAAACCAATTCGAATTACTGAGGTACTAGAATGTGAATTCCTAAAGGCGCGTTCTCACGATTCAAGTTTAGTTGAACGATTATAGTTGATCCTAACCTCAGATTCTGATTTTGTGCAAACCTCACACTTTAGTACAGTTCGCTTTCAGCTATTTCCTAATACTAATTGTGATAGATATTTGTGATTCAAGATTAACTAAAACTGCATCATAGTCATTTAATGTAAAAAAACTATGTTATAAATACTCATTTCTAGGGGAAATCTTTTCTAAGAAAAAGTAGGAAAAATTGGTGAGGGGGAATTTTCGTGTTGACCCTTAACTGACATTTGGCGGAACATTCATATTGAAATTCTTTTCAATTCTAATTGAAATTCAGTAGTTTAAGCGCGATTTGGCTTTATTGCTAGAGTTGTGTTTGTCGGATAACTTCATATTGCTAATTAATTGGGTATAAAATTTCGAACTTAATTATCGTCAGGGAAAATAAATGGCACTTTCAGTTTATCAAGTGTAAAGACTAGAGAGAGACTAGCTGTAAAAACTAAAAAGTAAGCATAATGGAAGACGACGATGATTTGAATTCAAACGATTTGGCTGCTGCAAAGCGTCTACAAAACTTGAAGAATCGACGAAAGAATCTTTTAAAAACTCGAGAATGTAGTATGGAGTCGGAAGTCGTAACTATTGTAGATTCTGACGAGGAAGTCCCGCCGAACAAACGTCGACAACCTTTCACAAACAGTCCAACCAACACACAGACGCAACCAATTCGCCGTGATCCCCTGAGCGCGTCATCAAGGAATCATGCAATTACAACAGCAGCACGAAAAACAAACCACATTGACAACGAGTATCTTGAGAAAGCTACAAAAATTGGAAGAAACCGAAAGGCAAGCCACCATCCATGAATGCAGGCGTTAAAAGGTGCATCATTAGAGATGAAAACCGATTGTTGGGGAATGAACCCAAATCAAACAATACCGCAGAAGATTCTACATCGCATATGCTTTTCCAGAAGCCATGGACCCGTATGACCGATAGCGCAGAGCCCTCATGAAAATTATTATACCGTTGAACGGAGCTGGCCATGGCCATTATGGAACTGGGTTTGTGGTTTGTGTGCTGAAAGTGTAATAATTTCATTATTGTTGCAAAAAAATGTATAATATTACTTGTTTTATAATGGTTCAAAACACTCGCACTTCTTGAATCTCAGATTGTACCTTTATTTATAGTAGTATTAAAAATTTCTGCTGTCGTAACTGTCCTTAACCATACTCCCGACTTTCCCAAATCCCTCAAACAACCTAAACTGCTGTATGGTCGAATGGTACCGTCAGCCGCCCGAAAAATTTAGACCAATCCTTTAGAGGCAATTCTGTAATAGAGCGGTCGGTTTAAGGACAATATATGGAGACTGGTTTGTGCGCTTGCTGGCAAAGAGCAGTAATAGAGCTAAAGAAATTCAGCAGTTGAAAAGCGTGAAACAGCAGCAACTCCATTGGAGAGTGCGCTAACTCGGCAAGGTAAAATCTTTAAAATTATAAAAACATAAATTGTAAATAAAAATAGATATATTGTTTGATAAAATAGCAATAAGCTGAAATAAAGCTCCACACCCAGCCAAAACTGGAGTTGGTATATCGAATTTGCTTACAATACTTAAATAGTAGATTGCTTATTGAGTAGAATATATTCTGGTACGACAGCCGGCGAAAAAGCGCGGGGGGCATTTGGGGTACATGCTCAGATTAATCCACATCCATTCAGATTTGCAGACTACTTTTGATGTAACAGTGGTGAAGACGTCATCTCCGGCGCTCGGCACGACAAATTCGAATAACGAATAATATTCGCTGCTAGTGTGTGCGGAACGGGATATCCGGAAAGTAAGTTTTTTTTTTAGTGCCCCATTGCTCTCGGATGTGATAATCGCTCATCGCATGCAATTTGGGGGACTTCGGTTTTGAACCACCTGAAATCGCGGTGTTGTTGCTAAAAGTTTCGCACGACCGCGACACGGCGGTGGAGTGGTGCGCAGGAAGCGAAAACACAGGTGCCGTTAACATCAAACCGCCTTGAGTGATTGTGTAATCGAATTTGACAGAAGTTCGGTTTTTGTCCTGGTGTACTTCTTTTTTTATTTTGTTTTGAATGAAATAGTTTCGTAGGGACAGAAATAAATCGAAGAAAACTTACAGATTATCAGACAGGTGAGTGTTTTTCCTCCATTTTGAACGAATAACTGTTTTTCTCGGAACATAAGAACAATGGGGTCGTGTCTCTCCATGGGGAGTTACTTGCTTCGTTCCGCCAACCGATTTTATTTTTACTCACATGTGCCTCAAACTTAATTAAAACTCCAGCGATAATCCCATGCAAGGCGTTAATTTTTCTTGTGGCTTTTTAGAAATAGAGAAAAATCGATTTCTTGTGGCAACAAAAAAATAAAAAAATATTAACCCTGGTAGCGAATTATCGAGTTTCACTCATTGCGCCAGCCGTTCAGAAAATTACTTTGACTGTTGGCGAAAAATTGTGATTTACTTGTAATTACAGCAGTCATCAAGTTCAGCAGGAAGCAAGTCACGAAATTGGTGGCAATAGTTTCATATTAATGGTGTAAGAGTAAGACAACGGGGCTGGGCGGGCGCGGAGCTCTGATTTCCACCAAGATTAGCTGTCGAAAGTCTTCCGAGTAATTTTGACCTTAAACTGGTTCCACACGCTGTTAACTGCAAAAGCCGGAGCCCGAAAGCGGCCTCCAAAGCGAGTTTCTTTCTAGCTGCAACTACAGGTAAGGACGTGGATTTATTGGTGGCGACCACGCATAGCTGGTTGGAGGAAGCTCATTTGCATTACTCGTGGATGGATACCTTACCGAAAACCTTGGGTTGCTTCTCATCATCATCGGGCGTCAATCATCGCCTCTGCGGTGCAGCACCATCATCATTCACACCTCATGCCATTGAGCGAATCGTGAATTTTAACATGCGGGATTCCCCGCGTCTGTATGAACTGTATTTCGAAATTGAAGCCGCCTTTGTGCATTAAGTAAATCTCAATCGCAAATGACTTCTTGGTCCGCTGGCTTTCTAATGTGCTAAGTGGAAGAAAATATACTTCCGAAATCCTATCAATAAACAAAGAACTTTTTTTATTTCCATTAATTTTTGTAAAATGAAATCTTTATTTTTCCTTGCCTCCATTAACCACCCGTCTCCTTTTCACACCTATTTCTGTCGTTTATAGTATCCAAATATCTTCGCAGCGACGACGAGGGCAAATCAAGGTCAACTCTGTTTGACCGTAAAAGCGTAATTACTTCAAATCCCAAGTAATAATAAATTGAGAAACTTAAATTAATCCTTAAAAAATTAATATGGAAAACATGAAGCAGAGAAGAGCGCTAAAATCCTCTTTGTTCTTTACTTTTCGACTCGCCTCAAAAACGTTTTCATAAAAAGCATGTCATTTTGCATCCATTACGGCAACCAAAACCGTTTGCCTCGAGAGGTGAGGTGAGTGTGCTTTATTGATCCAAAATGCCCTCGCGGTGCTCCTACTTAATGGATTTCCTTTCACTGGTATTTGAGGAGCACAAAAAACTTGCAAATTCTAGATTACATTTGACATTCTAATGGAAACAGTTTACATTTCGCTGGGAGTCTTTCAAAGTCTTTCAAATATTCTCGCTGCTCCGACTTTCATTTTTGAAGAATAACATTTCAATTGTTGTACTTGAAATGAAATTCTGTTTGTGCTTCCAATTGTATCGTATAGTAGTCTCTCTTCAGTGATGACTTGGGAAACCGAGAAATCAGTCAACAAATTCCTTTAGGCGTTTTTGTATAAATAAAATTTTCATCCAAATCTATTTTTGATTCCAGTGCTTCCTTCGTTTTGGTCGATCTGATGAATAAGTGAATTATTGAACTTTAAACAGAGATTTTTCCAAATCAATTTTCACTCCAAAGTGTGCAAAATTAGAAATGATGCTGCCCTGCTATTGACCCGTTTGGATGCTTGGCTTCCACGAAACTGTCTAAGTCTTCTACGAAACCACAAAGGCCTTGATGCAAAGCAAGCTGTCGACATTTTCCTGAACTACTTCCATATTTTATATTTCCATTTTTTTTTGTCTAAGCGGCTTCAATCGAAAACGAAAAGAAACGCAACATAGCGCAACGCAAAGTCGCTCGACGCAATAATTCCGCCGTCGATTATTGTCTTTTGAAATTGTAAACAATTACTCTACGTCATTGCGCGCAATTTGCAGGCAGTGAACGTGGCAAAAATCAGCTAAAGTTTAAAATTCATTTCGTTTTCATTTATTTTTCTGATTTTTTATGTACGAAAAATGTGCCACCTGCCACATCAAAATTTTTGCACAATTTCCGGAAGGGTAGAGAAGAGGGGTCCATTTCATTTCTTGTGCATATCATATGAGTTTTCAAAATCGAGCTGATAGGAATTTCATTTTACAACCTTCGTCGATGACAGAATTTAATTTTCAACTTTTTGGCAACTTTTTCTTGGTTATCAGTCTTTTTCAACAAAAATAGAACGGAAAACGTATTTAAAAATTCCATAATCTGTAATTTTTTAATAGCAATAAATTTTACTTGGAACTTGAAATAAAAACTTAAATTTGTGAGAGTTGTTTAATATTCGAATTTATTGCAGAAAACGTTTTTTTAATCAATTATTCAAAATCTGCACTAGTTATTAAAATGTTGTTTTTTCCTAAAAAAAACTATTTTATTTCTATAATGTTTTAAAAGCTTTAGGAAAAAACAAACAACATTTTCAGTTTCTATGGCAGTGGAAATCGAGTAATCGACTATGAAATTTTAGTAGAACTTTCTTAATTAAAATAAAATTTAAATTGTTCTTAAATAAACATTTTCAAGCATTTAATTTTATAATTTGTTTAGTCTTTCCAAAAACATCTTTCTTAACAGATTAAATCCCGTCTGCATGAACAATTTTTTAATCCTCTTTGTTTATGTTCCATTTAATTCAACTTTCAAAACATTACGTAAAACGTTTAGCGAATTTATTTTTCTTAAAAAATGAAATTGTTATTTCCAAAAGAAATCCCTCAACGTTGATGCAACAACGTTTTTTCAACAAAAAGATTTACTATAAAGTTGTAATTACTGCATTATTTGCCGTTCCTTCTGACCAATTTCAAATACAAGAATAAATTAACGAATATATTTAAGCGAATGCGGCCTCGTGAAGTAAATCTGGCCGCGCGTAACTTTTGCAATGTTCCACGTTTGCGCTTTTAGTGCACTGCAACATTGAAAGACTGTAAAATTTTACTGGTTCGCTTTAGAGATCTTTCGATTGGTGTTTCTCCACCGCCAGTAATTTGAGACATCCACCGCAAGGGTTAATTTTCGAAGCTATAAATACAACGCTGCAGCCGAGCTATCATCTCCACTGCAACTGCAACAACAAAACACGGACTTTTGGCCACTCTTCTGCAACTCTGCTAAAAATATCAATCGATCTGGAATTGCTCTGCTGCTCGTTTGGACGATTTCCATTCCAATTCGACATTTGTGGTGTTTTAAACAAGAACAACTTTCATCACCCTGTCGCCCAAATGAACCCTATAGTAATCCTTTATTCTTTGATATTCCGCCCCGAATAGCATTGATGGCATTTCACCTTTGTGCTTTCTCTAATGGAACGTAACGAAATTAAATAAAAAACTGCAACATAAGTTGTTCGATGAACAAAGAAACTGTTCTGTCCCACTCGTGTTGACTTCATCATGTCCGCATCAAAAGCAACTGACTCCAACTCATCTTGATCCTTCCTTGTATTAATAAATGCCATGCAAAAATTGTGATTTCTCTGGTACATTGCACTCAAAATTTATCCCGCATCAGATCTCGTAAACACGGTCGAATTGATGGTCAAGGATAATAAAAACCGCAGAGATGGAACGATGGACATTATGGGAGCAGGACTCTTGTATCGAGTTGTGGTGGAACTCTCGTTCTATTGCACTCGAAATCAGGTGGTTTTGGGATTTATTGCCATTAACTCTGCGAAAAGTGCAATATTTAATTGAAATGCAGTGAAGCAATAATTTTAATTTCAGGTTTTCCCATTTCTCTTTGTTTTCATGTTGCACACATGTTGGTGTGTTGTAATTGCCATGTACACCAACGTAAACAATTGAAGCTTTTAATTTTAATTTTTTGTTTGCTATAAAGAACATATTGCTTTCAATTCAATTTATTGCATTTATATTTATACATTGATATAAAATTACATGAAAATTGGTTACCTTAAATAACCCTAGACATACGACGCCCTGTACTCTGGAAGCAAGTATTGCAGTTCACTGAAGTATATAGATTGTCTTTTGTATCCTTTGTTGAAGAGTCTGTCAGATTGACACGATGCAACAACCTTCGTGTCTTGAAAACATTGCTTTATATAATATATATGTTATAGTAATTTTCATTTAAGTCAAACCAAACATCTCAAATGAAAACCAACCCTTTAGTGCTTGGGGTTAATAGTACAATATATATTATATGGTAACATTCAGACCGCTGAAATACAAGCAAACAAATGTCAAATAACAATATCGCTTGAGGCTTCGATTTTGGGTGAGGTACAGTTTTGACTACTTTTTAACCCTTTTGGCATATTGTTTGTGCTTTTGGGTTATGATACTTTTTATACCAAGGGATTTTTAAAAATATTTCCGAGAAGTGAAAATCATTTTTTGTCCTTCAATTTTTTTTTTGCTTAAAATAAATATTATATAAACAAAAATCATGTTCTCCTGTCTTACATACTTTGTGACGTAGCTCCCGGGAAATAGCAAATCAAAAAATACTATATACAAACATTTATTTCCAAGCACAAAAATATTAAATTAAGACTTACTAAAAACCGATATTGTTCCTTAATTCCGTGAAATTGTGATATGCACTTTGTCGCTGTGAGTGGTTCCCCTCGAATTAATGCAGAAACTTGAAGCATTGAACCTGAACTCATTGCTGCGTCTCCTTCCTTTGCTCGATAGTTCCAAGTATGTTTTGGAACGGTTGCGTGCTCACAAAATCCCATAAGGTTCACTTTGTTAAAAAAACACGACAATTTTGAGCTCATTCAGATTCACTTCAGTGCCCTCAAAATGCAGTGCCATCGCGTTCTTCCGCTTCTTTTGTTGTTATCCTCGCTGACGACGCAACCAAATTCACTTGACCAGAAAATTTGATGCGAGAACATTTTTATTCCTTTATATATGCGCTAAAATGATAACGTAACAATTCATGCTATCGTCCTGCACAGTTGAATTTTAATTGTTCCCCGATTCTCACCACATCCCAAGGGACTCATGGAATTTATAAATTAATTAACTTAAACGGATGCAGTATCTACCATTACAATAATAATGTTTTGCATGCTGCCTAAATCCCGCATTAATTTATGCAAAAGCAACAAACGATTATCCAACTATCGATTTGAATGCTTTTAAATGTTTTTCCCACGGGATTTTCCCCTGAAAATGTCACTGACAGAATGTTCTTCATTGTGCACCGTTGACTAATTGTGGATCTCATACCAAATGCAGGGAAATTAAGCGCACACACTCGTTATATCCTTAACCATCTACGTATAATATGAGAAATTTGCGTATTGTCGCCATCCTCCCTCGTAATCGCTTTGACGCGCCCTTGTAAAAAAAGGGGTTTGGAAACCAGAGCAATTCCACTTATACCGCGGACAAGGTACTTGTGTGTCCCGGAAAAAAAAGCGGAAGCCGAGAACCCTCAATCATGCGGCATACGTTATTAAGGCCGCTGTTTTGGATTAACCCTTCGGAGAAAAAAAGATCCCCCGAATTACCATTGACCAACGTTGTTTTTCTTGTCCTAATCACATCCGGAGCAGAGGGGTATGTTTTTTACGCCGTACGTCACCGCCATGCTACTGTCACTGCCCGTGTCCTTCCCACCACCTCTGGTCATCGAAAACAATCGATTGAATTTGAATTGAATTCTCAAGTATTGTTTATTTTAGCAAAAGGACGAAATCGTCCTGGGAAGGAGACGATCGCACAAATTCAAACATCAAATTCGAGGAGACTTGTGAAACTTTCTCTGGGTTGTGTTCTTTCAGAATCATTGAGCAATTTTCGCACAATAACGAAGTTAAGGACGACCATAACTTATGGAACAAAATAAGTGCAATATAAAATTTAGTATATATTCCGTGGGCGAACTTCTCTTCAACAGACTCCTTCAGACGAAACCAGGAAACGGTAGATTTTCAATGCTCCTAATATTTAGTTTTCCACGAAAGAAGAATCGCTGTAGATGATGTTGTAATTTATTGTGGAAAAACGTAAACGTTCTTGAGCGAAGTTCTCCATAAAACATTTTTCCATCGTAATTTTTTTGCTTTAAGGAAATTGCTTTCCAGTGTTGCTTATGATCAATGGAAGGAATTTTTCACCGATTGAAGTCAGACATTTCATTCCGAAAAGTCTCAAATGCAGTCCTGGAATAAATTTGTTAGTCACTTGAAACAAAACAACTCAGCCGCAACATCGTTCCTGTTTTATTCTCAGTAGTTTATTCCATCCGGCACTTTATGGGATTCAGTCTAGAGTTCCAGGCTCGGCATGAAATCCTCACTAAAGGATTTTGCTTGGTTTGTGGTATCCCCGACGCTGATTTGCATATTGTAAAGCGGTTTTGTTCAAGTCCATTTTACACATATTTTGAATATAAAACAGACAGTGCAACTTATTCGAATAAACCATTAAGGCACAGTTATAATGACTCATCTCGATTAATAAATTAAATTAGGCGAAGACAAGAAATGTTTCCATTGTGAATTCGAAATCATTAAAAATTAATTAAAATTATGACTGCAGATGTAAACTGAATAAATTTACAACCATCGTGCAGTTATTGTTGTTTTAAGGATCCGTCTTACTCAAGGCATTTGGTCTTTGAACTGGCCCTATCGAAGTTGTGCCCTCAACGATCTGTAATAGTATTCAAAAATGTGTTTTCGATGTTTGCACATATTTTCGAAAACGCCTTCATAGAAGAACAAATAAAACTAACTTTGTGAATTTCATTATTCCAAACACGGGATGTAATATTGTAGATTTAGCAATCCCAATCAAAAACTTTGTGACTGAACAAACCATTACTTAAAAGTTCAATGATCATGAAGGCGACATTTTACGGTGCCCTCTTGATAGCATTTTTCCTGTGAAATATGTAAACCCATCGGGCCATCTGTTGTGAAATCGCCATTTTAACTTGTACTCGTAATTGTAGAATTTTTTCTAGTCTGCCATAGCAATCACTAAAAATTAACCAGATCGATGACCCTGATCACCTCCTTTTGGGTCTCGAATCAGTTGAGAAATCTTCCAATTCAGCACAGATAAATAAGAATCAACAAAGAATTTCTCGCAGATGGTTTTAATAAATGTGCCACCACTCCACTCCCCTACGCTGCGCCCCCGAAGATCATTTTGCGATCACCCGAGAACCACTTTCCTAATCTCGCGCCTCGAAGAATCGCTGATCTCCTCCGATCGATTTTTCATTGTGTTTGTTTCAGCTATGATCGGTGCGGGCACGAGTCTCTCGTCTCTCCGCTGGAGTGATCACAGCAATTTCTAGCATAAATTTCAGAGCCTCATACTTCTGAACATAAAAAAGTTCACATGAACTGTGGGAATTACGGTTACAAGTTTCCTCGATGTCTCTTGGCTGCCGTTGTGCTCATAAGAACGAGGGAACGAGTGTGTGGAGCCGCGATCGCTTTTGGGCTGCCAGATGATCGTTTTGGTGAATTGGTATAAGAATGATGATGGTGTGGTGTGTCGTTTTACGTGAAAGTAAAATACTTAACCCTTTTGCCCTTTAGTGTATGTATTAACAAAATGAGGCCACTATTATGACGCCACACAAATGCACAGGGTTAATTAGTCATTAAAACCAATTTGGTTTTGAATTTCCTTATTTTGATTCTCTGTACTTTTCTTTTTCAGATATCGCGAAAAGCATGGAGGATATTAGCATTCTAAATTGAAATCCGGTGAGTAAACAAAGTTCAATATTACAATTATGTGGCAATAATAAAAACAAAATGGGTAGTACTTGAGTCTTGAAGCACGGAATGCTAAATATTTTAAATAAAAGTTCAATCAGGATGGTCTCAACTCAACTTCGTATTTGTTTTGGATCTTGAGTATTGTTGAATCAAATTAATTTCGAAGAATTCTCTTGCAACAAGCTCATTCTCAGTTGTTTGTCTTTTCGGGGAAAAAGTTAAGATTGCTCAAGTCCTTGTTTGTTGGCGTGAAGAATACTTCACTTCATTGTTCTGCGAGGATTTTTGCCATTTTTGTTTTTTTATTAGAAGCAGTGGGAAACTCTGAAAACAGTACGAAATTAGAAGTGGAAAACGCTAATTCTAATTGTAAGTTTCCGTCAAAACATTATTGGGTTTTGAATTTTTCATTCGGTTTAAAATTGATTGGGTGGTCGGAAAATTTGAAGCTGCAATTTAAATCTTTAAGAAATTCTATAACTGCGAAAAAACGTATTTAAAATAAATAATACCTAAACGTATGTATATTAAAATGATAGTATGAAATTCCGGATGTGTGACTTTTGAAGAGTCAGGATATCTTTGTTCATGTGACGTGCGAGAGCTCCATGATTACTACTCAAGAATACTTTGAATCAAAAGCGAGTATTTGTAAGCCTTTGAGTAGCTTTAGGCACGTTCAAAAGCCATAATATGCAACCTAGAATTTGCACTTGGTTAACACGACTCCTTTCCACTCAGAGGAAAGCCCAGAACATAATCCCTCTTGTTGCTATCACTATCTTTGGCAATTATGCATTTATCAGTAGCCAAGAGAGCTGTTTCAACAGTTTCCTTTTTACTTGAGATTGCTCAGTGCTGAGAACGTAGTAACTTTTTCCATTAATTAATCGTCACGCTCGTCTCCTTGAATTTCCACACCCAGCTCCTAAGGTGTCGCCCTTCTGTACTTCTCAGAGCTTTCTTCGAAGGACTCAAGTGCCGTCAGGAACCAATCGAAGGAAGCAAGTCATTCGTTTTGTTCTTTTTTTATTATTCTTCGAAGACTTCAAGATGTGTGTTTTAAGAATATATATTTTTTATTTTATTGCATTATTGTTTTCTTCAATCATCTACTACCAGTCCTGCTATTACTGTGTATTGTGTATACTCGTATAATTATATTCATAGATTGTCTTATCTGCGAATATCACTTTGCACATGAAAAGAAGTAATTAATAAAAATTAACAGAAATCATTTGAAGATAAATATCAAATCAATTATTTTTCTCGCAACTAATAATTACATAAACCAAACCACTATGCTTCAAGAAGATGACCACCAAAAAATATTCCATCTTCATTCCCCTGATCGCCAACCCCAAGGCGGCATCTAATCGTCCCGATTTCGAATTTTTCGATGGATCGATTACAGAGGACGATCCTCTGGCAACACCGGCGCACTCATACTCATGCAGACTACTCTCTATTTTCAAGATCTATTTATCATTTTGTGATCTACTCTATTTTCCTTTGGCACGATGGAGGTATTCAGCTATTTAAACTGCGCTGAAATCGATCGGAGAATAAAATTTCCCCTTTGAGCTGTTGACGGCGTAAGAAGGAATTTCCACTGACCGGTGAAAAAAGCTGGAAGGTTTTTAATTAAATTGGATAATATTTCCGAATATGTTTTGAATCCAATTATGCATTATAGAGATATAGAATCTTTGTGGAGCAGCTTGTCCTAATTTCTTGATGCAATGCGGCGTAGAACACCTCAATGGCCTTTCTATTTTATCTACTAACAGGTAAATTTTACCTGTACTTCTGTAACTTTTTACAAAAGGTGTGGTAGATTATTTACGTGCCTACAAGAGTACAAGCCCACTGCACTGGTGTGAGTGCAGCGATGACGACGGTTACTTTTGAATTGTGCGGGCCAGAACTCCGGTAGACACCGTCAACATCGCATCGTCGTCATTGTGGGTGCCTCGTTAGAGCGTTTTTGGTCGTCGTCGGTCGCTGCGTTACCAGAGCGCCGTGCTGCGAAAGTGCGTCTGCATTTATCGAATTCTTGTCGTCTTGACTCGCCTCCCTCCGCGGTAATATACAGTTTTCACTTTTCCTGGTGCCGCGAATATATTCCTGTCTTTGTAATTATCGGGCGAATTCCTGCGATTCCAAAATTCTGGTTTTCTTGACGACACTGCTTGTGATACAATCGCGCAATTCGTGCAACTTAATATAAACAGCAGCATACCGCGAATACGGATAATGCAGTGCTGTGCAAAAAAGGTCAAAAAGGTGTAACTGAAAATAGAAAAAAAAAAAATAAAAAAAATTTGAGAAAAAGAAGTGATCTGTGTGAAAATTAATCCTTGGTATTGTCGTGCAGCTTGAGCAGGATTTCTCGAATTTCACTAGTTCTGAAGCTGCGATCGTCTCTAATCAGCATCATCAACGTACGTAAATCTTGAGATGGGAAATTTGCATTCCATCGAGAGCCAAGGTTGCTTCACTGCTGCTGGTGACATAAAAGCTGCACACCACCACCCATGGGATTAAGAACATGGAAAAACAAGAATTCGCTTATTTTCTTCTTCTGCTTCGTGTTGCTTCTTTAGTGCTTTGGTATATATGTAATATGTATATATATTTTTTTGCAAAAATAAATGCTACGCTGCCTGAGCTGCTGCCGCTACCTGGTGCCTAGGATTCAGGTACACTAACCTGCAAAAATATTGCTGAAATGCACTTCTTTGACAGCTCTTGTACTCTTGTTTGATTTTGCGATGTTGCCATGTCGCGAGTCGGTTGCGTGCGCGCGTTTCAAAAAACAACTATTGGAACGCATACAAAAGCGCTCCTGGCGACGGAACAAGGAAATTCCGTACCGGCAGTCGGATTATTTGGAATTTCCCGGTTGCGTCGGCGGGATAGAGTCACAATATACTTATGTAGAAAAGTATTATTTTTGCCCCGAATATAAATGGCTGTGATCGGAAAGAAATTTTGATTCAACCTTTTTTAATTAAGAAATAGGTATAACAAAATCATTTTTTACGTTAATAATATAAAAATGCTGCAAAGCGCATAACTCCACCTTTAAACATAAAATCTAAATAATTTAGTAAATCTTAAAAAAAACATTCCTGGATAAAAAAAAAATAGTCAGTAGAATTGCTATTGATTTAAGGTTTTTTTATGTATGTAAAAATATGTGTGTTATTGAAGACAGGATGTCCTTTATTCGCTTGTTCTGCAGTAAATGTAAATATTCAAATATAAGTAGTCACTTAAGATAAAAGTGACCTTTAACCGTTAATATATTTTGCTGTTAACAGTTTTGGCCGACTTTGTGTAATTATCATAAAAGTCGTTTGGTTGAAGATTAGTATCCAACGTTTCTAGATTTCTTACTATGGCATTGACATGGAAATTTAGTTACTACTTTACTAGATTCGTGAAATACTTTAACTATTGCAAACAGAATACTGTTGATTGTAAAACTTAAACTTAAACTTAAACTTTCCGAAGTGAAATATTCCTTTAATATGAAAAATGGTAAAGATAAAATATTCAATTAAAGGAACAAATTTAAAAAAATAACGACTAACTTAGACTTTTCAATTAACTTCAAAGAGACAATGAAGAGAGTTCAGGAAGTGAAAAAGAAAATGCTTTTCAGAAACGAGGACTCCTGCTGATTTCGAGTCTGTTTTGTACGCTCACTGAGTTCAGTTCACTGGAAATCCATAGAATTCTGTGAAATATAAACGTTTATTATCTCTATAGACGTTTTTGAAGTTTTGACACCCTTCCTATTGTCTTGGAATACGAGCAAAATAATGATTTTGTGTGTAAAAATAACATATAGTAGGTTTAATGATTCCATCAAACCCTTCTGAGATAATGGAATAAACATTTGATAGAATGCATTGTCGTCGACAACAAGCCTATCTGAAATATTTTAGTTTTAGCTCGATCAAATGACGAGAAGTGAGTTAATTAGCTCTTGAGAGATTTGCCCTAAATCAATGGCACAAGGTAGAGCGAAAGTTTTCGCGAAGTTAATATAGACGAATTAGAAACTATTTGTAATATTTGCTTCCAGTGAAAGTTTCAGAAACTACTAGTAATTAGAATTAATGTTTAGAAGAGTGTTTTGTTAAAAATCAATATTAGCCTAGATACTAGAGACTTTAAGAAGCAAATATGGAGCTCTTCACGTGTGTGGTATTACCTAACCTTTACGACGTTATGTCGATTCGCTGTAAAATTTATGGTCATGTAAGTTCCCTTTTGTTGTACCTGTAACTAATTGAATTCAAATCATCCACGCGAAGGCCAAAACACCAATATTTCCCCGACTGATAAAGTTTTGCCCGGTTATCGGACACAGTGGGGTAAAACAGGTGTGGGAAAGACACCAACGACCAACGATATTTGCGTTCTTTCTCTCGGAGTGTAATATTAAAATATATTAATCATAGCATTAATGACTTTTTCATTGACAAAAGATTGATTTGATATCAATGTTGACGTATGATGCCACTCAATCAATTAATAATATTTTCTCAGTGATATCGACATATTCTTGGCTTTAATTTACACAGAAATAGTAAACTGATTTCAAAACATGTTTACATTTCACTTTTTTTATTTTTTGCTAAAAAAAGAAAGTGTGTTCAAAGGAAAAATCTAACCTTAAAAAATTTCCACCACATTTTTCAATACACCCATTTCATTTAAGTTTTATCCCACTACGAATACGTTAAGAAACAGGTCGCAGATTAAAATTTGAGTTTTTAATTAAATTGACCTCTGGAACGAAAACCAAAATTCTGACCACATCCCAAGAAAATATTCGTACATATTTAACCCAAACGAATTTACAGATTTTTTCCACTCTGTTTTTTCTTTGGATGATTTTAATTGGAATCATTTATCGAATTCTTTCGTCCACAGTTCGTTTCGTGTGGGGTTAAAATCCGACGGACGCCGGAATGCGCTATCGATTCGCCCCAGTTCAAAGTTTTTGCGCCTCGCGAGACTCGCTCGGAAGTGCAGGTTTGCCTACAGTCGATGATTCCCTGGCCTTATCTTCGCTAGAGAATATGAATTGCCATTTTTAAATCTCTTTACTAACGTAAAATATAAAAATAAATATACAGATGACTGGACACGACCGGTTCGATACCTTCGCTGACTTTTTTGTACAAATTTAAATCAAAACCGCCTGGGGGCAGTTGAGTGTCTTCTTGAAGTTGTTGTTTTTCCACCAGTTTTCGCCATTTGTATTTATGGGTGCTGATTCCAATAAACATCACGACCAGAGCTAATGACGATCCCTGGCCAGTGATTGCGTCAACTTTCAGGCATTTCCAGATAATTGCATTCATTTCCATCTCAAGTCGATGATCGAAGCAAAACCGAATATCTGGAAGACCCTGAACCTTTCACGTTCGATGACTAATCGAAAGTCCTGCGACCCGCGGTCCGGATATTTGTGTGGGGAGTGAATGTTCCTCGACCTTATTGCTTCCTCCGACAACAGCGCATAATTGCACCTGGAGGAGTGCTGCAAGTACGCCAGGATCGACAGTGTTACGCTATTTATAAGTGACACGAACGCTAAATTATTGAATATTAATTTCAACTCGAAATCGACTCTTAAAGACTGAACAAATGACTATGACTCGTTTATCGAACAGCAAATTAATGTTTTATTCAGCGGACCTGTTTTTTCCTTATTATTACACGATTGCTTGGATGTTGTTGAAGGGCATTTTACACTATTACACTATTGATTTTCTCGATGCCTTCCACTGGTGTTCTATGGCGAACAGGAGGAATGAGCTTTGGAAAATGTCTTCATTTAAATTTAATCTTCGAGTAATCGGCGACTTTTGCGACTTTTGTTGTGAATCTTATCCCTTAAGGTCCTTAAGCTAGTGCTGATTCACTTGATTTCTGACATCGATTACCCTATCGGAATTTCAGCATTAATCCCACGATAAATAGATGTACTAAATGTAACTAATTTTATAGATCTTTGTAAGTCTTTTCTGCGAAGACAGTAACATCCTCGACTATTCTATTGTTAATGAACATTTGACACACCTTTTAATCTGGTGGCAAAAATTGCACAATTTCACTTAAAAGTCACTATTTTTTTTTAATTTAACGCTTTTCATTTTAGAGAGAAATTCAGTTCCTTTACTTAAAGAATGGAGTTTATGTCAATATTAACAGCGATTTCATTTGAATTTGCCTTACCTACATTGAATAATGTACTGTTGTTCCATTTATTGATTTAATCAAAAAGAACCTATTTTCAATATTTTATACCAATTTACTAATAATTGTGCGTCATGTAAAAGCAGTATTCAAGCCCGGTAATACGTAGTTAGCGTAAGGTTCATCTATATGCTTTATTTTTTAATAAATTAATGTGTTAACATTTTGCAAATTATATAACTCTTTTAAGGCATTGTGCAGTTTTCGCCATCATCCTGATTCCTGATTCCATTTGAATTTTCCTCGGTATCATTATTGTAATCGATAAAGAGAAACAAAATTTATTTTCACAACAAGATTTTCGTGTCATGGAAAAAGAAGGGTTTAGTTCAATGCCTCCGAAAGAAGTTTCCTTTTGTAGTAATCTACAAAACAAGAAGAAGAACTCACGCTTTATCCGCATAATGTCAGTCTCTAACCCGCAGTAGATTTATATAATCATCAAAATTATCTAGCAATGAAATATACAACACTTGCTGCTTGTCACAAAAGACAATTATTTATTGCAAAATTCATAAAACTTCATGTTTGTATAACTTGTCTGAATTTATATGGAATTTTTTTTGTTCTTCCTTTCCATTCATTTCGATGAAAATTTAATCTCGCGATAACTAAGATTATCTTGAATCTGTTCACTTGTCTGTGATTTATGCACATCCTCGTGGTGTAAACCGTTCCAAAAGCAAACCAACGAACACAGGTGACGGAGAATGTTATTGCATTAAAAAAGACCTTTGTGCATCGCTGAATTGAATTATTACTTTTTCATGTTTATTAATTGGAAATTAGTCGAGATTGATCGTTTGGTAAATACAATTCACGGTATTTACAACTGGCACCAAAGGATCGCGTCACAGCTCATAGAATCCAGCGTGGGTACGTGATGCAATAATGTAATTGATTGGCCGCAGATGAGTACTCAAATCTAATTATTTCCAGTACTTTGTTTCGTAATGACAGAGATTGGTCAGCGTTCATTAATTAATTAGCCTCTACTGAAACCCATCGATATGCAGTAACGTGAGTGTAATTGTTTCCCCCGCGGGGCGCAACGTCCCCGGCCTGATAGAGTCTAGACGCCAATCCACGAGTACTACTTAAATTACAACAGTTTGTTTTTTTGGTCCAGAGTAATTTTCCCGAACTTCTCGTTAGATCGAAAAAGTGGCGACGTCAACGAATTGGGTTCTCGTAAAAAAACAAGCATGTTGCTTCAATGTTTATATTATAATTCTGCGTTATGAATTTATGTATTTGTAAACAATTCAGCTAATATATTTAGAATCACTCAAATTTTTGTAAACAGAAAAGGACTTGTATGACATGAAATTTGTCCCGCATACGCAAAATGGAGAAGAATATTGTAAATTATAAATTACGAAATGTTATTTGTATGTAGCATCTTGCTAATAGCAAAAAGCAGATAGTTGTATTGCACAAAATTAAAAACGTGTTATTATTATCCTAATTAAGTAAGTAAATTTAACAAAAAACTATAATATGTACTATCGCGTTATCAGTTGCTAACACTTTTAAATTAATGCAGAATTGAAAACAAGTGCACTTAAGCCCCTTTCAACATAAACAGATCAAATATCAGTTTTGAATTCCGCACTTCCTATTCGTCATTGGGTGAATCGCGAAAGCCCTGCAAATGCTTTTGTCGCAATTTGTTTACCGACAAACAATCTACAAAATCATTTTTGTTGCGGTCAGCGTAAAATATTTCTAAATAGCCCGCTATTGTTGCAAAGAAGTTATGCAACTCCACGAAAATAACTCATGCGGTAGATAACTTGGGATTCTGGCTTTAGTTTCGTTATCTTATCTCTTTGGTTCTGCTTTATGCGTTTCGCTCAGTGCGGATTCCACCGCCCCTTCCGCGACTGGAAATACTTTTCTGTGATGTGATTTGCGGTAATATAATCAATTAAGAGCTATTAGCGCAACGAATGCTTTTTACTCATTTATAGTTATATCAATAGTTGGTATAAAAGTGCAAATAGTGGGGTTATTAACTTTTGTTATTGGTTTTCATGATCTTTTCGTAATTTGTATCTTTTTGAACGACATTTATTTTTATAGTGCTAAAGAATGAATTTATGAAGTTTTGGTCTGCTTTTAACGCTATTCAATCCGTGCAGCATCAGGTGCTTACCGAAAATATAGAAGATGTAATTGTTGTATAATAGTTGAAAACTCTTTTGATCTAATACAACTTGAAAAAGTGTGCCTTATTTGGTGCTGTAGGTAAACCTGTTTTCGAGGAAAAAGCTTTTAGTCGAAGCCATGGCTATTGATAACGGAGATTATCTTAAATGAATCTTAAGTGAGGTTAGTAGATGTACAATATATCCTTAACAACCCTGATTTGTACCAAGAAGGGTAGGAAGAGCAGCTCAGAAGAGCCATACATGAAAATCGTGTGATGTTTACACTGATACTAAATAACAATTCATTTTGCTCCTTTGTTACTACGCAAAATCTCAAGTTTTCTATTGGATTCTTACAAAATTGAAAGAACAAAACACAATTTGACAATATGAAATAAAATCTGGAAATGCGAATTATTTGTTAAACAGAAGTTTAAATAATAACTTATTTTGCTGTAGGTATATTTGGCAACGATGCATGGTGGAAACTTGGAACCATATTCACACTCAAACTAACAAATATTCTGGAATAAATTAAATGTTGTAATATTTATACCTACACATTTTGTAAACACCAAACAAGAAAACTTTTATTAATTTGTTTTTCATTATTGAAAATTACGAATTAGGTACATTTAGATACTTAGTTTGTTTTCCCAATTTTTAATAAAAAATAATACGTGTGTTCGGTGTTATGAAATAATTAATTATACCTACCTATTTATTTCAGATATTAATCAGAATTGTAATCAAGAATGTTTAGTTTAAGACATTTATTTATGATTGAAAAATTCACAAGAAATATCAATAATTGTTTACATACAAAATATACAAAATCTATTGAAATTTTGTTAATTTTTAGAAAATCTACAAAAATATGCTTTTTTCAATTTCCAAAAGCTAACGTAGTCAAGTCAAATAATCAGTTGGGATTTGGCGAATTTTCGATAGAGGGAGATAGAGGTCATGGTTGGCTGAACACACCCCCGTCATGCTGAACACGTAAAAAGCATTCAGTTCGAACAAAAAAATAACTGATTTCTGCCAGGAAAGGTTTTGCTAGAAAAACCCAACAAAGCCGAAATCGATGCACATTTGCATAAAAGTGCACATTTGGTTTTTTCATTCTAATTCTCTTTCCGTTTATTTTAAATGTTCATACTAAAGCTTTGGAAAGCTGCTGTTGTAGTGTTGTCTATTTGTCTTAAATAAGTACGAATTATTCTTACGGAATTTCTGTACTCATCAGAATAATGCAGTAGCAGTGAATTCAAGTTTGTTATAAGCCCTAGAAACGAGATGTTGTTACTAACGACCGAGCAGGATAAACACATAATTAATCATTTGCTAATTGATAACAAAATAATAAAAGTGATTTCGAGTTTCTATTTATTCGAGCGAACTCTTACAGAATTAATTATTTTGGTGTTCAGATTAACGATAAACAGCTCGTCGCAAATATCTTAATCATCTTCATGTTTGAAGTGTGCTTGAGGAGTGGGCGGCATACCAGCATCCCACCACCACTCAAAAAATCTTCGTTTTTTCGTCGTGGTAAACATCCGAAGTCTCAACACGACCGTTCCTTCAATAAGAAGCACTTCGCCAAAGAATTTTAATCTGTTCGATAAACAATGCATTTCTTAATGCTCTCCCCGCAGGTGGCATTGCAACCCAATCAATCAAAGCCGGATCGATTCCGTTCCGTTGATGTGCATCGCTCATCGACTCCAAAGTCCGCAAAAGTATCTCCCTAATAGATGACGCTTGTCCTCAACCACTTTTCACATTGGAATGTAATTCGGATGACTTCGAATATAACTGAAGTTCATTTACCCCGGGGATTGGAGCACCATCGAGACTTGGAGCCATCATCGTCATCTCCCACAACGCACTGGAATCGTTGTTCCGCTTCGGGGCCGTCACAATTGAATATGTGAATACCGTCTTTCGGTTGCCCGTGGCAGCGGAGTCGAGGGGTGCTTGAACCCAACTAAGCCTTTCCACGGTGACTCAGGTGAATCTGACCCTTGGAGTTTATTGGCTTTCGACATTCATGTGCCATTTTTTTATTTAAAGCCGATTATATTGTTCTCGGAAAGTTATGAATACTTCGGACATGATCTGTTCGATATGCTCTGTCCGTTCAAGCGGTATCGCGAAAAATGTGGAGGACAAAGCCGATTGATCAACGTTCGGAAGAGCAATGCAAAACGCAATTATTCATGAAGTCTTTCTGATCAAAGTTCCAATTCGAAACTTAACTTAAGTATACTTACATATGATTTGTTGATTTTAACTTAAATGCCATGTTTGAAAACTGTCATTTCGAAACTCAATTGAATTTTGTATGGTCAGCTCGCGACAACTTGAACAATAAGGAATCAAAGTTTTTGTTCCAAGAATTGTTCGACATGCACAGGAAACTAAAAACAACTTTGAAAAATATGCTCATTTCGAGAATTATGTCTTATTAAAAGCTCAAAACAAATCTAATACTGCAACTCACAACAAAAATCCTCTTATAATAAACACGACATTAATTTGTCCACCCTACCCTAACTCTTGTCAACGTTAATGCGAAAACTGTGAAATCACAAGCAAACTTTTAATGGCAAACGTAAGAAAAATATGTGATCATAATGCCTATTGAGTATTGGGGATTCCCCTAATCTAAAGGCCGGTCCAGACGCTCCGTTTTGTACGTTCTGTCTGCACAGTTTTAAGACGGAATGAAATCGTTGCAATTTTTAGAGCGTCCACATGGTGCAGACATAACTGTGTATTTCGCTCAGTTTTGTGTGATATCGTCATGGAGAGGTACTACTCTGGTCAATTTTGGCATGGTGTCTTGTTTAAAAAAAAAGATTCGAACGTCTCAGAAGTACCCGGCGTTCAAAGTTCATGTAAGTCCGCACAGTTCATGGATATCTATGCTCTTTAGCTCAGTTACCGCGGCAACTGTACCGACTTCGCGCCAAATTTAAAACTGCGCAATTTTCCAGTGTACACGCAACGGTTTATCTGCAACGTTTTTAACTGTGCAGACAAAACTTTGTGCAAAACCGAGTGTCTGGACCGGCCTTAACAGATCAGGGAATTACTTTGGTTCGAGTCGCAAAGTTCAGGAACAAATTGTGCTGAAGTTGGAGAATACGAAACTTGGCATGTGTAAGTTAGTGCAAAACTCTACAGTACTTTGGAAACACGGTAAAACACCTAATTTGCACTTTCCGGTTATGCTAAAATTTCTATATTTAGCTACATAATGTCTGGGAAATTGTTGTCCAAAGATTACTTTTGAGCTTCTTTTTTGAGCTCCGTACATATGCACCGGATTATCTTTTCAGACTGCTCTCAAGTTTATCTGATTGAAGAAAAATGGATAAAAAATCAAGAGTGTGATCGATATCGTAGCCAGAACAAACGTTCTTCTCAAATTTCCAAATAAATTATTAAAAACTTGTTTATTCTCAGAAAATTAAAAGTATATATGACACACAATAAGCGTGTAACTGGTTTAAAAAAAAGGGGAGAAACAAGCTAAAAAACAAACATATTACGTGAGAAAAAATACAAGAAAGGAAAATTTTTATTGGGCTTCTCTTTAATTTCGTAAGACAGAAACGGAATAGAAAAAATTCCACCAGAGACGCTTTTTCCCTTGCAGAATATTTGCAGTGGTGAGCACATTTTTTTCTTTTTTTTTTGGAAAAAAAATAAAGCGATTCTGGGAAAATAGAAGTTGAGAATAGTCTTGCATTTCTTGAAATCTTAATTAAGTTTTACGATGGGACTTTAAATTTCACTGGACATAATTATTGCAATTGAGGATCTGGAAAAGGAAGGATGCCGATTCATTGTTAATTTTTTTCATGCTAATTATATTAGTTTTATGTCTTCTTATTTAAATCTTGTTTATTTGTTCAATAATTGATGCAAATATTTCTAGATTTTCGCTATCGTTCTGAATCGAATGAAATTCAACATTTCCATTTTGTCATCTCCATTTGGAGGAGAACAATGCTTGATGTCAAACGCACTCAGCACTGTCATTTCTGCATTGTTCACGTTTTCCTGTAATTAAAACTTTTCCAGTTTTCTACAAATGCATTTCCTAATGACTTTTAGTTTTTACAACATTCAGCTTTATCTTCCAGTGTTCAGTTTTTTGTTCGCGGGTGAATGGCTTCATAAAATGAGTTGTTCTTTTTTTAAGGCTAACGACGTATTTTTGAAACAAAATTTTTGTTGATATTTGTCTTTTCTTCTTACAATACAAAAAACCAAAGTAATCAGTGGATACATTTTTGTGATAAGTAATACCGAAACATAATAACATAATCGAATAACAATCGTTTATAGTTAGAATCCTGCCCTAATTAGGTACTGTGCTAATTCGCAGTGGATAAATTCCTCCAATTACACAAATATCCCACAGATTAATTTTACTTCCGCTTGATTAAGCATGAATTTCCAGTGATTGATAACTTTATTATTCATTTCTCAATTAATGTTTTATTTGCCCTTGTTCCCGCGTTATCGATCTATATCCTTAATTAAGGACAGGCGACATTAATCCTGCTCCATCGCATCCGAGGACACTGCCGAGGAATTTATATCGTGTCACGCGAAGGTGGCTATCAATTAAACTCTGACATCCCTTGATTCATTAATATTTTATTTTGAAATTTCGCCGGGGAAACACTATCAAGAAATGATTTTATGTCAGTATCTTCGATCTCTCAATGAATTCATTCGTCCTCAAAATAACTCCAGTATTTTCCCAAAACATAACATTCCATGACATTGTAATTATTTTTTTTCTGTTTGTATTTTTCAATTCCATCCACATACATTTTTCACCTCTGATGTTCCAATGGCAACGAACTTGATGAAATTATAGATCTCAATATTTATTGACAGTGATTTAAGGTTATAAAGTATGTATAGGTCGAACGCAACGAACGACGATGAAATGTGGCGCACGAGGGAATAGAATCTTGTTAAAATAAATTTTCTATAATATTAATATTAAATAATCAAAATCAATTTTCAATTCGCGCCAGTAGTTTGTCACGAGATGAATGAAGTTTACAAATTGTTTTATTGTAGGTATTTATTCACTATACAAATTAATTTCAATATTTTCTCCAATTTATAAAACATTCTTATGCTTTATATCAATTCAATTGTTTGGGTTTATTTATAGAACTTTGGGAAAGTTGTTTTATAAATTTTGATTGACATTTCCTACAAAAATAGAATTTTGGTTTTTTGAAGTAAAAGCTCTGCACTCGAACGGTTTTCCTGAGTTTTAGAAAACAAAATACGTTTCAAGTATTCGCAATATATTAACGATTTAAACATTTTTTGTTCTTCTATTCATTTTAAATCGACAACCCATGAAATGTTAATATTTTTGCTTGAATTTCCTTACAAATAATTATGTAGAGGTACCTAAAAAATTGCGTTACGGATTTTGCGAGAATGACATCATTACGAAAACATTAAGCTTATTTTGACTCGTAAACAAGAACAACATTAATCTGTATTGGCAGATTAATTTATAAATTTTTTATTAGACATTGTTTGTTTATGATTTTATTATTGTTTGATTGGTTTAGTCTTGATTTAATCAAAACCATTTTTCGTGAGCAAAATGGCTACACTAAAGTTACTTATTTGTCTCTTGTGAGCAAAAAATGTTTTCCTTACTTAATTAGCATTGTCTATGTCTCTAGTGTTAACCTAAGATACCAATTAGACTCTTACCTAGATCTTTACTCCAGCAACGACTCCCGTAAAGACCTCCGGACACCTTAAAAAAATAATAAGTTCTCAGAGGACTGTGACACTCGTCCACCGTGATGGAGGTGTTTACGGAGACTGTTTTCCCATACTCCTTCTGGATTTTGTTTACGCCATTTGTGCGTGTAATTGTCTGTTAGCATTATCACCTTCTGTGGCTGCACTGCATTTTTCATGAACTCTGCACAAGGACACAACACTGCCTTTCTCTTGACAGCAGGTGAATTTTCTTACTTCGGTTTATAACGATCCCTTGACGCATTAAATTGTTGAGCTTTTCCTTCAAATTCTGGGAATTCTTCTGTTGTTTCACGCTAGTAATTTGATGATCTCTGAGTGAAGTGTAAATTTTCCTTTACATTGTTCCGGAAAAGCGGTAATATTTTCCAAGTATAAATTTCAATATATATATTGCAATTATCGTAATTGTTATTATAGTTAGAAAGCTCATCATGTTTTTGAAATATTTAAATTTAAGGAAAATATTATACGAAAACACTTAAAATTTCCTTTCTTTGACGCGTTCATTTTTGGTTCGCAAGGTTTTATTTATTCCTTCCCAACTGTTTTGAGTGAATTCAAATGCTTTTAAAGTTAGACTGGGCCAATTTGAACACACTCCTTACATCTGCTAATTTTGTTTTTGTCATGAGTTTAACTAATTCATGAGGGTTTTGTTTTTTTGTTTGAATTAATTATGGCTATACTTTATGTACATAAGGTCAAGGCTCTTCGGCGAGGGCGGTAGTTGGCGTGAGTGGTGTTAAATCAATACGAGCTTGACATGAAAGTTGAAAAACAATTTTTACGTTGTTTAGGACTTTTTAAAATAAACTTCAATATATCCTTCTTCAGAAGTCAACATTAGAATAAAACATAGATATAAAGAGATTTATTTAACTTCTTTTCATCTTCTTTTCAAATGCAAATATATCAATGTAACGTTGCTCTAATCAAAAATGTATAAGAAAACCTTTTTTTACAAATCCAAGTTGATTCGAAGAATCTTAATTTTCTGTAAAATTTCATATTATGAGGATTTCTTTTTTTTGCATATCCTTCTGATCCCCTTCAAATCTCTCTTAAGGGTTCTCCAGTCCTTGCATTTAAGTACTACCTAGGAAATTGTGACTTAGAAAAGTGAAGCAGAAATCCTGGGATAATACATATTCCTTGCGGATCAACTTTGTGAGAATATTCACCCCTGACAAGGGTTCCTTTGGTTCATTTCGTGGCCCCTTTGCTTTCTGCACACAAATAATGAATGCCCGACTAGAAGCGGCAACAAGAAATTCACACGGAACTGAATTCAAAATCATTTATCACGTAAAGCAGCGCACCGGTGTTGCTGATGCTGTTTTGCCTTTTCGTCCTGCAACTGGCATCGTGGAGGCAAAATGTCTGCCCTTTGTTCATTTTTTTCTTTCACCTAAGAACTTTCAGGGGTTCCTCGACAATCGATGTTTAATTGTTGGTCAAAATTAAAGCAATACACAAGAAATATATGCCGTTGTACCTGTGGAGATTTCTTCTCAGGACTATTTCCATTCGGTCCTCGCAGAGATGCGTCAGGACGAAATTAGTGGAAACTTTCACACACAAACCTGAGCCAACCTGACCTGCGCTCTTGCATGGCTGGGGATTACATCACTCGACCAATGAGTAATAGCAGCACTGACTCGTGAATCACAGCTTCTCACTCAGCCGTCACGAGTTGCGGTCAAATTTGAATATTCCTCATCGATTTGACACAATTGTCACAACATCAACTTGTGACTGGAACACGGATTGCGAAACTCTCCTCGGCACATGTCGCCAAAGTTCGTTCTGCAATATTAATGCGCGCCGCGACACTCCTTAAAGGGTCATTAACACATCGACGACTGAACGCTATTTGAGCCGCATTCCAGTTCGCTGCAATGCACTAAAACAAAACAAAAAGTCATTGCGAACTATGTTGCAATTTCAACGCCCCAAACTCGGTGGACGAGCGCCGTTTCCGAAGCGCACCATCCAGTTTCGCGGCAAGTGATGAAAATCTAATTGGTAGTTCTCGTTCCAGTTCTGACTTGTAGGTCAGTTATGAACTCCGTAATTTCATTAAAATCTAATTACTCGTTGTGAGCCTGTCGAATTAGCAGCTCTCGCTGTCATCTGCAGCGACCCCATTCGTTTTCAATTCACTTTCTTGATTGTTTCCAATTTTGTTCAATGCAGATAAATTGTTTATTTTTAATCAGCTGCAAACGTGTTCGAGATTGAGCAACATTTTTGGAATCAAATTTTTACAATGCCAAACAACTCAAATTAAATGTTATCTTTGAGAATGATTGCCATAAAAAAAAATCTGAAATATTTCAATTTCTATTGTACAATTCTATTCATAATAAATATATCTTTCCACATTAACAACCATATGTTTCTGAAAATGTTTTCGAAGTTTTTAAGGTAAAAAATATTTAAAACGAAAGTAAAACTCCAAATATTGTTATGCCACTTTTTTATAAACTACAATTTCACTTCCTGTAGTCGATCGATATTGATGTGTGTTGAGGACAAAACTTGTACAGTAATAAAATGGCTTTTATTCTGAATATGAATTCTCTCCAATAATTAGCTGGAGAGAAACAGGAGCAGGATTTCTGTGCACTTACGATCTCAATTCCAGTGTCCTTAATTTCTAACCCTTTCTATCAAACGGATTGGATATCAAAAATGTCCGTTTTGAATGTGGACCTTACCGGAATTCATTCCTGCTGTAATTGTTTCTATCCATTCTGTCGGAACAAAGTCCTTTGAAATATGTCAAATTTATCAAGTATAGTGGAATAAAATATGACCTCATGTAAAACCAGGATTCAAAGTTGCGGTCATGAGCGATTTCCGCTTAAATCGACAGAGCTAAGTAAATTACCGATGAGAAAAATCGTCAGTTTTTATCCCTATCCTGTATTTTTATGGATACCAATATGAGAGCGGAATGCTAGAATGCGGAAGTTTACCAATTCCAAAATAGCAGACCCACCCTTAATTAAGGGAAATGTTCACAGGATGTAGAACTCACTGTTCCAAAATTCCCAAACGAAGGACGCGACCATTTCCTTGAATAAAAAGTCCCAATTTACAATGAATAGAACTTTCCCATCGCAAATGTATTAGGGCAAATTTAATCTGCACACATCTCAAGACTTTGAAACTCTTCCTAAACAAATAGTTTCAGCAAAGTCAAAGTCCTGGTTGATAGCTGGTGGCTCAATATCGCTCCTTTCCACTCCTTCGAGCCGAGCAGTATCAAGACTGGTGGCAGAAAATGTATTTTCACATCCTGAAAATAAAGTCGAGTAAAAAACGCAACATGCATCTGCCCTTCTTCGATGGCAGCATATTTTTTAATTTTCAAGTAGCTTGCATATTCTGTTATTAGACAGGACGTGCAGGCAAAACGTCTGCTCCGGGGATGTGTGTGTGGCTGTTGCTGTTGCATGCTCAACCTTCAAACTCAGAACTCATAAAACATCTGCCGTGGTGGGACTAGGTGGAAGGAAGACTCTGCCAGACAGGAAAGACGAAATCATTCACATTCGCCTCTCCGTGCCGACTCCCTTGGCCTCCATCCACTGGGAAAAACAAAATGCAAGAAATGAAGAAATTGATCTTGCATGGATTAACATTCAGATGCATATTATGCATGCGAGTCCTTGGAGACAAGAGGATTACTTAGCATGAAGATATTTTATGGGAAATGGAATATTAGTGGGTCTTGTCTGGGACGCTCGAAGAGTTGCTATTATTTTCCAAGGTTTCGAATTAATGCGAAGATTGTGCAACGATATGGGGCGAAATTTGTTCATTCGAATTTCTAAACAAGCCTCATAAGCGTTGTTGCACAAGTTTTTGGAATAGAGTTGCAGCCTTCCCTGCAGAAAATCCACTTCTTCCAGGAATTGCCGCAAGCAGATGCAAACTGTACTAAAAACTGATAAGGATAACCGTGTTGCAGACGTATTGTACTCCAGGGACGTGTATTGTGCATTTTCTGGCTGCAATAAATACAAATCACTGAAACCCGCTCGTTTAAAATGAAAATTCTGCACAGTTTTTAGAAGGAATAACTTTATAGTTATATCCATAGAAAACTCTTTCGACGTATAATTTGACCAAAACTTGGATTGTTAGTTTGGTAATGTTTATTCAAATATTTTGTTCTTAATTCTTAAAAAAAAATTAGTTATGTTAGCGATTTAGATGGTAGTAAAAAGTAACAATTTGCATTCTGATCTAAAAGCCAATAAATTAAAATACAAAAAATTGTCAAGTCTTTATAATATGCAAGAGAATATGCGATAGGAAACAACAGAAAACATTACATACAACCATATTTACGAGTATTTTAAAACTTAGCTCAAATAAGAAAACGTAAATAGTTTAAGAAATATAGAACGAATTTGCAAATATCGTACTAGATATTTCCATACTGCATAACAATAGGAGCGCACATTAAAATGCAACAGAGTGTCGATTTATTTTTGCAAAATTATCAAATGTTGAAACAAAGCATATTTCACAGAAGAAGCAATCTTGGCTCAGTCGGCGTGTACTGCATAACTAAATATGGTGTAAAACATAAAAAATAAAACCTGAAATTAGAACCAATTTTTTCTGCCTCTTTCAGAAAACACAAATATCTGGAGCACCCAGCCAACGCTATCGCCTAAATGAACACTTTTCACCACTTAAGCACAATTAAGCTGTAGTGAATGCTGTCTAAGCGCTTGAACTCCCAGTTAAATGAAGTTAAAATCTTTTTCGTCTTCACGTCGTCTCCCTTCTCAATTAATTACCTTCTTTAATTGGCTCCTATAATTGAATTATCGTAGCGCTTTAGTAATTACATTCCTGGCGAAGCAATCAATTTCCTTGTCTCTATACGAAATATCTATATGAATTTACTGCCGTTCATAATAGAATATATCTTGCTAGTTAAAAAGCAAAAGTATCTGGGAATAATTCAAATAAGCACGTAATTTCCCTTGTTGATTTGCCGGAGCACTTTTAGGAAATATTTTAATTTGAATCATGGGAAATTCATCGTCGCATACCCACGAACCTCTTGAGAGGGGTTTTACGAGGGGTACTTTCGGAGATGTCAAAAGTTCGGTATGTACTTTTATTTTTTAATGAATGAAATTTATTATTTATTAAATATGAATATAATAATTTGAGTAAAGAAATCACTTCTGTAATGAAAATATTTTTATTTTTTTTCAGAAATCGGCATCATTCCGCTTTAGTAAGCGATCCCCAAAGAAAATGGATCGTTTAAGGCGATCCTTTCGAGATTCATTTCGAAGAAGAAAGGATCGCGTTCCAGAATCTTCCAAGCCTCATCAATGGCAAGCTGATGAGCAAGCTGTACGATCAGCCACTTGTTCCTTTGCTGTTAAGTACTTAGGATGCGTTGAGGTATTCGAATCTAGGGGTATGCAAGTGTGTGAGGAGGCGTTGAAAGTGTTGAGGGTGAGTACTCTCTTGGGCATAGGAAAGCCTAGTTTTTTTTTACTGTTAGTTTATGTTTATTATAATTATGTTTTTTAACGCATTTTGATTGTCCCATCAAGAGTGTCAATAATTTCAAATTTGCTTCCACCATGATAAATATTTCCGGATTTGTAATGTTAGTCAAATAAAGGCCATTGTAATTAAATTTCCCGGTGTAGAAAACTTCAGCATGACCGCCAAACAATTCTTCAAAAAAATTTCAGTTGGAAGTCTTACATTTTTTTCTTAAATGTACTTACCTCACCAAAATGATTAGCTTAGTAACTTCCCCATATTTTACTATCCGTTCGCTAATTTGCAATACTGATCATGATTCATGTACAGTCGCAGTGTTAATTTTAGTTTGCAAACCACTGATTGAAACAACATCACGAACTTTGCATTATTCTTTTAAGCCATATTTTAGTTAATTATCTTTTGTTACTGGACACAATTGTGTGACTGAAGGTCGATAAAAACAGAATATGAAGCAATTGGTGGATATCAATTAAACGCGAAAGTGCAAGAGGTTAACAGATGAATAAGCAATCGTGCAAAGACAAATGAACTCCCGCGGTTTCGTTTTGTTTATGCAAATGTTCTCAATTAACACATGCACTCATAATTGCTAGCATCTCCCTATTAAGACTCCCCGGACAATGTTATTACTTTGCGGAGTGAACTGAGTCGTGGAGACTGAGTAAGAAGTTCTGTCCTAGATTTTGTTCAGAATGAGTCTGTTCGACTTCCAAATTCTAATTTTTCGGGTTTTTTTTTTAAACATAGATTGCAATTTTAGGTTTTCTGTTTCTCTGATTTTAATAACAACAAGTTTTGAAACCATTTTTTACATTAGAAATTTGTTTGTCTTTAATCATTTCCTCTCTATTCAGAATTCCAGAAGACGACCAATACGTGGTTTGTTGCATGTGAGCGGAGATGGCTTGCGAGTTGTTGATGACGAAACAAAAGGATTAATTGTTGATCAAACCATTGAAAAAGTTAGCTTTTGTGCACCAGATCGAAATCACGAAAGAGGTTTCAGTTATATATGTCGTGATGGCACAACACGCCGCTGGATGTGCCACGGATTCTTAGCAATAAAGGACTCTGGGGAGCGGCTTTCCCACGCGGTAGGCTGTGCATTCGCTGTTTGCCTGGAGAGGAAGCAGCGTCGTGATAAGGAATGCGGAGTTACGATGACGTTCGACATGAAAAATTCAACATTTACCCGAACAGGATCGTTCCGTCAGCAGACGTTTACTGAACGCTTGGCCAGCAACGAGAGGAGTGTGGATGTTGTTCAAACTCCTTCTGCTGCAGTACCACCCCAGCCCAAGCCATATAACCCGTTCGCGATAGAACGTCCTCATGCAACACCTTCAATGCTCGAGCGTCAGGGTTCATTCCGAGCTTTTAGCACCATCGGTAGCCAGTCCCCGTTCAAGAGGCAGATGTCCTTAAGAATCAATGATCTTCCGTCCAATGCAGAACGGCAGAAAGCATTCCTTGACGCTGGCGGTGGGACGCTAACCACTCCACAACGCAGCGTCTCCCCAATTCTGGAATCATCTCCTCAGAAACATATAGATACCGTTAGTCAACTATGCCAGGAGTTGAGTCAAGGACTATCCCTTCTTACCCAGAACGATGTCGACGACATGAATTTTAACAATGCACTGAGCATCAATCACAACATGGCTGTGGACAAAACTCCATCTCCTTTGTCCACAAACGGTGTTGTAACGACTCCAGCGACAATTCTACAAACGAGTGTGATGGCCATGGCGAACGCCGACACTGTCACCACTCCGCCCACCGCACAGGTTTCTCCTAGGGTACGAGCGAATCCTATTGGTACAGCTGTGCCACTTCCGCTACCATCATCCGAGTCAGCCACCTCTGGAATAGTGAGTCTTTCAACTTCCTCAGTTTCGCAGGGTGTTGTTCCTGTGGAAACTGCAGCTTCTCTGCCGAGACCCGATCAATGGCTTGGCCAGGTTGTGAAAAGCACTTCTCCGGCACCAAGACGCGCTCCTCCGATAGGCACCCATGGGCGAGCCAAGTCCCTGAGTTCAGCCATCCCCGCTGATCCTTTCGACGCCGAATGGGTGAGTGGAGTAACGAAAACCAATCCCGCGGAAGGCCGCAGCACCAATCCATTCATATCTCCACCAAAGCCTCCAGCACAGTCTTTTCAAGTCCAACTGTAATTTTCTGGCATAGTTAAATTATTATTATTATTATTATATATAATTTTATATACTATATTTCTTGTTGATTTGTACAAATGTATCATACTGTCTCGTAACCATATCCGATACTTAACTAATGACTAGCTGTTTGTAAGATATTTCGTTAAACTTTAGTTCTAAGATGACGCCGTCGAAATCTCCCATTCATTTTATTTTATTATTATACACTTTTTTGTATATTTACAAGTATATAATAGATGTATTAAACAGACCTGGGATTCAGCCAAGGTACTTGTTAACTCACTTGGATTGTCATTAATGTGGAATATCATAGCTCTAAGGAATTACGCAAAAACGTTATTGAATTATATTTAACGTTGTCGATTAACAAATTCCGACTGATTAGCTCCTATCACATACCGCAGTTTTATTAAAAATGCTGGTTAAACATTGTGCATTTATAGTTACTCCCATTCAGGGTAAAAATATGTTTAATTTCCTATTTACTATTCACGAGAAAATACTTTGTACTTATCTTAGTCCGCTTGTCCTCTGATGGGCCACTTGCCCAGTCAAGAACCTTAAAAAACAAATGAACGCACTTTTACATTGCTTTGAGGAAATTAAAATTTGCATATTTTCATTTTCCTACGTACTATATTTATGTACGTGCTTGTGACAAATTCTCTTCAATATCGACTTTCTCAACCGATCAATATAAATGATCATTTAAGTTTAATCTTCATCTAAAATGAAAACAATTGTGATAAACTTTAACACTGCATTTAACTGTTGCAAATTAAAATGTTTTTCAATGAAAATTATTACACTGCATTTAGGGGATCAAGCTGAATATTTTTACATAAGGCAACAAGTCAACTTAAAAGGTATTTATTTACATTAATTAATTAATCTTTTATAGATATTGAAACAAAAGTTGAGAAAAATCCTTTATAATTAATATAAAATCTTGTCATTTTTTATGTGAAATGTGAGCTATTTTGTAATTTATTCCGTATTCAGAGCATGATTTTCTACCCTTTTATGTTAAGCATGTAAATCATTTGTATTAAGTCAAAATGAAACTAATTTATTTAGTTCAAAGTCAAATTTTAGTTAAACTTATGCTAAGGCAACTAAAAAAGTCGTTTAGTTGTGCGCTTTGCATTCACTACGTAAGTGTTGTTGATAATTCCATGCAAACAAGCAAAACGTTGTTTAAATAACAGTAAACATATTCTTAAGAAGGTGATGTACTTTAAAGCAGATTTAGGGGAGAACGAAATTTATTAAAACAAAAAAATATATAAAGCAAAAGCATATTTATTAACAGAGTTAAGAGCACACATACGTTATTAAATTTACGATGAATTACTACTGCACAACATAAAAAGACTTGAAAAATAAATATTTAAATGATGCAACGTATCAAATTCCTTAAGTGTTTAAAATTGTGAAAGGAGCAAAAAACACATTTAGAAATGCTTACATGAATTACTATTAAGAATAAATGTCGCTCTATTCCGTTTTAGCATTAATTTAATCTTTATATTTTAAAGAAGAGTTTTATTTGGAGCTGTACAGTACTTAAATTGTAACAAAGTTGTAAATTATTTATTAAACTCAAATTGAACAAATTTAATTGTTTCCATTATTACTGTTGATATGAGCTTGATTTAGTTTAGAATGGTGTAAATATTATCAAATTTTGTTTTTTTAGTTTCCTATTTTCGTTTCAATTTTCTTAGATCATCACCAGGTCAGGCTAACAGCATTTTTGTGTACTTAATTATTGACTATTTTTATATATTACAATTAAATGTATACTTATATAGTTTTTAAATACAAGTTAATATGAAAGATGTGTTTTTTTTTATACTCTACTTTTTATTTTACAGTTCTTTATTTTATTATACTACTATTTCCATAGCTGGATCTGAATTATTACTAATTTATTTACATAATAAATTTCTCACACACCACTTGAATTCGGCATAAAAATTAATTGCTTTAAGCTAGTTTTGATTTGTTGCTACCATATATTATGTAATAATATAATCCCTATCCATTGTTGGAACATCCAGTTGTTTCTCTTTTTCATAGCAGTTTTGTGTCATTCCAATTGGCGTGAACTTTTAATTAGCAGATATTTATTGTGTAGATAATGAAGAGCAAATTTTGCGAGAACCTTGTGAGTTAAAAATTGTTATTATACACCACACTGTGAAAATTTAGTATCATTAATTAAATTTAAAAAAAAAAAACTGTTGCTACAAACTGCACGCGGAAATAGAAACTTGAATTAAATATTGCGTAAAAAGAAGAATTCTGCGTTCTGAAAATTTTTTAAATAATGGGTATTTTAAAAAAGGATTTTATGGGGATTGATTGCAAACTTGAAAGCAACATAATGAATTATTTTTTTGAAATTCGTAGTTATTGAAACATCCGGACGGTTATTGCGTCTCCACACGCAAACTTGACACATCATTCGCATTCATCAATCATCATTCTTCGCAGGCACTCATTTGAGCCTGCAGTGTATGGGTTCGTGCGCTCAATAAAACGCTGTCAGCCCCAGCGCCCAAAAGTGTTATAAACTTATAAGTGTTATATTTATATATATTTCAAATGGATCGAATATGCCCTATACGAGTTATGCGCTATCTACCGCATTGTCGCGGAACGATTTCTCGGACCCTCCGAACCTTCTTCCCTGCTGAATTTGTTGATGATTTCTAGCATGCTTTCACTAACAAACAAAAAGGATTATGATTATTAGTATGGATTACTATTTTCAATGAATGCTTAATGACTTGAAATCTTCTTAATTGAAAAAATTAATTGCATGATTATACTAAATGTAGATTGAAAGAAAATACTTACATTAAAAAAATATTTTAAAAGTTCTGAATAATGTTGCCCTGCAAGAAGATATTCAAAACAGACTTGAGTTTAACCTTAACCTAAAGTTAATAAAGTGTTCGAAGGAGTTATTTAAAACGTATTAAGTATAAATAATTGTGCAAAGTTTCAAAAACAACATCTGAATAATAACATATTAATGAAATTAATAACAAAACCGTTTTGTTCTATTTACCCTGTGAACTAAAACACAAAACGGAATACCTGTCCATGTCGTCACCATATAATAAATTGTCAATTGTTTTTATCAATTGCATTATTCAAATCGCCTCCAAGCAACACTTCCTAGCTAGATTTGTGTCTTGACACATTCGTTGTGTCTTAATGAGCTCAGTTTGTTTCTTCAGTTTGAGCCATTATGATATCATCCCAATTAGAATTCCGTCGAACTCAAGTGAAAATTGCAAAATTGTTGCAAAAATGGAAGATGAATGTGAAGCCGAGGAAGTGCATTGAATTCGGTCGGAGTCTGCTTTATGGTCCTAGCTTACACAATCCTTTAGACCTACGCTAATTTATTATTCGCAGAGCTGAAGAGCGTTCGCTCAAACCCATTTTGGCATAGAAAATGAACTTGGATTATAGTCCCGAGACTTGAATTGTGACTTGATCTACTTTGCGCCTAATGAGATGGATGAGCCACACGTCGATTGTATAATGGTGTCGCGGCTATTTGGCAGTCAGGTATCTTCTGTTTCTGCTCCATAGCCACCTAATTAGTCAAGAGACTGCTATGGAAGTTTACACGGTCATTAAAGGATTATACAACTATTGCGGAGCTGGGAAGCTTGGGCGGCGCGGCGTGAGAAGCTTACGCGCAAACAACTAGTCTTCTTCGTGGTCAAGAGTACTGTGCCATTAATCCCAGATAACATCTGCTTCAATTAAACTTTATTGGCACCTCATTTCTTTAGTTCGAAGAGAAAGAGAGAGAGAGAGAAACAAATTAAATAAGTATTATTCGACATTTCATCGAATTACGAAATGTTTCGTGGATTAAGCAATCGGCACTTTGAATCCGAAAAGTTATTGTTAATGCTAATCAAAAGTTTACAAAGTATTCATCTATTTTACTTAAGAGCAGTTATGCTATGATTTATTTATTTGTAACATACATATGTATCAAGTGATCCAACAATAAAATAATTAGTTGATGATTTACATGAATTTTGTTCACTGCAAAATCAACACAAGCGACTCAATCAACAAAACTAAATAATTAAAGAGGAAATTGTTGCTAAATGACAGTATTGACGAAATCTGAAGATATAAGGACTGTGTCTGATAAAATTTTGGGAAATCGTTATTAATAAAATGTAGTTTATTATCGTGTTGGTGTTTCATAGTCTTTAATATTTATGAATGTAAATGATAATAATCAAAGTGTTGCGCAATAAATTATATTATAACTACCTCTCAAACAGAAAGGACAATATTTTCATGTTCCCTGTTTAATAAAGTGATTTTTATCAATGAAAGATAAAAGTGCAATTTAATAGGTAATCAAAGCATTGTTAGTTTTTATCCTATTATTCCATAATTTCTTTTCAAAAATAATAACAAATAGGCTTTTTTCTCTTCATCAAGAATATTTAGAAAATTAATGCGCAACCGCCTCCTTTTCTTAAAATTAAAAGCGTTTTCACTCATTCATCGCAGCTTTCAATGCCAATAACATGCGTGTAAAAAAAAGGCAGAAATAATCAAAACAGTTCAATAACTTGTAAAAACTACCATTAACTAATGCCAGCAATTTGGAGTGATCAATAAAAGATCATTCATCACAATCTGTGTTCAGTTTATAAACGAAAGACGATTATACGAAAGCTTTACCAAATTTCACTTTCGCAGTACTTTTGCTGTTTTTCTTTTTTTTCGCAAGAGATCAATGTGAAAAAAATATAAAATTCCGATGACGTGGCACTAAATGCGTTTCAGAGAGATTTAAAAAGTAAAAAACAATAATTGACTTGTTTGAATTATACTTGAAGATTCGGGCTCATCTCAGGTGGGCTCATTCGAGAAGCAATCACAGCGTGCGCTTTGCTGTCCTGCTTGCTCAAAATATTCAAGTGAAAGTATTTAAGATGATGGGATGCGAACAGAGCTTCTTTCTTGCACATCTCGCGTTTTACAATTCTAGCCACGATGAGGCAACAGGTGACACCAGTGGACCGCGATTGGGCAAGTCTTTGATGGAGAACGTCTGCACGGCCGTCGGTCATATGTTAATGCGAGCACAATAAATCCCCTCTTTTATGTTTTCCTTTCGATTTTAGGTTAATTCTTTTAACAGTTATTTCAGATTAACTCTTCCTCCAGACAAAAATTCTGCGATTTCGCATTCCTCGGGGTTTGTCATCGCCATCCAAGAGACCTGCATCAGCAGTTTTCAAGAGCGTTACGTTGTCGAGGTTCGCTGCTCGTTCAAACGCTCAAGCGGAATTGATACAACAAATATTATTTTCTATGACCTGGTTGCAACAATTGATGTACCTCTTCAAATGTTGCAATTACAAGACTGTTATTTTTTGATTGCTCGAAATGGATTATATAAGCCACTCAATCAATACGTCTGAAGAGTGTATTCACTAAATCAAGCAGCGCACTTCACTTCTTTTCGACACATTATGTACTACACATACTCACATGAATAGTAATTATGCAATCCTCCTACAGAACGATATCCTGCAACATGGTTTCAGGATTTCAACAGAAAATTCAGGAATCTTTCCCACAAGGATGCGCGTGGAGGGCGAGCAAGTTGTTTGCCCTGAGCAGTGAGAATATCTATTATTGAAATGGAAATTCATAGCTATTATTTTTTCGTTCGATGATATAATATACAGTATTGTACCGAAATAAGAAAATTCAAGAATGCGAAAGAAAAATAATTAACTGACTTGTTTACTAGCCTCCTTGTTGCCTTTGGTTTCGTTGATGAAAAAAGTATAGTCAAAAAATCATATCTTATGACTTTTGTAATTTATATTTTTTTGGTATGTGATAGAAACTTAATTCCGACTTGGCATTGACACAAATAAAACATAATCCAGATTATATGAATTTAAAATTCCATTAGTACTCTTTTACTTTCTTTTGGTTTTAAAACATTTTCCAGAAATTATTGGGGGTGGAAACAGGAGATCACGTTTTGACTTTCCTCCTTTCTCGTAATCTCAGTGTGTGAACGCGAAGCGCAGCCCTGATTTAATTTTGGCTGCGGCCTGCGGTGAACTAAAACCGACAGAATTTCGTGACTTGATGAACTTTAAATTGCGAATCGATTGCACTTTAATACGGTGGTTTGTTGCATGCACTCGTGAAGTGTATGAATTTCTCAGTCACTATAAAATTCATTTTTAAAAAGAGTTTATTCAATGAAAGCATTAAGCACGAAGTTTCCTTTACAGCATTAGAAATTTGTTAGAAAATTCAGTCGAACAAAAGCGAAGATGTTTTGCAGAGTTTCTTTTTTCAATGTAATTTGCTTTCGGTACTAAACTACACAGCCGCGATGTTTATTTAAATGACGTACTTGTATATTGCTGTTTTGGCTCCGGTCTGCTATCAAATCAATTAAAACGAGGAAGGTGTAAGTGATCCCTCGGATGTTAGTTGAAGGCAAATCGGTTAAGTTAACTTTGCCTAACTCGTTGTCAGTTGATTTCATTGCGGATCGTAATTCGCATAGTCAGGTGAATTCGGCAGTGGCTATAACCGCCTTGGGACTTGTCCAGTTAATCAATCCAGTTTATCACTTCCTCATTGGCAGCTTTTTGCCCATCCTCATTAGTCATTGGAGCTCTTCTGTGCTGCATCCCCCGGGCGAGGTCGGTGTCGTTGTGCCAGAAACAATTGACTTATGGCTCGTTAGAAACGCGCGCCGTTCCTGGTCAACGGATGCTGCGCAGCGGTACCAATGATGCTACTAAAGCGAAGAAAGACTGGGAAAAGAGTGGAAGAAACTGCACCGACGATGGTTCGCGGCGCGAAAACTTGATTCAGTCCGTTTCGATAGCTTTGCCAGTTGCCACAAAATCCAAATCCAACCGACAAGACATCTCAGTTAAGTTGGAAACTTGACGCCGAAAGGACTTTCCTCAAACTAACTTTTTATGGATTAGCAAAATTATTTTTGGCCAATCTGAATTGATTTGATTGAAAAAACGTCGGTAAAAATTAAGTTTATTTTTGAATTTATCAAGTAAAGGAAATTTGAAAGTAAAAAATCGCGAGTTGTTTGTGAAGTTCAGTGATTTTTTTTTGTGAGAAATATTTTACTGAGTTAATGAACTTAATTGACTTAAAGTGATTTCTAATTGGATTACAATGAAACTTGTGATTTTATTTGCTGGCATTTTTTGCTTCATTCCTGGTATCAAAGGACAAGGATTCGCACCTCCTCCTGATCCGGTAAGTTCTATTACTTCATAATTAAATACGGATTTTCGTTAATTTTTTCAATAAATAAAATCACGATCTCCTTCGCAAACAAATTAAAGGAGCTCTCAATTACACTCAATTAGTATGTATTGTAAGTAATAAAAATTCAAAGCTACAAATCAATAAATTTAGTGATAAACATCAGAGACAGATTATCAATTTATATAATTTTCCATACTATATTAAGGAACGAGTTTCATGAATTCGAATAAAACCAGAAAAATTCAAAAATTCAGTTTTTATTAAGTACTATAAAATTAGCAAAAGATAATAAAATTTTATTTATTTATTGCTATTAATAAATAGAAAATTTATTATTTTTTAAAAAGTTCCTAATTAAATGCTAACAAGAAAAAATATTCTCTATTGCTATGTTATTCATATTTTCAGAAGTTTTTGAGACTATGCTAATTGGATAATTATTGTAATCATTGGTTGTGAGAAAAAAACGCGTTTCTTGTTCTAAATCCCTGAATTAGTGGAGCGGAATAATGTTTATTAATGCTATTCGCTTTTATCCGTGATGCTTAAGCATTATCAAACTAAACGAGAGTCCAAATATCGCGAGAGATCTGTAATGTGTGTTTTAAAAATTTCGATTTTATGAAAGTAGCACATTTATTTTTTGCTTACATTTTTCACTATGAATTTTGTTTTATGACAGGTAAACAATTTTTTTTGTGATTTCTGGGGTTATTTTTAAGGCCTTTCTTAATCATTTCTTTTACTTTCAAAACAGACATTTAAATTATATCCAATTATTATTTGCAATGCGTTCTCTGTTCTCTTTTCTCATATCTCCTTTTAATGTGTACTATGTTTTATATCTAAATTTTACGGTAAATGATCTAATCCTGGGCATGCATAATTTTCTCAATGATAATCCCTGTTTTTGTTTTTAGCCAAACCAAAAATAATTTGGTACAATACAATGTTTTTCAAGCAGTTTTTGTGCACTAAAAAATCTCAGGTAATCTTAATTATCATTTAAGATATAAAAACTTCGATCGCTTAAAAAACCAGAAAATCATTTGATAATAACGAAAGTGTTTTGCGATGATGTCGGTAAAAAAATGCCTCCATGCCAACGATGACTTCGATGTTGCGTTACTAATTGCTTCGTTTATCGCTTTTAGCGCAGACCAGTTAATTACAAACCTTATAAAAGCGCTGATTTATTTTTTTCAATACTCTCCGGCAATCGCGCCTCAAGGTTCTGTGTTTTTCCTCCGGGTCATTATTACGAAAATGTTCAAAGCGAGTACATTAATCTCAGTATTATTTTTCGATTACCAAAAAATCACCGCACTTTACAAAGAGCCGGATGCCGCGGCCGCCGGTGTATGATCCATCCGCACATAAAAATCCCCTACATTTGTCAATGTAACGTGAATGCACAAAATTTGAAATACTTTCACTGCGAAGGCTTCACTGAAGGAGGCTTTATCACCTCCGGCGATGGCCAATTGGTTAGTCACCATCTGAGACAAAAAAATAAATAAAATCTATCATAGCCCGGCTGGTGATGAAAGTTAACCGCACCAATTTGGATGGAATCTTCACTTTCTTTCTCGTTTAGAGGAAATTTGCCATCTGAAATGGTTTGATTCCATTGTGGACACCCCCCCCCCCGGGCCACCTCCATAAGCCTCTTGTCTTAAATTCGATATTTGACTTATGGATACACAAATTAAAATTGTCAAGTTGCCTGAAAATCGCATTTCTTCCTGACTAACTTAAGTGTATTTTAATTACTACCGTAAATTAAATAATTATGCAATCATATCGTTCTGCTGTAATTCTTAAATTCACCATAATTTTGTAACCGGTAAATTTTCAAAGGAAAGTACTTAATTTGTCAGGTCTGTTGTTTCTATTGCGGAGAAGTGATTTACTTCGGTTTGATAAACTGCAAGTGGGGCAAATAATAATTGGAGGCATATATTGCCCAGAAAAAACACTGACCACTGCATTTGCTCTAGTTATTGTTACCTAAGAGAGTATAATGCGAATAATCCTTGGTTAATCCCGGCATTGATGCGGAAACAAACATTTTACATAAAAACTTACGACACAGCCCACAACGGTTATTATCAGTTTCCATTTGTGGGACATAAGTCCAGGAAGATATTTCTACCAATTCAAATCTGTGCAACAATTAACAAAGTTGTTTCCAAAGTTTGGAAATGCTTCCCACAATTCTATCGGCTTCATTCGGAGTGCAGTGTGGATTTGGGTTCAATTTCGAATTGGTTCCGTCGATCGCAAGTCAGTATAAATTCAACGCGTGTACTACTTGGCGTTGCGGCTTAAAGTGTCCACAGCCGAGATAAACATGAAAATTGGAATTTAAAAATATTTAAGATGGAGAAAATGAAAGAGTTTTGTTGAATTAAGAAACCAGTTGGTCTTGCTAGCGGTGAATCTTCTTTTCTCTTGCCGCGAAAGCCGCCGCATTGCTGAAGGTCCGATGGCCAAGATATGTCGGGACGAGATCAGAATGGACAGTTGTATAGTTTTGACTGAATGAAATTTTTCCACAACCTATATTTTCACTACTATCATTTGATTTGCAGAGAATTCATAATTGATGAGACCCACAGCACCAGCTTGAATCGATCCGAGGAAACCGCGCATTTCACTGAAAAGGTTTTCCGCGACCGCGACGGTTTAAGGTGACCACTATATATTACATCTCAACTGGCGACCCACGTATTCTCACTCTGTCAGACAGACTTTAATGTGTGTATCTATAGAAATTCGGCAAAATCGACCATTAAGCATTTTTAATTGGCATTAAAACACGAAGGAGCAATTTGTGTGTCGCTTACGTAAGACGAAATAGTCACAAGCGATTGCTCTGGAATGCTGAGCCGTTGTTATTGTTGATGCATCAAAGCAGGAAGCAAATTAATTTGGTTGGTGCAAGTTTATGACACAAACGGGGCGGCCGCCATATAACATCGGATTTGGAAATCAGAAATGTTCTATTATATTTATTTCTCCAAACTATTGACTCATTATTTAAAGCACTACGATAACACCAAATTTAGCATTAAACTTTTTATGTTATTGCATTACCACATTTTACTAAAAGTGATGAATACAAAATTGTTATTTGAATTTGCTTCATGATAAATTTCCAAGAAATATTTTGCGTGAGTTTATTGCAAGCAGAAATTAATGTGAAGTTGTTTGTCTAATACTTACAAATTTCTGCGAAAAGGGAAAGTGAAGGATAATTTCCAGAATCGTTTTGTCCATATTTTGGGTTTAGTTTATACGGTTAATTTCGCATTTTTCTACAAAAAGAACTTTCGAAATGGTTGTTTTGAAAAAGCTCTTCATGCAATTTCCATATCCCGGCATGAAACTTTTGTCTGTGTGCTCATGTATTATAGTATAAAATTTTGCATAATAGGTATAAATGATGAGATGCAGAAAATCGTTGCATTTTCTTTACCTCAAGAAATTTAAAATGAAATTATAAAACATCTGTGTCACATTTTCTAATGCATGTCGCAGGCGAGTGAATGTCGAAGGTGTTTGGGAACTGGAATGAATGGAATGATTGCCATCAACGATCATTACTAGAAATTGATTATTGCTATGAATGGCAGATAAACGCGCCAGACTGAGTTTGTTAAGTTCAGCAGGGACACGACGCGACCCCCTCGTGGATCGGATGACCTCTGGCGAAACCAGTTCCCAAAGAAATTTTCACTTGCCGCAGCCCAACTCACTTTCCTCGAAGAATTTCCAATTCCCGCTCATCTGACGTGAGCTGATACTTTCGACTTGACCTACAATCGGGGAGAGCCGCATCACAGCAGCCTTCTCGAGTGCCCCTCCGAAGGCCCGCTCCCGGGAATCGGGAACCACGGCACATATCACTGCAGAACTGCAGTTTGCAGTGTGCAGAAATGGGGCCAGCCGTGCTGCCATTGTGAAGTAATAGCGAACAATGGTTCCGAGCCTTTCTCGCGACACCATATTTTGCCACATTAGGCAAGAATTCGCGCTGCACCGTTGTCTCCATAACGACTTTTTAGGTGCTGCCAAAGATAACTGCGGTCGGTCAGTCGTTCGACTCGCCCGGGTGCCATTCAATAATAATCATTTGCATAAATATAAGAAAATCAGAAAATTTTATTTCTCATAACTCCAATGCACCGTAACACAAATTCCTGGTGAGAAAGTAATGCACTCCTCCTCGAGCGTGCACTGCAAAGTTTCCGTAAGTTATGTCCGCGAGGTGCATCCTGCAGCTGTTGCAGCTGTTGCACCAGTTGCGTTTGATTCTTGTACTAATTTCCATCGAGTAATGCACGGATGCAAACATGCACTTGTCGACTGTTACAGTTGCACATAATTGAACTCACGAAAATGCGTTTTGGTACTTATCTAAGCATGGCATGTGCTAAAAAGCGCTCTCTTCCTTTTGTGCTCACTCACCATTAATCGAATGCGAAAAAAAAACATTGCAGAGGGTGAAAGGAGCAATTTGGTTGTTAACACGGAGGTAATTTAAATAAAATCGTAGTTAAAATCGTAATTGCTTAAACAAAGAAATTAAAGGAAATCAGTGTACGATGAAAATTGGAACAGAAAGTTTGCTATTAGGGTTAAAACTAGTTAAATACACAGTGACTATTGCAATCCCACAGCAATAAATTACAATAATGTGGAAACAATGGTATATACAATATTTCCAAGCTTTCGATTTAACTTCACACATACCTCTACGCGAAACTCAAATTAATTATTTACAGTGGGGATAATTTCCTAATGACATTAATTCTATTATTAAATATTCGTAAAATCAAATGCATTTTCATGGATTCCGAAGCATTTTCACTTTCCTTTGTCGCTCTTAAAAATTCCATACAAATTTAACAAAGCACGTAAAACCAAGTTTCCCGCTTAAGTCTTTCGTTTTTCCGGTCATGCCGTGAGCAGAACACTCTGAACCTATTAAAAGAAGACATAAGATTTTTAAATGTAACTACATACAAATTAAAAGGAACCAACTCAATTAATTTGTACTTTTAATACTAGGTATTATTCCTGCCAACATCTTCATTTCCTGTCGTTAAACAAAATCCGCTGTGATAATTTGAAAAACAAAATATTATTGTCAGTGGTTGACTGGTTGATGTCGTGATTTCGGTTATAGATACGTAAAAAAACCTTGAAGAAATCACTACTCCACAAGATCAGTGTCTCGCTGAGCTAAGCATTTATTCAAATGCATTCACATGACGAGAAGAAAGTGAGATGGGTCCACAATTGACTCTGGCCTCGATGGTTTCGTTAATGAAATCTTGCACCGCGGTAAAAGTAACACTAGATGTCACGTGCGCCTGCATTCGTTTCTCGCTGCACTTTGCTTCACTTCTCGCATAAACTGAAGCAATTCCCTGACTTGCTAATTAAAAGGTACAGCCAACCGCCATCCGAAGATAAGCACTTGTCACAGCAGGTTTCGGAAATTCTGATGCATTTCTTCAGCGATTATAAAAAGGGAAAACTTTCAATGCATCGGAGATTGCGTGAGAATGTCGACGATTATTAAAAAAAAGTAATACCGTCATGCAGTTTCAAAAAAAATATTGAATTTGATGTAATTGATTGTAATTAATGCTTTGGTATGTGCACTGGATTTATAGAGCATAAAAACTACTGGTATTTACTGATCGCTTTGCAGTTCGGTGGTGAAGGAGCTGTGACTGAAAGTTTTCCATATGTTCCACAAAAATAAAAATATGTTGCCATGATAAGGAGTTTATATTTAACTTCTGGCATGTCAATGCCTCAATATTCTTTCAAAAATTATTGAATACTATTATTTTCCTGCATGATATTATATAAGAAGAAGCTTGCTTAAATTAAGCGCGATAAATGGAACGAATAACGGAATTTTTGTCATATATAGTATCTACGTAAAAATGTAAAATGTCTGCAGGCTTGCATTTAACTTCGTGATCAAAGCGGATTGCTTCACCTAAAAAATGATGCCAAAGTGATAAAATAATGAAAACAGTCTCACGAACTATCGATCCATTTTCAAATAAGATCATCTTTGGAATAGCCACGTTTGAAGCGGAACAAAATCTTCTTGGAACTCAAAATTATTGAGAATTTATTAAAGTGTTAAAATTAAAACATTTTTTTAACATTGTCAACTGCATTTTGTGTGGCTGTTAAGCGAAATTAGTAGGTAATACTGATTAGTTTGAAATTTTGAAAAATTCATATTTCAAAATAGCCACAAATTGCGTTCGGAAATTGCTAATAAAAAATTTCAACTTTCTTTAAATTAATATGCTAACGACAAATGAACCATTAGCAGGAAATTCGTTGGATTCACCCATCTTTTCCAAATTAATGGCATTTCCTCTAGAAACAAATATTATTATCATAGCGCCAGATTTGAAGCACGAATTTCCCTGTTTGAACTTTTTATTTGCCCCCAGACTAACTCCGCGGGCGACCAAAATGGAGTCAACATCTCCATTACTAAGCACACATTTAGTGGAGTATCTCGAGGTGATAACATCGTGCCGGTAGTTATTAAGTTCAAACCTTACTTGCATTTTCCATTGATTCGGTTTCTCCCATTGTTGCTAATGGACAGTTTCCCACAATTACGTCTGGAATGGCGCGCATCGGAGCAGGAGGTTCACATCATCAGCATTGTTCCAAATGGGAAATGCCAGTAGTTGTCTCATTTCACTTTCTTTTCATCTGGCTTGCATCGATTTGGTCACTTCATTTCAGCGAAAATTCATTCACTTCTCTCGTCATTTTCAGCATTTTGTTGATGTGCTTCCATTGAACTCACTTTGCATTTCCATTAATAAAGCAAATCGAACTAATTGCGGTTTGAGTGAATTTCAAGTTTGACGGAAAAAATGGCAATAATTGAAATGGAAGTCACGGCTTTGTATTTTCTTGATATGATAATTCAATTTTACTGCCATTGCACTTGACCTAGGCCATTTTGAAAATGCTTAAATGCACTTTCCTAAAGCAGGTGATCACACAATATTATGTACTAGTAACTTTGTAAAACTAGAATTATTTATATTAATTATGAAAAATAAAATATTGAATCAATTTACCATATATGTACAATATAGTTTATTCATCTTTGAATTTTACACAATATTAATATTAAATTAAAAATTCAGTTAAAGGCATAAAATTTTGCTACATAAAATTAAAAAAAATAAAAATTTTGCTCTATAAAAACTTTCAAAACCATAAAAACAATTTTTTTTTCCATATTATTGTTTCAAGTTCTTAATAGAGAAATATATCTATCAACAATATAATTTATGATATGCGAGGAAAATTGATGTCATTTTTGCAATCAGAATTTGTGCCACAAAAGTTTCTCCCAAAATTTTATTAAATCGTAAATTATTCGACTCTTTTGTGATTGATTTGACAATCATCCGGTGCACATTATATAAATTTATGATGTGGCCTGAATTGATGCACTTTCTTAATTCTTTCTGAAAGTTCACAACAAACTATTGCATGACACATTTATTGACAGTCATGCAAATCCTAAAGTGAAACATTCAACATGCAAACATAACAAAGTTGTTGCTCACGAACAAAATGATAATTTTCACTTGTTACAATAAAGTATCACAACAAGTGCTCAATTCTCGTCTTGAACAGGAATATTTGTGTGAAAACATATCAAGTGAAAAGTATTTTGTTTTATGTACAAGTACATTTTTAGTTTTCTGTGAATTTGTTAGAGAAAAGATGCCGCCCGAAGTTTGGCGATTGGCATCCTTCTCACGTAGTCAAGCATCAACGGGTTTCGATCCGTCGTAGACACTTACCGATTAATTGGACTTTCTCGGTTTGGCATTAATTTGTGAACATTTTCAGTTACGGGCGGTGGCGGAGAAGGTGTGTCCCCAAAAGTGAGTTATCAAACACACAAAGTGAAATTTAAATTTATTTTTAATATGCCAACATTTCATGGAGGAAATGAATGATGCAGTAACGAACCGCGCCTTGTCCCTCTTGAATTTGTTGCGCGAAGCTTGTTATGTCCAAATAACAAATAAATAAAGTTAAACTTGTCCGCCGGCATTAAAATGACAAGAGTCAAGAGGTATTAGCTATCCTCTGTTGGGAACCCCTCACCCCTGCCCCTGGGGCTCATTAAAAACTTGCACTCAGATATTCAAAGTGGATGATGCTGCGCAGTGCGCATCTTCCGTATTCCGGAACGCATGCGCAGTTTGTGCACTTCGCAGAGAAAGTTGTGGCATGGAAAACCTCAAGTGGTACAAAGTGTCTTGGTGATGCACTGCGATCGGTAATGTATCTTTCCAATCTGCGCAGACTGATCAAAACTGCATTCATGGACCTGGAAAATTAATTGATTGATTGATCAGCGGACTGGGTCAATGAGGTTAGTTAAGCACAATACTTACTATACGATACTTAAGCGCCCTTAATCAGTTGCTCATTGTGTGCAGCGCCAGCATCTGCTGCTGTCGATGAGACAAGTTTAAAGCACCAATAATGGAAAATTGATTTTCTCGAAAGACAGTAATAACTAATAAGCATAATAAAAATAATCTCCATTACATTGCGAAATGAACCGAACGTTCCATTTCTCTTGCGTGCGCCATTGTCTCTTCTACTATACATTGTATAATGTATACTTCTGCTGGAAGTGCGCTATAAAATTACTTGTGGAGGTTGCGTAACCGCAGCTGTTTGAAAAGTGAACTTCTTTTCACTTACTGCCACTTACTGGCACGTACTGGCCGCAATTTGACGTCGAATTGCTCTCGATTTTGTTTCGTAAGAGAAATTAAGATCACTCGGATCAGAACAAGTTGGATTCGTGGGGATTGAAGATTGAATAAATAAATAATTGAACAATGATTTAGAGCTCATTTGAAGGAGATCAATACCCTCAAGCCATTACTTTTGATTGTTTCAAGTTGGAGTACCTTTTTTTACATAATTTATATTGATTTCAAATTAATTTCGGTTCATTTTGCAAAGTTTTTTCTTCTAAAATACATAAAAGAAAGAATTTTTTAGCATGCAATTATATAAGAGTAACTTTTATTAAGTATTTTCTTTTATTCAAAAATAATATTTCAACAATTCATCAAAGAAATATGTTAAAGAAAATGTAATTGAATTTCCCTTGCGTTTGAAAATCAAATTAAAATCATTTTCTGCTGTTCATTTAGATATAAAGTTTATTGAAGGGGAAAACAATATTTTACAAAATTAATTGCACATGCAGGAAAAGGATGATAAAACATCCATTTGGAGGATCTCAAAGTTTATTAGAAATGAAAAGTGCAAAAGTGGGTCAACGTGCCGTGCCAATTTTATGGCATCCGTTGCTGCGATCCGGTCAGGATTTTCTTTGAAAACTCCTCTGACAATACGTATTGCACAATCGGGGGCAATATTTCACTAATTACGTCCGGCGTTATTTTAAAAAATTTGCTCGGCGAACAAGTGTGAGTTGTGTAAACATCGCAATCATTTTGATGTCTTTCGAGGGAGAAGACAGGTTCGGTGCAACAAAAATGGCCACGAAGTTGGTCCAGTTGTTCGACCTCTGCTGCTTCGGCGTCCTACCACCGAGTGCCTCCAGTAAAATGCAGTTTTAGTTTTGTGCTCTTTAGAGCAGCCAATGTGCAAAAAAGTCTGAGAGAAGAAAAAACGTAATGGATCAAAAAAAAGTTCACATATATCTATCTGAGAATTGTGCTAAAAGTGAAAGGAAGCTCGCAAACATCGCAATTCTGAGCGCTCTCACTTTTTGACTTTTCCATCGGAAAGCAATAATTGCTGAATTTCATAACGCGCTGTTTTTTGAAGGCAGATGTGAGCCAGTGCAGTGCTGCAGAAATGCATTTCGTTGAAAAACCTCCAGTGCACTCACTTCAGGCACATTTCTTAGAAACTTTGGTGCATGAGGAATGGTTTTCGTTCAATTGAGAAGCAATGGAAACGCACTTGGGCTTCTGCAAAGACCTTGTTGCAGAGTCGCTTGGAATTCCGTTGGTGTTTTAATAGTTTGCTCTAATTGAATGCAAGTTGCAGCGGAAAGTCGAGCATGTGCCGCCCAGGTGCACTGATTATTACTTTTGACGAAAGTATAATTCGAGAAATAGTCGCGTTTAGGTAGCTCAAGTAAATCGCAATTTTAGCTAAAATTTGTAATAGAAATAGACGAGAATTAAAATGAATAGAAATCTGACAGAATAAATGAATAATTGCTTGCCTCTTCTTTTAAACAAATCAAAATTTTTATATATGAGAACATTTTCAAAAGTAGTTAGTAAAATCTGGTAATACCTTAAATAACTATATTTAATTTTTATTATTGTTTCATAATTTGCATTCAAACACGCAATCAATTTTTGAGATTGTTCGACTATTATTCCATTAAATATAATCAATAAAACCTTTCAAAAAGATTAAACTTTTGCAATTTCGTGATACTAAATCAGACATCCTCTGCAGAAAGGTGATTTACGCAATTAATTGTGGACACTTTCAAAGTCATTCACAGCGTACCACGATTTGTACTTTCAATTTCAGCTGCAAAAAAAGGAGTTTTGTTTGATTGGCAACTGTTCAATTCTTTATGATCGAACTTTTTGCTTTAATGCGCCAATCTAAAATACTTTAGAAACTAATTATATTATCGTAGAATGGCTTTTAGTGCTCAGCCTTGTATAAAAATATTATTAATATTGATATTTTGAATAAAAAATAGTAATTAATACCTATATTGAAGAAAAAACTGTTATATTTAAAAAATAATAATTACGAGATAAAGCAATGTTTGCTTTCCTTTTCTGTTTTCAACCCAAGTGAATGTATTTATACGTATAGGTAGATATCAGAGCTAGAATAATTCGTGTTTAAAAAATGAAATTTTTTAACAATATTTTTTTTACACAGGTGCAACAAAATCCTTATCAGCGACAATTGAGTGTGTCACAACAATCACACATTTTGAATGACGTCCAACAACACAGATTCAATGTACAAAATCCATCTCAATCACAGGATCATCAATATTTACTAAAGCAAAAAAGTATTGAAATTTCGCAGTCGCCTTCACAGCAAAATTTAATTAATCAAAGACCACCGCCTCCAGTGCAACAACAACAGCAGCAATTGAACAATATTCGATTTCCACAAAGCAATTTCAGGACCAATTATCAATCAAGTGTGGTTTCCAGTAATGCACCAGTTCTACAACATCACACTCAAACTAGTTTCATACCGAATTTCGTGCAACCAGCAACACAGCAGACACAAGCTGCAACAAACCAGCAATACCAAAGATCGCTTCAAAATCAACTGCAACTACCTTCCCATCCCACTGCTGCCACAAATTCCGTTCAACAACTGAAGCCAACCAATGCTGAACATGAATTTCACGCACAAAATTTTCTAACACTGCAGAATCATTACACTCAGTCTTCAAATCAACAAGCAGTCCCATCTCAAAAACAACAACAATTCGTTCAAACTCAACAACAATTCCAGACAGCTCCCGTATTTTCAACTGCGCCCCAATTTGGAAACCAACAGATTCAAAACAATCAGTATCAGACTGTTGCAACACCTCAAAACATTCATCAGTTTCAATCGAGCGCGGTTGCCTCCAATCAGCACTTCGCGACAACTCAACAACAACAACAAAAACAGCAACCGTTGATTTCTCCAAGTCAATTTCAAACCGCTCCACAATTCTCCCAAATTTCTCCTCCACAATTTCAACAATCTGGAACTCCACAATTCCAGCAGTCTGCAAGTCCACAATTCCAACAAGTGGCGGCTCCACAATTTCAGCAGGTTTCCGGTCCACAATTCCAGAACCAACAATTCAAGGTTGTAAACCAATACCAACAGTTTCCACAAGACAATAGTCAAGTGGTGCTGACCCCTGAACAGGAAGCCAAACAAAAGCTTATTCAAAAGCATGAAGCGTTTGTTCAAAAGCAGTACGAGAAGCAGCAGAACAGAGTTAAACAGTTGCATGATGATTTTGTACAGAAACAGCAATCCTTGAAGGATGTTGGAGTATCATTAACACAACCTATCTACGAACGGAATGTAGCAAACGTGAAAAGTCGCCCTATATCTTCCGCTGACTCGAAACTCTTCGATTACGCTTTAAAAAAATACTACGAGGAGCATCCAACGACTACAACCACTACCACAACAACTACGGCAGCGACAAAAGTTTTGAGAAATGATAGAAATGAGGATCCATACGAACGTCTTCTGCAAGCCCAGAGAAAGGACATTTACGGGCAACTGAAACTGGAAAGTGAACGATCGAAATCAACAAAGCCAAAATCAAGACCGAAAGCAACGAAATCAATTGGAAGAGAAGAGCTTCTTAAGCAGCTGAAATTGGCGCTTGCTGAGAACCCACAGCCCAGTCTGGGGAACAAGACGTTTGATTCGATGGACATAGTTCTTCCCAACGGTGAAAAGGTCCAAGTTATTCGGACAACAGATCCCAATTTAATCTCTGGGGCGTCCCCATTACAAAATCCAGAGCTGCCAATCGCCACCAGGAAAAGTACAAGCAAAAAAGATGCCACTGACTTCATCAAGCACATTGCGCCTGATCGCTCCGGAGATCTTCTCTTACCGAACGGAGAGAAAGTGGAGATTGTGAGAGCTCCTGTCCCGTCTTCCATTTCCGGATTGAAGGAGCTTCCGCAAGATATATCGAACTTGTACTCACAAGGTTTGGGCAGCGAAGCACAAATAATTGCCGCAGATGGTCCACCATCAATTGAAGAATTGACAAAGAGAGGTTTGATACCTGAAGGATACGAAATAGTTCAACAACCAGCTCCAGGATCAAGCCAGAAACCAGCACCGTCATTTTCTTCGTCATCCAAGAAAGCTCCAACGTTTGTGTATTTAGAAGAGCAACCCGATGGATCATTCAAAGTTCAAGGCGTTAAGGCTAATGGGGACAACGATGCCAAGACCACTGGAGCGGAAGTGGACAGCATCCTCGAGCGAATCAAGCAGGGAGACATTCAATTACCGCCTGCGGTGACTAAGATCCGGCTGCCAGGAGATGAAGAAATTCGGCCTCAAAACTTTGATTTCGACTTACATCAGAGAAATTCGCCCGTAACCTCAACCACAACAAGCACTACCACGACCACAACGCCCAGACCTACGTATCCAACCACATACCGAACCTCACCTTCTTCATCACAGTACACTTCAAGCATTCCTAGAGTCACATTCCCAAGCAGCACTTTGTCTCCGTATTCCACTCTAAGTCCTGTTGTGAACAGTCCTAGCACGTCCAATCTGGTGACAGCATCTACCACCCATAAATCATCTCATCAGCACTACCGCGGGGACTTTGCCCCAACAGAACAAACACCTTCGGAAAGTACTATAACTGCAGCTCCCCATCGCCTCGAGGACGATCTTATCCGCCTTCTCAAAGTGCACGGACTCTTCGCTATGGCGAAATATCTTAAACAGTCAGGATTGGATACAGTTCTAAACGAAACAGGACCTTACACGGTGTTCGCTCCCACAGATAAGGCGTTCAAGAACCTTCTGATCCAGTTGGGAGGTCCCGAACGTGCGGAGGAGAAGTTCAAAGCCAATCCCAGACTATTAAGTGGAGTAAGATGTCTTTGTCGGTGAATGTCTATAAAGACTAACTATTTTTCTACTTACAGTTACTCTTGCACCACGTAATTCCAGGCGCCTTTGAAATTTCTAGCTTGCAGGACGAAATGACTGGAGTTTCACTAGCAGGAACCCAGCTTCGTGTGAACCAATATGCTATGCACGATCAGGAGTGGAATGACGTCCTTGTGAGTATTTGTGAACATATTTCAAGAATGCTGTTGCTAATTTATTTCACACTTATTTTCAGATTACCACAATCAATGGAGCCATGATAATGAATGATAAGCAGGACATAAGAATTCCTCAGGGAATGGCGCACGCCGTCGATCGCGTGATGTTCCCCTTACCTGTAGGGGATCTACTGCAAACCCTGCAATCGGACAGGGAAAATAGGTTCACGAAATTCCTTAAAGTCCTTTATGTGTCTGGACTGTCTGAAATGTTGCAAAATAAAGGTAACACATTTTTAAAGATTTTGTTTTAATGGATTTGGACAATAGAAAACCTTATACAAATATTTTCTTTAATGCTGAATAAAAACTGATGTTTTTTAAATTACTATCTTTTAGGCACAAAAACATACACCGTATTCGCTCCAACGGACAAGGCCTTCGGTGATGAGGAATCTGTAGAACTACAAAAACTCTACTCCGACAAGGAAGCAGCACAGGCTTTCGCGATGCGGCACATAACACCAGGAACTCTATTTTCCGCCGGTATGAGATTCTATCAAGTGAAAGATGCACTTTTGGAGGGAAAGACAATAACACTACAAAAAACTAGCGCAGGAAAAATAAAAGTGAACGAGTCACAAATGATAACATCAAACATTCCCGCTACGAATGGCGTAATTCATGCACTGGATGGACTCCTGTAATGTGGATAAGCATTTTCCTGGTGTCTGTCTGGTTCCCTTTTGTTTTTAGTTAGTTCAACCCAGTGACCCTGTTGTTGCAAAGGACAAATGTAAATTGTGTGCAGTTGAAACTAAGCGTGCTTTATGCCATTCGTAGTGTAGTAATTTATAGACAATAAACTTAAATTATTTTTACTTTTGTTATATAATTGTACGATAGCTTTAGTACCACTGTATTCAGTCGGCTCGTTTGAAGAAATTCACTTTTCTCAAATTGAATTGCCCAGATTCGTGTTTAAGTCTTCTTTTTATTATGGAGTAATATAATTATATATTTAATAAAGAGAAAATTTATATCATTTTGCAGTTTCCGTTGATGGAGAAAATAATTTCAGTTAGTTAAGTGTAATACTTCATTTCCATTTGTTCCCTGAAATTATTATAATTTATTATAAGTTGTACAAAAACAATATCCTGAAATAATTAATGTTTTTATTGAAATTTACTTCTACATACAATCTAATTTACTTGGTCAATTTAAACAAATTTAATTTTACGGCAATTATACAATGATCACTTTTAATCTTACATCTACGAAAACACAAACACAAATGAGTATACTCAAATTACATTAAAAAGTGATAAAAGTTATTATCTATGTTATCTATGTACATTTAAAAATTGTTTGAAAATCATCATGTGCTAACGTCTACTCTAACGTCAGCCCTTACTAGTTATCTAATCCCCTAAGTGCTATTGTTGAACCAAATCTAGTTAATTCTGTAAAATTTGCAATATCCTGTTGCATGACGAACAAGCTAAATTTAAAAAACTATTGTTTTTTATCATATCTTAGTTATTTGAATACGAACTTTTAACATTTTATTGTTATTGACTGAACTTTTGCTTTGTTTGACAATAAATCACATTTAGTGCGAATATATTAACGATAAGTAGAATATTTGTGGGATAAATAAGAATTGAATAATTAATTTAAGATATTTAAAATTTTGCACGTGCTGCATTATTTAAAACATTTGCTACAGTAAAATGTTTTATTTTAAATGAAGATTCTAAGACTTTGTTTTATGATTTTTAGATTTCATTGTAAATGAGCGATAAATTCTTGATAATTGTTGTATAACACTTTCAGGATATGATTACAAGACTTCAATTTACAGTTATATGTAAGTAATTTTCTGCAGAAGTAACACAGAACAATTCTTACCAATTATTTTGTAGTGAAAGAATAATTTTGTTAAAGCTTTTTAGAAATATTACTTACTAAAATTAAAATAAGCTGAATCGTATTGGTCAAATACGCTTGTATTCCTGACTGCCAATCTCATAGTAGAATCGACATTGTCTCGAAAGAACGGAAATAATATAATCACATCCAAAGACATTTATTTGTTGATCTACTTTCACATAGGTGCTACGAAAATAATTAATTAATTTTAATTTCAAAGAAATTTATATATCGTTCATAATAGAAGATATTTTCTGATCTAAAATATAATCATCAAGAATAGCAGGAGTCTTATGGAATTGGAAAAGATAATGAAAAAAATATTTCCCATTTCATATTTTCACAACTTTCATTCTGTTATATTGTGCAATAAAAAAAAGTTGTCATTGAAATATTATCATCAATTTCTTTCCTACCAGGAAGAATTGTCAGCATGTTGATTGCCATCTGAACAAAGAATAAAGTCCTTCTGAAGATTTCAATATAAAATGCTCCTCCAGGGAACATTTCAATGAAAAATTAATCAAAATCTTTTCGCAATTTTTCAGAAAGAATAGCTTATTGCTGTGTGGTTGACGTGACATTCGAATATGAAAAAAAAATATGAGTGTGAATTTTTTCGCCCACATTTTATAAAGACAAAAGCAATTCTGTTTTGAAAGGAAATTTAATGTTTGGGGTGATGGCATTCCAAAAATAAGAAACGTTTTGCTACATATTATTTTTCGATTACAATTTTAGTCCGCAATGGAATCTTAGTGTTGTTCAATATTTATGATTTTTATTTTAGTGCTAAAATTGCAGCGAAGAATCAAATATTCATTGGTAATATTATAGATTGTGTTATCTGCTCTACTACTTATTATGGACGCTCTATTATTTATATATGGATGTAGGCGCCACATTCTGTACTATTTTCTAGACCGGCCATTATCCAGGGCATCAGAATTGCCGATTTTCTCTGTCAAGCGTAGCAATTTGACTTACCGTCAATCACTATTCACTAGTCTGGTTATTGAGCTAGCATATCTCAATGATGTTGCATACATTTAGGGGAGGGATTACCATCGAAATAATGTTTAGATTAAAGTTTAATAATTACTCATTACTGTTTTCTAAAACTAAATCTCTTCGTTAAAAAATCTACTGAAGTCGACGGCGCAATGGCCTATTGTTCTTGTGTTTCTCTTAAAATTAAACGCAGTTAACAATACACAAATTGACAAATAGGTAAACCTAGAGTAGAACTCAACTAGCATCGCCTAAGACCTTCAACACAAATCCCAGCATTACGTTAAAACTGTCAATCAGGTGTTGTACACGTTTATCAGTTCCACAGATCCACCAAGTTGACTAGTTTGCACTTCTTTAGCTCTAAGTTGATCGAGCCGACGCGTCATGCACGTCCGAAGATGGCCGAAACGTCTCCTGTGCTCTGCGAGTGCGCCATACCGCTTCCTCCTGTCGTTCCGTATTTGGCTGTGGCAGCGGATTTCCTTGGCTGCTGGTGGCCATGATGGTACATTCGATGCAAGGAATACTGCTGAACCGATTCCAAGTCCGATGCGGAAGATGTTAGACCGGTGCTGGTGATCTTCGATCGTGTCATTTTCTGCATGCTGCCATACTTATTTGTTGGCCCTTTAATTTCTGGCAGGATCGTGTTAGGTGTCAGGTGCTGGGATCTTTGGCTCTTCTGGCTCTTGGGTGAGATATGCGTGTGATTTTCCATGCCTTCTTGGCGTTCGCGGACTTTTGACAGATTGTACGAGGAAGATGAGCTCGGCTGTAGCCACTCGTGATGCGCTGCTTCAGCGGGCGTCATTCTTTTCGCTGGATCCCATTCTAGACATCGAGATACGAAGTTTATGAATAGGGTGTCTGAGCATCTCAGCGCTTGAGAAAGGCCTTTGCTGCCAGGCTTCCTTTTACGCCCTTTGAGATTTGTGATGCAGCGGGGACTTCCACGGGAGTCAAAAAATAGGCGTCTACGAGATGCTGAATTGATAAGATCTTCTGAAGGTAGACCAAGAACTTCCATTATGCATGCCAATTGTTCGACCTCATTTTCACCAGGGAAGAGAGGAAAACCAGTGTAGAGTTCAGCTAAGATGCAACCTGCAATAGGAAAATAAAATACTACTTTAGATTCCACTAAAATTGTTTCATAATCATCTAGGGATAAGTTTATTTTTTTTTTTTAACAAAAATCATTTTTTTTTTTTTTTTTTATTTATTTTTATATATATTTTAGTAGTTGATGTACATTTGTTTATACAATAAGAGGTCTTATAGTTAGAGCCGGAATTTACATTCATTCATCTATATTATTGTTATGTAGTCTAGCAGAAGGTGACTGGGGAGCAATTTAACAGGATGAGACATTGGGAGAAAAAATAATTTTACAAAAAACCCAGTGAGAACAAAAATCATTCAAACACACTCAACTCGTTATCTGCAAATAAAACATTTTGCAAGACCTTTTTTTTTAACTAGATTCATTGTTCGTGGAATTTAATGCATCTCTACCTCTTGCCTCATTCAATTCGAGCAATTTTTCGGCAAAACAATGACTGTGCTTAAATGATTCTGGCTTCTATGTTTTCAAAAGCACATTCTAAAACTTAAACAATGGCAATGGTGTCGCTTTTCAATCTATGTTTTTGCACAAACTCAATTCGGTTGTAGCAAACAAAAGTCCTCATTAGTGCAAAAATACAGCAAAGTACGAGGTGTACATATTTGTATTTTCTTTTTCAAAAATTTTCCAAATAGCTTGAGGTGTGTTCAGAATCATGGAATACATAGAAGGACATCTATTAAAGCTTTAAAACAGTACAGTCAGTAAATCGAGAATAATAGGGATAGAAATATAATACATTTTCATCCTCATTCTGGAATTTCAGTTCTTTCTGTAAATACCGTCAGCTACACACTGTACAATATTTATATTGTCAGCCTTCTGTTGCCAATTATCCCTACCCACTCTCTCTGGCTGAAAGCCAAACAAACAAAAAGATGAGCATGAAAAAAATGATGGATTCTGAAGAAATGTGGAGCCTGATTACCAGAACTGAAATGTGCGTAAAATTTGAATAAATTTTATTATACCAGAAAATAAACTGAATTTCAAGTTCATATGTCGTTTTTACATCAATCAATAACTTGCAAATGGGATTTTTGACTTTATAAAAATGTCAGTCATTTCTTTACGGAAAATTGATAATATTTCTTGGCTCTTATAAAAATATAAATCGCAAAAAAATTGAATTCAAATAAAAAAATTCAGTTGAAAATGAAAACTTTTTACAGCACTCTCCCCATTTGGGTCACCTTCATTTTATTGCGAAATTGATATACGAGGGTTTCCTGCGTAATCCTCTGCAAGCTTCCCAACGTTTCCCATTTTCATAAATTATGAAGTAAACAGATTCATATATACCTATAACCTATGTGTATATACATTTCCATGTACAGATAGAACAGATGTTGCTGTAAATTGATTCAAATAACTTTCAAACCGGCTTCTCTACTGATGAAATTATTACGCCGCATTTTCGAAACCAATAAATTTTTAAGTACACGAATAAAAGCAATGGGTAAATTTTTCCAAGTAATATGTTTAATGGTTGCCTTAATCACCTGAATGAAGCTATTGACGCATGTTCGGCTTAAGTCTCTTTATTTGGTAAAATTTATAACTTTCACCGTGTTCAGTTACTCCTTTTTAGCATTTACTTCATCTGTTGCGAAAACCGATTTGATGTAAATTGTTGTGGGCATGAAAAACAGTGTTACTTAAGAACCATTACCAGTATTGCATTTAAAATAGTAATAAAAAGCCCAATAAAGTACATTTAATGGGAGTTTCGCTTTTGAATATTTGATATGATGCGTTTTCGAAGTATCTACTTTATATAACAAGTTTTGCAAATTTATTTGGCAAAACCTTTCATTCATTCCCTCTTTCCAATGTACACAACTGATTTGCAAAAATAACATACTGAAATCAGAAGAGCGGTAATTCCTTTTTTTGATAATAATTAAAGTAATCCGCTTCGTCAATTGTAACAGTACTTATCTATATAATGATCATTATAGGGTTAAAAATCTGCGTGTTGTATGAAGAATAATCAATTCAGTGAATTTAAAATAACTTTGATGGTAATGGTTCTAGAACTGGGTCTTAGAACTGGGGCAGAATACGTTTCTTTCAATTATATGTATGTATGAAATTTAAAATTTAAACTATATTTAAAAAAAAAACATATTTCCCGCAAAAATGAAGTGGCAAGTGCCCCCTGCTCCAGTATAGTACCGCCCGCCACTGGAAAACCTTATTGTCTAATGAAATTGAAACCCGCCGAATTAAGGATACTGGATACCCCTATAATACGTGACATTCACTTTAGTTACAGTAATCGAAAAAACTGCCGTATCAAAGCGGCGAAAAATGGGAGGGACTCGTCGAATAAGCCCAACAATTAACAACATGCCAAACTCCAGTGACACCATTAATACATCAAAAATGGCATGCGGAATAATAGTACAGTAGCAGCAGAACATTGCACGCTATTCGAGCAATTTTATGCCACTAAATGTGAAGTTCTAGCCCCAAAGGAAAATGACGCTGCTGCAAACTCCAGGGAACGTCATGGAAACCATCCCGCACACAAAATAGATGTCTGCTGCAGAGGATGCCGCCAGCTCCCTATACAATTGCCATTCGTTGAAAAACTGACAAAGTTGAATATACTATATTACGTTTCATTTAGTACTCACCCAGACTCCACATATCTATGGGGGTGCCGTACGGTAGTCCAAGAATGACCTCAGGTGACCGGTAAAACCTTGACTGGATGTACGTGTAGATCTTTCGGTTTGTGTAGCAGGAGCTGCCGAAGTCTATAACTTTAATAGAGCTGCTCCCGCGTTGTTTTAATAAAATATTTTCCTAAATAAACAAAGTTTCATTAGAAGCAAAGTTGACAGTATTGGTTTTTGTATTTACGGGTTTGAGATCACAGTGAATGATATTTTCTTGATAGAGAAGTCTCAAGCACTTGACAATCGAGTTGCAAAACCTTCTTATCAAACTCAAGCTGAATCCTTGGTAGTTGTTCTTCTTGATGAGCTCATACAGGTTGAGACTGGAAAGAAAAAGAAATCAGATCGTTACAACTCATTCAACTGCTTTCGAATTTTCAAATAATCTCGAAATGCATTTTTGGAATATAATCAAAAATTAGAAAATTCTCACTAACAAAAAATGTCCATGAGCAATGACCAAAGTGCAATCAGTGACATCGAATCTCGTCAAATAGAATCATATCCTGCCTAATTCGAATCGACAAGAGGAAATGTTTCTTTGACATGCGACCACCGCTCTCTATGAATGGAGGAGGGTGATCCTGCTCCTGCGACGACAGTAAGCAGAAGAAGACTCCGCGAATTAAATCAATAATAGCATAGTAAGCGGAGTAATTGTTATGTTTTGAATGTTTGTTTTGCTCGGGCCGAGACTGCAATAAATTTAATTTTATTATTCAAATCGAGGAGCGCCGGAGGTGAGACGTATTTTCGGGAGCACTTCCAGTTCGAAGGGGGGCTTGTTTCCCAGTAGTAGGAAGTATCCCAATATGAGCAACCATCACGCAGTGGAGACACCACCGATTTACCTCCAAATAATTTATGCAAGTGTAATCTCGTAAATCATTCGCCTGTTAGGGATCATCATTTTGTCGTCAAAAACTCGACAGGAGAGTTTTCACGTAACGAAGGTAACTCGTTGGTAATAGACGACACTCTGTACTACGAACATTCAACATTCGTAAATATGAATGGGTTTGAGGTTCTTTCGCCCTATACAGCCGTTTACTGGTGAGCAATTACGCGCGACGGAGGAGGCTAACGGCAAAAACTTCTCATGTCTGAGTAAGAGTGGGGGTATGGGTTTGTGGAACTATACAGTATACATTCAATAGTTCTTGATAAATTTTAAGCAAATTGAAATGGCATGTTGAATCTCTTTGGAGATTTAGATGTGGTAATTATCACATTTTATGTTCTTGAGCATGATTGTGGTTAGCATGTGAAAGGATTCTAATTATGTCTTGTTAACAAACAACGAAGGTTACGGATTGCATGCTGCATGTATGTTACAACATCTGAAAATAATACCGTGATGCCGTGATTTCTGAATAGACATTCAATCATGCTTTTCTATTTACGTCAAAGTTTAGTCTTTTAGTGTTTAATTTTAATCTTGATTTCTTCACGTTACTCATTAAATCGCTTATACAAATAATGATTCATTGCTAAAACATCTCAACCACTTTTAAGAAGTATCTAATCTTTACAATATTTTATAATGTATATTAATAAACATTAAGAAGCCTTTCAACGTTTTCGCCGAATACGTCGAATACGAAATTTGAAAGTCTCAGTTTATATTTTCATCGAATAGCTTTCTTGTCATCTAATCCCTTTTACGTTACTTTTGTTAACGGCATCCTATACAGTATACTTAAAGCAAATACATTTGAATGTATTATTTAAAGCAAATATTAAATACAAGGTAACAAGGATTACTCTTACAACACTTTGTTTTACTTTCTTCAGAAGGATTAAATTTTTCCTGGAATCTGAAATTGCAACAAATTCTACTTTTATAGAAATTAATTTCTTAATTTTGTTTATACACTAAATTCAAAAGTTGAAAATAGTCTGCTTAATTAATAGTTTGTTATAATCCAATCCGGATTCTATCAGAAATTTTGAAGGTAGAAAATTTCAAGATTTTCCTGGTTCTAATTAATGTTAATGGCTGCATTCTTGAATATTCGTATTAACTAAAAATTGCAGAACTTTACAGAACTTTACATTGACTACCGTTTTTCTGAACGAAAGCGTCGCATAAAATTTTTAAGTAATTAAAATTTAAGGTCGTCTCCGTTTCTGCAAAATCACACTACACCCACAATCCCAAGTTACCCAAAAAGACGATTGCAATCTCGTTGTTGGTTGTATTAATCACGTGATTGGATTGCATGAGGGCCAGAATGCTTCGCCCGACCCTGCAACCAGCGGAATGACAATATCTGCACCCAGATAGCATATTATTGATCCAAGTTCCCTTCTCTCTCCTCTGATTATTTTCATCCGCAATTTATGACTCCACTAATAATCTGCAGTTCCTCCTATTTGAAGACCACTGTCGACAATAATATCACAGATGTTCTCACTTTTAGTTTCGCATCCCAGATTGCTCTTTGCAAATAATCCTTCTTGACTGGAGATATAATAATTGCGAACACTCGGATGGCAGAATCCTTCATTAACATTCATTAGTATGGGACCGCGAATGAACCCGAGCACATTCAAAAAAGCTTCTACTTTATAAACACGATGATGTCAGGCCATTTTCTTATCAGCTCTGTAATCAATAGTCGTTTACGAATCAAATTTGATTCATTATATACCAATTTGAGGCACCATAAAAATATATGGAGACATTTGCGTAAATTATCTTGTAAAAGGATTAGTCAGATTTAATGTTAAAAGCGTAGAGAAAAGAATCAAATTATCTCGTTAATCCTTTTCAAAGGGATAAAACATCACTGACAGTATAAAATGTCGCTAGCTCTATCGAGATTTTAATTACGCATTTTTCTAGCATGGTTCATCATTATCCAATCCACGTGTCGTCCTTGTTCGAAGCTTATGTAAATTAATTACTCCTCTTCAAAGTGAGGACCAAATTATGCCAAATTGCGCGATATCGTCAAACAACACACTTTAATTAAAACGTCTTTCTCCAAGAGCTGCTTTTGCTAAATAAGGATAATAGTTCTCAGCACGAATTATACAACTGAAGATCTTCAATCCGTTCACCCCATTCCCCTTTCCATTCGAAATAAAAAGGTTTCATGAACTCTCTAACTGATCCTGTTGGTTATGGGGCATCCAGACTGCATCCTTGTGCCAAATATACATTTCTATAATTGACAACTAGAACGAAAAATTTCGCTGAATGATAAAATCCCATTAGAATAAATTTATTCAACTGTCGGCGTCCTGAATTCTACTAATTTCTAGTTTACTGAACTTGTGATGTGGCATTGATCTTGGTCTCACCGTTGCATCGCATTGCTCAACTGATTCAACCCGTTCACCGATGTTCGATTACATAACTGAATCGGTTTAAACGTCTGCCGAAATTGAATTTGTCCCTGACAGTACTATTAAGGGACGCGGATAATGGTACCAGCTTGTGTCTACTGCGTACCGTGGCAGACACAATAATTGTAGTTCTGTTGACATTTAACTATCCTAATTGGGCTTTGCCTGCGCCCATCAAAGCACCGGAATCAGCGCCTTCACTGTGCCATGTTACCGGAAAGCAAAACTTTCGTTCTACATTTAATATCGTAACTCTTCCCGTGCAAATAATTATTTATTAAAATTCGTATAATTGCAGGTCTTTTGCCTCCCTCCCACTCAACTTTCAAGGAAACCTTATCACTGACCTTTAAAACTTCACTCCATGACTCGGATAGTTACAGACATGCAGAGCGGAAGGAGGAAAATTTTGTAATTTAATCTAAGAATCAAGGATGCGGTCTTGTGACGTACGAAAACTGCTGACGTCAGCCATAGACCTTCTTGATTCTAGAAATTTAATTTCCTGACCATAAAATAAAATAAAAGTCAGGATAACTCACGTGGGTCGTTTGGGAATATAAAAAAGTAATCTGTGCAGGATATTAATAAAGGATTCACAACATATCAAATACAATATCATTGCTTCAGCAGCATTTTGAAATGAGATTGAATTAAATTTCGGAGCTATTTTTATTGTTTTCAATAATTTAGCTCACATTGTTGTCAACACAATTCAATTGAGCCTTGTAATTTTACCCCATGGTAAAAACTGGAATAATTTATTGCCGTACTCCTATTTCCATTAATATTCCGTATCAGTAAACAGAAAAAACACATTTTCGTTCATCTACTATAAACAAGTGTGTACATTTGCTACAATTTTCTTTGAATCGTTATGCTATTTTATTGTTCATAGCTTGCATTGTACGCACTGAAACAACGAGTTTTTGGTAAAGCAATTAAGAGAGTTACTTTCGAAAAATTTATTTCTGAAAATTGCATTTTCATCTGCCATTAAAAAGTTTGTCGGAAACAGTAAATTGCCTCTGGAGGGAAAACAGGTCACCGTCAATTATGCAAACATTTCGACCACATCAACCACTCACCGATCACGCTTTGAACAATTCCAAAAACTACTTTTGGCCAAAAAAACAACTAAAAACTTACCTCATCAGCTCGAACGTGATGCAAAGATGCTTCCTAAAATACGTGTAGTCCAACATGTGGATAACATTATGAGATCCATCGACATCCTTCTCCCTCAGCTCATCGAGAATATTCAATTCGACGACAGCTTGGTTCAGAAAACGTTTCTTATTTCTGATTATCTTAATGGCTACATGCTGATTAGTGTTATGATCTAGGGCTCGAATCACTTGGCCGAAACTGCCTTTCCCAATAACCTCGAGCACTTCGTATCTATAGGCGATATGGTCGTGTTCAATCTGCAAGAAGGGATGAGCTCTGATTACGTACCACTGCAGGCGGCGTTTAAGTACACGCTCAACTTACGATTTTGTAATTTCCGTTCTCATCATCATATCCACAGTTCATGGAAGATCCTGGCTTGGCGTTCACCTTGTTTGCGTTCTGACCAAAGTACCACACCTCCGAGTACATTTTTAACTCTTCAAACTCCATTTGGGTTAGGTGACTGCTGAACCTCTTTAGCAATTCTGCAAGAAAAAGTGAGCATCCGTATTTAGTATAAAGATGTATTTTATGTCTAATCAGAACTTCAACATTCACCTGAAGACATTGAACAACAAATACCAAAGGTGCTTCATAAATTATTAATGAACTATGATATTAACCTGAGCAAATCATTTTAAGATCTTTTTATGGTTTCTCAATAATTCAATTACAATCAAAATGAAATCAACGTTAGGGACGTAATATTGATTGATTGTACAAATAAATTGCCACAAGATGTCTTTCGACACTTCTCCCAAAAGTTGTGGAACTTTTAAAATTGATTTGGTTTTGATAGGAATTGTGCGTGCGAATCGATCGCATTTCAATTTATTTACTTTTACAACAACAAAAAAACAAGGATGAAGAAAAATATCACGCAAAAATCTAATCCTTGAGCAAACTTTTATAAGGTACTAAATCCTTGAAGTAATCAATAAAATGATAATGAAATTTTTGGCATCTTTAAAAGGGATTTAACACTGATTCCCAATTTGAATAAAATTTTTAAAAAAGAAGATTTTTTTGGATTGCTATAGGCTTAAGGAATGTTTTGATATTTCTCCAATTAATTGAGATAAATTATGAAAGGATAACGAAGTTGAGGTTGAATTTAAAAAATCTAATCGTTACTACGTTTGTTGAATAAAATACATCAAAACATCCTCATTTAACCTTCCACCGGATTTTGTAAATCTAAATGAGCAACTGCTTGAACTAATTGAACCGCTCAAGCTCAACAGATATAAGCTCTGCGAATCAAAGGAGCATAGTAAGCGCATTTTAAGCTCGGAAGTTGAGTGCCATCGGCAGCACGTCGAAATGCGCTGAGCTTAGCTAATCCTTTCAGAAAATTGTAACATCAGCGAGGACTCTTGCATGGAGACGAACTAAATGCGCCAAGTCAATCAAGCACGACTCAAATGAAAGGAGTGAGCTGCACTAAGCTTAGACGATTGCACTTGTCTGCTTGCTTTGTTTACTTCATGTTTGTTTGTTTGTTTGCCTCTTCGGAACTCATTTGCACAGGGATTAAGTTGTGGGCAGAGGACAAAAGACGGAAGCAACAAACTAAAACCCTTGAAGTGGAAGACTTACAGCGAATTCCTTGATTGTCTCGAGCGAGCTTGAAAAGTACAGGCAACGAAGGAGGTTCCTGTTTTATAGGAGCAAAGCTCAATATATTTAATTTGCCGTCTTGCTATAACCAGAAGGAGTTCCGATGAGCAGGTGGGACGTAGGAGGCAGGAAAACCTGAGCAATTTCCAAAACGTGATAAGGGCGTGCTGTGGGTAGTAAGGAATGTGTTTCATGCTCCTAGAATCCATGTGCCCTTGCTTCTACGGGTCTTCCGCATTGGGAAAACAACGAAAAAAATCTTTTATTGGATTAGCTCAGCTGGAAAATAGTGAACTGCAAAATAGATGCCGTGCCAAACCGCAACTGTTCACGACCACTGTTAAAATTGAATTAACCGAATGAGCAAATGAAATTAAGCAATACATTAGACAAGCTTTTGCCACTTAAAGTTGTGCTTTTGCAAAATATAAACACCTTGCTGGGACACAACATTGAGAACAACATTGAGAATTTCTTTGTTCGCGCGATTAATTTGTTAGTCAGAGATGATTGCAGAAAACACGGATTAACAGTTGTAGTTATGGGAAATAAGTTTTCCGATTTGTGAATCTCAGGGACAGTGGCTAAGTACATTGCACAAAGGCGACCTCGCGGTGTGCGGAACAATGGCTAACTTTATTGCTGCACGTTCTAAGCGAATTTCTACACTTGTACCGATTTATTGGAAACGACTTTATTCAATTACGCCGTCGTAAAAACACTAATGAGGTATGACCTGGAACCGATAACGGCAGCCAACAGTGAAACGATTTTCTTAACAAATTTTAATAGCTCAAGTTTATAAGTAATTATGATCCTGTTAAAAGCAGTCTTCAACTGAATCTATTAAAGTGTTTTAAAGATTTGTTAAACATTTCTGACTTCCTTGGTAAGATAAAAATGAAAAAAATAAAGCATAAATAATTATATTTAAAATAAGACGTAATACATTTATCATCTGAGAAGCTTTTTTTAAACATGGAAAGTATTTGTATAACATTCCGAAAATCGAGCCAAAATTTTAATATGAAATTGCAAATCGTTTCAATGTGATAACCTCTAAATATCATTCCATACGCGACGGAGCAAACTGGCAACTTTGGACTTGGAATTTTTTGAGATGATATTTTGAACATTATTTTATTGAACTGTTTGAAATATTTATCCTGCTCCCAATTATTTTCTGTTTCTGAAGTTATAGAATTATAAAATTATTTGTAAAAAACTTTTGCTTTATTATCTATTAATTTTTTTAAAAAAAGAATTCACTTTCCCCACAACGTTTCCTGGACCGTTATTTTTGAATCTGCCAGATTGTAATATTTTAACACATAAGCGCAATTCGCAACAAATTATAATAAATATAATTAGAAATATCAGTGGTCAACATTTGTAAACTTGAGTCATTTTCCATCGAATGAAATTGGGAAATTTTATAAATATAATAATTCCATTCATTTTCCAATTAATAGAAAATGAAAATTTATTTCAAGGACACGAAAACTCATGTTTCCTTTGTCAAGTAAAAAATATTCAAGTCAACAATATCTTTCCGTTTTTATTCAACATTTTCGAGTAACTCATTAAAATTTTCCACAAAATTTTTCGCTTTGAGATTTATATTGTTTTCCATTTCAAAAACAGCAATATTTCCCCGTTGTTCTGCAAGTAATGTATCCAGATTCCAGAACATCCGTGAATAAAGTTCAGAATTTTCGCAGAAGCATCCACCGCTGCTTCCCCTTTGTCCTGCCTATACTTGCGAAACTCGTCAAGTGCCATCGTTCATCTCGCATCGTTTCGAAACGTGCGAATTCCATAAGTGGGAAATGGGAATCGACATGCCACTTCATTTGTCACATCAATTATTGCTGTAATAGGGAAACCTGACGTGGTATTTCGCTCGCATATGTGGCATGATTGTTGCGATTCGCGAGGAGCTAAATACCCCGTTGCCGTTGGGGAAAACGCAGAATGGATATTTTTCCGCGAATGTTTGTGATTGATTTTCGCCATAAAGAGCGACTTGATTCGAGTCTCATGTTCTGGATAAATTCACGGAGGAATGCAAACACTTACTTGTTGATGGTTGGCATTTGTTTTTGTAATACAGCCTGGATAAGTGCTTAATCCTTTTGCTTTTATTCCAGTTACATGTTCTGCAGATCAAACTTGAACCAACATTGGGTTTTTGTAGAACTAATTAAATTGTACTTGGCAGTTTTAATTGTTTCAGAGTTTGGCGTACTCTGGATTATGCACATGTTTTTTGTGCTTCGATTTTGTGATGATTTTAACCTAATTAGCGCCCTTGGGATTTGGAGCGCGTGTATTTGCTCGTGTAAGCTGTTCAGAAAGGAGTTGTTGCAGGGATCAAAGGAAACAGTTTAATAAGAACCGACGCGAATCATAACTGGAAGTTAGTATAATAGTCGAAGCTTGAATTCAAAAGTTTAAAAGAACGTTAGCCTTAGCATGTAACTATGTAGTATCTATATTTAAACAAACAATTGTTTAAATGTATGTAGGTACACGTACAGTATATTACAAGTAAACCTTTTTATGGGGGTTAATAATATATTCATATTTTTGAATTCCTTAGCCAAATGATAGTTATCTATTGATAGGTATTAGATAGTTAGTAGATATTACGCTTAAGTGGATCATCATTTGAACAATACCATATTAATCGGCAATTATATACAAAGTAGATACAAATAATTTTAATTGACATTAATTCTCTTTTATTAATGTCCAAAAGTAGTTCCAAGACGTTGGCTACAGCAGAAGCAATTAAATCTAAAACTAGTAGTTGGCGTGATTTAATTCAAGTGGAAAAAACTATTCTTGCAATTCCTCACGTAATATCATCCTTTCGCAAAGCTTATCAGCAAAAAACCCATCCAAAGTTAACTGACTTATGATTTTGAGCACAAGCGATCACTTCCTGAGGTCATTGTACATGGTTTTCAGAAAATGCAATCATTTCGAGTGAGCAATTCCGATGAGCGAACCGTAACATATTATATTATTATTGTATTGTAGTTGGAAATTTATAACAGAAAATTCGGTTACTATTACGGTTGCGGTCGGTATATATTGCCATTATAAAAAAAAAGATTTGAATTATGTAGTATGTACCAACAACTTATGATATGTCGCAAAACCAAGAACGTGCTTTCGGAAATATTTTCAGTTTCGGTTTTGATGCTGAAAAATAAAAGTGCGCAAACAATGGAAAGTGAAATTAAACATTCGCAAATCACTCAACATGACGAGAGTACGTTATTAAGTTCCATTAACGCCATGAATAATTTTTGCTAAATGGGACACTTTCATTCACAGCAATATTATTTTCAGAAAAATTTCAATGGCTTTGTTATGTTTTATCTTACATGAGGAGTTTTGTATAAGTGATATAAAAGCATTTATTCAAAATTTGTATGCTGAAAGGTTTTATGTTGGAGTTGTAGAAAAATATTCGGAAATGTTGAACCATTCTGATTATGTTCAATAAGTTTTATTGTAAGAAGTTAAATTTTAATATACCCTGCCAACTAACAAAAAAATGGTGTTGTTATTTGTACGTATAACCTAACAACACGTTCGAAAATAATGAAATCGAAGAAGTTTCAGTAGTTTGCTTTGGGAACCAATTTTTAAATTGATCAATATATGTACAATAATTTTATATAATATGTGTAAGTATGTTTGCACATTTTACATTCTTGGGATAACATTTAACAGTTCAGTATTTTAAATTAATTTCTGAGCATATTTTACGCCTGGTAGTTTTGAAATAATAGATATGAAAAGACTAAAAGAGTGCGTCTACGTTACCAAAAAGTTTAATGGAAAAGTTGAATGAATTTTAAAAGTAAATAAGCAATTCAGTTTCAGTTTGAATGAAGTTTCAATCCCAAAATTTTAAACTTTTTTGTTGAATTTAAAAATTTTAAGTGGACATAAAAATATTTATGTTAAACAACTCAAAAGATATGAACTCAAATATGGAAGTAATAAATTCATGACGAGCATATTTTAATATTTATTAAACATTAAAATAGTTCTGCATTGTTTTAAACCGTTGTCATTTCAAACACATACAAAACTATTTCAATAAAATATCAATAAATTTGGCATTATCATAAAACGGTTGACATAAAAAAAAACTGAAAGCAATACAAAGTTTGGACGACGTTTACCTGATTCCGTTAATGGTTTCTGCTCGCACTTTGTTATAGTACCAGTAGATTTGGAGGATGTTGATGAGGCAGATGTGGATTTTGGTGATAAGTTGTTGTTGTTTGGTTGTGGACTAAGTGGGGGCAAAGAATTGCCATGTGAATCTACACATCTTCCAATTCTTGATGAGCCTCTTGTTGTACCACCGCACAATGTTGAAAGGTCAAGCCGTGATCCAGAGAGACGATTTTCTCGATCTCGACGACATTTGTCGTTATCGATTTGAACCTGAAAATTACGAATGAAATATGAAAATCACAATTTGAATTAAAATTAAATGTGGTACTAAACAAATATTATATATGAAATAAATTTCTAGTGAACTGTGACAAATGTAAAGGACATGACAACATCAATTGTTGCGTGGTGCCAACACAATGAATGAATCAAATTAATGTTGTCTACAATAAAATTATTCATTAAATGAGATCAAATTTCGATTGTTAATTGTGTTTCCATCCAATTAAAACGATGAGATTTACATTTACCAGTCGATTGAAACATTTCCATCTACACTACAGTTCTACGCTTTTTATGCACATAATTAGGTTTATTGAATCGATTAGTTACTTACTGGCATTTCGCACTTATCAAGCATTACTTTGGCTGCTGTTGAAGTATATCCGCGAATTCCTCAATACTTTGAGTGTAAATTAATTCTTAAAAATTTGACGCTGACGTTCGAAATGATTTTTCAACAAGGATATTAACGACGTCGGATTCCTATAATGGACAATCATTACAGTGTTAGAAAATGCGACCAATGACATATTAATGCATAAATGAATTTCAATGATTGTTTTGTTGGGAAGTTCATTAAAGCAGTGCAAAAATGATTGTCACTAGCAGAATTAACAATGAGTTGATTGAATGAATCTTCTTCACTTGCTATTCCATATGGAAAAGTAACTTTTGATCACTGTATTTATTATTGGCAATATATCGTCAATCAATTGAGTGCACAAATTAGGAAGCGTTTCAAGTGTTTGCATTCTTCTCCGAATGTTTTAAGATGTTCAAGTAGACAAGTGTTGAAAAGTTGCTTAAGTTCCTTGTCAACCGCAAGTCTAGGATGTGTTTTTAATCTAATGTGATAAACAACAATTAATGGCTATGTCATTCATGAATCGATAGCTGTTCGCTGAAAATCAAAAATTCATGAATTGAAATTGATATCGTTTTACAAATTAGGTTTCCGGAAGTGTCGGGAAATCTAAACAGAGAAAGTTTTGAAACGTACATTAACAAAATTGGCAAATGTTATGTAATTTGGTGTTTATAATTTTAAATCCGTTAAATTAAATTGTATTGTAACTAATTTGAGAATTTGCTTGAATCGATGAACTCATTATGTTTCAATTTAAAATCGATCTTGTAACAAACGCAAGGTAGACTGAACAAAGGGAACAACGTTGTAATACTTTATGTTTTCTGTTTCGTGACTATTTTTAATCTATACAATAGAATTGTCGAAATATTAAACAAATAATGTTGCATTTATTTCGGAATTGTTTATATATCTACAGATGACAACTGGAATATTACAAATAATTTTGTTTGATTTTTGTTTTTATTCGTAATTGAATTGATATAAACATCACACAAACATCATATTCAAGGTTTCTTGTTAAATGCAATCGCTATTATTTGGTTTTCTTGCGCTCTATAAACATTCTCTTACCCTGAACTGTATCGTCAAGAAATCCATTAAATAAGTGTTCGCCACAATTGTTTTATAAACTTCAACTCCATAAAGTAAAAAGTATATAGCAATTCTCGACCCTGAATGCAGTTCAAGTTTTTCCACAACAATAGCCGTATTCAATTACATTAAATAACTATTCCAGAATTTGTTGTTCACAAGAAAACTTGCATCAGTTCTGTGTTTCCGTTAAGCAACACTTGCTGGATGGAATCGCCACTAGAACGGGTTCAAGCTGGAAGACGTTTTTCAAGTTCGTGTCTCACGTTGCACAACAAAAACTAGCAATCGTTGATTCAAACTCGTTAAGCGTTAAGAAATGGCCGAGAATTTTTCTTATCATGGAGATAGAGAGAAAAAAATGAAAATCGGAAATCAAAGGGGAATTATTTTTATCCTTTCAGGTGAGAAACTTTCACGATAACCTGGAAAACATGTGTTCGCAGTTGTTGTACCAAGTCGAAGATAATACCTGATAAACATCGCACTCGTGAACTGATAACAGTGTCGTAATAGAATTAAATTCAGTTGCCCTTATCTGGAAGCAATTGCTGATTAGAGCAAATCAAATAAATTACTTCTATCTTTTGGAAACCCAAATCAGACCACAAACTGCCTCACCTCTCGCGACATCACCCGAGTCCCGACTTCAATTTGTTTATAATTTCCGTGAAAATGTTGATTACTGTGATTATTTTTAAAGACTGTGTCACGAAGGTCATATTAAAATGTGAAACAATTTATGGTTTTGTTGGTTTATATTAATTACGGAATCCCTGCCACAGATTACTTGCGCTACTTTGAGCAACCTATTTTTGGTGACCCCAATAATCACAGCCATTGGCCGGCCAAAGTAAACCTCCAAGTTCAATTTTAGAAATTGCTGCTTCAAACCGCTCTTGAAGTTGTGGTAGTGAATTCCCAATCTGCCAACATTTTGCTCACCAGAATGAGGACGTCGGTCGCCGAAGGTCTATTTCGGGCAGAACCAATGCATTTCCCATAACCCATTCGTGATGTGTTTGAGCACATTCCTCAAAGGTATACTCGTAATCTGCTTGCGCGAATTATTCTAGCGAGAATTGTTTTCCACGAAAAAAAAGAATCAACAAACAATTGATTGGAGAAAAAGCAAGCACCAGCCAGAGAAATGCGATGTAATTGAGCCGCGTCAAGAAACAGGTGGCGACCGGTGGTCGGTCGTGGACTAATTGGATTTTAGTTGACGAGCGCGGATGATGAATGACATTGGCTTTGACAGTTTGTCGAATTTCACGCTGATATTGTGGATATGCAGCTGAAGATTAAGGAAAACCAACAAGGTTTTCGCCCTCCTACGACGGCTTGAAAAAGTTTTCATGTAATACGATAGTTCGCTTGAGTACAATTTTGACGAAATTTTTTTGAACTCGTGTCAACTTGGCGATGGAAGTGACACAATGTGAGACATTCACGTTTCATTTTTGGATTCAACTTGTTGAGCTCTGATGTTTTGCCCTCTGAAATATTTAGCTTCTTCATGAGGTTACATTTAATTAGTTAAACAAGATTATGTAAAAACAACGACGAAAAGAAATTGGAAGTTTTCCATTTTACAGACACTCTTCATGGTTAATGGAAGAATTTTAACACCTGTTCATCGCAAGACTAAGTAATGAACAAAAATGGTATAAGGCAAAGATTGGCCTTAAAGAGGAATCCCAATCCAGAAAACGGATAACAACTATATTAACCGAAGTTATTTTTATACATTTACTACCTCAAACCCATTTTCATTGGTCTTGAATTGTAGATGATAAACACTTCCTTGTTCTGTAGCACATCGGGGCAAAGCAAGTAGCCATTATTACTGGATCCTTGGCTTAACGCCCCATCAATATTTGGATACTGGATACTTGTATAGGCTTGACTGATTTCGACCCACATATTATAAATAGAACCCTTAACCTATATCAATATAAATCCCAGAATATTTTTAGGGCTGGCATAGTTCTCCACGCTATGTTCCAGTTTATTCTTTGAAGATGTTTGTCCCGCACAGTCCACACGATTAAAAGACTGCCAGTGCTTTTCATATATGCACAAGAAAAAAACAATTTGAATGAAAAAAGCCTGTGCAATTACTTTGACCTAGTGGTTGCAGATTGCGGCAAATCAATCCTGCCCACGCTGCTTGAAAGTACTTCAGATTGTAATAAAATTCAATAAATGCGCTGCCTTGAAAACCAACTCGAAACAAAAGTGTTCATTTCAATTTGTTCCCTCAGACTTTCTGAGGAGCTAAAAATACTCTGCTGGCATCCTTCAAGAATGCCAGCCTTCGAGTCGATGCAAGAATTGTGATAATTTCCCGTCATTCATCTGGAAAGGAAACGGGTTGAAGGAGCATGATGCAGCCTAGGAGGGCTACAAGTACAATTCGCATACTTCGATCGAAAGGCATTCAGAATAGTTCTCAATTCTCGAACCCACATCCCCGTGTCTCGCCTGTTCACAGAAGAATCCTCATACAAAATAAACGCAATCGACGCAAACGAGGCTAAGAATGGTGTTAGACAACAGGATCGTGGACCACCTCAAGTCGAGCGCTGAAAATAGATCCTCTTAAGACTTTAGAAATGTTATTTTTAAATCGATTCTTGCATCTCAGGCAAATCGAGAAGTGTAATTGAACGATTAGCACGCCACCGCAACGCGATAATCCTCCTCGATTCGGATGCCAAATTGCGGTCATTTACTTCCGACATCCTCTCAACTCGCGCACGTAATCAAATCGAATAAATTCCGAAGCTATTCTATTTGTTGATATTCTGCCAGAATTTCGTTTTATTTTGTTATGTTTTATCTGATTTTGTTTCACAATATTATATCAGCGATTTTACAGAGAAAATTTATTTGAATTTCGTGAAGTTGTCAATTATGGGAGTTTCAATAAAATTAGATCAAGTGGGAACAGGATATCGACGATGAAATGTAATAGGATACAGACAGACCGGATGAATAAATAATGTAAATAACTTTCAAACGCAAATGAATTTGTTCGACGTGAAATGGAAAATGAAAATCTTGTTGCTTCCAGGAGAAATATTTGCATGCCATAACTCTGGATGCAGCCATATTTTGTCCTCGTGAACATTTTGCCAATGAGTCTCGTCAACCAATTTCCATAGGAATTCGCTGTAATATGTATGTGAAATAATTGTCCTTTGACTAAATTACGTGCACTACTAAACGACGAGGACTGCGACGGCGAATTGTTGTAGGGCAATTTCAAAACATTGCTGCTTGCTCATGAACAAGGTTGAGGCAATTTATTTTCGAGCTCAAACTTTGCCGGGATTCCTGTGGATTGTGGATTGCGTGTTTTTATTTAAAAAAGTTTTTGGAGAAAAAAACAACAACAAACCAATGTTTTATGCTGCTTGACCATGAAGAAGAAGTTTTGCATTAATTTTTCGTGAAAATATGTCGTGTCTTGCGGTGACTTTTGTTGCAGTAGGAAAATGCTCAAATTGTTTAACAAATATATTCATGATTTTAACGACTAATAAACACATGCATTTCAGAATTGTGAGTTGTTCTCAATATTTTATTGTTTCAAAGACAGAATTACGAATTCTTGTTTTTATTTCTACTAGTGGTCGCCCCGTGGTCAAAATTCGACCATGTAAGTTAAACTATTTTGATATGATATAAAAGTACCAAGATTAAATCAAATCATGACATGCTAATGTTAACAGTATATCTGTATCATAATGCCACTTGATTCATTATGAAAATATTAAGGAAGCCCGATTAGTGATAATAGTCATGTTGCTTGACGATTATTATTAAGAAAACACTTTTTCCCACGTTTTTGTCGGCGGCGATTCCAATTTTGAAAAGAAATTTAGGGTAGTAAACCTAAATGGATTTACATTGGGTTTTTTGATTTAGAATGAGTAAATGGGGATCTTTCCGTTGGGTTAAAAAATTTTAATGGTTTTGGGAGTTATCGGAGGTGGAGGCCTGGAGGTGGTAACCATCCCCTTGGCGTTGCCCATTTTGGACCGTGTGTGATATCAAATCAAAGCTCTTACTAAGTACTATTAAATGGCATATTTTTTTTCTCCTATAAGAAAGTTTACAACAAACTATTTTATTCTAACATCGTTAAAATGCGTGTTTTTCGAATGTTTCTACAGAGGGGGTGCGAGTTGGTGCGGGGAGCTGATTTTTCTTTTAAACGCTTTAGCATTATGTTTCACATAATCACATATTTCATGGGAACATTTCAATTTTCTACTTTTATCCGTTATGGGGTTTTTCATGAAAAATAAATTTGATCAGTTTTTTCATGTAAATGTTTTTTTACATGGAGGTCCTTAAATTAAAGTCGAATAACTTTCTAAACTACTTATCGCAGAGAAAAAATAATTGGAACGCTTGGAAGAGAATGCAGATGCGATTTAATATACATATGTCAAATAAATTATGTACCGTTATATGAGTTTTTAGCGACAATGTAATGATTATCTAAGTAACATTGAGTATCGCCCTCAATGATTGAGGCAGCTGTCAATGACATGATTGCCTGAATTTTTCTGCTTTTTTCTATTTTCTTCACATGTATTTTATGTGGTGAAATACACTTTACCTTATTTTACCTGATTTAACAAATAAAGTAACACAAAAAGGTTCGGTGCAGTCCTCCTTATAAGTACCTTTTGTTTCAAAAAAAAAATTATGAAAATCGGTTCATAAATATGTAGAAGAGAAAATGGTACAGAACACTTGTCCCTACACCTATTTATATATAAGATTTCAATTCACAGACATTCTTTTGCACATTTTTGAAATCTCAATAAATAATAGAACAAAATGTTGTTAGTCAATTGCTTCTCGTTGCCATCTACTTCCGACAGTTATTTATGCTTTTGTTTACTAAAAGGAAATAAGAACTGGGCGAACGATGCAAGTGGCGTACACGCCTGAATCCGCCGCAAGATTTAGTGCCCTTATATCACTTACTTCTTGTTCGATTCCCTAATATCCTGACAAAACATAATAACGACAATAATTGAACATGCACACAGAACTTCCACCCTCCATCATGAAATCCTTAAAGATCCAGGAAAAGGGATTGCAATGCACACATCCGCCATATATCTGACACTTTTACCACACACAAAATAGTCGCGAAGAAACTTCAACATTGCCCTGAAACAGTGCAGGATAAGTGGGTCCTGGAAATAAGTGTCGCGTTTTGCTATACACGTATGCAGTATTTTTCCACCCCAGTGGGTTTTACAGTCTGTCAGAATCATTAGTGGTATTTAGTTCGAATATAGACATTCTTTACGGAATCCTTTGGCGTTTCGGAGAAGGCCGTAACTCCTGCAGGAAGTAGGTACCTTTTTTAACGACTGATATCAAATCGTATTTTCATAAATTTTATTGATTCCGATTTGGCGGTTGACGGCTGAAACATAAAAGCAACACGAAAATGAGATTTTCTTCTTATCTCGACGGAGTCATTTCTGCATGTTGCCTTGTCCTCAACCGTGTTGGAGGTCTTGCCAAGGATGATTTATTACATTTTGATTGACAAAATGCCTGTGCCTTTTGTCAAGGTTTTCAGCCCGAAACGAATACAGTAACCCCTCTAGACTATATAGCTGCCATCGTTCGCCAAATGTCATTCTAAACAAACCATTTTCGTCCATATTTGATGCCGGCAATAGATAACAACAAATGGCTCGATTGTGTGCAAAATTTCTCAATGCAACAAAGACATTAGGTTCAAGTTGCACAGCTCTGATACAACAACGCTACAAATAATTTTTCCCGAAAAACCCTATCACAATAAAAAATGAATGGATTCGAACAATGTTAAAAGGACCTGTACTTTGTATGCGCAGAAACAGTTTGAAGTAGATTATCTTAATAATTCGCATTAAAAGGATATTTAGGGTAATTTATAGTTGTAGACGTTTATTTGAATGAACGAATTTTTACCGTAATTGACTGCAATTGAATTAAAAGTTTTGCCTCCATAAAAACGCAAGGAAATTTGTTTCCTTGAAACTAATTTTTTTATTGCTGATACTTCTTTCCTTGACATTCACAGAAAGTTTCATTTCGAAAAGTTGAAAAGACTTTTGGAAAGTTTCAAATATCAGAATAAAAAGAAGTCTCCGTTGTATAACAATTTTTAATATAGACATTTGTACGTCATTCCTAACCAGATAACCCTTATTTGTAACAACATTTCGCTTGTTTACAGGATTTCAACTTTCAACATTAATTTAGAAACTTTATGTAGATTCATGAAGTTGAAATTTTGATACGACTTGTTTTGATGTGCAAACAAATGTATTAAACAAATGAAATATAACAAGCCCTCGCTCAGCATTCAGTTATCAACAATGTTATTTTAGCACATTTCTATTTAACTTGAAACAATTTTGACACGCTTGTGCAGTTCCATCAACATTATTTGTTCTTCATGCTAAAAGTTGATTAACATATTGCAAATCCAAGACAATATTTGTCAACAGAAAGTAATCGAAATATAAGTTTAGAGTTTTGATTATACAAATAAGATATTTGTTTAAGTAAAATTGATTTCTGTGTTTAATCAAAATAAATTCCCGGTGAACTTCCATGTTTAAATAAATAAATGCAATTATCATCTTCATTACGCTGTTGATATAGTTCCATTGAAAACCTTCCTCTCCCACTTAAATAATTAAATTATAAATGGATTTTTCAGGGATTTTATTTAATACTTATGTAAATAGCATTCTGATTAACGATATCAGAAAATACATTTCGTTTGCATTTATAATGGATAAATAAAAGTGAAATCGTTTCCCATAATTTCAAGGAAATCCACTTCGGGGTTCGGTATTTTGCAATCACTTTTCAGAGAATGATATAAATAATTTTTAAAAGTCAAGAGTTTATTGATGTTTTATAAAAATGGGTCGACAAAAACAAATTGATTTCCTCAGCCTTTTATATTTAAAATGCGTTTGTCATTTATATCCAATAGCAAAGCACTTTTTTTTAGATCCTACAGAGAAAAATATTATTGAAAGAAAAGAGGCGAAATGTGAAAAAAGCGAAGAAATGGATTCATTTGTCATGTTTTGTTTGCAGACCACGCGACACTCCTTTCACTCATTTGTTCGAAAAAGACTTTTTAATGGCCTAATTGTGATGCTGGCGGGAATAAAAAAAACGTGATCTCAAGGCACTAATCGCAAGTGTCTTTTATTGCACATAGAAATAAAGTTTTCAGCTGGCGTGGGCTAGCGAAATGAATAAAGTTGAATTTAAATGCTCGTTGAACTCAGAGCTTTTAATGAGGGCGGAATTATAATTTTTTTGTTGGGTGTTGTGAGTGACATAATGATATAATTTAGTATTATTTAAATTGCACGGAAAATACTTTTCTCTATTGTTGTTTAAATGGAACATTTCGAAACTTCCTGGTTGAATATAAGCATTTCAAAAAATATTGTGAAAAAAGTGTAAAATTTTTAATTTTCCAGTTAACTTCAATTGAAATATTCTTTGATTGCCAGGAATGCAAGAGAGAAACATTGCAGATTGAAATATGCGAAATTGTGTAACGCTTTCATAAGATAATGGGAATTGGGTAATGCACATGCATCATGGGACGCAGATGTCGGTGAAATGTACATCCTGAAAAGTCCGGCGCATATTGTAACCCTTTTCCTATGTTTTTATTTTATTTTACATTAATGCATCATCAAATTGCATTGAAAACTAATTATTTTCACAGTCCCGTGAAGTGAACATCACGAAACATTCTGTTCAGTGAACAAAGTCGAGAAGAATTTTTAATTAACATCGGGGAATGAAGAGAAGTCTTTGGGCAGAACTTTAACATTTCAAGCCTTTCGTATCCACCATTCGGAGGCATGAAACTGTTCTCTCGGTCATTTCCTTTTAATTGAAACAAGGCTCAGCGGTGCCGAGGAACTAACTCGTTTTATTGCATGCAATGCAGACAGTCTGTGTCTTCGTCCATTGCGTGTCCGTAATTCATCATCGCAGAACGAATGAGTCGATCCAAATATTCTATTATTTTATTTATTTTTCGTGCAGCAATAATATGTATTGACAACAGATTTATGTCCATGCTGCAATCAATTAACCTAATTTATGATTTGCATAACAAAATATTCGGAAATTTTGAAATTATATCTCAAAATTTGAGTTCGCTTTAAAGAGCTGGCAAATTGATTTATGTTGATAACCCTTTCACAGTTCCTTTTATTCGTTTTCACAGTGAATTGGCAAAGTGCGCAAAACTGATAAAGCGAATCGCAATCAATAGTTCTCCAAAATAAATTGGTAAAACCTAAAAATAGTCTATGAGATACGAGGGTTGGCAAATTTACCGATAAAATTAGTTAGTCAATTTCTCAACCAGATTTACCTTCTTTTCAGGGTAAATTGCCGGCGACTCAATACTTACTCATTCGTTCCCGGAATATCGAGTTGTGGATACGTGATTCCTGCACCGAACAATATCTCAACAGTTCTTAATCTTATTCTTAACTGAGCGATACAAGCTCGACATTGTTCTTCGGCTCAATGTTATCAAATGTGCACTTTTGACGCGCTTCTATTCCGCATCTAGGATGACTTCAAGGTGAAGTCGAATGCCAGCGATTCGTCCACTAATTTTATGATCATTTCTCCAATAACTTCCATCGACCCTCGACGTCTGTTGAATGTCGTATTCAATTTCAAGGGAATGCGTTCATCAGAGGCAATCTCAAAAAATTCCGCGTCAGTTGCACATCACACTCCGAGGATGATAACGCCGAACTGGTTGTTGAGCCATCTCTGTTTTCATCCCATTCGCGGGCGACCGTCTTTGCCCGCCGCCCCCTGCAGATAACAACTTGGCCACCGTGACTGGTCAGCGATTTCTTCACCGCTCGCCGCTACAATAGCTAATAGCATCCGATGGAACTTTCTTTGAGCAACATTGACTGGACACGCGGCGCAGCGGCCTTGCGGTTTAATAAAGTGGGACGTGCGCGATAAAGCGTGCCCGATTAGTAATGCTGCTTTTTACACGGCCATCTTAATTTCCTCGCTGAGTTTTAAAAAACGGTGGCGCAAAACTGAACTTAATCAAAATCGAAACTAGTCGGAGATGGATTCGGCGAGATGCGATCGCAAGAAAATCGCCGAACCGGAAGCGAGTCTGAGCCGAAGCGGGCGCAGCGGATCGAAGTGAAGAAAGTAAGGAGGAGGAAATGAACCCAATTAGAACAACGGCCCCCGGTGACAATAAATCCAGAATGGGGTCAGCGTGCCAAATGAGCATTGGGCGCTTGGGGAGCAGGGAGCGTTGACATCTTGATGAATGGACGGCACTTTCGTCGGGCTGCTCGCGTTTGGTCCGTAGAGCACAGCAATAACCTTTGCTCCATCGCGTTCGACGCAGTCTCCCCAGATGGGAAGGGATCCAGCGGACGACCGACGACGCGGTCCAGTCCTATTACTCATACGGCGCGGCGTGCCCCAATAGCTGTGAACTTAAGCATGTCTCCGGGAACACAGGAGGATTACTGCTATTCTTATCGCTAATTGCGGGTCATTCCGTTAACACGCGTACGTAGTTCTAAGCACTAACAAAACAAAGAGAAACTTTTTGAAATTAAGGTTAATTTGCGTCCCATTCGAGTAGATATAAATGGATCGTTTCGTCGGGGAAGAAGCAAGAAAAGCTTCAGTTCAGTGTTTTTTGGAATAACCAGAGAATTAATGAACGTGGGCCGCACGGAAAGGTCACTGTCTTCCTGGGAGATGTTGACCAAGGCATCGGACTCCTGAATATTGAAAAGTGCTGCCTCTGAGTAGAAATCATTTAAATTATCTTTTTGTGTTGAAGAAAAGCAAACAACTGAAGTAAAAATAAATAAATACGTTGTTCGTTCAATTGATTTTATTTTCAGAATCCTGCAGTTTTAGTAAAAAACAAACTTTTCAAAAGAAAAAACTATGTGAATCTTTTAACCTTTAACGAAAACATATCCTGAAAAATTGTTCAAATGTGTGTTGAAAATATTCAAAAGTTTCATGCTTTGGAAAAGTGCATTTATCACTTGTATTCCAAAATATTTTCCCACTGAAACCCCATCGCAATGAAAGGGTTCCAGAGTTCTTTCAACATAAATCATTTTGCAACCGTGAAACTGAAGCACCTTCTGTGCAGGGTATTCCTTTTCATTTCGAGGAAATGGGATTTGCAGGATCCTACTCCGTGGGTCTATTGCGACTGAATGTATATTGTAAAAATGGTCTGAAGCAAGAGGCCAAGAACTGTTGAAAATAGGCTCCTCTGGAATTGTATACCAGGATCATTCTGGACAAGAGCTAAACTCAATTATTCAGACGTTTTTCGATTATTTCCTGTTTCAATTTACAAACAAATTGAAAAATGGTATATTTTCTGTTTGTGTCAATTAATAAAATTACGAAAAAAGAGGGGGAATTTACTGTTTATGAATGTATTGGATGTAAATATAAAATTGATTGAATTTATTTTCGGTTTTTGTTTATTTTTTGAAATCCACAGAGCATGATTATTTTTAAAAAATTGGTAATATTAAGATGAAAGAGCGTGTGAATACTACCATAATGGATTTGAAGTGCCGAAAACAAAAACTTTGCACTACATATATTTTTTTTCAACAAGTTGGTAAGAGGTTAGATTCTAACTACAAACAAGCAACGTAACTAAATAAAGGAATTATAAACTTATAAATGTACCATAAGTATAATATTTATGTGTTATTTGCGAACATGCATGCAATATTTTATGGAAAGGGTTCTAATGTCCTTCACCATTTCTCAGAAAAGCTTTCCCCTCGGCACGGAAAGCCGTGGATTGGGAAAGTATGCCTTCATCACAGTCTCATTAAAATTCAATTTGCACCTTTCATTGGGATTAAAGCTGGATTAAGCTGCTGCAACCGAAGTTGGCATGTGTGTTTTATTGTTGTTGTGTGATTGATTGCAAGCGTGAAATTGAAAAATTGCCGCGCTTTATTAGCATGCAATTTACGTGGGTAATCGCGCAAAGGAGTTACACAACGAAAAACCACCAAATCCGGAAACAGTTACCACCTATTGTCTGGTTTCGCGAACCGCGTTGAACGTTCAATGACATTGAAAATTTTGGAAATTGGGCAACTGTGGATCTCGACGGCATCGTCTGGAAATGATGGAGAGAGAACAACCGGCCGAAATTACATGCATGACCACAGAATGGAACACCTGGCCAGTCAGTGGTGGGCTGCACAATTCAGGTGGGCTGGAGAGCGGCCGTACTGATCCCCGCTTTCCGTTCTGAGGTGCACGAAAAGCGGTACTGGACTTCTGAGCTGCTTCCCGGATTTGAGCGCAGCAGCCGTGGACCGTGGAGCGTTTCAGTGCTTTATTACTTCCCTTGGCTGCCGCTAATGAGGATTTCGCTCATTAAATCTTTCTAATGACTCGGATTAAATAGAAAATTGATCCGCAGTTGTGAGGTTCCGTCTTTAGCCGCCATTTCAGCCTCCAAATAAGAGGTCTTGTTTCAACATGTTGCTCTGATTTTTCGCCGAGCAGAGACAGCTGCATCCTGTTTCTGCAGGTTTCCTGACTGCCCCTTTTCGCAGGCAAGCACCTTGCAGCATGTGTGCCGCCGGATATCAACTCTTTCAAATTCTGTGCCTTGATTTGCGTCACTAGAAAGGATCTTTTGCAATTTTGCGCTGACCCACTTCACCGCTTACTTCCCACTTCATCTTGACATATTTTCACTGAGATTCAGGTACACATCAGTAAATCTTTATTGGCAGACACCCAGAGGAATTATTATGGTTTCATTTTTCCATTATTCATTTTTTCTTTATGTTTATACATATTACGTTTTCGTCTTGCCTTACAATGTCTGATGAAATCATCTCCATCCACAGAGAGCTCCCGAGTCTGAGCTGCACTTGAAATTACAAGCATCAAATGATTTTTAAAAAGTTTTCCGGTTCCCGACTCCACGAGGACACTGCAAATGACATCAGAGCACTCATAATCCTGAGATAATCTCGCTGGAATTGTTGTGGGCTCTTAAATTCAAACTTTTGCGTTATTATGACGTCCATGAAGATCTGCAGCAGATGTCTATTGCGCCGATTTTCTTTTTATGGGATTCGCTCCAAAGGATCCACAGGCTCCACACCAGATTGTGTAACTTTCTAACTTTTCTGAACTAGAGAGACAGCATTTCTTAATTTCGCCAAGATTGAAGACAAATAAAATTCGAAAACTCTCTCCGGATAAAGTTGAATTTACTTGGAATTCAAGAATCTTCCGTAACGGTAACTGAGATAACCGGGAAGAGGATTTTTGAAGTAATCACTGAGCCACAAGGCATCTTGAGCCTTCTAAATTATGTAATTACAAAACTTTTTCTATTGTAGTGTTTCGGTGGAACGAGTGTTGTGATTGCGGCTTTCGAAAGATGCTTAACTACTGTTCATCAACTTTTGGCCATAATTAACAGTATCTGGATCTCTGAAAGTATAACGCATTTATATTTGGACACTCTTCTTCCGCTTTCAAGTACTAAAAGCAATTTGAAAGTATTTGCACTAAATGCTAAAATCCTCTTTCAGCAATGTTAATCTTTTCGTACTTAGGTACATACGCATTAAATTATTTCAGTTGCAGTTCTAATTGATCGCTAAATTAGTCTACTCGAAGCAGTGTTTTAAAAAACAGAAAGTGACATGCGTGAATCTTCCCTCAACCATGACCAACATTTTATGTTTTATGAATTCAACAATCGTCAGGGTCGAAGAGATGCGCACGCAACTTAACAGTGTCATTCCTAACAGCAGGGGAACATGCAAAGACACTCTAATCTCCTCTGGAACCAAGCAGCGTGAATTTAACGGGTAAACGCCATTTGAATTGCAATTGCATTATTTAAATGAAAATGGGAAATCTATAAAATCTTAAAATAATGATTTTCACTGAATATTTTATCCGTAAAGTTTGAAATCATTTTCAAAGGTTCAATGTCCTCTTTAAAAAATAACTACACTATTTCGTTTCATTTTCCAAAGTGCAACTCAAATGTAAAATATTTTGATTCTGTCCCGCAATCTGTTCTGTTGTGCAATAACCGCATTCTACGAGGCTTCATGCATTTTGTTGGAATAAATCTGAGTAACAACGACAAAATTAATTACCTACTTATGATAGCACAGGTATGAACTCATATTGCAAACCCAACAAATGTTGATTATTTAAATGAGTAAAAAAAACAGTATTCAGCTGTTTCGCAAAATTAAAAACACACCAAACATATTTTTTGCAGAAGCATTTCAGTTGTTTGCACAAAGTTGAGGGATTTAAGCAAAACTTCGATGGACTCTGAACCAAAAACAGCAAATTAGAATTTGTGTAAATGGTTATACATTTAGCAAACATCTGCATTAGGTACTTGAAATCTGCGGTCGGATGTTTTCAAACGATGGTCCGAAGTCGACCTTTGCAGGTGTAGCAACCCAAAAGAATTACAGCCCGCTGAGCTGAAATTGCCCGAGACCTGTTCGAATTGGGACCACAACTGAAACCGTGAATCGCGCCAGGATTTCGAAATGTCAATTTATGCCTGCAAATCTTGGGTCCAAGGTGAGGTTGCGCGCAACTGTACATTTTTTGCGAAAAGTGCGATCCGTAAATGGTGGAAATCGGTTTGCATTTCGCGCAATCGCTGAAACGGTAATAAGGAGTGGCCTTGAGGACCGCATGCGGATTTTTATTTTGCGAAATGTGCGCCAATGGCCAATTGCAGATAACGAGATCTGATGATATCAAGCGACAAGTTAAGTACATCTAATTAGAGCACTGCATAAACGCAGCATCCTTGAGAACCCCTAACGAAATTCCCTCTGCAATAAATAACAGGGTAGAACTTAATCAGCTAAAGGACGCGAATTCTTGCAGAAATGTCTTGAGAGTTAAGATAACATTACCGTAAGTGGCCAAGTTTGCGCATTGATAGCGAAAACACTTCATGATTGTTTACATAATTCAATGCCAGGAAAGTGAATTTGTCACAAGAGTTTTCGGAAACAAATTTATGGAATTCGCTAATGAGCTACCTATCAATAAATTTATTTTGAAATTGTGCAAATGCTTTTCTTTCCATACTACGAGTACTACGTTGTCTGTGGAAGTTTGTTCAGTTGCAAACTGATTGCGGGTCTGAGTCATAAATTGTTTTTAATAAGTCTCAATGTTTGTCGAAGTTGAGAACGTTTCTCGTGTTCTTGTCTTCTAAAATCGTGGAATGTAGAAATTTCTTGCACGAAGGTTAAACAATATAAATGGAAATTTAGTTAACTGAAAAATTCCCTATTTTGTTAATTATTTGCGATTGTACTTGCGTTGGAATTACGCACTTTCTTAAAATGCCAAATTTAGACTTTTTTGTAAAAAACTCCGTCTTCTTTTTGCTCTATGTTATAAAGTAAGTCATAATTTGTTATATTTGCATCCACCCGAAATTTAATTAATTTTTTAATCATTCCTTACATAATGAATAAAATGTAGGTAATTACTTCCTTATATGTAATTGAATAAAAAAAAGTTGGGGTTGTCAAGTGAACTTCACCTGGCATTATTGATTTTTATATATGTATTTGAATTCAAAATAGTAATTCGCCAAACAAATGCAGAGTTTTCCATCACAACATTATTTCGAAGTTGGAAGTCCAGTGATCCGTCGCCTGGCCTCCCCAATCGGAATCAAGTCGCCCAAAACCGGAAGACGTCTCTCGGCCATCGTCCGTTGCAAGTTCACAGTCAGTAGTTCCGCCACGGTGAGGCGCGGCGTGATTCACTGTAAGTGGTCGCACTTGGGAATTATCGCGAATCGCGAGATGAGCCCCGCTTGAATCTTGAAGCGGTCACCGCGAATGAGGCGCCAGCGGAGGGGGGTTGATTTGCATGATTTGCTGTGATTCAGTGGATTTCGCCGATTTCGTGGACCACAGTCACTGAATTTCTCAGAAATCGAGAAGAAAGGAGATTCTACAGTTTCAACAACACAAAGAAAAGGGTTGGATTGGAACAAAGAATACTTCCCGCAGGTGTGCACCCTCGCAAAGGCATACAGTGCCGACATTTTTCGACATGTCTAGCCACCGAGAAGGATTCCTGCAGGTCGAACAATGCATTTTAGTGTGTAAAAAAGGACACTTACGCCGAATAGCATTACACGTAGTTGTTGTAGCTCGTCTGCAGGCGAAGAATCCTCTTGGGCCACCGTGTATCTGTGTGGGTTTCCCTTTCTACGGAGAGCCAGAGCACTCGATCAACACACACAACGGAAGCAAGCCACAGGATGAGCCTGGGTATCCTTGGAGCATCTGACACTTGCTGCCTGATTTAGCACGAACGTTTCACACTGCACGCACATGAATCTTGCAACAAAACGTAGAAATTGAACCTTTGGCTCCTTTTGTGCAAAAAAGTATTAAGTCAAAATGCAGCACACAGGACGCACACATGCACACCGCCACTGAACACAATCGCACCAGATGCAGGAGGCTGGAGTGAAGAGCTGGATGTAAACATATGCGTGCAATGCACCAACCTGAGAAAAAATGGCTGAAGAATACACAACAAGTCTGCGAAATTGTTTGTTCTAGTCGAAGAATGCACTGAGGAACTGCAACAGCATCTGATGCCTAGATAACACGAAAGACGCACACAAAAAGGATGCTCTCGAGCAAGTTCTGAACTCAGGAAGCGGCAGGATCTGGATCTGCGGTGTTAAAATTGTACTTTCGCCGGCCAAATCTATTCGGAACGACTATTGATTGTGCGATTGATTTTGTGCGATAATCCTTGGCATGAATGCAATTCCTGACTATGATTAGGACACTTCCAATTCAGTTTGCCAGCACGAACAGCTAACCACATCAACCAAACCCCGCAACAGACCGTGCAGAACTGAATCTGAATCCGATTGGAATTGGATTGGAGCTTTCTTGTTTCTGTTTTGTTTTTGAGTGAATTCCCCTGCGGAATGAGAGGAATTGGAACTTTCAAGTTTCATTTCAAGAGAGTTGAACTGAACCGGTTGGAACCGATTGAACCGGTGTGCCAATTCAGCAACGAAAGAGACCTTTTTCAAAAAGGGGTTTTTCACGTTATCAAAGCGCATATCAGCGCATTTTGAAATTAATAATTAACCGAGTTATAATTATATTTGCAAAAATTAAAGCGCACTTTAAATTTAAATTGATATTTAATTCACTAATTCATTGCTCATTTATTCAAGAATCACGCACACCTACGAAACGAAGGGAGCGGGAGAACATGGAATAAAACGCTCTGACCGATTTTACTGTTTTTTTGTCAAATTTTCCGAGAAACAATCGTTATTTTCAAAATTTTACTGTTAATTAATTAGGAAAAAAACTGTGTCACTAGGACCATAAAATAAGCGTTTTCTAAGAACTTCATCATAAATAAAGAAGAAAATCAGAAGATTTTGGTATTTTAAATTCAGAAAAATGAAAAAAAAAAATCATATACAGCATTAAGAAAATTTGAATTCTTTAAATAATTTTTAGCATTTATTTCATAGCAAGACTCACTGGGCAAAAGAGCTCCTAGGAAATTATTGTTCTTGAAACTTGAACTTTATTTCCTTTATTACAAAAAACATGAACACCGCTCGGAATTGTTTAACCTTTCACATGGAGTTGATTCCACGAAAGATCCTTTTCTGGCATGCAACCTTCAAACGCGAAAAAAAAATAAATTCGCAGCAATAAATTAATTCTCTTTGTAATTTCCAATTATTAAGTAAAGGTAAAATCTCCGTATGAAAATTTATTAACATAGCACTTTCTTTACATCATCTAAACATGGACTTTAACATGGACTAAGCAGTACATTTGTGCGTACAAGAACACAAATCACAATTTTGCGTCACAGAATTTTGTAGCATTTTTGTTAACAAGAAAAAAAATTGGTGCAGATTAAAGTTTTTGTTTCAAGTTTCGCTATTTGCGTCATTGATTGCTCACATTTCTCCTCAATTGTAAAACTTTCAACATTAAACGAATTAAAACAATACTCATTTTTCTGCCAACAGCATCTGATAGAAGATGGAAAATTGCTTTCACGCTTACTGCGCATCTTCTTCAATCTCAATCAATTTAACACGAGTCATTCCAAGGTGTATACTTTTACAAAATTGTTGTCCACCAACCGTAAACAAGGTTTTTATTTTTAGGTAAATTTAATGATATGCCATTAAATAGTTGCGAAAGTATTTATTACATGCCATTTACCTAGATGCAATTTATACAAAATAATGTAGGCACAATTATCAAGTCTTCACTTTTTGATTTTTAATCCATATCCAAAAATGTATTTGAATTTCCTCATCGATTAAAAATATTTCTTTCAAAACACGTTTTAATAAAAATGAAAAAAACTAATGAAAGTTTTCTGGTGCTCAGTTTTTATGAAGGTCACAGTCAGAAACTACAAATCGCAATGTCCAGCTGGTCCTTTTTCGCTGTATTTTTGCAGGCACTTTTTCCGGTAAAATTTCTAAAATTCGGTTTAACTGGAATTGAGTCAAATAAATCCGCAAAATTTAATTGGAAAAAGCACAGAAACACTGCGGCCAGTTGGTGTTGATAACAACGTCTATTCCATTCAAGGACACGCGAGTGCAGCTCAGTGTTGGAATCCTTCCGTGAAATACCTGAAATGGTGAAGCTGTGACCTTCTGAAACTCATTGGAGGCGTTTGGCATTGCCCTTGGCTCCCCCGGTTTCAATTCCGCTCACTATGGACTTGTTTGGAGAGGACAAGGACGTTTCTGCTGGATTATCCGGGCAGGATATCTTTTGATAGCAGCAACTACTGAACCGTTTAGCAATTATCACTGGCGCTTCCTCTCAAGGCATTCTATGGACTCCGGCATATTTCCGATTGAAATCTGTCAGAAGGATAACCGACATTTTCTGTTGGATTTTTCTGCTCCTGACAGAAGATTGTTTTCATACTTTGCCAGTTTAGTTTGTGAATAGTTGAGATTATGGCGATGAAAGGTATTGAAAAGGATATTTCAGAAAATCATGATATTTTGATGAAATCGTATGAAATTTGGATCAGCTTCACTGATGAGGTCATGAGGAGCAGATAAACTTGAATTTTCTATGAATATATTTCAGTGAATCTGTCACGGATAATTACACAAGTTGTTTGGAATTCTTCGACTATAAAGTTGTTTGAAATATTTATGTGCGTCTGCATAAGTATTTTGTTGTTGTAGTGTTTCTTCATAATTCATAAATCACAGTTCCTGATTGCAATTGTGGGCTTCGATTCTATGACAGGTTCTTTAAAATAATCCTTAATAAATGTTTACAAAATACGCATGACATATTGTGTATTGCGAATAACAGTTTGCAAGGACCATATAAAGTCCTAAATTAATTCTGTAAATTTTAATTTGCAGTCCCTTGCTGCAAGCGTGTAAGAGAAATTCCTAACTAGCCGCAAAGCTCGATCACCTCGTGAGAAGTCTTGATTATCTTTTATCGGCTGCAATTAAGTGCTCCAATCTGAATATGGAAAACTTCTTCACTAAGAGGCCTATAAAATGCTTAACGAAGTCTAATTAGTCCAACTCACATCGAGCAATTATCGCGGGGGACTTCAATTTCCGTGGGGCGATGTTTCTTATGTCTGCGCATTTCTTGCGTACCGCACGCTCGGCCGCACTGCGACCGCTCGGACGGAGAACAATTGGAGCGATCCCGCGAATCGTGGCACTCGTGTTCGCGAATCTGGTGCATTTCGCCAATGCAAAGGGGGCGAGTAATTAACCGGAGCAAATTACCGTAAAAAATGATGAATCCATGATGGAGCAGATCGTGTTAGGGAACCATCGAGGCGAGGATGGCGTGCTTCCCCATTGCAGTCTGGTAAGCATCAGTCATCACCTCCTTGCCCAGGGGTCACGAAACTCCCGAGCAGCATCGGCGTGGGGCGTGGACTGTTCGTGAAAATGTTGAGCCTAGGAAAAAGTCGACGTTGCAGATATTCGGTCCTAGGAATGTGTACAGCATAATATTCTCAATTCCTTGGAGTCCTTAATTCATCCTCCGTAAATTTATTTATCGACAGTTTTACGAATACCAAAGTACCACATCGTAAAAGCTACCTTGAAATTTACAGCAACCGAGCCTACCACTGTATGAGTGCAGGATACAGACGAAGGCCAACACATCCTGGCACAGATGCTGGGGAATGGCGGAAGTGGAAAGCAGGCCCGAAAAACAAAGGGGGGGAGGGGGATTCTATTGATCCATAGCACACATTTTCCTCGCTTGACGTTGTGGAGGAAAGTTAATTTAAAATTTCTTGAGACCAAAATACCGAAATACCTTTATTGTGGTGACGTCATCAAGGATGCTAAAAGGGGAGTGACGTCAGACGATTTATGCGAGATTTCGGCGCCGATGTAAAAGATTTTTAGTGATATCAGACACAATTATCTTTCCAGATTCAATAAAGCGAATCTAATTACAAGCAATCCAGCTATAGTCAAGGGACTCTTCCAATAAACTTGGTCCTCTGATCCGTTTGATGAAGCTACAGACTCGAATTCAATTATCACTCAATATGATCGGGTAGAACACGCCCAAAATAGATAGATACATTTGTAGCGCTACCTCAAAGTGGGCCAGAAATTTGCGTTGTGGGAAACACGAGATTACAGTAGATTTACGCAGTGAAAGGTATTTCCTTTTTCACGTCGACACGATTCAACCGTTGATGCTCGACAACAGAAGACTTAAAGTGAGATTTATCTCTGATATCTCCATTAAAAAAATTCAAAAAATAAATAACGTTAAAACAAAGGAACCCAAACAAATGTGGAGATTATAAATAATTCATTTCACTTCCTTTGTGCTGTGGAATCGGTGCACGTTTTGAAGAGGAATTGTCGACGCCTAGGAATTAAGTGATCCACTTTTGGGGCGACTTACTTTCTAAAAATAAATCTCTTTCATGATTTATGTGCATAATTTCAGAACTGCATGGAATGCGCCAATTTTAGCACGATGCAACAATCATTCGCTGCCGGAGGAGCGCATTTCCTTCGGGTGTCCATTTGCATGGGGTGTCGGAGTACACTTGGGTCAATGACAACGGGTTGAGGTGGTCGCTAGAGGGAGCTCTATTCTGGGCATCGATATGTCACTAGACACGTTCCCATTGACGAGACGAAGGAATGAAAGGGTGAAAGTGAAAAGTCCTCCTAGACATCCGTCTGCACACACGTTTTCGACACGGTCGTCCGTCCAAACGCGAATGCACGAGTTCGTCGTAATTCACCGCTAATTGGATTCGGAGGAGTCCGCTATCAAAAGTGTTTTCCGTCATTAGTAGAAGCCTGAAAATGTGACCACGAGAACAACTCACATGAAGAACATAAACGTTAAAGGATTGGAAAGGACAGGGGGTGAGAGGCAAGGTGATACTTCATGCCACCGCAAATTCGGTGTCACCCTCTCGTCAGCAGAGGGGGATGTAAATGCACGGGTTGAACAAATGAAATTCAAATGTGAAGCATAATAATATAGAGTTTTAAAAATAGATAGTTGTTTTTCGTGGAAATTGCACTCTGCATTTGTGGGCGGCATGGAATCGCGACCGAAAGTCTCAGCTCGAATTACATTTCTACTGTGTCATATTATTGGAAATGTTCAAATTAATTGCGAGCTTCGTGGCCTCAATCAGAGAAATTAAACTTGCCGAGGTTTACAGAGCTGGACTTGGAATTTTCAATTAAGCTCATTAGTTTAGTAAAGGTATTTTGTAAACACTGCAAAAGCAATTAGCAAACATGATCTGTGAACATGAATACAGCAAATACCATTTGTACAAACATAAACAAAATATTAATCCGCAAACATCAAACATTGCACTTTGAATGAGTTCAACATATTTTTTATTGATATTGTGGGGGCATTGCCACATAAGAATTCCAAACAACCAATGGAAACTGGAAGCAATAAAAACAATATCTGATGCTTGAAAGTGTTTTACACGCGCTGAGAAGCATTATTTACAGCTAATGTACCACTTCATAAAACCAATTAATGCCCGAAAACATTTAGAAAACTGTCGCAATTAGAATACTGAGTAATGAATTGTGCAATGCGCGTGAGTTGCAAATGCAATTAAACCCCTAATTACTGTCCATCGCGAGTGATCCTGCTTGCATTTCATTGACACAGCATCAATCATTTTCCAGCTACTTGGAGTGCAAGTTGCCATTTCTCAATAAGCGAATTGGACAATTTTCTCGTTCCTCTGGTTTTGCAATAATCTGGTTGCTCAAGCGCTGCGATTTCGCGGGCTAATGTCGCCGGGTAAACGAGTTGTGATCACTTTTCTTTTGAAAATTTTCTCTCTGAACTGTGGAACCAGTCCACATTTTTTATCCTTCCACGAATTTTTGCACTTCGATTGACTTTTGTATAATTTATCACGCCAAATGGAATTTCCAGTTGACTTTTAGCATCTTTGATGTGAACGCCCCCATGTCACGTTCAAAGATTTATTAACTCCGAGAATATTTGCCTAAAAAACAAATCAACTACGCAAAAGGAATTTGTAGCTTACATAGGATTCTGAAGCAACTAGGTCGAATATTTTCCCAAATGTTGATAAAATGAACTCAATTTTGCTAGACGACCTTGACCTCTAAAGCTTTCATCACTGAATCACGGCAGCCATATTTAAGTCCTTCATCAGGAATTCAGTTACCTAATACTGGAGTTGTGTAATTAAAAAGTTCAACACGGGAATCCTTTTAATTGGACCGCTTCGTCCAGTTCATCCTGTCACAAAAATTGACTTTGGACTAATTAATTTCTTTCATGTGAGCATTCGCAGTAAATAAATTGTAACAAAAGTGAAAAAAAGTTCACCATGCCATAAAGACTGCTTATGTATGTTTGCACTTCAATTCAGATAAAAAAAAACTTTCCTGGATTTCTGTGGGGAAACTGAAAAATTAACCTCTCTCTATACCTGGAAAATGTTCGTCAAAATGTCAAGGTGAAACAAATTAATTCCACCGAGTTTATTCTAAACTCATTTCAATAGAACAATTCCAGAGCTTTTAGAATCGTCTGGGAAGTTTGAGTTGAGGGTTTTTATAATGTTTGAAAAAAAGTGCAAAGAGAATAAACCGCAATTCTAGTGATTAGTTCTTTCGTTTAATTAAACTTCCATTGTTCACTTCAGTCCATTTAAAACGCAATTGTGGGGAAGCTTCTTCCAGGTCATATCATCCCGGGAGAAATCAACACGCAAGGATGATTGGAATGTCATAAATAACACTATCAATGTAGAATCATAATTGGACTAAAATGAGATTTTATAGAATGTTGACAACCACAAAAAAAACTGATCATTATATAATTCGTAAAAAGCTTTTGATGACGCCATGGATGTGAAAAATTTACTCAAATTTCCACGTGTGCAGTGATTCCGCCTGGTTGAGTTCTTGATTTAAATTCAAGCCCAAAACCGCAAGTGAAAAGATGCTAAAGCAAGAATTTTTTACACATACTCACACTGACAGAAAGATAAATCTCTCGCAGGGACTTGTTATAGATCCTCGTTTTCATCCTCATTTGCTATTTGCGAAAAAATACAAGCGAATCTCTAATTATATTTAATTAATGTCGAAAAGCCTTTTTCCCACCAAATGTCATGTCACAAAGGGTTGTATGTCGTGCATACAAAATAGAACCTTATTCAATTTTTTATAGCGTTCCTGTTCCACAAAAAAAAAAATTCATATGTATTATGTAAATTTTCATGGACGTGGATTCACCTTTTTTCTGAATGTTTTTCTATACGCATCTATAATGGAAAGACTGTGTACAAAATTTTGTAAGGATCATGTACGTCAGCCCTTCGCTTAAGACATAACCCGATGTCCTTAAGGAAGCAACATGAATAAATATGCTCCACACGTGTTTGTTGAGTTTGAGGTCTAACCATAAAAATTTTCATGTTCATGAACAGCATTTTTACGGCATTTTGTACTCCTAGAATAACAAGTTTGTCTACAACTTCAAAATGAAGACAGTAAAAACAATTTCTTGGACAGTTACAGCCAAACGCCAGCGGATTAGACAGACGATTAGAATAGCATGATGCTGGAACTACGAAAACAAGAATTAGGAAATGACGGCGCATGACACGCTTGAATAAAATCCAAAGTCATTAATTGTAGGAAATATATAAATTTGGATTCCTTCCGCATTTTCTTCTGGACATTGGACAAGTGTTGTTTCTTTCCAAGATCAGGGTTGTTGTCAGTTGCGTGATATTATCATGACAGAAAAAAACATGTGCTTGATAATGTTGTTTAATATAAATAAAGTAATTAGTGCATTGCATTAGAAATTTCACAGGGAGACTGTTTTAATTGATGCTGCTGAAGTGCCGTTTCACAATAGCCTATTAAAGTAAACGATATACCTATAATACTAAAACTATGTACAGCGAAAAACTAACAAAGCATATGAAAAGTGCTTAACGAAAGCACTTTTTTGCTGTTTGAAACTCGGTTTGAAATGTTTGTTGTATCATTGTATACATTAGGGAAAACTTGAAAACGAATTTCAGTTACAATAAGTCCTATGTAGTTCCATATTGTAGTTCCTAGCAGAACAGAAGGATGCATGAATTGCTTTTTTGGAACCAAAAACTAATGTCAAAAAGTGAATGTATTCAAATGAAAACTTTTCTGGTCCAACTCACCTTTACTTGTACCTGTAACATTTCTCAGAAATCAAAAATCAGCAAAGGAAGTGATTTGCATAGGCCTCAACTCAGGATGCATGCACAGAATTTCGGCAAAGGACTCAGAAGTGCATTCTGCAATATTCCAACACAGACAAACCGCACTACACTACACTACACAGTATAGGTATTAAATTTGTTAATGCTAAACCTGCCAAAATATGAAAATACCCAAAAACACTGAACACATTAATTCTCGCTGTGGCGACCCAAAAAATACTGCGCGGAGGGGGAGGCGGAGTACGCGACACGGTTTCCGCGAAGAGTGCTCGACGGCGCTTTTCTGGCGAAACTGACCACCAACGTCCAGATTGTGTGAGTCCAGTTGATGAATAATTATCTACTGCGGCGGTGGGACTTGCATAGGCTCTGTAGGGTTTTAATAATCGATAATAGACACGTTTTTGTCTGCATGTCATTTTCCACCGATTTTCCTATTTTCGAATTGTCCTGACCTCGACCAAGTTACAGATTAAAGACGCTAATCGACACAACTAGAATCCGAAGTGATTTCCGCCGCTCCCGGACAGGATGAAAGGCTTTTATCAGAAAGGACCAGTACAGTTGAAACAAGGCCGATGATGCTTTTAAATGCAGCGCTAAAGAGGAAATTCCTGCTTTGAGGAGTTATTTAGATTCCATAAATAACGGATTGCGTGCATTAGACTGCATTGAAGCAGCCATATCCCGCGGGTGAGGTGGGTGGGGATCCTGCGGGGATTGCTTTGTATATGTGCTCGGTATGCACCATTTTTATCGGGTTATGGAGCACTTAGGAAAATTAAAGCTTTGGCAGGATTGTGCAGATCACTACAATGACACACATGGAGTAGAACTGGGGATGAATACGTGAAGGTATGTACAAAAAAAATCGACAGGACTTTATTAGTAGTGGTTGAGGTTGTATTCTTTTGTATCAGTTTAACTATTATGATTTTATAATTTTAATTGCAAAATTCCTCCATTACGGTTCAGAAATGAATTCCAATTTTAATCGGAGTCATGGCGAATCATTAATTAAAATTACGGTTCACATGGTCGCGAACATTGCTGATTGTAAACGAATTGATTCTGAGAATGGAGGATTCAGGATGAGTGTATTTTTGCGCTTTAATTGTATGTTGTGAATGTATTTCGACAAGTGAGCCTCAGCAACCAATGGATTTTCATTTCGAGTGAAAAGCGAAAATAAATGCAGATATGAATTCAGCAAAATAATTCTGAAATATAAGTTCGTATTTTTTTAAACTATTTTTTTCAAACAAACAATATATTTCCGCAAGACAATAATCCTGCACGTATTTCTTATATTAATAAGTCGAGTTTAAGCATTCGAACCAAGCCCCAATAAAATTTAATAATTGGGTATATAAGCACTTTCGAACTGAATATTTAATTGATCATATAGTTTTCTCTAAAGCACCTTTATATTGTTGTGGCAATAAAATAATAAACGAAACTCCTCTAGTTCAAAACTTAATGAAAGTCATGAAATGAATTTTCGAATGAAAGTAAAATATTTAAGGTAATTAATTAGTCAAAATTAACTAGATGATCTGTGCATTGTGAAATTGTATCAATTTCAATGATTCCGCTTGAATTATGCAATGTCCATAAATCAACTGATTCCTTTCAACTTGGCCATTAAACAATGTGTTGGACATTAGCGTCAATGTTTATAACTGAATCGCTATTTATTGGGCACCAGGAGCAACTTCCAGATGGGTGGTCTGCGTACGAGGAGGCCGCAATTAGACCGATGGAAATTTCTCCGCGACTGGTTACTTTCACTTGTTGGATTTTTATCGTGGCCTGTTATCATGCAACCGTGTTCAAGACGACACAGACATGTCAACACGCCAATTACACGTCCCTTGCTATGTGCACTACTTGCTCTAAAATGCGTCAAGAACTCTTCCATTCGCGGTGCACGCGTCGGTTTCCATCTGGCTGCACCTCGCGGCCATCATCAGTTAATTTCAAAATAGCAGCCACGTGTGAAATCAACTGTTTAATACGAAATACCAGCGCAGGTGGTGTGTGGGTGATTGGTAATTTTAATTGATCGCCTTCGGCACCCGAGTCCTGCTGGAAGAACACATGCCCCATTTCACATTTCACAGGCCGGGTAGATGTCGCGGGAAAGCTTTGATTTTCACAAAATGTACCTACGCTTTGCGTAATATCCCGTGCAAGCACTGCTGCACGTGCTGAAACGTTTTTTTTTTTTTGTAAAATAAAATATATAAACTAGCTACAAGTCGTATTCCCTGGAGATGGAGCAACAGATTTAAGGCTTTAAAACACACAAAAATAGATTCCGTTTTATACAAACATAAAACAAACGTGGCACCAGGAGGAATTGGCATTGCAACATATACATATAACTGTCAGTAATAATAAATTGCATCTTAAAATTGTTGCTCTCTTGTTATTCTATTTATTTTTTAAAGCAATTAACCTACCCTAAGTCTATCTACTGAAAAATTATTTTTGAACATTCATGGATATATTTATATTTTATGAATTCATCATTTCGGAAGAAAATATTTTTATTTTATTATTTTTTTTAAAAAATTTCATTTAATTTGTTTATTCTCTAAAACCCCTCAGATTATTTTGAACTTGTGTACTTTGTGTAATTGGTTTGTTTTCCTTTTGTTAATTGAATTTTTTTTACAGAGTACTATTAAGAAACTTCTAACGAAAGATGAAACCCTTTAATGCCCTCAATTACTTTCAGAAGCCAAAGAGCACTTTGAATATCCGCGTCACAAAGCACGAAGTCTTCACTTACCTGAACAAAGAAGAACCGAGGAATGCACAAGAAGGGCAGCATGACGATTCCCCACCACACTAGGATTTCTTACAACTTCCACCCACAGGTCACTTGTTGCGTTCCATGCACCGTTGAATGCACTTCAGGCGTCACTGAAAGCGAAGAAATACACGCAATCGCGTTCTGATCCCTGATAACAATAATTCACTGGATCAAACACTTTCACGGAGTCAAGGAAAATCTGGCCACCATGCAAGTGTCGTCCGCACAACGAAATCTCAGATCGCGGAGCTTCTGCTTTCGCGTGTCACGGTTTTCGGGATGCTCAGGCTCATCTGATAAGCGAGATCTGCGGCCGCATCTGCATACTCCCACCACCGCCGCCGCGTGCATTTCGGTCACGGAAGCCGAGATTCGCCGATCGCAAGTTCCCGCGGATCTCCCCTGCGCTGCACCCTCTGCTCCACGTCCTCGGGGACCGCTCTGATTCGAAACCATCACCCACGCACGCCGATTTTCAGTTGCCCCGGAAACCCGGTTGCTGGCTAGACCTGGGTGGGACATTAATCCGCGAGCAGCTCATTAAGTCACTAATAGGTTTCTCGGTTCCTGGGTGGTAGTAGTTGCTCGAACAAACTGAAAATGACTGGATACTGTAAATTCATTGATATTCTACACACAGGAGAACTAATTTTTAGTGCTAATGTAATATTTCCAGAGAAGAAAACGATAATGCGCGACAGTTAAGTGTACATTTATATGCACCAAAAAGCAACTAATAAACCAGGAGATTGAACTTTTCAGTTGTATAGTATGTATCTTCTTCTTCTATATATATAATATATAATATATATATAAAACAGTTCCGTGACTGCCTGACAGACAACGCAGTCCAAATTGCTGGACCTAAAGACCTGAAAATTTCACAGGATTTTTTGAAATTCAACCCCTAAAAGGGTAAAATAGAGGATGAAAGTTTGGATGGAAATCCGCCATTTTTAAAGTAAAAAAATTTATAAAAATTAGTATTTGCCTTTTTGGTTAGAAAAAATGCTGAATGAGAGAACTATACAAACCTATATTCTACTTCAACCCCCCAAAAATCACCCTTGACTTAAAAAACTAACCAACTATTATTGTAAACCGACTTATGGGCAACGCTTCTATGTAATATATATACGTCGTGTTTGAGGATAGTTGCAATTATTCAAAATGTAATATGATGTAATACTATGATTTTTACCGCCCGCCGTGCCGGGTGAAACCAGTAAGACCTTCTAGTATGTTCATAAATATAAAATAATAATTTATGTCTGTATAGTATAGTTAAAGGCATTTTGAAAATATATGAAACTGATATTCTTTCCGCAAGTCGAGAAGAGTAAACAAATGTCCTTTCGTTTCACTTCCATTTGTACATGTTTAAAGGTCAACAATTGTTTAATTACAAATACAGTTGTTAATTCCAATTTAGCCATTTTAGAAGCTGGTAACAAGACATCTGACCTTATTCGTTCGATGAATCAATAATAAACAAAAATAGAAGCAAAAAATCTGTAATAAAAACGCCTAAGCCTCAAATCATTTGCGTTTCTTTTGGACAAGCTGTCATCGCTCCCAACGAGTTCATGTGGGCTAAAAGTCGATCACCCAATTGCCGAAGGGGTTCGCTCTACTTCTGTAGATTTTAAAAACTTCGACGGTCGATTACCCTTGACTTGGGATCAGCGAAGATCACCCACGCATGCTAATCTCCAAATATTTACGGAAGAGCCAGCTGCAAATTTAAGCAGAAACATTTATTTTTACGCCGATGCTATTGTCCCGTTGTTTTAATTTTTTTCTATTTATCGTAATTTAAAAATATGTTTTTACATTCGGTTTTAAATTTTCAAAGCTGCTTTCATGCACGCAGATGTTTTAATAGGCAATTGAGAATATATCGATGAGTTGATCAAAGTGTTATTGTTTTTGAGAATTTTCAATTTTCTTTGTTATAAATTAATATAAAACTCTTGGCTGCTTACTTCCTGATGACGTAGATAATTGCACACTTGCACAGATGTTGTTCGCTACTAGAGTAAAATAACGTCAAATATTTATTTCAAAGTCATTTTACATGAAGAAGAGACTTTGAGTGATGACATTAAATTATATTTCGCCATCCGGAATTGCGCGCGCAAAGCAATTAAACGTTGCTCTATTCATCATCATTAATCAACAATGAAAATCACTCTACTCTGAATTGTACGTCATTTTCCAGACCACATGAAAATTTCATTTGGGAGGAAAACAGTTGTAAGTGACATCGGTTCAATGTTTTTTCAAAACTAAATGAAATGTGGAATGTCCATGGGGTAATTTTATGAAATGTAATTAGTTGGAATTACTTTTTCTCCTGTACTCAATGTAGGTTCTGGGAATTCGGACTCCAACTGGGACATCTCGTAGTACATTGCACGACCACCGCGAGACGTGTTACCAACGGTCGATCAACTTTGTCACCGAACCAAGCCACGGCCACCCACGCGTTCTAATTTTCGATTGTTTGCGGAAGCCTCAAGACACTCACCTGTTCCCCACCCCCGCCTTTTGGGGTAAAGATTTGTGGGCGGTGATTCGTCTTTTGTTAATGTGAAATTTTCAATTTGAGATTTTCTCACACATTTCATTCGCGTGTCCGAATTTACCGGAAAATTAATCACAGCTTTTTATCGGGGACGAGATTTTCCGCCCTAATGGCCAATGTAAATGTTTTACTGTTGTAATTTTGAATTGGAATCTGAGGAACGGTTTTGCCAAGAGAAAATTATTTACACAAACAGGAGTGATTGTTTTTTTTGCGCATTTCCCTTGAAAAGACATCAATTAAGGATGGTTGCCTCGGACGAAAATAAATTCATGAGTTTTATTGGTTGAATTTGGGAATTTTTTCAGAAAAATGACCACATCGGTTTTCATTTAATTTCCTCCTTGTTAAGTTATTCAGATTATAATTTAAGATCAAAGAGTTTCACCAATTGCTGAAACAGTTTTAAGAAAACTGATTTTTATTTGACAAAAATACACATGCCGAAATTTTTTCAGGGAATCTTTGAGTAAATTTAGGTCAATAGAAAAATGTTTTTTTTGTTTTTCCATGGAAAACTTCATTAGACAAAATGTTAATCACTGTGATTTATGGCATTTTTCCGGTTTTTGTTATTACTTCTGCAGAACTCTAGAGAGTAGAGAAGATAATCAGATTGGATAACAAATTTCCGCTCTTCAAAAAACAAGGCATACAATACATATTGTAGATAGATATTAACTATGTTCACATAGATCTCTTTCGAATACGTGAACGTATCCTGCAATAAAAATCATTATATATATTTCTTTGCGTTTATTTATGAATTCAATAAATATAATTTTTTGAACCACAATTACAATTGGGTATTTTAACTTATTGTAAAAAAAATAATTTACAAAAAAAAATATTAGAAGAAGCTTATTGAAATGGATTCTTCTCTAATCATAATACTAAAAAATTTTACAATTTATAAATCTCACATAATACTACTTAAAATAGATGGAAATAAATACAAAAGTGAAAAATACGAGCTTGTGGTTTTAAGAGTAAATTTTAAAATTTATTATTCAAATACTGAAAACTGATAAGAAGGTTTTATGGTGAACATAGTGATAACATTTGTTAATGCACTAAAATACATTCTTATGTTATAAGAACATATAATTTTGAAATAAAATTATTGTTTCAAAAAGAACAACATATTTAAACGAAATTAATTTTCGCAATTTGCCACATTAACTCACAACAAATCATGACTAATCGTACTGATAAAATCCACTTAACGCATTATATATGACATGCCCGTATTATAGAAAAATCTATTTATAAAATATTATTTACACCTCAAATATTAAATTAAAACGTTAAGAGCTCTAAAATGAGTGATGTCAACAAAATCCAGCCATAACAAATGTTTTTCACAAATGTTATTGGCATTCTTCCGGCCAGATTCACAAAATATTTTGCGGAAATAGAGTTATAAATAATAAACAAATGCAATTTTTGTTTGAAATGAAACAACTCGAAAAAATTTATGCGACGTGCATTGCGATTAAAAAAAATCTTCTGCATACTCTCAATTCTTATATTATATTTTTATTCAAACCATCACTCATTTAAGAATTTAAAAAATCTACTTAAAAACTAATAAAAAAAATTAATGCTATAGTTTCGTAACTATTTGCAGAATCAAAACAACTTCAACCCCTTCTTCTAAGGTGGCAGTTTGTATCACTAAATGAAAATCATCGGTCTAATTCGTAATCTAGGTGAAGACTAGTCATAGACGTAAGTCTCGTTTTTAGTTCTCTCTGGCTACAATTTTACGGCATTTTTAGATGTATTTGTTTCGTTCAAGGAAGTCTCCAGTTGGACAGAAAGAGATTGAAAAAAAAACAAAAAGTAAAGTGAATGGATACGAAAAATAAATAAGACAAGATTCTTATATATAACGATTAAATTAAAAGTTAATTAACGTAATGTAAGCGTATAGTGACGTTTTTTATAGTATTCCCCAGTTGGTTGGCTGCCTTTTCAGCAGGCAGTATCCTTAGTTCAAGGCCAAACATTCGCTCAATAAGACGTTGTGTAATCCATCCATGTCAACCCAATCCTTACGTTCGTTTCTAATGGACACATTTCGAATGCATCCCTTGAAATTCTCTCGGCTCAGAAGTGTTCCACTGGGGGCTATTTCTAAGGGACGATAAAAAAAATTCTATGAAATCCACAGGAGTGATGCATTAGAAGTGAATGCCAAGTTACCTGGTAGTCCCCCGATGTAAAGTGCTGATTTTGTATGCACCTTCCCTGCGACTCTGTGCTGCGCTAAGGATATTATTGCCGGATGATTATCTATCCGAAGAGCAATCTGCTCAAAGTCATAAAGTGCTGAAATGTTGTGCCATTTGTTGTCACATATGGCGTATTTCGATGGGAAGACAGACTCCACCCGGAACGGATTCCCATCTCCAAGATCACAGGATAGTATAACCTGCTCGGAAATGTGTTTCAGTTAAAATCTTTTATGGGTACATTAAGGATACGACATATTCAAATACACCCCTGCCCCGCGACGGTTAATAAATCCATACTCATTACTCGTAGATATTTGACTTTTATTTATAAACAATCAAAAGCCACTGTTAATTAATATTAAACTTACATTTCCATTGTGAACTTCCAGAGAGAGTGCCGGGAATCCTACCGGCTCTGAAACACTTAAAAGAACTCCATTCAGCTCAGACGTTCGAAATTCCAATTCTAATTCTAAATATTTTCCGACATGGAAGTTTTTTTCTGAAACGATAAAAAAACAAAATTTAACAATTTTCATTAATAAATACAATCCAACTCACTATAAACAGCATAAGCATCTCCTGGAAAGTAGGATCCTTTTTCCACTTTTGGGAAACACTGACCAATATTCACATGCTTCTCTGGCCTGGCCAAATCTTGTGTGGCGTTATTTATCGTCATCTTTCGTATGCAACCCTTGAATCCTTCCAACTTCATCACGAACTCCGTTGGCAGGGGTAGATTATTCTCTGGAAGTCCTCCGATGAAGAGCATATTTGAGGCGCTAATCTTCTTTGGTATTTTCATTTGAGAGGATGTCTTTTGATCGGTGGCTCCAATTTCGACACTCATTGTGACCTTCCTATCCTGGCAGGAAATGGATACATGATGCCATTGGCCGTCGTTTAATTTGGCTGTGAGTGGCAATTCCTCTCTTCTACGTCCACGAACAATGAGCAGCAGATGTCCATCTCGGAGAAGTAAGCTGACAAAATGCTTCTGTTTCTCTTTCGTACCGGGAGCTATTAGAATTACACCATTCGGATAAAATGTTCGAAAATCAAATTTTATTGCGAAATTCTTTTGCCAAAAATGTCGCACGAGAACGTTTAGTTGTGAGTGACTGTTTGGACCGTCGCCAAATTTGAAAGCATTAGGCTCATAAGAATAGCTGCCGACCTGGAAAAGAGTTTGTTTTGTTCTTATTAAGGCGATGCTTAACGATTTCAAGGATATTAAATACAAATACATTGAAACATCAAATACTTAACTGTTCGCTACTTACTTTTTATTTAAACACTTAACTATTGATAAATATTATATATGATGATATTAAAGAAGACTGTTTTCATAATTATTTTAGGGAACCAATACGAGGATTTTTGCCCGAGTTCCTTATCCTTTTATATAAGAGGAAAGTTTTAAAACGATAATTTAAATTATATATACCTATGTAGTATGTATTATGCAAAATATTAGAACAGTCTGTTGTTTGTGTTTAGAAATATTTAAAAACTATATAAAAAATGTAAATATGTCAAATTTAAAACCAGCTATAAAATAAAACTAGTTTTTATTTCTAAAATGTTTGTTTTATTAAGAAACTATGAATAAATTGTTATTAGAAATTGATTGAAAGCATAATTAATAAAAATAAATTAAAGTTAAAGACATTTATGAACAAATAAACGAATTCAAGTTAATTTATGGATATTATGTGAAATAAATTAAAATTATGTGAAATACAATTAAAGTAAATGGCACTGAAACATAAAATTATTGTGTTACTAATATCTGTAGCCTTTCTCCCCACTTATAGTTATTGTTTTCAGTTAAAAGCGATTACGAGTTAAGTACAAGAGTAAATTAGAACTGTCCTAGGACGAAAACCTTTCAACCGGTTGAGCCTAGTAGGTGGTTAGTACTTGCGGTGCCAACAAATTCCCTATAAGAAAAAAATTACACCGTTCAAAAGAACTGCTTTTTTGAAATTGTACAAAAATAGTAGATAAGAATTTTTTGGCAGGAAAGTCATGCGTACGTAGTCCTGAAGCAGGAGGGGTGGAGACTGGAGAAAAAACAAACACATCACACCAGTATAGTAGCATAAGTCGATTAGTTTAGTTAGTTTTGTTATATTATAATTTTAGAAAGCTTATTTAAGTTTAGAAAATTTCTTCATTTTATTTATTTTCGCGATAAGATTTCAATACGCACAAACATTTTTTCAATTTAGCTATAAGGTTTATAAATTTTATTGTCTTCCTTTTTTGTTTTGTTTTATGCATGCATTAAAAATGAGTTTCATGCTATCGTTTATTAATAACGTAATTCACTTGTTTTTTGTTTTGGTTTTTGTGTTATAATGTTGAGAGTTTCTATATTATTTCTATTATTTTAACTACTTACTTACCTTATGGAATGGATTTTTGTTATCATTCGAAATCTCTTAATAAAGAGAACTTTAAAACAATTTAAAAATAAAAAGTTTTGTGAAAATAGATTTGGGAAAAAAGGGGCTAAAATTAATTATTCTCAGAACTTTTTGACAAAAAGTAATGCCGACAAATGAATTCAAAAAGGTCACAATGTAGAAGTCATGCAGACAACATAGAAATTCGACCTGACGACGACGTTAGCGGAAAACAAATAACCGGAAATTAACTTTTGGCAAGTGACAAGTCAACAAAAGAAACTACGAATGACTCCAAATCACATGCTCAATGTTAATGTCTCTAGAAATTCTTCAGGGTGCTTGAAATAGCAATTGCTAAACTCATTACATACCCTTTGACATCCTTCTTTGTTGGCGATGAAACTCTTTCCAATCGGTTCTGTTTTTAGGAGGACATCCACAAGGGCAATATTCGTCCCCATTTGTGGTCCAGTTCGACCAATTTGAACGTTTGCAAAACTTAACGCATTGCTAAATGGCACACTTTTGTTGTTGAATACAACGTCACGGATGGTGCCCTCCAGCCCGACAAGGGTAGGCGCAAGTGATTTATATTCTGGTAAATTTGGCGCTCCTCCAAAGTACAAGCCCCCCGCGTCCTTGGGCATGTTAACGGCTGATGGGGTGGCAGACAAAATTTTTGTCGTTTGCAGCTCATCGTCGACCATTAGCTCGATTTTTCGTCCCATTTTCAGAATATTCACTACGTGGTACTCTCCGTCATTTACAGTCACATTCGATAGTAGTTGAACAGAGTCACGTCCGGTATCAATCCAGACACTAATCCGGCCATCTGACAAGCTCACCGAATAGTTTCCCTTCAGGTCTCTGGCATCGTAGTCGTCTTGAACTTGCGGTGGATATGCAGATAGAAGGATCAAACATTCGGGCTGAAGGGTTCGGAACACAAATCCTGCATTCGCTCGTTTGCGCAGTGATTGAGAGGGAAGCTCAACATAACCTTGTCCGTAGAAGCCAGCTCTGTAAATAGTTTATGCACTGGATTATGATGACGAAAGGAAATTTCGTTAGTTCGTTACTTCGTGATGACTTCTCTGCATGATGGCTCCACGCCGAAGTACGATGAACCTTCCAGGGGATCGTAAGTTTCCCCATTGATTTGAACATCCATCATGCATCCTAGGAATGGGTAATCAGCACCAGGAGCTTTGCTCGTTCCTGACCGAAATCCTGGAATAACGAAGTAAGTTTACAAATTACGTTTTAACAGCAGAAAATAGAGTTTGCAAATCAGATTGCAATATTGTTGAAAAAAAGATCAAACCTTCCTACATCAATACACTTAACAAACTCAATAAATAGTAACTGTAGAAAACAAATAACCATTACCCGGAGGGAGTCCACCGAGATAGTAAGTCGCTCCCACCAAATCAGGAAGCATTTGGGCTGTTATTGGTCTTGTAGGAGAACCACTTAACGGTTCCTCAGTATTTACTTTCAGACTTCCATTTTCCGTCCCTCGCTTTTGTACGAATTCCCGAGCCGCTTCAATGCTGACCCACTTGCCAGTGTTATACTTATTGGTAGTGTTAATTTCCAGTTTGGATTCATCGCCGTAATCTATTCTAAATACAATGCGTCCTCCACTCAACGTTACAGACACAGAGCGGTTCTGAAAAAATAAATTTATAAAAAAATACTACTAATGCAATAAAAAACACTTTACATTTTTGTTGTCAACCGCTAAGAAAAGCAACGCATTTTCATCAAGTGTTTTGAACGTCATTTGCAAGTAGAACAAAAATTTCTTATGTTGTCGTCTTGATTTTTTCATTTCAGCATATCCTGCTCCATTGAAATGTCTAGAATTGGAATTGGTTATGGTTTCTTGAGGTCCAATCATTGCTCCACCACAATTCCCTTCAGAATGGGCAAAATTCCACAATCCCATAGGCTTATTATCAATGTAGACCTGATGAACAACAACGTTGAGACCATGAGTCGGCAATAGGTCCTTGGTGCGCATATCATGGGGAACTGCACCCAGCCAAATCCTCGTTGCTGAAGTTGTAAAAAACCGTGTGAACCCTGCATTGGTTAATCCAGACACATGATTTGAAGAGCTCAAGACACCGTTGTTTGTCATTCTGCGGACGATCAAGCTTCCAATGTTGAGCGTTCGATTGGCCTCAATATAATACCAAGCATCGTCTAATGTGAGCTCTTTTGTCTGTATTTCCAAAGGATGTGTCACAATTCCAGTTTTTCCCCCCAGATTCCATATTAGTCGAACTTTTCTCTTAACCAATTCTAAAGCAATAAATCTCTTGTCCAAGCCTTGAATAAATAAAAGCGGGGAATTCCCGTTTTTACTATTCAAAGCAAATGAAAGCTTTATTGTATTCGAAGTGGACAGACCGTATGACACGGGGAAGTAAGATCGTATGCATTTCTCCTTTTGTGAAACCACAGATACTTTTATCTAATAAAACATAAATAAACGCAGGAAATTTTAAGTTTATTACTCACTTGAAAATTGTCAACGAAATACTTACTCCTTGGGCTGCGTGTCGGGCTCTTGCAATTTTATCCTTCAATTCTTGAAGATGTTTCGAAACGCTATTGTTCCAAACTTGAAACTCTCTGTCTGATCTCTGCGCGTGAACTTCGATGTTGTTTAGGGAACTGTTTGCCATTCGAATATTGCTCAATGTTTGCGAAATATTTTCCTCCGCCAATCCCAGTTGTGTGTCCCACTCGGGCTCCAAGCCAGCGAATTTCTGCCGCAGTTTGTAGATGTCCGATTTGATGTCTACCGCCTTTCGACTTTCAATGCGCATTTGATCGGAAATCTTTGTGGCTAAGTCAGCGCTTTCGAAGACTTTGTTCATGCTTGCTTCGTTGTTGATAGCCTCCAAGGACAATGATATGTTGTTATTCTTCAATCCAGCCTGCCAAATGATCGATTTGATGGACTCTACCTTATCTTCTTGCTGTTTGAGAGCTAGCTGTAGGCCTGTGTTGAGGACAGTGATAAAAGGATGTCATTGTTAAAATTTGCACTAATTACTCCAAATTCTTATTTTTACCGTCAATTTTCTGCATCTCTTTCATGGCATCCTTTTTGATCAGCTTCGATTTGCCTAACGATACGTCAGCACGATATACGACTGACTCTTCGCTGGTTGGATACAGTTTTTTTTGCGCTGTAACGACGCTGGCCTTGGCTTCTTTAGTGGCTTCTTTAGCAGCTTCGATTGCTTCTGATATATTTTTATGAGCTGAACTAAAAAAGATTGAATTAGTTTCAAAAAATAAGTTCCAATAACATGATTGTAGAACCTACCTGGCTAACAATGCAACTCTCGCTCCATCCTTTGTAGTTTGAAATTGCCTTGCATACTTTTTTGAAGCATCCAACAGTCGATTGGCGTGTCTCCAAGCCTTTGCTACCCAATTCTGACGAATTTCCTTTCGATGATCATCACTCTCCGGAAATGTATCCTCAAGTATACCTCGTAATTTTTTTATGGTTTCAACATTTCTCTCAATATCATCGAAGCCATTTTTAATCATCACAAGAAGAGTATCTGCTTGAGACACGTAATTATGATTAAGTAAATGGAAAATGTTATCCTTCAATTCGTGGATCTGCCCAATATCCTCGACCAAGTAGCTCTTAATGTTGCGCACGTGTTCCAGGATATCATCGGTTGCACTGAGCAACTCAATTGTTTTATCTGCATACTGTTGTATGTCAGAAATTCGTCGATTAGTGGAGTTCAAGTCGCGCCAGAAAATCTCTATGGCGACTTGCTGATCCTGCACAGCATCCGAAGCATTCCCGAAAAAATAATACAATCCAAAGGCACAATGCCAAGCTTCACGCATGTCAACTGATGTTTTTTCATGCGCCTTAATCTCATCAAGGTGATATCGTGCTTCCTCCAGAGCAGTTGGCAGTGTTATATGATGATTGTGACTGCCATAGTAGTCCAGAACCAAAATAGTATCCTGTATGGTGTTGTAAATGTTTCGGACGCGAGTGAGAGCATTGCTTGTGTCATTCTCCAGTGTTCCAGATGCCAAGTTTCGTTTCACTGCAATCCCTTCATGTTTTCTCCATAAGTACATGTTGTTTTCAGAAAAAGACAGAAGCTAAAAAATACAGCATTAGTAAAATAAAATTAAAAGGATTCGAATTTACCTTATCTACGCCGTTTTCATCAAATATTAAAATCTGATCTTTGGCATCTAGAAAAGACTCCAACCGTTTCTCGGTGTCTGTTGCATTCATTTCGTACTCCTGCAATTTTAGCCAGGGTGCAGGGATCCCTGAGAGATCCATGTGCGCTACACCTCTCCGCAATTGGTGCGAAATGGATTCAGCGTAATCCATCAAGATTTGAGAGCAATTATCACACACTGCGAAAAAATATATATAATAACTCTCAAGAAGTTTCAATTGATCCTTACTTTTGCACATGTTGTCTTCCAAGTAGTGGCGATCTGTTTCACATATATCGCACTTTCGTCCTTTAACGCCAGCCTTGCAAATGCATTGGCCCGTTAATTCATCGCACTCATCAGACAAACTCCCATCCCTACTGCATTCACAAGGACGACACAATTCATCGATTTTTTCTAGAATACCGTAATATCCTGGGGCACATCTTTCACAGAGGGGTCCAATGTATCCCGGCTTGCAAATACAACTCACTTGTCCGCCCCAAATAGTGCAACCTTTAGCAAAATTTCGACTGGTCTCCGGACATGGGCAAGCTTTACAGCCTCCAAAACTAGGATCTCCATAATATCCTTCTGCACACTCATCGCAATGATTTCCGCCGGTGTTATCTGCACAATTCTGGAAATTAACTGCCAATAACGGAGGGATATTTGATTTTTAAATATTCTGTCGAACTTACCAAGCAATATCCAGTTTCACGATCACATTTCGTACTTCTCCCGCTGCAATCGCATGGAATCGATCGACCAATGAGATCCTCCATAAAGAGAGTCTCCTCTTCAGTGTGATTGCGCCAGCGATAGAAACCCTTACCAGGATCTTGGCATGAATAACTGTCGTATTGGTGTGGACAGCGGCATTCTTCGACTCCAAGTGCTCTATTTTGTGTAGGTCCTGACACATATATTGCCGAATCCATTTGAACATTGTACAGACTGTAATGTAATTTTGAGAGGAGTTCTTTCATCTGATATTTAAAATCTAAATTATAGAAATACTGACACAACTTCTGTAAAATCCGACCACGTTGTTCCACGCAGAAATATGTGTTTTATATTTTGCAGAGCTGTCATAAACACTCCTCTGTTAATATCGTGTCCTGTTTGGTGATATTTCCAGGACGATTCACGTAAGGGAATAACATATGTTTCGTTTACTGATATTTCTCGGGTAGACAACTTCAAATATGCAAAGAAAGCAATTCAGAAATCACCCTTGAATTATCCTTTAACTAATGTCTGTACATACCTCATAGTAGTCCAGAATAAGTTTATTATGAGAATGAATTTGTGCAACAGGATACTTTGTAAGAACAGTTTTCTCCAGCTGAGAACTGCATCCGGCAGTCAGTAAGCTGAATCTAAGAAAGCCTCCGTAACTCTTTGTCATGTCTCCGTAAAATTGAGGTGGCAATTGAAAATATAAAGGATAGTAGAAGGCAGTGTAGGCTCCAATTGACACATTTCCAGTAGAGCGTGGAATCAAGTTCAAGCCGTTCATGTTGCTAATTTCAGCATCCTCCTGATATGAGCGTGCTCCTTCCATTTGGATTGCCTAGAAAAACATTTTTGTTTAAACCGATTCAGGAAGATGAAGGCGAAAATCATACTACAACAAATTCATAATCTCTTTGCGGAATGGAAGGAATATGAATGTACTGCACACTGAGATTTCTTGCTCCTGGCATTTGAATATGGCCCCAAGTCAATCCGCTTTGTTTACACTCCTGCGATCTCCCGAAACAGAAGCAGCGAGTACATCCAAGATGATTGTCCTTAGACAACCCAAAAGTGTTGGCAACACAAGTGTCACATTTGATACCGGAGACAAGTTCCTAATGATAAAAATATTACCATAAAAGGAAGAACACTTGGGCAAATAATTTTGCTTTATCTACCTTGCAAGGACATTGGCCAAGGGAGTCACATTCAATTAGTCCGTCGTCCCTCTCGTTTGATCCATCTGGATTGCAGTTGCACCTCTTGCAGTTGGGGTAATCAAAGTATCCTACTGCGCATGCATTGCACCGACGTCCTGCGTAACCTTCTCGGCAAATGCATTGGCCAGTGATTGCGTCACAGGACTGACCAATAGATCCAGACGTATCACAATCGCATCGATCGCAGCCGATCCTCGGTTTCCATCCCCAAGTGCCGGGGTAACACTGAATACAGTCTGGGCCCTTACTGTTGGGTGGACAAATGCACCTCCCAGTGTTTGAGTCACAAATATGGCCCTCCGAGGGGCACTGATCACACCGTTTGCAGCCACCGCTCGAGAACCCGTAGAATCCTTCGTGACACATATCACATCTGCGACCGGAAACGCCGATCTTGCAGTCACATTGGCCCGTCCACGGGTTGCAGTCCTTGCTGCGGGACCCGAACGGATCGCACTGACAATCCCAACATCCGCTGTTGGACGTGAGGTTCCAGTGACCCGGCTGGCACTTCTCACAGCGTCGCCCTGTCACGTTGCTCCTGCAGATGCACTGACCAGAAAAGCGATCACATCTCAGAGTGATGGATCCAAGTGGGTTGCAGTGGCATTCTGAAATTAGAAAACAGAAGAAATTACAATCTCAGTCCACAAAAGCGCTCAGAGTCGCGCCCATTCTATTTATATCAGAGGAAGTCAAATCCATTTTTGATTTCGCAGCCATCTGTTCACATAGAATAGTAAAAGCATCTTTTAATAGGGTACTTATAAATTCAGAACACCTTGTCTCATCTTAATTAGAAGAACACAGCCGAATGGAGGAGTTGTGATACGATCAGAATGTCCACCCATCAGATGTTGTAACAAGCAAAAATGGAGAAGATGCATGGAACTGATACACGAAACTACGACAATACAATGCGCCCATAAAACCTTTTATTATGGTTATAGATTGCGTCGTTCAACAACGATCATCAACGTCAATTGATTCGTGGCGCTTTCAAATTTAATAAAACATCAGACGAAATGGGTTTTAATGAACACAAAATATAAAAAATAGATATTTTTGAATTTTCATTGTATTGGATTCCAAAATTAATAGAACTTTAAGAGAGAATAGTTTTTAAGGTTAATTAGCTTATAATGAGAATTGTTGAAATTAATTCAATCCCATTTGTTATATAGTACATATTCCTGTACCTATATCTTGTATATATTTGTAAAACTACATAATATTTACGTTTGTTATAAGAAATTTTTACTAACGAAGTGAGTTTCCATATCACAATACCATTGAAAAACATTTCAAATTTTGGAAAACTAATCACCATTGTCGATTCCACACATACTATACAAGTTTCACAAACGAGAGATTTTATCTGACATCATTGTACGCTACACTATGTCACGTAACATAATGTAAGCATTCTCGACTAACGCCCAAATGTCCAAATGGACCGAATCGTTCACATGAAAAGAAAGAGTATGTAGACCTCACTTTAAAAGAATATATGTAAACACTTTAATAGTTAGTTCTACAGTGTTACATATTTTTTCTCAAAAAAATGAATTGAATGTTGTCACTATATTTGAATTTGTGTGTCATTCCATTGTCATTTCTCTTCTATTTGCTAAAAACATTGCACTTCATTTTTTAAAGTACTCCGTGACGTGAACAAAAGTCCCATTGTTCTCTAAGCAGAAAAAAACAGCTAACACAAACGATATACTTGTAATTGTTGTAGTCACGATACTAATATTGTAAGTAACTTGTTATTGAAATGATAGTTAGACTTGCAAATAGCAAAGATATTAAATTGTGCGTGAGAAATGTAGGTAACCATTATATTATTACAAAATAATTTTAAAGGTCTTCGAACATGCGGAAAACAATTAAAGTCGTTGTAATTGAGTTTTTGAGAAAAACCGTGATAATAAGGTTTAAGAATCAGCAGTAAAAAGTTGATCGCTGTTCAAAAAAAGAATTCCAATGACTGCCACTGGAAACGATCTTCGACCATAATTTTAATTTTTTTTTCGTCTCAAAAGTCAAAACAGATTCTTGGTTGACGATATTGGAACAATTGCGATCGGGTTTGAAATAGGACAGCAGAAAATTGAGTTTCTGCAACAAATCTTAGATCTCGTTAGCTTCGCGTTGCGGATGTACTCCAGGACTTCACCGGCATCTAGACTCTAGAGTCATTTTGTGTAGGCAAGACAATCGCGTCATGAGTTGGTTTAGCGGTATGTGTACTTGTATCTCTAATCTTAATTTATGTAATTCGGTTAATTAGCTCATTCACATCAAGTTCAAGAGATCCCTGCCGGGTTTCCATTCGCTGATCTTTGTCAGGATATGGATGTTGCTGCCGGTTGTCCCACAGAAGGCAGCAATGCACTTCGATGGGACTTGATTCGTTCCAGCGTGACGCAATTACACATTTTAATTATAATTGATCGAACTAGATTTATCATTCTGCTCGTCTGCTATCCTCGCCACTGGATTGCTCACTTATCTGGCAATGCGTCTTAATATGCCCGCTAAACTATGCTGCTAATTTGCATATCGGTTCCAATGTATCTCGGCTCAAAGTATCCGCGCTGAGGAAGAGATGTCTTGACTCGGGGATTGCGTGCGCGCAATGTGCGGACGACACACATGTTTGACGTGATCACAATTAAAACTGCTGAGATCTCAATTAAGTGCCTGTGTAAATAGTGTTGGGAGCAAGGGGGACGAGAGTCTCCCTTTCGGACCAGCTTCTTGGAGGGAGATTGGCACGCATAGGTCGGCGGAGAGGAGCACGAAAAAGCACGGATTCTGGGTCCATGTGTCGGTGATAAATGAGATCGGTTTTATAGTCAGTTCGGTAATTATGTGAAGTCGTCAAACAAACTTTTTGAAATTAATCTAAGAAGTTGATGGATTACTTACGAAGATTTACTAATGACCTGATTTTTACACCAGCCAGTGCAAGTGGCAGCGTTTTTGGGGAGCAGCAACGATTTCCCAAAGTTGGTTCATTAATTATCTAACTTCTGAGTAATTGCCTCAATTAGTTAAAAATTGTGGTTTACGATCGTTTAGAAGTTTTTGTAAAACTTAAGGGAAATAATGAGAAACGTGTTTTATAATACGATAAATTTTTTGAAAGTCCAATTTTGTCAGCTTTTCGATCAAACATTTTAAATATGAATCACAAATTTTGCTTGAAAATGTTTGTTTTTTGTTTGATGTTTCCCAAGATATTTTAAACTATGTAATTGAATAACTTTTGAACCAATAAAATTACTTTTTATTAGATATAATTACGTTGCAAAATGTATAACTTTTCTACAATTTTGAAATGAAAAAAACCTAAGCTCATTTCAGTTACTATATATATTACATATTCAAATTAGTGCGACCGTTATTACAAAACTACTCAAAATTCCTTGGAAAACTGAAAAAATTATGGATGTTAAATGAGATCACAAAATTAAAAGTTAATGAGTTTGTTTAATTTACTATAATGATCAAGAATAAAAGCTATATTGTATTGGAGTTCTCCGTGCACTAGAAAGAAAATCTAATCTAATTGTGTTTGAAGAAAAGAAGGAAAATTATTTCTAAGTAAGTATGTTGGGCATCGTAACTAATTAAAAATGAGAAAAATGAATCTGCTTCTTTTTTGCTGCAAAGTGTTCAAATATATGTACCTAGTTTGTTCTCATCATTAATAATCAAAAACAAACAATTGAAAATGTTATGTAAACAGCAAACATCAGCCATTTACTGCATTGCATTCGCAGTCCTAAAAATATACCGCGCAGTCAATCTGCAGAACCGTTCCCTAACCAACTTAAGCTTTTAGTTCCAATTTGATGTTGTCGGAATGCGTTCGGTTCCGGTGAATTTGCGAATTCTCTGAAACAGCATAATTCCAGTAAAACGCGATCACAGAAGACGCTTCTTGTTCGCATTCCCAGCATGCGTGATTGACCATTGAATTTCTCGGAGGGAACTTATCCTTTCGAAATACGAAAATCTAATAAAGAGATTAGATTAATTTGTTTCGTTAATATTCAGTGATATTCGCTGATAAATATGCTTGCTCCTGGGCTGCAGTTTTCCGTGAAAGGTAACACGATTCCCAATTCCCATTCACATGAGCGAGGATGTAAATTTTGCTATCTAAAAACCACCGAGAGGAGTAATTAATTTCGTATTTTACAACTTATTCATTTCCCTGCGAAAAGTGGTTTTATGTTGAAAACAGATTGAAAATCGTTTCTTGTACGAAAGATTTTAGTTTTAGAGATAGCATGCGACAACAATATTTTCCCATGAATTCCGTGAATAGAAAATTTATTGCGTAAAGAGATGTCCATTTTGTGCTCCGTGAAATCCACTCCACATGGCAGTGCCAACACCATAAAGCCGAGAAATTATTGAAGCATTTAGGTGATGGGAACTCAATCGTAAAATAACAGTTATGCTTTAGAGAAAAGTAATGTTTACGTAGAAATATGGCTTGATTGGCGTAAACTGTAAAGTATATGTTTCAATTTGCCTTAAAGGTAGATTGATCTGATAGGCAGCGGTCGTCGCAAGGACTGCAAGGACCATATTAAACCGCACTAATCCTGATAATGAGAATGATAACTGTTAATCCGGCATGCATCGTACGGGTATTAAGTACTTGTTTGTTAACCGAAGTACTCACTTACATAAAGAGAGTGATTGCTATCTATTGGATTGCAATTTATGAGTAGTTTCTAATTTATGGCAAGCCATCAAAAAAATGTGAGAGATGACTCGAGCCCGCTACAGCCATTTCCGATCAACTTTGCGCCCGCAATCAGGCGCAGACATGCCACGAGTATTGTCGCTCCCAGAACTCTGGAACTGTAAGTTCTTCCCTAATCCGGCGACATCCAAGAACTGCGCCAACCTGGGCAATTAGCTCCCCCGTACTTCAGGAATGACTGCGGTGAGATTCGTCGTTCATTGAACGGAAAAAGGTGCTCGTACGTACGCTGACATCATCACCACCGTCGTGTCTAGTGGAGCCTGTTTTCCTCGGAGTGCGTTGGCTAAATTCATGAATGAAACTGCATAAAACGTCTCACTTGAGTAGGTGTTGTTGTCCGCTGCAGCAATTGCTCATTTCCGTTGTCGACGCTGCACCATTCTGGCTGCAAGATCCGCATACGCCAACGATATAAATCAATACGAGAAACACTTTAAATGCATCAAGTCGCACTTGAGGTGCTCGGATTGCTTCATAATTCATGTGTTCCGCTCGGACTTTTCGCAATGTAAAATACCCACGCCCTTCCTCATTGAAATAGTAACTGGGCTCTCAGCATAATTACCTACATTTTGAGGGAAAACGTGTTACAGGTGCGATCCGACAACCCGTTCACAGAAATGGTCCCCTTCTCTAGCTGTTTACGTTATCGAGAGGGAGGGGATCGGACGAAAGGTGTCCACGACGATTGATTGTGGTAATTAAGCAATTGCGCTAAAAGAACTGGCTGCTGACCAACACCAACTGCTTTTACAATAATCGCAACTTTTCAAACCGTATAAACGGCGATCAAATCACCGACGAGCATGAGTGACATGCGCATAGCAGCAAAGGCGTATGCGCGGTCGCGAGTGGATTCGTAATGAGTCGAGATCAAAAGGATTCTTTTCACCTGCGGCCGTTGAACGTTAAATAGCTGAACACGACTACCGAGATGCGTACTTTATATAACGTTGGTTTGATGTTTTGATTGATTCGCCGATTGCACACCGAAGACAGTGGAAGGAAATTATCCCATGAAGGGATTCGGTCACGAGACCCGATAGCAAGGTGCGACGAGCTGTTAAATGTGAAGAACACTTTTATCGTTGTGTTCGTGATTATGATTACAGTTTCTTTAGTTTAGTTTCTTAGTTGAATTATGAATCCGAAAGGTGTGGAAGGCTATAAATAGTCCGTAAATGTTTCTCAATTGGAGGTCTCTTCTAGACAACTGCATCGATGTCGCACTAACTCTATTGTGACTGGAGAGTTTATGTAGAATTTATGGAATTATGTGGAAATTGTTGAACAGTGTCGAATGCGATCGAATGCAACGTAACTAATGCAAAATTGCGTTATTCAAATTCTCACGAACTGTTCGTCTTTTGTTTAAGATAATGGCAAGAGAAATGCATTTATCGATGTTAAAAGAATAGTAAAGTGCAGACAACATTTGTTCTCTACGCCAATTACCAAAAACATATCGTTGATGTATAACAAATCACAAGTATTTGTACTGCGATTCATTCATTTCAAATTGAGTACCATCATGGAAATTAGATGTACAAAACTTACTGCAATAATAAAAGTCAATCTAATTCATAATTTGTCTATCAACAATTAGCGTGTGATATTTAATGATGTGTAACTATTGACTAACTATTAACATCGTCGTATTTATGGTCAGTAATAGTTCCAGAGACGTTTTACGATGGGTTTTATGATGGGTTTCATTGCGGTTCTCTTGCAATACACATTAATAAGTATCTCCAATATATTTGAATACCCATTCAATAAAAAATCTAAGAGTCTGCAAAAAATATAGAAAGTTAAAATTCTGATAAAGCAGTAGAACAAAAAGAGATAACATGATGGAAGATTTAATTTTTTTTTAGAGAATCAACGTAAAATATTATAAAACTGAAAATAGAACACTCCATAACGAACACTGAACAATTTGTCTAAAAAATAAATTTTAAAATACTTAACTCATAATAATTGTGCGCAGATCTCAAGGAAATTCAGTGTTGTAATGTTTAATGTAAGACTTCAATTTTGTTTGTAATAAAGCAATATTGTTTATTTTTGTTTTAGTAATTTCAAGTAAATATTAGTGGAAACATGTAAACACATCTCCAAACATACTGCCTACGAATTCCAGAAGGATGTAGATAAAAATGCTTTATATTTAATTCAATTATTCCTCTTGAGAGTAGTATTCATTTTTCAAGGATCATTAGTGCTTCTTTGATTCATCTCAACCATTTTAAGATACAAGATCACTTTGAGAAAATGTTCAAAGCGACTCAGTATAAATTGAGCGATTTTCCCTCAAACGGACGGTAAACACTAGACATGATCGACACTATTTATGTCTTCGGAGGTTAGAGACCCTCGATCCATCTCATTTAGCAAGAGTGACCAGTCCGTTCCATAACGAGGACGGTGAACCAACGTAACGGCGACTAAATGAAAAATTATAAAACGCCGTGAAGCAATGATTTGTTTATTTTGGGATTTACAGGAGAAGGCCTGGTGCCGGCTCGTGCTCCATCCACTCTCCGTGGCTGAAATTCGTGCTGTTGGACGTTTTCACTTTCTTCTAATCTTGCCCTAACAACGCACAGCATATGAAGTTGGGATAGGCGGACCAGACGTTCAACAGCACCTCGACACAAGCCATCGCATGTATTTTCGCACGTCGAACTGCTAATTGCTTCCCCTGTTTTTGTGACTACCTCACGACTTAAAACAGATTCGTCCTATTCCTATTCCTGGCTGTGGACTTCGGCAACCTGCATCTGTGCGGTGATTATATTCGGACAACCTTTGCGCCAGATTGGCTATCGCCGGGCAGATGGGGATCTCATCTCAACTCCTTGCCGTATATCCGAGATTGACATGCTACCAGTGGGTCTGGTTAGTGTCCGACCGAACGAGTTTTCCAACGGGAGCGCGCAATTCCGAAACCACTGGATTATTAATCTAGGCTCCCCAGTCCACGTCTGCGGCAAGTCCATTATCGCCTCTTACAAATTTATGCCGGCTATTTAGATAAGCGCCGCGCTGCAAGGCGGCTGACGGTGGCTGGTCCAAATACGCATGCAAAACAGACACTAACCCTCGGCCTCTGCGAACCTCAAATTGATTCGTATTTCGGTTGTTTTGATGGTAATGACTTACTTCAAGTTTGAGGTTGAAGCAATCGGGAACGCGGATTCTCTGACCACAGAATGGAATTTATGGATGGCTTCGGGTTAGTTCTGGTGTCGATGCGGGAACGATTCGAATACCTGAATAATGGAAAAATTCCTGCATGCATTCTTTATTACATTAATATTTAGCAGCAGGATTTCAAAATAATGATTTTCTATCCTATGAGATTTCGAAGTTGCTACTGAAAATGTTGATATCGTTTTTCAAACTCTCCCAACGAAAAATTTTTCGACATAACCTAAAAACACTTCATTAAAAAAGTGTTTCATAAAAGACACTTAAGACGTAGGCATTAACTTTCCCCCGTTATGCAGTGAATTCTTAAATTAATGCACTTTGAACAAATCAATAAATATAATGATAAGTCTTTTGCAGGAACATTAGTGAGCATCGTTAAACTTTAGATGCGTCAAGTTTCATCAGTTGATGAGATTTTCAGTCATTTTCCATTTATTGTTTTTTCGAATTTTAATTGAACGCTCACAAGTTTGTATTGAAAATGAGCAAATTTCTATCTCGTAAAACAACAGAAAAATAAACAACTTGCAATATTTGTTGATTATGAGAAATAAATCATCATCAGCTTAAGTAATTTTCAAGCCATTAAAAATTGCAGAAAACTGTCAGAAAATAAGTACGTAAGCTTCCTACAAATCTGAAGTGCAGGTATCTATAAATGTTTTGTCTGGTAAAGAGTTTAAATGAATTGTTTTCCAATTAAAGGGTTCGACTAAAAAACATTCAAACTGTATGGACAAAAAGAAAAGATATACAGGGTGTTTCAGACCACCCGTCCACCCCTAAAATCTCTCGAAATTGGCATCCGATTGGAAAATAAAAAAATACGTGTCAAATATTCTTTGAAAACCTATCCGATGACACCAAACTTGACCCCCCGCCCCTCCCCCAGTGGGTGGGGCGGGGGAGAACTTTAAAAAGTTAAATGAGAACCCCTATTTTTTATTGCAAATTTGAATTCCTTGCATCAAAATAAGAAACTTTTGTTTGAAACATTTTTTTATTTTCATTGATTATCGTAGAAAAATTTTGAAATAAAGATTCGTTGCTCATTTCGGCGATTCGGGATTCCCCCTGCCAAAAAAGCATTTTTTCGATTGTTCTACTTTCTAATGGTCCAAATTCAACAATATTACATTTATTTTATTCAGGAGATTTTTCTCTATAATTTGGTACCTGACATGTGTTATTTGGGTCATATTGAAGATCTTGAGAGTTAGCGAAAATCGACTTTTGAGGCTCAAGGACGGACTTGAGCGCGGTTCACTATTATTCAAAAACTACCCAACGAATTTAGTGAAAGTTCATCTTATTTATTCTTTAGGATGTCTATTTTGTTGTGACGAGAGATTTGATATTTTAGAAATATTTTACGTTTTTGGCAGCGATTTTAAATATGTAGACTTGTAACACCACACCGTTAGCAGGCATACCCAAAATAAAATGAAATGTCAATTGTCAGTAGGCATGAACAAAATACATGGAAATGCATGGACTTTTCCGATTTGGTTTCGAATTAATTGTATAAAAGAGAGGTTTATTAGTTTCAATCTAACGATAAAAAACATAGTCGAATTTTTGCTCCTATTGAAATATTTTATTTTGAAAATAAATGTAAGTAATTACAAGCAACAATTAAACTTTCTTCATAATGAATTTGGAATTTTATTTTTGCTTGAATTTTTTTTATTTCAAAATTTCTCTACGATATAATCAATGAAAATAAAAAAATGTTTCAAACAAAAGTTTCTTATTTTGATGTAAGGAATTCAAATCTGCAATAAAAAATAGGGGTTCTCATTTAACTTTTTAAAGTTCTCCCCCGCCCCACCCACTGGGGGAGGGGCGGGGGGTCAAGTTTGGTGTCATCGGATAGGTTTTCAAAGAATATTTGACACGTATTTTTTTATTTTCCAATCGGATGCCAATTTCGAGAGATTTTAGGGGTGGACGGGTGGTCTGAAACACCCTGTATATGCTGCTGTTTAAGAAGTTCAACAAATAATACATGAAACTATATGGGTACCAGTTTGGACGGTCTTAAATAATATCTGATAGAACTGGAGGATCTGGATAAGTATCTAATATAAGAGCACTTCTTCAAGTGATCTTCAAGCCATAAAAACCACCAAGTCTTCAATCGAAGTTCGAGTTAAGTGATGGCACGTCCCTCATCGAAACAAAAAAATCCTCAATTTTCTAAGGTAGTACTCAACGAGACATCAGCCGGTACTTATCTAATAAGCGATCGGAGCGCTTTAAATTAATTCAAACAGCCTCCTGGTTTATATCATTTAGCAGGTAAGCAATTATGTCGTAAATCAATAATTTCCCCTTCCAATTAGCTACACTTCCGCAAATCAATGTAATCGACATCCACGATCGGCCAATTATATCAGACCAAATACGTATCATGATCGCCCCAAATGACAATCCATTTAGTTCACTGAAAGGATAGCATTATTCATCATTAGTTTGTCGATATTTTTCCTAACAAATTGACACTCAAATTAGGATTGACGTTCATCTGACAGAATACAGATTTTTGAATTTAAATATTTTGCATCGATTTGGTTGATTTGGAGTGTTGAACTGGTCCAAACCGATCTTCGATGAACGGAATGAAATTTTGGTAGATTGGGAGTGAGATTGGTTAATTAGGAACTTGTTCACGATTTATAGTACGACTGTAGGCAGGATGCAATAAATCAAAATATACGTATTTGGCGGACTACATTAGAAATGTTCATACATATTTGTTGCGATATAAAATTGCTTTTTTTTCAAGCTTTAGCAAGGATATTGGAACATTAAAATAATTGCTTTTTCAAAATTTATGTTACCAGAAGTCAGACTGCATATCATGAATTAATGATATCTTATACAAAACACTCATACAGTTGTCGATTTCACGCCTTCTTTTAACTTATTATCACAATATTCTACAAGTACTGAATGAGCCCAAAATGGCGACCGTTAATAAACCACTATTTCAAAATTATCAATTCGAATAAAACTTCCTTAAAACATAAGTAATTAAAATACAAACAATATTTATGTCCTTCATACAAGCATGCTTTGCATTCACCAGTAATTAAAATAAAATTTTAATGTCTTCAGAAAGATCATCAAAACAACATCAATGCACATTAATTAGGTTTTGCAATTTGTGCTAAATAAACTTAATTTTAAGTAAGTCGATAATAAAAACATACAGTGTAACGCCAATAATGACGAGTTTATTTTTATCAAGATTTACTATAAAACTGTTTTCAATGTTTCTGTGGACATGAAATACAATAAAATTTGTTGCAAAGTAGGTATTCTCAACTGACCGCATAATAATAAAAATAAATATTTTTAACGGTAAAAGTGAAGTATTAAACCAGCTGTTTTAAACTTGTATTGAAGTTTATCACTTCATAACAAACATTTACAAGGTAAGAGCACAAAAATATATTGTTGTTGTCACTTTTAATTTACCACGAGCTCATGTTAAACAAATTTATCATTGATTAGAAGCGTTAAATCAGTGAAGTGTTTTATGGATCACATTTGGTTTCATGTGAATTGCATTGCGACAATTAGAGTGTAAGCGGAAAATTGACTTGTAACGGTACCCGCACATAAATAGTGGAATAAGATGGGAATTTACGGTTGCGGTCAGTCTTGAAGTTGTTACTTATGGGCCTTCACTTTTGGCACATTAAAAGCGTTTCTAATTTGCAGAAACTGGAGGAAGTTGCAGGAGCTCCCGGAAGAGAACAAGTTTGGGTCAGTTGTTAGGATTAACTAAAGTGGCGGCACCACTTGCGGGGAGATGAAATTGTGGACGATCGTTAAGGTTTATATCCTTGCATTCCAGAGTGCAGTGAGTGCGCACAACTACAATGCGAATGCGAATGTAACGTCGCCGCCATTGAGGAGGCCGCGAAGATCTATCTGGCAGCATAACCAGCATTGCACCTGTTGGTGCACACTAGGTGTGATTAGTTAATTTCGCCCGGTCGAATGTCTGCGAAAACTGTGAAATCCAATTTCCAGGTGCACGGTTACTTCATGGCGGACTAGTTAATCGCCGGGAAGGCACCGCGCCGCCAAGGCATTTGCCATAGGTGCCCGCCACCTGAATGAAGTCGACGACTTGTTGAGCATACACGCCACGACGTTTTGCTCAGAGTTCGGATTTTGATCGCGTGAGACGTTTACTTGCTTCTTTAACTCATTTAACTGGTGTCTGAAGTGTTTATGAATGAATTTTCGCGGCATTAAGAAAGTGAACGGGAAGTAGGTGGTCCCACTGATTTTATTGTTTAGCAGACGGGCAATTTTGTGCCCACTGGAGTCAAAACATGTATGGTCGTATGCGGTATCCATTAACTACTGGATACTCTCGAATCTCGATAGTGTTCTTTGGAGCAAATATTTGCAAAATATTGCGTGGGCGAACGGCTTTCAAAGATATCGGAAGTTCTTGTCCGAATAGATTATGATTAAATTGATGGCCAAATTGCGATTAGGTCGACCTTAATTACTCTTACATTAAAATATCAATTTAATTGAACTGCACTTTAAGATTTTTCAATTATTAGAAAAATCTAATACAAGGTATCCAGTTTCCCCAGCCACTGAACAGTTAATGGCAGTCATGTTCCTGTGATTGCAACATTCCCAACATATGTACTCTGAAATGCATCAACAAATGGACAACTATAATTTCATCTTAATTGAGTCTTCTGCAACAAGCTATCTCTCCGGATATAATTTATTACTTTAATTATTAATTACGCACATTATTTTGTGTGTATGTACACAAGAGTCAGAGTCCTCCAAGGGGCGAACCCTACTAATGATTACGCCGATCGGACATGGTCTATTAACTCGATTCCTGGAGGAAAGTTACAGGTTCCTTGGTACATCGGTTGATGCACATTCCGCTGATTATAACCCTTCCTCCCCACCTATTGAATTACTAAACAAATGAGCGGCAGTAGAAAATTGGTTATGGCCTAAGTTTAAATGATCATCACCAGATGATTTTCTGCGGTTAATATGACTGATTAATGATTGTCGAAAACGAATATCTTAAATCTCATCGTCAGACACAATAAATTAGAAGTAGTCAATTTTTTTTTGATTCACAATGATGCAGCGGAAACTGCATCTGATACCGTGCAGTTAATTATCAATCAAGACAAAGAATTTTGAGGCTTTGGCATTCATTTATTCGATTTTCGAAGAATATGGTCATTGTGCACGGCCCACACGCGGTTTTGAAGGTCTCAGATTTCATCGCGATCAGCTGCGCTTTGTGGGAAGATTTCCAAAGCTCACGATATTCAAATAAATGTTGAACAGATGAAAGATGGAGTTTATTTGCTTTGAAAAAATTCGTGACAGCTTAATCAATTAAATTTTAATGGCACACATTTCGAACACTGAAGAAATAGTACACACGTAATTTCAAGAGCACTTTTTGACGATCGTTTGAAAGATCTTTTTTTAAATCCAGTTCGAAAGAAATTTAAAAATTTTCTAATTATCTGTAAAAAATTGTCGTAAACTTTGCAAGAAAATTAAAAATTCACGATTTAAATTCCGAACAATAAATGTCACAGGAATTGCATATTATGAATACAAAATAAGGATGGCTGAATAATTCCAACATCAAAACCGCAACATAGAAACAATTTCAAAGGCAACAATTAAATGAATCATTCCACGAAAAAAAGAAACACATTATTTAAAAAAAATCACAATAGAGAATCATGCATTAAAAAAGTCCACATATTGTTCCACTGACGCTTTTCAGAAAATTTTGCGAATTCGCATCACGTTTATAAAATTGCGTGAAGCTAATAACAAAAGAAAAGAACTTACCTCGATATCGCGGGCGAACAGTTATGATATGGTGCGGAATTGGAGGACACAGTATATTAGTCTCGTATTTTCTATAGATGACGATATCCTCCTCCTGTTCCCTAATGACCAGCTGATCCTTTTTAGATCGAATCTTCATAGGATCGGTCGCATTAACGTAATGATCGGTTGTGGATTGTAATGGGTCACTTAATTTAGTGATATTATTTAAAATATGGCTATTATGACTAATCTTTGGTACATTTTTTATGACCGGATCATCATTATCGGAACGATCACGTTTTTTGGTTAACCGTGAATTATCGCGATGATCCTTTGTCGCAGTAATCTTTCGCCGCTTCGCGTTCGGTCGATTAGCGTTCTGATTGCTCCTATTAGGAGGCACTTTATATTTACGTTTTTTATTGTAATGACGCGAAACATCCTTGTCGAATTCTTTGATTTTTTCGGGATTTTTCGTTGTCACTTTTGCACTCAATGATTTGTTGTCACTAACAACACGTTTTACAGCAGGCGATAACACTACATGACTTGTGACCACACCATCGATTGTGTTTGAACCTTTCTCGAGAGTGTTCAGTTCAAATGATGCCACTGTACCAATGCTACCGACTAGGCACAAGGACATTCGCAACACAACAACAATGTTGAGGCCCAAAAAACACTTTCTTCGGTGTCGCTTTGAATGTTTCGGTGGCTTACCACTGGCTTCCATGTTTGCAAATTTTCAATGGCTCTCGTTGCTTGCCGACACAAACTTCCAGGATGCCGCGATCGATTGTAATAAGAGCGACGTTGTTGCAATTTTACCGATCATTTCGATGCGTCGCGGTGACTTCATCGATTCTACACCGTTGGATTTTGCGTGTGAATCAAGTGGCGTTAGAATCATATTTGCTTTAAGATAACCCGTGCGAATCCCGCTCTGCGTTCTGATGTCGTCATCGACTGATAATAACAAGTTGACAACTATTTAAAACGTCCGCTTTTCACAAGTACGCTAGAATACCTTCCAGCACTGGGCTCTGCAAACATAACTTACTTTGATGTCTCACTTTAATTTATGTCGCCTCGCTAAGTCTGAGAGTTTTATTTGTTCAGTGTTGTTTTAGTTTGATTCTCCGCATCTTAAGCGGGAACGATAAGGGAACCCAAAACAACAAGCCCCACAATGCCAGTCCTTGTTTTAGTTGAACATTTTCTGTGAGCAATGAGCAAGAGTTTAAAGCACTGAGTTGTGGTACCACGAGAGCGAAAAACATTCGGAATGCTTTGAGAAGGTGAAAATTGAAGCCAAAAGGTAAATTTATGTCGTTCCAGAGGAATTTCATCATGTCGCTTATCGAACAAGAATTTAATGAAAAACATACAACAATCGAAATTCGAACATCGACACGGCAATTAGCTAACATTCACGGTCTTACGATTGTATTAACAATGATTGAACAACTGCTGATCTAAATGACGAAGCAATGTTGAACTCATTCATGTTACAAGGAATTCTAATTTATGTATTCGGGTCACCATTTTAAAATCAATCTTATAGTAGTTCCATAAAAACTCAAATCGCTAAAATAATTGTGTAATTGAGTTCAATTATCGAAAAATAAAAATAAAGGGTTTTTGAAATAAAAACGCGTCTGGTATTTCTTAATGAATCATACCTAAGATTTTTAACTTTTTAACAATTAAAATTTACACCAACTTGAATCAATTTCCATCACTTAATATAGACTGTTTTCGTGAAATTTTTGCAGCCTAACTTTTATTGATACAATTAGAAGCACTTTAGTAAAAAAAAAAAAAGATCAAAAAGGCCGATCGAACATCACACAGAAAAATTAGCATTTGTGGTTTCTTTGCGCCCAAACAGGCCGATCAATCTGCTCTGAAGTGATTCCGTTTTTTCTTTCATCTCTTAATTTTCGCAAACAAATCGACCAATCTATAAATTCCAAAATATCGCAGATGTCGGCGCCATACAATACAGAAGAAGATCATGTATTCCGTTCCGAACCAGAATAGACTGCCGAAAGGAGCTGAGGGTAGAACATCCCTGGGCGAATCGCCTTGTTGCATGCCACAACAATTGAGTTTGATTAAAGTGTGGCAGTTATCCTGCGGCCGAATATGAGACAATATCACGATATCAGTCCGAAACAGTTTCCCGGAGTCGCATTCGATCTAGCCAAGAACGATTTCATCCAGAAAATAGTGCTCGTTTCTTTCTACTCAACGGGCCCTCAGCATCACTATGTAATTATGTAATTCGCTTGACATTGCGGTGGTCTATCTCCACGACACGGGCATGATCATCGATCGAACATGAGACGTTATCTGTGTACGAACTGGGGGGATCACCACACAATCGATCAGTAATAGGTCTTTAATGGTTGATATCAAAATAAACAAAAATCCTGTACTGCTAGGAGGTGAACTGTGATCCGCGTCCTCTTTCAGCTCTCGATCGCGAACAGCCGGGAAGCTACCGTGCAGTTAGACAGTTAAACGATTAAACGCTCGGAAAGAAGATCGTGATTTCCTTGAGTTTTGCCATAAGTCCATCGGATCTCCACACAAATGCAATACCCTCTTGGGAATGACTCGTCCGTTACACTTGGGGTTTTGACTCTCTTGCAACAAGGTCGTATTTGAACGTAAATATCTTGGAATCGTTTTAGTCATTTCTTTGCCCTGACCCCCTTCCGGGAGCTTCTCTATTTCTTTCACCAATAGCAAACAGAAGAGTCCTCTAAGACCCGGGTCACGAGATGGCCAATAAACATTGCTATTTGATTTTGCAATAAAAAGGAGCGCCTCGCAGATCCAGTTACGACCACAGGTGCAGATTCCCGATCGATGGCCATGTTACCGGGAACCGCTGTCCACTTTAAATTAAATAACTTTGAGATAATGTCAAAATGTATACAAGATCGAAAATTAGAGGAGGCGATTACACGATCAATGTAAACACTGCAGTTATTTATCGGCCAAAATTGCACCGCATAATTGATGGCAAATATTTCGTTCGCGAGCCTAAGGGTACGTCTTCCTCTGTCTGATGGCAGTTTTTTTTTTTTTTTGATTTTTTATTTTATCCGTAGTTCTCTTAACGATTTACGTGATGTTGTCGCGATAAAGGAGAAAAAATGGCTAAGGACAAGTTTAAGTGATTCCGCGGCCACTACACGTTATCGAATGCTTCTGGACGCCTGAGTTACGAGCCGGCTGCATGGGCACTGTGTCGTGCTTGAAAATGCACACCGGACCGCTTAATTGAAATACTCATTTTGAGTAGTTGAAAATTTCGGTTACTTCTCAGGTGCTGCGACTTGCTTTCCACTCAACCGAATTAAAATATTGCAATTACTTAGTCCATGCAGGACAGATCCTCCAGAGCAACGCGACACCGTCGTCGCTGCGATGATTCGCAGGCATGCAGGTAATTAGGTTCGAACATGTCCAGCCGACTTCAGCCGGAGTGTCGCCAGATTTTCGAGAAAATTAATTTTGAGATGTTTTCGCTACACATGTGAATATCGTTTTCGTGCTGCAATCATTCTATTTTTGCTTCATACCTGCAAATTAGTTGCTTTTCTTTTCTTCGCCTTTGAAACTAACACAAATTCCAGCGACATTTGTTTTTTATTTTCAGTCATTTATTCTACCTAATTGAAATCTGTTCAAATCAGAATTCTATTTAATAAAGTACAGAAAATTTTTGATATTTAATTATGAAATTTTACAAAGCAAATAACCAATTTCAAGTGTTTGTAGTTTTTAATGTAATTTTCTACGAAAAGAAAAACATTGGGAAATATCATGGAAAATACTTTAATGTTTGTGGTTCTATTATTATAAAATCACAAATATGTTCCTAAAAGAGAGCATTAACAAATGGCAAACAAATGCAACTGGTCGTTATGCAAAACAAAAACAAGATCCTTTGTGACCACCATAAAAAGGAACACATTGGTCAATGAGATATTTTGAATTACTACACTTTCATGTTTAAATGCAAATGATAATAGAGATATACCTTAAATGCATTTATAAGATTTATTCCTTTTTAAAAGCCATAATACTTTCAAATCTTTTAAGATAAAATTTCAATACGATACGCAATATAATTCCACAATTCCACAAGCGTGTGTTGTTGAAATGCAATTACAGTTTATTTTTCACTGGGAAATCATCACAAGATATAAAATTCAAGGGGTGTTGTTTTAAAACCGAATCGTGCACTGCACTCGTTTTTCCACTGCAAAGATAGAATTAAATTGGATTGGTGACACATTTTGAATTCTAATCACAACGTCGTCATGACGCCAATAAAAATTCCATTGTCCACCGTTTTTCACACATTAACTCATTTGCCTACCCGCGGTTACCACCAAATCCGAGGGCCATAGAAGAAGTGCCGAGATTTCTATCTCGAGATTATGTTGTTTGGTCTTGATTCATTGCAACAGTTTTACAAAGGAATTAAGGAAATATTTGCTTAAAAATTTCAACTGACAAAAATATATGCTTTGAATATGCTCAGAAAAGATTCGTCAGCGAATATGAGTAACGCTCAAACAAAAAGTAAAAGATGTGTCTTGTAAAACTTCATATAAAAAATAAAAGATTTTCATTGTGGTCGCTGATTTATGTTGAGGTAAAAAGAAGTTGTTATCGTTTAGGGAATTAAGAAATTTCCAAAAAATCGTTTTGAAACTGAGTTTTCGTGACGGATATGAGTCTAAATGGAAGGCTCGATAAGCGTACATAATCATTTTTGAATAGCCGATGGCATTGTCGATTTTTTGTGTTCTTTTGTTTTTTCTTTCATCGTAAGAAAGTGGTTAAGAAAAAAGGAGATGTTCCACAGCGGCAACAAAACTGGTCCACAGAAAAGTCTTGTTGAGCGCTAGAATCGGATTTATCCATTTCAATTGGTGCGCACAATAATTAAATCAAAATTATCTTATCACAAAATCTCTCTCTCAAACTCCACTAGGCGGCATACGATAATCACTTTCCATTTTTACACCATTATTATTTCCACCCCGAAACAAACATTTGTACGTGAAGTATGTAATCTGGGAAGACAATTGATTACTCTGGATCATTTCATTAATCACTTGGGATTAACGCACAAATCCAACCAGGTGTGTAATTACACCGAAATAATTATAAATCACTCGACGATAAAAAATATTACACTTTCGATCGTCTGAAGCCGCTGAAGTCCATCGCCAGCCAATTCGATGGTTGATCGTCTTGGAAAATAATTACCACCACGCAACCGGTAACAGTAGGTGAGAACTAAGAATCGAGCGATGATTGTAAGCAGCCGCGAACGAGTTTAAATCTTCACGCCACGAAGTCTCCCAAGCTACTGCTCAACTGTTGAGGACTGCGGATTTCTAGAGGAATGGTCCACATGGCTGTATCCAACATGACTGTATAGTATATATACCTCATACCTCATGCGATCTGTTTTCTTGAGTCAGACTAGATCTAAGTCTGCGGAAGAAGAGGTCTTCTCACGTTGGGGCACACTTGAAGCTTCTTAGGAACTTTTTCGCCTCTTTGCGGCGCAATCTTTTCAGTTCGTTTCATACCAATTTGATTTGTTCGGCCGCACTTGCGACACGCCCGTCTACGCTCATGATCGACGGAATTCGCGATCGTTTACTCAACTTTGACTTTGATTCGGAACGATCGGGGGGATCGATGCACAATAACAACAAACACCGTAATTGGAGTATGTAGGCGTTCAGTTATACTTTGTGAAATTTCGATCATGTCAGATCCCGAAGTGCCGTTCAACAGTTGCCCTGCGCGATCGGTGGATGCTCCCGTCGCAGGTGTCACACTGTTTGAGATGCCACCTTATCTCACCTGGAAGCAAACATTGCGCGATGCGGTTAATTAAGGCCAAATTAAAGTGACTTTCCTGCCATTGCAGGATTCTATTTATTTATCAGATATATAATCGCATATTGAAATAAATTACACGATACCTAAAAGAATGACCAAAGAAAATAAAGCGCAACGAACGAAAACGAGTAGTCGATACGACGAGAGAGTTGATACGACGACATTACCCCGAGGTGGTAGTTTTCTTCAAACAGAAATTCATCGTAGAAAATTGAAGTCAAAGATAAGAAGGCCAGACCACTTTTAAAAATAAAAATAATAAAAAATACAGAACCTTCCCTGTCGTGAAAACGGCGACGAAGATCATCATCTGAAGGAATCAGAAGGAATCACATAGTGCAGTTTATTACGAGCACACGATCGTACGATCGTTGATTGATTGAGAACGTGCACGGAGATGCAAATGAATGACTTACGCTCTCAGTTGTATAGACACAGTGGACTATTTGCACTACAGTTCACCGTACATGTACTATACATAAATAAACGTGTAATGATCTTGTTGCAGCCTCGTCGACCCGAAGAAGATCTTATAAGACGAAAATCGTGATCTTTGAATAATATTCGAGGAAAGGTAAGATTTTCATGGAACATTTCACCTTTGTCACGATCATATTTTTCCACACCAACAAATATCGATGAATTTTGCAAACTTAACAAGGTGCGAACTATTAATTCCAGAACCGCTGAAAGTATGGACTTGGATTTAATACCGGCAATCTGTCTGTTTGTTCGATGCACTTCCTCACTTTTGCAGTTGCCAATTGATTTGTGTATTTTAAAGAATTTCCCGATCGTGCTGTTTGCTTAGCGTTAGACTCACAAGAGCGCAGCGTACGAAAAAAATGTGATCATGGTTGGAAAATACTTGCATCATTAGGGAAAGCAACTCGTAAATACTTCCTTTCCATAGTGAAGGCATTCAAAATTTAATATAATCAATTGGTTATTCGTGTATAAGGAAGATGCATTTAATTGCTTGATCTTGCAAGGTAGTTGAAGTTTAGTCTTTTATCTACATTAAGGTAGGTATCGACAAAAGTAGTTTGAGCTGATTGTTTGTTTAAATACCACGAAAGGATTTGGGTGAAATAAAATTTAACATTAAAGTTATCTGAATTCTGAAGTCACCCCACCATGAATAAATAAAAATGATCAGGGAAGTGATCAGATGATTTTCTGATCACCACTGTTAAAAGTATATCGAATTGGGTCATCTCAACGAAAAAAAAATGTGGATCATTAAACAAAGTACAAATGAAATAGTTTTTGGTTCAACATTGACATTGATTGTTCCGCAATAATCTCGTCGAAAAGAACTAAATCCCACGTTGAAATGCTCTTGTTAACAAAAATGACAGTTGCGCCATAAATTGGTAACCCTTTGATCGGCCACGACAATTTAATAACCGTTTCAGCTATAAATGAAGATCGAATACGTTGAAATGCACTTTCGAAGTCACAATTTTCAATTATCGACTCATAAAGAGGTAACCCGATGTCATATGAACCGAAATGATAATTCCGCGCGGCTCGGTTGCAGGAGTGTTTAGGCCTAAAGAAGAGATTTCACGGAACGAATTGCAACTAATTGATTTACAGGGGACCTAAATCCTGGCATTCGAATAGCGGTGCCGGGGATCGTAATGTGTATACCACGCGTACGCGATGGGGTCTCGAATGGTCGGCCCGAGGATGGAATCACGGTACGAATAGTTTTGCAACCCACACAGATCATTCTTGACTTTTATATATAGATATGTCCGAAGCCATAGAATACCTACATTCGCCCTCTTATCTCGCCTCCTGTGTTGTAAGATTTGTACCTGCGTTCGCAAAGAATGAATGAACTGAGTAAACTATCGAGGGAGCCAGAACATACCTTGACTCCAGCCTTCGGTAATTGAATGTGATCGAAGCGTTCTTATTGGCAACAAATGCTGCTATACCCGTTGGTGATAGTAACTCGTAGATCTTTAGAAATGCTCGTAATTTATTCTTCTGGTCTCTTGCGTTCCCATTGCACTAAACAGCATCCATGTCAGCTCCTCCGACTGCTCTTCGGACCCTCAATTTTTGTGTGGGCTGCACAAGGAACGACTAAGTGCCCAACGTCCATTGCGTTTTGCTCGAACAGAATTTCAAGGTGATATCGAGAGAAATTGAGTCATTCTGTAGATAAGCCTTGTAACTTAATTATTCGAACTAATTTTAAAGGAGTGGAGAATACTTAAAGGAGTTTCTCTGTGTTGCTTCATCGCCTTCAAGCGATCGCAACTATTTGGAGAAAAAATAATAAAAATTAAGTGAATGTTTCGTGCTGAAATAACGAACAACAATGTTTCAAATGCGCGTGAAACCATTTTAAATAAGACTAATTAAAAGACCAAAAATAACAATCAAGAAACCTTAATGAATCCTTGAAATTCACAATTTCCATTCAAATTCCGATTTATTCAAAAAAGGACTTCTTCTAAAGGAAACAATTATTCCAATGGCAGCTTATTTGCGGCGAATCTGTAAGTAGTTGATGTAATGGAAAAGTCCTTCAACCACTTCGTCTTGAGGCACGTGCATAAACGCTTTGTTGAAAAGTCCTTACGATTCCACAATGCTGAGAGTCGTCATGATTGCATCAACGTCTTCTGGTACAACTGCAGGAAATTGCCAATTTATATGAATCCACAGCCATATGATTCCAATCGCTCAATCGCTCAATAAACAATACAGCACCCCACACACAAAATCGATCTTTTATACAAAAGAACAGTTAACAGGAGGCGCAACAACATAAGCTTTATAAAAAGTGCCCAGATGGTAAAATAAGCCCCATTTAGCGCTCGCCTGGGAGCTGTGAACCTATTTGAAAGGAGTAACAAACACAATAGGATACCCCACCCCGTGGGAAGGCAGGGGACAGAAGTCCCCGCAACTGGCGAGCACCTAAAGCGGTCGAGTGCAATGTGATAGCGTACTTTAACTTTTAAGCAATCACTCAATCGTCTCGGTGCTGCAATAAGTCAAGTAGCCCCAGCCGCTGTGTTTTCATGCCTGCATTCTTCGGGCTTTTGCATCCGAGCAACAACCGACGGCGGTGGCCATTGCAAATCTGCACGAGGCTACAACACTATTTCGTTTTTAATAAACGAGAAAAAGAAATATATTCTTTTAGTTCAACTCAAAAACTATTGTTAAAAGAGCCTCAATGTAATCTAACTGTTACGTAAAATTAACAGTAGACCTTCCATGAAAGGTACCCAACCTCGCAGACCTGTCCTCATTTCATGCATCTCTCCCATTTGGAGCTAGGCACCGAGATGCACTTGGCCGCGGGGATCAAATTTCCACCGAGATTCTAAGCCTCCGGGCTCCTTTTTGTTACATCCACAAAAGAAGTCGTATGCACTTAGATCATGTATGCTCTGCGGTGGTTTCTAAGCATCTTTTAGATTGTGTTTTTTGTTTTTTGAATGACTTCGTTGACGTTGAAATTACAAATTGAATTCGCATATTAAGGAACGTGAGGGGCTTTCTATGAATATACATATTATGTAATTTGATACAAGAAATAGTTTCGAAGGACGAAATCATTCTGTGAATGGAGAGTTGAAGCTGAGAAAGGAAACAACGACATTTGCATTTGTTGAAGTTTCTAACTAATAGAACTTAAACTGCTTGTAAATACAAAACAAACTTTTAGAATGTGTGGAATCTATTCAAAAGTCTGGAATATCAAAACAGTAACTGCAAATTAAGGACGAAAAATCAGTTCTATTTTTTTATTCCTTCTACGTTCCTTCCCGCCTTTAACAATTAAGCAGCTTTCACTATTTCAGGTCGAGGATCACGGATCGTTTTCCAGGCAAATTACTTTCTACGTCCAAATAAAATAAGAGAACTCACATTATACAATGTACATTATACAGTACATATTGCGCTAAATTGATCTTAAGTAATTTCATGAAAATGTTTATTGCTTTTATGCTGTAAAATTACAGTAAAATTATTTTCTATAGTATACTAACTGTACAGCATCCTTTCGTTTACTTGAACACACCTTAGATCATTTCTTGGATATGTTGCATTAATTAAAACGATTGTAAACAAATCCTTTCGAACTTCTCTTACATATTAAGTGAAATTCAATCATGCATGTGTCGAGCAAAGACTCTCGAGCATAAACAACCGAGCTTGGACCGAGAGCACCCTCCACGATTTCCTCTGACCCAGTCGACGCGGATCCCGCAAATCCCCAACAGCAACACTCACCTCAATGCATTCCTAATTGCTATCCAGCGAAATAACGCGAGAAGTTTCACCTTCGGAGTTCGGCGATCGGCGTTAATTTCGCCGTGGCAGCTTGTAATGCAAACATATTATCAATTTTTAACGATTATGGGACACCTTTAATTGCTTATCACCTCATTCTGAATATTTGCACGCAATTCACATCTGGCCGAGGGAAAACTGGGAAAAGACAAAGATCATTTGAGGATTCTGCACTGTCGTGGGACCACAGCACTCTGTGACCAGATAATCGGAAAATTTATTGCAGTTCGAGCCTGACATAAATTTCCAATCAACTTTTGCCTGGCAAAATAGCTACCCAGCGCCAGGTGAGCAGGAATTACTGCAAATATCTCCGGGGCAGAGTTAAGGATTCGGTCGAACACGATTCTAAGTAGACAAATGACAAAGAGCGGGACTGTGTTTAGACGCGGGCCGACAGTCCTTGTAATTTATTCGATTTCCCGGTTGAGGACGACTTCCAGTCATAGTTGCATATGGTACCGCGTTAGGGGCAGCACAGGTAAATGAATTAGCCACACCTACTCATTTAGGGCTTCGCGGCCAAAGTATGTGGAGTAGACGGGGATTGGGAGATGCAACATCGGTCAGGAGCAGGCCAGCAAACTGCAAACAGGAAACATACAGCCCTGGGACCTGGGTATTCCGCTGATGAAATCTATAGTCGAGAGAAAACTCTAAGATTAAAATGCATATGTTGTGCTGGGACGCGGTGCGGGGGCAGACCGCTACCAGCCTAGCCTGTTCAGGTTGTGCACCGTGAGCTCGTCTATCCTCTCAATTCGTGTTTCTTTAATTAAAATCTAATGTTTATCGTTTACGTGATGTTATCCAATACAAAGTTGCCGGGTGGGGGGGAGCATCATGAAATCGAACACTGCAGAATTTTATTCCTCACAGCAAGAGAATCTGTTCGAAAATTGATTAATCACCAAAAAAGTCACCATTTCCTGCTTTCAACATTGTTTCGGAATTTTCTGAAATCAGAGAATTTTACAATATATAATTAATCAACAACAGAGTATCAATGGAAACAAAGCAGCGATGTCGATGAATTGTTCTATACTTGAAGTCACGAAATTGGAAATGAAATTATATAGAAATGAACAATTCTCGCTTCAATAAATCTACAACAGCAAAGAATGAAGCTTCATGAGACCATTTTGATTTCTTGTGATTCCATTCAAGTGTAATACAATATTATAAAATAAATTTTTGACAAAATAGAGTGGATCTAGAATGTGGATCAGTTGGATGCTCGATGAATCAAAGTTCTATAATAAAGAAGATAATAAGAAAATCGAAGAAAATTCATTGAAATTGGGAATACATATTGTACAAAAAATCCCTTTCATTTCAACTTATGTTAATAAATGTTTAGGCATTAAGGTTTATCATCAAAACGTGTTCCATTACCCACTTCAAGTTTTTCTAATCTTTAAAATTACGAAATCCACATCTTCCCAATTTGTCTCCCATCATTTCTGTTGGTACTCATTGGGGACAACTAATGATCCATGTTCAATCAAAAAACGAGTCTATTCATAGAAGTCTCATATTCGTCCATAAACGCTGATAATCAGCGCCATTAGATTAATGAATTGAATCGGTGAGAATAATTAAATTTTCTTTACAATCATAATTCGTGGAAGTTTGTCCCTTCCTCAAAATAAAGAGAAACATCGGAATAAAAAAATACATACACTAACTGAATTGTGAAACATGATCACCGATCGATGATCGGCAATCGCGACCGTCGCATGGCTGGCGTTGGTGCAGTCGATGGAAGCGATGTTATCAGATCAGATGTAAATGAAGAAGTCATCTGAGGATGCGCAGTTCATTATCATCGCGGCGGAGAGTTTCTCACGTGTTTTCCGTAACCCAACGACCCCGAGGCGAGCATCCAGGATTCGGCTGACTGCCTGCACTGGATTATTATTATGCAGGGGAGCCGTTTCGATTAGTATCACCTTAATTAATTGAAAACACTTTGCATATCAAAGCAACTGAAGACGCTAATTCGGGGAGCCGTGACCAAAGGATCACCATCGCGGTAGAGTTTGTTTTTAGAGAATGTTTTTAAACAAACAGAAAAGACACAGCAAACAAACAAAACGACAGTTTCATGAATGAACCGTTTGCAAGCAAACAGGTGGGAAAATGTGAGGTATTTTGCGGTGCAGGGTGACGGGGAGCCGCAGTTCAGTATAACCAAGAAAACTCTAGCGCCTGCGTGATCTACTTGCTGATTAGGCACTCTGGAATGAGAAGGGCCCTTATCACTGCAGCCACTTACTGCCAGAGTTCGCGCAGTTGCGACAAATTCCTCAGGTGAAATGCGGCTTGAGTCACTCACCTGATGTGGCCCGAGGACCTGGAAAAGTGTTCACAGTGATTGCGTATTTTCCACGAGGGATTTATTCGCCCAGTCCAGGTATGTTTGCACGTTGCACTTCCGTTTACGGTTCTCGAGGGCCTCGAACAATGGCGTTCTTGTTAGTCGGAGCTCTTATCACGAGGCGCAGATGTATCGCGGTCGATGCATGTGGATCGCAAGAATGCAGCACATTTTGCTCTCGACCAGAAGAAATTGGTGGCCTGGAAATGCAGATAAGCTGCACACGTAGTAATCTAACTCACCACAGAATCCCTTGGCGGAATTGCGCGAAGGTCTAGAGTGCACCGATCTAGACGCGCGGACTCAGGACTTGCCGAACGAATATGAAAGATTTACATTTGATAGAGTCGCACGAACGTTTTGCGAAAGCGCCTTGAGGAAGAGCCGTATATCTTGCGGGTGACCTATTGAACTATACACGTACGTATTGGAACAGGTCTGAAACCGCCTAAAAGTGCACGTCCTGATCTCTTGTCATGATATCGTGATCGGCCGGTGAAAGAATTCACTTTAATGAATTATGGCGGACGCAGACGACGAATGATGGCTGCCCTCTCGATGGCGTCGCGTCGCGGGGCGAACGCATGCGCCTACGACTTAAGGTGCGTTTCTTGTACTGGTGCGCCGTAAAGCTTAAATTTCGGAAAATTTCCTGTTTCTGGGGGGAAGTCATTTGCATACCGTTTATATCTGGGCATCATCAATTCCCAGGAAAACGCTTGAATCTAAAATTCATAAAAAGGTGCAATAAATTATCATGAAATTGTGTTTCATTTTGAAAATTAATTTAATTTGCAGCAAAATGAATAATTCACAGGTGTTAGGAAGGTGTTTTTAGACATCAGACATAAACTGAGGATTTTTATGTTTTATATTCGAGAATTTTTGATGTGAATTTAAAAGAATTCGTAGGAGTTGCTAAGAGGACGAAATATACACAAAGTTCTTTTATCCTCCTCCATCTAACTTTCTGAATCGCACTCTGAATCCTGTTATCTTATAATTATCCTGTTATCTTATTTCTTCCCGCAGGAGAAAGGAATATAGCCCTGTTCCTGAATTACCCTCTTACAAAACACTTGATGCCCTTAAGGAAATTTTGAGGAACTATAAAATCTCTTAAGTGCAAGACTTCTAGTAGGAACAGTGTTCTTGCCTGCATTTTTAGAATGGACTTTTCCGTGTTGCAGCCATTAAAGGGACATAAAATTTGAGCGAAGATGTTTTATGTATCAATTTCTGCCTCTATTTTATAACTCCGATAGATTGCAAAACAGAATTACCTCGTTTTATTCGCAACTGAACAATACGAGGATAATTCAAAGAATTAACATGTATAAAAATTTACTCACAAAACTGCCATCAAAAGTAAAATACTCCAGTTTAGTTTCTTGTTTTAGAAAATAAATGACTTCATTCACTAAAATGAGAATGTTTAAAAAACCATTGAATAAAACGAAAACGAGCAACGTTCATGAACTTTGATGGTAGCAAAAAAAAACAAAAACAGTCTTGGATTTGTAACCCCTTTAATTCAAAAATTTCCAGGTCAAAATGAAATGCTACGCACAATGGAAATGTTGTAAATAAAAGTTCGGAAACAAAAATGAAAATTTTAATGATGTACGAATACAGAGCTGCTTTTGCTTTGTACCGCGGTGCAAAATAATTGCTCCAGTAGAAAAAAAAAACGCACCAGGAAAATCGTGGAAAGTTCTTGCAATTCTGAAACCAGCAAAGAATGTAAGGGAGTTCGCTTTTGCATCCACGTTTTTCCTCACGTTATCAAAGGCATTTCAAAATTACTTAAACAAAGGAATGTTTCAAACATAATTTTTTTTACCAGAGAAATGAATTAATTTCAGTGAACGAAAAAGAAAATCCGCCTCTAAATAAAATTACACGATTCACAATTCTGTGGTCGTGAATTCTTTCTGCTTCTTAAAAACATTCAAGCCTTGATGAAATTTACTTTAAATAGTCTACCAAAATATCCCTGATACGAAGTCATAAAAACCACTGGGATTTTTGGTGAAACTCCTTAAAAATCCGGATGCATTTCTGCGAACAGACCGGGGTGCACCACTTCACGCACCAAGTCGGAATAGATTTCCTTGACCGGCCTTAAGTGCAGCATCTGCACAGATTATTTTTCCCGTTGCACCGTTTTGTCCACGATGAAGCTGGAAGGTGGATTAAATTCAGCCGAGGATCACCGCCGTGAAATCGGCGGAGGCCTGAAACGACCAGAACACAAATTTCCGCATGCTGTGAGCGTTTTACGCGTTTATAAGACAACTTCGCCCGGCGGGGGTTGCGGTGCGGCTGGTCGTTAACAGCATTACGTAATAAAATGAACATTCGCCGCTGTACAGGATTAATATAATGATCGCGCGCTTTAATAGTAACACTAACAACTAGAATCACTCACGATTAATGGCATGGAAGCGTCCACCAAAAAGATGATCGCGGTGCTCTCGTTTCAGGGCTTGTTCTAGGTGTTTTTAATTGAAGTGTAATGGGTCCAGTCCGAAGAGTCCTCCCTCCGCTGACTTTAGTGCAGCGATATGCAATTCTATAAATGAGATCCAGTGCCTGCCATGGACTCCAAGGTCCAAGTGTTGCTGGGTAGATAACACGCACCGCAAATCAAGGTGAGAGTCCTTGAAGGGCGCGGGGGAACTCACGGAAAGTGGCACACTTTGAATGTCCAGCGAAGATAGTTTATCGAGGTGCAGAGAACTCGCAACTGGTGATAATCGGTGGCGTTATCTTCACCATAGATTTGGATTACCGTCGACGACAACGAGGACATTTTTTTTTTTCAAAACTATTTCACATTTTACTATCGGCAAGCAATGAGCAGATATTTCCACCACTGAAATGGAGCATGAGGCGAAAGAATGATGGACAACACTTTGGAGACCTCTGTTGGCGCTTTTGTGAAGTCCCCATATTTGGTGAAATTTGAAACCTTTTTTCTGCCGACGTGAAAGAAAACGAAAGGCATTTTTTACGCAACCGCCGTCTTTCTGCATTAATCTTTCAATGTCTAATCGTTGCAGATTTTTTCGCAGCTATCGACTATCGTCGCTTGTGCTTTGGCATTTGCAGTATTGCACAGAAACGGCAACAAATGACTGACTGGCACAGGTGCATTGGACATTGTGCACCTTTTCAAAGTGCGGTTGCGCCGCGATGGGGTAAGTCATTAAATCCCGTCCAGATGGAATTTTTTGCGGGCGGAAAACATTCCGTAGTCGGTGTTCATTGATCGTGCCAGGAGCATTTATCAAATGCGAAGAGCAATGCTTATTAAATTTAGCCAGGAGTAAGAGCGATCGACTCGGGTGTCGCATCGGCGCAGTGATTTGTTTCTAGGCACTGATGCTGAATGGACTGGAGAATTTCGCTGTGTGTGGGACCCAGCGGTCAACCACACCGCGGCCAACAAGACAGTCAGGAGACTTCGCTTAGAAACCGCAATTGCGTCGATATTGGCCAATTGATTACGAGTACGCGACTGCTGCATGACAAGAGACAAGTGCGGGACAAGGGACAAGTGCATGCGCAGAAGCAATTTCGCGATGTCACTCGCATGTGCATTGGGCCCGGGGGAGCACATCCAGTTAATTTTGCTCCCGATGCCCTTCAGGAAGAAACGACGTGTCCTATTTGTCAGCTGCCGCTGCACCCGTCCGATCCCAGGCACTAGTCCGGAACTGGTTGCCTGCCAGTTGGCCCTGCTTTTTTCGTTGGATCAAAACTGGTTGCAGTCCCTGACAAATTGCGGACTGGATGCCGAAATTGCAAACCTTATTACACCCGTTACGATCATCGCGACTGCGTCCACTGCTGACGGCGGTGATGAATTTCTCCGGACGGGTCGCAGACGGTAGTGGCGACAGGGAGGCAGTTAGGGCCACCAAAAAACCGCGAAACAAATCTTCAGCAAATATCTGTGGTACTTACTCACCTTCACATCCATCGGCCGTCAACCCGAAGAATTCGTCCTGGCACTCGTCGCAGCGCACCCCCTGCACGCCCTCCTTGCACGAACACTGACCGCTGCGCGGTTCGCAAAAGGCGTCCACGGAGCCGTTGGCATTGCACTCGCATGGAAGACACTTCAGATCTATGTCCGCGTAGCCGATGTCACACTGATCGCACTTTTGGCCCGCGAACTTTGGAAGACACAGACACTGCCCAGTAACGGAGTCGCATTCCTGGCTGGATGATCCCTCGTCGTAGCAGTCGCAGGGATCACATCCGATGGAAGGATCGCCGTAGAATCCTGACTTGCATCTCTCGCAGCGCCATCCTTCGGCATTGCCACTAGAGGATAAACAATTCGTTCACTTTAACTTTAAATTTCAATGCCGGTAGTCAAATTTACTGGCAAGTGATGCACTCTCCGGTGAAAATATCGCAAGGTCCGCCATCACAAGGACATGGCAAGCATTTGGAGCCAGGTATGGTGGGATTTCCATAAAAGCCGTCATCGCACCTTCAAAATAAAAATTGCCATTTTTCAAAATTAAATCAACAAACAAAGGAAAAAAGTGGTACATTTCACAATGGTCGCCAGTGTATCCTTTCGGGCATTGGGTGCAGACATACTCCGAAAAGTCCTCCTCATCGAATAGGTTGCGGTCTAGACTGAATTGTTTGAGCTGGCAGCTGAGCGAAAAATTGTTGCTATCATCCACCAGGGGACAGGCGCATCGCGCGCAGTCGTTCGGAGTTCCGTGGACTGCATTACCGTAAAAACCTACCTGACATCTCTCGCATCTGGAAAAAAACGAAAGTCAATGCAAGAACCAATGTAGTTCGTCTTCGTGGACGTAGAATTCTAGAGGTTTTTTGAAAATTGAACCGTTTCGTTAAACTGAAAGTTCCATTAGGCTAAATTTAAAAATCTGAAAGTGACTTTAGTTAACTGTTGAGTTTTTGAAAGCGCAGTACCAATCGATCTAGGATGCTGAAATTTGGAACGAGGACAATTCTCAACGTGGTAATTACGAATAATATCATAAATCACGAGAGATTTTTCGTCAAAAAGGACAATTGGTCCAAATTTGGCCTACTGTACTTTTGGTAGCGGATGGTGCAAAATACTCGTGTTTAGTGTCATTGTACGTAGAATTTGATGCTCTACAACTTTCATTTGAAGCAATTTTTCTAAAGACTTTTATTTTAGAAAATTTGGAAGATTTTTGTCCACACCAGCTGAAGCTCCATTCGGAAATTGGGGCAAACTCAGGATGTACATATCTGGGACCTATTTAAAAGATTGAAGCAGTTTCCAGAACTCCACCAGTTATTCGAAAGCACACCCTTTCTTGAAGCTAATTTGCTTGGCCTAGAATGCATATTCCACTTTCATTTAAAACGGTTCATTTATTTTTTACTTTGAAATCAAAATTTTTGCTTTTTATTTTGCTTCTTTTTTTTAACGAAATATAGAATGAATTTTTCATATAACTCATTTTTCTGGTATGAATTTTAGAAGATTAAAATAAAGTACCAATGAAATTATATTTAGAATATTAGTTTGAACTTTGATTTTGAATCATTAATGAAAAATTAAGATGTAGAAACACTAACCTTTCACCAAAGGTGTTATGGTGACAATCCCCGCATGTTTTGGTGACAGGATCGCAATCCGCATGACCGTTGCACGGACAAGGAACGCACTTAGCGATCACTTCATGCGAAGAGGTGTTTTCATAAATTCGAACGTATCCGAAATCGCAATTTTCACAGGAGAAGCCCGCGTAACCGAGAGGACACGTGCACTCCTCCACCAAGCCCACTTCGCTCTCCGTTTCGTAGCTCCCCCCGGAATACAGCGTTGCCCGTTCTAAGACACTCTCCCCTTGATCGGTGTGGAACGTTCCGCGAACCAATACTGTTTCAATATCGCGCAAAACGGACATGAATTGCGATCGGGTTACAGGATCACCACGGTACTCGGTACGTCTGGAACGAGCCATAATGTCCTTAACACCCTTCGGCACATGATACCAACCGGTTTCGGTCAAAGTTACTTCGATTACTGCTTTAGATGCCTTGTATTCCTCGTCACCGAATGCAATCTTCAGCCCATTGCGTCCCACTAGTATTAAGCTCGGTCCAGCGGTAGGTTTGCCACTAGTATCACCGCGAATCACAATCCAGGACACTTTCAAGGTGAATCTTGATCCGTAGCTGGTTAACTTGTTGCCGCAGTAGCTCCTTGGCGCTAGCCAGTACACTGCTTCAACATTGGGCAGATCATACATACCGAAGACGAGATTTCCTGTATCGTTGTCCAGCATGGGATAAGCCAGAAGAGTCCTGGATATGTCTGTCATCTTCCACCCATCAAGGGTTTCAAACGATGTGATCTCTAGAGTCGCACTCTTGCACGTCAAACCAACTCCCGAACAGAAACACTTTGTACACCCCTCCGCGTTGTCGAAACGTAATCCAAAGTAACCGGGCTTGCACTTGTCGCAGGATTCTCCGTCCACATTTAGTTTACACTCGCAATTCTCATGACACTCCCCGCCCGGCACTGTGCCACGATCATCACATCTGCACTTTACACAATCACTTCCGAAATGACCCGATACACAAAGATCGCACCGATCACCAGCAAACCCTTCTTTGCATGCACAGTCCCCCGTCTGAGGATCGCAGTCCCCAAAACTTCCAATTGGATTGCAGTCGCAACGCTGGCAAGGCTCTTCCAAGGGTAATTCTGGCGGCCTAAAAAATCCTGGCAGACAAGATTCACAATTGCTTCCTGCTGTGGAGTTCTATAAGAGCATAAAAAAACACCACAATTATTTTGGGATGGAAAATGTATTGCGCGTTCTCTTCTTACCATACAATTCTCACAGATTCCGCCAAGGAGCTCGACGTATTTACAGGACTCGGCGTGTCCGTGACACTGAAACCGAAATCTATGAGCTCTATTACCTTAAAAATATGTCGGCCACATACCTGACACTTTTTGCAGCTATTTTCGTGGTAAAAGGTGCCGTTTTGAAAAGGACCATCATTGTAAAGTGGACAACAGCGATGGCAATTGGCGCCACATGTGTTGTGCAGGCAAAGACACTCCATATGCGCCTCGCCGTTCAATATGTCTGTAGTCCTGTTTGCGTGACCGTGGCATGCCATACGTCCGCTGATCCGTATCTGCTTCAGCGAGTAAAAACTTCTCTTCTCCAAGGATGCTGCGTCCACTAACCAATCCACACTGTTATCTGCATTCACAGTGGAGTGCATTCCTTGCAATCGAATTCTTATGTAACGGGCGGTAATAAATTCCAGAAGATTCGGCGATTGTTCCATTGCGCCCGGCCGATTTTTTAGTAGCGACACGTGAATTTCGCCATTCTCCAGCGGCAGCGGTTTGGAGAATTGAGTAGTGCAAATCACCTCGGTGTCGGACGTGAAAATATATTTTCCTGTTTGACCAGGAAGACCATAACGTCGTCGACAGTCTGCATCACTCATCCCGAAATACTGCCAGGACGTGAATGTGATGTTGTCCAGTGATCGCTCCAGGATCCAAGACGCGGGCCGAGGAGATATGGCGGCCTTGAGCATAATGAAGAACACCTCGAATGTCTGAAAGGACAAAAAAGAAATATGAATACTGGCCACATCTTATATAACATTGTACAAAGCAAATCATAGAAACGACCAACTTGTATACTTATGCATAACTTTCATAACTCATTAATAATTTTGTAGCTCTCTTCCTGACTCAGTCTAACAACATCATCAAAAAGGACATCAAATAACAATTGTTGCACGTTTACGTAACACAAGTTCTGCAAACAACCGGATAAACAAATTAGTCGCCTGTGACTGCTAAAACCAGAACAAAGTCGGTCAAACATCAGAATCAGGAGATGTGTTTATGCAAATGAGATCGCCATTCCAGTGATGCCCATCGGCCATCCCCCCTCGGCGCTGACCAGAACGAGGAGGAATAGTTGGATCTCCTTCAGCGAAACTAGTTCGTGTTCGGAGGGTCGCAAGGAAGGCGGCGAAGAAACTCCAAACCATAATCGAAACAGATGGATTCTGCTCACATAACAGGAAATGCTTCTACCGCGAATCGTCCCTTTGTGGAGTGGTATACCCATGTGACCATATGTATAATGTATATTGTATATATCAATACCGAAAGCTGAGGTGTATGGAAGCCAACAAACAATTGCATTTGCTTGTCTTCGACTCTTCTTATCGCTATTTAAAGGAGGACAAGGGCTCGACGATAAGCGCAAAAGAAGATATTGCTTCTGCACTGTGCACATCCTTTCTTCGGTTCTTGTGGTTTTTGCTTCAGATGCTTCTAAATTCCGGCAAAATTTAGTCGTTGTTCATGTCGATATCTTCGACTGTGATTAACGAGGACCGATAAGAATTATTTTTGGCCGAAGAAGGCGGCTTTCAAAACTGGTGAAGATTAAGTTGGCACACAGCAAGCAAATATGACTTAACTTCACTTAAACGTCCTGCTTTCGAAAATTCAAGGCATCGAAGCAGCTTCTGATTTTTAAGAACAATGTATGTAAGAAAAGGTTCTCGCTTTTGTTTTGTCTTCCACCCAAATAAGGACAAAAAGTTAAATTGATTTTTTTTAAATAATGAGATCGATTAGTTATTTTCAATACTTTTTTATGAATTTTTATGGCGAATGATTTGAAAATCCACATCAATAACGACGTCCTACAACCAGACAAAGGGTTGCTCGCGGCAGTGATCGCGATCGGTTTAAACCCATCTAAACTATAGCGAACGGTGTATTGTTCAAATAGTGTCACCTTGCAGAAAGAATGAAGATTATTTTACAGCAATTACCTAAGAGCCAATTCTCGGAAATATGCTTTCTCTCTGCCTCCACGCACCACCCGCGTACAGTTCCTTGATATTTACAAAGCTCTAAAGATCCAACCAGAGATCCCTAGTTCCCACCATAAACACTTCAAGCCGTTTGCCCTGACAATTTACACTCTTTTCACGGCTGACGAACACAGAATAACCACTCAAAATAATTTTGTTTGCTTGGTATCTTTTAGATTTGTTTTTTGTTGACTTTTCACGCTTTCCCGAAATCGAGCAGCTACGCAAAGTGCCGCCGCGGCAACTCCTTCCTCGTTAATTGATCCCGGTTTTATAGCTGACAATTTTATATTTTCTTATGGTTTTCTGATTAGATGAAAGTGTTTATTGGTTTTATGGTACATGCTTTAATGTTTTCTGATCATATTTTTGGAACAAATCGACAAAATGTATTCTGCATTAGTTGTCTAAGTGATTCGTGTTTTATTTTATGGTTCATCATTATCATATTTGGAATGTATTTAATGATTTTAAATAGACAGAAAATATCTGAAATTTACAACTTTAAAATGCAATCATTAAACTAGATCTATGGAACTCTATTACGTAAAAATAAATCTTTTCTCACCTTATGCAACATTGATTGCTATTAAAATCAGAAATACTTCATTGCGCCTTGTTTTACCGGTGATTTAAAGATTAAAGGAACTTGATTGGACCCCAGATACCACAAAACCGTAAAACCTGAACTTGTGCTTATTGAGGCCACTATGAATTATTAAATAACCAACGTCAGTCATATATTACATATTAGTGTTTAGTGCAGTACTTCAACAAATACCTCGCCACTCTGCTGCTATAAAATACTTTTGATCACGCAGTAAAATCCTTCAATGCAAAACTTAAAGTGTGCGTACGATCATTGGACGCATATGTCAGTGCGTAACGCTGGTGATCATCAGTCTTTCAACGATTCTGCTCATCAACATTCTTCATCATCAAATTACTGGCATTAAGCAGACGTTCTGGGAATTTCTCCAATAATCCAGATCGTTGCGGTGAAAGCAGAGCATCCGACGCGGGTCCTAATTGACAAATAGCAGGTCCGCTTCAGGTCGGCACGTTTCCATCGTAACTTACGCCCGAACAATGACATGTGCACCAGATTGGTGCGTCCCCGGTTCCTGTATACAGCCACCCTTCCAGATTCCCGGTCGGTGCCAGAAACAAATATCGTAAACAAAAGTGTACAAATAAACAAAATGCAGCGCGAGCGTAAACAGTGTCTGAAATGATATTCGAGACCAGGAAGATCGAACGATCGTAGGGCTCCTAGGAACCAACCGTCCTGGCGCAAGGAGATACATCTTCCCTGATGAAGGTTGACGCAGTACACCAATCTCTGTGGTGAATGACTGCGGCACTCTTCTTGAACTCTGGAGAGCGCTATTTTTAGTCCACAGATCCTGCGCAGTGACGCCGCGCGGTAAGATCAGTGAGATCGACCGCGGAAAGATGAGTTCATTCAGTGCGCCATACTAAATCAAATTTTGGCAACTATTGAACCGTATCGGATGAGATGTGTGAATTGTTTTTGGCTCGCCTTTGGAAACAGCCGATCGCGGCTTCGATGACACGATCACGTGTGGTCTATTTGTGGAGTCCCGGCAACGCGAGCAATTAATTTTTATGGTTGAGGCAGGCCTCAGCCGCAAACGAATCTGTCGCTTGTGGCTTTGAGTGTCTCGCTAATGTCGGGTAATTCATTATCGTTGACGTCGAAGTGGATACACACGTCTTGAGGAGGCGAAGGTGGCACACGCCAAGATGTGATCGCTTTTCCACGCTGCAGAGGCCTGCCGCGATGAAGTTGGGGGATGTGATTAATGCGAGGAAATCAGCAGGTCGTTACCAGTGCACTACATCGGTTCTGCCGCGTGCTTTCATTTTTCTGATTAATGATTTTTTAAAGGTACGCTGACACATTGACTTTTTGTAGATTAGCCTAACATTTTGACAAGCTGTTACACCGCGGTATATCTTAATACCTTCGACGTCGGAGACGCGCGTCTCTGTTCAACCTGCTGCTGGTTACTGTTGCACGATAACCCGATTTGATTCCATTGCACAAAAAGCACAATGCGCAACTAGTTTTTCTCAAAATAGGCACATTCCACCTGTCAATAGTTCTAGGTAGTTTGCATGCACCACAGAAAGGTGCTAATTACTGCTGTATTAAGTCATTGTTCAGTCGACAAAAACGCCATCGTCTCGACCACTTTCATCTTCAGTGATGGCTGGAAAATTGTTTCTAATGGGAAAAAATTATGCGGCTAGGAAGTCGACCATTAGAATTTGATGCACCCAGTTTTTCTCATTTTGATGTCCAGCTGTCAGAAAGTCACGCAACCCGTTTATGTTTCTTCACTCGCAATGTATTAGGGAAAGCAAGAAGTGCAATTTCTTCCTGGTGCAGGCCCAATGTAATCACCTCGTAATTCCCGACGCTAAAATCCAGTCAGGAGTTCTTCGTAAATATATTTATCTAGATATGAATGCATTCCAAGTTAATTCTGGTTCAACAAAAACAAAACAAACATAACAACCAGAGAAATAAAGGAACACGCGTATAACGCATTTCTCCAACTTCGATTAAGTTCTGTTATGAAATTGTTGACGTCATGCAAGAAAGATTTGATTGATTTAATACACATATTTGCAGTGATTGGCGATTGCGGAACATTTTCAAATGCGGTCAGTTGTTTTTCTGTGATTTAAATTTTTAATTGGGTTCTGAACGCAAATAAAAAAATGTATACAACACCAAAACAACAAAAGTTATTTAAAATACAATAGTAAATTATTTTGTAATGTTTTTACTCCTTGTATTTAACTATAGCTTTTGTTTAAATTCTGGAAATTTCTTCCTGTATTTTATTTATAGTAATATATTTCCGTTTAAATCTCACTACAATCAAGTAACTTGATGTTTGAATTTCTCTCTCGATTTGCAACATTAGTACACGATGGGAAAATACCGGCGAAAATGGAAGTGAATAATTGCATTCGATAAGGTAACCAATCTCGGAGAGATGTACCAATTGGACAGCAATTAATTTTCATCAGATAAACATTGAAATGCTTTTACTATGATGTACAGCAATGATTTTAATACAAATCAGCGTTCACCGAGTTCTCGATAAGTGTTAAATTGTTTTGAGCTGTTAACCGTATTCGGCTTCCCGACTACAGATCAAAATTCATGGATTACGCGAACAGCAAAACTTATTTAAGACATACTATATCTGGATAAAATTCCACTCAGCATTGCAAGCGAAGTGGAAACAAATTTTGTCCATTTTCGTTCAAGGATGAGTAAATTACCAAAGGAAAAAAATAAATACATAAATGAATTTATGCGATCTTACGGCCGTAAAAAGCGTGTATCTAGACGTGATCAGTCTCGCGAAGTTTTTGCCGCGGCCAATAAAAACGGAATGATCTCTTATCAATCACACCGCGAACTTGATTGCGCGAAAAACAAGCATCGCCGCTTCGCATTTTTCCGGCGCTGAGCCATCGATACGCGGATATCGGCGCTGGGAGCATCGGCACCTATAAATAATCACATGTTCATTAAACTCCGACACATCCACGTGTCATTTGAATTTACAATTTCCTTGATCACGACCATCTGGTCGAAATGTTGGAAAACTCCTGCCACCACCGCCATTAAGCACGAGGAATTCCATCGGCGAGGCTCGTTCTTTGGTTGAGTTACGTTTCAGCTGGAATTCTAGACACATTACAAATGCTACTGCACTGTAAAGTGTGCTGTATGTATATTAATGTGGCCCCTCGCACCCAACGCTTCAAAGTCGCGACCGAAATTGGTGGTCGGTCGGTGGTCGCGTACGTTGTGTAACTTTCAAATCCTTTTAAGATTAATTGGACTCTATTGAATTTTCTGTGCGATAGTCAGCAATCCCACCACCTCAAATGGAGGAGGACTACAGAAGAATTTCCGTTAATTTTCGGTTTTCCATTTTCAGCCATTTTCATCGTGAGTCGCTCTTCTCCTCCGGTCGCCGCTCCTCATCACAGACTTGTCAATATTTCCACATTGCCCGTATTTGGTTGCGATTAATGAAGCAATTACGGAGGCGCTGATATGAACGAGTTGCTATCCTCGGCTTCAATACAATTTGTTTGGTGGAATTTGTAGCGCCGCAGATTTGAAAAATTGTTGAGATTTTCACTGATTTCTGGGGTTTCTTTTGATTGAGCCGTTTGAGATTTAAATATGGGTTAAAGAGAATAGGTTCAGAAACCATTTCCCTTTTTACCTTACTTTCTCTTGTTGATTCCGTTTCTGGACGGAATTTTTTCACAAAATCGCATACATTGCGCGATCTTGTGGAATTAAATCTGCAATAGCCACATACTATACAGATTCCTCTAAAAATATTTCGATACTGTCTTATTAAACCGGGTATAACAACAGTTATTTCACCTGAACAAATTGGGCAAACTTCACTATGCCTTCAAAGCTCAAATGCCGAAACCTTTTCCATATAAGATCTTGAATTAATTGTTCGTGTTTTTCGCGACATCCTTTGACGCCTCATTACTTAATTTGGAAGGTTGAGAGATTCCCAAAATTCTCACAAGCAACAACTTAGTTATCACTTCAGGGATTGAGTTGCGAAATTGGACGAAATCCGGACGTAATTCTCTACGTTTAAATTGTAACAACTTTTTTAGCCGTACAAAACTCGAGTAGCATTGTCACCCTTTAAGGAGAGCTTCTTTGCCGGCGTATGAAGAAATTCCTGCACGTCTTTTATCAGGAGCCTTAATTTATACTTTAAAATGTTCGTTTTTCCATAAAAGGATTTGGGGCCCTTATTCCGCTTTACTACCCACAACCAGCAATTTTAGCCTTCCGTCCAGGCAGCCGAGATCACCGCAAAACCTCTGACGAAGGTTCATTAAAAGGAGCCTCCAGTGGCGACAGACCTCGTCGAGAGATCATCCCTGTCCATATTAAGACAACATGATGATGGAAATAAAAGTACCGAGATTGATGATGCACGGACCCCACGTCCATATTGGGTGTGCGCGTTCCAAGGAACAGCGACGCGCAGTCCCTTTAATAATTTCTAAGATTTTCGCTTAAATGATAGAATTTCATGGAAAGGTGTTGCATGCACTTGCAATAAGTCTTACCTGTTTCAGATCAAGTGTTATGGTCACATATTCGAACTGGTGGCCATTGCGCAGAGTCGGACTCTGCCACCATCCGCTGGAGCTGTCCAGAACAGCCTCGATTGGATGATGCTTGTCCAGACTGTGACGATTGCAAATGCCGCATTGCGTGGCCCAGGCCTTGTGCGGATATGCGTCAACCAATTTGCAGTACTCCTCGCGCCCACTCTGGCCGCAAGTCGCGTTCACCGTGATTTTTGTTTGGGGCGCAATGTTAAAGAGTGGCGGAAATGCTCCTCCACCCTCGACGTTGTCCGGCAGTCCCGACAGCAGTCGCAAGGCTGAAAACAAAAGAGGAAGCACTGATGAGTTCTTCAAATTAATTAAACTGAAGCAAGCAATTTACGGAACGACTTTGATTTACTCGGATTTGGCGAGATTTATTCTGACTTCTGAGACATGCTTTTAGAAACAAATTGAATCACAAGGTTTTCAAGCTCTAGAACATTTGTATGACTATACACATAAGTAAGAAATAGGCAATTACTTGTTTTAAATGAATCTTTTGAATACTTCCAAAATTCCCTATCCTACTTTCATAATCTTTCCATAAAACAAATATACTTCAATGCCGCCGTCATTTTTAGATTTCTTCCACCAACCAGCATAAACAGAAAACTGTTCAAACTTGCCGAAGCATCTTTATCGGAATGGGACTTCCTTGAGAAAATCTCATCCACATAAATCGGGTCATTTATCAAGTGGCATTAGCGCCTTGTAATTACGATTATCGCGTTTTCATCGTTAAATTTAATTTTTGGACAAATTCTCGTCCGGCACCTTTGACAACTTTTTTTTTATATTTAATCTTCTGCTGTTCGTATTCAACTTAAAGTGGTTTTTAAACAGTCATCAATTTAAGATAGTTTTAAAATTGTCACCGGAACAAGAAAAACAGTAATTAAGAAGAAACTTAAGGAGACTCTCAGCGTCGATACCCAGTAATGGAGCGTAAAACGCATACTTTATTAGGTCCATCAAATCCCGATTACCGCCTACTCGGAGTGTCGCCGCACGGCAGAAATTATTAAAACTATCGCTGTAAATTGAACTACCTCACGCAGCAGCTCCCCGAGGTATCGATGAAGATGTTATTGAACCTAACCCGTATGCGTCCAGATCGGGAACTCTCCGGGTGATTTGATCCTGAAGTGAGTGCGTCATCGTCGCATCGTCTAGGTAGAGGCTCAAGGTGTACACGAGCCCAGCTAATTGGATACTTACGGAGAGGAAATTTCCCAATTAATCATCCGCTCAACCTATGGCCGAACAGATGTTCCCCGCAGCATCACGAATCGGAACACTTAATTGCCAGCATTAGTCGGGGATAGACTGGATGTGGATGCTGGAGATCATGTATATTGTATCTCATATCAGTTATTGAAATATGAATGCAAACATCGTCGTGGACTTGGCAATTGTTTCAGTGATTTCATTTTCGTCTGCACGGTTGGCCCTTAAGCCAATGCAGATCCACTGTTACATATTAGACAGACGGTCATGGTGTCTTTTCACGGTGAAAATATATATTAGTTATATAGCGGACAATCTCAAAAACACGTGCGTGAATCGTATTTCAAGATAATTGCTCCACCGAACCATTTAAGTTCATAAATTGAATATGTTCGCCGGATGAATGGCTTTTGCCTTCTATGATCGGGAACAAGTATCTTGGATTTTCTGCGCCAGCTTCGGGACACATTCTCGCCAAACCCGATGTACTTTTACTTCTCATGGCGGTGCAACGACCATCACGACTTCGGCAACTCAAATATCTGTCACAGACGCCGGCCAATTTACAAAATTGAACAAAGTCATGTAAAAAGTTTTCCCATCGACCAAATGGAAACAACAGTTTTTCAGGTAAGTCGAATATTTCGATGGCTTTATTTGATTATCGTCTGAAGAATTTACATTTTATGATGGCTGTCCACTGCGGTGGCCTTTTTCATAATCAATTAACTCGAAGAGGTTCGAACATCTGGAAAACGCGATTTATCGACGAAATTTTCAATTTGTTTTTTCCGTATAGTTTGGGTAACAAGGACTACTTCAGTTCATTACTTGTTGCTCGAAAGTAAATAATAGTGATTTACGGCCAGTATTGGGTTGCTGATCGATTTACACTCCTTTCATGAATGGTTATAAATACTGTAAAAAAAATCAGTCATCACTGTAGGGCACAAATCGAAGTCAACAAAAACGTCGCGCCTTGTCGCGGTAGGAAAGTTAAATGGTGTAGTGTTTGATAAAATGCATTCAATTTCAAAATTTCTAAGGTGTTTTGTAATATTTCTTTTGAACCAATTCCGTGAAATAACGTTTCCCAATGCAATTCGAGCACTTCATCATGGCGCAATACAGCAAACATTGATGAAGCAGCCCCATTCCTGACACGGGAATTCTCCTCGTGTTCCTTTGTCCAATAAAAGAACTCAACCCATGTCGTCCACTGCTATTTACACGTCAGTTTTCCATGTTTCCCAGTTGAGTAATATGTCGCCAACATAAAATGCTTGCCACAACAAATTCTCGCGCCCTTTCGATTGTCGTTGTTGCTCATGCACATATTACCGCAACCAACCGCCCGATGTCAAGGAAGCAACAATTTAGCGAAATTTCACGGCTCTTTTTATATTTTGCTGGAAATGTTGCCTCCTGCAATTTTGTTGGCGTTAATTGTTGTTGCCAACAAGTAAAATTCGCGCGTCTTGATGTTGAACAATGAACACCATCTTACCCTCGCATCTTAACACCTGGTTATTATGGTCTCTTGACGAGAAATTGCCATTATACTTCATAAGGACTCGTCCTGTAAGTTTTCCTGCCCATGTTAAGTAATGGTTGCAGAGGAATTGGACAAATGGAAAAAAGGGTTGAAACGAAAAATATCAAATTTCGGATCACAACCATAGAAATAGTCTTTAAAGAAATTAGAGACCCACCGCGCAGACAGCAGAAATTATTTCTGGTTGTCTTTCTTCCATTTCCCTTAATGAGGGTTTGAAAAACTTCCGATTCTAAACAGAGAAGATAACAGAAAAAAATTAACAACTGACAACGAAGAAAAAGTGACGAGCAGACTGTGGAGCAGTGGAGTTCCAAGAAATGTTTTTAAAATTACAAAGGATAAGAACTATATAATTTGGATAAAACTATGTAAAGCAAAAAGGGTTGTGTCATCATCAACTAAATGACTTCTTTTAGGAATCAATGACTTGAGCTATTCATCACGGCTGGCTGAGGTGAGGTAAAGGTGGTGAGGTGAGGTGGTTTGAATATTTGTTCCAGATTTTTTCCACTTCTTACCAAATGTTGCCTTTAACGTAAAACAAAAAATGAATAAAACAAAATTGCTAAGCCTTAAATTATAGCAAAAGCTAAAGGCTAGAACCTCCTGCCAGACACGCATATATTTCCATAAGGAAAATGCATCGAACGCAGGCATCCAATTAAGATGTTTCTTTACAGCTCGGCTCCAATGACACTAATTTTAGGTTTCCTTAATTGACAACCACCTGAAATGGCTTCCTAATACAAATAAATTCAGGTGAAGCGGCCAAAGAAAGCTGCACTTGCTGTGAAGACGATAAAAGGTTGCGTCTGAGCCGCCAGCCGAGAGCCGTAAACTCGGATTTAGCGCTGACGCTCCGCAGACGGCGTAACCCGAGGGAGCATGTTGCACAGAGTAATTGGCGCCCACTATTCAAGGTGTGTGCTGCTAAAATTACTGGAAAATGTGTCAATAGCTCTGCTGCATCGGTTAATTAACGACCAGTGCATCTAACTCTCTTAATTGATCCCGTCGAATGAATGGGCTGGATTAATAATTGAATTACTTCAAACCTGGAGTTAGGTGAGCTTAAGTTATGTTAATTGCTTGGAGGTGGGGAAATCTTCAAGTAATGGTATTAACGTTTAAAAAATTATAGGTTTGCAATATTAAACATGGAAACATGAAAAATGGAACAAAAGTCTTGGAAAAGCACTGCAAGTTATTCAGTCGAACTGCAGCTGTACAAATTGCAATGATTGATGCATTAATCGTCGATCCGTTTTCAGTCCAACAAAAGAGACTTTAAATATGGCAATCATAATCTTCAAACGATAAATGGTATAAATATAAAACAACCTACAATCTTACATTAAATTGTTCTTATCATTTTGTTGTTCCCTTTGAGAAAACCTCCTTTCATTTCTTGTTGATTAAATTTCAGTAAATGCCTTCGAATGGTATTTAAGCAATACGCAGCGATAATCTAAGTAAATTTATCCATCTGCCGATAAACCGAGTAATTTTAAATACAAAAAAAAGTTAGTCTCACTTTAAACTAACTAAGAACTTCTAACCGCGAATCGAAACCAAATCCAGGATGCAGTTAAGCTTCAAACGAAATTTCCACTGAATATGCCATAATTATAATTGGAACATAATAAAACCTCGCAATAAAATATAATTGAATTTACCCCAGATCAAGACCGCAATTCGCATCAGCATTTGAAAGGTTATATTATTATTATTTTATTATTTTTTGCGAAACCGCGAAATCGTAGACTCTTTAAAACGCGATGTCCCATATACGAGCACAGAATTGAGAATACAGACTCGTGCAAAGCCAATCCGCCAAATTCTGTAAAAGCAGACTTTGCTACCAGTTCTAACCTTTGGGATCAAATTACCTGAAGAAACCGCAAAAATTTATGTGCGTGTACCTGGGATGCGAGCGCCTATAATAAATGGGATTTTTTTTCTCATCGGGGGCGTGTTGCTAAGACGCCGATTATTCCACGACGAAATTAATACCCGTCGCAAATACGCAGGGGTCCAGTTTACACCACTTGCTGGACTTGCACGGGCGAATTAGTTTGGCTATTCTACTGTCGGGTTTTTGTTTTATTCCTCTATTGGGGAAAAACAAAGTTGGAAAGAGATATGTAGAATTCCTGAGAGGAATTCAGTAGCAAACATTATTTGAAATGCCAAAAAAATAAGGGCAAAATGTTAAAAGTTCCGACGCAGGTAGTTCTTGTCCCAAGCACTTATTTATTGTATTTTGTTGCTGTTCAAAATACTTTTCAAGTCAGGAGATTGATTTAATAAATCCGACAACTTAATATTTTTTGTCCGGGTTATTGTTTGAAATTCAACTTTTTAAACTTTAAACATTTTTTTGTCTAGAAAAAATTCTCAAAAGTGTACTGTCAAAACTAATTATATTTATAATCATCCCATTGTCATTTGGTTTCAATGTGCAAGCTTATAACAACATTTCATTATAAAGAAACGCGGAATCAATAGATTAAATTAATACTTTCGAAAAATAATTTTCATTTTCCACTCACAAACGAAGCTCAGTTGACGAACTTAAAGTCCTTGTAAAATCCTAAAACACCTTCTTTGAATATTTAAACAAAACAAACTACTGTAAAACACACGATAAAAGATAATTGCAAAACATGAACTCGGCGAGATGAAACGAAAAACATTCTTATTACGAATTTGCAAGAGCCACGCAGCCTCCAAGGAGCGGTTGTACACTGTACAGATTGCAGCTGGTATTCGCAAGAAAATTGTCTATAATTACTGAAGACAATAGATAGACAGACTAGAACGAGCATGTTCCTATAAGTATGAACTCGATTGACCACAATGCCCGTCCTAATAAGGTGTTGCTGCACCAAATGTAGAAGAGTTATGTGCTTAGTTACGTTACCATTTTTGTTCATCCTTTGTCGTTGACCCCTTCCACGTCTGCGGTGAAACTGATGTGAGGAATTCTGTTGTGCACGGAACGCACTTTTCCCTTTCCTCGATCTGCTCGCCGCTGACCGTCTTTCAAAATTACTGATAAAGATGCTACTGCTCCTGATGTTAGGATGCGTACCATTCTGAACGAAATTACTTCTAATGTCCATATCCTCACTTCTGAGGAACACATCTGGTGACTGGTTTGTTTTCGAATCATAGTCGCCAATTGTGAAATGAACCCCATAAAATACGGTGACCGCGTACAAGAAGAACGTGTTGCGAAAGGGACTCATTTTGAAGAAGTGCACTTGAAACCACTGCTTCCACTGAACATCAACACAAATTTCCTTGAACCTTCTTCACTGTTAATTATTGAACTTTAAAACATTTACACATACTCGCGATGAGCACTGTCAAAATTACAGAAATCGCACCAAGAAACATCCGCAGAGGGGATCATTTCTGATCGGTACACAACGAACACAAATATACAACCATTGAATGAGTAATCCTTCCCAGTTAGATCACAATTACAAGAAGAACAAGTGCGCACGCGTTCGTTTCTTAAATTCGCGACGAAATTAATTCGGAACAAATGTAAAAAGATCGAAAGGAAACATGAACTAAATGCACATGCCTGCACATTGCTATTTTTGTATATCCTTTCGTTGCAAGAGATCATAAAAAAAGGAGCACATCACGTCTGATACAAGATCGTTCGTTTGATGACTCGGAAAGATCACGCGAATGATCCTCTTGGACTTATAGCTCAGGAGTCTAGAGGTTCAGCTTCAGCCTATGGGTCCCACGCACGTGCATTTAACGAAAGCCACCGAGAGACTGACTACTGTACCCGTTCAGTGTGTTTATGTTTGCTCTCGATCGCGATCCTCGACTTCTTGAACACTTCCTTGAACACATTTACCACACATGCCAGTCTGAGAGGAGTTGGACGGTGTCTTCTTCTTTGGTTCAAGAAAAGCGAAACCCAAAAGACAAAACAAACACGACTGTTTACTAAAATAAAGAGATGTAATGCGATGGGCTCGCATCGCGCACTGTACATGCTGCACTCTGTTCGGAGAAGTTCTCGTCGACTTTCTTCGAACGACGCGACGACTCCCTTCTTGGACATTTCGTTCCTGAGACGGGTCAGATCAGTTGGGTGATTAGTGGTCATCGGACGCCGAGGTGAGAATCGGGGAAAATTGATTATGCCAAGAGAAAGGTGAACTGGCATCAAGGATGGATTATGCTGAACCTTCGGTGTACGAGTTGAACTAACCGTGAATAATTGAGAGTTGGCAATAATCTCATTCTGATTGGGAATCCACAATGAATGATTTTATTTTGTTTTGTATTGCTGAAATTTATAATCCACTAAATACACAAAATAACGCTTTAAAAAAATCAATAACCTCCAAGTAACTTCTCTGTTATATTATAACTATAATTGTTTACACCATCTAAATAACTGTTTTTTCCCATCGAAGTGATCTTCTTTGAAATAACGATAAATTAAACTTTTTAATTTATGTGGGTACAAAATAAAAACATAAAAATAGAACTCATAATTCAACGTAAATGGATCGAGGCGGATTCCCGTTTCAGTTTCTTTTACATTCATTTAAAAAATGGTGGTGGGATTGTAAAAAAAACCTATTTTCGGAACAATCCTTACAAATTGGTTAACAATACTTTGGAGAATAAAAAAAAAGGCGTACTTTGTATTCTTTACCCTAAACTATTGTATACACTTTGATTTATGAATATATTCCGTGAAATATTCGATAAAACAATTTTTTGATCATACGGACAAGATCACTTAAAAAACGATCATGTTATTCTCACACTAAAACAAAGAGATCTTGAAATTGATACTGGTTTATCCTCAAGTGCATTCCACACAGAATCCGTGTTGTGCATCTAAACACGCCATTAATTACACCTTCTTGCGTAATTGTAGTTTATCTCTAACAAGTTCTACAGCATTATAAAGACATTTCCCACGGAGCTACTGAAGGTGGCTGGTGCTTGTTGCTTTCTATTATCCTTGTTGGTGATGAATTATCAGTGGATGGCTGGAAAACAATTTTTGAATAATTGCTGTGTAGATGCTCCCCGTTCGGGAAAAGTAGTTTATGTAATTTGTTTATCTTGAATTTCAGCTGGCGCCTTTCTGGAACGCAAAATCAATTCCACTCAGTAATAAATCCCAATTTTAAGAACGGACCCCCGAGGGTGCAATTTGTTTCGTTTAACACTTATCGAGCGTTTATGGACTTCACGATATATATTTTGTCGGTGCAAGAAAATAGGAATTGAATGCACCTTCCGAGAAAACAAGGCGCTAAGGCTTTGTAGTTGGTCCTTTAGGGCAAAAAACTCAAGAGATATCGGCGAGAAAAAATGACAATGATAGACTGGGAAACATTTAAAGAGCTCTAGTGTGATCGGTGGACTTTCTCTTTCATCTTGAAGTTCGTGCGGATATTGAAGCTGTTAAGTAATTCTTGTACTTTAACTTCAGAACTGTCCGACAGAAGCTCGGAGCAGGGAAAAAGAGAGTAAAATACAGAAACATTTTCTTGTGATTATTCTTCTTGCGATCTCGTTGACCCAAGTGCTTGTATAAGGGATCAGCAGTTTTCTTTCGACGCCGTTGCAAGTTGCGATATGGGAAATAACATCAAGGCAGGTGGATCCACTTTTTTCTCTCGGTTGCGTGAAAGTTGTCTTCAATGCCGGAAGAAAATGCGAAAACTTCTCTTAACGAGCACCAATCGAATTTTTAACGGCGATCAATTCGAATGTCGCACCCTTTAACTTCGATTCACGAAATATTTTGCGCATACGCTAATTAAAGACTCCGGCAGTTGGGCATTCAGCAATTTGTTTAAAATAACCCGCGAAGATCAAGTGCAAGAGTTCGAGCAGCAGCAAAACAAGAATTGCTTGATGGTAATTACCTTTTCATGTGTTATTATCGCCGTGGCATTGATTGGTTGCGTTTTGCGCAATGAACCTGACCATATAATGGTCGTTCTGCTTATCGGAGATGAGCTTGCGCCAGAAGTCATTATCACAAATTGATAGGGACGATCGGTGCGGATTAAATCAAACCAGTTTCCGATTAAGAACAAGGCGAAATGGAATTTGAGATAGAACGCAGTCGTGGAACGTTTTCTATTCAACGGCAGACTACGACGTAGGATGAAAGTGATTAGCTGCTGTTTTTGTTGGGATCACTTTTGTCATCGAGGAAACTATTTTAGTGGGAAAGTGAAAAACTGACTCCACAATACTACAACAAATCCCAGCTTGTGGCAACTGAACTAAAATTAGAACGTTTCATATACTCAGATTGTTAAGTTAGTGGCGTTAAATGCTAAATAAATTTGGTCGGCTTTAATTCAAATCAAAACGTCTATAAACTAAGCTCAGATATGACTCAAGATCACAAGTTCAACAGAAGATCAGTATCGATGTCCGAAAGATCGCCTACTGACGCCGCCCAAGAAAAGGGTCCAGTTTCTGAAGGAGAAGAAGTGACCACTTCTTGTATTATTGATGAGATTGAATTCCAAAGCCGGAAACCTTGTTATCGACGTGTGTATGACATGCATCTATTCACCTGTTCGTTTTTGTTGTTATTATTATTTTCCTTTCATCTAAGTGCAGGCGAGTTGTGTGGGGTCAATAAGCAGGTCGTTCCGACGATTTGAATCGGTTCGATGACTATCACGAAACTCGAGTGGGATGAAATGAAAAAAAGGAAAAGATTCCATTCTAGTAATCACTAAGTCTAATAAAGGAGAAGTTATTCTCATGTTTACGCTTCATTAGAACTCGTAGCACTTTTAGGGAATCGACACTTGAAAGGGTTTTTCTCATGTAGGCTCCGTGCATTTTCATTTTGAATAATATCTTATGAATGAGAAATTAAATTCTGTGGTAGATCGATGAGAAGTAAGTGTAATATGTTTTAGAAACTTAAGTTAAATAAGATGATGATCAATGAAATCTGTAATAAAAGTAATTTGGTTTCTTTTCTAGGACTATAGGGAAACAATGTTTACGATCAAAAACTGCATTACATACTTCCTTGCAATCGTAAAAAGCCAGAAGCAGCACACAATGTTTATTTTCCTTATTCCTGCTTTTCACCAATTCCACAATTCGTCTTCTCTTTTCGTAAAAATCAGGCCACAATAGCCCTTGAAATTCACAAGACCCCTCTGCAGCGACTTTCCTTTCATCGCATATCTCACGATACACCTTGAGGATTATCTAACAATGAATCATCTCTTATTGAGACGCATCCTCGCTGGATTAGATTTCCGCCTTCTTTGTGAGATCGCAAAACAATACCTTTTACCTTGTGGATATTCAACAACAATTGATGATCGTGCCTATTGTTTTCGACTGGAGTTCGATGATTTGGTAAAAAAAGGATAATACTTGAAAATGGCTTCAGGAAATTTTAAGATCGTATGATTCAAAAATGCAGTTCATATAGAAATACTTAAAGGTCCATTTAGCAATAGTACTTAGAATTGTGGACGATCGAAACTTTCTTTACTATATAAAACAGAAAATGTTTAAATGTAAACTGCCCAAATAAACTTGTACTTTGCTATATCAACATTAAATATGCAGTTTAGCCGTCACTGCAATAATTGAGATCTTGTACAGATACAAATCTATTCATATTTCTCAAAAACGCTAAGATAATCCCACGGGTATTTACTATTTAAGATTGCAAGCAAAGTCTGCAACAAAAGCAAATGATTGCATAAATCATTTAAATGTTACTCAATTTCATCGGCTGTCAACGAACGCTTAAAGTTGATGACTATAATAGTCTAATCCCAATGAGTCTGCACAAATTGAGCTGTTTAAAGTCTCGTGATCTTTTGCACAGATCATGGTGCAATTAACGCTGCACGTTCGATCAATAGATGTTTCCGCAACAGATGCAATTAATGCGAGAGCAATATTTCCTGTCAGACATTTAATGCACTTTGCACTCATGAATGCAAAAACATGAAGAAAAAAGAGTAATAGATAAACCAATCTAAATGAATCGATAATTGCGAATTGTGTAGGCTTTTACCGGACAAATTTTCGAGCAAAGGAAAATTAACTTATGCAGCTCATAAGTTTGATTTCTGGAATTAGGCGGTGCTTAAATGCATCTAAATTATGGAAAGATGCAGCAAAGGGACGTTAATGGCGGAACAGTTGACACGCATCGATTTTATGCAATCATTAAGTCACGATCACTCATCGGCGTGAGTTTGGCCGGCATTTATGTTAATCCAGTTGAAAAACAATTAAAACTGCGCCTCACTTACAGTAATTGGATATGATTATGTGGAACGTTGGGTGTGAGCGCACGAGCGACTTTGTTTTGCAAGCAGAAGCGAACTGATCAAGCTCCGAAAATAGTTTAGTTACAGAATCTGAAACATAGTGGGATGCCCATAAACAGCAAGAATTATTCGCTGTCTTTTTTTTAATTTCTGTTGAAAGGTAATCATTCTCGCATTAGTCGAAGCCAAAATACAAAAACGTGAGTCGTTTTACCAAAGTCGGGCTTAATGTAGATGACATCTATTCGTTCCCTGGCTATTAAATTACGACAGGAAAGCCGACAATCGTCATCCAAGGGTTCGTGACATCATCTCCTCGACAGATGCAAACATAATTTTTCCCGTGAAAACCGAGAACGTCCATGTTTTCGCATGTAGTCTCGCAAAAGCGTTCCTGAGTAAATTTCAAACTGTCTGCAATGGCAATAGAACTAGGCGTGAAGCAATAACTATTGCAAAATCACTCAAAAGTAATGGGATATGTAATCGAGCTGACTTCGCTTCGCGGAATACGTAGATTTACGATTCTATTCAACTGACACTTTGCTGATCTGCTGGAATTCCTTACTTGGTGTAGTACTCGAGCCGAAATGACTTTAATGAGAACAGTAAATTTGCGCTTCGAATTGCTACCTTGTAAGACATAGTGCAATTCATGAGGAGGCCGAGAAAAAGACAAATTGAGACAGCAACGAAATGTGGATGGGATTTCGTATTTATTCTTAATTACAGATCTCTTACAGTTAAATTTCCGTTTGTTGGAAAAAGACAAGCAAGTAATTATAGCTGCAGTGCATGTAATTAAGGATGAATCCGAATAAACAGTTGTTTCCGTTTTAACACTAAATTTCCCAATTTAAAAACAATTTTTAAATACATAAGTATGATACTTTGGTGATAACCAGTCGTAGAATTATAGTAGACCACCGCCGCCGAATCCATTTTATGTTTACCTTACGCCAAATGTCATCAACTAATTCCATTCGGTGGCAGACGACAAACCCGACTAGATAACTGACGCCATTAATTCGATTAAGTACTCTCTCATGTCCGGGGTATTAGTTGATCAGTGTCCATTGACCATTGATGAATATTCTATTAGTAACTGAACAACTGAGTGATCATAATGATAGAACATCATTCTCAGTATCACACATTTTATTTTTGATTCCCTGCAGAGGAATGTAACCGTGCACTACGAAGAAATTCCAATAGCATTCAATATGATTTTCGTTTGTCCAAAAAAAAAGCAATCTTATTTCCAATCACGAAAATCTGCAAATAATTGCATCGCACATGAAGTGCTCAGGATGTATGTGTGTATCGGTGCCGTTTTCGGGATGGGCCTCTTGCCATTTCCCAGATGATTCCTCTGCTCATAATAAATACCTTCAGTCTGCGACTGGAATTCCACCATGTGAACGCGCAAGGAAATCTGGCGAAGCGATGAATATGGTCATGGGCATCGCACTCTTGTACCTATTTAGGGAAACGGTAACGAGCTCTGTTCCACAGTCATACGATGTCCATTCGCCAGGAGCAAATCCAACCATGAAAAAAATCATCATCAGATCACGCCCGAATTTGAGAGATTCCTTCTGTCATTTGTGTATGTTTGTGCTCTTCGCACATATTCGAACGCGCAGGGAAATATGATGGTGAAATAAATTCCAAAAAATTAACAAGTTTTTGAAGTGAACATTGCAGAAATGCCAGAGGATTTTTGATAGGACTAATGATAGCATTCAGTCCCGTCTGAACTCAACTAGAGCACTATGGCTTTTAATAACTGATGTATCCTGATCGTTGTCCAGATAGTACCGGTGATTCAATTTAGCCGCAGTCTTACGCGATCGCAGCAGAAAATTTTCCCATGCACTATCACGCTTTTACCATTAGTCTTCCTTATATGGGGTGGACATAGAGCAGCGGAAGAGTTGAGGTTCTCGTCTTACACATAAATTGCCGTCTCTAAAGTAAAAGTAGACCAGATCAAAAATGGCAAGAAAAACAATAGCTGCGCGGCATCCATGCACTATGGCCGGCAAATCATGCCACCGTAGCGCACTTTGCTCGTTTAGTTCTCATGCTGTGGGGATTCACCAGAGACCGTCATATAGGAAAAGGGTTCTCATCTTGGTGATCTTGCCGCTAAAGAAATTGGAAAAATTGAAATTCTAGAACTCCAAGAAAATACCATAAATGTGCAGAATGGGATGCAAGAGACCTAATGGTCAATTTATTATGCTGCACGCGTTGCCCTCGCTGTCACATGTAATCACTTGATGTCAGTCATCGGGCGCAAAGGTTACTACTTTCTATTTGGCTCGACAATCGCCGTAATCTGGCGAACCGCCAACGAAAGATATCGGACAGGAATTTGAATTATTCGCGGAAATTAATTACGGCGCCATGTGTAAGAAATTTTCCGGTGAACTAGAACATTGGAAGATGGAATGGATTTATGAAGGGACCGATCTTAGGTCGACATACTCTGCAGGTCCTTGCTTGTTGGTGCATAGAGATCAAGAGGATCAATTCCAAAAGTAATCAAAAATATTTAAGTATCTTAGTGAAACTAATCAAACCGAAATTTCCTCTGATCAGCAGATTAGTACGTGCATCACGGCTCCGCCAATCAAGAGGCAAGCTTAATTGAGTGGAAGGGATATAACTTGATTAGAAAATCTCTGGAAGTTTATGCCCAAAAAATTAATTGGATTAGGTTCGGGGTTCTAATCTGGACAGTAAAATCAGATGAAGCTGAACTTCGTTTGCATTAATCTGTTTTCGAGATTAGATACTTTCCTTGCAATAGATTGTTATCTGACTTTTGTTAGTGTGGTGACGGTTGAGAGGATCCCATCCCACGAGAACGAAAAAAAACAAGTCAGTGAGCGTTCTCAATCCATTTGAAATGCAGTTAACTGCGGAATTTTCAATTTGCTCACCACTTAAAGAAGCTGCAGATGGACACATTGTTGACTTGGGCGATTTACAACTTTTCTAAGGATTTAAACGCTCCACCCATCCCGGCAGTCGTCATCGTCACCGTTGTCATCTCGCTGTGGTTCCAGTCAAATAGTCGCGCCTATAAATTAGCACCTTTTCTTTTTTGTCCAATATTATAGCAATGAATTACATTTATTTGGAGCCTGATTCCATTGAACCTGCAGGTTTTAATAAATGCTCGATGAAAGATACATCGGAAATAAATGCATCTTTGTGTCAGCCGGAGCATTGACCCTGGTCGTCTGCTGCGATATTTACAAATGACGAGGAAATCTAAGTGCAATCGTTGCGAGTGGTCGTTTTTTCGGGTCACGATTATTATAGAAAAGGCAGCTCATTTGTATGCAATTTGCAGTGATCACCGAGATATTCATGGCTCTCTCGTCTTGATCTGATAAGCGAACAGAGCGCGGATGGCGCAACTCCCTCCCGGAGGTCAAGTTCAATTTGTTGTCAATGGGTGAAGAGTAACCTGTGATTAGGTCCACAATTAAACACTTCCTGGCGACTTAACAATGGAACTCACAGAAAGAGATCTGCAAAGCGAAAGTCTTTGTGCCGCAATTCACAGACAGCATTGCGTGTTTTTTCTTTATCTGATCGTAATTGCTACTAAAAGTTATTATAACTTTACAGTCGCGTTTTTATTTTAAAACTGACGATTATGCGTCGACGGCGCGGATCAAGCTTGCAATTCATCTGCAACCGCAGACCTCACATGGAGTTTCTCTAAAATAATGTCGTAAAATTGTTTCGCGCTTTACTTACGCTCATTGGGAAATTAAGAATTTTTTATTGCGTTCGCACGTTGAAACAAACAACGCGAATTGAATCGAAGTGTGAAAAACTTCGCGAGCCAGTCGTAAGTTTATAATTTGAGGTAATTCATAATTTTACGACTGCGGAAAAGTGAATTGCTTTTGCAGAGTTTCCACCAGACGAGCGAGATGATCTTCTCGTCTGCCAGAAAGAAGATCGCCGCAAGAGTGCCAATGAAACTGAGCCGCAGGATGTAAATTGTTGCTTTGACTTCGATGAGGAAGTCTTTGAATAAGATCTCAGATCGGATCCTCGCACAGGCGATCGGCAGATTGGTCTCATTGATTGGTCATCACGCTATCGGAAAGGAGTTACTGAATGAGTCACACTGGCAATTAAAGCTACCTGTTGATAGTGCGCCTGCAGCTGAGAAGTACGTTGCACGTAATCGTTATGGTAGTGCGGTGACTTCACGCGTTATTTCCTTCTGATGTTGCAAAATTTATGCGCGATAGAAAAGCCATTTGCTAGGGATGTCCATCCTGATCACCGACAAGTACTGAGTTTGCAGGCACATATAATTTGGTCCCGGTATTTATTTTTGAAAAAGTGAAAAGGAATTTAATCAACGTTGAAACTTGAGTTTTTACCCTTTATGCAATGTGGACGATATTAAAGGGTTTATTTTGACGTTCTTTTCGATATATTAAATAATCTACCGAATATCTATCGATTAGTACCTTGCTGCCTATCTCTGGAGGTGGAGCTGGAGGCGTTCTCCGGTTGATTCATTATATACAATTCAATTATGAAATAGAAATCAATTAAGAACGTGTAAGTTCATAAAAACGTTAAAATATGTACCTATATAGTTTTTAAAATTAGTTGCCCTCCATTAATATCGCCTAAATCGCATCCCTGACGGGATAAAGGGACACGAAAAATTCGGACATAAAACGGACACGTGTCCGTTTTGTTTCAAAAACAGACACGATTTTCATGTCTGAAACGTGTCAGAAAAATCGGACATAAAACGGACACTTTTCTAACTTGTTTCAAAAAGAAAAGAAATAATAATACAATATAATATAATATAATTATTAGACGAAGATTAAACAAAAAACAATTAATACATAATAAAATTAAGTAAAATTCAACAATAACAACAATAACAACACAAAACGATACATATAAAAATTTAGATATCATCATTTGACCGAGACTTTTTATTATAAATGGTTTTCCTTAGGGCCAATCTCAACAATTTTTCGGGTCTACCTCGACCGGGTTTTTTTTATATTGCCTATAAAATACTGAATAAGCATATTGAACGGCGGACGATTTCCAACACATGTTGTTCATTATATCTGGAAGAAACAGTATGGATTATGCCAACTTACATTCATTTAATTTACACCAATGATTTTGTACATACCGAGCAAGGATTCAATGTCCTTGTCTCTAACAAGGACACAATCAAAATCATGGGCGGCTTTTGACTCCAATTGAAGTGACTTATAATTGGTAGGCCACATCAATTGGACTAACTTGTTTAGCCGCGCCGTGAATTTCTGTGTATCCACCACTGGCAATCCACTATGCATTTCTTTCTTAATTGAATGCCATTTGGCAATGTTAATTTTTTATCCTGTAAGAGGTTTAATAGTCAGTACATATTTTTAAAACGTGCAAAATGATAAAAATGAAAATGAAAAATTGATTTGTAATACTTAAAATTAGTTATTAATCTTTGGATTATAAGATTTTGAAAATAATTGGTATACTTACAATACTATTACTTTTGCTACGCACCAGGCCCCCATCATCACTATCCGCACCACTTGTGATAGCGGACTGAGAGACTGGTGTTGTTCTTTTTACTGATTTTCGTACTCCAACGGACTGTGAAAATATTAAGGGTGAATTAAAAGCAGCCGTGTGTGTTCACAGAACATACCTTTTTAGGTTTTTTTCTTAGAAAACGTGCAGCAATATCGTTCTCTATTGCGGTTTTTTGTTCCTCCTTCGAAGCTGCCATCACTTTCTATATCCGAGGAAAAAGGATCAGGAATTAGTATGTACTTATTTTAACCAAGAAAAGGGGATTTTTGATTCTCACGATTGCATTAAACAAGTAAACTTAACCAATTTTATATATATGTAGGTACATATATACAATACATATATTATATAATGTATATATATATATGTAGTTTATTTACCTTTATTAAATTAATCCTAATTAAATAAAATAACTATAAAATTCGAATATAAACGAGTAAGACCGTTTCACTTCGTGCATACATAGAGGCGGCCGGAGACTAATGAAGGAGGCGGAACTATCACTCATATTAGATATATTGTATACAAAACACTACTAAATCAAGATTAAATTAGCATTAGTTTTAAACGGGCAAGAAACGGACACGAATCGGACACCGGACTTAGTCATTTTTCGTATTGTGAAGAACGGACTCATTTCAGACAAGAAACGGACACGAATCGGACAAAATGGACATAAAACGGACAGAATTATGTCCGTTTTATGTCCGAATCGGGTCCATTTATCCCGTCAGAGATATATATAATGTTGAGGAGCTTCCTGATATTGAGGAACATTATAGTAGACCCAAAAGCTCAGAGGTTGATCGAGCTTATTTTTTCACCAACCGAAACAGCCGTGACACAACAAATTCTCACTATACAGTCTACACCTTATATAATATAGTATAAAAATTAAAACGTGTACACCTTATATATATAGTCACGTCAGTGACCCCCTGACAGGACGTTGTATATAGTATCGTTTATTTAAGATAACTGTTAAATCTTAAAATTGTCATAAATAACGTAAAAGCAATAAATTGAATTGAACTACTTGTAAACACCTGAACTTTGTAGGTGAAGGTGAATTGTCCACATTTCCGGTTTCACCATATCATCAACTGCCGCGTCAACTATTCGACCACAATGATATCTTCTCGAGCCCCAAAATACGGGAATGTGTTATCGAAGTTAAGCACCTTTGCTTGTAGAGCTTTCCCAAAATTCATTCGAAGAACGTGACAGTTCGAATGTCGAAAATCGTTTTATCGTAATTCGAATTGCCAGAAAGAAGCATCGAAGCATCAGCAGAAAACAGTTGCGGTCAATCTGTGGTTGGAAAGAGTTGTTTGTGGTGGAGTGTAAACCTTTAATTCTGGAAGTTGGCTTAATTCTGTGAATTTGTAAAACATCAATCATCTGAAGTTAGTAATAGCGGTGCTCAATGTGTGTTGTTTCCGCACAACTTAATTGATCTCGTGCGATTTTTTGTGTCCTTGCACAAATTCCATTGATTCAAGCTGTTGTGCTCCTGTTCCAGTTCGGTTAAAGTGTGCTGTGTATTGTAGAACAACTTTGAGTGATGGATTCCGAGAGTATGAACTATGACTTGAAGAGGGAGATTACATCTGTGCCGAAGTATGGAGTCAAGCTGAAGTTCAATCACGTATTCCCCGAGAGAAGAAACCAGAATCTACGGCCCTCCCTGAAGCAGTCACTCCCCTTCATTCCACTCGCGTGCAGGTAATAAAAACACCAGATCCTATCTCGCAGCTTCCCTTTGTCCTAGGTTATGGTAGGTACCTGCCATTTAACCCATTGGCTGAAGACAATGACCGCCGAAAATGTCCTCCATTTGTGCCAAGAGGTCACAAGATGCATTCGACACTGCTTATTAGCAGCGATTGTTAGCAATCAATTTGCTTCGCACTAACAATTGGTTCCAGGCATATCAGATGGCACATTTCGGATCACGAATGTTTTCCAAATGTTGCAATACGTTTGCGCCAGGCTGGTTTCTATAGAGTCGAGTATTTTCCTTTCTCGGGTTTCACGACACTGTGGCGCCCGTTGACGAGCTTTCCACACTTGTGGAAATGACGAACCGGCTGCCACAAAATCACCGGAAAATATGGAGAAATTCCAGTAGTCTGTATCCATAACCCTTGCTTTCATGACTTCAAAGTTCTCAAACCAATTATTCGAGGGGAATTGCAATTTGATAAGGCTGAAGACAACATCCTTGATTCCTTCTCTATTCAATAATATAACTGGATTTATACAGCAGACGATGACAACTATGAGTCCATACTTCATCCAGCTGCTTACGTGGCAAATTATGCATAAATTTAATTAAAGCAGATTACATCAGTATTATTCAATTTTGCAGTTCCCAATTGAGCGCAATTAGCGTCTCATAGAAAGCGAATTTTTATTCTCCAACTCCAATTTGTTTTCAGCATCTTCCAGGAATGTGTCCTTGACCTCTGCATTAGCTATCTTAAATGTCCTTGAAAATTTGTGATGTGCTATTATATCATAACTAAATAAGTACAATTTCGCTTTCATTTTTATTTGTAATCCTTCCAAAGACAAGAACTTTTCATAATTTTGATAAAACTGATATTTATAACTCATTAAAGTGGGGTAGGGGAGGAGCAGGAATCACGAAATTTCTTTTGCGCAAATTAAACTTTTACTTCGATAAATTTAAATTTAATAAATAATCGACATAAATTCTATATTTTGGTCGAATTTTGCAGCCGTATGCGTTAACTTTCATTCCTCGTTCAAATTCTAGTATTTCTATCAATTTCTTTACTAAAAATAAACTAAGACTGCTGGAACGTTTTCTCGAGAAATTACCGACTTTCTGGCATGCACAGCAAATTGAATTTCCTCCCATCCAGATGCCTAGATGCCTCCGAAGTGCTATTTATATTTTCTAAGGAACCTTCCTGGCATAATCCCATCGATTCTCGTGTTCGTGGCATTGAAAAATTCTTCTTCCTTCAGTTCCTGCCAAAGGAAAATTTTCTCCAGGCTTAAGAATTTAAAATGATTTAGGTTAACAGCAGGAGGCTTTCTTGATGTCCTCAATAGAGGATATTTTTACTCCGGAACACTATTCACATTTATGGGGAATAGGGAATCGCGTTGAAGGAAGAATTTTCACATTCTGATAAAAGATTTAAATGTATAGACAGGTTCCTCAAGGATAACATTTTTGCATTTTAGATCTGTCAGTGTCCTTTGAAATAATTTCAGATTTTGTATGATTTATTTACAAAATAATTTCCTGTTTGCAGTTACAAATTTTCCTTTCGTTATTTGCTTAGTTTTCAATGATAATTCGTTGATCCTTCTTCAGATATAAAACCGTTAATCGTATACAAGACAAATTAGGGTTGTTATTGACTTATGAATTATTAAAAAGGCATTTTTATTTTAAAATCTTATCCGGAAAATCAGTTCAGTCCTTTGGATTTCCCAATTGCATTTATACTTGTATCTTTGAAATCTGATAAGCTAATTAAATAACACATTACACATTACACACATTAGTAAGGAAGCAATTAGTCAACACCAATTTCGTGATATAGAAAAGTATACTCATTCTATATAAAAATCTAGACGTACTAGAAGAAAGACATTTGAAGAAAAAAAATGCCATTTGATAATACTCAACAAGAGCATTTATTTGATATAACACACGATCCAAATTGGACGACCCCAGGGGAGATGGTTACCACCTCCACAACCACAAAAACCTAAAAAAAATTTACCCCACCGGAGAGATCCCCATTCATTCATTCTAAATCAAAAAACCCCATGTACTTCCATCCACGTTTACCACCCTAAAACTCCCGAAGGTTTCTTCCATTTCTATAATCTTACCTAATATCGTGTAAAAAAAGATCGTGCGAAAAAAAGTTCTACCAAATAATTACTTATAATCCGTGTTTCTAACTATATTTAACGAAAAAAATTCAAAATGTAAACATTCAGTAAACAAAATCAAAATTTTTGTATAAAAACTATTCAAGTTTATATGGCAACACTAAGAAGAAGTTGCCCGATTATGCTCATCTTCGAAATTGACCTTTCAATTTTAATGAAATATTATTGTACCAAATTTGAAGTCTCTAGCAATAAGCGCTTTTGAGTTATGGTCTGGGCAGACAGACGGACATGCATAAAATGGTTTCTTTTCACTTCCCAATCATCAATATTTAATTCTTTTTTTTCTATTACCATTATTTCTTGGCATTACAAATGTTCGCTCAAAACTAATATACCCTACATCTATAGGGTATAACTAGGGTATAAAAAATGAATTCCCGTTAAAATTTAAATACGTCAATTTCGTTCTGTTGTGGATTACGACAAAATATCCTATTACAGATATCTAGCTTATTACTGGAGATTGTCGCGCGAAGGACGAAGGGCGATCATGGACTACTACTACACTGAACCGTCACGGCAAATTAATGGAGTTCCCATCGGAGGAATTGGTTGCGGCACCATCGGGCGAGGCTTCGCTGGCGAGTTCTGCAACTTCCAGCTCCGACCCGGCATTTACGAGAACCAGACTATCCACGCGAACCAGTTCATCGTGACCATAAAGGACGAAAAGGATCAAACCATTTTTCAGAGTCTATTATCAGGCTACAGGTGAGTTGATAACTCTTTTCGCTTTCATTCATTACGCCATTTTTCCGCTTAAGTTGTCAGTGCTATAGTTATCGCAATCCATTTGTACTAATCCCGTTATCAGTGTTGAATAAAAGACGATATTGCGTCAGCAATGTTATTGCACTTGCACTCACTTGGATGATTCATTGTGGTTCCTTTGTTTGCCTTGAAACATTTTATTGCCATTAAAAAGCTTTGCAAATTTATCCCATTGTTATCACCAACTCTTTCCTTGTTTTGCTCTATTTAATTAACTTATCAACTTTTCAATTTCGAGTTGAGGTTTCAGTTTGATTGTGTTATTACTCAATTTTTATTATAGAAGTATTTTACAATTCTAGAGATTAGAAGTTCATTATTTTTTTGTTATGAAAATATTGTCGGCACCAATCATAGGTCATGGCTAAAAGAGTGGTAAATGAATTTAGAGTAATGAAATAAAAATGAAATTATGTCTTCATGATATTTGGAAAACAATTTCGAATTTAATGGAATTGCTTGAGCAAAAACTGTATGCAGTGTCGAGGGTTAATGGACGTTGTTAATTACAATAGACAAATGGCATACACATTTTTTATTAATTAAAACTTCAAGCGTTTCTGAAAGTACAGCAATTACGGAAATTATTAACGAAGTAAAGGCAATGGTTTAGTTTAAATAAATCGGAAAAATCGATGTGAAAAACAATTACACAGGAAGAAGGAAGACGAACATTTTTAACAATTTACACATTACAAAAAATGGCGACAACATTTTGCGTGTTGTGCCATTAAAACAACAACAGAATTTCCTGCTTCTATTGTTTTTAGTTTTCGTTTGTAAATATGGTGTAAGTTTTAATTAATCAATTAGTGCATGAACTAGTAATGTACCTATTTTAAATGTTGTTAGTTAAGCAGAAGTCCTTAATTATTATAAACTTTTTTGAATTTTTAAATTTAGTTTGATGCAAGAACGTTAATTTGTTGCAGACCTTTTGCACTTTTCCGCACTTCTATAGAGCACTTCTTTGTTAAACTGTTTTGTGAATGTCCTTTGCACGTGACTTTCAATGATATTCTTTCGATTCAATGCTTCTGCTTGGCCAAAATGAACTAAACAAGAATGCGAGGAGTAACATGTCAATCAAATTGCAGTCACCCCAAAAATCCTCTCAGTAGCTGGGAAAACAACTTAGATTCTTCACAGTGTCAATATACAGGTTTATATCCGCGTTCATGGACGGAAATTGATTTATCTGAGCATGGAATACGTTTGGTTTGCCGCCAAATATCCCCAATAATGCCGCATGAGTACAAGGACACATCGCTTCCGTGTGCGGTTTTTGTGTGGAATGTTGAAAATGTTTGCGATGCCGAGCGAAAAGTTTCAATTACATTCACTTTCAAGAACGGTATTGGCAATAAGAAATTAGACGCTGAAGGTAATCCAACTACGGAAGTTTTTACGGAGGAGCAAACGCAGGGGGTGAGCATTAAGCAGAACATCGCTGGTATGCAATGCACATACAGTCTGGGATGCAAGGTGCAGCCTGAAGCTAACATTACAACCTGCTCCAAATTCGATCCGACGACGAATGGGGAGAATTTATGGATCGAACTTAAAGAAACTGGTAGACTCGGTGAAAAATGCTTGGATGAGAACCTTAAGGGTAAGTGAATGAGAATTTTATGGGTTAAACATGAGATGAGATTGAAGAGTTTGTAATTCAAGAAGACGACAAGGATACTGCAAAACTTGAGAAAGTGGAGCAGTGTCCGAAAAACTCACTGTATTGTGAAATTGTTTGATTTCATTCCATTGACCTACTTTAAATGGTTTCATGCTTAAATCATGTCAAAAAACAATAAGTGTGGGTTTTAAAAGGCGTTCTTTTCAATACCGTTTCATGTAACATATTCAAAATGTTCAGTTGTTAAAAATGTTTACTTTCAAAAGGCAAAGACGTTGCAGTGGCTTTGTGCTCTCAAATATCACTGAAACCAAAATCCAATTGCGATGTGGAATTTGCATTGTCTTGGGACATGCCAACGGTGCAATTTTTCAAAAAAATTAAAACTTACAACAAATACTACACGAAATACTTCGACAACAGTGGAATTGTAGGACCAAGGATTTGCGACTACGCAATACGGAACTACTTCAACTGGGACAAATTAATCGACGCTTGGCAAAAGCCAATCCTGGACGATAGGTGAGTGATTCAAACGAAAGTGGAAGTTTGAGTTCTATGATCTGTATCCTGCAGTGGACTTCCTGACTGGTACAAGAGTGCTATATTCAATGAACTCTACTACATATCGGACGGCGGAACTGTTTGGCTGTTGTGCAACACTAGTTTGGATAAGGATTTGGAATTCGATGATCCTCGGTATAAGTTGAAGATTTTCGATTAATTATTAACGATGTTTAACTGATCTATTCTAGATTGGCCTACGGAAGATTTGCCTATTTGGAAGGCCACGAATACAGGATGTACAACACATACGATGTTCATTTTTACGCATCTCATGCGCTGGCTCATTTGTGGCCGAATCTGCAGGTAAATTCGTTCGTCTTCACTCAAGACCAGAAACAGCCTTAATGGTATTTTTTCTGTCAGGTCAGTTTACAATACGACTTTAAGGATACTATAACTGCTGAATTAGAGGAACCCAGAAAAAATTTGTATGACGGAAAAATTACTCCAAGGAAGGTAAAGAATTCTATTCCGCATGATCTAGGTGATCCTTGTAAGTAACTAAATGTAAATGATTCAATCAAGTTATTAACTCCATTATTTCATATTTAGACGAAGAACCGTTCCAATTAATAAATGGATATCCAATACATGATGTGAGTGAATGGAAGGACTTGAATATAAAATTTGTGCTGCAGGTGTACAGAGACTACTACGTTTTAAATGAACTTGCCCAAGCGCAGGCGGACAATGCCAGCAAATTCAGTTCCATTGAGTTCATAGACAAGGACAGTTTGTTCGAAATGTACCTACAGGATAATAAAACCAAACCGTCTAATGAAGAGAAGCGTGAGTAAATTGCTCAAATCCTTTCCAAACTTTCGCTTAATTTGAGGTATTTCAGAAAATAAAAAACCTGCTTCAATGTACATCAACGAATCGAATGGAAAGGTGTACTTAATGGATGCTATCACGTACCTGAAAGCCATGTACACTGCTTGCAAGGCGATAATGGACCGATCTTTGGAATGGGACAAGGACGGTGATGGACTCATAGAAAATTCGAAAACTGCCGATCAAACTTATGATATGTGGGTTATGGAAGGTCCCAGGTACTATTTTGTAAATGTTTTACTTTTTGATATATTTTCCAATAGTTTAGCCATTATTTGTTTACGGAGGAAAAATTTTAATAAAACTCTAATGTTGAAAATTTGCAGTGCATACTGTTCTGGACTCTGGCTGGCCGCGTTGCATTGTATTTCTGCAATGGCCACAATTCTCGGTCAACCAAATGACTGTGTTAAATACCAGGAAATACTTGAAAAGGGCAGAAAATCCCTGGATGAGAAATTGTGGAACGGAAATTACTACAAATTCGATACCTCAAACAACAACAAGGACACCATCATGTCGGACCAACTCTGCGGACATTGGTACCTTAAAATTTGTGGATTTGACTACGAAGTGAGTCTTATAAAACTGTATTTGTTCACCTTTTGCAACAAGAAAACAATTTTCAGATTTATTCCAAAGAAAATGTTCGATCAGCGTTGAAGGCGATTTATAAAAACAACGTTATGAATTTTTGCAACGGTACAATGGGTGCTGTGAATGGATACATTCCGAACGTGGATCCTGAAAAGCCAGGACATGTGGACACTACAAACATCCAGAGTGAGGAAGTTTGGACTGGTGTGACTTACGGACTTGCAGCGACGATGATTCAGGAGGTAGACGAAGCGAATGTTTTTTTTGCTCTGGTATTAAAGCAATCTGGTATTTTTTTCGCAGGGTATGTTTGATGAAGCTTTTCAAACAGCAGGTGGAATGTATCAAACACTATCAGAACGGCTAGGAATGAATTACGATACTCCGGAAGCACTGTACAGCGAGAAGCGCTTCCGTGCCATCGCCTACATGCGCCCCCTGAGTATTTGGTCAATGCAAGTAGCTTGGGAAAGGAAAAAAGCAATTCGTGATTAAATCATTCCGCTTGCATCACAATCAACTAGAATTCCACCAAAGTTTCCAATTTTATACCGTGTGTTCAACAATATCTTGTATTCTACACGTTCTAGTACTCTAGAAAGATTTTCGTCATCTTGTGATATTTTATTTAATATGAGTATCCCGAGAAAGATATTGAAAATAGCTTACTTTCGTACAAGTATTATATATTTTATGTTTTTGAAAAATATTACAATGCCTTTTGAGAGCTGTGTTAAAATTCTCAATCAGATTGTGTCATATGGAGAAAAAAGTAGGTAGAATTTATTTTATACATTTGTTTACTCTTATTCTTGTTACATAATCGTTGGCTTGTGCAATGCAGATGTAAGGAATGTGATTGAGTAGAGCTTTTGAGCATTTTATCGAAAGTGTTTAATATACGTGTAAGTGTTATACATGTGCAAATATATTCTATGTGTAGCTATTGAAAATATTTTATATTTATCCTATTGAACACGTGCTATTGCCTGGATAAATTGTTACTCGAACTACTTCCACGAACATATTAACTCAATCTGTTGTACCACGAATTGTAATCATTAGATTTAAGTGTTTTGTATAAGAGAAAGCTTTACTGCCATTTGCTGTTAAAGTAGATTTCTCTATCGAATACTTTAATATTACTTACACCGCAAATATCGCTTTTTCCTTTATCAAACTTTCGTATTTAAATTCAAATTTATTGGAAATAACGCTAACATTTAGTGCACTAATTACCTTCTCAAAATCACTAATAGAAATTGGTTTACATTTCAAAAAGCATGAACTTCAAAGAAATATCAAATCACAATCATTCGTTTGAATGTTTTCAAATTAAAAAGCATGGTTTTTACGACGAAGTAACAAGCGAGGAATATATTTTTTACATTGCTTGTTACAACAAACAACGACGTAAAACCGAAAATGGGACAAGAGAAAAGGTCTAAGCTATGTATTAACCGTGATTAATTCACCGTACAATATTGTTGGATTTGAAATGTATGTGAAAACTATCAACAGTGCAACTACTACAGGCTTTCATACTAAACTGGGAATTGGAGCTTTTGATGTTTATAAAAGTTTACAAATATAAAGTACCATAAAATATGTAAGTAAATCATATTATTTTTGGTGTGCAGCGATTGGGGAATTGAAATGTATATTTTTAAAATAAAACCATGTATTGTATACATAAATAAATGTAAAATCAAGACAGTGTAGAAAATTGTAAACCAAAGAAATAAAAATAATTTTATCAATCAAGGGAGAGTTATTATTTTTGTTTTGGCATTAGCCATTAGTTTCGATGTTGAATGCGAATTTAAATAATCACTCACAAAGCGAATAGAAACAATAAATTAAATTGTTTGAATTATTAAAGATTTACTTACCGCTGGGGACTCGGACTGATCATCATGAATAAAATAGCACACTCGAAATCGGAAAATGGACAATTGGACACTGCAAAGAAAAATAAGCTAAATTCAACTAGGTACGAAATTACAATATTTTTTAACCCTTTAATGCAATAATCAAGTGCTAAACAGTATTTGTTTTCTTAGTTTAAGTTGGTTATGTTATTTTACCTAAATAGTGCAGCGATAATATTTAATGACGTGCTAATATTTCGGCTTTTCTAAGGCATCGCATATCGCAACGACAAATCTTTCGCGTTGGTCCTTCGCGCTGTTCAGCCTCCCAATTGTTCTAATCCATTATTAAACGCGATCTCCTTTGAAACTTTGCCATTTCCTAGACGACACTTCCGTGATCTATTAGCGCGAAAACACGAAAATGAACTTGTGTATTGTTCTCACATGGCACTGAATTCTATTCAAAACAACAAATTATGGGAATATTTATTATTCAGAATCACTTATTTCACTTACTGTCCAACCTGACCGGAAGAAACATTTGCACCCCCAAAAATGCATATTAAAATGGCGTGTTTTTTTTTTTAGTACATTTGACATTCGTAAAACTCCCTTTTAGGCGCAACTCGCATGCTTTTATGGCTTCTTCATAACGTATTGGAAAGTTACAGGAAATTCATAAAATTAAGAATTTTTTTGTTTATTAATGATGTTAATTTACTGATTACATTTTGTTGTTTTCTTAACTTTTCTAATAAATATTATATTATGTAAGTAGTTTTTACTGTGCTTTCTTTAATTACCGTATAATAATTATTCCTGTACTAAACTGTAGTACTAAATCCTTGTCACCCTGTTCGATTTCATTTAGTGTCATTAATTTGGATTGGATGACTTTTGCATTTCACGTTCTTTTAAGTTAACGCGTCCTTTATTATGGCTTTGGTTAAGGAATTGGAAGCATTTTGTAAAAAATTAAAACGTTTTAATTGGGAACAACTAAAATGTTTTGGTTATGTGAATCCAGATCAAAGTGACGAGGTAAGCATATTTGTTACTATTTTCATATTATAATATCTTGCTAATGCGCCAACTCAATCTTGGCATTGTAAAGTTGTGAATGTCTATTTGGCCAAACAAACGAATCATAAATTTTGTTAAAAGTGAAATCAATGACAAGGAAACCTGTAATAGAATAAGCCAACATAGTTCCATCTCTGCTCTTCCATTAATATTGTTGAACGGATGGAACTATGCTATATGTCTGTAGACGATATAACTCTACTTTTAAAAATTTCGTTTACATTTAAGTAAACATTTCGGGTTTTCATTATTTAGGAGCCATTGCGCAAAAAATGATAGCGCAAGTTAATCAATCTTCCTCTTATGATTCCATACGTAATTTGTTTATATTTTTATATTTCATTATGGCGGACAAGGAGTGGAATTTCCTCAAATTGTGGGGAAGAGAATACGGGATTGAATTCGCAAGACTATATCAAAGGCTAAGAGAAAACAACCAATACGAAAAATATTTTGGAATGTCGTTGCAATGTTTCGACCACATTGTCAACGAACTTAAAAATCAACAACTCGAAGAAAGTAGGGTATGCGTTGAAGAGGGACTATATATTACGCTACGGTGAGTAAAAACCACAATTTGTACAAACTCCTTTGTAGCGTTTTCAAATTTCAATCAATGCCACTACTACTGCCTTACCCTTGAAATTATGCCACCGAGCCTTGCATTCATCGACTGTTAAAAAATTAGTTAATGTTATTTTTAGTAAATTAAAATGTAATCTTGAATTTTGAAGTATCTTAAAATTGCAGATATCTGAAGCCCACTGAGGATATTCTTCAATTAGCACTCCGGTTTGCTTTACCTGTTAATGAAACTGAGCGCACCATCAAACGCACAATTGCTGGAATAAAGATCGCATTTCCGGAATTAACGTCGGGCAGCTCCTAGGCCCTAAGGCCATAGCTATTAGGTATATTTGCCACTTGAAGATTTGTAATAAAATATGTATTTTATTAAGGAAATATACCTATACATATAAAATCGACAGTTTGTTTCCTTTTTTGACTAAAGGTACAGTTGGGCTAACCTTTGTATGCCAGTTGCGAAATGGCGGACAAAGGATGACAACAAGTAATTCGTAGTTTAAAGGTATGGGTAGGAAGAACCTACTGGTTGTAACAGAAACCCGTTTTTTGTTTTGGTTAACCATATTTTGTTATCATATGTTATTTCTAGCCCTAGTTCGGTTAAGTTCGTTAGTGAGCAAAATCGTCTCGAGGGGGTGTGGGCAGGGGAGTGGGTAGAAATTTTGAAAAAATTGCATCTCGACCTCTATTCAGCCAGCATTCATGACGGTAACCACATCGATTTAGTGGTTGGTGGGGTGTGAGTAGAGGTGGGGTCGAAATTCGAAATTCTTAAAACCACGTCTTGTGGGGTATCGTTGAAAAGCTCTTGCTGACTCTGTTTCTCAATTTTGAAATAAATTGCCCTATAGAGCTGCCATAGAAATTTTTTCTATCCCAATACCCGACTAAAAAATCAGCAAAAATAGCGTTGTCGTCAATTTACAGAAAATACGTTAATTTTCACACATTTCGGTGGCTTTTTAGTAACAAAAAATATAAATTATTATTACAAGGAGGTAGAAATAAAAATTTCTTTTTTATGAGAACGCTTTGTTTTTCTAAACGCGAATGTAAACACGAAAATAAAAAGCGTAGAAATAAGAATTATTATCTTATTACTATGAACCAAGTGGAGACTTGGTTAAACGCTACATTCAGCTATAACTTAACTTTGTATAGCGCTTAACCAAGTCTACACTTGTTTAACCAAGAAGTGTTTCGATAGAATTAAGGGCCACTTTTCACAAGCATTTGTTTTGATGGGCAGTTGTCCTGAAGTTTCGATACATTTTCTTAGAAAAATCGTTTTCATACAAAATTTTTTTTCTGATAACAACTGAAGACTGTGAAACTTGCAAACTTATTAAAAAGCTTTAAATATATAATAATTTTGATATCTAGCTGCTGTATTATGTATAGAAACTAGTTGAATACACTTTCGATCTACTACTGCTATTGCACTGGCTGAATACAGTTTATGGACAAGTGTAGAGGTAGACTTATGGCAATTGGCTTGCACTTCACAGTTCACGGGCAGTATTACGGGGACAGAAAGAGTATCTATCTACTTATCTCTAGCAAATTAGTTGTAGCTTTTATCAAACTAGATATTGTGGATTAAACTTAGAATAATACAGTGTTGTGCAATATCCACTAGTTGATAGCAACATGAGCATCGAGGAGGAAGTTCTTAAAATACGCAAGAAACTAAGCAAAATGACGTCCCCTGATGGAACGGTAAGCTTTATTTAGGAAGACATCTTTACCGATTTGTTTTGGTTTAGACCTGTGTGAAAATCCAAGAATTTCTTTAGTTAAACATTTTCAGCGGAATTTTGTTGCTAAACGAACTTAATTGGGATCCAGTTGGTCATGAATAAAAGTTGTTTTTTTAATTTTCATAACCTTAAAATTCTCACCGGGGTACAAGGCTTCATTTAGAGCGCGCACACTTCCAATGTTTTGGTGGGGATTGTTGTTATCAACAATCGAAATGATCCCAATCAGTTATCATAAAATGAAGAATGAAGAGACCCGTGCGGATGCAAGTTATATTGGTGCCAAGATTTTATTTTTGCGGTATGAAATTATAATTTCGATAAAGCAATGATCCGCGAATTTTGTGTCAACAATTTTGGATTTAAATTTTTTTTGTTGCCTAAGATGTTTAAACTGTTTTTTATTTCTTTTTCCACGCTCCATTTGCAGGGTCAGGAACAAGCTCTAGAACTGTTGAAGGAACTGCAAACACTTAATATAAATTTGGACATATTGACAAAGACTCGAATCGGCATGACGGTGAATGATTTACGAAAAAGCAGCAAAGACGACGAGGTGATCAGCTTGGCAAAAACCCTAATTAAAAATTGGAAACGATTTTTGGCCAACACTCCAGCACCAAATTCTAGTTCTAGCAACAAAGAAAGCACAAGTTCGAGCAAATCGAAATCCAGTAAGAAAGACGAGAAGAAAAAGGATGACAAGAAATCAGAAGATCGATCACGATGCCAACAAACCACCTTCCCAGCCACCAGCAACTCAATGACTGATGCCGTTCGATTGAAATGCCGAGAAATGCTGGCGAATGCCTTGAAAACCGATGGCGATCCACCAGAAGGAAGTTCCAGCCCAGAAGAACTGGCAGAGGAGCTGGAGGATGCGATTTACTCTGAATTTAGAAACACAGAAATGAAATACAAGAATCGCATTCGATCTAGGGTGGCGAATTTAAAAGACCCAAAGAATCCCACACTGCGGAGCAATTTCTTGTGCGGGGCAATAACAGCAGTGAAACTGGCAAAGATGACCCCGGAGGAAATGGCTAGCGACGAGATGCGCAAGATTCGGGAGAAGTTTGTGAAGGAAGCCATCAACGATGCCCAGCTGGCGACGGTGCAGGGCACCAAGACCGATCTCCTCAAGTGCGGCAAATGCAAGAAACGCCACTGTACATACAACCAAATTCAGACACGAAGCGCCGATGAACCAATGACGACCTTCGTGCTGTGCAATGAGTGCGGCCATCGCTGGAAGTTCTGCTAAAATTAGGATAACGAAATAAAGAAATCAATTTAAATTAACATTAAGTCTTGTAGCTGTTGTGATGTAAACAGCTCTGATCTTGGATTGGAGACCATTAAATCTTTCGTTGGTTCTAGTTCTAGCATTCAGCGCTGGACAATATCCATTTTCGATTTTTTGGTAGTATTTTTACTTTCCTGTGAAGCTTGCATGCTCGAAGCATATTGCAAAATAACCGTAGTCTAACGGTAATAACTCCATGTTTTTGTTTGTCCAATGGATGCCGGATGTGCATATTGTACACATATCTACCGATAAGCGTACGATATATCATAGCTTCCAGTATATGTCGACGTGAATACGATTTTACAATAAGATGAATTTATTTGAAAAGAAATGTAAGACCTTTGTCCACACGACTCGACTTAGCATTAATGATCTCCTTGAAAAAAATCACAATAAATTACTTCCTAAACAATGTGTTTGTTAATTTAAACTTCTGCAACACTCAAATGAAATTTTCACAACACCAATGTTGCATTTTAGGATACAATTTGAGACCATTTCTATATTTTTTAGATTTATGAAATATTTACTTTTTAATAATCCAGCAGCATTTTTACAGTACTTTAGCAATTTACAACTGGATGTTCTCTTTTTTTAAATTATTAGGTCTGATGCAAATTACAATTACACTGTAATTCTAGCGCAATTATTTATTCCGTCTTTTGTAGTTCTTTACAACGCAATCAAGTTGTTCTAATGTCTCATGAAAACCTCTTTTTCAAACCATCAGGCGCCACCATTAGATTTAGATAGAAAAATAACAGGATGACCATTTGAAATTGTTTAACCGTTTTCCTCAGTGGATTTCCGAAGTAACCTCTTTTAAAATCATACTGCAAGGAATGTACTTAATTGCTACAGCCTGGTGCAAATGTTATATCAGAAATGGTGCCAAAGAGTCTATTTCTTTATTGACAATAACAATCGATGTTCTTTTGGAGAGCGCACACGCTGTTGCAATTAAAATAAATAGCCCGGGCTGCAGAGGTGAAAGTACAAAATGCACGAGGATTTAATTGAGTTTTAAAATTTGTTCCATTAGGGTAAATAAATTGCAATGCATCCCACAGCGCTGCGTGGGCGTAGAGAGTTAATGAACGCAGTCAACTCGTGTTGGTCAATAAGAAATAATGGTTGCAAAATGGTTGCATTGTTAGACCTGTCTAAAAAATAAGAAGACTTAATTTCTTCTTATCCTAACTAAGTCCTTTTAACATTAACTATGAACTGTATGTTGTCTTCATTTTGAATTGTAACTGATTTCATATAAATATAAATAAAACTACACGTTTCAGAACGGTTCTGTGTCAATTAATTTCTTTTAGGTATTTCGTGCTTCAGATAGTTTAGTGCGTTAAGAGCTATAACGATAGAACCATTCTTTGCTAAACAAACGAATATTAACCACTTAATTTTTAAACAGCATTTAAACTCCAATTTAATTGCTAAACTTCTGTTTAATCCACCAAACGCATGCCTGAATGTTAAATTTAATTTAGTTTCAATTATGAATAGACCAAGCCTCCAGAAATGGCAAAAAACTTCTGATACCCACCTGAAATGTCAGTAATGCAGTATACCTATAGCAAAACCAATATTCTAGGCTTTTATGCTAATTTCTGCCTCCTTCATTGTCCACTTTGTTCCGTTGGTTGTAAAGGTTGTTTTATAACGATTCAAAGCCATCTACTATGAACTTTTTCTCACGAAACATGTTTGCTCGCAGTTAACGCTCTTTCGACCAAAACTAGTCCCCAACAATGATCGAGTGTCTCTATTACTCCAGCTGTGCTCCCCCTGCGGAGCATCACATTTTCGGGGGAATCAGCGAGTGGAAGGTGGATCTGATTGAGCGCCAAAAGGTGTGGGGATCGCTTATGAAAAGCTGAAGCCGCCTGCTTTAATTGTTAATTGTTCATCGTTCGGTTCAAGAGAATCAACGTTAAACCAACTGAAGACAGGTGAGGGCCCGAATGGGTCTGATAATTTGTTGTAATTTTTGTCCAGTGAATTTTGGTGTGGCTTTTTCTGGTGATGTTGGTCAAATTATAGAACTAATTCAATATAATGTAATATGGAGAAATCGTTGGTCCTGATAGTTTTATGGAGCAGACATTTATTTTGTGATTTTTTTCAAAATTATGGAATACAATTCTTATTGTATATAGTATTCATTCAGTGAAGTGTTTTTCTTGTTGGAATTTTAATAATTTATTAACTAGTTCATTTCACTTGCAAAAACAATATAAGTTGAAAAATTTGCAATGTTGTGAAAACCATTGATTTTGAAAATAGAAACCACACACCTATTCGCACGAAGGAAACAAACTGTTAATTTAAAAAAAAATATATATATGTGTTATAAAAATAGAAAATACAAACTCATAAATATTTTGTTTTCGTAATGGTTTTTTTTTTAAATTTGTATAACGTGATTTAATGTATAAATAATATATTATGTTCCGTGCTCTTGGCTTATAACCAATATTTTAAATTTTTTTTTTTCGGCTTTCGATTAAATTTAAAATTTCAATGCATTTGAAATTAAGTCTTTGATTTTCCAACATATTTTATTTAAACTTGAAAGTAATTTAATATGGTTTGTAGGAATATTTTAAATCTTATTGTTAGAGCATGTTTATTTTATAGTTAAAAGTTTTGTACTTTAAATGTGATTCCAAATTTTTCTTTGCTTTTAAAAATACTTTCCAAGTCATGAGTTTCACTTTATGAAAAAAAGGAGGTACATGCATTTGGCTTTATGAACTCAAAATTGTGTTCAATAAAGTAATCATTACTAAAAAATATTCAGCTTATAATTATGCATTATAAGTACATATTACCTAAATTTGTCTGAAAAAAGTTGTGGTTACCAACCGTTTTATAGAGCCTATAAACAATGAACACATTAAGATTTTTTCTCAGGAAATTGTTAATAAAGACCTCGCTTAAAAAATATGTCAACCATCGAATAATGAATGACCAGTTGAGTTAATTACAATGGTAGTTAACTTTACAGCATAACTTGTAAATTGCAATTGAAAATTTTTAAATACTTTTCGGTTGAAAAACCTCTGCGGACCATCACTTGCCAGTAACTGCTTATTACACTAATTGTTTCCGCCGCATTTAAAATTGCAAGAGCGTAAAAACTAGTTGTCTATCTGCGAAAAAGCAAGTACTTTACAGGTGTCCAAAGCGACGTTAGATACCAACATTTTAGCAGCAAGTTACCAACAGCGAATGGAAAATGGCAATTGGCATAAAAAGTTGTAAACCTTGACAGTCGTTGGTCCGGTGCCGTTGCGTGTTTAATAAACGAAATTAGCATTTTGTGCAATTTATTACACTTCATCAGCAATATGCATATATTTTCTATTTATTATTAATGTGATCTTAATCTATTCACGATTTTCTCGACCCTTAGGAAAGTAGAACGTTAAATCAAGTGGCAAATTGGCTGATGAAAACGGGTATAATGTCGATCAACCAAATAAAGAATAAAGTAGAGGCAGAACAATTATTATTACAGAAAGGAAAAACATTTATTCAAATGAAAATTTTAATTGCAAAACCTCATTTCAAGTTCGATTGCACAAATCTGGGTTGGATGCATAAATTTTCATTCACGACGGACTTACTTGAATCTCATTCTGATATTAACTACTGATAGTAGCTACAGAGAAGTAATTAATAATAATATTCACTTATTACAATACACGTTTTGCCGTTTTCAAAGTAGGAAAAAGATAATGATTGCAAAAATGCACATTCCAAGCCAACTTTCTGCAGTCATTAACGTTCACAGAACGCACGAATTCGTGTGATATGCATTTTTGGAGTTCTCCAAACAAACCATGAACTCTCTCTTACTTAATATTTCCACGTTCATTGCAGTTAATAGAATGTCGCAAATTTATGGAAAAATAAATTGATTAACTATATTGTAATTTGATTGTTAAAGACATATATTTAAAAGATGACAATGAAGATTGCATTGATAGCAGAAATGACACCACATCATTGTTAACTTTAGCCTCATTTCCATAAATTACATAATTCGAAAAACACCTACTCGTTCTAGTTTTAAAAAAAAAAAACCATCCAAGAGATAAATCATTGCGCGACATTTGCATATCTTCAACCGATATCGGCGATTCAGAAGCGCTACTCTTCAACTGTGAAGCCCCGAAGACTCTGCTGCCCGAAAAACCGGTTACGGTCATCGTGTTTTGTAACTTTATTATAATCGAGTCCCCGTTAATGGTTTACAATGCCAAATTTAAAAAAAGGTTTATTTAAATTCTGAGATTCGTTCAAGGTCCACACAATTAAATATTCGGGAGAATTTTTGTGGTCAATTTAAATAAATATTAAATAACCTTTTTCTCTGGAAAACCGAAAGTTCAAGTGTCGCACGCGTGCGGTTAATATAGTGATTTTGTTTTTTAAATAGCTATAGTTGTTTTTTAAGGAAGTAAACTTCGAGACTGCCTGCAATTATTGCTAGTATTTAAGTCACGGAAGTAGGAAATGTCGTTGAGCTTATGAAGGAGCACATTGCAGCCGCAGTCAATAATCTTAGAAATGGAAGATAGCTTTCCTTAAAACAATTTAAATAAAATACACAACTTTATTGTGTAATGCTGATTGCTGACTCAGTTTATGCGTGTCTTAGGCGTTTTGAAATGTGTTTCTTATTGTTAGTCACTAACTTCCGATTGTTTTAATCATGTTTTTATAGTTTACTTACTTATTTAGTAAGCAAATACGATTACAATTGCGAGCATTTTGTCATATGACTAATGAATGCAATGTTCAGTCGCCTCTTCTTCTGTTCAGAATTTCGTACTAAAAATCCAAAACCAACGTCATCAATATTCTATGTAACATTGTAACACATTAAATATTTTTTTTAGCATGGAATCCTACTACGTTCTCTTATTATGCGCACTTGCCGCCCCAGTGTGGTCGAACTCGGCAGGAGCACCGAAAGAAGCCTGCATCGATCTTGTTCCCCAACACGGAGTGAAGTCCCAAACTTCACCTCCCCCTTACACTATCACGGTTTCTCAAGATACTGTTAAAACCGGTGATTCTGTTAAAATAACGATCAAAGGACAGGAATCTGGATCCTTGATAAAAGGATTCCTTGCCCAAGCTAGAGTTGGAAACACACCAGTTGGCACATTCACCCCAGGACCAAACTCCCAAACTTTAGACTGCAGCGGATCCAAAGTAGGTTCTTCTTAAAAAAATTTGATCTTTAATATCCTTATAATCCTTCTCAGGACTCCATCACACATAAAAAAATGCCTGGAGAAGGTGTCCAGGAAGTTGTGTTCACCTGGAATCCACCAAACGATTTGAAAGGACCAGTGAGCATCACTGCAACTGTTGTCCAGAACGGCGAGGTTTTCTGGGTGGGAAAATTGTCTTCTTCTGTGAACATTGTTTAATTTATTTATTAATAATAATAGTTCAATCATTTTATGAGATGTGATGAATGCTGTTTAGTATAAATGACCATTCATTATCCTTTTAATGTGATTTCTGTTTAAGTAGTTGTAAACAAATGATTGGTTTCCCGAAATTGTAACATTTCCAAGTTTTACTGTTAACTCTATTGCAGTGACCAAATACGAAACAATAAATTGAAAATTGTTGAAATTATTTTATTTGCTTTCTACTTGAAAAACGCATAAATATCCGTTTCTAAAATAAATCGGGTCTAAGGTATCAGTAATTTCAGGATTCCTCAGCGGTCTGTAATCTTTATACATATTTTGTTTATTTTCTAAAATTTTAATGGGTTCAGTGGATGTTTTCTTAATTACTTCCACGTCATTGATTAATTCTTGCGATGTAAACGATGTAAACAGTATAGGAATGTTTTTAAATTTGAATATTTCCTTAATTCCTGGTGTCCAAGGATTCATCTTAGTATTGTTAAATTCACTAAAGCCACAATTGAAGCATGCGATTAAATTTGGTGAATTTTCCCTTGTTTTCACAAAATCTTCAAAGGTTGTTTTGCAAAATGACAATGTAGTCTTCGCTTGTAGTTTATTACTGCAGGTCTTCGTATAAGATGCGGCCACCTCTGGACCAATAAAATAGATTTGTAAGCTCTCTACGCCTGGTAGTTGACTTATCAAAAATTGCAAGTGATTTTCTTGGAAATAATGTTCTTCACTGGTGGCGCCTACAACAAAAAATGTGACAGATTTTTCTAAGATACTTTTGTTACAAATTTGAAGAGCGTATGCTATTGTCACTACACAAGAAAATTTGCTAATGACTGAAAATGCTTGATACTCATTCAAGTTGTCTGGATTTTTATGCACTTCCAATTCCAGTGCACAGGAGTCTCTAATAGCGTCAAATAAGTCTTGTCCTTCACAGAGATTTATTTCCCTTTTGAAATTAAGTGTCAAGTTGTAGTTCTCATAATCATAAAAATTATATATAATTCTTAAGTATTTGCACGAATCCTTGTGGATGATTGAATGCTCTTGTTTGTGTTCTAAAGAACAATATGAAATTAAATTACAAGACTTGCAGTCATGTGCAGATTCTGTTTTCAAACTGAAGCACACATAGCAAATCTTTGGAAAGGTGATCATTTCGGTTTCGATGACATCCAATTCCCTCCACAATTGCATTCTCAGTGTATACTTGATGTTTTTCATCGCTCGTTCCAGATCCTTCCCTGATTTCAATTCACCATCAATTTTCGCAATATGAGTAAGTTTGAGATTCTTTTTCACGAATTGCACAGCTAGACAGAACTGTTTATGTAGAGCCCAATCCAAAACTTGGTGTTCCTTGCTGCAATAGCGGACGAGGTTGCACCCATTGCACGTTAATACAGTCGGAGGCGGCTTCATTTGAAGAAAGAAGCACACGTTACATCTGCCTGAACAGAACGGCATATTCAGCGTAGTTTGCCTCATTCTGAAAAAGTTCATGTTGCTTCAGGAATTTTGATTGATGTTGGAATGAATTACTTTACTTCGTTTGTTTGTTGAAATTTTCTACGCCTCCTGGGCGAAGTTTACTACGCCTACAAAGACACAAAACTGAATAACAATTCTACACTTATTTTATCGAGTTCCAGGACCAAAGTCAATACGTTTCGATTGAAGACGAATTAAATACAAAATATGTTTTGTTTACATCCTAAATTGACGTAACATTTGTGATACTTCAATACTTTCCGGGTTTGAGAAGAGTCAACTGGCGCTGACTTCACGTTCTTTGGTCCATGAAAACATCAGCTGAGAGCGATTTCAGTTGACACTTTGACCGTCACACAGCTGTTACGCTGTAAACGCGAGTGTAAAATGATCGGACATATCGTAAAGAATTTCACTCGATCGTGCTCCATTAACTCGAAAAATCTTCTGGGATCAAACGTAAATGCTCCTCTAGCAAAAGACTACATATCGTGCCAATCATGCCGCAGTCATATTTGGTGGAGGAATTTCTGCACTGTGGACTCGGCTGTAAATCCCTTCGATACAGACGACTATGTGGTGCCATTCCAGGAAAACTATACTCGAAAGCCAACGAAACGACGATATTGGTCCTTGGATGAGTTACATGAAAAGTTACGCTTCAAGTGCAGGATGACCGAGCAACAGATAAAGGAGATATCCAAAGCTATGTGTAAAATGAACAGGAATGATCGCAAATTCTCAGATGAAGCATTGGACATTTGCGTGGAGAATGGAATTAAGAAGAACTCACTCGTCGAGTACCCATGGTTGCTTGCAACAGATGCTAGTTCGTTTGTAGATTTCATCGTTTTCCCGTTTACTAATTTGATCTTGTATTTTAGCATTACTCAAGACTAAATTCAATGTTCTAAAGGAACTTAAATTGGAATGTATTGAAGACTTGTTGCCGCTTCTGAAGGTTTCTCTTCCACGACTGTTGAGGATCGCTCAAATAATGGATTACGAATCTAAATTAGTGCCTGGTGGTAATCGTATCTACTTCTTAAGTGAACGACTTAAACTGGAACCGAAAGTGGTCTCTGAATATATTTCAAAACGTTTGTTCGTGCTAGAAATGGACTACGATGTTTTTTCCGAGAACCTGAAGACCTTATTAAAGTACGGCGTACCGCCTCTGAACATTCTCGGTGATCTTTGGGCATTCAGGTACACTCCGAAATCTGTTAAATACCGATTAGAACGTGTAAAGAAGACTAAAAGAGCTAAAATAATGCCATGGATGGTGCGATGTCCGGAAGAAATTCTACAGAAGTAAGTTAAATTGATGGCTTACGTTATTTATTCTTATTCATGTTTATTCCACAGAACTCTGAAGCGTACTTTGGAGGACAGAAAATTGTTGGGGGAAGGGGGAAACATTGTGGACTACGTCGCCAAAAGATTGGATTATGATAGCGAAACTATGGCCGCTATAATGGCCAAGCATCCTGCAACTCTTCGAGTTCGAGTAACGAAAGTAAGATTAGTTTACCGACTTTCGCTCTTTGACTATTTAAAACCGTTTTCTGCAGGTTAAAGAAATTTTGGATTATCTTCTGGGAGAAGGATACAAGCCTTATGAAATCGCTCAAGTTATAAGAGTTTTGTGTCATAGCTTCGAAACTACAAAACAGCGCCTCGAAGAGCTGAAATCTTACGACTGCCGACCGAGTACACTTTTAATCGTGTGCAGAAGTAGAAGAGAATATGAAAAGTTTGTTAAGAGTTGGTTAGAAGTGCGAAATAAAATTAAAAAGATGGACGAGTAATAAAGATGTTTTGAATGTATCTATAAAAAAAAAGAAGTAAAATAACTGCAGTTAGAAATTATGTTTATTTATGCTGCTGTCATCATTTTTCTTTAAAATTTTTAACACTATTTCTATTGTTAAATTTTCTGTTATTATTTATTTATTCAGCTCGTAGGAAATCAGCAAAATAAAATCTATCGGGGTTATTCAGCATTTCAGCAGGTTACGACGGCTGAATGTCTGTGCAACTTGACATTTCCCGGTGTTGATGGTTTTTTATTTGTTTGCATAGTTTCTTGAATAGACTAGTTCTAACTAAAACTTTAAAAATGCAAGCAGCAAGATTGTTAAAATTCTTCACATCTCGATCGCTGAACCAATTTAGATTATATGGTAAATAAAACGAAAGTAAACTGAAAAAATTGAGGTTAGAAAACTTGTCTGTGATTACAAAAAGAAAATTATGTAAAAATAAAACAATTGTTTATTTGTTAAATTTTTGAATACAGCCACGCGAAAACGTTTTTATAAAAACACAAATGTTCTCTTCAACGATGGCAATTACGAAGTGACGATCGATCACAGAAAACTAAAAACTCCCTATGGAACTGTCTTCAGTGTGAAAAGTGAGCCTCTAGCCATTGCTGTGGCTACAGAATGGGACAACCAAAAGGAGAATATAGTGCAATCGTCGATGCATCTAACAGCTTTATGTTGCACAGCACTTGACAATCCCAACAAACTCCAAAAACCAGACATGATTAACTATCTTCTGAACTTCATCCCCACAGATACGATCTTGTTTCATTCAAATGTAAGTTGAGTTTTGATCAAAATACAGTGTTTAATGTCTTTTTATATTTTAGGAAGAAAAAACTTTGTCCGAGCTGCAGAAAAATGAATGGGATCCCATTCTCGAGTGGTTTAACAAAAGATACGAGACAAATCTACAAAAAACAATGGATTTAGCTACTCCACAAGTTTCCGACCAGGACAGAATGAATATTAGCAAATACTTGTCATCACATAGCACAGATATTCTGCATGGTACTATTTACAAATTTATGTTAAGTACATCACTAAGATTCTTCTTTCCAGCTTTTGTTTTTGCTGTAGACACATTGAAGTCTGTGGTTCTGGCGTTCGCTGTTATAGACGAATTCATTACCGTGGAGCAAGCGGTTCACTTGGCTAGACTCGAGGAAGAGTTTCAACTTCAGCATTGGGGTAGGGTGGAATGGTCACATGACCTCAGCCAACAAGAATTACAAGCTAGATTGGCAGCTTCTGTCCTGTTTATTCATTTCAACAGATCTGAGCACTTTGTAAAAGAAAAACTTCTCTAGCTATGTCAGAAACGATTTCTCCAATAAATAAATAAAAAACTAAATGAAAATCTTTAAGAACTTTCAAATTGTTTAATGTAATAAATGGCTATTAAATTTTTAACCTCTTGATGTCCTCCATTCGAAAATCGATTCTGAAAAAGTTTTTACATGAACAATTCAAATATAAAATATCAGAGCTCACCTCAACGTAAGAAGGGTTCTAACTTCATTCGGCGTAATCCTCCATGCAGGGAAGTCTGCGCCGTTGCTGGAGTTCCAGTATTCGGTGAGCTCAGACACCTTCTCCAAATTCAGAATTGTGGCGATTTGTGTTAGTCTGGCCATTTTGTCTCGCACAGACCAGGAAGTCGCACCTGTTAGATAACTGCCCAGCGCTCGAACTTCCTGATCCAATATCAATCCTCCCAACTGTAAGTTGGTTGGGGGTTAGCCAAAATACTAGATGATAACGACAGAAATTCAGTTACCCTGTTAAAGGAAGTCTTCTTGATAGCTCGCTCAAGCCGTGAAGTAACCTCTGCAGCCAAAATACTAACCAAAGCGTCATAGTTACGCGGGCTCAAAACTTCTTTGAACGAATTCAAAAGCCCGTCAATTTGCACTATGAGGAATTGGGCGAACGTCTCGCCTGCTTCGTACGTCGTCAGTTCCTCCTGTGACAAATCAATGGGTTATTTCCTAGCAAAATATTGTGAAACCTTCACCTACTTCCGTTAGATGATGATTGTACGTTAGAAATTGATCCACCCACGGATGTAGTCTTGGTTTTATTGCACTCGATCTCAACTGTTCCAGGCCAAAGTCGACCACAGCCTTCAGCGAATCTTTCACCGATTTCAGCTCCGACATGCAACTGTCGAGCATTCCATTTTCCCGAGGAGTGATCCCTGGATGAGCTCCTCGAATCTCTTCCGCCATTGTGATGGACAGAGTTTCAATATATTCAGTCGACATATCGGCGTTGTTCAACTGAACAAGGAAATTCATCTTGGCTTGCTCCGAATCACTAGTCTGCAGCTTCCCTTGCTGGATTGATGACTGAATTGCGTTGTACGCTTGCGCCAAGTCAATGTAACCGGAAGGGTAGCCGGATTTCAAGGGTCCTCGCAACGCATTCACAAAGTCGCCCTCAATGCAGGAAGCAGCATTGTTGATAACAGCACAAATTCCATTTATGGATTGGGTTGTTATCGATCGTCTGGTGGAAAAAAGTTCGCATTAGGAATATTTACGGTTGGGAGGAATACCGACCTGATGCACTTGCGGATTATGAAGAAGACATCATCAACCATGCTGGAGCACTGCTGGCCAGTTTCATAAGTGTCCAGGGCAATCGCCTTCAGAACGCTCTCCTCCATAAAGTACCTTTCCAGGAGCAGGTACATTCCGAGCAGCTCTTGCATTTGTCGGCTCAAGTCGCATTTCAGTATTGATTTCTCGCACTTCATGCACATCTCCTTCTTCTCCTCCTCATTTAGGGAGCTGGCGTCGATATCGTTCTGAAAATGGAATAAGATTCCGATGTCTTTATCCTTCGTCATGCGAACTTATCTTGCAGGATGCAATGTAACTAATTTTCTTACCAGCAGTCTTCGTTTCATAAACCGGAAGTACAACTCCGCTCTGGAATGCATAACAGTTATTTCAATAATGAGAGCATCAATATCCTTCGGATTTAATTTGTCGACACTTCCGGGTTTCCTGTAACTTTCCAGTCCCTGGGCGCTGTTCCCAGTTTTGAAATAGTCATTGATTTGGCTCACTCTACGAGAAATTTGCCGGCTCTTGTTGAATTCCAGCAACAGGTGTTTTACCTCGTTGTCACACTCCTTCTGTAGGACGTCGAACATCTGCAGCAAGTAGCCGTGCCCATAGCAACTCTCGACGATTGGTTGGTTCACCTCGATCACCTTCGCGAAGTTTTCAAGGAGGGATGTGAGTGTATCTGCAAACGCCACTGAGAACCTCTTCTCGGCTTTGGCGATTTCCAGAGAGTTTCGCAGTTCTTTCTGCGATTTCAGATCAAGCTTCTGACAAATGTAATTGGAAAAATGTCGGATACCCTCGTCGTGCATGTTTAAAAGGGGAAAGATTTTAAAAAATCTCTCAACTGATGCCAAATCGTCCTTTCGTACAACATCGTTGAATTTTTGTGAAATCAATTCACGTAACTTTGATGTGGCCTCTTCTAGAGTTTTCAGTGCGCTGCTAACAGATGAGACAGATCCAGTAACATCGTCGGCCGTCCTCTGGAGTAGGTTTCGGTCCATCGACAGGAATCTGCTGATGTGGGCAGCACCTTTTTCGAAGTCTTCTTCCTTTATAGCAGCTGTCACACCCTGACTACATAGCTGCAAGTCAATCAAGTCATGTACACGACGTTGACACTCCGACACTCTGCTTCTGGCTTCGTCCAGTCGGCGAACCTTCGCGCTTACTGAATCGGCTAGTTGAGCTGTGTGAGAAATCATTTCTGCCACGTTTTTAGAGTCCTTTTCGACAACGGTAAGATTGTTCAGGGCTTTGGCCAAGCCAGACATTTTTGCGTCAATATTACATTGCCGTGTTAGAATGTTTTCGAGACGTTCATTAACAGCTTCCTGCGTTGGAGAGGAATTGTTCATTTGTTTTTTTCAGTAGCTTTTTCATTTTGTAATGTTTTACCTCTTTTTTGCTTAGTAGTTGACATGCCTTTTCAATGCCTTCAACTGTTGAAATATCAGTATCCTCTATAAGAGATTTTAGATCCATTCTGTTTATTTAGCACACCATTTCTTTTCAATATGATAAAAATCTCATCACTGCTAAGAAACGTCATATAATGTTGTGATGGGTATTATTAAGGCTGCTTCCAAAGATGATGAATTATAAGAGCCGGTAAAATGCTAAGGCCTAATGTAATGTGGTGAATAGTGACAAATTTTCTGAGTTTTAACTCTACAAGTGTAATTCGAGTAGAAAAAAAGATTTGGTCATAAAGAAAAGTATTCACAATCAAGGATACATCTGTAAAAGAGTTCACAATTTAATTTTGTTAGTTGACTGACAGTTGGAAGCTCTCCTGGTTTTTGACTTAAGACTCACTTCACCGTTATTTACATTACTAAAATTATGACAGCTGTTTATTCTAGTAGCTGAGTATCCACCTAAAATCGTTTAAAAATGGAGCAACAGGGCACAGTAAGCTTTCTCTGGAAGGCTGCAAATATTCTACCACCGTCGACACAAGTTCACAGGCTCCTCAAATCACATTTTTTGTGAGTTCATTGTTGCATTGTATTTTAAAATCCTATTTAAAAATGTTTTTTGGTTGCAGAAATAATGCAAGGTTATTGATAGACAACAGCATTTCCGCTGGAATTGTGCAATTGGGTTCCAGATCAATGTGTACAAAATGCTCTTCGCGGTGGTGTGATGGTAAATATGTGAAACTCCGTCATTGAAGTACAAATTAAAAACTCATTCCTTTTAGGTGCTACTGTGAAATATGTCCCTAGCAGTGTTCGAGGATCTCGCGCCCAAAGATTTGTGGATTCTTTAAATAAAAATGAGGCACTTACCAAAAAACAGAAGACAAGAGCTAAATGGTTTCGAAAGAAAATCAAAAGCTGTATGGTGAGTAATATAACAGTTAAAATTTAAACCTTATTTTTCCTGAGTTTCCTACATAATTCTTTTTAAAATTTTTCAATTGCCATTATGTACTTTGTGGAAAGACGTAGTTCCAATATAATCTTGTTAACTATTTGAGAGTATACAGTATATCTTAGAATATAATTAAAAAAAGTTTCGTATCAAGAATCTCATCCATTTGCAGGTTTTAACTTGTGGTCTGTGCAGTCACCAAACATCGCTCAACTTAGAGAAACCAGACAAACATAAAATAGAGAAGCTTCCTCCTAAGATAACAGAAGAAAGTAACATAGTTAATAACCCTCCGCAGTCGGGTAAAAAGAAGAAAAAGGACAAAACGGCTGGATTAAAAATAAAGAACCTCAGTTCGAATGTCGTAGTAAAAGTGGAAAAGCAGCAGCTTACTAAAAAAGAGGAGATTCCATCGAACAAGAAGTTGGAAAGTACAAAGGCAAATTTTAACAAGCCACAGAAATCTTCACATTCAACTAAGTCACTTAACATTACTAAATCTAAGTCGAATATTAAAGGAAATGCGAAGCAGCAAGGTAAAAATGAATCGAAAACAAAACAGAAGAACACCCTTTTGCAATTGGCGAATTTACTCAAAGGTTCGTCGAAATCCCAAGGTTCAAACGAGAGGCTCAAAAATTTATTAAGGTAAATAAATTAAAAAAATGTAAATACAATTTATAAAATGTTGCTTTGACGAGTCCATTCCATTCTGTTGCCTTACGTAACTCCGTTTTTTGCTTCAGTTCAATGGAATTTGCTCCAAAACAATCTGCAGTAGATTAAAAATTAAATTTGTTTAATATCTTATGTGTTTAGGTACATTTTATATTATAACGTTATTAAATGAAGTTAGTATCTTTGTTACTAATAAATCTTACAAACACGTTGAAGAATGTTATTAATTCATTTCGTTCTTCCAATCAGAATGTTTCCGTTAATATTAGGGTTATAAAAAAGTACCGAATAAGTATGGCTTATTTTGTTATTGTCCGTCTCATTGTTTATTAGTAATTAACAACTCAAATAAGCATTTAACTACGTTAGTGAACTGCTGGTATAACATCAAAGATAAGGTCGGGTTTTACAGCAGCTTCTTTATGAATTTAGTTTCAGGCAATGATTTTACATTAAAAAATACAAAAATATGGAAAATAAGTGATCTCATTTACAAGTATGCATATCTAACCTTAGCGCACATTTCTCGATATATCTGATCGGTATCCCATGGTCCTCGTTCCGGTAGTGGAATTCCCCGACGTCGAAGTTCTTGTACACAATCGGTGAGATCAAGAATTGGCAGCGGATCAATGTTAGCCTTCGCTACCAACGACACCAAATACTCAACGTAGTGTTGTCTGTTGTAAAACCCGAGGGGACATAATATCAGATAAATTTTGAACAAAAACAACGATTAAATGTATTGTTGTTTGTGTTTTTAATAGAACACAAGAGGTTTAGTACTGCGCATGCTCACTCCATTGATCCTCACCTTTACCATCTCTCTTTTGTATATGCCATCGAGAATGCCATAAGGTTTTGGTGGCAAACGCTTGTTTCCTCGCTTTAAGATTATTTCAAGATCGTCGGTTGTTAAAATGTCGATGGGATCGATCTTGTGATGCCGTATTAGCAGGCATAAATATTCAATATAATGATTTCTAGAAGTTTCGGGATGTTATGAATCAACATTTGTGATTTCGTCAAGATTCTGAGGATCTTTCGACTCAAGGGAGATGAAGGAAACTGATATTTTAAGTACAACAGAATAATCTTACCGGCAAAGACCTGCATGGTCGTCTGGGACATCACCGTTGCATATTGAATCTATGAGGCCCGTTGGGGTTTCCTTCTGGAGAGGAATGGGACATTTGGCGACGGCCTTGGCGCCCTCCGTTTCAGTCTTTTCTCTTGTTTCCTTGTCGTAAGGAACATCATGAATTGCTAACAGTTGCTGCAGGTGATGCGGCTCCTTGTCTCTCAGGTAGAACAAACAATTCCGCGGGTGATGTGAGTGCAACCCCAGTTTAGCACAGTAGGGGGATACAGTGCACTTAGCTCCCATCATGAAGGGCTTGCCACATCCATAGCAAAACTCGAATTTGCATTGAGTGCACGTGAAATGCATGCATCCCCCTCTGTTTATGCAATATAGATCTAGAGTAAACACTTAAACATTTTAAGAACACTTCTTACCTGGCAAGAGAATACTGAAAACGGCACTTTGGACAACTGATACCGTGATACTTTAAGTGATAAGCCACCCCTTCCGCCTGCTTCTCTGGGTCATTAGCATCCTTCCACTCTTGGTATTTATCACATGAAATACCTTCGTGTTGCTTCTCCCACTGCGATAAATCATAGATACAACATCTATCACTTAAAAGTTAAAATTATAACATACCGGCTTTCTGCACTGAGAACAAGTTACTGATCCACAATCAGGACAAATCAATCGTTTTTGTTTTGGTCTAGCAAAGAATCCTGACGAACACTGAACACACCACTTAAAATTTGGATCCTGCATCAGCGTTCGATCTCTTAACTTTCTTTGGAACAGCTCATGGACGTCCTCATCGACGATGTTCTTTAAGAATATGTCGAGATTTGAAAAGTACTCCAGCACATCGTCCTGATTGATATCTTGGTCTTGCAATTCAGGCATTTTGCAAAACGGGCACGAGCAGTCCACAATACTTCGGTCTGTTATCTAAGAAGGATATCAATCAATGCAATCTATTTTAAAATCACTTCCGCGTCCTTGTTACCTGCACTGTGAAATAATTTTTGGCGCACTCCTTACAACATTGGTGAGTGCATTTCAACATTGATACTATCTGATTCATAGGGTAAATTCCAGTACACAGTTCGCACTCCTGTTGGAGTAGAGCAATGGCCTGCTCCAGGTCACTGCACTCCTTTGCTGCCCAAATAGCAGCCTCCTTTTGGAACTTCAAGTTGACTAGTGCGGCCGCAAGCTGTCCTTCGGCATGATTGCTCACCAGCCCTTCGTCGAGGAATTTCCTTGAGAGTATCTGGTTTATGAAAAGCCAAAAGACATACAAATTTGATTTATTGTAACTTTTGTTTTATATAAAACTACTCACATCGGGAGGATCTTGTTCGTCCATGCTCTGATAATTTCTGAAGACTCGTCCTGGAGCGCTTTGCTTCCTCTGGGGAATTTCATCATCACTAGAGCTGGACTGGTTCTCGTCGCTGAAGCAAGTCTCGTGGTACTTCTTCTTGGGCACTTTCTGAACTCCACTTTTCGAAGCGGCTTTCTGCGCCACTGGCGCAACCTTCGGCGTGATAAGTTTGGAGATGGTTTCAGTAACTGAGTTTGCTCGGCTCAGAATTTTCGGGGGTGTTAGTTTTGATGGTTTCGTGATTTTGATAGGTTTTGGTGGCTCTCGCGGCTGCTTGTTGAATAGTTGGTCCTGAATGGCCCTAATCGACTTCACAGCTGGAGTACTGATAGATTTTTTTCTAACTGGTATTCGATTGGGTTTGCCATTTTGTTCTTTGGCTCCTGTTTTAACTTTATTCTTATTTGCAAATTCATCATTTTGTTTTACAATCTGAATTTCAATGACTTTGCTGTCTTTATCTGGTTTAGAAGGTGATCCAGAAGTTTGTGGATCTGTTGCTATTGGAATATGGTTGTGTGTATTACTTGCTACCGCCTCTGATTTGTTAGAATTCAATTCCGAAGTGTCTTTTAATTCATTTGAACCATTTTCTAAATTTTGTTCTTCTCTTTTTGAAATTGATGCTGTTAAATTTGTTATAACATGGTTTTCGTGTGTCAGAACTTTTACTTCATCTGCTTCATTTAAGTCCTTTTCAGGCTGAAGACTACTGTTGTCTTTTTCTACTATTGGGTGCGAAGGAGCTTCAACTTCTAAAGACACAACAGAATTATGAACAATGCGGTTGTCTAATTGATTTTTGCTTTCCGTTGACGATGATGGTATGTTATGATCTTGATGGCGGATGTTATTTGAAGCACTTACATTCTCCGCTTCTTCACTGCTTTTAGATGAACTTGGCTTAAAATTGTGTCCCAGATTGTCAATATTTTCTGAAGTAGAAGACATTGTTTCACCGTTGGTTAATTTTTCTGATATCAAGTTATTTGTTGGAGCGCCTTCTTCTTCTCCATTTAGATTACTTTGACTAATTTCCGGGTAAGAATCTGTTGGTTGTGTAGGTATAGATGTGTCGTAATCGCTATCATCAATGAAATTGATATCATCGGCTTGATCAATCACAGAGTGATGAGATGAGGTCGCTGCTTCACTTGCGTGCTGTATAAGTGCCATTTCAAGGACTTCCTCAATCATAGCAACATTTACAGTTTCCGTTTGAATTGTTGCCGTGTTTATTACTAAATTTGTTTCAGATGATCTCATTTTACTATCTTCGGAATCAATTCCGAGGTTAAATTGTTGATGAGAGGAATGGACAGAATTGTGAGCTTCAAAACTGTCAACTTCGTCCGTGGTGGAAATTGTGTTTTCTGCAACATCCCGATTTTTGTCTACTGCTTGAGAGTATGGAATATACAAAGGAGAGAAATCGTTGTTGGAAACTGTTTCAGTTTGCTGTGCATCAGATCCTTCAATGTTATGATTTTCAACATTAGTTTCGACAGTAATATTTGGTTTTTCTGTTTTTATGGAAGAGGTTGTTAAACTATGCTCATTTTGTATTTCTCGATTGGTTGAAGTGGAGGGTTGAATGTCATTGGTTTGCTCTTCATGTCCTTTTCTATCATAATTCTTCCCTTCATTGTTAGCAGTTTTTAATCTCTCAGTTTGGTTCATATTTTCCTGTTCTACTTCAATGCTTCCATTAAATTGTCCTTCTTCCATAACAGTTCCTTCGGCAGTTTCTTGTACACTTTCAACAACATTCTGATTGCGTTCATAATTCTGCTCTACTTCCGGTTCTAAATGCTTATCATATTCCTCCTCTGTACCTGAATATTCATCAACTGAATTGTTTTCAGTTTCCTCATAACTGCCTTCTTCACTAATTGCCGCATATTCCTCCTCCTCTCCTTCTTCTTCCTCTCCATAATCTTCGCCACTGGAGTATTCTTCAGAAAATGATCCCGAATAGCCATCTTCATTTTCCGATTCGAAAGACGCAATATCGTAATTGATTTCTTCTTTCATCTGCTTTATTATCCTTTGTGTACTTTCCACCAGTTCTGATAGGTTTTGGGATGTTTTTGTTGAATTCTCTGCTGAATATTGAAGCGTTGTATCTGACGCAATACTTGTTGCATTTGTGTCTTCATTTGTGCTGTAGGATTGTTTTGCATCTTCCTTGTGCATTCCTTCCTGATTTATTATCAGTAGAACTTCATTTGTAGACATTGTTGGACTTAAATGCCCTTCAGTACTTTCAATAGAGTACAAGCTACTAGCATTGTTTTTTGTAGTTGCTTGTGAAGAAATATTTGGAATAACCGAAGTGACTTTGTTTGACGGAGAAATCGTTTCAGTCCGAATTTCATCATTGGGATTTTCATCACTGTGCACACTGTACAGTTCTTCATCGGATGATTCATTTGCATTATTATTTGAAGTTGGTGTATCGTGTCCTTTATTCAGAGACTCTTCCGAGACGTCGTCAACAATATTCTCGTAGGTTTCTTCATCGGAACTATTCTCAATACCGCTGTAGAGTTCTTCCTCAGAAGTTTCACTATTTTCGAAATAACTGTTTTCTACATTTTGTTTTGCAGCGAGGCCAGAAGATGAACCAGCCACGGCATTGTCCTTTTTGGTGGGCGACTGCAATGTTATGTTCGCTGTGCTGATTTTGATTTCATTTGATTTTGTGACATGAATTGGATTTGGGGAATCATTTACAATCACAAGTTCAACAGAATCATCTTCATTACCAACTGAAACTTTTTGATGAATTTGTGATCGGCTAAAACTTTTTCGAATTGGGATTTTTGATTTCATCGAATTCCGTCGTGATTGATTCGAACTTTCCTCATTATTACTGCTTGTTTCATTATCTGCATTTGAAATTAGCAAAGTTTTTTGATTTTCATTCGTCTCATTTGCTTCTTCCGCGGAGTTTACTATATTTGGTTGTTTAATTGCATCAAAACTTATGTTTGTTGTTGTGGTATTAACACTTAAATTCGACTTTTCGGTTCGAATATTTTGGACGACATTGTTTTCGTTATTTTCTTTTGATTTTATATTTTCCACTCGATTATGAATATTTTGATTTTTATTAGCTAAATTTGATTCGACTAATTCTGTTTCAATTGCAGTTCGATTTTTTTGTGGTTGTTTGGAAAACTGTCCTTCGGACCTGTGGTCTTTTGGAACTTCGACAATTGGGTTTAAATATGAATGCAAAACAATTCTTTTGCAGTCTTTAACAGACATGAATTTTCTGTGTTCCAAACAAGATTTATGATCATTTTCCATATTATATTTAAAATTCTCTAGATTTTCAATTTCGACTTCTTCGACTGGAACAATTTCCTTAACATTGGCATAAGATAGACTTGGAATGATCACTTCCCTCATTATGTATTCCCCTTGATCTTCAGGGTTCAGTAATGGTGATGTTTCCTCCTCACTTTCAATTTCATCCACAACTGTGTCATTTTCCTCTTGCAATTCCTTCTCCACTTGTTCTACCAAATCTGGGATAATATCCTGAATATGTTGTGATACAAAATTTTTAATATCCATCTCCGCATCTGCAGTGCTCTCTGCTTTTGTCGGAACAATAATTGGACTTTTGACTAAAATTCGATCTGCACTTGATATGGAGGACTCATCGTAATCAACTCTCGAATCTTGATTGGTTAACAAATTTCCCAACATATTACCAATATCGTTAAGCATTCTTTCATTTTGCTTTGCTTGATTTACTTCCATTTGACCAATGAGACTTTCAATGTCCTTCAGTAAATTTTGATTTTGATTAGAACTGTTTTCGACACCATCTGCGCCATCTTTATTCTCCCAACTGTGAACTGAAACATTTGACGCTGAATCGGTTTCACTGGTAAGCGTTTTAGCATTTTGTTCATTTCCTGATAAAAGCGACAGTGTAGTATCAATATTTGCATTCAGAAACTCTTGGATTGATGGATCAGTTTCTAAAAAATGAAAGTAAGAATGGTTTCAGTGAAAAGTTACTGCTGAAAAGTAATCATTAGTTTATGTTCATGTGAAAGAAATATCAATTTTATTTCTTTGAAATACTTTTATTATGTTTTCTGTAATGATTTTTTTAATGATCCTTTTAAATATGGTTTACCTATATATTCCAAGTTTTGTGTCATACCATTATACCAAGATTAAGTTGTGAGGAGTTAGTGGAACGAACAGTAATTAGACCCTACTTGCAGTTAGGGAGTTTTGCACTTCTAAAAAAATCTTCTAGAAGCAAAGAATATAGAATACCTATAAGCTATATATTCGGGACTACCTACAGCATATCAAGTGCATATTGCAAAGGACATTCAAAGCAAAAGGTTATTATGAGTGCGATTTGCGAACGCTACTTGGAGCAATCCTAACTAAAACAAAATTCTTACTTGTATAAACCTATATTTCAAATATCAAATCATTTCGTCACAATAGTACAGTACAACAACTACTACAACGCTACAACACAATATACTAACCTATTCGGGATGTGTCCAGGTTATATTCATTGTTCCTGGTGTTTCCGCTTTCGTTTTCCACACCAGTCGGCGGTCCATAAATTCTCATGAGAAAGGGTTTAAGTTGGGTTTTCCCCAGATCAACTAACGCCAGTTCCAAATTGCCGTGGTGAGCAGTGAGTGCAGTTACGATGTCCTCGCGAGAGTAGTTTCCGCGTTTCGCGATTTCAGTGTATTTTTTCTGGCGTTGCTGAATACATTCGGTCACTGCATGCCAAACATTACCTTTGTGCATTCTGAGGGCTTCTCGTGCTTCAATCGCCGAAATCGTGCCTATTGTATTTTCCTTCCGCTCCTGACCATATTTTGTGGCCAATGTTTGGACTGTTTGTATCAGTTTCGTCCAGTTTTCTCGAAGCCACATGATGGGATGCGACTCACCGCAGTGCTTCAACGCTGCTTGGACTTCATCAGCGTTGAACTTGTAATGTTCAGCTTCCTACAAAAAAACGAATATACACCTCAAAAGGTTTCGACTAGTCACATTATTGTTCATATACCTTCAATAACATAATGAGCTCCAAGCCATGATCCCTAGTTCTTATATCTCGCGGTCGGATGTCATAAGGATCAATTGCTGGATAATCGTTGAACTGCTTCTGATTCTACGAAGACATAGAAAATAATATTTATTGATATGAGTTGAATACTTTATGTGTTTTTTCGATAAATTGAATCTATGAAAAATACTATTATCAAGAACTATTACCAATATTTATCTATTAATGAATGATTTACCCTTTGAAAATGAATCAAGTCCGTAATCGATAGTCTTCTCGGTAGGTATAGATCGTCCCTACGAAGATCATTTTGACTACGATAGCGATCTTGCTTGTAAATGGGTATGTCTTGAAAGTAAGGGTTGCCTCTTTCGTAGAAGGAGGCAGTTTCTGGATCGATAATATTTGGATCGTGGTTTAGACTTCGATGAATGGGCGTAGGACTCATATGACGTTTGGGTGGTGTTGGTGGTAAACTCTGCAATGGCGAAAAACATGCATGTGATTATGGATTTGATGAAGGATCACAACAGAATAATAGAATGAATATTGTTGTATTATGTAATAATAGACAGCGACGAGTAACCATTATATTGTGCAAAGCCAACAACTAAAATTTGAGTGTTATATTATATTGCTTATAGCGCAATTAGTTCGAATGCTTTTCATGTTCATCAGACATGAATATTATTAGACCACTTTTTACCTGACTATCGCTGTTGAAACTTTGCTGACTGGGAGCCCGATCGTTGATCTGGGAGGTGCTGGGACTCGCGATCGAGTACGATCGTCCTGTGTTCCGTGTCGGTGGACGATCAACCGAAGACTCTCCTTCTCGTTGTACTTGAACTGCTTCGTAAGTCTAAAAACAACAAATATAGTATTTTTAAGGTCTCTATGCTAATAAATAAGAACTACTTGTGTAGAAATGCTTTGAGGTGGCGGGGACGTTCCCGTTGAAACAGATGTCTTCTTCTTGTTCTCACGAGGCGGTGAAGTTCCGCATGCGGTGGAAATCTTCTTGTTCAAGGACTTTTGAGTGCCTATCTCAATCTTCGTGGAGCTTCCTTTTTCCGATGATGGGCTAGTTGCTGCAATGTTTTGCATTTTTCGTTTAGTAGCGGCAGCAGCAGTTTCATTAATGTTTTGTTCAATTGAGGCCCAGATGTCCTCCAGGGACATATTTTGTCCTATAAATGGGAAGTCAACAAATGTTATCACGAACACAAAGATAAGGATTTACAAATGTTATCACAAATATAGACATTCGGGAGACCCACGTGTTGGAGGAGTGTGTATTTAATTGTTTTTGCAAGCAGGATAACGAATGACACAATTCAGGATTTGTGGTGAAGCATAGTCAAATTGAACTGCTTGAGTAAAAAAGAACAGTTTTATTTCTTTGCTTATATGCATGATTGGTTTTGACTCCACAAGGAAATAAAAATTTTATCACTAAAACAAGCGAAATACATTCGAGGATGTAAATATTGTATACAAAACGAACGTGGATTAACTGGATCGTATTACTAATAATTGTAATTTAAAAACAGAACACAGAAAAATGTAGTATTTAGTCTCTCCCTTGGTCATTTGGCTTTTGTTCCCAGTCCAAAGGATATCTTCCTATTCCTACCTTTTTTCTTTTGTCGACTCTGATCTTCAGATTCTTCCTCAGACGGAGTCACTTTCATACTTTGGACTAGTTTTGTTGCTTCCTTTACATCTCGGACATTGCTTCTTCCGTCTTGCCGAGCACTACTCTTTGGGTCTTCCTGTTGTACAGGATCCGTAGGTTTGGCAGGTGTATGCTTTGGGGTTTTACAACAAATGGCACAAATCTTCGTATTCGCTTCATTCACAAACGTGCAAAATTCGCATTCCCAATCAAAGTCCGGCGGTGAGGGTGGAGGTCCCATCGGTGCATCATTCGCATCCTCGTCCTTAACTTCATCGGCACCCTGTGTGAGATTCATATTTTCAGGAGATGCACCTTTGATACTGTTCTTTTCCATTTGCTCCTGCTCATGCTGTTGAATCTCCTGTTCCTTCAATTGTTGCGATATTTTTTCCTGAATCTTCGCTTGGACTAATGCTTTTGTGCCTGATTCCGACTCCGAGTCTGGAGTTTGTGGTGAATCTGGTAATCCCTTTCTTGCGGAGGACGAACCTCTTTCACCTCTATCTCGACCAACATTTACAGACGGCCGATGATTATTATTTGGCATTATTCGACGATCTCGCAATGTTCTTTGAGCACTTCTGGCTCTGATATTGTGGCCCATTGTTTCACTGTCGTCATCCTTGTCATAACTTTGGGAAGTTATCGATGATTTGCGCTGTCTTCGGTTGCCGATCAAACCAGACTTTTGCGATCGGAGCGATCTACGATCGTCATCAGAGTCTTCGTCATCAGTTGCTTCTTGCTCAGCGTAACTGTTTCTCTTGTTTCTGGCAGACATCATTGATTTGCGTGATTTTATACTCAGCGCAGGAGAAGGCGCGCGCGAACCCGATCGGGACTGCATCCTTGATCGGCTCGGAGTGGGGGGTATTCCTAAGAGGAAACACTGTCATAATATGTACATACATCTTCATTATTATCTTGCGTCATTTACCATTGGTCATCATCGGCATCATTCCCATAGGATAAGGGTACAAGCCTGGGTTCATCCAGTTGTTGCTCCAAGCCGGAGGAGGATGCATCGAATGTGGGTGAGGAGGGTAATAACCTGGCGGTAGATTCAAGCTCATGTTTGATCCATTCAAATTTGGCATCCATTCACCTTGATTGTTCCATCCTTGCTGCCTGTTGCAGCCTACGCAACCAAGATGTGCAACTGACTGTGCCTAAGATGAGTTTTGTGTAATATTATGTTTATGTGAATTGTTTCCTACCTCTTGTAGATGATTGTGCGAATGAGGATATGCCTCCCGATGCGGCCTTTGACCCACCCTGTCTAAGTTGAATACAGACGCGCTCATGTTCCGCGTCGAGTTAGTCGAGTGATCATGATTGAAATGAAAATGTGGACTTTCGAACGAATTTCTCTGTGAATTGATCTCCGAGGATACACTTCCCGATCGCAATCTAGTGGGTGAAGGGGGACTGGACCACTGATCCGATGAAAGGTGATCTTGGTAGCTCATATTCCTTGTAATCTATAAGAACAATGTGATTATGAACAACAACAAAAGAGAAGATCACTGGATATACTTGATCATTGGCGTTCGAGGATGTGCTTTGCCGTCTGTGGTCCGATTTGTCCCCGCGCACAGTTTCCTGGTGCTGACGATATCGTTGTTGGAGGAGCGCCATTCTATCCAGAGTAGCACTTGCCTTGGTTTTGATCTTTTCTAGGGTTAGCGATGGCGGACGTTGGATTGCATCGAATACTGATCGACTGTTTGGTGTACTAGATCTTGGGGATGATGTTTGCCTGAAAGGTTCAGTATTTGGTGTTTCGGGTAGAGGTCGTGACCCAGGATTTATCATCCTCCTTAATGAACCCATACGATCTCTCAAGGACGGAGTTGGGCTCGGTGGTGGCTGCATCGATCCTAATACCTGCGATTTATACTCTCAGTTGTAGTGAACCAATTTGATTTTGAAGAAATTATAAAGACGGTACATTTTTGATATTTAAGATTTTTTAAATGTTCAAGCAAGGATCAAATTGCTTGAGAGATTTCAAGATGGGCCTTTAAAATTTATACATATCATGCGAAGCATGATCTTTTGCTTCATTTTTAAATTTTTACAAAATAATCAATTCAACCAGAAAAAATCGTACAAACTCAATATATAAAATTTAATTAATTTTATTCAGCCGAAATTTGAAATTAATACTTTTATGTTTTATTAAATATAAGCAACCGATTTTTTCAGAAAAAGTGAAATACATTTTCCGAAAATAATTGCTTTATTAATAAGTGTACAACAATTTTAATATGTTCAGGAATCGATTAAATAAAGTAGTTTTAGCTCATTTCTTATAACAATGTTCTACAAATTTACAGCAAGTGTTGTTCTCTAAAATGTTATCTCTTCAACTGCATAACGATGTGTTCTGTAAGAATGTTATAACTTTGGAAGATAGAGTTTTGTGTTTGTTGCTGCAAACTCTGAATATAATTTAGCCCTATTCGTTTCAACATGCGGCACCAATTAAAAACTGTGAAATTAAATGTAACTAGTTTTACTAGACGTATTTACCTGATTTTCGAATTCAAAGAAATTCGACAGAATTTTTCCACACATAAAGTTACATATAATATTCAAACACAAAACAGGATAAAACAAAAGATGTTTGGAAAATAAACTGAGCTTGACAACTTGGGCTAAAATTTTATTAAATATTTTTTTTTTAAATAGATCGTTCGTGGAATGAATGTTAATTGAAAAAGTATCTCTTTAAAATCAGGTAAAGAGGTAACAGCAAAAATAAAGCTTCAAGTCAAGTCAAAAAAAAAAACCATAAAAATTACTAAAATGTCTACTTCGTTTCAAGAGATGACGCAGACGCGTACCTGTTCCTTCCGCAAGGGGAGCGGTGATGGGAAGCACTTCTTGTTGCGCCGCGGTGGTGGAACTGGTGCAGTGATTTGGCCGGGCTCCGTTTTTGGTGGCAGTGGCGGTTTTATGGTTTGACTTTTCTCGATTGCCTAACAACGATTGAACAGTGAGATTGAATTCGGGGAGGAATACACTTTTATGGGGTACTTTTCTCAAATGCAGCTGCCGTTTCGGATGCCTGTGGAACATGTCATCACAGGATGCACAGAATATTTGCTGTCCGCACTGCTCACATCGGACCCAAGGATTTGGGGAGCCACAAAGGGTGCACTTTAATCCATCGCTTCGTTTTATATCTGAAATAAAGTACGAAATTAAAATGGTCGCCTTTGCCAGCCACCACCAAATTGTCACCTGGAGTTTTCGGTCGAAGTGGTGTCGCATTTGAATACTGTTGTCCAGAGAATTCGATTACCTCATAGTCGGGCTCTAGCTGATTCTTTTTGGGAGGCAAGGCCGGTGGCATTTGCTTGAAACTAGTGGGTGGGGGAGCAGGTGGTTTCGGACCCACACGATCGTGCGGCTCGCCCTATTTTCAAATTAAGTTAAAATTAGTTTTCCGATAAAGTGAACTAATTGAAAGGCAACATATGGTTTGGATTGGAAAATGTATAGTCGAATCGATTGAGTTACGGCACAAGGACATCTTAATTATAAGATATTTACCACCCAATGCGGCATTATCCTGTCGGTTTTTAATTTAGGAGACATCGGCGTTTGCATTTTGGAAAATCCATTAACGTTCTGAAAATGCAGAAAAGAGCAAATTTCAAACAAATTAAAAAATAAAACAATAAGAACAAATAGTTGGTGAAAAAATAAAAATATGTAACTAGGTATTTTAAAAATGAATCCGTTTTTTTTTTATTTAGTACCAATTTACCTAGACACATAAAGTGGTTTTGGATGGATTTAAGAGTCTACATGGTTTAGAATAGGGTAGGCTTAACTGGCTTTAACCAACATCTATTGTTTATTTTATATGTTCATTTGCTTAATTTCATATTTTAGCAAAGGATTGTTGATGTTTTTCAAGGTGGTTATTTCAATTCAATGCATAATAAATACATGTAAAGAATTAAAGATGAAACTTTAAAAAGAGTTGATGAATGACTGTAAACAAGGATCAATAAAAATTTCTATTGTAAGAAAATGATTTTGCGTGCAACATACATTATATAAAATTAATAACCAAAACTTATATAGTATAAAAACAAGTTGTGCTATCTTAAATAGCTGTTTATACAACACTAATCTATTTGCCAATGGGTCCACTAAAGATCAACTAAAACGTGAAACAGGAAGTGGACGCGCTCCGACGAAAGTCGCCACTGACCGCGCGGCACAGCATGACTACAATTAAAAATAGATCCTGCGATGAAAATCAAGCGTCAACGACTGTCCCCTAAAAACACTCCGAAATTCTGTAATTAGTATATCTAAATTTATTGGCTTCGGTTTTTCTACGCACACACCTAAAAACTGTCTGTATCTTGTTAGTATTCGTGTAGAAAACTTTAGAAAAGAAAGTCGTGTAAACGAACTCTCGCTTTTATTTAATTTGCAATGCTGTTTTATGCATACATGTTAATGAAAACGAAAAATAAAATAATGCATATGCTTTGTCAATGTTGAAAACTATTTTTAGAGTTCTTTAGGAACAACTGTTAGTGCAACATTTTTGAATATTTTGAATGAACTTTTGTTAAGTATTTCAAGTTCTGTTTTAATTTTCATCTCAAAACTGAAAATATATTTTATTTAGAGCGCGAGAGAAAAAAATAATAGAAGACCGCATAATTAATTTCGTGAATTTGCGAACGAAGTTGGAAGAAGGTTGGAACTATTAAAAAAGGGGTTAAGAAATGTGAAATATTTTTTAGAATAATAATTTGAAAATACGTCTATAGAAAGAAATTAAACATATAATATTTTAATGAAAAAGTAGGTATTTCTCCGTTTTACATTAAAACATTTTAATTTAAAGATAGCTACGAATAATAGCTAAAGTCAAATTCATCAGTTTTGTAAATTTAGTTATTATTTTTATGTGCATTAATATAAATCAAAATCCGATTTCCATTTTACACAAAGTACAATTAAATAACTAAACAAAATTGTTTCTTAATAAAATTTTATGTATTTTTTACATTTTTGCTTTAGATAGTATTTTATAATTTTTAAAACAATTCCAGGGAAAACCACAATTGTTTTTCATTTCCCTTTTGTTTTCCAAGATAATTTAAGAAAATATCTATGAGTATTAAAATTTACTAAATTTAATTTTCAAAAACTTTAGAATAATAATAATTAACCAGTCATGAATATGAAACTAAGTGCTAATGCAATGTTATGGCATAAGAAGATGGCGCATCTGAAAAGAGTTTATAACAAATGCAGGGCAGAAATAACCATTACTTCCTCGAGTGAACAAATGGAGCAATTCGACCAATTCGAAAAATGGTTTGTCCTACATTTTGGCGAATTCTGTTGATATCGTTTTTCGGTTTGCTGATCGCAATTTTAAATTCTTCGGCGAACAACAATAAACTATTCGTAATTTATTGCGATCATTTCAAGTGGGGATGGGATATTTTTTGTGTGTTTCACAAGATACACAAGTGGGTAATAATTTCCAAAACAAAACCGTGTGGCCATACTAATTGCAATATTTGCGGTTCGAGCTGCTTGAGATCGTCATGTTTATTTTTTTCTCAGTCTGCGATGAGTTCATACCAGCCGCCAATGTATCTCGAATTCCTGGTTGTCTCTCGTTCTTGTGCACAGTTCCGTGGACAGTATTTAAATTTAGAAAGACGAAGAAATACATTCTATAAATAATTTGCCGTCAATTTTAAAATTTGTCCGAAACAATTTTCTAATCGAAAAGGTGAAAAAAAATCTTGAAAAATTATGACACAATTTTAAAACATAACTTAATAAAGGGTTCTATATTTATATTTTTCAGCTTACACTCATTTTTTTGTCGGTTTTAATCCAAAAATTCAACACATCCCGGGTAGAGACGATTAAAGGCGACTATTTTTAACTAGGAAAAACTATACACATGCGAAATATTCATACACTTTCTGCACTTTATTTCAATTATTTGCACAAGTGAAAATCACAAACATCACTAAAGATCGCCGTTTCAAAAGATTCAAATCAAAATATTATTCAGGAATTTTGAAATTTTCACAAAACCATTCAAATATTTTGTATATTTTTTAAATGTGATATTTCTGATGCGATCCACCCGGACGAGGCCGTTTACTTTGAATGAGTTCAAGATTTTCACCGCCACTCGTTTCGGTTTCGAAAAGAAAATTCGGCGAAGAGACGAATGCGTTCATTAACGAAAACTGACTGAATCCCTTGAGCGGTTTGTGCATGGATCAACTCAAAATCGACGGATAAATCTCTTCCTTTTTGCATTGAGAGAGAAGATCAGAAGCTGTGCAGCTATTATTCTCTGTTTTTTTAAGGGAAAACATTTACTGTGTTATCGTTTTTTGTTGTTGATGCTGTTTTTAAAGTTTTTGAAAGTGTTACCCATTTGAATATATATTTCGAAAGTATAGGTATAAAATCATTTTTGACATTTTCGAAATGCTGGAAATTTTCAAAAATCAAATATAATTAATTTTAAGTAGGTAGATTCCAAAGAAGCAATCATATATACATCATATATACATATATATTTTTTGTACGTAATAAAAAAAGCGCATGTTTTTTTTAATTATATGTAACGGCTTTTAAGATAAATAAATTGTGGACAATACAATATAATTGCATCAATGAACAATAAAATCTTCTTGTAAATATAATTAAAACTTTGGAGACTTGAAACTCTTTCTTTTGATTTATTATTCTCTGAATAATACACCTTTGTAATCGGTTCAGAAAAATTTTTTATAACACCCCCTCAAATTTTTTTCTTTTGCGTTTCAAGATGCGTAGAGTCCAAAACTGCAATGTCTGTCCGCCGTCCGTCGTGTCAGCGATATCTACCTTAAATAACGGTCGAAAAAAATCGTTCTTTCGCATATAGGCTACATTTGGACCCTAGTTGTGTCCCGAAGCTCGGCAGCTTGATCGAAATACACCCTGGGGTTTTAGAGGTGAAAAAGGGGAGTAAAATTACGCATTTTTAAAGTTTTTGTGAACTTGGCCATGTGGGGTATCGTTTTTTATGGTTTTTAGGATGAGGATATCGAATATGAAGTCGATTTTGACGAAAGAGTGAAAAATTAAAAAAATTTGGAGGATTCCAATGTTATTGTATTCTGTCAGAAATAATAAACCCATGTGTAAAGACATTGCAGCGTTTTTTATATTCACGATTGCTTTACCTTAGATACTTAGGGTTTCATCTATACTATCGAGTTTCGACATTGATCAAAACTGCATACGTTGAGACTCGATACCTATATTTGAGTACTTGATAATGTGATTCGATATTGTGAGTAAATTACTCACATATTGTATTATATTATACATAATAACTACGTCTATCATAATTTCGAAATTGGAGTCAACTGGTTTTAGTTTCAATAAAGTTTAATTTAATTATCTTTTTGGCATTTATTATGTACCTAATTTTTAGTTGAATAATTTAAAAGTATATTTATATTTAAATAGTAGCCCTGAAAACATTTTCGGAAAAGCACTCGATATAGACACTTTACATTTATCGTACTCTTACTTTACGTACATATTTCGCATTCAATTAACTTCGAAATCTCACAACCTTGAGAAAAGAATGGCATTGATTGTTGACACAGTAAAAATGAGTTCATTTACAGGTGCCCTATATTGTGGATTCTTGGGCGTTGTGTGCTTCATTTGTTTTAAATTATTATCAAATGAAACGCGTACACGTGACTGAAAATTTCGTTAAAAGTCAGAACAATGGAGCTTTCTAGACGCCCAACTGGGCACCGTTATCTACAGCAGATAACATACGGAAATTCGTCGTTAAATTCAAAAAATTTAAATACTCTTCCGAGGCCAAAAACTTTTTTGCTATAAAGTCGCGTTTTCATATTGTTTCAAATAGTTTAATCGGAGAAAAAAAATTTAGCACTCTAGAAAACTCCATGCTTTTAATTATTTTGACGACAGGGTACAATTTTTTTTTATAACTTTTTCTTACAACAACTGATATAAACGGTTGCAATTTTTATTAAATTTAATCAACATCATAAAATTCAGTAATTATTTTCCAACATCTTTGAAACTCATCCCATTTAATTGTCTCACCTAAATCTTTTGACGCTATTTCGCTTTTCACAAATTGCAAATTGCTTTTGAGAGAAAATGGAAAATGTGACATATCTCCATCAACAAAAGTGCTCTTGCGTTCAAAAACCCCGGCCGGATCCTTTTCTTCCACGTGTAGTGAGGAGTGGTTGAGGTCAAAAGCAACCCCCGTAGACTAGTTATATAATTGTCTGAGATTGATTATTTTGTGCAGACAGATTTCTTATATTTTTGGCTCAAAGTGAAAATCGAAAATGTAAAATCGAAATCTTGGAATGGACCGCAAAATGATCATCACTTATGTGTTCCTGGATTACCTCTTTCAATATATTCGGGGAATTGTGGAATGCTTTATCGCACGGATTTGATTAATTAGTTCACTGAGTTCCACTTAAAAGTTAACATAAGGAATTCGTTGATTGCATAAATAAACAAAATTAACCTTGAACTAAACATTGATTTATTAATAGAGAAATTTCTTCGTTTTACAATTTACAAAAATTAAAAGAATTTGCTTTTAAATAGGAAAAGAATTAAAAGTCGACAAGAAACAAATTATAATCTGCAATTAAAATGGTTTCTAAAATGTTTAAACTGATTGTGCTTTGATTCAATTTAGTATGTATCATAAAATTCATAAGATTTTATTGTATTCCATTTTATTATTGATTTTCTTTAATTAGCAATGTCCTCCTTTTAATCAAAAATTAGGTACTTGTATTTAGTTTAAAATAACTTCTCGTTTTGGTTTTTCACAAATCCTTAAATAAATTAAATTTGATATCTTAATTTGTACAATCTGGTTACAGGTTCGTGATTTTCTTTGACATTTCCAATCGAATCAGTTTATTTTCAATAAAATAATTAATTAGGTATTATATTAAATTGATATAATATACTTAATTTTAAATAAACGTACCCCAGAAATTTCATCACCCTTAAATTCCTTTCGGCGCCAATGCGAACAAGTGAAAGTTTTCGCGAGGGGAAAATCGGAAGCTTTTTAGAATACTAAATTTGCACCTGAGTTGTGGCATTAGCGGCAGGTTTTCCGGACTTGCAGACGTTTTCTTATAATCGGTCGAAAGAGTTCCTTTTCCTTTCACTGTTTCTTAGGCGTTCCTTGCCAATTAATACTGAAACTATTTTCCCCGCACAGTTTATACAGGGACGAAGGGATCGTTTTCTCGATATCTTGTATCATATCAATTCGGTCGGCATCAAACTTTACTGCTGAAAATCGATTTAGAGTTCAAGGTTTCATAGAACAGTGCTAAACTTTGTACATATTCCTATAATGGTGTTCAGACGCATCGCGCTGCAAGGAGTGTGCTTTGCAACGTGCTCCGATTGTCGCCTGTGAAGACTGCATAAATATAAGACCCAGTAATGCCTTAAGTGCTCTGCCGTGCAAGTGTTTTGTAACAGGATTGCGGATATGGAACTGAAGTGTGCAAAAGTGTGTGATATTTAAATAATAATAATAATAATAATAACAAAACAAAACAAACAAAATAACAGGAGAGGAAAAGTTGCTGCAGATATGGTTGACTTGTCGTCCTTTACCCGTGAGGGCGAAGGATCCAAAATAAAGTCCTTGATGGGGCGAACTCAGGGAATGCTCAAATCCAAGTTCCTGACGGTGTTGGGAAACAGCAATGAACTCCTTAACGGGATCTCAAACAAGGTTGGTTGGAAGACCTTGATAGCTATGTGCAGTGATTACTGCATTGGAACCGATAAGAACTGCATTCATTAAACAAAAAGAAAAGGCTATTTAAACGTACACAATGAAAAATGTTCTTAAATAATGTTACAAAACCGAATCAATCTGTAATGCATCAGAAATTAGAATCGTTACGCTTAAATATCGACGTCGTGAAGTGTCGAAAAACGCTAAAGTGTAAAGGTCACTGTTTTGAAAATGAATGCTTAAATCTATTAAATTTGACGAACGTGTTTTAAAAAGTTCTTACATTTTATTACTTAAATTTATAACTTTTTCTTTGATAAGCATATTATATAGAAATTGTATTCAAGAGTGCTTTTAATTCGCTCCATTATTTGCTTAATTATTTATAAATACTATATTGGTTTATTAATTTTGTATAAACTTCTAAAGCAATCCTGAGTTGTGAAGGTGGCAATGTTTTGCGAAGTTTTTACACCCATCACTCCTTAAACACTTTATTTTATATTATTTCTACTAAACTGTTATAAGAATTCTTGTTTTATGTTGTAGTTCGACATAGCACTCAGTTTGAGCTCCACGACAAATTCAGATGACGACTGTGAAGAAGATGAGGAAGTAGAGCACAATGGAAATAAAGGTCAATAACTCTAAACACAATATCAAAAAGTAATGTAATTTATTTGTTTAGAAAACTTACCCGACGAGTTCATAGATATTACAACAATTGACTTTGAATCTCGCAGAGTGAAAGCCAGGAGAGCACACGAGGAAATTATATCAGGACGTTACCGTCATCCGAATATAACACCAAGTACACTTTTGTAATTGTTTTTGTTTTTGTTATCAAAATAATTAATGCTTTTTTAGAGACCACACAAGAAGGACGAAGTGTCGAGTTAGAAAAACCCTGTGAAACCGATAGCAGTAAAAGTAGCACGTATAGCAACTCCATTGATTCTAAGTCGCCGAACAGAGGTGACACAGATATCGAGGAAGAAATCAAAGCAGTGAACATACTTTTGCCAGTTACTCCTGCAATTGATATTAGTCCGCCTTCAGCGGGAAGTGCCTACGATCCTAAAGTAGAGAATCTACATCCCCAAAGGACATCCAATAGTAGCACTCTCACCAGCCTTAACGATCCTGTCTTACCTAGTGCTAGCTTAGAATCAACAGATCTTCGCTTCTGGATACGCTCAGAATCTGAGAATTCTGTACCTTCATGGGCATCATCCATTAGTTTAGATAGTCAAACTGAGGAATCTATCAAAGAGTTTATGAAACGATTTGTCGAAATTCTTTTCATGAGCAGTGTATCGATTGACCTTGAACTGAAATCGGAATTCGGGCAATTGGCGAGAGCAACATCTGGACGATTGTGGTTCTCACGGTTTGTTAACTCTCAACGGGTTAAATCGAAAAAGGTCGATGAAACAACATTCTACTCACTGGTACAATATTTTGCAATTATTTTGTTTGAGTGTTCAGAAAGTGAGGATTATTCCCCCGCAAAGACTTTGATGAACATGTGTTTCACCTTTTACCATGAAAGTATGATGATATGAAATGATCTTTAAAGCTTTATTAATTATTATAGTATGAAATGTACTTTTAGTTGAAGTTCCTGGTTGCGAACCATATCGCGAGTACTTGTTTACGTACTTGCGGCAACAGCCAATTTGGCATAATCTGCGATTTTGGAATGCTGCCTTCTTTGACGCTTTACAGTGCGAAAGAGCACACCGTCCTGTGCCTAAAATGCGGAAGGTTAAGACTTCAACGGAAACGACTACTTTACCACAAAAAGAGATGAACTCTTCGGGTTCATCTCTGCAGGAAGATGATGCTAGTATTCATGAGCTTAGAGAAGATCAAATGTTTCAGCAGAACATCACATTTGGACAGCTTGGGTAAGTCCAAATTAAAATTAAATCTAGCACTCTTGTTTTTGAATAAACTTATTCATTGTTAGAAATTATAAAATGTTATATTAATTATTCTTTCATCTACTGTTAAATTTAATTTCGAAATAGTACTGTAATTTTTTTTTTCACTTTAGAACCTTCACGTGCAATATGCATGCATTTGGCCTTACTAAAGAGCTTTGTTTGGAATTTTTGAAAAAACAGAGCACTATCGCTAATTTACCGAAAGGTATCAACGAATGCTTTGAGCTATAATAAGATTTTGTTTATTTTAAGAATTTAATTTTTACAGAACAAGAAAAACTGCTAAGAGACAATATTAATCGAATGTACCTCGAAACTGATAAGTGGGGCGCCTGAGGACTCTGCACTCTCCTGAATGCATTCATTGATGTACTTCACAATTCGTGTGGTATTTCTTTAGTAATTATAAGAGTTTTACTATATAATATGCACATTGTTAAAACAATCAAAGTGATATGAAAACGTTTTGCAAATCCTGAAAGCATTCCAAACTGATTTGATTGTGATTACATTTCAGAAATACCGATTCCAGCATATTTTAGGATCTGCTTATAAGGACATCTGTGCAATACTAAAACACAAGAAAGTTTAGTTAGAAATTATTTTAGCGTACGCATTTCAACTTTCAATTATTATTATTAAGTGAAAACAAATGTTGCGAATACTCTTTGAAATTTAGTTTGAAAAGTATATTCAGTGTCTTGATACTGTGTAAATACACAATAATTTTAAAATTTAATTTTATTATTAATATAATTTGAAAACCAAGAATTGGAATGAATTTGAATTGTGCCAAATTATAATTTGGAATTTCAAATGATTTAAAGTCTGCCTCCAGAAAATCATTTCTTTGCTGGAAGTTTCAATTGCTCCAAATAGTGTTCCATGTCAATGAGTGTATATTATGTTCTTTTTTAATAAGGGTTTTTGATTGTATTTCAGATTATATATATCTATTTGACTCTGTTTATAAATTCATAAAAAATCAGCTAAATTTTAGAAGCGGTACATTTTTTGAATTAAGTAAAAGATTAACCTCTGATAACAAAACATTTTTTTGAAAGTATACCTAAGCAACGAAAAACTTTTTTGTATAGGTTTAATAAAAATTGTGTAGTAGAATTATTTATTTATTTAAGGTTTTTGAAAAAGTTATTGTAATAGGAGAAAAAGGAAAACAAAAACAAATAGTATTCGTATTAGTAACAACCTAAACATTGTACTTTTGTTTTCTTAATTACTTTCGTGTTTTATGCAATGAGAATTTTCAAAAATCCGTGTTTAAATATTTCCACAAGCTTTATATGATTTTGCCAAAATTTTAATCGTTCCACATGAATGCGTGAAACGCCTTGTGATAAAATTGTGATTTTAACGTCAAGGAGCATCCGATAAACTGCGATACTTTGAACATATGTGAATTATAAATATCAAAGCACGACATTAAACAATTACCACTTTAAAGATATTTAGGTTATCAATGAAGAGAGCGAATTTGTACAATTTTTAACAGTTAACTTTCTTTACATATGAATATTAATTTAATGAGTTATTTAAAGTCGGACAATAATTACGTGTAACTCAAAAGCATTTTTCAATTTAATTATTGTATTCGAGTAAACATTTGTAATATAGATAAATCGATAAAACAATGTTTCACCAAAAAGAAAATTGTGTTTAAAAAATAATCTTCCTAATCCTTAATTTTCCGTTATTCAGAATTTTACTTGCCATTGTTTTCTTTGCCTTTCCAGGTTTTTTTCTTCATTTAATGTAATAATAATTAAATTAGGTACTACATAATTTAATTTAAATAAAAGAAGTGAATTCGGTTTTGTCTGTCTTTAATGAGAAAACAGCCAACAATAATGTCTTAAAATAAATAAGAAAATCTTTAATAAAACATATCTTTTTCATTTTCAGATTAAACAATTTTTTTTATGATGTTACAGTTGATTAATAAAGTACCCTAGATCTTAGGATGGCAATAAATAGAGTTTGGCAGAAGTGGCTTCGGAAAGAAAGAAAAATAAAAGTAAAACAAGAAATGAAATAATGCCACTCACGATGTTCTAATTCTATTGGACTTAATTTTAAGTAATTCTTACAGCGAATGAACTGACTAAAAAATAAATCTAACAAAAAAGAAGAAGAAGAATAAACAAAAAAAAAGATTGTTAAATAGTAAAGATATCAGGTACGAGCTAGTCGAGCAGTATTTGGAAAGTCACTGATCCTTTGCGATCCCGAAGACTTCCGCTGTAAATTATGTTCTTAGCCCAAGCTCTGCACTCGATGCTGATAAGTTGATTTAAGGCTGGCCTAGGAAAACGAACTGCAACCAGAGGACTCAAATAACCTGGCACATTCCTGTAGGGATAATAGAACGATTGGAAGCCTCTGTTTGGAATATATTCAATTGAGTTGACGAGCTCCTTATCGTAGTCATTTTGTCCTTCGCATGATACCCAGACTTGTTTCCGCTAGAAAAAAAGACACAAATAAAATAAAATAAAACATGAATATGAAAAAATTAAATCATACTTGATATGGTGGAAGGGATCTAATATGATTCTTCAAGTCATCAGGCATTTGTTCAGGAAGACTGCCTATATCATCGTAGTATTCAGGAGTCCAGTCGAAAATTTTGTTAAGTTTTAGGAATACACAAGGGGCACCATTTAAATAACCGTAGTTTTGTTGTGGCGTACAATTTCCAAATTTCGAAAGATCAACAGCACAAACATCTCCTTTGTTTAAAGTTGTATTAAAATCACAAATCTTTTGATTTTTCCCACCATTTGCTAGTTGTTTATTATCTAAGTAAGCTAGAAAATTTAAACAAAACAAGCAGCATTATTAATGATGAATAATGATATTGATGATGGAACTATTTGTTTTACTTACGAATCAAATATTCATCTAGTAGTCCCTTCCAGTACATTCCTTCCTCAGGTTTTTTTGTACTAAACTGAATCACTGATCCTCGCTCAGTTTCATCAGATAATGGCCGAAAACCTAAGCCAGGATTTGTTCCTATGAGAGATCTATCCAATTTCCACTTGGGCTCGAATTCGTCCACAGTTGAAAGCAATCCTTGCATACATATTGCAAACATTCCAGCTAACACTGCGTAGAATATTGCGTAGAATAATAATATTTTGGCTGAAATATGAAAAAGAATATTTTGCTATAGAACATTTTCGAAAATATAATTGTGACAACTGTTCAATAAAAGAGGATGCTGAAAGAACCAGTGGTGGTCTTAGGTCTATGAAATTAAACAAAATATATATACTACTAGCGGGACCCGTCGTGCGTTGCTACACCCCTCCCCTCCGTGCCAACACTTTCTATTTGAAATTATATTATTCTTGGTATTTACTTAGTGTTGCATCTAAAAATGGCCGTTTGCATTTATTCTCTGTTTTCTAGTGTAAGGGTACACTATTGTATAGTTTGCAGAGCACCACCCTTGATGGAAAAAAACTACCCGGACGTAGCGGTATATTACATAGAAACTTTCATCCTCAATTTTACCCCCTTAGGGGTCGACTTTCCAGGAATCCTGATACCCGTGTTTCTTTATTTCTAACAAAAGGCTAAATACCAACTTTTTTTATTTTTTTACTCAAAAAATGAAGGTTTTTCATAGAAACTTTCATCCCTTTGTTTACCCCCTTGGGAGTATCGATCTCCACCAAACTTCACACGATCCATTTCGAGACTATGCAACATTGCTACATTATCTCTGAAAATTTCATTAAATTCGGTTAAGTGGTTCAGGAGTCTATAGGGAACAAAAAAACCACATGCTCTTTTCTATATTAAGATTCAGCTATTTTTTGTTACTCGATTTGAAGAGTAATCAATAGTAATATAGAAAATAGTAATAGTAATATAGAAAAGTAATCAATAATGACTTGTATTTTTAAATCATAATTTTAAAATTTACAATTTAAGTAAGAAGTATGAAATAAGTTATGTTTAAGTTTTAACAACTTTTGCTATTTTATAGAACTGGAAGTCTTGCATGTTGTTTTCGCTGCCCTATTCGATACGTACCAATCAGGTTATGGTTATGAGCAACACCTGTAACTACTTAGTAAGCAGTTGATACCTCCATTGCCATTAACATTGGATTAGAGCAAGGTGATTATTAAATTGTATTTAATTCTGCCCACGGAACTAATTACCATGTTATATCTAGCAATTGAAGAATAATTAAAGGTGACATTAAACGTCAGTCTCAGACCTTCCTTTAAGTTTCCAACCGTCTTCAGCCATCGTTGTGTGTGTCTGTGTCCGTGTATTCATATTTAAAAATAAAGGAATCAGAACTCTAACCTCTAGAGTCTAGACTCTATACGACAATAATCCGATCAGAAATCAAATAAGTGTTGAAACTGGTTTCCACCATCAACCAGATTCGATATCAAATGCAAATACAACCGACGTCAAATGACCCTGGATTACGCACGTTGAGAGTTCTGCTGGCAAAGAATTAATTTGGGACGTGCGTCTCTGTTAGATAATCGCGATCGCAATTTCGGGGTAAAGGACTTCTTATCAATGCACAATATCTGTTCGCCGGTCGGATCTTATGCTTAGTCATGCCGCTTTATTTGATGCCTTCCTGCCCATGACAACAGTTCATCTTTGGTTGCAAAATTGCGCAAATTCAACTGTTTATTTTATTTTTGACAAACATTTCATTCTCGAGATTGATTCATCCTAGCTGCGGCAATGTGCAGCTTCCAGAGAAATTAGTGCACGGAAAAAGGAAGTTATAATTAGATACACATCGTCTACAGTCGCATTGGGGCTGGCCACTTAGAAAAAAATTCTAATCTCCAGATTTATCTAGTTTCTTCTCACACAACTCAATGAATCACAAGATACCATTTTGGCCGAGGGCTGCACAAAGGCGGATCAATTTAAATTATTTTCCCTCGAAATTAAATCCAATGCAAATGATATGCGGGCGAAATCCGTGCTTTGAATTGGATGTGATTTCAACACCGTCGCAATATCGACTTTGTGTTTTCGTTTTGCGTCGTTAAATCGATTTTAAGATAATTTGCAAATCACACTTGGGTCCATGAACTTGATGGGGACCATGAAGCTGGCGGGCTGCGCGGCGGTGGTGTTTGGGACGATCGCGATCAAAGGTGTACTCATAAATATGCAATACCTGTTGTAATGGAGGATAACAACTGCAAAATGACATCGAAACTTTTGCAGGAAGGCAGGGAGGCTGACGGAGTTCTAATTATTCGGCTGGGCTTTCGCGATTCCTTCGAAATGCATCGTTCAAAGGTCAACGATCGTCGCGATGTGACGAATGTAGTTCGTCCCTGAATTCAGTGATACATTGGCCCAAACAGTTTGGTAACATACTTGTAAGTACAAATTGTTGTTTAATAACATGTTAAAGCCTTTAGAACGCTCCAGTTATTCATTAAATAAAAATGTGATTATGACGTGCACACTATTCAGAAGGGAGGGCAGAGTGAAATAGAAAAAATGTTGTGATTAATCAATTTATTCGAAGAGAATTTAAATTGTGGTTTACTTTGTAAGTCAATTTGAAGGTCTGTAAAATTCCATTATTTATATAAATTGAAATAGCTTTCAGTACAGTAAGTAATATGAGAATTAAATTAAAGTTGTTTACTTGAAAGAAATTTCTGAGAACCTTCGAAATTTTCATTGTTACATTTTATGTCTGAATTTAAATTATTACTCCTTATGTAATACCAAAATGACGATAGTTGTCATTCAGGTTCTGATACACATTCAAGGTCCACAGATTCAATATTTATAATATTACTTGAGGGACGTGTTTAGACTCTGTTATTTTATAACAAGTAATTTCCATTACAACATGCAAAATAATGCTTTTATTTTAATTCATTGCTCAGCTGACAATGAGATTTGTTGTGTTCCACACAAAACACTGTAAGGTTCTCTCAAAATGAATTACATATTTCGAATTATTATTTTGTTTTGTGTTAAACTTAAACAACGGTAAAACCGCAGCATGTCGATTTGAGTAATAAATACACAAATCAAATTCATTAATGTTCTAAAAAATGCGATAAGATGTTGAGACATTTCGGTGTGATAATTGATAACTTGGTTTTGTAATTTACATAAACAATTCGTAATAAATTATGCAATAAAGCAATTCGATCTAATCGACGATGGTAGTTAACATTACATAAATCACAGTAAGGGCCAGCTCGGCATTGTTTAAATTGAATGTTACAACAAATTTTGTTATTTTGTATTTATTTATCAATAAAATTTGGTTTTATAACAATCCTTTATCATGATAAATTTCTTGATTTTCATATTTCTATTTGTTAGCTTCTTGAGTTGCCCTAGAGTTATGTTTTCAAGTTCATGGAAATTAATTAAAGCAGCGGGGAACAAACGATATTGTGTGTTATAATTTTTGCTTAACATTTTTACTGTTCTATATTTGCCTTTAGTCAGCAAAGCAAAGATCTAATCTGATTGTTTTTTCCCTTCGTTTGATAACAAAGGTCTACAGCAAAACAAGAAAACTAAACTTGCGACTCCCAAACTCAATGAATGTAAATCGCTACAGTAATAAATAATAAAAAAAAATTTTTTGATTAATGATTTTTATATGTAACTATGTATATGATTTTCAGTGTTGATTCAAAAAAATTAAATCGATTCTTTTTATGATTGACGTTTTTTTGTACATATAACGATTTCATAATAGGGAAATATCAAATAGGACAAACTATTGTATAATTAAAATGATTAATGAATTTATGAAAAAAGTTACAAATCAGAAGGGAACTTGGCCTTTAAAGCTCATTAAACTCTAAAATTTTGTTTGCCAACAAAAAAAATAAATTGTATTGTAGTATTTTATTTTTATTTCCAGAAAAGCGGATTACTTCAAGTTTACAATGTTTCTCTTTCGTTTTTTCCCTTTTTGACTTCACATTTTTTTTTCCTTAGTTTGCTGATCAATTTTCATCATATTTTCTTTATCAAGCCTGTTTGATAAGACGATTCCAATGTTCATATTCCTGATTTAATTTTTGCAATTTTCTGTAACGTTGTAAGCTGCAGTAAATACAGGGTATTCCGTATTCCGTAAATAGTGGGTAAAGCGCTAATCATGTATAGATGAGCTATGATCAAGATATTTGATAAGGAACTATGATGAAGAAATTTTTTGCTCAGTGAAAGTGCAGCAATTTTTTACAAACATTAAAACATAAAAATTATTGTGAGATATGTCCTAAAAAAGAAAACTGCGCTGTTTGCACCCATAAATCCGCATCGGGCAATTGAAGTTCAATCAAGTTGCACAAGTTTGCAATTCGTTCAAGTGTTGCCGCTGTTGAGGGCCAACTTTAGTATCTCAATACTCCATTAAGGTAATGAATACTTGGAGCCAAGGCCTCTTGAATCAATGGATTCAATTCGTGGATGTCGGCTACCATGAATACAGCAGCTGGGCAGACAGGTAGACTGATCGATTCACCTGAACAAACAAAAAATCTCGTTGCTGTCGATTCACGTGGTGAGGAAAAATCTAGATCGATTGAGATCGATCACAGCGCAGCCATCAAAACGAAAGGTGTAAGACTCGCCAAACTCTTTTTTTTCCTTTTTCTCTTTATTTTATGTTCTTTTACCTCGTTTTTTTAAGCTAAATTGCGGATCAGTGGGGCAAGCAGATCTAGACGGCTGCCGAGAGTTATGCAACGAACGCCACTAATCGGAAACTAAAAGTTCAGTTGGCTGAAGAATTACAGTCCCACAATTGATAGATTTGTAGACTATTGGCAAACTGATCTGTGATCGCTGATCGCCGATTCACTTGCACACTGAATATTGATCGGGCAACCGGTGTTTATGTAGATTTGTTTACCAAACAATTACCGTGGCTGTAACAAAGCCATGAAATCAATTTCCGCAGAGTATTTCGCGAAAGTATTTCGCATTGGATCCGAGGCTCCCTGATAATTGGTTCTGCACGGATAATGCCAACCCTCAATGCTATTCATTACTCATTAAATTTGCGAAACGTTCATTATATTTTTTGTTCGCTCAGATACAAATTTGTACAGTATCTTTGGCCAAGATTTATTTATGGTATAATTGTAGAGTTTCACACTCGAACTTGCAAGTAGCAATACAACCTCGAAATGCATTGAGGGTGATAAGAACAATCGATGCAGATAAGAGGAAGGTTACTTACAATTAGTGTCTTCCTAGCCCTTCCTAATCTCATGATTTTAACTAGTAAATCACAATTGACACCTGCGTCCATCGCATTCAATAATAACAAAAAAGCAATTCAATGGAACGTGAACAGTCAATTCAAAATTCAGATGCTAGAGTTGGAAATTACGTGATGTGGTATTTTTATAAGCATCAAGTTCGTCAACTTGCCATAAAAATAACAAAAACAAAATGCAAATTACAGATAAGAGTTTTAAACAGCTCTTTGTTTTGTGCAATGAATTGGATTTAATTCAGAATTTTGTTTATAACAATGTTTGTAACATGTGGCAACTTTTTTATTTTGTTGTTACTATTTCAAAAAAATTTCTTTTATCTATAGCTACATTTTTATAGTGTTTTTCAATTTTACATTGAAATGTACTGCTGTTGCTATGCTAAGCTGCTTCAGAAGATTTCAATACTTTCACTCATTTTATGTAAAAAGAAATATAAGTAGGTACAAAGAACAAATTCTGTATTTCATTAATATTTTATAAATGTAATTTGAAAATTTTTTCGCAGTAAAACAGTCCTAAAATCTTATCCGAATTAAAAAGTTATAGTGTAAATGTTGTAGGTTTTAAACAAATGTACACAGAAATATTGAAAAACAAAATACCATTTCATTTCAACGTTTTACTTTGGAATTACTGTTGTTTTAACTTTAAAAATGATTTCTTTTAATGACTTTTTTTATGATGTGCTAAAGTCAATAATCCTCCTAGAATCTTTTCTGAAATGCCGCCATTTTATGGATTGCTTTTTATGGCGGATAATTATTAGGCACTGTGCCGTTAATTGAAATATTTTTAAATATCCAGAGATACAATTAATTACTTAACCCAAACTTTTGTGAATACCGAATAATTTAAATGCAAGATCGTAGAAACTGAGGAGACTTTTTGCCAATGCTAACGGATTCCGCAAATGAGAAAACAAAAATTAGCAGACGAGGGAAATGTCTTAAAATAGTTTACTTTTGACATTGAAACAAATTTACGTAATAAAGCTTCCCACATGTATTTAGTGTAAATTATGAGCTCTTTTTATTTGTTAGTACAAGATAGTTTCATGGACTTCATTTTGAAAAATACTTGCACCTGTTAAAATACATAAAAAATAAGTAATGTTCTTGTCGAGTAAAATTTTGAAAAATGTTGATTGAATGTGTTAGTTGTATTGCGAAATAATCACAACAACAATAATAAGGATAAGGAATTTATTTATTTTTTAGTGATTTAATTTTAACTATAAAATTTCGAGAGACAAAATATGCCAGAAATTTGACACGAGAAGCAATGAATTTTTTGCTAATTTATTACGAAAACTAAACACTAATTTGTGTCATGAAATATGTTATGACGGAAAACTTTACGAGTTGGTGTTCATCAATTTGCAGCTCATGATGCACATAGCAACAAAAAAGATATGGCCTTTGTTAAAGTCTTGCATTTCAAAATTTACTACTCTAAACCGTGAACCATGAAAACAACACACAATTGTTTCATAAATTTCTTTAATGGTATTTTTTACCATATTTCATTATTTTGCTATGTTGTTTGGAGCAGTTTGTTACATGTTTTTCATATTCTTAATTATTTAATTAAATTAAATAAAAATTATAAAATAAAATTTCTTCATTGCTAATGCATTGTTAATATTATATTTAACATTTTATGTATAATTGCAGTCAACTTTAACGCTCAATTGAATCTTTTCCCTGGTAACATTAACTAAATTAGGTAATTAATATTTGGCACCGGTAATTTTTGATTTACAATTGAGAGTTAATTAACTTGAAAAACAGAACCAATTATGGCATATGTTGTCAATAATTGTTTAGAGTAGAAATCTTCATAACTCAAACGAAGGCATATAATTAACAAATTGGTATATAAATAATTACCATCATGAATCAGGAGTTAATTTGATGATAACGAATTCTTATTCAGGATCTGTGAATTTCGTACTGCTTCGCTGAACATCGCAGTTAAAAATCAAATGGTTTTGTAAATTGTTTTAAATTTGTTGTTAATGTAATTATGGTGTGTGTGAAAAATAATTCATTAATGCACTGCTGTGAGAATTGCACCGAGTGAATGGTTAATACTTAAGGGTGGTACTTCTAAATTAATAGCTTCATTTCGTTCGCTTTTCAATCCAGTAATTGTTTCATGCTTATCGTTGTGGGCTTTATCAATATCGATTTGTTCTGTCAATCATTAACAAAAATGATAATAATCTGTTTAGTAAACCCCAAAGTGATAAATAGTGGCTGAATGAAGTTGAAAAATAGATTAAATGTATCACGAGGGTTGGACTAGTGTCGGTTATAATAATGCTGCATTTATAAAGCCGCAGATATCAGTGATCCTCGTGACTCCTGATAACTGACTACGCACGCACTGTCCACAATATTGGGAAAGTTTATGACTCTTATTGCCATCATAAACGTTGTAGAAAACTGCATAAATATTTAATTTACATAAGTTAGAAATTCAGGTTGGATTTGTTTGTTTTATGATTAGCAAAAATAATGTTGAACTCAAATTTAGTATAAGATGCAAAAAATATTATGTATTGTAGATGCAACACTTTCAACGAAAACTTTTAAAAACAGTTTTTGTCTACTTTTGCTTATCATACAATAATATAATTAATAAAGTGCTTGCAAGAACTAAAATAATAATACTTAAAAAATATAAACGCCTTTAATGTTTATTTATAAAGTTTCTGTTATAACATTTTTGGCTTTTTCTTATTGATTTGAGAATTTTACAGTTACACAAAATGTAAAACATCTCTATTTTACAACAAATATAATTATAATTTTTAATCTCAAAAAAACAATTGCATAATTACTAAACCAAAAACTTGCTTGAAAACCAATACAAAAAATGTTTGTTGCCAGAAAATAAATTTTAGTAAAATATATCGAGCGTAAAAATGGCAAACATTTTTCAATTTTTTCTTGTTTCACGACTTATATATAACAAAATAAATTTGCAAAATACGAAATGCGGCTGGCTGAAATAAACACATTGTTCGTGTTGGAATTAAAATATTAATGAATTGATTTAAATAAATTCGTGAGTTTTAATTCACGTAAATTCAAGACGTGTTTTATTTATAAAATATTATGAATTCGTTATTTAGTATTTGTTATTTTCCCACTCCAGTCTTAACCACAAAAAAGTGATCTTAACTTGAGGCGTCCTCCTTCGTCTGAATGAGATTTTGGCATCCTTCCAGGAATGTTTTAATGTCATTTCGAAAATAGCTGTCCAGAAGTGACGTGGATCGTCGCTTCCTCACTACTTTCAGCATTTACATTACATCTAAAGATTCTGAACTGTTGTTGATACTATAGAAGAAGGCAGATGCAGATGCTCACCATCATTATAAAGAATACAAGCGACAGAAGAAACAACAAATGTTATTGTCAAAGTAGAGCTAACAGGAAGCTGTTTTTTCGGTAATTTTTTCAACAAAAAATGCATGAAAGGCAAATCCAAAACAAACAAATTATTATTGTACTTGATATCAGTGGAAGTTTCAACCATTTTCCGTGCTTAATATTATTATTATTTCCACTTATTTACCTACTGCTAATTTCTACATTTAGCACCTCCTCGCGGAGACACCCCACACCAATAACAGTACGGATGGAAACACGTTTGGTGTATGCCGGTTAAAAAATCTATTTTAGATATTAACAACAATTTACAAAGTAAACTTGTTTCGTAATCGATTTTCCATTTGATTTGGAAACGTGCACTCAATTAAGTGAGTACTTATGACGCTCTAAAATTTGTCGATAACATTAATAACAATCTCTTATTATTATTCCATTTATATTTGCGTTTCTAATAAGCAATAACACTAAAGATGACAAATCTAATAGCAAAGCAGTTAAATCTGCTTTATCCAACGCGAGTTGGTTGAATCTGGATAACCCGGCATATGCCTGGAAAATGCCAATACTGAACTCAATGAGAAAACAAAATACTTGTGTATTTTTGTGGTTGTTTCCGAGTGAAATTTTAAGACTTCTTAAAAGGTCACTCCACTTTTTGTGTTAATTTCAATGTGAAAGCGACGAATTCGGTGCAATGGGACTATATTAAAAAATTTGTTTAAGCACAACGCGACGTAATAATTTTTTTTTTTACTGGAGTTTTTTATAATTTAACCTCAAAAGTTTCAATCAATTTTTTTCAAGGTTAATTTCTTAATAATGTTGCTTTATAGTGTTAAATGTTCCAAATTTTCAACATTTCTTTTCTAGATTTAAGGAGAACTTCTACTTTGTAAGTTTCAGAACCAAAAATAGGGTTGAATTTTATTCCTTAAATTGTAAAGTTATAAAACATAATAAGTAAATGTAATAAAACATATGATAACAAACAAACAAGTTCAATTTTATTTTATGCTACATAACTTCTATGACTTGTGTTCGCGATAAAATTCTAACGGTATTTCGCTTTAAGACCTTGAAAGTTTGGTAGAAATGAAATGTTATTTGTGAGTTTGATTATAATTTTCGAGATTAGATTTTCCATCCATTTTTAACAAAATCGCGTTTTCGACAATGATGTATACTTAACCTCTTCAAATTTGTTTGGAATTTTGAATTGGGGTGAAATGTGTTTTTTTTTTTCAATAAACCTATTTCGTTTAATTCTTTTAAAACTTTGAAACCATCAATTTTTTACAGAATTTTACATTTTTGTAGAATTTTTTGAAAATCAAAAAAAAAAAAAACTAACATGTATTTATGTTTATTGAGTAGGGTTATATACTATATAAGATATAGGCTATTTCGCATTGTTTTTGAACTAATATAATATTAGGTATATTCAATACTCATCTTGGATGAAGGCAAATAAAAACAATAAAAGTATTAAAACAGATATTGCAAAATTTTTTGAATAAGAGATTAAAATGAAAGAATCCACAGACAACAATCCAATGAAATTTTAAATAATTGTGTATTTTTTAATTAAATATGTAGGTATGAAAATATTTGTTTAAGATGCGAACAAATAAATTGTTCCTTGTTACCGATTCTTGCGGAATGTTGTTCTATTAAAGAGACAGGACACATAATAATAAGAGCCTTTTGAAGAGGCATTTAATGCTAAACACTTTTGTGGCCATAACTTAAAATAAAAAAATAACTTACACCACTTTTCCTATCAGGGGCGTAATTGTAAAGCCTCTCATCAATCATTGCCTTCCAGTTCATTTGTTGCAGACGCTCTGTATTTTTCCAGATAATAACGTTCGACAATCATTCGCGTTCTTTGTTAATGTTTACCTACTCCAGTTCGGCGGTGTTTATTTTGAAAGTCATCCGAACTTATCACTGAAATGAACTTCGAGGATTTTCTCTTCAGTGAACACACTGCATTGATGTATCCAAATCCAATACATCAAAAACATTGGTCAGATGGAAAACCACTGACAAGACAAATATTTATTGTTGTATCAAATGAAAATGCGATAGTAAAATTAATTGTAAACAATGTGAAGTTTCCTATGATTGCCTCTTTTTTGTTTATCTGCTCATTTAAAAGGTCATTACTTGAATAAAATATTTTTAGTCTACATTATAAGTTCTTCAGTTTTTCAATTTTAACTCTTTAAAAAAAAAACCAAACGAGAACTGAAACGTGTCTGTATCTCGTTGAGCCAACATGGCTGGGAAGATTAATGAACTGAAAAATGATATATTCCTAGAATAAGACTTCTCTTGTTCGGCAGAAATAATTTGAAATTCAAATACTAATTTGACCAAAAAAAATTGTGCCAAAAAACAGCCGCAAAATTAAGGAGAGTTTTGTGAACCACTTAATATCATTTGTTGAGCCACTGCCGAAGAACGGGTTTCCCGAGTCCCATTTAAGAGCACGACGACATAGTCGAGCCGACCGACGCCATAACTTCACTGCTTATCAAATTGAATTGCGACCAGAGATAATGAGGCGTTCAGGGGAGTCCACATTTCGATAAAATGACGCTGAACACTTCAACCATGTAAGACACAAAACTTTCATGCTGATTCGATTGGGATTGCATCGATGAATTCTTAAGCTATTGAGCGGCTCTCCCTGGTTTCTATTCAAACTGACGAATTTGTTGAGGAGCGATTTACGTAACCAGATGCATTCACAGAATTCGAATTTGGGAAATTTTATTTTGTGCTTTTTTTTTTTTATAGTAAGCTTCGTTAGATGAAAATTTGGGAACCACATGTTATATAATTTTATTTCATGTTCGTTCGCTTATTTTTCATTATTATATTGTATATTGAATTAGTTCGTAGGATCAGATTTATTCAAAGGTTCACATGCACATTGTACAGACCTCAAGCAAATCGTTGCATACTTGTGGTTGGAAACTGATAATACTTCACCCCTTTCTGCATTTATATTACGCAACACATAAAATGTGAAATAATAAATTCCTGTAAAGAACATTGGAAAGATGAAGTTGTATCAAGAATATTTGTGGAACTGCAAACGTCAAGAGTTAAATTGCTTAATTTCCGCTTTATACCGTTTAGCGATAAAGTCAAGACCTAATTAAAAGATAAATTCCGTAGATTAAACGTGAACTATCAGCAGCAAGTCTTTTGTCTTATCATCCACGTAAGAGATCTTGCGAATGTCACGAGCGTCTAAGAGAGGCTCCGATAAGATTTGCAAAAAGCCACGGTAGGCGCGGAATACCATTTGATGAAGTCGTGGTACAGTGGACCACGTTGGTTTTGGTGAAACACTTTCATAATTAATCAGCGATATGCTTGTATTTTTTTTTACATAAGTTCATTAAAAGGTAAACGAAAGAAACTGGTGATGGTGTCCCGTTCAGGGTCCATTATCAACATATGCTAATGAGTAATATGCATGACGAATAAGCAATTACTTACCGGAGTTCCTTGAACTGTGTAACGAGTTATATGGGTAAACGAAGTCTCCACTGTATTACTTACTGTTCTGTAAGCAAAGCAGGCACCCAGGCACCATCTGTCGATTGCCTGGAAGTGTTCTATCATCTCCTATTTACAGTCTTCTGGAGCGCTACTTTTGTGGAGACGTAGGTCTTCCAGTTGGCCGATTGTTGCTAACATCCACTTGATTTTGTTTTCTAATAATTTTTTTATGCTCCTTTTGTTTGAACATTTTGCTATTGACAAAAGTAAAAGGCTCTATAAAAGCACTGGGAGTGCCCTGGTTTCGTGCAAATAAAATTGATGCCCAGGGAGCAAGGTGAGTAATTAAAAAGGGAGGGGGTTAACTGGGGTTGGGAGTGAGCTTGACCCCATTGCAACAGCTCGCATAAAACTTCACTAATTAAAAACGTACCACAAACAATAAAAAAATGTACCAACATTCTTTAACTGTAGCACTCGTAAACTTAATATTTGTTCACGAAAAAGCACGAATTGTTTCTACAGTTGCAAATTGTTTCCCCAACTAGAAGTAGATAGCAACATTTCGCTTTCTGCCTTTGACTGGCTTATCGCAAATTTTTCTCTGCAAATTGATAATCCCGGATGTGATATATTCACGCGGAATACAGCACAGGAATTTCGATTGTTGATGCGGAAACGTAATAGAATTTAAAAAAAACACCAGAAAACTCACCTCACCTTTGAAGAATCATTTTCGAAATAAATAAATATGCATGACGATATAGGAAATTTGGACTGGAGTTTAATTATTTTGGATATATTTTGCGACATTCGAATATCTCAGGAAATCAGAATTTATATTCGCAATGCTGAACGTGTTAAGGGTGAAATGTTTCAAATAAAAACAGTTGAGATAACCTAAAGGTCAGATTGATTACTTTCAATTTTATAGACCGATGTCTGATAACAAGAGGATGGCTTTGTAAACATTTGCAGGAACTAGTTTGTAGTTATCCTGGAAATGAATACTTGCGGAATGTTTCTTAAATTAGAAATGTTTAGATTCTTAAAATAATGAAAAATTAGATAAATGTTTTAATATTAGGTAACTAATTTCTATACCTATCCTATGTAAATGTAGGGGAAGTTGGTAATTATATTAATTTGAGCAAACGCTTGCGACTCCTTGAAAGAGAGATGATTACAAAAGCGATAAAGGATTGAAATTTGGTGCAGATACAATTTCAGAGATGACAAGAATCGGGAAAAACTTTCGGGTACTTTCCTTTCGCTTCCATTTGTACTATAATTTTTTGAAACATTGTGAATGAAAAAAAAAAAAATTGAAATTTGGTTTTCTGTGGAGAACGCCGTTTTTCAATCATTTAAAAAAATAAGCATCTGTTAATTGTGTCAATAACTTTAATATCGCATATTGAAGTTGTCATTCAATGCAAGAAAATTCTTCGTGATGAATTTGCAATGGCATCTGATGCTAAAAGTAAACTGGGAAAATATAAAAACAGGAAATTGCATTACGATTAATTAATTGATAAAAGGACGACAAAGTTGCAGTAAAAAGCCTTTTCTCTCCTATTTTACTAGCATAGTTATAACAGACAATTAATATTTTTGGAAAATTTGTAGATCAATGCGCCAGGTAAAAGACGAGTCATGGAGGACACGCAAGCGTCTCGTAGCGGTTTCCTGATCGATCCTGTTTCCAAATAAAAGCAAGCAGGATTCAAAGTTTACTTAGTACTAATATCTCGAAGGATCTTCGTGAAATATATAACAATCGGCCACATAATATTGTAAATGGAGAAATCGGTCAAGGCGCATGTTGCTAGTTCTTCTTAACATGAGAGTCACCACAATTTATAAAAAAAAGAAGATTTTTCAATTTAAAAGATGTTTCAATTTATTTTTACGACGAAAAATATCTGTGCAGAACGTTTTCAAACAATAACTCCGAAAGTAAAAACCAAAGAAAATCTATTCAGAATTATAAATATTATAGAAGGATATTCCGATAACACTTCTTTTAAATGTTTGGTAATAATGTTCCGCAAAAGGCAATGTGATTTTGCGTTTTTTTTTGTATTAACTATACTATGAAAACAAAATGTTAAATTTTGCTTTTCGTGATCATCTTTAAAAGTTATTTTAAATAGTAGTGAAATAATTATTTTATCATCCTTCAGTCAGAATTTTAACTTTTCAAAAATTACCCAAAGAAGAAAAATAAGAAAATTTTGGTTCGGAAAAATATTCCACGAAATATACTAAAAATTTGAAATGCAGATTCATCTTTTTCGGATAGCGCCAATTTCGAGAAAGATCTTATTTTTTTTACATTAATTAGAATATCCATTAATATTAAAATATTTGCAACATTTTGTAGGTTTGATTATATAACAAATAAATATTTGTTTTAGAATTATGTTAAACCAAAAAACAATTCGGCGTAAAATGCAGTAATTGGAGTTGGAAACGGTCATTCCCACAAACTTATAAATTAATGATATTTTTTGTTTTGTAGGTATAATTCAAATTTGTAAATCGAATTTATGAGCAAACATTCTGCTATATTTATTTATTCAAGCAGATCGATAAATTTAATAATATTTATACAGATATTATATTTTGACTGCATTGTCTGTGATTCCTGTATTTTTGAAAATTTTCCACATTCCGTAGCAGATTAATTTCTATCGTAGAAAACTTTCCACAATGGATTCATTTTCTTTTCTTGATGAAAACATTTCTTCACGCTTGTGTAATCGTGGTCATGAAATGCGAAAATTATCTTCTCCCTGACTAGAGAAAATATGAGTAAACAGCATGAATTACAAAAATTTCAGTATTGCCAAAAATTCTCTGTGTGGTCCATAACCCCATTGTCCTGAATCCCCCTTAACCACTCCGATTCGACCCAAATAGGCAAGAGCGGGAATATTTTTGAACACAAACAAAAATAAACTGTTTGGAAAACATAATAGTAAAATTGTATTAATTTTTGATCTACTTACACCAGCTGGACGGTGTTCGACCGAGGAACGATCCCTCTTTCGGGTTATAGAGGATGTATTTTAAGGGTTGTTTCTCCTTCGGCTGGGGGAAGGTGAACTCGTAGGTTGTGGCTACCGTTGAGCCATTTCTTTCGTTTTTGCTCATATTTAATGCGTTTTAGAGTTAAACTAAATCAAAGCGAAATCCTGGTAAGGCTTAAAAACTAAAATCAACCAATCACTGATAACTGTTAATTAAGGATTATGAATGCACGACGAACACCGTGTACGAAATCACATCAGACACTTTGAACTCGTGCACTTTGAAACTTTTCTCACTTAAAACTCAACGATTTTGCCTGGGGGTGGGAGAATTCGAATTTATCTTAAATTTCAAAAAACAGCTCTTGGCGAACAAAATTTTTCAAAAAAACCAATTTTAAACACTTTCCCGCTAGATAGACGAAGAGACTATTTTCACGAGTATTTTTTGGTGGGCGGATAATTAAGGCTCCCAAGATTTGTGCTGAGAGTTCGTTTTCCGTGATAGATATTTTTAAACGGCGTCTATTCTTAGGTGAGGACGTGATAGGAAGATAAGAAGTGAAAAAAATAACGTCTGGATGAGTTGTAAAAGTATCTTCGCCGACCGACAGCAGACAGTAGACAAAGCCACAGACCTCCTGAGCACAGCACCTTAGCCCACAAACACTGATCACAGACTGACTAAATGGCTAACTGGACTAGCCACATTTAGCTTAACGTTAGCTCTAGCCAAAAGTAACGAGTACTTCGGATTCGAGTTTAGACGAAGCGCTTACTTATCGCCGCGCTGCGAAGTGCGAACTGCGAGAGACTTGTTCTTATTTGCCGCGTTTTACTGAAAAACACACTCTCAACGGAAACGCAAAATGGCTCATCTCATCGCCAACAAGGAGCACCCAAACCTGGATCCGTCCTCAGCAGCTCCCCTGGCACCCAAGGCTCCTGCTGGTTTCTATTCTTTCCTGTTCTTTTTTACTATGTGTTGCACAGTTCTCGATCGAAAAAGTTGGATTCGAAAACGGGGGAATTGCATCAGCGAATGCACTTCGCGGTTGCGGTCGTCTCCAGATGCACCGCTCTTTTTACTTGTTGAGCCGATCTATTGATAGTCTCTGCGATGCTGTCATCGTTATCAACGCGATGCACTCCACTTAGTGCTTGAAACTCAATTCTCTAGCATTTCAATGGCAAAAACTGCAAAAATCCTTCTAAAATTGACCACTGAGGCGGGGCAGGAGATCCGTTCCTGTGTCCTGTCGCTATCGTCCTGAATCCTGATAACTCGCTGCTCTTTCAGGCACGTATCAACAATTCCAAATTGTTGTTGTTTTTCAACAAACTCACTTTACACGCGATGTGTGTTTGCGCATGCCACAGTCCAGCCGTGTTCATAACCCTTCACAACATAATTTGCACGGACATAGTGACAGCAAGCCATGTTCATATCCTCTCCCCATATTGAGGACACAGAAAATAGCTCTGAGGACGCGGATGATAATGATGACGTACAGACATCCTGCCGCCGTTCAGCACATTTAATTCCAGCTGTAATCGCCTCTAACCGCTTCATTCCGGGAATTTTCATCGATTACTTCGTCAACGGTTGACTAGAAATGATCCGCGGTGTGTGGAAGCAGGACCTGAAACACCTTTCGCGGTTCGCCGGGCATCGAAGTTCAAAGCGGATTGAACTAGATCAACCAGCTGCGCAGTGGTTTTAACAGCTCCACACCTGAGCAAGACTCTTGTAGTGACCACTAAAAATGTAATCAACCGAAATTGTTTTTATTGGAGTCCATTGGATTGGTTGAAATCAAGAGTTAAATGAAATTAATCAGCTGTGGAAAAGGGGCATTTTGGATAATTCATTCACATTTATCACAATATTTTGGAGTTAATTAATATTAATTAGAAATATTGAATAACAGATATTTTGATTGTTTTTATAGACAATGGTTATTTGAATTTCTGTCGTCTCGGTCTTGGCAGAAATAGAATCCATGTACAACATCCTATCCATTCTCTGTGTATCAAAAACTTCATTAAACATTAATTCAATTCAAACGAACTTGATACTCGCTTCCAAAGTCATATGAAGGTAAAATTAATTAATAAAGATATTGCAATTATTGTCAAACGCCAACAATGATGCAATATTTACAAGGATACTCAAGGAAAATTGATTTTCATCAGTATTTTTAATGTATAGTAGGTGTTGTCTTTTAAAAAACAAATCAACAATCAATAAATTCATGAGTCGTTGATAGGTTGAGAATGTTTCAAAAATAGAACACTTCTGCATTCAAACATAAAATAAATTTAATAACCACCACTTTTTGTTATATTATATTATTGTTAAAGAACCACAAGAAATCGATATGCAGAACCACACCTTAAATTTTAGTATCAGCGAATTAATGTATGTTTTTTAGCAGTCATGTGTACGGACATATTTTCGTATCTTCCTTACCAATTATGAGTTCGTACCTAATTAACTTCTTAAAATCCCGGATGTGCTTGAATACATTTTCAAAATGACTCCATTGCAATATGTTGTGAAAAAAACTGATTTTCAAATATGGAGTTATTTGTGGACAAGTCACGTAGAAGTGAGAGTTTATTTTACTTGGGGAAGCAAACAATTGGAAACGTACATACCTAGACCTATTTAAATAATAAAGCAAATAACTGTCACAGTTAATAAGTTTTCTGTATAGTTTTTTTTTCGAAATTATTGCTAACCCCATTTTTGTTTTTTTATGATTACATGCAAATAGGTATTATAAGTATAGGTACAACAGAGGAGTTGTAATTTATTCCTATTTTATATAACAATTACACGGTTTTTATTATTTTGTGTTGTTTGATCAAAGTGGATTTTTTGCATTTAAAATTGAATTTCAAATTACGTGTTAAACATATATAAAACATAAAATTTTATACACATTTTTAATTTGAAGTCGTCACTGCTGCACCTATAAAGCTTGGTATAAATTTAAAAAAACAAAATTGTTAATTTTTCGTAATTTCCTTCGCTATTTGCACATTTCATTGTTATTAAATTTTCCATAGGTACTTAAATTAACCTTAAGTTGAACGCTTCAACTGCTCCTGCAGGAGTTGCCAGATCGTATTTTCCACCGTGACTGATATAATAATTGGCGGGAAAATGTCGGAGTCTTATCGTTATTGAATGTATTCCAATTGGATCTTAACTTCACCCTTCTGTTCGCAATTTGCTATGAAGAACACATTTCTGAACTAGTATTATTCACTGTTCATTGATTTGATACTCGCTTAATTCTGCAAAATAGTTGGATGAAGAAACTGACTGATCAAATATAAATATAATAAAACCCAACATGGAGTTGAATCCACTGGGAGAGTTCAATCAGAATGAAACCGGTTTCAGAACTTTACTCTTCAGTCTTCACATTGCCAAATTTTAATCAGCTGTGAATTTTAAGCATAAGGACTGTAATGTTTTATCGTTATTTCACGACTTTTTAAAGACGTTTCCTTCCCGAAACCCCTTCCTGACAAACCGCTTTTCGACCGAACGAATTTTGTGGGCTAAATGAATTGCCTGGATTTGTTGTTTGCAGAACAAACGCAAAAAAAGAGAAAAAAATACCTCAGACATTATTCCATGAAATGTTTAGAGGTCACAAATCAATAACAATGTTATTGAATATCAAGGACGACGATATGTTTGACAGGTGGAACAGGACCTCAACAACGAAGAGAAACAATTGTTGGGAAAATGATTATTGAACTACTTTCTATTATTTATCACAATTTTTGCTTTTATAAGAAATCAGAAAAAGCTTCTTTCTAGTTAGTTACAAGTACTTTGATAGTAATTCTGTCTTTCCATCCAATAAATTTTCAATTGCGTTTGTAATGCTTTCTAAATATTATTTAACACGAAAGTAATACCCATGCTCGCACATAATTCGTCCAAATATTTTCGTTGACGCACTTTTTAGAAGATTACATTTGAAAGATAATTGTTTTATCAACGAATTGAGGCATTTTGAAATACGCAAATATGTATTATAAAACTAAACTCAACAACAAATGACTTTCCTTTAAAAATTCCTTGCAAAAAAGTTTCCATTCTTTGACAGGGATATTTATTTGGTGTTCAGTTGTTATCAAGATAAACTACAGAAGAGTTATTTTTTTTTTTTTTTGATGAATCACACGTAATTAACGTAAGGATTACGTAATGAGTAATTATCATTTGTACAATCGAATCGTGGGGAGGCCGCACAGACCTTATCGTAACGGCCTTTAGGTGTTGGAAAGAGGATTAGGGGTTGCCAATGCCGAGCAGGGAATGTGCCGCGCCGTGATTTTATCGATTATCTGAATTAAAAATGTTTGGTCAGGTTCAGGTTTATAATCCACTCGATGGTAATTGCTCTACTTGTAATGACTTTTCTCAATTATTGCTCTTGGAATTTCAGATAATAAATTCCTGATGTTAAGTGAAGTGTTCGAATCAGAATTGAAATCCAAATAAAGATTATTGTTAATTCACTATCACTATTTTATTAAATTGCACTTTTAATTGCATCTTAAATATGGAACCGTAGGAAAAAAACACTATTTTTCTACAATTTTTTGATTCTGTTTGAAAAATTTGAGTGTTTTGTTCATGAAACCAGAAATTTGTTTAAAAATACGAGTTTGTTTCAGCAAATCCTTCAAATCCTTCAAGTGTTAAACAATTCTTGTAACAACAGAGATTTTTATTTTTGTTTGTGTAAACAAGTTTCTCACTTTTTGTTTCATTTTATAATTTTCGCCTTTCATTTTACTTACCGCATCGAGGGAAGCAGGAGTCCACTGGAACTTTCTCCATTTTCAAGTATCCTTGTTACCTTTGTTGAAAATACCAACTCTTCACGAAAATGTGAAAAATATATTTTCTTGTTACCGATTCTGTTACAAAACTATTACTTTGTTAAGTTAAATACTTTTCAATAAATTAGAAGAAGAGTTGAAAGTGCCCAAAATCAGTTCACTTTGAAAATTTCACAAAATAAATAAGCCATAGTTTTTTTAAATGCTATAAATATTAAATCCTTGGGAGCAATTTTAACCAATTCGGAAAAGAATTCGCGACTTACTAAAAGTGTCCAGCATGTCCAGCTTCAGTTCGGTCTTGAATCATCCGCAATCGCGCCCAAACTTATCAATCCGTGAACTATGACCTGAGGTATTTGTTTTTTAAGATTATGGAAATAATTACTCGCCGAATCCGCAAACTGAACTTCTACCAGATAATTACATGAAAACTACTATTGTTCATGAGAAATGGTTTAATTCTAAGTTACGTATGATTTGGGGGTAGTTTCAGAGAGAAAATATATTATCGAAATTCGCATATGGGAAGAGGTTAAAAGTTATCTTGTTGTTATTTCAATTGGAGTAATTTCGTGTGAAAAGAGTGCGTGTACAATAGATTCTGAAACTTTCCTTGGATGGGCACATGGGCAGTTGGTAGATAAGTTTTTAAAAATAAAACAATTGTTTTGGATAAAAAAGTAGGTCGGACAGATTTATTAAATCAGGTTCCACGACCTTTAACTTTAATTACCAATACTATAAATTAATAATATGATTCTCTTGATTAAATAAAATTTCCTGATATACCTCATTGCACTTATTACTCTAATTTTTAAATTAATTTGGTAAACTGATCATGAAATTATTGCTTATAAAATATTTTAATACATGAAGAATTATTTGTCATTGTTCGCAATGTTAAATAATAATATAATTGAATAAGTGTTAATTTAAATTCGTATTGAATGAAAAAATTTGTTGATTCGATACTAGCACTATCTAGCAGAAAAGCGAGAAACTACTTCTAAATACTTTATTTGGTGAAAATATAAGTTAAGCCAAGCTCTAGGTTTCATTTATTTCCCAATAGAGCACCAAAAAATATTACAAAAGTTATATATTATTTTGGAGAAATTATCTTAAGCCGTTTATTTTGTTCTCTTGGAGTTTTTTATAGCCACAAAAATAGTATTTTTGATTAGATAAATAAAATTAATTTTAGATACCTTTTACAAAATTTAGAAAATAAGTTATTTGGATGCGTTAAAATCTATTGTAATTTGTAGTGCACTGATTTTATGAACGGGAGAAAAATTGCATGCATATATTTTACCATCCTTTATTTATATAATTACACCTCTACGTGTACATTGTACGTAGAAGAATTTAGGATTCTAACTAGTCAATGAAAATAGGAAAACGTACGACACCCATTTCACTATCACGATCCTGGACAATATTCCGAGCCCAAAGTTTGCACTCAATGTTAACAACAATATTCACTGAAAGGAGAAAAGTTTATTATTGATTCAAATTAAATATTGCAATAAGCAAGATTATAACAAATAATATAAATTTAACTCACATTGTGGATGTTTGAAGTTTATTGCAATTAGAGGACTTTGATATCTGTCTGCATTTTCTATGGGAAAGTAATAACTGGGAAATCCCTGTTTGGGAAAATACTCTATGGGACCGATTAACTCAATATCGACAGCATTTTCTCCATCACATGAGACCCAAAGGTTGTTCCTGTTTTGTGTTTCCAGAGTTTGAATGTTTTCTCGTAAACTTTGTGGCATCGTGATTGGCACCTTAGAGGAATCGTTGTAGTATTCGGGGATCCACCCTTGCATGCCATTCAATTTTAGGAAGACACAAGGAGTACCTCTGTGGTAGCCGTAATTATTTTCTTGAACACAATAATTAAATTCGCGCAAGTTCACAGTGCACACTTCTCCTTGGCGTTTTGGTCGGCCGTAGTCACAAAGAATAGAATTTGAATCTTGTTTTCTATAATCTAATAAAAGAAAAGTAGGAATTGTTTATAATGTTTTTAGGGTAATAAAAAAAATTCTATTTCAACATTATTTTCACCTTGCAGAGCTTCTGAAATAGAATCAGTTAATTTCGTAATTGAAGTTGAATTGTTTAAATTGTAAAATATAAATCCCTTTGGAATAATCTCCAGTCCTGGAAGAAAAACTGTTTACTTAAAAGCGGTCAAATAATTCACGAAATTTTTACTTGGCTGCTTATCAGCGGATGTTCTTGGAGGGCAAACTGCAAACAAAAACAACAGCCTCACGACTATAATGTAAAGTAAGGGAATTACGGTTAAATATAAACTAAACATGAACTTAAAACCACTTGAATTTAATTATTGTTTGTCTATTAGCCACTTCATAATTGGTTTTGAAAAAAACAAATTACTTACCTACTGCAGTTGATAATTTTCCATTCATTTTCATAGTGTTCAAAAACAGAAATATTAATTTAGTACTACTTAAAATTTATGAAAATAGAACGGAAATATTTCACACTTTCAATTTTGGTTGTTTTTGTTGTTTATTATAACAGTTTATTGTATGAACAATTTGCGTCCAACTTCGCCGGGATCAAAAACTAGAATAAATGTCTTCAACTGAGACATAAGCTCCGTTATCGTCTTCTCTGGACTCTGGACTTGAAGAGATCTGGTTTTGTGAAGATTAGGGATTATGCTCATTAACCCGAACACACTTGAACCGGTTAATTGATCGGGTTACGTCATGAATGAACAACCGCTCTCATTATGCACTCGTAGAACATGAGACAGAGAAGGGAGGATCTCGTAACAACAAATTGTAGGAAAATTACTTCTCTTTTGATGTTGTAAAGATAATTTTTTTTTTCGACTAGATGTCTGTTTTATGATTTTGAATTTCCTGAATAAAATTTTTTCTCTCTGAAAATGACGAATTAATACCACAAAAATAAAATTTGGAATTTATCTTTAGCTAAACAAAAAATAAATGTATCAATTTTTAAAAATACTTTTATTAAACACATCAATCCTGTTTTTATTGTTTTTAATATTTTACATCTAGAAAACAATCGCAACTTAATATAACTCCTTCTCAGAAAGAGTTGTGGCTTTAATACAAAGTCATGTCCTTTCTGCAAGGCACAACACTACTTACCAGGTAAATTTTGAGAGTAAATTGTCTGCTTTATGGCAAATTAATTTATGCTTTCAAAAATTTATAAAGCAGTACGTTTCTGAAACAAATGTACGTTGGTAAACTGTCTAGAATCTAATGCCATTACGGTGAAAATACTTTCATTTTTTATTGCTGTTGTTTAAACATTGCATTTAACTTGAAGTTACAAGAAATATTGACGACTAAAGAATTTTGGTCGTGTGCAGTTTTTTGTTTATACTCGTTCGATTTGGTTGTGTAAGATCACTTTGTAGTGTTCTAAACGCATCAGGTAGAAATGGAAATATAAATTTAATTTTAATGGCAGTAAATTAATTGATACAAACAAAAATATCAAGAGAATCCTAATTTGTTTATTTTGAGCCTGAATCCCTTCAGCTAGAAAGAAACAAAACACAATTCAGAAGCGTTAAAAAGGTTAAAAGCACATTGATAATTTCCAATTCAAACATTTTGAAAAACAAGAATTGCTTGATCAAAATTCTTGTGTATCAATTAAGTATTTTGATAAAAAAAACAACAATTGTGCTTAACACCTCTTTTCCAGGACTTCTTCCTTTAGGACTTGCTCAACATTCACATTCTACAAAAACTATGTAGAGTGTGTAAACTACATGTTTCTCTTTTCTATAAGTGGACATGGTTAACTTTATCGACAACTTTTAAATAATAACACAAATTTAAAATAAAATACAACAAAATTAGACAAGTTTTACAGCTAATGATGATGACAAAACATTTATGTCTTTCTTACGCGGCCATATAAATTAAAAATAATAATTAATGTTATAATAATAATTAATCTGTTGAGATTCTCGACACGATTGTGATCTTAATTTTATTGAATTTACAGGTGAGATTCTCTTCTTGCAGCACTTAAGATAAATTGATTTCGTCTTAATATTGATTTTAGGGTAATTCAGGGAAATTGTGTGTTAATCAACTAACAATTCAAAGTGCACGGATCCTATCCTCTCCTTGCGATCATGACCGATGTTGCGTGCCCATGCTTTGCATTCGATGTTTATAATAATTCCTCCTGAAATTAACGTGATTATTTTTATCTTACTGTTAATCTTTTAAGTAAATAATAATAAAAAATTGTAATAAAAAATGACTAAAAATAATTGTAGTACGCACGATTGGGACGTTGGAAATGTACAGCGACTAAAGGACTTAAGTATCCTTCTGAATTTTGGTACGGGTAGAAGTAGCCTGGAAATCCTCGAATGGGAATGTAATTGACTGGACCAATATTCTCTTGATCAGCAGGATTTTCTCCTTCGCAGGATACCCAAATAGTGTTCATCTACAACAGAATTAAAATCGTTTATAAGAAATTATGTAATAAGAGGAATTTGTTTGTTTGAACCTTTTCATGTTGTGTCTGCTCCATTTTGCGAATGTAATCCTTTAGACCCGTTGGCATGTTTAAGGGCAAGTCACGTGAGTTATTGTAAAATTCTGGTATCCATCCATAAATCTTATTAAGTTTTAGAAATACACAAGGAGCACTTTTGTGATAACTATAATTATTTTCTTGGGTACATGGCTCCCATTTTTTTATGTCCACATCGCAAACCTGCCCCTTTGGGGGCGGCTGATTGTAATCACAGTTGTATATGTTTTGACCTCGTCCAGGTGTTAGGCCAGGGATTTTATAAACTGAAATTTTAAAGAGAATTTTATATGTATTCTATTCCAAAAAAACAACTTAAACGTCTTCTTATATGCCAAAACATAAAAAAAACAACAAATTTTTATAATGAATTTTTTGGTAGGGAAACGAAATTGATGATCGCACTTCATCGGGTGTCTTTAAATAAGCGCAAATATTTAGTTATTTTAAAGGGTAAAATTATTGCATAATTTGTAATACTTGCATTCAGCGGCATCTTAAGTGAATGCATTAGAAAAATATCACAGCCGCCACAGAACCGAAATAGTTTCTGGCTAGTATCCATTAAAAAAAAATTATATATGTCCGCGATGCTAGTTCACTAGTGATCATAATTTGATAAATCTTCGAGTTTGCCGTCGTTAATGTTCATCCGAACCAAAAGCAGTCGTCATATTGAAAGAGAGGCGACAAAACAAAATCGGGGCATGTTTAACAATTTAAATATAGCATTCATACCAGCGAGGAAGTCATTCAGTGATTCAGTCCAATACTTGTAGTTTTCGTATTCTGTGCCCTTGTACCATATCAGAGTGCTCTCCACATTCTCCTCTGGCGGGAGCGGTCGGAAACCCAGGCCTAAAGATCAAAATTTTACTTCAAGGTTCATTTGCGAATGCAATTAGACATATTCACCTGGATTTGTTCCAATTAGTGAACGATCGAGAGTCCATTTTGGAATTCGAGGATCAAGCGTCTGAAAGAAAACCCACATGCAGATGGCAACAAGCGCTGCTAATACTCCATAGAATATTGTGTAGAATATGCCAATTTTAGCTGAAACGAAAATAAGAAATTTTAATTCACGTGACTGAACAATTTTATTTTTGGCGATGCACTGATGAACGAATTCGGTAAGGACTGTTCTTCTTTTGGTTGATCCTTCATAGACTTGATTGTGTGCAACAGCTAACGAATAATTGCTGAGCTTATGATCCTCGATAAAACACTTCTTTACCTGACCAAATTTAATTAGTCATCAAATTTTATGAATAATAGCGTATTTTTCTAATTTGGGAATCAATGGACGTCATTTGATATTAAGGTAAATTAGTGTTTTCTAATGCTTTGAGCTTTAATATAATTGTCATACTAAATTCATGAAAATTTAGAACATTTTAGCGCATACAAAAAATGGGGTCGTTTCTGTTTTCGTCATTAATGTTGGTTCTTTAAAATTATGAAACAGTGCAATTAAAATGTGAGATGAAGTGTGGAGAGTGTTACAATTTCCAATTACGTACATCCAGAAATGTTGCAGTCGTAGATGCAGGTCACATGTGCATTTCAAAGTTCGGAAAATAATAGACTAGGTAGAATGGTACATACTTTACAATTTCTTGTAATGTACCTAAATCACTTATTGATTTGCATTCAATATGCGACATCATTTGTTACAGAACTTTTTGCGGTGAAATACAAAATATATTGAATAGGTATTCAAAAAAAAAAAAAACTAAACACTCTAAAATCACGTACTGAACGCATTTCACTGGTCTTATCAATTTCCGATGATTCGCGAGCGCACCCTAATTCCATTTTGAATACAATCGCCAGGCTCAGATGCACAAATGCAATTGCTGCATATTTTGGAGTGCCGCAAGTAAAATGCAATGGCACGATTGATGACCACCGCTACTGTTCGAATTGGAACTATTTAGTTGAACTTTGTGAACAATGTCAGAAAAGATTTAGTTCGAGTTTCAATTTCATGAAGTTCATTAATTGTTTCAAGGTCTCCAATCGTTTTTCCCCTCATGAAATAATAACGTTTAATTTGACAAATAAATTATAATATTTTTCTTCCAACACATTTTTAAGTGGATTAACATTTCCAAAGATGAACTGGTGTACTGTTTGGTCCTCTTCTTCACTGGTCTCGAAAGTTTGGGAAATCCCGATAATTGGAGGAAAATTAGAAAAAGAAAAACTCAGATGACGAATACAAGTGGTGGATGCTGGAGTACTCACAAGTGTAGGGCAACCTTTATATTAATTAGAATTAACTAAACGACACCGTGAACATCCCCAACCGGGGAAAGACGTTCACATCTGGCTGAGTTCAGCAAATTGACGAGTCACACTATCGACTCGGGCAATTGACCTAATCGACGATGGATGTCTGGTGAATGGGTTAATTGTTTAATTCGAATTAAGTTGCTTGGGCCTGACACAGCGAAACTTGAACTCGAAACTAAATGAACACTGGGCAATGGGCGAATGTGGCAGGCCGGCAAGAAATTACCGTGATTAATTTAATGAAACGAGTTTGTTCTTCTGATCCTGCGTGATTTAACTGAATGGAAAATACCCTTTGTTAGTGGCAGGATGTAAGTAAACTGGGGTGAATTTCCTTTGCAACGAAGAAATTGTCGTGATTGCGATGATTTTAACAACTCCATCAAAATGTCTTTACAATGACTTTGCTTAAAAATAAATAGTGTACACTTTAAATTAAGAAGCTACATTTGGACTGATTGTTTATACATTATGGATAATTGATAATCTGTATTCGATTGTTATAAATTATTTAGTTTGATTAGAAAAATCAACAAACAGTAAAATTTGTGCACTCAATTTGAGCAATATTTGGAATAAAATTAAAATGATGACCATTGCTTTTGATTTCTGAATTTCGTGTGTGAATTACAGTTATTAATTATTGTAATGGTTTGTTTTAATAAGAAGTAATTGGATGTGCTTGCATACCACACTTCACAAATGCTTGTATCGTTAAAACTTTGAGTCTTTTCCGAGCTTAGTCCAAAATGTTTTTCATTCTGTAACGTGAATTGTTTTCACTAAAATCAATTTCCAGTAAATTTTTAATAACATGCAAATTTTAGGGATTACTGTTTACTTTAAATATATAGCACTTGGAAAAATCAAAGGAACCTAACAAATTTGCAGTGATGGTTTGGAAATTGGAATTCGTCATCAGTAATTATAACTGAGTCAAGAAGTATCGTCTAATATTTTGCTTTTGCCTAAATTCCATTATTTAAAGAAAAAAGCAATTGGACAGTGGTCGCCGGCAAACGCCCAATACTGTGGTTATGCCTTTCTTTTGTATTGTATTTTGTACCTGGGTGTCTCACATACAGGTGAATGCGCTGAAAATATTCCAACCGACGAAATAACAATTAACAGCTCTCCTAGAAATTCATCAACGACTGCGGACGACGCCCCTGTTTACTGCTGACTCTGGAGTGACGAATCAACGTGGTATTCCAGACTACGTTTGTGTAATTGGCAACATGTGAATTATAGTTAGGGAATACACTTGTTGTGAAAATTCTGAGATAAGCGCAAAAAAGTGCAGCTTTGGCAACAAATCCAAATGCCACTTAGGTAAGCTACAGGTAAACGTTTCGTGCAGGTGTAAAAGGTAACTACTAAGAAACAAAACTGTGTGCGATGCCAGTTGCTTATGTATTAGCCAATAATACCAACGAGTCACTTCAATGTGGATGGAAGTGGAATCGATAACCACGCTTTGGATAGTAATCAACCACATGTGCGTAAAACGTTATTCTGTTTGTCTTCACTCTTCAGTTAAAACAAACAAAAGAACGCCGGACGCTGATTCAGATTACTCAACGGTATAAGAGTCAATGCCGTATCAACCTATGAGTGTGATAACAGTCGTGCCTAACCATTAATTTGAAGGTAGTAAGTTATCATTGTCGGCCATTGGGACTTTGGAGGCAACTGAACTCGTGTGAAAGACGTTTACAGTGCACAACCACTTGCACAAGTTATGCTGCCATGCCAACGTTGTTTTCGGTCTTCTTGTACCTTTCTGGGAAATTTTTACAGTCGTAAACAACCGACATTTGCAGTTGAAATGCATCATAAACTGCACATTGTCTGTTATGGTTGATCAAGATCTCATGCACGAACACTGGACAACAGAAGGTATCTTACCCCATGATCTTTCATCACGCCCCATAACGGTTCCCTCCTGGGTATTATATAAAAATTTAGACAAGTTGAAGGGCTCTGGCTTCATCCTAACGAAGTTGTCCTCATCCATATCGAACGTTTCTGGTCTCCGTTTCGACATGATCACTGTCTTTTCGCACCTTGTTTAATTAAAAAAGTAAAACGATCAAAGGCGACACGATCGTACACTTTCTAAACTAAGAACTTCTAACTGTTTTCAGGGTTCCGTAATTTTGATCGAGTTTCTTGCGCACTGTGGAAAACTCGATCACCACAGATCACCACAGAATTTCACAGCTTTCTCCCAGCTTTCCACCACAATTCTGGCTAGATCACTTATTACGTAATTAGGCAATAGGAGTTAAAAACGCGCACTGTGTCCTTCGATCGGTACCGACGCGCATGCAACTGCACAGCACGACTTCCGTAAATTTTGGCGATCGTGAAATGAATGCAATGCGTCCCCCAGCGACGTGTGACGACAACGCCTTAAAAGATGCTCGCGCTTGCGAAGAAATATCTTTCGATCAGCTCTCTGAGCATCTTACTAGTGTTGGTCTGATGACTACGATTGTTTGATCGATCGCTGCTTAACGTTTACTGGCGGCTTTTCGTCTTAACAATACGCATGGCTATTTGCAGGACGCTTTAGACAATGATGACTCGCGCAAGGGATCTCCTTTTCGATGGTTGTGGACAACGCGTTTTGAACTTATTTTACCACTTACGATCTTTCCTGAGCTGAAGAGGACTATAGTTATAAATGACCAGAGCTCGGCTTGAATAGGATAAAGAGCGGACTCGTTCGACAGGTTCTCAGAGTTAACTGAAATGGGGTTCTTTCGATTCGTGGTAATGTTCAATTCCACCGCGCTGTGAAAAGGTATGATGTCACTACTTTACGTTCTTGAATCGTGTTCGTTATAAGAGAGTTGTAATGGTTTAATTGCTCCGCTGAGCGAATACCCCTTTGGCAATAACGTAGGCAAATTTGCACCCAAATCCATTCGATCCCCTTCCTCTGAATTTAGTTCGATGTATTTTCGCGGTAAAGAATAAAGGGGAAATTACATTTGCTCACCGTTATGAGATTATGCCGCCAAAGTTCCTGTGGAACTGACCACGGAAGTCCATTTCGTTAGTTCGCATGCAATTTAATGGAGGTGCATAATAGATTTGTGACGCTTTTTACAAAGACCAATTAAGATTTAATGCGACTCATTCAGTCAAATGCAATTTTAGATTGGACCGCTTAATGCCGCTCACAGACTAACTGCAATATTATTATGCACTCATTGCAATTAAATGCAGCTTATCTTCGATTCATTCTGTCGCCCGAGGGTAAATATTGATGATGAGGGAAATTTGTTAATATTCCAATTTAAATTAAGTCTGATGAGTTGTAATCACATCCCACGACTGTCGAAGGATGAAATGTTTGGATTCAATGAATAATTTCAAGTCTGCGCGAAACAAATCTGGTAATTAAAAATTAATTTAAAAAAGAAATAGCTTTCGCATTGGTAAACAACTCTCCGAAGGATTGCAATTTATTAAAAAAGTCATTAAATTAATGAAACAAGCGAACAGTGGAAATTGGAACAGTACATTTAACTATCATTCCCTTTTCAGTTGGTTTTGAATATACCCGATTACATTATGGAGGGGTTGTTTACGAAAGCCAGGTGGGTACATTAGTTGGGGTGCGATTGAATTTGACGAGGGAGGAAATAAAACCAGAAAAAGTGAATGATGAAAATGCGTGGGGTAATTATTTTCATTAGGGACACGTGAGACACACAAACGAAATAAGTTTTGAGTATGTTTTATAAGAACTGCACTGAACGCGAGTAGGATTTCATCCCAAATTGAATTTATCAGAGTTAACTAAGTTATTTTAATTAATAAAGTAAAATACAACTTCTAGAATTCAATTTTAAAATTAATTTTGGACGGAAGTGTACTTATATAAAGACATAAAATAAAAATTAAACACATTTGTATATGAGACTGTTAATTTTAAATTAATCAGTAATTAGTTTATAGTTTGATTGCATTGAGGTTCTGTATTAAATTTCCTCATCTGCCGAAAATAGCGTTTGGGTCAAATAAATAAACATTTGGTTGGACAGACAGAATTAGAATATAAAAAATAAATAAATAAATAGCTACTTAATTAATACTTTCGTCATAGGCGTAGCGTCAAGCGTGCAGCTTGCTGACAAGGTACGAGAGGATGAGGTGGTGTCAGCTTACCTTGCAAAGTGGTCATTAAGTGGAGCATTGCTTTAATTTTTCTTTATTTCGTCGTCATAGCCTTCGCTAACTCTCCCCATCATCGGATTGTCGTCATTGAATGGTTAAATAACAAAAGAATGGGGAGGGAGAGAAGTTGGAAAAAGCAATAGATATAATAAATTAAAGCAAAACTCATCACCCAAATGAGAATATTCCAGAAAAATTAATTTGAAAATTGTATCGTATCCAATTCTTCTCTAGTTCTTGCTAGAGCTAGACCATGATTGATGAACACCACGAGGTAATGAAATTTGATTGTGGTCAGACCACCAAGGTTACCAGATCGCTCAACAGCTTGCGCCCTTGCAGACTGAAGGTCTTTATCCTTGAAATACGGTGGGGCTATTCTATATTCCTCAATCCTACCATCAAGGCTACGAGGCGGACCACATGACGCGACATGTAATGTAGCGTGTAACGTAACGTGAAGCATGAGCAGCATTACATGTGATAAGACGCGTGACGTAGCTTAAACTCCATAACATGACACATGATATCCATGATATGACGTGCCATTAAACATTGAATGACTTGTATAGTAAATAAAAACACAAAGCCAAAATGTTATGTGGAAGATGACCAAAATTGTTTTTGTTTTGAACAATGCCCTATAAGTTAAATTAGAAAAAGCCTAAGTAGTATACATACAAACTTCATAGGTGTAAACACGTACGTACGTATTTTATTTGTCCAATTTTTGCAATTTACCCTCTTGGCTTCGACCAAGACTTTGCAATTTTCTCTTCTTCGTGAGGTAAAGAACTTTTCAAAGTGCACTCAGTAATTTATGACTATGAACCTATTATATTTATATCGTTGATATAGTGCTGATAGTCTCCTAATTGTAGTAATTTCACTTAAGGCCTGTTTAAATTTATTTGTCGTAACAAAAAAAAGCATTTTTTTTTATTGATTGACTTCTGATGGGCCTGGAAATAGGGCAATCAAATGGTTTTGTGGTCACCTCTGTGTGCCTACGAGCTTAATTCAATTCGAAGTAAATAAAGATGTCCTTCCTGGTCAATGACGAACTAATTCCACAAAATTACAAGTGTTTGTCCATGTTAACTAAACTATTCCATTAATTATTGATAACAAAAACACATTCACATTGATTGTGTTGGACCGATTTACAAAATCAATAAAAAAAACCTCATCGTGCTGTCCTTAAAATATCATTGTTGGATTAATATGTAACTTTAATTTTCTTCCTTCGTCCAGTTTAACTCCAATTTATTGAAAATTAACTTGATTAATGATTATAGCATAAATTATGCTTCCAAATATTTTTGCTTTGGGCATCTTTCTTTTTAGGAGAGAGCAAAACATACTGCCAAAATTTCTGTAGTGCTTCATACAGAGATTTTTTTCTATAAATAGTGAACTAAAATTAATGTAGCCATAAGACTGCAGCAGTTTGAATAACAGAATTTATATTTAACTGACTGTAATTTATGTTTAATTATAGAGCACTTCTCTCGGTTCTAGTTGAAAATTTACGTTTACCATTGACACCAGGTGCTTATTTTGGTTTTTGGCAATTAACCAAAATCTTTCCAGACCAGAGGAGGGTTGCTTTTTAGGTCTTCTAAATGCCAAATTGTTTATTTATTGTACACGTTTTCAAAATACAAGTGCTTGCAGTAGACTCATTGAACTTGACCTTTTATTAAATCTTTTTTCATAGCAATATTTCCAATAAAATTATGTTTCCTTAAATTGCAAATTATGATTTAGTGAGGAAAATGAAACAAACACTTCAGTGAAAAACCAATTCGCATGAAGGAAAATTTTGCTCTTAGTTGAAACTGACAATGATTCCAATGGGGTAGGAGAGGGAGAAAAAAAATTCAGACCAATCAGATTTTTAACTGATTGTTAGAAGCAATTAAATTATTTTTTAAAAGTCAGTTCGAAAATTTACAAAAAAAAAGAAATTTATTGGTTTTAGGTAGATTTTTCTTCGAAATAGAGATGTATACCATGTCACGACTTTCGAAAAATTCTTTTACAGTTTTTCGTTTCATGCCTCCCTGAGTACGAAACCACCCCCCGTTCGAAAGTTTATATATTATATATATTAACACGCTAGCGGCCGTATTTTTGATGATATTGGAACCAAATTTTAATAAGTTATTTCTGGCTTCGTTAATGAGCAAAATTGCCCCATGGGGTTGGCCGGGGGAAGGGGTTGAAATTTTTAAAAAATGATATCTCGATCCCGACGAAGTTTAGAGAGAAACTTTATTTGCATAAATTAGAGTAATCTCCATGAGGTTAACGGAGACACCACCAAATTAGGGGGTGGGGGTGGAAATTCGAATTTTTCTAAACCACGTCTTGTGGGGTATCGTTGAAAAACTCTTGACGAGTAGTTTATAAATCAAGAACGTATCTCAATTTTGAAATAAATTACCCCAATAAACGCAATCGAAACACTTCGAGATCTACCTCAGCCTGTCGGCCTGCCGAAATAAAAGGGATTTTTTATATTATAAAAGCTACTACAATATAATTAATTAAATGAAATTTTATACATCTTGATTGAATTATTCTGCACTTAAAAGGGTCTTGAGAATATTTATTATATTTTCAATAAAAACAAATTATTTAGTAAACTTCGCTTTACGCAAATACGGATAACATCATTTTATTGCTTTTGTTTGTAGTTTTCATTTGGGGCTTACACAAAACGATTGGTTTTTTTATTTAAATATTTTTAGCATTCAAAATTAATTGTTTTCATTTTCATAATGAATTTGTTCGATATACAAATAAAAATGAGTTTAATTTTTCTAAAATTAAATGAGAGAAAGACAAAATTCAATAATACATGCTTATGAAAGAAACTTCCTGATAAACAATGAGTACATATAGAACACTTAATATAAATTACATTTTCTAAATTTTTCATTTCATTTTCATAAGAATAAATTATGACCATTTAATGCAAAATAATCTCTAAAGAGTTTCTTTATCAAAAATTATACATCACTTTTGTTTAATGAAGACTAGCAATGTTTATTAAAAAATAAACAATTACATTTTTTAAGTGTTTAATAAAAGATTAATTAACAAAAAAAAACAAACAAATTGAGCAAATACCAGTTTTCTTTAATTATTATTATTGTATTCCAAGCGTTGCATTAATAAATTTGTTAGCAATTTTATAATGAAATATTTTCTAATGAATGTTCAAGAATTTTTCAATGTTTATTATTTTTCCTTCCCAAATTTCGTATGGTGAATTTGATATGTTTCCTTTTCATTTCCTCTTTGTTTAAATAACACGAAAATTGAAACCAATATGCAGTTTTATTTAAGTGTCCGGTTGAATTGTTTAAAAATAAACTATTTTATAATAAACTAATTGAAATGCAGTTGGAACATTAATTTTTAGTTAGTTAGTCTCTTCAACTTACTCCAACTCGCCGCTGTTCGTCCAAAAATCGTTTTCTCCTCTGGATTCCAAAACATATGTTTGAAGGATGTCTTCTTGGGCATCACATGAGGCCTTGCATAATACTGCTGGAAGGCATCAATTGATTCCTCTGCTTCGGTAGGCATTTTTTAGGATTACTTAGAAGACTATTGTTATAGAACCGATTGCACTGTCACCAAAAATCACAGATGAACAAAAAACAACAAGAATTTTTTGTAACTTTCCAACAAATAAAAATATAGAGAACAAGACAACAAGAGGAACACACTAAAATCACTTTCTTACAACCGATTCACGTGCTCTTCTCCCGATGATGCTGCAAAGGATATTTTCTTAAGTCACGATAGTATCATCATAATCCCGTCCCGGTTCACATCAGACAAGTGTCTGAATTAAATCTCGCTTGAAGATGAGAAAATCCGAGCATTGTTAACAGTCAAATTGGTCGGTTGGCACAGATGGAGCTTAATCAAAAGTAATTTTCATTTGTACCCCTGGAGCAGATCTCCACCACATGCCGTATAATGGACCAAGATAATCGCCAATCAAAAATTGACTCAACACGCACACAACTTCTCCGGTTGGATAAGGTCTGAATGCCAAATACGAGCAAACAGCGAATTTTGTTGGAGTTTTTGTTTTGTCGATTTGTCGGGAATGGAGATGTTTTACTTTAGCAATTTGTGTAGCTGTGAAATCCGAGGCCAGTGCCGTTTAAAATTAATATTAACAAATAATCGTAGGAGTACAATTATTGTCGCTAAGGTCGTGTAAAGGAAGAGGAAGTCATGCGTGGCTTCATCAATTTTTATTGTCTCTCAACAATTAGTGTATATTTGAATGTTTTATAACGTCCTGAATTCGATGGTGGCACTTTTGTTAATATATTCTTTCTGGAAGATGTTCAACATTGCTAATATCACATCCGTTTTTATTACATATTTCAAACTAGTCATCCGTCTGACTCTGATAATGACTTAATTGTTTAATTTCACTTACCTGAATATTTTCAAGGACTTTTATTGTGAACACCAAATTTGAATATTGACGTAGTTGTTTGAATAAAACACTGTTCTAAACGTTATGTATTTATATAACAATATATGAAGTATTGCAGGTTAAGAAATATAATAACAAATGATTTTATAAATATAAAGACGCTTTTATTTGACGATATTTTTTTAATTGCAAAATTAAATGCTGACAGAAAATTGGGTTTTAATTTTAATTGGAGTTTTCGTGGCAAGAGGAACAGACGTAAAAAATGATATCCTATTAGCTAATTATAGCAGTGAATGTGCAAAGTAACTTGACAATAAGCATCGATGCAGATTCCTCTTAAAGAGATAAGATTCTCCAATAATGCAGCAACGAGTAAATAAATTCACGTGTGTCCTAGACGTTTACACGGTGAGATCAAGATCATCATTCCCGTTTATCTGAAATGCAGAACTGTCGGAGCAGTGATAAGGATGGCTGTCGTTGAAATTGCGGCAATTATATAATGTTTAATAATTGCTCTGCGTCAAGAATTTTTCATCACTTAATTATATCCAAGATACCTCAATCTGTGCAAAGAGCATCTCAACCTTGTGAAGGAGTTGCGAATGTAGTCACTGAAAGATCCCCAAAGGTGACAAAAACCCGCTGCAACTCAAATCCCCAGAATGGAGCGGCTTGATAAGACCGAAAGCGCACCGAGTAGGGTTGTCATTTTCAAATAAAGCCTCGTTTAAGCTGTGTCCAAACCCATAAATTAGCGAGTTCTGCAGTGTAATCCGGGCATATCGCAAAGCCAATAAATTGCCTCCATTAATCAGGCGATGAGCTTCTCTGGCCGGTGCAATTTAGCGGGTGATGCGTCCGAGGATGCCGCAGTTGGCGGTCAGCAACACGCTGACGCGGCCAAGTCCGGCGAGAAGGAGTTGAACGCAAACCGTTGACAATGGCGGAACCAGTAGTTTCCACCTGCGCGGCCGTCTTAAACTTAGCAGTTGCATCACGGCAAATTCTGGTGGCACGTCCCGAGAGATGGATCCAGTCCAGAGGCTCAGCTTTGATGAAGCTCCTCACAGTAGGTTGACCGGAAATGATCCATTGAACACATTTATGCCGTTTATATGAGAACATCCTGCATACAGCGAGTTGGACCGTTTGCGGCGGCCTCGTGGCCTGGTGGTGGTACAGCGCTGTTGAGTAACACCGCTGCGGACATGATTTACACTAGACCTAATTTCAGTACTCTTATTCGCTCGTTAATTGATTAAATACGTCTGCAGCGTATGAATAAAGTATTGGCAACTGGCGAGCGTGTGCCGATCTTCAACGTGACGTGGCACCAACTTCGGGCGGCGAGTGGCGATCGGATTTTTCGGGGCCACGCTAAACTCTGTAATCCATGTGGACCAAACAATCGACCCTGATTGGCTGCCACTGGAAAAAGAAACGTGTTGGATATGCCGTAATGGACAATGGAATCCCCGGCCAACACAATCAATTCTGCTTGACGCTCATTTTGATCTCGATTTTGATCTTGCTTGATGTTTCACTAAATCCTAAATGTGTTTCAAATTAAATTGTCACGTTCTGAGTTCCTCCAATGAAACTGCACTCGAATTCTTTTATCACAAATTAAGTCTTATTTGCATTTGTCAATGAAGGTCGTTCAGAACATAATGTGAAGAATTCGAAGTAAATTGAGCTTCATTTTATCACCATTGCAAATGTGCAACCCTTTTTGTTGGAGCGAGTTTTACGCCTTGTTAAAAGATATCAGCACATCTGAATGAAATTAATAATCAAGATTTTCTAACAAAGGATATTTTGGCTGTGTTTCTTTCTACATTAATTATTTATCAAAATTAAAATGCACATGCAGAATTATAATTTATGTTTTGTTTATTGTTAGCATGTAGCACATAAATCACTGAATTATTTTCTGAACACTTTGCAAATATGGAATATCTTCAAATTATCTCGTTGCTCTAACAATCTAACGTTTGTTGCACTTCCTTAACTCATAAAAACAATGTCTATTCTGCAATGAAAATATTTAAAAATTTACTTACTCGCTTTTGTAATGAAAACTTCTAACCGGGACTTGATCCCTGGGGTCATATTTTTAAGTTCACTGGCTCCCAATTTTATCGTCCCTTCGTATCACCGCACCAAAATTTACTGACATCTCGCGCGAAAGAACCAATTCTGGTTTAAAGGACTTCCGGATCTACTGCAATTATTTGCTCCTTCTGTTCTAAGTGAGACTACGAAGGACATTTCCACTTCACTTTCCGTAATGGATAAAGCTCCGATTGGATGAATTATTTACGACCAACGAAAATAAAGTAACACAGGAATTTTTTATGCATGTTAATCGATATTTGATATCTTCGTTGGAGAATTTATTTCGTCAATGGGGAACATATTTTGGAATTTACTGTCTTATCCCGTAACTGATCCAAAGCTTACCAGAGACAAGTGTGGCTTGGTTGACGAGGAACAGGGAAAAGCTTTTGCTGGGTTTACAATTGGTAGCGTTACATTTCAAAAAATAAATTACAAAAGACAATGATAATAAAATATCTACGCACACTTCTGGAAATTACACTATTTTATGGAAGCTTTTAATACATAGTGGATTTTAAAAAAAAATCAATTTTGTTTTTTAAGAGGTTGAAAAAACACATACTCACAAGTCACGTTAAAAAGTATTTTGCTTTTTATTTTTTTTTTATATCTGAATATTTATTTTATAGTTAGATACTTTTTGCGAATTTGTTTTTATATTCACGTATATGTAACTTTTTACAGTGTAGCTTCAAGGAGTGAATATCGCAGTCGATTTAAAAATTTTGAATCCTGAATTCAATGCAATTTTAATTTTTAATATTAGGCACCTACCGAATATTTTCGATCGAATCGATTAAATGTGTAATTAGCTAATGTGTGATTAGCTTTGCTCACCAATAATATTGAATTTTTGAATATCTTATTTTAATTATTATTTTAATTTTTTTTTGCCAAAAAAATTAGGAAGACTTGCATTTATTTATATTGACAATAAGACTAAACTCTTTTATCTTTACATTTTCTTCCTTCCGAGATGGAATTTGTGAGCTTGTTGGAAGGATTGAGTACTAGAATATATTTTGTTTTTATATTTATTTTAATATTTATGGTTGAGAAAATTTGTTTATATAATTGTTTTAATAGTAGTTTTTAATTTTTTTGAATGTTGTAGATACACTGTTCGGGGACCACATTGAATTAAAACATGAAAAACATCAAAAATTCATAGCACTCTATAAAACAATGAACATTATGTTAAATTTTCTTATAAAAAGATACTCTTTTTCTTTTGTTCATGTTGAAAATTTATGCAGGGAAATAGAACTCTATAAGAAAATATGAATTTTCGTGAATATCATAGAGTAGAAAAGCTTATAAAGTTTAAGTAAACATTATTAAATTTGTTTGCTTTTATTTCGAAACTATTTATTTGAAAAGCGGACATAGAGTAGCGGAATGCATATTTTAACTCTTTGACAAAAACGGTGTACTACGAATTCGTCCTTTTGAAGAAAAGCTCGCTGGGAACTCCCCCGGTGCAAGGAATCACAAATTTTGTTACTTTATGCCAGGTGGAGCTATAATTACTTACACCAATTAGGTTCATTCATCATTGAATACTTTACGATGCTCTGAGATAGGGAAGTAGAAGGGAAATGAGGAATGAACATTTAATAAGGATCTTGCAATGCATTAAAGAAATTTTCCACAACAAGAAAGGAAGTCAATGTTCGCCGTCGCCCGTCTGAAGTGCTCAGACCTGTTAAAATTTGGTTCACTCGAACTGTTGTATCACATTTGTTGATAACACAGCTACATTACATGTTAAACAATAAAATTGTTTTTATTTACTTTTCCATCCACTTTCACTGAGCGTTTCAGCAACAATATGGAAACCTACGCTAATGTACACGGTTTCCTGTGCTTGAAGCATAGGCAAAGTAGCTTTAATGATAGTAGCTGATGAAAGAAACAATTAACCTCTATTTTACAGACTTCAAGTATCCTGGGGCTTTCAATCTCCCCTGCATCGCCTGGGATTATGTTTTCGCACTAAATTATGTTGTATACTGAGCCATTTAAAAATCCCCTGGCTTTTTACGCGATGTTACAGGCGACCCTTTTCCTTTGTCGAGAGACGTAAAAACTTCTTGAGGCTCATTGTTGAAAGCTTAGAACTGTTGCGTGCCTTCAATTTTGAAAAGTGGAAATAACTTTTCTATTAGTCTCGCTTTTTAGCTTAGTGGGGAATTGGGTCACGTGAATCGGTTCTAAAAGTATTTCGAAAACGTTTTACGGACCACGTTCTTTCAAGCCTCTCGAGTAGGGTTGTTGGACATTTTGTGCTACCGACATGAGGAAGGAGATGTATTTTACTAGAGGATATCTCCTCTGAGTTTCCCAAAGTTCCCTTTTTGATTCGGGCAACACAGCAAATTGCTGAGCATTTACTTGTGGTGCATTGAATTCTCTATTTTTCAAGTTGTAAGAATTTCAACAAATTTAAAAAAAAATAGTCACGCAATTGAGGAATTCGATATTACACGTCCATTAATGCTATCAAATATAATTCTTTAGAAAGTTTTCATCATCATTCCTTTCACAAGAGGACATCCTTAAAAATGGATATTTGATAAATAAAACACTCATTTAAAAATAAAATTTCCCTTTAATCTTATTCAACTAAAATATTGTATACCATTCATAAAATAACCGTTGGATTTACAACCTTATAATGATAATACTATTTTATGGCATATTTACAGAAAACTGATTCTTAGGTTTAGTCCTTTAGCGCACGGCGATCAATTGATTATGAAGGGCTCTCCGATTTCGTGGTGCTGAACAAAGTTGTGCTCGTCCTTCGAAGTGGTTCGTGTTTCCTTTGCAGAGACTGAAGAGATTTTTGTAACGGGAATCTCAGTTAAAAGTCAAGTAAGAAAAATAAAAAAAAAATAATTTGATTCCAAAATGTCGGCGTATAAACCGTTAATGTGCAAGTGATTTTGTGAATGGTACGACTTAGGCTTGGGTATGTATACAATTTTCACATATACCTTAACAAATCTAGTTCCTTAAGTGATAAATGCTTACAAATACATTTGCATACAATTTTTGCGATAGTTTACACATTTCTGTTAATATATTTTTTATTTTGTTTTCCGTTCTAACTTTTCACATTTAAGCTATCTCAGCCGCCGATTGTTTCTTCCACAGATTTATTACATTCTAAAAAAATTTGAGTTTTCCACTTATTTCATTTGGGTAATATCTTCTCTGGTTCGTGTTTTATGTACAACAAAAGCCCAGAAACAATCCAGCAACTTCAGTCGTTTTATTGCTTGCTATAGTATTTATATAATATTTTCATAAACTTAGCAATATTTCTGATTAATTTATTTGTCTTACAGCTATTTTTATTTTTAAACATACACATGTTCTTATGTTACAAATCGGGCTGGTCTCTGGGTTGGGTAGGTTTGGTTTTTAATATTCGGTAAATGTTAGAAAATATTAGTATTTTGAAAATTTTACTGAAAGGAACAGAGAAGGAATTGTTTGTTAGTTGTATTTTAGAAAGAAAAGTGTAGTAGGTACCTAGGTACTCTTTTTTGAGAAACGAAGAATAATTAATTAGCTCTATTATGAATGCATTTTGTGTGACTTATAAATAATTGAATTTTATTATTAAAAAATCAGGAATAATGTTTGATGATTGCTTTTCAAAGATACAAGCTGTACAAAAAAAAAAGTTAATGAAAATATTTTTGATAACTTTTCATAAAAAATATTTGTTTTATTAAAGTATAAAATGAATTGATTCTTTTAATTTTGTGAAAATATTTTGTTTTAGTTTTAGTGTTCTATAATTTTCTTATAGAAGTATTTTTTTAAATATTTAACACCTTTACATAGTTTTACTTGTATAATTCGATTTACAATATTTTTAAACAATCATTACGATAATAAACCGAAAAAATTGTTCTCTTCTTACATTAAGCAAAAGCTTAATATAAAATACAATAAATTTTACCTACATAAAATTTAATATTTCCCGAAAGTGTTTCATGGATTGCTGCTTAAGCTCATAAAAGTTCATATTCAACTGAAAGTTTTGAACACGGTATTTACGTTTTGATAAATTTTTTTTTTTTTTTTTATACAAAGAATTTATCCTAACAGCTTTAAGATCAAAAGATTTTTTTGCCCATTTTTGTTTTAACAATAAAAACAGCATAAAAAATTTGTCTACATTGAATAATAATATAATACCATATACGTGTATTATAGAATTCTGTGGAAGAAAATAATAATTTATAAAATTGTTCATTTGGTCTAAAAATGAAATATCTTTAGTTATAATAGATTTTAATAATTTAATAGAGGTACTTCACCCCATTTGCTATTAACAACAAAGATTCTGATAATCCATGTATTAACAACTTTTTAATACCGTCGTGTATCCGTCATGTTAATAACAATGTCTTTTCGCTAATTGTCAAGTTTAATCTAAAATCAAATTCCGAACACTGTTCAAATCTAATCGTTCTGGCACATCGTCTGGGGTGAAACCAGTTCCAAGTAGACACAATTTATTATATACGAAGATCCTTGTCCTTTAGTCCAACACGACGTTTCAAGTGCTTGTGTCTAGCACAGATGTACTTTTGTTAATAATTATAAATTTTTTCTATCAAACATTTGAATAACTAATAAATCACTCTTTTCTTTTTATAAAAAAGTTATATATTTTCTATAATCCTTTAAGTTATTAACTAGCTCCTTAGTATTTGTCCATATCGATTTATATCTAATTTACGATATTTTCAATTATATTTTGTTGCTATGTATTTACTTTTAGTAATTGTTAACAACATACACCTTGCTATGTTTTTTTAATTTTTTTGTTACTTTTTTTATTGTATTTATATATTATGCATTTGATAAATTTCTAGATTAGTTATAAGTATTAAATCTACACGACTTGCAACACTTTTGCTGGTATCGGTGCAAACGACATAGACCCATTGACCGCACGTTTCGACAGTACCGCGATGTGTCTTTGCATTCAGTCACTAAAAAATGAAAAAGAAAAATAATGGGGTTTTTATTTATTATATTTTTTTTTACACATTTTAAAAATTTGGCAAATTATTTTGTTGTTTTATTCCTTTTACATTTTTCATTATTATATTTACGTTTTCATCATTAGTTATGTTGATTTTGGCTACCAATCGGCTTCAACAAAATTGTTATATTTTTATGATAATTGCTTGTATTTTCGTTATTGTACCAGGACCCAAATAAAATTGTTAAAAATATAAAATTCCCTGAAATACTATTATACAAAATGAAAAATGGAATGATATCATGGCACGAAAAATCACTTAAGTAGGGTAGGTTAAAATTTCCAGGCTTTCTGAAATTTTTGAATTTTCCGATTAAATTGAGTCAATTTTTAATTAGTTTCGAAATTCCCAAATGTACTTAACTTATTTACCTTTTAAGTTTTCATTTAACGTATTGGAAGTGGAGAACCAATTTAAGAGGATGGAGTGCAACAGTGTTGATTTACTTTTATCGTTTATTGAAGTTAATAGACCCTTCTGTATCAGCAGATAATTTATATTTGCATAATTGTTTTATAATTAATCTTCGTTTTCATAGCAAGAATGACCCTATCATACATTATGCAAAAAGTGAAGTGAGGCATGAAAGTGTAGAAAGAATCACAAAAAATTGTGTATGTAGAATGTAGATTGTAGATACGTTAATATTTTTCGTAAATGTAGAGCTCTTTAATGTATTGAATTTGTTTATGTTAATTATGATAAAATTTCAATATTTTTTACAGAAAATACAAATGTTGTCAAGAAATATTTTAAATCAGAGCAATTGCATTGCAATTTTCGATCATTTTACAAACAATGTTTTCCCACTAAATTTGTAATTACAAAATTTTCTAAATTAAACTGTTGACCCCTTTTGTTAGAATATGCGCGTACTTACAGTTTGATGTACACGGCAAGCCCTTGCACACCTTCATTACAGCAGGTCGGGGTTGGTGTCGGCATGCATTGCCCGCAGGTCTTTTTGTTCCATACCAAACGCACTGAAGAATTCTATATTTTATTCCTTGATGACCACAATGTGCATTGCACTGCAAATGTAATAATATTGATCCGAATGAATTGGCATGCAACTCTGAGATTTCGACGGAGAAGAAGTGTACAATATGCAAAGTGCAATATTACCTCGGACCAGGGCTCCACTCGCCACACTCCCTTGCACAGTTCGTTGTAGCATTCCTGTCTCTCAATTGGACGTTCATTCTCGTCGCATTTATCGCTCACAGTGCCGTTCAAAAATTTACATAAAATTTCTCGTCTTTGAATGGCGGTATTACGTCCAAAACACCTGGACTGCTGACATAAGCCCCATTCACTTGGTACCCACCTGGGGCATTCCTCACTCCCACACGCTTCGAATGTATCAGGGATTTGTAGTCCTGCATCCTCACAGAATGCATTAGTTGCAGTACGGCTTGAATTTTGTGATTTTGCAATGCAATGAATGGTGCGACGCTGAAAATTCAAAGTACAGGAAATAAGTGCATATAGTAAATTACACACACACATATATGAACGTTAACTAACCCGTAGGCCGGCTTGTGAACCGCAAGTTTGGGAACATTGCGACCATTGTGTTGTCATCCACTCGAATTCGACATCCTCCTTCCCCTCCTCGCTAAGCATGACCGAATTATCGGTGGTGGTCGAATATTGTAAATCGTGAACAGTTATAGTCCTTGCCGGTTCATCCTTCTCTAATCTCTCCAGATCTACACCAAAATCTAATCCCTTTTCCAACAGTACTTGGTGTCCTCGTGAATTGCTGAAGCTCTGAAAAGGCCAAAAGGACTGAAAGAAAAAAAGCAACAACGACGAGGTATCAAACATTGTAAATTCGGTTTCTCGTAAATTTACTATAATTATAGCATTGAGGATGTTTTGGTCCCTTGCTTGGTAATCTTTTACATATACATACCAACAGTTTGCATGCAATTACATTTTTTTTTTATTGAGTTTTTTTAATAAGTGAAAAAGCAGATCGGATAACTTCTGTATTACCCCTACAAGCAATGAATTTTATTGGCGTAAAATATAAATTAAAATTATAAGAATTAACTCCGCCTGAAGCGAGTTGTTGATGTAATTGGAAAAATTACAATGTAGCAGTAAATTGTTTGGGCAAAGTTTATATATGCATAAATGATGTGAGCGCTCCCGTCATTTGCACTGTTCGAACTGAAAATAAGGTCCTGTCTGACTTCCAAGTCCTTAAGCATTGCCAGTGTAAGAATTTGTGTACACAGTTTGCTCAAACTGCGGATCACAGACTTCTATCAAGTAACATTTTGAATGGCTATCAAAGGCAAACATCAAAGTAATAAGGCATCGGTCAGTGGCAATCCATAAATTTCAATTGCCCCAATTTCACAATAAATTGCAGCCGGTTATAAATGTAATCATTTTACATTTCCATTTCCATGCATGCAGCAATTAGTAGCACAATTTAAATTATCATTGGAATGAAAGCCAAGGCAGATGGGCTTAAACACCGGAAGGGGGCTGTGTGCTCGACAGCCAATAAAAAACGAAGACTCCTTAATTCTAAATGTGGGTATAATACGAAATAACCTGAAAACGTTGAGAAAAAAAAACCTATCGTCATATCGAGTAAGAGAAATACACCAAATGAAATCGATGCTGCATAACAAAGTGAAACAGTTGTTCCAAGGACTTCAAATATTTATTGAATTGAGCTGGTATGGTGAAAGATTCCTGAGTCCTTATACAGCTACGTGCTTTCGAAATGGGGCTGCCACAAAGAAAATAACACTAAAAGGAAATCGTTCTGTGGCATTTTATACTCATATAAACGAGTTGAATTCGGGTTCATTAAAATGTGAATGAATAAGTGAAATTATTGTGACACAAATAGAACAGAAAAGGACTTTGTAGGTAGTGTATGAGAATTTGTTAATTAAATTAAGCTTATCAAATGAAGACCGAACCTTGATTTCTTTCATATGCATTTTGTTTCACAATTATGAATATATTTTATTGAAGTAGTTTTTATCAATTTTTTTATAAATTTGTTGTGTGTTTTTGAAAAGCTTTTCAAATGTTTGGTATAAGACTGGAGCTCACTAGACTTCATTGTTGTTCTTTCAAATTTCAGCAGCATATGTTTTTGTTAAAGTTTTGGTTGACTCTTGTTTCAAATTTATTTAATATATTAATTCAAATTCTGTTGCTGCAACCCTTAAAACTATAAATTTCAATGTGAAACTTTTCAACTCCACTGAACCTAACACAAGGGTTCTTAGTAGCAAGAAACATATTTGTATATTAATACATTTAATTGAGGGCTCAGGCAGCTCTTCGCAGAACCTTCTCTTACCTCTGCACTTAAGAGCTGAAAACTCATTTAACCGAAGTCGGTCCAGCCTCAGATAAGCCCTTGAGTATTTGGATTCGAAGGACCACTCAAATAGTCAATTAGCCACAGCCAGGATCAGAGACTTTACATGAGTCAACCTTCTTTAGGAAGGATTTTAAAAAATATTTAATTTTTTTCGTGAATTTTACATTGGGACTTTTGACTTTTCAGATCGTCTCCAGGAAGTGAATTAACAATCTTAAAGATACTTGGCGAGATTAATAAGACGACTTCCATAAATCATGGATAGAATCAGTTTCGATTCGTTTGTTAGATCAAAGAAAAGAGAGGTTCAAGAGAATTTGTTAATGAAATTATTTTTTTTAACTCTGGCTCATTCCAAAAAAATATTGGTTTATATGGTTCACAAAATATTTCATATATTTTCCTAATAACAAGCAAAAAGCGATATTTTCAAACAATTGGAATAAATTCGCAAACATTTGACCGAAAGGTATGTTTTTTTTTCAGTTACAAAAACGCCTTTTATGGTAAAAGGAGGAAAATGTTGCTTTCCTTAATTATTTTTGGTACACAGTGAGAGATTTAAAATACAGTATTTATATTATAGAATCGTTAAAAAACAAGCATGTATAAGTTAAATGTGTGACCACCAAAAGTTTCACTTCTTGCTCCTGAAATTACGTAAACCTCATTCGTCAATTTTAATGAATATCAAAACGAAAATTTTTAATCGGGGAATCGGTAATGGTGTTTCGTTAATTATGTGGCTTGGTAAAAGTTATTTGGGGCACAGATCCTTAATGAGGAAATTTGACTACGTGCTTAATTTACCAAATTCTGCGAATAAATTTTGGGGCCACGTTTTAGATTTCACCGCTCGCGCTGTCTTAGAAAAGTCAGTTAAATTACATTCATTCGATTAATCCTGGCGTGGCGAATCCTTCATGACTGCACCGAACTATCCATTCACCGCTTAAATAAATTAATCGTAAAACATATGTTGCGCCTTCCATAATTTCTTTTACTTTAAAAACAGCTGTTTAAGAATCTCATTCGAACATGCAGAGACAGAATGGATTTCCTAATTAAAAGTGGAATCCGTCGGCCTTAAATGCGAGTTGCTTGGAAAACTGCTTTCCCAAAGTGCACTAAAAATTATATCTCCTTGCAATGAATATCATTAAAAATGAATCGGTGCATAATCATTCGAGTATGAAAGTTACAATTTTCATGGGAGCGTAAAATTTTCCGAGCACATTTCGCTCCAAAATCCTGAATCAACCCAAAAGATTCAAAACATAGAACAAGTTTAAAAAAAATAAATAATTCGCCGTAACACCAGCGTGAATCTATAAGAATTTGAAAGCTTCCAGGAACTATGTTCGGAACTTTTCCTTTGAACTGAGCGCAAATTAAAAGCGTAATTTATTAAAATCGAGCAAAAACTCCAGTTAAGACTAAATAAAAATCGTAATTTTAATTAGTGCTAAAACTTTTCGCATCTTCTAACGAAACTCGGCGACACTGATGAAACACGGTTTAGGTAAACAGGTCTGAGAATAGTGCAGAAATCCTTGCTGTTAGGAGCAACATAATCAGGAGTCAGGACTCAAAAGGAAGATAAGTATTGCGATGTTCTGCGACAAATTGAGAGAGCGACATTCCTTTTGATGACAATTTCAAGTCGATGTGCTCTACGGAAAAATATTATTTTTTTAAGCTGATTCTACTGAATTTAATACAAATACCATAAAAAATGGAAATATTGTATATTCTAGAACTCAATATAATTGACTGTCTTTTTCACTTGGTGCAGTTTTGTTTTTGTGTTGCTGAACGGATGTGGCAATTAAGACGTTTAGCGGAGGATTTGGCTTATTAGAAGAGTTTCCTATTGTAGGAACAATAAAAAATCTGTTTTTGTGGAATTGTGCAGTTTCCGCATGTAATCGATTTAATTTTCTACCGTTTTTGCTATTGTGAATAACTTCAAAGCGGATATTGTTAAAAGTGGATTTTGTTTTTCAACTTTTTCAATCTTACAAGGTTTTGTTTTGAGGAAGGCAAAAAAAAAATTTAGTTATTCCTATAAAAATGCCATTTCTCGATTTTATAAAATAATAAAGTATAAGATATGCTATATTCATAGGAATGCTTTTGTTTTGTTTCTAGAAAAATACTCTATATATGTATATATATATGTATATATATTTTTGTACTCATTTAATATTGTCTGTTGATACTATTGAAATAAAATCAGAGTTTTTTAATAATTCCGTCTTGCCATTCATTTAAAATAAAAGCAACGTCAGAAAAATCAATGTTTCTTGGGAGAAGTAGTTCCAAGTACCTACTCTAAAATGGTAGTTATTGCTGTCCGTCTTGACGGCACTGTATTTAAATATATACCTACATTTTGAATAATTTCCTTGGTAAAAATAAATTCGAATAAACACACACACACCCACAGTGCTGCAGGATTTCTCATTATTTTCCGTCATTTTGAACGATTTCTAAAGCAGAAGTTTTAGCGGTACTTGAAATATTTTTTACTCATTCCGAATTTTCAACAAGAAACTGTCGAAGGACGCAACATCTTAAACTGCTCCGTAACGGCATTCTAAATAAAAACTGTTTATTAGTTTTCAAAACACTTGAAATAGTTTTTAAGAATGTTAGCAATTTGAATAGAACTTGCAAACTCATGAGACAAATTGTGCAATTGAACGTGATAGAGAGAACAAGGACACATTATTTAGCATTGAAATCAAATTTATACTTAATTGGAAGTTGAGATTAATTGGATGCTCATTTGAGTTAATTGGAACTGCTTAATTGGTCTCACTACTCTTGAGGAGAATTTAAGGTAGATCTCAACTTTTCAGAAAGTGATACAATGTTGGAATTTCAATTATCATTTAACCCCATAATTTGCATGAAATCCCATCCGATTCAATACATTTACGGTTATTCTGAATAACGAGATGATTTGTGACTGCATGCATTCCTCTGAATAATAGTGAGTGAATCTGATACCCTATCAAAAGTGGTTTGGGCCAATTTCTCCAATTAAGCCGACCGGAAAAGCCAAAGCCCACTTCTGTCTCATTGCATTGAGGCAATATTAATTAATTTATCTCCGATACAAAATGACTTTTTTTGACTGTTTTAATCAATAATTTTCAACTTGTATTTTTAATTTAGCATGACAATAAATCCTTGGGGCCGTATTCAATAAATTTGAGAATTCGACATATGCCGGACCAATGGAAGATAATTACGAAAATTTGCAATAACGGCTCATCGCTGCAAAATGTCTACCCAACACACTTACATCATGTACAACAAGGGCAGGACTGCATGGGGGACGGCACACTGCCACCCTGGAAAGCAATTCTACAAACGTTCCACTACCGTGCATTTAAAAGCAGTATGCACTATGAGCACCTTATCCAATTGATGCCAATTATTAATTTCGTCTACAACAGAAATGCCAACAGCAACAACATGCCTGTGAAATATGGATGGAGTGCCACAAGGAAGCAGCCTGCCGGGATGTTTTCATTATGCACTAGACCGGCTTCCGGGTCCCACATCATTTCATTAACGCACCTCCCCCTTACCACCCCAAAACACCTGGAGGCAAGTTACGATTGTTTGCACCATAAATCAAAAGTTCCCACGTCAACTGTGGCTTTATGTGCTTTTAAATGCGATTGATTAGGAAATTTTTACGTTCGCAACCACTGATACTGGCTTCTGTCATTTTTCATCCTGCCATCGATTATTCATTATCCATCAGTTTCGGTTTCAAATGCTTAATCAGGCGGAAACGCGCTTTGGAATGGTGTTGCTGTTCGAATTTCGAGCTTAGCCAATTCGGTTTTTGATCTCGAAAGTTTTGCTCGCTAAAAGATGAAAATTACAAATGCATACGATACAAAAATAATTAAATAAATAATAATTTAACAAACATAGACAAATGAATAAATTAAGTGCGTATTACCTATTCAGTGTCCTTGTGTTTGTTTGCATTGTTCAGTAGAAAATAATTAAATTTTAAAATTATTCAAATAATTAATACTTGGCGTGAATATAATTTTTGGTATTGTTCGTGGTGAATGTGATTTTGTATAATTTATAGCTGGTGTTTCAATTGAAGTTTTCCTCGGAAATTTTGTGCACTGAAGCGATTAATTGATTTTGAATTGAGCTCCAATCAAAACAAGATTTTCCATATGGCCAAGTAATTTAAAATTTTGTGGTATTACGTTGTCGTATTGGACATTAAATTTGAATAAGTACTTAGTCAGGAAAATGTTTTTTTTTTACTAAATTGGCATGTATTATGCAATAATTGTCATATATATAAACATTTAAAAAAACGAATTCAGAAAAAAATAAATTCAATTTACAATACGTCTGTTCTACAAAAATCAATTTAAACTAAAAAAAAACTATATTTAAAAAGTAGATAAAACTAATCGCACAGAGGATTATCACATGACGTAAGACGAATTTTTTAATTGCTATACTTTTTCAACGCGATCCTTCTCTAGAAAGTCTAGTGCAGAAGTTTATGATTAAATTGTTTAACAATACAGAAACATACAATACTTGTAGGTCACCCTGTTGAAAAACGGAAAAGGACTTCAAGTGGAAAACGAAAACATTTCAAACATGCTCCAAGCATTATTTCTTTGGCGGGTCAAATAATTGTTCTTAAATTTCTAATTAAAGTAAATTTGCTTTCTTTTTCACTGCCATTACTAGCATTGCGCCTTAAATAACGAAAAGTTTATTAATACTGGGGTCCAAGGAGCTCCCGTCCAGTAGAATCTAAATGTTCCAATATTGGATAAAAATAGCTAAATAAATCCTAAGTAATTTTTAATGTCCTCCGCCCAGACATTCACTGCTTACAGATGTGCTGATGTAGTTTTTCCGATATCGAAACCAGGAAAAACTTCTGAACCACTTCGGGGCAAATTATCGCTGGGAAAATGGGAAGATTGTATCCAAGGAAGCTACACACACGTCCTGACCGTCGAGAGGAATGAAAAAAGTGCCACAACATGGCCTCACAAATTGAAGAAAGCATTGGCGAAGGAGCTGAGCACTACAGCAGATATGCAATTAATCAGTAGCAGGTGGTTTTTCAAGGCGCTTTCTATTTATGATCGAAGGATTCAGAGGTGAAGTAATGGTATCGTGGCCATGTTTGGAACATTTCAAAAACGTTTTCTTGTCCAACTTGTAAGCGAAAAGTGCTTATCAATTTGCTATCGTTTATTACGTTTTCGTGTTGAAGGAAGGAGCTACAACTCTTCATGGTCTGCACCACAGAGTGATTTTTCGTTTTTTTTATTTAATAAATAAACAATACACGTCGCTCTTTAGCAATATTTCAAGAAAATTAACAGCAAAAACTTCCTGCCAGGCATTGAATAAAAGAGCGAAGAAAAATTAACGCCACACAACAAGATCCGCAGGAGGGGGAGGTGGAAAAAGTCTAACGAGGAGAAAACACATTCAGAAGACATTCATGGGAGGATAAAAGTCGTTGAGGTGGGTTGAGAGTGTTAGGACACAAAGGAAACACACGGAAACAAAGGAAAAGTCCCACTGAGAAAATCCTTAACGAAATAATCACTTAGTGAGCAGAGTTAGTTAAGATTTCGGAACCATTCAGATCCTGGGCAGACAAAAATGGGTTGGCATTGAAGGAGTATTCCGAATGCTGTTTGCTCCTTGAACACAACAATCCTTTGTGAGACACTTTAGGGAGGACTGACCTTTTTCGAATGCGAATTTGTTGTGTCGAACTAAATTTACCGTTATATAGAATTAGGCCGAAGGATAAACAGCAATGAGAGAAAATTGCGTTGAACGATGTCCTACGAGATTTTCGGTATTAAAAGAGCTGTTCCTAAGCCTGCACTAATTAAGAAAATTCGTAAACTCAAAGGACTTTGTTTCAGTTGATTTTGAATACTTTCTATTAATTTTGGGTGAAATTTGTCCAAAGTAATCCAAAAAAAATTACGGACAATATACGAAAGGTTTTTGTGATTTTGGCACACTCGTCCTTAACATATTGCCTTAATTCAAACTCTTGGAAATATCAGATTTTACTGCGGCACTCAAATCCACGCCTTGATTCACATCAAACGCTGTGACTATTGTAAATACTTCTAAGTATTACTAGAATTCACTTCAAACAATACATTCATTCTAAAATCCTTCCATTTCCAATAAATATCCTGAAATTCTCTCGCACTTTTCCAAAATGGTTTTCATTTTAAGCCCAATGTCAATATGTCTATTGAACCACAACGTGATCTTTGGCATTTTTTTTTTCTGGTTCCCATGTGTGACCAAAACTGTTGCGGATAAAACTGAATTCCACTGAATCACAATCTGGACGCTTTAAAATTGTCCCGATGTCCTGAACCCTTTGCAACAGCGGGCAACAGTTGCCTGCCAAATGAAATCGATAAATCGTTGAAGCTTTTGGTGCGGTGTTTGTGAATTATGATATGCCCTGACATTCGCGTTGTATACGACCTTCATGTGCCGCACTGAAAATTTTCTGCAGCAATCTTTACTGCTAGGGCTGAATGATGAAAACAGCCTTCGCATCAAGGACTATATAAATTCCATGCTTGTCCTTTTTCGCATTGGAATATGTCGAAGGTATTGAATTTTTATACATTTAAAATATTTTACGAAATTTTTTTATAAACAGGAGAAGTCCTTGTTGATAAATATATAATAATTTTATTTAGAATAGTAGTTGATATCCACTTAATAAGAACTATATTTAATTAAAGTGGAAAAGTTCTAAATTTTGTTTAATAAAATTTTTAAAATGATTACCTTGTTGCAAGTAATATTACTAATATCTGATGAAATCGGTAAACATACACAATATGATTAACATTAAACATTTCCAACTGCATGCAAATATATTTAAAAGCATTGAAAAGCTCACCTGGATGATTGCATTAAATGACAATCGATATCCTATCATGAACAGTTCATTACATACGAATAAACATATGAACGAACAAATGCTGATTTAAAATCAAAATGTTTCAGCTAAATAAAAAAACTGTGCGAAAGCTAGAGAAGAAAAAAACCCAAGAAAAGGTGAAACACGTGAACAAAGAGGATATGTGAAATAAACACGTTACGAATTGTGACACACAAACACAAAAACTATGAAAAGGCAAAGAACATTGTTCGGTTGGTTTTTTTTTGAGGGATTGCTTACGTAAAAAACATTTCCAAATCATTTGAAGAAATAAGAATTATACAAATTATGGAGGAGTTGCAAACCAAAGGTAAAAGAATAGAATTAACTAAAATAATATTTCAGTTATGTTTGTTGGTAAATGAAAATGGAAGATCCCTCATCTCACCTGTAAGCTGGATAACAGGGCTTGAAAGTACGGCATCTTAGGAACTGTTATGGTTCTGCTGCCGGAGCTACTCGCGGCAGTGTGCGGAATGCCATCTTGCGGTGGCCGACTCAGTTGCGACTGCGAACGGAAGGATACTTGTAAGAGCAATTTGTTTAGCAATGTTCATTATCAACAAAATATGGCAAAACTGAAGCAATTAAAAGTGAATGTTCGTCATTGGATTGCAAAAAACGACAAGCATTCGTTTCAACAGATCCGATTATACATATAACGAGGCAAACATATACCATTGTGTTGTCTTTCAGGATTAAAGGGTTTCAACGCGACGCACGGTTCGAACCTACACATATATGTTTAATGTTATCAGTTGACTTAAGCCGGAATCAGGTAACCAGGAATAGTTTCTGTCTTTAAAACCATTTCAGGATGTATTGGAACTATAATCCTTTTGAGATGTGAAAACAATGAATCCGGTTCTGAAATTCAACTAATAATTATCTGCAATGTCCTAGAAGATCTTCTCTTTTGCTTCTGTGATTTTTTTTGTCTTGTGTTTTAGTTTGTGTAAAAAGAAGTTCCACTACTTTATAACGTTCGCTTATAGCGACTTGTTTAGCGTAGTACATTATAACAAAAATTTATTGTAACTATAATTGCACTTAGCACTATTAATTCTCAGCCACAATATAAAATTTTTGCTTTTTACAGAATTAATGCTTCATAAAAAAGAAAGCATTAATACACTCGTGAAGGTTTACTTCGAACAAGTGCAATTAGCTGACAAAAGGATATTAAATTTTTCCTGTAGTGGCAAACCTTTCCCGGACGAATAGAAGGAGTGAAATATTTGCTATGTACGTCACGTCATTTTTTGCACCGGAACTCACCATATTCATTCACTTAACTCATCCGGGTGAGTACCTCAATAAAGTCCTTCTTCCCGAAAGGCTTTTTGATAGAAATAGAAATTGTGGTACCTACATTATTTTGCCAGTACGTACCTCGTCCTCCATAATGCTACTATCGGCATGCTGCAACCCATCGGTCCTTTGTCGATTTTTGTCCTTTATGCGCTCTCGCTGCTTTTTTTTGCCAGAGAATCTAGAACGACAAAATCCAGAACAGAATATCAGAAAATTAACTTGCAAAGTTGAAATTCCTCAAAAGATATACGAGATTATCTCCGAAATGGACAATATATCTGAAAAAGTAGGCACCTCAGACCATGTTACACAAGATTGGACAGCGCAAGAATCAGGATCTGGAAAGGATTCTAGAGCACAGTCATGGCGAGAAAATGGTTACGTTGCTGAATTACAGATGGGTGCTTTGTGAACCGAATACAATGCGCTCTAGTTAGAGTAAAACAAAAAAACAAAAACGGTCGAGATAGGCAAATGACCTGTGCATATTGCAGATAAAATTTATACAAAACGACGGTAGTGCCTAAAAGTCCTGAAATATGAGCGAATGTGTTTCTAGGATCATGTTATTGAAAATCACTTTGAAACTTTTTTTGGGATTGAAAATTAATGAATTTGAAATTTTTCTGCACACTAGAAACTTAGAGAGTGGAAACTCATGTTATTTTATATTTTAGTTGAGTTTTTGGAAGCAGGAACAATGAAATTTAATGGCACAAAGCCTATTACATATTCACTATAGCTTGAAAAAAAAAATAACAACAATATAAGAGAGACAATTTATATCTAAAAAGCACAATGTTTAATTGGAGTTTTGGGCGTTGAAGTGGCAACAAACTATTGAGCAGCGACCTCGAATATTTGAAATCGAATTCGAAAAATGTCTGAAATAGACATGGATTTTCGGTTAATGAAATGAAAATAAAATTCTTGAAATCAGCAAAGTTGAAAAACATTCAAATAGAGCATAAAAATTTATTGCAGTGAATTCCCATAGGCCGCAGGTAATAATACAACAAGCTCTTGAAAATCCACTCTGTGTCTGGCTGCATTCATTTTGCAAATTATCATATTAACATTGCCGTTATATTTTTTTTTTTAAAAATATTTTTTTTGTAAATTTTGCTTGTATAACTTAAATGAACTGCAAACTCATCAAAGAAACTTTTTCCAGCTGAATTTTAATATCTACTTCCAGCATGCAGTATTTCGTTCTAATATACCTGAATAAAAAAAACATAAATTTACTAATATAGTCTGAAATTAAAATAGCCTCGCTCTGTATTTTTTCTGTTGTGCAATTAATTAACCACGTTCCTGTGGTTTTCCATTGCTTCAGGAAAATGAGCTACTATCAAAGGATTCCAAAAATTCCATTCCGCAGGTGAATGTTTTGTAGCCAGAGAAAAAAACTACAGCATTTCCCAAAATAATCAATTATAAAGAAGAGAGAAATTTCTATTAGACGGGTGAGCGGGAAGGGGAGTGCGCCGGTTTAACAACTCAGTTACTGTGATGAACCAGAATTGGATTTTTCGGAACGTTCAAAATATCGAGGAATTGATTGAGTAAAGTGAAACGATTTCGGTATCGGAATAAGGATTGACTGGAACTTACCCCTTGTCTGATGTTATGTCAGCCGATGTCAGGAACTCGGTTCCACTGCGATCTCGGACAGAGCGATCTGAATTGGTTTATTGTGTTATGAAGGCAAAAAGCAAAAATGATAAAGTGGATGAGGATATTTACCCTGACCGTCCTGATTCCTTTCGAACTCATCTGGTTGAATTCCCCCCGGTTTTGCCTTAACGTCAATATTGATCTCTGCTGTGCTCAGGCCGGCATGGCATGAGTACACCCCCGCATCCCTAAACGTAATATCCAAAATCCTGAGTGCACCCTTTTTCGACATTTTGAATTTTCTGGACTTCATGAGGGGTTTATGGTCCTTACTCCATCGTATCTTTGTTCGATTGTACCTTTTTACAGGACATTTGATTTTCACTTGCGTCCCAAAAAAAACCTCAGCGGCTCCGCCGATTTTCAGAGTGATTTTTGCTTTCTTGGGGTCATGCTGGATGTACGTGGAATTGTTTATGGCGATGGCGGGCCGGGGATCCTCCGGGGGGCATGGCTTTACGTTGCAGGGTTTCTTGTCGGCTGGACGTGCACTAGGACACATTGACTCCGGTCTTTCAATTTTGTGTTCCTGTGCCATTATTTGCTTGCATTCCACTCGCCTTTGCTTAATCCCGAATCCACAGGACTGGGAGCACTTCGACCACTCGGATACCTCCCATCGCACTGGACAATCCAAGACGTTACAGTATTGGCGATCGGCAGGCGGGGGTTGAGGGCACATGTTATTTGGTACAACCATTGTATTCTCACCACCCCTTGTAACTTCGTGAATGCATTGAACTTCTCTGGTTTTTATTCCAATACCACAGGACTTAGAGCATGGCGTATAATCAGAGTAATTCCATCGAGGTGGGCATGGGCGATCGTTGCATGTGCGAACTCTGGCTTCGGGCTTCGTTTCTGGGGAGCACAGAAAAGGGGAAACAACTTTTCCATTGTCTTCGCGAACACAATTTATAATAAGTTCTTCAACACCCCCAAGACATGATGCACTGCAACTTGTGTATCCTTGTTCACGCCACACATAAGTTTTCCCAGGTTCAGATACTCCAACTTTAATGGAATCCCTGGGATATGCTTCATCATACCCGAAAGCAAGGGAGCAAGGCTCCTCCACACATCTTTCTACTTCATCCTGCGGCTTCGGACCTTCACACAGTGAATCGTTTACTGTTGCTAAGGTTTTTGAATATTCTAAAAAAATTTTGCACTTGAAGGATCTCCTTCGGATTCCTTCACCACATGTAACACTGCACGGAGACCAATCGCTATCCTTCATAAAGCTGAAAGGAAAGGTTTTTTTCATTATAACAATATGTATAAATATAGTATTAGTTTGTCAAAAATGTGGTCTTTATTTATAGTTTATTTATAGTTGACTGTTAAGAATACTTAATTGTCCTGTTTTTCCAATATTGTAGTTCCAATTAACGAAAACATATTTTTTTGTCAATAAAACATCAAAAATTCAATGTTAAAGTAAGAGTCCTTTTAGAAAAACGCTTTCGATATGAAAAGAAATGATTTTCACAGTTCGCTAACAAACTAATTTTGTTTGAATATTTGTCATAATGTGAATGTTCCCTTTTCCCTTAGCTATCATCATAAAAAGATTATTTACAACACATGCATACGTGCAAGCTTGATTCCCGGATATGGCAAATCTGTATGACTCGACAGGGGGCGTGGAGGAGGAAGTGAGAGGCGAACGAATGGAATACAAAAACTTATCTTCGAACAACGGGGGAATACGTAACTCTTACAAAACACCCCAAATCATGTTCCTATATAGAATATACTATTTTACTGAGCTAAACATGAATTGAATACGGGAAATATTATCTCGAAACGTTCGCTCGGGTGCAACCTGGACGCAACCCCGCACGATATCAATTCCCTTTTCTCCCCCTTACTCACACGACGAAACGATGTTTTAGATAAAAGTTTGAACGTTGGCACTTCTGGAATTCAAAAAATATGGATAAGGGAATTTCCTTGTTTGTTTTGCGATTTATGCAAATTTAAAAGGCTAAAAATTACTTTGCTGTTCCACGGCTTGATAGTCACCCTGTGGAATGGTGACGAGAATTCTAAATTGCCATATCAATTTACTTATGATGGAATTGCTTGCCACTGCTGGTTAATAGTCAAACAATCCAAATTGGATTTAATCCTTAAATACAACTTGGAATTTCAAGTTGACTTGCACGCTTGGCGAAGTTTGGATTTGCAGTTCATATTCGCCATTCTTCCAAGGAACTTCCGAATGCAAGGTCAGTTTACGATCGACGATCTGCAAATCCTCCACGAATTAGCTTTACTAAAATTGAGTGCTCCATGTTTTACGAAATGAAGAAAAGTTTGGTTGCCCTTTAAAAAGGATTAAGTGGAAGTCGAAGTAGAGGCTACAATGATTACACCAAATTTGTCCGAGTTCTTGGAACTTCCCTGAAAAATATATGTATGTATGAAAATATATGTATTTTTGGAGCTACGCTGATCTTCTCCCGAATCATTTGTCCCACTGGGGCGATAACTTTCGCATTTTTTTGCTCTACTCTGGAAATGGTTTAATTAACTTCTACCATCGGCGAAAGTGTTCTGTCATCTATCCACCCCTCTCCACATAGGCTTCTTGTACGTGGAGCGACCTATTGAAATCTTCCGGAGTGTGAGGGTGGTTGGTGGAGCAAGAACTCTGTTCCTGTTTTGTACACGCCAGCACAAACATCAGTTACAGAGACTTTTTTTTCGTGAAGTTTATTCTTTATGCCATTAATTATTCACGCCTTTGGGTTCCAATAAAGACGTGGGAGTGGCTATGGATTGCGAACATAATGCGAAGTCGTACGGTTGGGGGATGGGATGAAACGCTTGGATTTAGATCACTGGATTTGGCGATTTTCTTGCTTAGCGAAAATTTTGCTGGTTGCAAGACTTCCTGACTTCAGTCATTGAAGTCTTTGGAGACAATAGAGGCCGGCATAAATCGTCATTGATAAATAAATCATTAATTACTTTGTTTTCTTAACATTACTATTCGGAAGCTGCGTCATTGTTCCATGTCGAACGCTCACTGGAAGCACAATGAATCAAGCAATGTTTGCGATCGCCGAGATTGAAAAACTTTTGATTGATTGTCAGTGTCTGCCGTCATTGTTAATTGAGAAGGTTGCGTTGGGGTAATACACGTGTAACTGCCTTAACAAAAATAGTACTCTACGAAAGGAGCTACAGGGGGTTCCGGGGCACTTACGTTGGCTCGCTTGAAGTACGTGATTGGCCTACAAGCTGCTGAGCCCTGGGCGGCTGCTCCTCATGGTGGGCGGCATTTGATAATTGATGCGAGTAGAAAGGCTGATCGTTATAGGATACCTGCTCGGAATCCTCCTCATCACTTTTACTTGCTTCTTCGGGCTCTTGTTCCTGTTGAAAATGTACTTACATTGATCATGTTCTTGACTTTGTCAAAAAAGAGACAAGAACATATTAATAGGGATAGTTTCAAAGGAATTAGGGGCAAAAAAGTTCGTCATGTTTCCTGGAAGATGTTTCCGCATGCAATTTTGAATCATATATTGTTTAAAAAATATTCTAATTGAACAAAGGATTTTTTGTTTTCTTAAATTTTGTGTTCATAAAATGACATTTAAATATCTATTAAAATTGTTTCTCGTAAAATAAATATCAATAAAAACTGACATCAATTTTACAAAAAAACATTTATAATCAGTATTTAAATTGTTTCTTGAATAAGTCAAAAACACAATTAAACTTAAAAATTCTTCGCAAGTAATTTATTACAAATACTTGAATAAAATGTAAAAATTTTATTTTTTTTATTCATTCTCAAAAAATATCTTATTTTATGTTCTCTAAATATTTTTCTCTAAAGTCTTAAAAAAAACTGAAATTGATCAAAAGCACAATGCAAAGTCAAAATTAGAGCACTAGAAAATATAAGAATGAAAATACCATTGGAAATCTCAAATAATGAAAAAATTACGGCTGGTTTCATTTCAAGAAATTTCCTGAGCACAATGGCAATTTTCATGAAAAAAAAACATTAGCAACAACAATTCAAGCTCTCATGCCTTTCTATCCGGTTAATATTAGAAACATAAAATAAAATTGCAACGAAAGAAGTAAAGCCAGTATTTTCAGGAAAACACAACAGGTTTCACTATACTTTAAGGTAATAATAAAAAAAAAAGCGGCTGGGACAGCGAAGAAAAAATATAGAAAAGAAAAGAAGGATGAAGAAAAACTTCACAGGACTCACATCGAACGGAGGCTCACTGTGACACGGCATCCCGGTTGTACAGTGTTGTGCTGCCGGTGGTCTCGTATGCGGATCACACTGTGCACTTAAAGTCCCATCCGCATCCATGCATTCAACACCACGAATTTGGATTCCAGAACCACACGACACTGAACACTATATGCATAGAAATAAAGGAGAAGACACAGAAATAAAAGATAGTGATAAAAATATAATACGATAGGTTGCAGTTGAGACGAAAAAAATCCCGGGATCGGCGATAAGTGGGAGAAAAGCCGGGGAACATATGTAAGCACTTAAGACACAGTACCAGAACATTAAATAGCTACTTACCCCCGACCACTCCGTTGGCACCCATTTTGGACACTCATGCAAATTGCATGCCTCCGATGTGGGTGGCTTTGGCGTCCGACATATGACGTCTGGAACCTGTAATATATGAAACCGTTGCTCAAAGTTAAAATCGCGACTGGTATCTTGTCCTGCAGGACTTCCCCAGCATGGATACGGAAACGGAGCGAACGATTTGAATATAAATTGGCACTGTCCTCTCTCTGTTTCCGTTCGCTTACATGGCAAGTCCTTGGGAAGATATAAATTAATGGCAAGGACATACTTTAGTTTTAATGCCGTTGCTTTCCTCGGCACAAACAACTGCGCGCTCTCGATAACCGCCACCGCAGGGACGACTGCATGGTCCCCATTCATCTGCGATCCACCTGGGAGTGAGGTGGAAAAAAATTGAAGAAATAAGAAAATTGTTAGAAAATTCTAGAAAAGACTTTCATGAGGAAAATTTAAGTACTTTGGAGGACATAAGTGAGTGTTGCACTGCACAACAGATGGTTCGGGGCGGGTGGAGCCGCTGCACAATGACTCCTCGACGTCAGCCCCGCTTACCCGATTTCGACAAGTTGGCCGGGACATCTTGTATCCTGTAAGAAATGAAAAATTGTTACAAATTTAATTTTATTGAACATCATACGAGCGGGTGGAAGTGCATGTGGTGGACGTTTCTAGGATTATTGGAGTATTTTTCACAATTCCAGGTGGGAATTTTCTTAAAAGGAAAACCCTTGCATAACAAATTGGTGAAAATAAGATCACTCGAGCGGAGTGAGTGAGGTGGTTTCTCTTTCTAGGGGGGAAATTGGCTTTTTTGCAATAGTTTTTAAAAAGATCCTTTTATCCCTGTGGTATTCAGGAAAATGAAAATTGCTTTTTGTAATAATACGGTTCTTGGTGCAGGTTGAAGTGACATTAATCCGAATGTCCTGAGTTTAAAATTGATTGAATTTTTTCACTAAATCAAACAGACGTCCCGCGGGAATTGGAAAGGGGAATTCACGTGTGAGATCATTGCCAAATGATGTAATGGCCTGGAAATTAAAGGTGTAACCTTACAATGGAAAATCAATTCCCGCTATTTCTTGCTATAAGTATCTTTTACTGTGCGCATACTGAAACCAAAAGAAGTTACTTTAATACGAGTATACAAAATATTTAATTTATTAAACTGTCAAAAATATATTAAAAATAAAATATATATTCAAGGTACTACTGTGTAGGACTGTGGGTGTATTGAAAAGATAACGGAGTATTGTCAATGCGAAATTCCTTAAAGTTGCTTTTACAAAAGATTTACGGCTTAATTTGATTTTAATCGCATTTTCTGTATTGTAGGCTTTCATTAGTGTCAAAATTTTATGATTAAAAATTTTACTTTCACATTTTCTTATGTCATAAGGATTAACACATCAAACTAACTGAATTGAAGAATTTTCAATGAATATGTTTTTAATTAATTTTTGCTATAAAATTTGTTGAAAAATATCGGCTTGTAATTAACTTTATGTAACTATCATTCTGCTACATTTACTTCAAATCTGTTTGGCGGTAATTTATGTCGGCTGCTTATTATAGATAATCAAGCCGGATATTGACTATTCCATTACTCATCCGCAGGTCTCATCATAAATAAACACTGTAAATCTATCAATCTGACAGGACCGGAAAATACGTACAATTTGCCTTTCCTGTGGTTCTGCGGCGTGTAATAGGGGAATCACCCGTTGAGTTTGGTATTTTGGGTCCTAAGCTCTAATCTAAACGATAATTATGTAAAAAGAAAAACCAAAATTCTTTCCCTCAGGTTTCCATATGAGATTATCTTGTGTGCCGGCATCGATCGCGGATACCGCCGATTCACCCACATTTATCCTACGGGCTTAAGGAAATTACAAATCCAGGAAACATTGCTGACAATAACGAGAGCACACTGTAGGTACTACTCAATATTGGCAATGCTTTTTGGAGGGGGTCGGGATTTAAGAATTCACAAGTTTGTTTAGGGTTGCTATATCTGCCGTTGAGAAAATTCAATACTACGTCGGAATTTTGCGAACAGGAAGCTATCTTGAAGTGGTGAACTTCTGGCTTCTCAAGAACAACAGAATATTGAATATTTTCTTGTTTTTGTTTATTTTTGTTTTGTTTTTGTGAGCGTGTGTGTCAATAATGAAAAACGACACGAATTTACCATTTGAATAATTCATAGCCCCCAGTGATTTTTTACCGATGAACTTCACGAATGTATATAGCGACCCCCTTGACTTGAATGTTTGCCCTCCCAGCCCTTTTTGATGCTCCTTGTTTAGATACATACGAGAGTCTTTCGGCGCACAGAAATAGACAAATCGTAAAAACAACAGTAAAATGGCATAAAATTGACTTCAACTTACCGCCACCGCACGTAACTGAGCAAAGTGACATCGGTGCCATCTCCCAGTGATAAAGGGGCTGTGAACATGAACCGCCATCGCCTCCACACACCCCACATGCGTCGACCTTTTTGGCTGAACCGATTCGCAAATCACAGCCAACACGCTGAAAAGATAAACGCACACAAATTGGTGAGATACAAGAACGGTTGAGTTTTATGAAATATAAATCCAGGATCATCCCAGTAGAGAACTCTGCCTTTAAGTCGTAGCAAGATCCTTGATTAATTCGAATAACACGGGAATACCATGAACTCGGTTGTAATTCGGGGTTGTAATTCGGGGCTTCATTTTATAGGCTGTTTATGAAATTTTATTGTTCAACAAGATTTTTAATTGTTGAAGTAATGTTTGAATTTACGACCTGAAAGGAGTAAGTATAATATGCGTAAAGCACATGTTTGTTGTGTGTACAATCGTACATGTACACTTCTTCCATTTATCTTGTATGTAATAATGAAAGTGTCGAAAAGGATCCAGACAATGTGTACAGTGTACACATTTCAAGGATTACTTCACATGACAGTTGGACAGTGTTGCTGGGCCAAAGTTCCTTACTAATCAATATAATCATTCAATTGAGTTACATCTCTTTAATATTTCTTTAAAGTCATGTAGGTAAACTAGTATGTAATTCAATCAATTCTTTTATTTCTTACTATTATTCTGTAGAGTTATATAACAGTGTAGAAACATATAATCACCGTAATGACAGTCACCAACATTATGACGAAGATTTAACTTGAATGGTAAAGTCGATTTCTCTTAAACTTTTGCCAATTATGAAATGTCAATAGAAAGTGACATGATGTTTAAATTTTCTTAAAGAAAGCAAAAAGATCCAATACATTTTAATTTTTAATCTTTAAAAAAACAATCGTTTATAAAAATATCATACCTGCAATAATAACGACAATAAAATTTGTACCTGACATTTGCCTTGAATGCACATATCCAAATTCCCTGGACGACATCGCGTACCATCTTGAACACGGCTAGCCAACTGGACAATAACGCTGGGCTCATCAAAGGGTTCGGACTCCTCACCTTCCACTTCAACTGTTGATTCATCGTCTGGTAAATGTGCAGGTCTTCCCCTGTAAAACAAGCCAGATCGATGAAACCACATAAGTTCGTGCAAGAACAGTAATAATGTTAACTACAATTTTCTTAATTGTTTATTCGGACAGATTTCCATGAATATGTGATGAAGCCCATAAATATGATTCAATCATTTATCTTACAAACGGGTGGGGATGGGAGTGGGTGTGGAAGTTTTTGGGTATAAAGCTAAAGGCATTTTCTTTAGTTCTTCTTCAACATGGGAATGTGGAAAAGGATATTGCTGGTGGTTCGGGGTAGTCGAACGTTAGACGGCCAAAATAGCCTAAAGGTAAAACCAGCGGCACGGCCGAAACGAATTATGGTTGGCCTGCCTTCCAGACGCTGCATACGTTTGGCTTTTCGAGCAGCATCAAACCAGGACCCATAACAGCAGAGCAGAGGTAAAATATTTATTCCACTTGAATATTTCATTCATGTACTGTTTTGATGTACCAAAGAGTCATGCGGTGCCATTGTGGGCTTGAAGCGCCTAGGAGGATACGGGCATGAGTTGAAAAGGGTTTTAAGTACGCCCGGACAAAATCCTTCATCTGAACCTTGTCCATCATGCACTACCACATAAAATGCTTGGACATGGAGAAATAAGGTCAATTCGCAGAGCTTTGCAAAATATGACGGGTTAAGTTTCAACTCCATAACAGTTTTTACAAATAACTTGATTTAAATTGCAATCAAAATTACCGGCAAGTCAATGCACAGGGCTCCACATAATCGTAGTGCGGTGTCCATTTAAATAAAGTTCCATCGTATGGGACATCGTCATAAGCAGCACATTGGTGTGCTCGAAAATCCTTAGAATCAGGACATGGCTGCATGTTGCATATTTTGAAACGTATACTCTCACCCCTGCATCCATTCGTTGAATGGCATCGCCTCAGCTGCTGGGCAACTCCGCCGTCACAGGAACGCGAACACGTTGACCACTCTGACCATGAAGACCAGCCCAAGGTTTTTGCACGTTTTTGCTACAATTTCAGTAATTAAATAATTTTCACTAATGGTAATGAAAAAAGTTTCGAGTACCTCAAGCTCATTTTCCAAATCGCTCTCCGTTGGCCAGATATTATCAAAGGCATCACTTGCATTTAATTTTGCTGTAGTTGTGCTGGAAGCTATACAGATTGCAATCTGAAACAGAATGAAAACATAGAATTACAAGTGTGTATAATGTACATGGTTAATTCAGTAGGTCCTTTTTGTAGTCACAGTGGCAAAAGTAAGGTATAAAATCATGCATGCAGTTATATTAGAATTGGTCGTGTTACGATAATCTTTGTGCTGAAAATTATATATTTACAGTCGTCATTTAGCATAACAGAGTTCTTGCAAACACTTTACTAATTAACTCAAAATTTTGCAAAGGATTTTAGTCGTTTCGTACTGGTTTCAAAATAGAATGAAAGCATCTTGAATAGTTGCTACAGTATTTAAATCTCCCAACCAGATAAGGACGCTAAAGACATCTTCATACTTATGGATTGCTTTTTCACCAATGCGGCCTCTTTGTGTCCTCCCCCAAGCAGAACTACTTATGTGTATATATCGTTATTTACTTCTTCCTTTTTTATGGCCTAAAATGCTAATCCAATTTTCCAGGAAATTTACCGGAAACCCTCATTATTCCTGGAATTATCAGCGACACTGGCATCTGTATTTGTGCCTAATACTCCTTGACAGACGATTTTGTGGGGAAAAAGCTTAATTCACATGTTCACCACAAAAAGGCAAATATTATTTGAAACGAGGCAAACGTTAACTCCAGAATCCTTAGCAGAAATTCCATTCGAATTGAAGAAAAAGCGGGAACATTGTATTGGTTTGGAGCAGGCATCCGTTGCCGTAGGAATAAAATTTTGGTAGGAAGAATTTGTTAAGGATCGGATCGAGGATTGCGATTACGAATCCCACGGTTTTTTTCAGTTTTTTTTCTTGTTTTTCTTTACAATATTAAAAATTCTTGATGTAGGAAATTCCAACCTTTAATAATACCAAGTAAACCAAATTAGCATCAAGGAGACGAATAATTTGTTCACAATTTTCATAAAAATATAATCTACTTCAATATAATTCAAAAAGCTGAGTCATATGAATAACGATTCCGACATTTTCAAAAGTATCCTGGTCCTTGATCTGAAATTGAAATGCTTTGAAAAATACAATTCGTTAATATTTCCAATTAATAATATTTGAGACTGAAAACATTATGAGAAATTTCTATTGTTGTCAAACTGAATCTGATCCTTGTAATAAGTTCATTTCTTGATCTTTGAATCAAAATCAAGACTATCGAGGGTAATTTCCTTTCCTCAAGATGAAAGAAATTACAAACAAAAACAAAAATGACGGAGAAAATATATTTTTTTCTAGTAATAGGATGTGAAGATGTTGTAAGAAGGTTGCGATGAATATTTGAATTGTACAGTGATTTAAAAATTAAATTGGGAATCATTCAATATTTATTATATAGATAGTAATTTGATGTTTCATTGACAATATTATTAACTTTTTATGAGTTGTTGTATCTACATCAACTTTGAAGTGTACCTATTAAAAGCGTTTTTTTATAACTTCGGTATAAAGGAACATTTGTTGAAAACACTTTGTTATCTGTTTGAAAAATATGCCACAGGCAATCTTCATTACAGATTCAATGCACGACAGTTTGAAAACCCAATGAAAGGATTCGTGACTTCGTTTTCATGTTAATTTAAATGTGACGAGGAATTCACTCAACACGTGCAGGCAATTAAAAATAACCCTTTCACCTTCGAAGTTTTGTCCTCATTAAATGAAATAAAATCTATGTAAATTGAAAAATAAATCTCGAAAGCAATTCAAATTAAATACCGCAAAACACGCAGGAAGCAGCACAATTAATTGAATATGAACTTTGCTTCCTAAAATGCCATTCCCGGAGTATTTCATGTGCCCGCCACTCTTTACAGCTCATTATCCATTAACAAGTTGTCGAGTGCCGGGTTAATTGATTTGATGGAAATATGGAAAAATTCAAAAGCTATCATTAATGAATGAGAAGAATGAAATGCGCTTAAAATACAGCCGAGTTATTTTCATGACGACTAAATCCTCCATTAGTCCTTGCAGATTCGCTTTTAAGTGAAGCTTATTTCATTTCACGTCTGTTTAGTGTAACAGTTATTGCGAATTTCTGTAAATACTTCAAGAGTATTTTTAGCATCAATTTTCAGATGAATTATTTATTTATGAGCAGAATATGTTCAATGTCACAAATGATAGATTCCTGATGTAGGTGTGACAGTGCAGGACATTTTACGGTATTACTTACACCATGAACCAACTTGAACACACAAATGAATTAACACGGGGCAGCGAGGGTGGATTTTTTGCAGTGGGTTTTGTCATTTTGGAGAAGGTTAGCTAAAAGTTTTTTTTAGTAAAACCTGTAAACCTGACAAACGAAAGTGAGGGTTTATTGTTAGTAACAGGAAACAGAAATGGGGTTAAAGATCTGTTATTGATTACCGCTTTTATAAATTTGTACGAATGATGTGAAACTTGCGCAAGAGTTGAAATGTTAAAATTCAAAAGTTGTTTGTTTTGTTGTTATTAGTTTTGAGAGGGTGAGCTGGAGTTCTGTTTCTTGGTTCACTACTTTGCAAGAGTTCATGAATATTTTTGTGGTGTAAAGGACATTGCTTTTCTACAAAAAATCAAATTTCTCAATAATTTATAAGTTGTAGTATTTTACTTAAGATATTAATTTGTTTAATCTGGGATGGATCTAGGATTTTCGTCATCTGTAATCAGGTATATATAATATATGCCATTTGGTATCCACTATTTTACTGAGGGCAGTAAAATTTTCGTTTTCATGAGTTCAATAAAACGCTTGCGGCTTGGGGCAACGTGCCTTTTAGCTTCATGTTTGATCCATCAGTCTATTTAAATGTCTGCACAAAACACAATTGATGATTGTTTTTAATACATTATATAATAATTCATTCCTGTACTGAGGAAGTCGTGTTGTTGTATGATAAACTCCAAAAAATGGTGGTAATAGAAAATCACAACAACTCTCCTGTGAAAAAGGAGTTATGAGATAATATTCTTCATTTCATTTTTAATAAAATGAATTTATAATTTATAATTTTAAACTAACTATTGCAGAATATTCAGTGAATTATGCAACTTAAATTTATAGAGTATTTTTATATTATATTTCTATAGTATGAAAATTTATATTTATATCAGAATGAATTTCAAGTCAGTTAATCAGAAAAGGAAAATCTATTTTGAGTTCTTTATTCAAAGCAGTTAAAATTAGAAACATATCTTTTCAGTATTAATGGGCGAATGTGGATCATCACCAATTTAACTATGTATAAAGTGGCATTGATATTTAATTCTCATGATATATTTATAACTGAACATTTCCGAACTCAGATGGGTCGTTGAACTTTTAATATTCATATTGGTATTTTGCTAGCTTTAATCAATAAAATATATTGTGGATTAAGTAGAGTTTAAATTAAAAATAAAACAATAGGTATTGTATTTTTAATATAAAAGCAGGGAGGAAATTCCTACATATATGAAACAAAGAAATTATTTTTACGTGAACTTTGAATTCTGATCACAGACGCAGGAGAAAGGAAGAACAACCAATCCGGTTAGGGTTGTGGTTGAAAAAGCCTATATCTACTTCGTTAATCGACTTCACTAAATTACGGTATGAATTATTAAAAAGGATTCGAATCGATTCCTTAAGGAAATGCACGGCACTTTGCCTCGCAGTCCTTGCTACGGTCGGTGGGCTCAAGTCACCCGAACATAAGGCTATAAACTGACACTCATATCCTTGTGATGGACACAGACCAACAGGCTTGGGAGGATTCCATGAAGTGAATCTTTTGACCAGCAGTCAGTGAGGATGAAATGAATGATTTATGAAGTTTGGAATGGGCTAGTTTTGATGGCATACGCCAAAATAATAAAATCAAAATTAGTCGAGAGTGTTCCATATATGAATTCTATTGATTTCTATTTGATATAAGAGTTTGGAAGAGCTTTGGTGTGTGATCCTTGAACACAGAACCCTCATTGAAATTCAAAGCTTAAAGTCCTTGGGCATTTGCGTTGGCCAAACCAGTATGAATACCTACGTGTAATCCCCCAGCAATGTACATAAATTGTCCCCGATGTTATCGCTGTAAGCAAAGTCAAGCCATAGCATAACAAATAGATGATTTCCTCTCGCATCAAGGAATTTGCATATGTTCCGGCCTTAATCCAATTACAGTCTCAGACCCACTGCAAGTTTATTTGCTCCGTTTAAAATTACTTTTGATTCAGATTGAAAATGTTCAAAATACACTTCCTTTATGGGAATAGCTTCGACCGTCGGGAACCGGAAAAAAAGAACACTCAGCTTAAGTACATACGAACAAATGCACGTGAATTCCTGAGTCCCTGACAAGGACCAGCTTCGGGCAACAATAGAGAACAATGAAGGAAATAAAAAATTGGCCAGATAATAAAACCGCACAAGAATCGGTTTCAAAATTTTTACTTAAACGAATTTTAGAATATCAGATAAAACATTTTCAATTCATTGTTGTATGATTTTTCAGAAAAAAAGCATATTGAAACAAAGTTTTCGATGATAAAAATCATGTTCTCATTTACTATTGCCGCACACAAAAGCAACAAGATACATCAGAAACTTCATTAAAATTCAACAATAGGATTTGTCCGTAATACACAAAACTTGGAGACGGCAGAATGCACTGTGTGTGATCAGTAACTAGTACCTCTTTGGGGATAATACTCAAGCAAACAGGATATTCTCCGAAAAATAGGACTCCTACCCTCCATTCCATCCAAAATCCTAAGTCATTCATTTTAATGTGCTTAACGACCTAAAGCTATCGAATATCCTTGTAAATGCAGGAATGTATTATCCTTGCAAAATGCCCGCCAAATACTTCTTCGTACCGAACTTTCTTGCCGGTGGCTTTAAGTAAAACTCAATGGATTTTCTCGGCGTCATTATGTTGCTCTGACATCGAATTGCATTCGAGACAGAAGTATCTCACTTTCTACGGATCGGGATACTCCTCTTCTGGGAGCGATTTGAATAATTCATCCGAAATGCAAAGATTTATAGCTACACCGGCTCCAGACATCCTGGCAGTATAGATTATATAACCGAAACGACAAAGGACAGATTCTTGCCCATTTTTTTTTTACGGATTTCAATTTTTGAGTACATATTTCGTTCAATTATGTCTCATCTTGATGGAAGCAATATGCAGCGAGAACAAAATATCTATTCCCCGGTACTATCCCCATTTTGAAAACGGCTTCTTGCCGTGGATGACGGGAAATAAAAAAAAATATACACATATTTATAAGTATACTCGTACAAGAAGCTGCCTGACCTAGAAATTGAGGCAGGATATCCCCATTTCTACTCCGTTCTGCCGATGAGGCACACCAACACACCCACACGCCCCGAATTAAGGAGGAGAGATGAAACAGATTACAAAAGTATTATGTATCTGGATTGATATTACTCTGGGAGCGATGCCAATAATAATTTCGATAATGGTGAACACATTCAGGATTTAACGGTAATACGCAAAAGCTATTTTTCCGGTAATACTATGTTATGACTGCCTGAAACTCCTTTTTCTGCAGATTTGATTTCTAGGCTCTACCTCCGATAAGGAAGCAAAAGTACGAACAATATCTGGACATATTTCTTGTATGTTATTCTTTGTTCGAAACAAGGAAATCCCCCAAAGGATACCATAACTGACACTTTTGGGTCAGTGTAAATGGGGCTTAGTGTACAATACATTCTATACTTACTAGCAATATAACTGCTCCGATGTTTTTTTTGCTGCTATCCATGGTTTTTATCCACATTTTCTGAGAATCATGGTTTGCCCTGTAAGGAATAAGAAAATATATATTAAATTTATTTGCGGACACTTTTAGTGGTGTGAGAAAATAAAAGATTCCGAAGAAAAATTCAATCAAGAAACTAAAGGAAATTGAGAAAATTAATTATATAGATGCTGAAATAATTTTTTTCTGCGTACCACTGCTTAGGGCTGATGGAACTTGTTGCTCTGGATGTAACGGAAGAGAGGGGAAAAACCGAATTTCTTCTGTTAGTGCATATAAAACATTTTTGCGATATTGAAATATAGTTCGGTTCATATTTGTACCTAAAACTCTTCTTTGTAAAACTCTTCTATAGAATCAAAAAAGTACTCTAAAAGCTCATACTTCATTTGTTTCAACTGCAGCGAGATTGTAACTCTTTCTGGTTCTGAAACGGTTACTCCTTCAATTTTACTGGTTGCCGTAAAAATCTTCGGGATTTATTGAATAGCGAAGTTTTGCCATTTCCTTAATGTAATACATGCTTAAAGTGGCTATTCTTTCTCCTGACTCTAACAAAGCTTTTACAATCTTGGCAAAAGTTCATGTCAATGGATTGCTTCATTTTTTAGAGAGTGCACTTCTAGGTTCCCAAAGAAATTCGATTTATCAGCAGGATGTTGCCCCTTTGTATTCAAGCCGACAATTGAAGAACTTCTTGACTGAAAGGTTCCATGGAAGGACCATATGTATTGTATAGACCCCGACTGCTGTACGTTAAAATCATCCCACTTTATGAGCGGCTATATTCAATTAGTAGCAGTACTTAAGATATGAAATTGGAAGTTTGGAGTTTTTATAGAAAGTATAGAAAAAATTTTACCTACATAAAACAAAACCAGTTGATTTTTAAACACAATTTTAAAATTGCAATAACAAATCCAACATTTTTGATTCCTTTAATGAAGTGAAAATATTTATCGATTTAAATATAAATGAAATCCTTCTTCCCTTATATTTACCAAACTTAAAGTTGTGGAATACATAATAAATTTTCCAGCAGAAAACAATCACACCAATGTTAAATAATAATTTTCTTCAAATGAGTTTAAATTGATCCTGAAATTCTTTTTTATTATAATTTCACGTAAAAACAATTCATTGTTGCTGGGCAAAAATCCAAAATTACATTTGTTATTTAAATTCTGTTGCTTATTTCCTTCCATAAAAAAAAAAACAAAAATGCTTTGCATAATTGACTTTATCCGTTTAGGTTTCTTTCAATTTTTTATTCAAAGAATTCGTATTTCATGTGAATTTTGATACCAAACAAGAATCGTTTCCAAAAATTGATCAATCTTGGAGCGAATTTGAAAGCAGAATTGTTGAAACTTTTTGTTTTTGTTTTTAGTATCTAAATTCTAAATATACAAATAACAGCATTTATACTGTCGAAACGGATGGACAAAAAAATTTGTTGTTTTTTACACTGGCATGAATTCTTTATTATTGGTTGGAAAAATTGTATTATAAATTAATTATTAATAGAGCATATTCTCGGTGAATTTTGACTTCGTGCTTTTTAAGGCAACATGCTTCATTTGAGGAGTTTGACAAATGTCTTGAAGTTTATTTAAGAAGCTTTCCTTGAACAATATAATTCTTTTGAAAAGCAATTCACCGTTAATGAGAAACTTGAAAGAGATTTTCATCTTTTTGTAATAGAATTAAAATAATCATAATTCACAGCTTGCATCGCTGTGTGGGTGTTGTTAAAAGTTCAAAAATTATTTTGTGCGCACATTGAATGTAACGCAAATGTTGCTATTTTCAGCAACACTCACTCAGCAGTATGGGTACAGTGATTTTATTACAAATGAATTTTTTTCCTGTTTACTTTTTTTTTGGCGGGAAACGTCGAATGGAATTTATGTTCTAAAATACAGTATCATTGTGCGAGGAATCCGTTGTGGGGATGAGGTGACATTTACCGGAGGAGATCGGGTGTTCATCACTTCGCCTGGCACAAACAAGTCCTGGCAGTCAGCGCCCCCAGATTGACAAAACTTTTTGTATTCATAACCTATAAGGACATTCCCCTGGCTGATATATCATTCGCAGGGGTCCCGAACAAGTGGAACTGGATCTGGCGCCGCCTTGTCACTGCGCCACGGTAACAATCTGTATCAAGTGGGCCAGGTAAGTGTATGTAAATCCGATAGCATGACATAAATTGGCATCGTACGTATCCAGAATGGAATATCGTTAAGGTGATAATAGGATAACGGGAGGGTTCTTTTGCCACCCGCCGAGGGTGAGCGGCAAGATAAGAGAATAGAAGTGGGCTATTGTCTGTGGAATCCAGGTAAACCACTGTGATTGCGGACAAATCCCACTTGTAATAGCCATTCTGGGGGGTAAGAGCCAAAGGACATCTGCTTCGAAAACCAAAGTGTTACTGTTTTTATTCTTCTTTATCTGTGAAGGAGGGAAGTAATTTATTGTTCTTATCGGTCCTTTTGTCGCCTCTTTCAAAGCAAACGGAGAAAATTGTTCATAAATCAAAAAGGACTTTGTCTAGCCCAAACAGAGATCAAGGCCTTCCAGGTAGGCAGACACACATCCACCAGTTCTGCAAACTGCTACGGGATAAGGGATAAGCTCTCCACCAAGGATATTGTAGAGTTATTTTTTCCTCTTTTCTTTCAAAAGAAACGTGTTTTTAGAATGATGAATCATCTAATCCTTTTCACATCAATTTTGCATGCTTGAAATAGTTCAATTTGCTGCTCACTTGAAAGTGTCTGCTTCTGAGGAAGCTGTCTACGCTCCTGAAAGGCTCTGCCAATTCTGTGACGAAGGGAAGAGACTTAAAGGAAGCAGAAAAGGAGCGGTAGGAGTGATTCGAATCGATGATGTGACCTATAGTATCTACTTGAAAGGATTTCCAATCCTTGTTACGGTTCATTACATTTTAAATATGTAATTTCGGACAGGAGAACCAAACCCGGGTTGGTCTCAGCCGCAAATGTGGTCTTGAAAGGGTTAAGTATAAGTATCGAACGCTGCCATTATAGTTGTCGACGCTGGTGACTATTGCAGGTATATGGCTATCCTTTTGAACTGAATTTCTTTTTAAAGTTTCTCAACAAGAATTTTCCTCTCCGTTAGATAGTGAAATTTCATTCACCGACGACCAAAAACTCTTTAAAAACGGAAACGTAAAACTGTTTTCCTTCCTTCCGCGGAGAAATTTTAAAGTGGAAACATTTCATTTTAGTTGAACTTTGTACGGAGCAAAATTTACTTCTTCTTGGTTCGCAAAAAAGTAGCTTTTCAAGTCTCTTGGCACTTTCATAAAGCAAGGTCGCGTGGATCGCCGAAAAGTCCTTACAAAAACTCAGACATGCCTGCGTGACTGTCGGCCATTACTTTCAAGTTGTAATGCCTACAATTAATCCCAAACAGGAATGATGGAAACACGTCCTCGATACGACTTCAAGATGTCAAGGGAAGACAAAGGTTTTTTCAACTTTTGAATATTTACAACCATTTAAGAGCATATTGTCGTTTAATCACGAAAATTTCATCAAGCTCATCGTTTTTTTAGGTCTAGGATACCAATTCTATTGTTGCTGTTCGTGCACAACTTGATTTTATATTTGTTCATTAATTATTTCATGAAATTTCGTTGAATGACTTATTGTCGGGAAAAAAAATTACTTGTCGTGAATTAACAAAAAAATAGGCTAACAATTTTGTTGTTGATACTGTCGAACAGTTGTTAAGAAATTCAAACTGTACAAATAAACAATTATGAATTGCTGATGACATAATCCAAGGTTAAAGTGATCACTGTTTGGCGAGGTTTGTGATTAATTAGTGGTTTTAATTAGAAAAACCATATCAATGCTCTGTTGTCAATGTTTCCTGGAAGTAGTTAAATGGTTCACGTTCCAGTTCCATTTTGGGACAGAACATTTCGATTTCCAACGAAAATTCCTTTTGACATATTTTAATGGCTTCACGGTATAGTATACTGAAACGGTCCATAAAAACTAAACAACGATAAATGCAAGAGGAATACGATTCTATTCATAAAACGTCCAGTATAATTTCAGTTTTGTAATCAACGAAGAACCTCGAAACAAACGTATCGGCATCAGGAGCGAAGGGATCATTGCGTTTATTTCTGGGAATTGTTATTGCCATTTAAATAGATGGGGAAGTTCCCAATTTTAGGGTATCCTTGTGTGATGGCAGTTTCGGCAGAAGGTGGAGCTTACAGTCTGGAACTTATGAACTATACATGCAATTCCTGGATGATGTCTGTTCGGGGTCTCCTATCTCGCGGAAATGAACAGGATTTTTACGCCACAAGCAATTCAAGCAAAATATCTTACACGAAACATCTTTTCCTGTGGGTCCTGAGCTTTCAGTAGAAAATGAAATTCGAATTGAGTGCAGTAAAGTTTTATTCTACATGTGTACATTGCATTTGTGTGTGTGTGCGTTTAATGATGATTTTTTTGAATGACCCTAAAAAGAAATGAAAACCGTTTTATGGTGATGTGACGCTTGGGAAACGTTTCAAATTCTAGATATGAGTTTCTATTATTTCGGTTTATTACGCCAAAGTCTGCCAGATGATGGCACTGGAAAATTTATTCCTCCCTTATTAAGCACAACAATAAAAAGCCCGCAGATGGATTAAGGCTAAAGTGCTAAGTACGACATGTAATGGAAACTATGATGAATCAAAATTATGGCAACAGAAGAGCCGGAGGGGAAGAGTCCACAGTAGCTGCGTGATAGTCGTCAATTTATTTAATAGAACTGATCCTCGGTGGGGTCCCAGCACGAACCGTGCTGGGGATCTTTTGTGACTTGTTCTAGGAACCGTGATTGGGATCAATAGCTACTTATCATTTGTCAAAGTAAAGCTACTGGTATCGGGGCTCCCCATAAATATTCCCGGATTCATTAAAGATTTTAAGGCAATTTATGACAGTTGAACGGAAAGAAAGGGCGATCGACGAAGTAATTTATCAACAGTCAATCACTCCTTCAATCATTTTAGAGGCAGAGGCATGTGGTGCTTAATTAAGTCGGAGAAATGATTTTGTTGTTTATCAGGATTCCCCGTATGGCTCAGGCCGATGCTCGTGCACTTTAACGCCCAACACAGATTTCATCATTGGTGAACTGTGGTCCAGCTCAATGTTATCCTCAAGCTGGCGCAATCATTGGACTTATTTTGTGTTAGTCTATTTTTTTTCTCGTTTTTCCTTAGCTTTGTTCCAGGCCGGGGAATAATTTCTTTTTGTGAAAACCAGAGACCGAAAGCAGCTGGATAATAAGAGGCTTAGCAAATAGACATTCATTTTACCTTTTTTAATGCCCAAGTGTCGAAATGATAAGACAACGAAGTGTTTGTGGTGCTCGTTAGCACTTGTTTTGATCCAAGGCACATCCCCGAAAATTGCTTCTTGGTGGGCCACAAAGAAAATAATTTGTTTGGGGGTCTTTCGAAGAGATCAAAATTGTGTACACACTTCTTTGGGCAATTTTATGAAATTTCCTTTCGTTTGAAAGATTTGTTGAAAAATATTTTGAGGAAGCTTGTGAAGAAGGTTAATGGTCTAAACCATGTCTTTGTTTGTAATGATGTTTCTCTTTAAAATTATGAACTCAAAAGATGGGCTGTTGATCATAATCGGAACCACAACTGACTTTAAGTGATGTTTACGTAAAGATTTATGATGTTTCTGATTGATAAGCAACATGGTCCTGTGCAATCATGTATGAAGGGTTATTAATCGTTGTGGCTTCCGAATTTCTTAAATTTCTGAGAGATGTGATTGTAGAAAAAATTTACAAAATAAAGATTGTCAGCCTTTTACTGTTCAAACATTTATTATTTGCACTGTAAGCTTTGAAAAGACTCATTCAATTTGATGATTTAGATTGTGTTTACATGAAAAGTTGTTTATTTTCAAGTATAGTATATTACAACAATCACTTAGAACATAAATAACTTCTTTATTATTCTTGTTCGCTCCTTGGGGAAGAAATCATTTAGAAAAACATTTGGAAAATAAAATATCTTTCGAATTAGATTTTAAGTGAGTTGCCAACAATCAAAGAACTTTGAATACATTTTTGTACTTTGTTATGTGGTATTAAACGACGTCCAGAAATTTATTTTAGTTGCTATTAAATTTAAATCGGTCTGCTCAACATTAACCGATAAAAAAAAATTCACAATACAACGTTTATATTTATTCGGTCTTTATAACAACAAAGTTCAATGATCAGTTGTGACAATTATGTCATTCATCCATTCAATTGTTCTAATTTCGTCGTGTGTTTACTACCCATAAAAATTATATGTACCTAATTCTTGCTACTTTTAGGTAGTCAAAAATGATGTATGGCTTGTCACTTTTTAATTGTTTCAATTTAGTTTGTTAAGCCCGAAAATGATTTTGTAAGCAAAGTGGCACATACAATATTCAACGGAAAAAACTACATATATAAAACTTCAATATGAATTTTTAATGATGGAAACTATTGAAGTATATTTGCTCAGCGATTGCAAAAAGGAAACATTAAAATCAATCAGAATTCAGATAAGAAACTTTGAAAAAATACTTCCTTTGTTCAGGGATTCGAATATGCATGCGAGCCAAAAACAATGCCCTCCTTGAAATCATATCTGAATCTCGATACCGGTGTGGAGTGGACTGCCAGGTTAAATATTAAAAGGAGCAAAACCTGGCAAATGGCAACATAATTGCCCCAGTTATGCACTTAATGCAAATGCATTTGCATTGCACAAACTCCGCACAAAGGTAAGCCTCATGAGAGAGGCAAACAAAAAACTACTCACACTTCCCTATAGGTACTATAAGAGTATTATTTTCATGACTTTCCTGTTTTGGATTGCGATTAAATCCCGATTCGAGGACAACACATTTTCGTTTAGCGATTATTGACAACTTAAGTGCGGCAATATCTGATTTACCAGTCACGATCAAAGCGGGCGGAAACAAGGGTGCACTACCGCCATCGCCCGAATTCCATGAATCGAAACAATCGTTCTGAACGCGATGCAAGAATGATGATCGACGAAAATCACTTGATTCGGGAATTTAATGGCAGTCGAAACAGCATTGTTTCCGGAAATGAAAACATTTTAAGCGAATGTTTGTTATTTGAGATAAGAATGAAAGTTTCAGTGTGAAAATCACTCAGAGTATCAAAAATATTGAATGCAAAATCCGAATTGATTTGCCCTATTTTTTTTGTGTAAGTATTTATTTGCAATAATCTCAGAAAAATTAACAACATATTATACACATAATATGTTTATTAGCGGAGATAAATACCTACTTCAGAATATGATGTTTCAAAATTCTGTAGTTATTTACCGTTGCAAAGAGCACTAATTTTTGTTTTTAAGTAGAGGATAAAAATAAAAAAAATGAACATGACACAATTTTATTCTGTAAAAGCTATACTATACACTATACCATATACATATTACATATTATATAATTTTCTTTTTACATAGGTATTATAATATAGCAACTGAATATGTATATATATAAATATTAATTATATACCATGTACATCAAATTTGGATATACAGATATGTATCAATGTATGAACATTGCACAATGTTTTAATAAATTCGCTTCTAAGAACCATGAATATGATAAAGTATTTTACTCAATATCTTTCCTTTTCTTAGAATGAATAAAGATAAAACTTTAGTCAAATACCTTAAAGGAACATATCAAAGGGAAATATTAATTTGGTATCCCAAGTAACTCGAAGGATGTCGTAAGACAAGTAAATTAATTTTTATAACTTAATAGAATTAGTAAAAGTTAAGACTATGAGAAAGTTTCCAAAATCCTTATTGAAGTCCTTTGTTCAACGTGCACTACACTCCTGAAGTAGGAGTACGTGTGGAGATCGCGTTCATTTTGGTCTTGCCCGGGAATAAAGTTTTCGGTAATTCACTTCCTTCAAGTTAATTTATCATATTATCTGGATACAAGTATGTGTGAATTTGGCTGCAATAAAATTGAGTGATTGTCATTTTATATGGTTCCATGAAATGATCTCGGATTGACTCAAAAAGTTTGGAAATTGAAATCAGTTTGAACTTGCGATTAAGATTTTTTGACTAAAGTCGATCGTTCGACTGGAACAAATCCGATTTTATGCTAGCAGACTAAAAGGAACGAAATCCTGAACAACAAAAAAGCAAATAACGAAAAAATCTCAGTGTCCCTGTTCAAAGTGATTAGTGAACCGTTTACGTTCTTACATAATCCAAAACAATTTCTTCTGTCAATTGCACGTGTTTTTCGATTTGACCAGAAAACACGACGGACTTGATAAAAAAAAGGCGACAGCTGAAGGACTATGGTTTGCCAGGTTAATCATTTCAGCCGGCTCAATATCCTTCGGCTTCTGTGGCGTCCAGTTCAATAACTCCGCCTAAAATCTGGAAATGGCAGTACGTTTAGGGAAAAGGTCCTTTTACGTGGGGCTTGCTCAGCCAAGTTTATCCATCTATGTTTGTTTTGTTCATTGGCTACTTACTCGGCAATCGGGATGGTTGATGTTCGTACCAACACGTGCAGACTGATGTTTTTGAAGCCATTAGTGGGCAGTGGATGGATAAGTTTAGGGATCAGGCTTCCATTCGCAACTCAACTAACTTGAATATGTATTTCATTCTTTTATTTCTGTTGGTCGACTTTTCAATATTTCATGATTGTCTTGCAAATTGGATTTAATATTTCTGTTTTATTTATTTTACTTACTTTAGCTAATTCATTTGCGAAACTACATTAACTGAATACACACATTATGCATACCTATGCTAGGACACCAGGTATATTATACTTTAAGTTAAGTCATTATAAATTTTATAGTTTAGATTTTGGATAAAATAATTTTCAGCCTATGACTGCAATACCATAGAGGATTGATGATAAAAAAGAACTTAATATTAATTATTGGGAGACTTTTACTTTTATTTTACCAATTTTACCCCTACCTTTGTAAGACTAAGTTAGTTAGGTACCTACTGTATCATTCCTGGACTCCTGATTAAAGTTTATAAAATTATAGTAGCATCTCTCATGTAGATACATTTGAAACCACTATTATACAAGAAATAAAATTTATTAACTGTGTTAAAATGTAGGTATCAAATTCCTTAATATGAATACTATTCAACATAATTATTGTTAATTAGGTATTGCGATGAATACAACGCAAAAATTGTAGTCAAAAAGCAATACAATAAAGGGAATGTTTTATTCGGCAGCTCTTTTCACATAAATATTAATATTTTCCTCGCTAATTAAGTATTAATTTTCTTTGAAGGTTAAAAGAACACACACAACGAAAACTTATTACTTAATTATTATCGATTGAAATTTCGTAATATTCATCGAAATATATATTCTGATAAAAATATTCCAATAAATAAAGAAAAAAAATTGCCCTTGTTTCCAGACGGCTTAGCAATTATTTTTATTACAGTGACCGGGTTTGAAATCAATCTGCGGACAAAATTTCCTGCTAATTTAACATTTTACAAATAAATAAAAGTAATTTTGATATTTATTTGACGAAGCCCCAAAAACAGAATCATCCTTTACACAATCACCATTCGAAAGCTGCCAATCAATTGAAAAACAGGAGAATAAAATTTAAAATAACAAAATTTGAAAACAAAAACATCAACTGAAATCAGAAGAACTGTTTGTTAGGTGAATGAATAAAGGGGGCGGGTAAAAGGAGGGGTCTACGTCTAATTAATGAGTTTGAAGGGTGACGACCTGATGAGGGACGGATCCAACCAAACACGAAAATATCACTCGAAATGAATTTTATACAAACATATTGAAAAAGTTTTTGGCGTGCACTCGCCGTTGAAAGCCCTCATCCCGGTTCATCGCGGCTCGTTGGCATCCCTCGTCAACTGAACTCTGACCTGAATCGGGTGCAAATATTTACCCCCCAATCGAGTACGGCAGAAGTCATTACCACAGGGTGCCACAATTAATCCAAACTAATTAAGTATGTAAAAAGGCAGGAGGTGGCCCGATATAAACAGCATCGTCAGTGTGGGTGGCAGCGGGTAGAGTTGGGAAGGATTTTGTTGTTCAGTAAGGGAGAGTGATACTGACATTGCTGCTTGATGCTGTTTTTGTGATGTTTGAGTTCCAATTTCAATTCCTTAGTTGGGTGGACGATGCAGGTAAATTTGATCTGACAAATTAACAGTTTTAAAGAGCTCCTTGACAAGGGGTGGGAGTCTTCCTTCAGGCACATCTGCGGAGCAAAGCGAATTATAATGTCTCTGCCGCGTCCCATTTTATCTAAGCACGCGATGCTCATCGTTGGCTTCTGCCATGAGTATGAATAAATTTGCATAAAATCAATGTTTGTCGAAGTGCACTCGTCAAGGAGCTGGATGCAAAAAACTTCACGCCACGAAGACATAAGTCGCGGCAGTGGATTCATCTGGATCCATTTGCAGATCATAACGCTCGGGGGCCAGAAATCGTTTTTCCTGCACGCAACTTCGAAATTTATGAGCGTCTTGGAAATCACTCGGCATTAGCACTCGAAGATAAATTTGTATTGGAGAGGTCCTTTATTGCCGAAGCCGACGGCATAAGGCTATTTACCGAAGACTCACTTCATAGGCGATGATGTGGAAGTGCTGGACCGGACTCCGGTGCCCGGGTTAAGTGCAGAACTCATTTCCATCAAGGGGGTTAAAAGGCTTACAGTGCGGAACATGGGAGATTAGGGGAACTCGATCTAATTAAAGATGTCGGAAAAGGAGCGGTCGAATTCATGGGTCGATTTGTCCCCAGAGAACCTTTCCTTAATCTCCGAGACACACTGAGATTACGTAACTGCTGAACCGAACTTGATGGGTCGGGAATAATTGCTTATGCATTTCCGAATCGGAATCTCGCCCCGAAACCTTTAAATGGATTATGTACATATTTAACTTGAGCATCCACGAACCGGAACAAAAATTGATTCCCATCCGAGATATTCGGGCTCGACCAGGCTTTTTCAATTAGAATCATTCGAAAGTGTTTGGAAGCCTTTGCTTTGTTCCACGATTTTCATTTTTTATTTTTTATTGTTTTTGTCATTTCCATTGCGCCCTCGTTTGTCAGATGATGTGAAATTGAAAGGTGTTTCCGATCTCGTTTGATTTGTCCCCACGATTGTGAGATACTTTTGTGTTTTCCCTATTCCTCTTTCCCAATAGTGTGAAATCCTTCGAAATTGAAATTTGAGACGCTAATGGTACCTGCTGTGAATGATGAAACCCGAAGGAATTGAGGCATTCATACCTCACGAGATGCTAATGGTACAAATTACCGAAAAAGAGCCGTCAATTCCCGATGACTCATTGTGGGATGATGCAGCTGAGTCTCTTTAGAGGTTGTCCTAATTGAAAAGTCTTTTCTAATAAAGTGATGGATTATTGATGATGGATGATGCCCTCGCAATCGTGATTGTAGAGTTTTCAAGTACTTTGCAGATTTCATATTTTTCTTTTTCAGCTAAGCAGCTTAGCTGGATAAGGATAAGTTCTTTGGAATGCCAAATAATGACCAAAAGTACATCGTTTTTTGAGGGGTTTTTCTATGCTTTCTTTTTTTAAAAAAAAAACATCAGTCAAAAGAATTGAGAGAGGGGTGAGTATTCATTTAGAAAAGTTTTTCTAATCAAGCTCAAAAATGTTGGTTCGCAGAAAACTTTTTACGCTTGTAAATGAAATTTCAATTCTGAAAATTTCTTATACAAAAAAATGATGGTACCTGAATGAGTTTGTAAAAATTTAAGAATATATTTGCAGTTGAATCGAACCGTCATAATTTCCGAAAAATGAATTCTTCGGAAACGTTGTTAGTTTGAATTAACGAATCATTTTTACCTTGCAGCAACAATTTCAAAGGAATTGCAAACAGTTACCTAAAGAAAATGCATTTTAACATTTTTTTAATGCAACAAATGAAAAATTTCCAACGTAATCGGGAGAAATACTGCAACAAATTGCACTCCTTTTGAGAAACGTATCCCTTAGAAGTACAAAATTTCATTCAATAAATTGACATTGCTGCAAAATTCTTTACATGTACTTGGCACAGATCCAAACGGAAACTTAAATTTGCCGCAATGACAATGAACTTCAGCAAGCGCCCCCGGGGTACGCCAATGGAGGGTGTCAATTTACAGTTGCAGTCAACTTGTCGAAACCTAGTAAATAGCCAAACAGATTTGAAAATATGCCTACAGTCAGGGAATCGAGCAAGAAGTAAAGGAGAAAATTGTGGTTATCGAATTTCAGCGAAAGCCCAGAAAGTAAAATCAATGAAAGTAAGGAGCTTAGAATTAAGGCAATCTGCTAACAGTCATGAATCCGAGCAGCAGACTTTAATAGGCGAGGGGATAAGTTAAAAGAGATTCTCGGCTAGACAAAACGCTGGAACTCGAAATCATTGACGAGACTCTCCTAATGAGGAAAACGCTCGGCGACGGTCTGTAGCATTGGACACTGTTGGCTCTGGGCAATCTTCCCGAGGACCCTTGTGGCGCCGGCGATGTGCGCCGTAATTGCGTCCATAGTCATCGGTGCCCAGTCAATATAGCTTGATCCATCCCGGGACCTTTGACCGGCGACTCAGAGCTAATTCATGCAAAACGAAATGCACAAAGAGCATCCTGGAAACGAACTATCAATCACTTCATTGACGGCATCGATTTTATAGATGCATCTTGGCAAGGATGACACGACGGGAACTGCATACCCGGAGGAAGTTAACCCTTCCATCAATGGCTGCCTTGCGAAGTTCGCCAACGAGAATTGTTATTCCTTGATAAGAAAACATCACGGCTTGGATGTGCTGGTGGCAGGAAAGTTCACTGGGAAAATGAAAACATGGGAAAATTAAAGTAAACTTTGGAGTAATTCAAATTAAGCAACGCAAAGTTGTTCTTCGGCATTTTCGAATTAACTTTAACAAGCTATGTGTGCTCTGTGCCAGGGGAGCTGTACTAGGGGAGTGGGTGTGCCGGCAAGTTCGTGCAGCAGCTTAATTTTAGCATTCAACATGACCAAACCTGGGACCATTGCGGATTGTTCGTTGTACAGCGCCACGTTTGTCACCTTCTGTTGTTGAGCAGTTCTCGAATTCAGAGAAAAAAGTTATTTGTGTTCCAAATGTGGTGCTAATGTTGTCCAAATAACAACCCACCGGGGAGGTTGTGCTGGACACAGCAGTTCCGGTAGTTTTATTGAGCATTATTTACACAAAATTGTTCTAGTGGAAACTTGGGAGTTAAATTCGCTGAGATTCAATCTTTTTAACTCCTTCATTCATTCCATCAAATCGTATCCTTTCTCGAAAAAGTCCTTTGTGTCAGTTTTAATGTAAAATGCCAAAATATGTTTTTTCTGCATAAACCAATATTCACCAATGCAAGGACTGCAACAAAATGCTGAGTTAAAACAAAGCAAATTTGTAATGACTTGATGTTTTGAAAAATGGTAAAGGGGCCTTCCAGAAACTACTGTTGAATATCGACCATATCCACAGACTCTGCTAGGTCAACCCGTTCGTACGACCTACTTCAAACTGTTCATTCTTAAGTTATTTGCACTTCTTGAGTTTGCGGTTGCAATCTAATTCTTGGTATGAGTTGCTGCAGGGTTTGCCGGTTTGTATTTTCATGGAAAGTTTCCTCAAGCAACTGAACAACGAAGAATGCTCTTTAGATTTAGCAGCTTGTTAACAACCTAAAACTCACTTGCTCCCTCATTTGGAAAGCAAGGGTTTCAAACTTGATACCTTTTCGGTAAACTAAGCAGGCGTCACATTAAGCAACGAATAATTTGAAAATTTTCAATTTCGTTGGTACTCCTCCTCGCTGGGGCGGCGGGGCGCCTCTGGCCATGGAAAACTTTGACAGCATTTTACTGTTCAAACGAACCGGAAAGAATAAAAGTTTGAATTTGTAAAAATTTATTACGATTGCGAGCAGATTTATTCAGCCAGTGGGAATAATGTTATTTTGAGTCAACATGAAGTGTTCAAAATAAGTCACAGCAAAATATTTTCCAAAAAGAAATTTCATTTTGATATAATGCAAGGATTTGTTGAAAGTACCTAGTTATTGTAAAATACATACCTACTTAGTAGTTATTGTATTTTTGGTCAAGGTTTCCAGAATTCTTAACAATAGTTCGCATAATATTAACTTTATAACACGCAAATGTAATTTAACTTTAAAAACTTCGAATCAGATTTACAGGAATACGTGAAGTTATTTAATATTTATATATAAAATTGAATTTATAAAGTTAACAAAACATTTCAGAACTTCTTTATGATTTTTTTTCATCCATAAAATTTGGAAAACCAAATATGAAACACTAAACTCTGAACATAAAAAAAGTAATTTTGCAATACTTAACAGTTGGATGGTAACAATTTTTGCTCCTTTCCAAAATGATTGAAAGTTTTGATGTTGTAAATTTACACGCTCCATTTGCTAAATTTTTGAAATCAGTAATAGTAAAATGGGTGACGCATTTATCATTAAACCACCTTTCTACATCAGTTGTCAATCCTATCAAATATTCATTTAACATAATAAACAAATTACAGAGAATTTAATTACAAAAATCAGGCTTTGCGGTAGAACAAATTTTCACACACACACACATGAATTACGGCAAAATTGTTAGGGGACTGATAACTAGTGACACGATTATTCCAGACGATTTCATTATGAACATGAACTGAAAATTCGTTTTTGTTTGTTAATAATGTTGGAATAAAATTTGACTCCATGGAGTACATTTCAGATTTAATCAAGCGAAATGTACAGTAAAGTTAGCGAAAAGTGCAAACAGGATCTCAAACTGCTGGAGTGGATGTTTTCCCGTGGGAAAACAGTAGATAAATTTTCATTTTCAATGTTGGTTTTGACGGAAATTAACAGATCCTGGCGAGACCAGGTAAAGTAGGTGATTCGCGAGTGTGTTTCTGCGTGTATGAGGGTGGGTTAGCTAAGGCAGACGCTCTTGACAACTAGTGACTAGTGAGTCGTGCAAATTAACTACTATTATTTACAGACCGATGTTGCAACAGTCGAGATGTGGCACTTGTGACTGGCAAACATCGTGTCGACATTTAAATGCAGAGTCCAAGGATCTATGGCGACATGCACATTCTTCATGCCTCGACTGACACTGAGCGCACACCAAGGACACTAGCATTTCAACCAATTTGCGGAGGGGAAATTGTTAACACTTCGGCGAACAAACCATTTCGGGAATGACGAGTCTCACTCCATCACGCTGTGCTACAAGCATATCTAATCTAAGACGAAAGGATTTATGAGTATAGTGCCGGAGATTCAGGACATCTTCGCATAATTAATCCTGAAATCATAGTTAGGTATATACCAATCTAAGGGTTGAATATTGGGCAAAGCATACGAGGGGTAAAACCACATTTACATTAAAACATAATCATCACTTTGGAAGCATTCAGAACGATACAAGTAGCACAGGATATCCCCAATCTTCTTCAACTGCCCTTGACTTTAAGGATAACGAACGACAATACACTGGAACCATAAACGTGTCCCTTCCGTTAGCAGCATATTGCTTCCTGACCTTAATTCGTTTAGCCAGCACCAACTGGCTTCGCATAGACAATAGTCCTTATGGTGACTTACAATTTCTACCGCACGATGGGTCACATTCCCTCTTCACGTACATATCCATTTGGTCCTGAGAGACAGATACCAAAACGTGCACATTGCCACACGAAGGGGAAGGAAGCGAACATAAAGCTATTTGACCATAATGGAAGGTTCTCTTGGGCGGAAAACAATAAAACCGACTCCCCCACCTCTCCAGGATGGAAGATAACGACTTTCCCCAATTTACTTTCGGACAAATTGTGACAGGCAGTGTTGACAGCCGTTTAACCTCCGCCAGGAGCCTCTAAATTGCCCCAGAAATACCTACTAATCCTTTTTACCAAGTAAAACTCGGCCATACACTATCAAAATGTCTGTCAAATTGTCTGCTGCAAAAACTGCACATCGGAGTTAATTGCCCGTAGTTGACCCGAATGCGCAGCCTCCTGGAAAATTTCTTCCGTGTGTCTAAAGTTTTATCGTCGGACCGACATCCTGCAAAGATTACGACGATTACCTACTAGCTTCAAGGGGATGCATTCCCTACGTAGTTCTAAAATGCAGGAAGTTTTTGCAAAGTTTAAAAAGCGTTAAGTACCAATCCTGAGGATTTAATCACTTCTCCTTCTTCATCTTCTTTTTTTTCCTGAGTTGTTCTCCTCATTGTCTTAATAAATCTCAAGTTTTCCCGGAGTTCCGATTAAATTTCTAGCACAGTGTTAGAACAATTAGATAAAATCGAGTAACATGAGCCTGGAGCCTGATGCATTGCAGCTCAGAAGGACAAGGAATAGGACGCTTTTGTTTCCTGGACTATTAATTAATGGAATCCATCACTTTGATGGATTCAGCGGCTTTAATCACGATTCCTCTTTTGTTTCTGAGCCTACCACAAGAAAATTGCTTCATCGAAATTAGATAAATATGTTTTTTAAGCCATTCAAGAAAGAAGGACATTTAGATCGGCACTCTTGATTTTGACAAATATCTGTAGTAAAATTTGAACAATAGAACGTTATTTTTTTATTGATTTTGCACAAAATTTCATGGAAAAAATGTGTAGAAAGTAAATTAATTTCATTCATTTTCTAGTTGATAACGTACTCTGGGCATCCTCAGCTACGAACATCACATTCACAATAGAACTAGTAAAAACACTGCGGAGCTTTTGTTCGGTAAAGTTATTGCTGCACTTTATCATAATATCAGGAATTGCTCGAAAAATTGTCCGAAAGTGGTTGAGAGGATGTTCGTAACTATGATTAACAATACCAATGCTTTCAAAAACCGAAAAAAAATGTCAAGAATAAAAAAATTCTACCGAACTACTGAGACCCATTTAAAGCAAAATGGAGGTCGTTTTGCAAATATGCATTCAACCTGAATTCCATGCACTAAATTTGCACACATTTTTGCTTCCCCTAACTGCAGAATTTGATTTATTTCAAGAGACCATTGCATTTGGTGTGATTTATTGGTGAGAGCATTGCTAAAGTATCCTTGTAAGCTAAATGATTTAATACTTTTATCTATGTCACAATTATCATTATTTTTGTTCACGGTATTTGTTGCTAATTTTAGTAAAGGAATTGGATATATTTTTCCTGTCAATAGTGTTTTTTTTTTTGAATTCAGAAAACTTTAAACTTAATCGTCTGGAAACAAACAACAGTGATAATTGTTCAATAATAACTTTTATATAGAACGATCAACATCAAATTTCAAGCTTCCGTAAAAATTTGCTGTAATAAAAATTTGTGCTTATTGCTTAATTATTGCAACTAAAGTTTTCTTTAGGAGAGTGAAAAATCGCCAAAGTCATCGCTTGAAAGGACTCGTTCAATTTGTCTACAGAAATGCATTGTGATGAATGATGCGATTCAAAATTTCAACAACAGAAAAAAATTAACAAGAGAAAGAAAACAACTTGACTGCAAGTGAATAGTTCGTAAATCCAAGGATCGCAGAAGTTGGCTATACCAAATTGCAAAGCCGTCAATGTCTATTAAAAGTTTTACCATTTCGAAGCGATCCAAGTTGAATTTTCTGCAAAATGAAATAAAAGAGTGGAAAAAAGGAAACGGATGAAAACTTTCGTTTGAGTTTCTCTCAATAAACATCCACCAAATTCTGTTGTTATTGTTGTCGGGTAAATATAGAAACTTAGAAAGTCCACAAAATTCCATTCAACGGGTCAACCGCTATATCAATCCTGAATGTTTGTATGGGTTAAATTTGACCATTTGACCATCATCACTAGAGAAACCATAGAAAACCATAAGGGCACAGGAATTGGATGAAGAAAGCGAACTGAAGTAAGTTGCGGAACCTGACCTGAGGGGCGCCCACAGATAATGGATTTCTGCCAATGCCCCCATGCGACGTAAGACGTAACTAAGAAACGCTAAACCAAAACTTAACAAGAACAGTTCTGCAATAATAAAGAAAGTCCCTAAATCCTTTTTATTTGCACAGGTCTTGGGGTTTCCATTGAGGAATGTGGGGTGGACGTGGAATGCTGAGGACAATTGGAGGTGCATCGTTTGCTGTTGCTGTCACCGCTATCGATTTAGTCGATTTGCTGTAAAAGGACGACCTCATCCCGCTGCACGACTTGAATCCGGAGTTCCATTATGTCACAATGGTATTGTCCGATTCCAATAACCACACCAACAACAACATAAACACACAAAAATGTCCAAGCACTTTCAAGGATCCCTGGAATGTTTTTGTTCCGTTAACGCAGAATTAACTTACACAACATGTTCCCACATTTTCACATTAGTTGCAAACGTTTTGTTCGCAACACGAAATCGCATGTCCTGGCTCAAGCAGAACGTTCTAGGATGTGATAACAAGATCTTTTCTTCTTTTATTTTGCCTTACGATTTGTGTCTTTGTTTTTTTCTTTTGATCAGGAAAAAATAGAACGAAAGAGTGGAAACAAAAGGAATGGATACTGGAAGCAATTTGTCTTCAAAATCGGAAAAACTGTTCCATTTTTGTCCTCGCATTATTCACATTGTTCGAAATGGAGATGGAGAATTGTAATGTTTATGACTAAATAAAACTAACAACAAAAATATCGCTCTTTGTAACGGTACGTGTGTGAAGTGTTTCAGAAATATGATATTATTATTAATTCATATTGACATTTCAAAATGTTTTGCACAACGAAAGTTTAATTCTGTAAAAGTCAACTATTAACCAAGGACGAACATGTTAGAGAATAAAGTTTGAGACGGATTGTTAATGTATATAATTTTCATTTTTGTTTTCAAACATTTAATTTTATTGAAAGTAAAAATAAAAAATAGAAAAAAAAATTTGTATTGTTTCAAATTTAGAATTTTTTTTATTCCGCTTTTCCGTCTCACTTTTGTTTTGTTAAACAAATTCACTCTCACATTTAAAAGCCTCGTCCTTCGATTCACTTCGAATTACATTCTTGAAAAGATCTAATTAGTTTAATAGCAACAGCAAACCAAAAATTAATAATAACCAATTTTAATGATATTATTTAACAAAATTTACGGTAAATATTAACAATTTAATTTCCGTAACTTTATATAATTAAAATTTACAACCGGAAACAGATTTTCGAAATGTTGAAAATTCGCTCATGTGCAGCTTAATTTTGGAAAAAACATTCATAAAATGGAGATGATTACAAATGAATAACAAATATTTGTTTAATTGATGCGGTTTTAAACAATTTAATCTTATTTGCATTTATGTGTAATTAAATGAAGATGGGTTAATTGCCACTTCAGTTTTGATTCACATAGAATTTTGTTATGTTTTAATGTTGATAGTTGAACTCAAGTACCGCAGTGGAAACGTTGTTTTTTGTTGATACAAAAGTAGGTATGTGTTGTATATTACGGAAGTTCCATTGAAACCACAATGTTTTGAGTAGCTAGACACTTATTCAAATTGAGATTCACCAATTTAAATGTTTTGGCAATTATGAATTAATTATTTATTTTTCAGATGGTTTAACAAATCGCTGGTAAAAAAAATCCCTTTAATATTAACAGCAATTTATTATTTGCTTAATTCCGAATTTGCATATTAATTTAAATATAATTTCTGCTTTATTTTATCAACTAAATCACAACACTGCTAAATTGTTTCTACTTTATGGATTTCTTCCTGCTTAGGTACGTACATTAATTTTTTACACAATATTTATTGAAGGGTTTTTGTTCTTTGCTTTTCCACTATTTTCAATAATTTCAAAGAGAAAAACATCATTTCCCTCACATCTTTACAATTACTTTAATTGCTTTTCAGTTTTACCTGAAAAAAAAAACAACCAGACAACGTTGCACTGCTATCCAAAAGCCATTATAAAAATTGGCTGTTGCTATCGAATTACCAAGTTGCAGACATTTAATTAGATCATTACACCAGAAAACAGTTCCTGGAATGTAATTGATTGTGAAGCAAACGCCAGGATTATCAAGCTCTTCGAAAACTGTTCCTTTTGTAGAACGATGAAATTCGAAGCCACAAAGGAACGAATTAAAAGAAAAACATTTTACAAAATTTTTTATTTTTATGGTTTTTTCAGGTGTACAGTACACTGTACTTTTTTTGTAAGAATTGTCGTACAGGGTTGCACTAAATGCCGTTTACACAAAACTTTTAACACGACAAAAGTATCCAAAATCGCAGTTAAAATTGGTGCTCGAATTACAGATCCAGATTCCTCCCGTTGACGACGGAGGGAACGCCCGAAGACACTCGTTTAATTGCACATTTAAAAGTCTTGGATTTCAAGTACTTCCCCCACTCGTAGGTGGAAACAAGAAAACGACATTTGATATCTCTGCAATTCAACAATTTTGTGGCCGTTATCGAATTATTCCCAAAAGTCTTTGCCGCTCATCCCTGGGGCAGAAGGCGAGGGTTACCTTTGGGTTTGTTAGATAAAAACGACAATTAAGGGGGCGGTGAACGTTATGGGGGTTGGGTAATTGTTATTTTAAGAAATATACTTCTTTTACCCTCCATTCACTTTGAACTTTTGATTCTTCCACCATTCGACAGAAACCCCTCGTCCCTGACCGATTTGCGGCAACTCGGACCATATTTCCGGGGTGATTTAAGACCAGCACCAACGGAAAAGGGTCGAGTTACGAGCGCGGGTTGGCTTTATATTATAATAAAAAATTGGAGGTTTTCCGATTTTCTTTCATTTTTTTTTATCCCGTTGCTCTTTATTATTTCCGCTTTGGGTTTCTACATATAAATAATAACAACCGAATTCTTTCAGATTTTCAGTCCGAGTTGTTAGCAGGCATGAATAATAAAAATTGAGGAATTCATTTCAACCCCTTTTTTTATTTAGAAATTTGTTTTAGAATGTGCTCGTAAAGCAGTAATGGCATCAGATTTTTCGGGGTTTTCTAAATCGCAGTTGAGTTTCTTTAGTAATATTCTGGAAAATGTTGTTTACTGTGGCACATAAAAATTTCACTGGAGGCGCCATTCTAACAAATAGAAATAAATTATTTAATTGAAATTACGTCGAACCAAACTATTTCAGTAGACAAATAATTTAACAGTCGGTTTTTTCATGTTTAAAAAGTAGAATTTTTTTGAGATAAAATTTCAAGATTTGTCTAGTTTCAGACAAAGCGAGATTCTTTACTGTCCTTCAGTTGTGTCCTCAAACCAAAATAATCATTTTGTAGCATGTATTTAGCACGTTAATTTCACTCAGAGAACATTAAACTGAAAATCTGTTAACACGGGCCGATTTCGTTAAAAACGAAAATGCTTAAAGCCTTCTCGAAACAATCGCCTTCTGAAAAGTCCTTGAGGTGCTTTGTTACTCTGCTTACTAAAGCTGAGCTGGAATAAACGGATTCCTTCGCCTTTTGCGATTTTACTGTTCGCATTAAAGTTAAAGAAATTATCTCAGCACTTGTTGATTTCAAATTTCTTATTAAATTTTAAGTAAATTTTTTGTGAAATAAATCATTCTTTTTTACTGGCTTAAGACCTCTGTGCTGTGCAATTCTGCACAAAAAGCATATACATGCAAATTTTTAATATAATTTTGAATTGAGAAAAAGTAAAAGCATCAGGTTTTAGGGTTTAGGGTTATAAAAAACCCTAATTATGAATAAATAATTAATTTGAGTTATTACCTGGAATGTGAAATTATCATATACAAAAGAAATTCGTTTCATAAAGAATTGATAAAAACATCACAAAATAAATTGGTCTTCTACAGACACTGTAAATTGGTTACTGTAAAATAAAACTCTGCAGATAAGTGGAGGTCAAAAGAAAATTATCAGCGTATTTGATAAATGTTTCTCCAACAAACAATTCGAAAAATTTAACCGAATACCTAAATTGATATCAATTTTGTTTTCTGTTTTTGAATATTGACGTTGATTTTATTTAAAAAAAATTATTGTTCCGATATTCAACTCTTTAATTAAAAACCAAGCAATTATTTCGAATGGCATTTTGGTTATCCGATGAATTATTCAAAAATCGTTGGTAAACAATTTAATCTTGATGCATAGCGTTCCATTGATTTTTAGAATTAATGATATTTGCTCAAATAATAATAAAAGTAAATCATAATATACAAATAAATATCAATTACAATTTTCCGTAACATTTTTAATTGAAGCATAAACAAGGAAATAATTATAAAATACTATGGATATAAAAAACTTTTTTTTACATAGAAACTACATTCGCAAAAAGTCGTAAGTATTATGAAAATTATCTCATCATAAAATAAGAAATTAATAACTTTTCTAATATCTGTAGAGGCGAAGAACACTTTTTGGAATAAAATGACGAACTGAATCACTTAAAACTACAATTCGTTCTCAAAGTTAAGCGGAGACCCTAAATTAGTATTGAAGTCTTTACTAACTTGCGGATAGGGAATTCGGGACAATTGACCTTCTTCTGTCCATGTACGGATTTACGGTGGAGCGATTGGAGGAAGGGTGGCAACTGGCAAGCATGATATTATGCATCAACATTCAACAATGCTGTTATTGAATCAAAAATTATATCTTATGCCTTTCACGCAATTATGCCTTGAAGAGACCCCACCTCCCCTTGCCAGCCATCGTTTTTTGCTTAAATCCGCTTATGCTTCTGTGTTTGTCTAAGTAGATATTAGTTAATAGCTGTAGTCTGAATTCACTAGAATTTTAAGGATTAATTTGTTCGAATAAAATATAAATACAAGTTAAAATTTTCGAGATTAAGCGAACTATACGATTTTAAGACAAATTCACATTTAACAAAGTCAAAATGTTCTTTAACTAAAATAATTATAATGATTAATCCGCTATATATCCCTGTAATTATATAATCTTGTAAATACACACCCAAATACTAAAGGACATATTTCAATATATTTTAATGTAGATATATTTATAATAATACTTAATGAAAGTTAACAAAAATGTGATTTTAATATGTTTAACACCAATTTTCTTTAAAGAAAATTATTCAGTTTTACTTGGCAATACTAACAGGCCAGTGTTGCCTGATTTGGACCATCTTTGAACTCGAAAGTATAGTTTCATCAGATTATTTTATTAAACAGACTTTTGATTGAAATTAAACAACATATAAATGATATTGTTTAATGTTTTATAAATTATCTCAAAATAACAATATCCTCAGGATAATGATCATAAAAGACTAGCTGAGGATTTCATGACGATATTTCAAATAATATTGTTACATAATAAATTTGATAAGAATTATAAAAAAAAAAAACAAAACTGTTTCAAAAAATCATTTGTTTTCTCTGTTATACACTGGACTTACTGTTGTTTTGCCACTTCGTTTTGGTCTTGGTATAATGTATAAAGTTAACAACATTCCTGTAAATATTGTAATCGGATTTGGTATTATGATTGTAATTACTGGATAATAGATTCCAACATATTCATTTAGCAGTAATTAACATGAAAGAATGCCATTATTGTAAGAGAAAGTAGTTTCAACAAAACACAAACAGTTGATAATACCCGCAGTAAAGTTTGTACAAGGAACGATGGAAGCCTTACTAGATTCCCCGGTGGAAGGAAACTTAACAAAAACGGAAGGAATATAATAGTGGAGCTGCAGTTCCATTACGTGACTAAGTGTTAATCCATTCATTCATGCCCATATTTCCTCATTCTGCGGGACTTCATTATTTCCAGCAAACACAGCCCAACCACGGTTTTTGAATAGCGCTATTCGCAACACAGGATTCATGTCAACCTTGAGAGTGGCCATGAAAGTGCACTTCGTCAACAAGATCCGCATTTATCATGCACAGAATCATCAGCATCCTCCGGGGAATAGTTTGCGAGAATGCCGCGTATGTGGCCTTTACATCAAATGCAAAAAACTCCAAAGTCGCAAGTCATCAATTTGTGAGAATTGAAATCCTTTGGATGAAAAACAAAATGATCTACGGCAGCTTCAAGTGAACACTGCATCACACTTTAAAGCTATTGTGATAAAGAGATTACAAACTTTTCTCATCTCTTTCAAGACAATCCCGGTAACTTTCGGGGTGGCTCTGCTCGTTCAATGCTCAACACTATCCTAGTCCTATTTCCGGTGAAGCAGTTACAGTTTCCGTTTGAAAATGTGGGAGAAAAAACGAAAAACAAACTTACAAAAGTCACAAATCAAAGAAGCTTAGCTCCACAAGTCGCTGTTGCCTTATCCATGTGTCAGAACTCCGATGCACCCGAGTAATCCAAGAGGTAGGAAAACTTAAATATCCTTGAAATGGTGTTCCGTTATCTCACTATATTCACTAGAACTGCACCAGACCGTTGTCTTCAGACTCCCTAGTTATGCATTCATACAGGGACTCCACACCCTCATGCAACTTAACACTTTACACCCTTTTACGGGGATGTCAGACACTTAAGCATGAAAGAAAATGGAACAGCGGACGGAAACCGCGACACCATATAGCCACTTTGGAGTGGATTCCTTCTATTATCACTGTAGAGAGTCACGTATCACGACTGGCTGGGATTCTGTACGAACTGCACTCCAAGGATTCCACTGCACTTCCATGCATCATAGCCATTCACTCACGACAAAGGACACGCGGCTCGCAAACAGGACTTACCGTCTTGTAAACCGTTTCTATATTTTAAGATGTCCTCAGTTATCAGGACAACCACCAGCACTTCCGGTCGTCGTCTATCAAATTTGAGTGATGGCAAGGACACGCGAATGATGTGCAGATACTGCTGCCAACCGGACTCACAACTGACCGTCGGACACGTCTGCACGCACAGATCTGATCTTGAGGAGCTGTCGGAGTTAAACTCACCACGGACTGCGCGCACGAGGAGCTCGCGAAGAATGTAGATAACAACCCGAGGAGAATGCTGCGGACTTGGACTCGGCCGAGTGACTTCTGCTGGAAATCTCGGGCTGATGTTGCTCAGCTGCCGCCGTTTCACTCGTGGGAAATTTTCCGGGCAGGCGCAGCACAACCCCCAACCAACGTGGTGCCGACTCCTCGTGGATCCTGACACCGCAGGGGAAACCCGGAAACTGTTATACTGCACCCGAAACCACAGGGATATTTCAATTTCCCGGATTTGGATGTCCCAGCAACATTTCACCTGCCGCTAAGATCCGTCAGTTCTCAGCAGAGAACGGGTTCCGCAGTGGAATTCTGTCGGTCCACCGTGCGTTGACCACGGCTTAGGAGCATCCTGCCGAAGAAGTAAAGGAAAAACCAATCAAACATCGATGTCCTGTATGCCAAGGAGCAAGTTTTATGTTGATACTTTCCTCTTTGATGCGAACAATTGAGGATATTAAATTAGAGGTCAATTTAATTAGGAGCTAATGGAAGTCTAAGTGCTTCGCAAAGGATGCGTGTGCACATCTCCAGGGACCAATTAGTTCCTTCTGAGCTTTATAGTCATCTCTGGTTACATCACTCCTCCGCCTCCCGCTTGTGTAATTATCCCTGATGTCTGCTATATAATGTGATATACCTTGCCTTGCAAAACCGAAATTAGCCTGGTCCATAATTAGACTTGTATCTTAAGACACCTTCATAGACTTTCGTTCCATTTTATTACAGCGTTTTCTGCATTGAGTTTTATAATGAAATTTAATTTTAGAAATTGCAGTGAAAATTATTAACACACAATGTAGCTATGTTTGCAAAGTCAGCTTGTTGTAATAATTCCTCTGCGCTTGCGCAATCCCATATCCTCCAACCTTTTGACTTAATCCCCAACTTTAGTTTAATGTCAGGTGCTAAGAGTAAAATAAAACCAATATTGGCGAAACCAGGTCCTCCAGCTCGAGTAAGTCATGGCGTGCTTAAAACCCATCCATTTACCACTAAATGCTTATTCAATATCCAAAAAATGACAGCCTGACGGTCTAATAGCAGGTTGCAGGTTGCAGGCTCCCCGGCTGATTAGAGTTCACGTGCTGGCCCAGGTAGAATCATTTCCAAGATTGATATTGCAATTATGCGCCGGTGCAGCCTGTTCTGGTGCTCGGCCATGATCCACAGGAAATCATACATAAGTTATCGATTTATCGGCCGGCCCTTGTGTATCGAATCGATGGAGATTCCTCAGGATGAAAATCAAGATAACAGCATCGATTTGTGGGGCACAATAGATTTTCAACCGACGTCAATGGGCGAAACTTGTTGAGAGAGGTCAAATTATGACTTTTCGTAATTATCGTGCACGAAGTTCTCTACACATTGCCGTGATTTGCATAAATCAGGCGTAATTTCCTCGAGTATTCAAGTTGAAGCTGGGTTGGCCTCCTGCAGTTATTTGCCACGAATTTAAACCGATTAAATTACTAAGGAATTGGGACACTTTGAAGGCGTCAGGCGTGAGAGGTGAAGTGAAGTGTTCACTTGGAAAAGGAGTAACATTTTACATTTGTTAACATTTTGTTGGATTGCATGGGAACATTTTGATTGCTTTGCCGAATCAAGTGAACTGATGTGGAATGGAAAAAGTGATGGCTGCACACACATACGAATACTGCATCCATATAGAAAAATTATAATAAACGATGTTGCTTTACGACATTCAATTTTTATGTTGTATTTGCCTTTGAACGTTGCACGTTGGTCGTTGGTAAAACTATATTTTATAAAACATAAAACGCAAACAAATTCGCTATAAGTTCATATAAATTAGAATTCATCATATTTCTAATATATTTTTATAATATTGCAATATTTACAATATTTTTATTTCGATTTTTTTTATAAAAAAAATAGGTTCAGCTATTTACGAGTAAACTGCAACTGTAAACAAATATATTTCCTTCAGAAGAAAAGGTTACAAAAAACTTCCTATTACCTTGGAATACATTTCGATATCTTTTTGAATTTCCTCAAAACGTCTCAAAACGTGGAAATTCACGTTGCACAATTCTGCACAAAACCCAAAACAATATAAATTAAAATGTTTCATTTAAATCGCGTTTACTTTTTCTACAAACTCCGGACAGTGTTCATAACTGTATCCTGTTTCCTTGTTTCGGAGAGTAGGATCTAAGCTAACCTAAGTAAATAGAGCAGGGCGCTACGATAAGGAAAGGTCAATAAGTGGAAAGTAAGCAACAAATTCCTGGCTACTGAGAGCAATTAAGCGCATCAATTACACGAAGTCGGAATCAACAACGATACAATTCGATTGGTAATTATGGCCAGAATTGTCTCGAAGTGTGCGGGTTTGCAAGGATGCAAGGCAATTAATAATACTGGAGCTTGTCAGACACTTCATAAAACAGGAATTCGGTGTTTCTGGTCCATTACGGTCATTGCTGGAATAAACGGACGCATTTTGTCCGAAAAGCGCAGTTGCGTAATGCCAATACGTTGGGTGGCCACGTCCCGCGCTGGGGGCGGACAGGGAAGGCTTTCGATCGTGGCTTATCGGGAGCTATTTGTATGTAAATAGCGGGAGCAGTAAGTCATCGGGTAAGTACTGTACACTGCTTGGACGTCTGACCCCGTACAAGCTCCATGCAACGGGAGCCCCTTGCTTGCGGCCCACTGATATATGGCCGAGGATTACACACTTACAACTCCCTAACGACTGCTGCGGATTAAATTAAATTTATGGCCTGATTCTAGCCTCAGTTGTGACGGTTCGATGCGCCAAATAACAGAATCAAGATAAGTCCAAGGATTCGGATGTAATGAGTTTGTTCGGCTTCGCATTACCACGTTACAGAATTAATCAAGCAATTGTCCACAAAGCCTTGTGTCCTGTTCAACACTTTTACTCAAAACTCCCACCGGGAACATTTAAAAATGTACTGCAACTGAGTTTGTCCCATAAAGGACTCCCGTCGGAGTCTGGTTTCAACTTATCCATTATCCAGTAAATCGACTCCTGGGCAAAGCCAGCTTGAACTGAGACTAAACTTTTGCCACTATGAAGTTTCTCCTCTGGCTGCACAATCAACATGTGTGCAACAAAGTGGTAGTTCCCATTTGAATTTTGTTTAAATTTATAATTAAAATCAAATCGAAAACTACTACATATTCAAGTTATTTACAGAAGTTTATTTCCAGCATTTCATTCTCGCAAAACAAGGTGGAATGAATAATTGTGCTTGAAATAGGTACATCTTGGGTGAAAAGTTTACCTAGAATTAGGGCACTTATAACCACCCTTTTTGGTGCATCCATGTTGAACAAGTTGGAAGAACAATATACATTTATTGTATAATTTCGTTGAGATTGAAGTTGTTAGGAGAGAATATTGTTCAACAACGGGTGTTGCTGTTAGTCCTTCTAACAGAAAACAATTTTTGATTGACTGAAATTAAATTCCTTAAAATCCAGAAGCACTCTTGAAAAATTTTCAATTTACAATATACACATATAGCTGGATGATAATAGGAATTTTACAAAATAAATGAAAATCACAAAATGTTTTCTATCTCATTTGAATAAATTTTTGAAAAATCTTCATCCACGCATTTTTCACTCTGTATAGACTTTCACAGAAAAGAGGAAAAAAATGTTTCCCTCTTATCACGCCATATTTTCAGTTCACGACAGGATTTACGTCGGGCGCTAAGACTAATGGGCGACATTAAACTACATCTTAATCGTGATTCCACAAAATGAAACCAAAATTTAATGTGGCAGTATTTTCCTTAAAATCAAAATTAAACGAGCCGAGGATCCCGCACATTATTCTCCTCAGTTAATTAATTAACCGTACGCACTCTATTGCGTGCGAACCCGTGGAACCGGGAATAATGCCCAGGGGATCCTCCCGCTTGGAAATAACACGACATAATTCACCTCAGTAGCAGGATGATGCATGGCCCAAGCAGGCAGCAATTCTCAAAATTTTGTTTACTCCGTGTATCCTGTCGAGAAGGAGCGTCCATTGATGTCGGTTGCGGGCTATATTAGGAACTGTCAGAAAGAGTCTTAGATAAACCCCTCTCATTTGACGGAGATAATTGTTTTGAGTGATACATGAACCCGTCCTAGTGTTTGGGGCATGATATTGCCTTAATTTTCAGGCCGTGATTAATCTGGAAATCGATAGTAAACGAAGACATTGAAACTTGTATATGAATGGTGTTAAGGACTTGGTGAAAAAACTCAATCAACTCTATTTAAAATTTTTTGTGAGTTGTTTTCATACAATCAAGTTGAATATGTTCGTTAAACCACGAACTGTAATCAAATTTCTCTAAGTAAAAAAACTATAACTATATGAAAAAACTAACCACATTAAAAATAAAACTGTTCTATAAGCATATAATTTAAAAAAAATCATATTATTATCTTTCAGAAGTGTGCAGAGTACACTTAAAGCTGATCCTGGCTCGGGGAATCTATCACACTTGAACCACTTCTACTGAACAATTTCCACCAACTCCTCAACTCCTTCTTCACCTGTTATCACTCCAAACAGCTGCATCAATTTTAATTTTCCGGCAATCTCATTCAAAGTCGCTCGTAATGATTTCACACAATCGACCAGACAGTCACAGTTTCCTATGTGGGCCACATCTGCTACGTATGTTGTTTGCTTGTCCTCCCCCGCCCCATCCTACATTCTGGGCAATGACAAACAGTTTATCATTTGCAGTTTGTTGTTTTTCACAACAATTTCCATTCAGTGGAAAACCACTTGAAATTACGTGGAACTCGCACGAACATGTCTTTCACGACACCTCCGCAATTTTCATACATTTGCCCCATTTTCATTCCGAGCTCCGCATTTCATCGAAAAATATTCCTCCAGGCTCGGCTGTCACAACAAAGGGATAAAAACACATCACAAAAGCTATCCGTGTAGAATGAAAAGCTCTCCTGCACCTCCCACATTTTGTCCCCCCAACTCAATCATTTAAGGTTTTAAGTAATCAGTTTCTCAGTTTTTCTAAATTCGCATAAACAAGGGAAATTCTGCAAGTTTGCATGACATTCCCAAAAGTGCCCACATACATTAAAGTCGAGAACTTTGCAGTGACAATAATAAAGTCCTCAAAAGTTTTCTGCTCAGATAACAGTAGACCACCCGAAATAGAGAAAACAACCACGAGCAACAGGAATATAGACCTCTTTCCTAAAGGCGAATCCTTTTGCGGTATTTCGACAAACAACGAAACCGGATCCTGTTAGCCGGCGAAATCCACTCCAATTGCTCCCGAGGTGTACTATAATATATTGTAGATTTGTTGGCTGGAAGTCGGCCATGTCAACCCCCAACTCGATTGGATATCCTTTTTCCCTCCCCTCCATACCCCCAAAATTTGAAACTTTCCATCGAAAAAGTTTTTGGTTAAAGTTTTCCGAATTTCCACACACTGAGTGTCGACTCGAGGATATGGACTACGACATGGGGTGATGTATTTTTCTCGAAGGAATGAGCAACTACGGGCCGAACCTAGACCCGGACTCGATGCCTTCTCTACCTGGTGGCACCGGCATTTTTTATTCCTGTGCTCGTCGTAATTACGAATGGCCGTAAATTTGTTGGGTTTATGTGTCTGTTCTGGAGGGATCTCACATGGCGATGACGATGGGTCCGGGGTGATAAAGATTTGCTCAGTCAATCAGTTGGTCATAAATTAGAACTACCCCAACGAGAAGCCTTCCAATTTTTTTGTTTCTGCAAAAGCAGTTAGCACCTGAGCCCTTTAGGGTACTAAATTGACCGCATTTAAGAGATATCGTCACGGAATCCTTGTTTATTGCGTTTGGCGTCCGACAAATTTGTGAGAATAGATAAATCACAACAGTTTTGGGTTCGGGTGGGCGGTTGATTTTCATTTTATGAACAAATTGATTTGAGTCAAAGGAACACGGATTTCTGGATTCTTAGAAGAGACAATATCTACATGTGCCGCTTTGTTTTCTCTAGAAAAAGGTAAAACACAAAGAACCAATTAGAAATCTATGGTAAGGTCTCAATTTATGGATTTCAGTTTGATGGTAAATTGAATAAAACATTCTAAATTGTTCTAAATTGGGAACCAAATAATCAGAAAAAAATTTAAATAACAGTGATATTTTTAATTTATTTTAAAAATTAGGAAAAAAATTTACCAATGACTGCTGTAATGAAAGACATTCTGAAAAAATCATTTTTTGATATTCGATTCAATCAAATTAATTGCAGATTTGCATATAACTAAAAGTTTTCAATAAAACAAAATAAATGAAAAGACCCACAATTGTACTTTTAGTTCTAAATATCGGCCGAATTTCGACGGCAGGCATTCCTAGTTTTTTTTTTTTAAATATTTCTCGAAGAATTATATCTGTATGTATTGTAAAAATTCTTTTAAGATACACCGAAATGATAATCCCACCCTTAAAATTTATACACATTCTTGTTAAGCTGCTTATTTAATTTTCTTATAAGGAGAATCTCTTAAACTTATACCAAATTTATTTTGCCCCCGTAATCGTTGTGGCATTGTAAACCTTCGCATGTTTTCGTTGCGTTCGGCTCGGTTGCAAAATCCATCTCAATCAAAATCCACTTTGAATTAAGACCAAACACTTGTACCAACTCGTCGAATGCTCGGTGGTGTCCCACCTTAAGTATGTCCCATGAAAAATGTCTTCCTTAAGGTCGACTTAAAATTCAACTCATGTCCCTACTCCGTCCGCCATCATTGGGATATCGCCAGGGTCGACGGTTGAATATATCCGGGCGATGGAGACATGGAGTGTCACTGAACGGTGCAAAAAAGACGAAAGGCACTTTCTAAGGAAATACGAGAAAAAAGAAACGAATGGGATTGTGAAAAGCTAGTTGTTATTCACCCGACAATTCCATAATGATCTGGAAATTTGTGCCTGGAGCCAAACTTGCTCCCCAGATGAAAAAGGGAGTGAGATTGGGGCTGGAGCTCTGGTGTTCTGAAACAAAATGCTTCAGATGGTGTACTAAATTCTTAAAATCAATAAACCTACCCCGTTACCAGGCGGTATCCTGCCATTACATCACTGGAGCTACCTCGACAAGCTTCAAAAATCCTTTGTGTATGTTCGATGTTCGATGTACATCAAACTTGATTCCATCTCGACAAACGCAGCGGGTACCAGAATTCAATTCAGTAATCGGCGAAATGTCTGTTAAGGGATGGATTTCGGGGGGTGATGTTATGGAATTCCGAGTCAAATATGGAAATCCGTTTCACACACTGAAAACTTCGACACGAGACTTTGTATTCCGATCCTTATTGGAATAACAATAGACTTCCGTGAAATTAGCCTCCAGTGCCGACGATACTGAATGAAATTTAATGCAATACCTGATGTACTTGTTCATTGTGCATACTCCCATCCCGGATTATTCGGTAGTTATGTATTCATCTGCAAACGGTCGCAAAAAGGATTTCATTTTATATTAAACTTATAAAATTCAAGTGTCAGGAAGTTTGTGGGAAATTAAACAATTTTTTCATCCTTGCTTGAAAGTTTTTTTTAGACCCAAACTATTTGTTTGATGTTCCAAATTGAATTACTTTGCAAATGTGGATTCCATTCAAAGTTAAATCGATTCATTACCCTGGTTGGTTTTGCCAATGCTCAACAATTGGGTCAGCCTTGGGCCAATCTTGGTTTGCCAAGCCTTGGAATTCAGTATTGGGCCAAGCTTGGCTGATTAAAAGTTTAATGTTAAACCGATATATTATAGTCACAATAAAGAAAAAAGTATTAAATATTTTATAAAGCATATTTTAATAAATTATCTAAAAATGTTTGTTAATACAAAATAATTCTTATATTTGAATTAATATTACCGAGTTAGACATATATGATTTTTGATGTAGCGCACGTACACGGACTGCAGGTGCTAATGCTATAAGTAATACTGTAGGACAATATTAAATCACGTATGCATTCTTGACAAAACTAGGTTCAGTGACAGAATGAATATATGTATATGTATAAGCTTGCCACGTTTCAGATATATAGTTAGATAGACCAGTGTATACGCTATCTTTTCAAATGCAAAGAGGCCCGGGTTCGAGCCCAGTACGAGGTAAATGAAAAATGTTATTATATATTATAATAAAATAGATAATTAAAAGAGTCTCTGTGCACTCCTACAGCCATAACACCGGGTAAATAGTGCAAATGCCCTGACCACTAGAAATACTAAAATTTTTTTGTTTTTGGAGCATTGGCTGGGCATTGGATTCCAGTCTTGGCACAAGTAATGAAACTAATATTGGGCCATGGTTATCATCCAAGGTTGGCCCAAGGTTCAACCATAGTAATTTTCAGTATTGGCCCAAGACTGTTCAGCATTGGGCCAATCTTGGCTCAATGTCGAACCAATTGTGTTTTCTTACTTTAAGATTTAAGATTTTTTATTGTTTTCAAAGAGAATACTAAAAGTTTAAGTTGAAAAAAAAAGATTTTCAGAGAATGTTAATTTTCCAAAATTTAATTTTATATGACTGCTCAACTGAGCAAAATTTCGTTATACAGAAAAACTGAATTCTTCTTAAATATCCATTACAAGAGAATCCACTAATGTCTTCTTTCAGGACGAGCCTTGGAATTGCATCAACAGCATATCCTTTAATGAAATACGAATTACAATGAAAACAAGAACAGCCGCTCATGTCAACATTTATTCTGTTTTCGCCAGGTAGAAACTAAAAGGCACCTCGTCCTTATCACATAGAAGTGAACTTCTCGTAATTACGTAAAGTGAAAACCTGAAAACATCTCGCAGATCCTCCCTACCTCCCTCAATGCAAATTTTCCTTCACGTCGTACACATGAGGACCTCCGCCGTTACCAATTTTGTCAAGTCATACCAAATTACATTTCTTTGCACACAAATAATTTTGTATACGGCAGCCAACGGCTTTGATATTCAACTCCGGAGGATAAGATGTAATCCTGAATAAGAAAATTTCCAAGATGATGACGATTACAATAACGATTTTGTACGATTCAGAGAAAGACAAATTTTCGCCAGTGTATTATGTTGGAGGGGAGAAAAGTACTTGGACCATCTTCCCATTCATTTGAGATTCAAATGTAATTGAGACTTGCCCTCTGGAAAGCATATTCTGTTGAAAGGAGATCCGGCAGCTAGGAACCACCACAGTAGGCGACAATCGCATTGAGTTACCCAGAATTATTGTCCTCAGGTCCTTGAGGACGTTATAACAATTGATTTCTTTCAGCAGATTCCACAAAATTATGCCGTAATGAGCCAGGACATTATCAAATATTTATTCGTCAAGGCGATCATAGAATTTCATACATCTGTCATCACAACGACGTGGATACCTGTACTTGATATAGATATTACAACAACAAAATCGATTTCATACATTTTGGGAAACCACACAATAACAAATAAAATGATTCCAAAAGGCTGTTATAAAAATAAACGGATAATATACCTACAAGTATTTAAAATTATGAATAGAATATTTTACATGTTTTTTAAGTTTATTAAAAAGAGACTTGTTTTTATAATATTGAAACACGAATTTTATTCCAATTTTCAATTTAATCATATCAGAAAACTTTGAAGGACATTTATTTGTTAACGTATGTATGTTTCCGTTCCACTGAGGCATAATAATTAAAGCAGTTTTAATCTTTATTAAATTAAAAATGTTTCCAACAGAATTCTGTTATTTTGAAATTCACAACATTTTTTAAATGTTCAAAATATCTACATATTACATTGCAATACACAAAGGGATGTTTTATTTCCTTGAAAATATTTCAATTTAGCGTAGTTCTGGAGAGGAATACAGAAATTAATAGAGTTGTTTTAAAAGGATATTCTTTTTTGGTTTTATGAAAAAAATAAAATAAAATAATAATTTGTCGAATTTGTTTTAACGTAAAAAATAATTCTATGAAAACCATTTATTACTCAGAATTTAATTACTTATGGGAAATGTTTACCAAATTTCGCCAACGACGGCACATAAATGTGTTTTTTTTTTGTTTTTGCCAAAAATAAAGAGTAAATGACAAAAATAATGAAAGTTTCATCTGGTTCCACAAATTCGCCACGACTGCGGTTCCGATCCATTTTGTCCCTGTAAAAACATACGTTGTGAACAGATTGCCGAAGTCAATTTTGTCGCAGGGACACTGGGAGCGTGTTTGTGTACATCACCCTCACCAACATATGTCACACCGAAATTCTTTGAAGTCACCGCTCCGAACTTCAATAACTTCGTCAAAGTGGTGGAATTCATTAGCTTTAATTAAAAGTCTGGTTCACTTAAGTTTGCTGCCAGTAATGAACTTTTCCATTAAATTCCCACCCGGTCGGAGGCTGTTCCCTATTCCTTGTTCCCTGTTCCCAGTGCCATTAGTTGTTACTCACAACAAAATTCCCGTTTGATTGACTTTTATAGATATCGATATTTCCTTAGTGGTGAAGAATAGAAGGAACGTGGGAGTGGAAAATATCAAGGAAGAAATCCCCATTGAACGGCGAGTGGAGTTGAATACCTTGGATGTATAATGACATGCCATAGATTCCGGGAATAAAGGCTTATTGAGAACTGACTTAATGAGATCCTTCGTGGAGCCCGGTCTGATTTCTTTCGATTCGAATTCAAGTTGGATATCTTTCCATGCTCAATACAATTCAAAACTTTACTGCAAAGTATATTATGAATATCAAAATCCTGTGAATATCTTGGAGAAAATACCAAAGATCCTGTTTATTTAGCAGAAGCTTTGAAGCTGTCAGCTTTAGTTGCACAAGAGCATCTTTCTGTGCACTGTAAAAGAAGTCTTGCTTTAGTGAAATTTATGATGCCAAATTGCTTCCTTTCTATGGGGCTGATTTAGATGTCAGAGGGATGCTTTACTCACAGCAAATTACTCTAGTCACTCGTTTATGGGCTCTCCTATAAATAGAGATCCAAGCGCTCTTTAGAAAACTCTAGTCCTATTTGTTTCAATAAGGAGTAGAAATACGTCTGGGAAAGTGCTTTCATTTTTCATATATTTATACTATTCATATATAAGTATATTTTTTTAAACTAGCAAAAGCCATTTCAGCATTATTTTTTCCATTCATTTCCCTAGCGTGCGTGAAAGTCCTTAATTTCTGCATTCACAGTTAGCAGACGAGGGATCGTACATCCTGTTTGATATTATCGCTACTTTGCAGCCAACAGACACGACCCGAAAGGTGTTAGAAAATCTATCTGAAATTAAACTTACTTGACAAGCCTTTGACGAAGATATTTAATATACTCAATTGACTTTGAACCCTTATGTAAGCTTATCAAAGCGATGTCCTTTAAACACAACACTCATACGTTGTTGGAAGTGCAACTCCAAGGCAACCAAATCCGAAAGGGTCACTCCCTGTCTAAGCTTTACCTAAGCACATACCTTGAACACCCCAATTTGAATATGTCGCCCATTCAAATTCCAATGAACCTTTTATCACATCAAATATATAACGAAAAATGTTAAAAAATATGAGAGATAGTCATAAAAAAAAGAAAGTTTTCTGCCACAGCAAACAAATTTTTATGACATACCCTTTGGCTTATATAAGTGGTATTAGATGGGAACGTATGGATCCAGGCGGAGATAATGGCGACATCTTGTCTGTCGTTTGGGGTAAGTAGATTTTTCGAGGGCAAAAGTTTATCGATTGAAAGGTCCTTTTGTATGTTTTCATACAATCCAATAAAAAGTTTTATTTGCTCTGGTGAGATATAGTGCCCAAATAAAATTCTCTCAGTGATTTTTCTGCTTTCGAAAACACAAAATTGGGTTGAATTCCCTTAATATGTTTACTGTGATGAGCAACGATAACAACATTTGAATGACAATATTTAGTTCGCGCGGTAAGTGTGGATAAGCAGTGATTGTATGTGAACGTGTTTATTGCACTCAACGTTGAAGGACACCTGCATTCGACAGGAAAAAAAAAACAAACACGAAAAATCACGCTTTCCTGGAAAAAAATTATACAATTTTTGCATATTACATGATAAATTTGTAGAATGCATAGACACAAAAACAAATTTTCCGAAAAACAGTAATGTTATATAGGTCATACAATCGATAAACACACAGCACGCTTCCTCTTCTATTTTATTTTTTTAATATTTCCTTCCAGTTTGTCGTTTTAATTGTTCATTTGAAGTCCTGAAACGAAACTCAATGTTTAATCCATTGGGATGTAATTATGAAAACAGTTCCTTTCTGCCTCAGCAGTATATTGTGATGGTATCGTTAAAATTACGACGTAATAACACAAAATTCTATACAATCAATTTGTAGACGCACCCATAGAATGTTGCTATAATGTTTATTCATAATTATCTATACTAATTACTAACAATAATTGCCATCCAGTTTTTATTGTTTCGCTTTAGGTCTTTCCGTATATAGGAATATTAAATTGTGTTCCAATCGTACATAGACCATTAATTTATTTATTGTAATGTGATCATAAAAAATAAATTCAGGATTTTTGGTTTTTATTTTTATATCTTGTTTGGCAACTATCAGCTTTTTACGGCGTTCTATCCAAAATTTATTGTTATCCGGTTTCCTTGAAAAATATTTAAGTAATTATTTTGAGAGACTATTCCATCATAATTTTGACATTTAGAGTCAAAAGTACGGGTACCAAATTTTCGAAAGTATTTATTATATATTTACATATAGGTAGGTGTATTTGATTTTTGTGTTTTCAAATTATAATATTAAACTGTTTACACGATGGCATTATCAGGTTTTAAAAATCTGAATGTTTACGTAGGCCTTTAGCTTTAAAAACATTTTTTTCTTAAAGTCCGCCCTTTAACATTATCTTGAAGTAGTTAACTTTATGCTAACGTGCACAAACACACAACAACGCGCTAAAAACTCTTGAAATTTAACGACCTAATAGTTTTGTAACTCGTTTACTGGGTGGAAATACCGTGTAAGACCTGCAACTTGTATGTCTTAGTCTCATTCCACAATTGCGAGGATGTCAGGCTCATGTGACGAACATTATGCTAAACTCGTTAAACGAGCATAAAACAGTGCTCAGAAGGTGCAGCCCTCCCCCGCCGCGAACATTTCAATACATCAACTTGGCGCATATAAATCATGGCTGCGAAGCCATCTACTTACTTTCCCATTTTCGTTTCGTTCGGATCTTTTCCAGGTAAGGACGATATCTCCAACCAGCGGGTTTCTATGGATCAATTTTTATCCCAAGTTTTTTCTTGTTGTTGTTCTGCAGGGAAATTTTAATTTAATTATAATCCTCTAAATTTCATTGGTATTCAGTGATCTGGGCAATTATCCTTCGATTAGAGTGAAGCATGGATTTCCTGTGTCAGTAATTCGTATTACACAAAGTTTACGAAGGACGATTTGATTGGCATACCTCCTGGGATTCCTGGGTGTGCACGGGATAAGTAAATTTTCACAACATAAGCAACGTAGCATCATCGGTACAGATTTCTACTCATCGCGATTACCGCATTTGCTCCATTCCTTTCATAGGGTTCGGGGCGGGGGGCACATTAAAAGAATTCGTTCGCATGACTAATTGCAGTCATTTGGAAGAGCACGACATGAGCAATTTTCCCTGGGAAGCGACATAAATTGTGGCGCGTAATTTCTGGAGGACGTGGACCGCATTCTGATGTCTGGCGGTTGGCAACTATCCGAAAGTCGCTCGTACCTAAAGAAAACGTTTCTATTTCAATTTATCGATGGGGTTGCGAGGAGAGCGCACGGTATGGGCATCCGGACCACCATCTTGAAGGCTAATTTGAATTGAAACAAGGAATTTTCCAGCATTAAAAGTTTCTGCGGAAACTAATGGAGGAGGAACGCATTTCACAGTCATTGAGCATTTCTCTCGGTGCTTTTTTGGTGTCGCTTCCGTTCAGTTGAAGGAGGTGCAAATCTCTTTACCACGAAATGCTTTTAACCACCAAGAGTCCTCGAGATAATACTGAACTTTATGCATCATATAATCTCAAATAGGTACTGATTCTATAAAAGGATTTATTGCTGATAGCTTTTAAGAATTCGGGTTTGGGTGGAAGCATTCGTCTTCGGGTGACGTCTTCGTGATGGACTTAATAACATTTTGTGGGGGTGTGTTGTAAGGAGAGACGATCGCAAACAACATTGAGGAGAAATATGATAATTTTCAATTTCCTTGCTTTCTTGACTTCTTGTTTAAGTCATCTGTCATAAAACAAAGTGAAAAGTCGTGAATACCTAATGTGAACGGAGCTTTACACATATTTTACGGTTCGTTCTCTTGCGTTCAAAAGTTCATATCCTACCCCGAAAATTTTCCCATTTTCATCTTACTGAACAATGTTAAAAGCAACAGATGTTTTGTACTCTTAAATATTTATTTAATGCTAAATTCTAGACTGGATTACTTAATTAAAAAATGTTGTTTGTGTAACAAGAAAAATACACCAATTCAACAAACATCGATTGCATCGAAGCTTTTAATCCTTTACCTATCCCCGTCTACTTCTATTAGGATTGCCTGTCTTCAGAAGTTTCCCGAACCTTTAACCTTTCATCTGCAAAACATTTCCTGTTTACATGTACTAAACGTATTACTAATCCCGTTATCAATTTCAATATCATGCCAAAACTAGACATATGAATATATGAACCAATGCGGATTGACGCAGGGTCCCCGGTTTGGGGGTGGAAGAATTGGTACACATGCATAGTTTCTATTTGCAGTTCGTCAACTCTCATCTGAATGAGATTCCATTTTGAATTTGGTCACGTCTTATCACCTGGATTTGTCGGTGGATTTCTCTCCACTCTGCAAATTGGCTTAAGAGATTTACATCAAGTTGCAAACAAAGTGTGAAAGAAGGTTTTATTCCATGAGTGGCTCCCCAAAAAAGTGGTAAATGTTTTCCTATAGAAAAACTTTCTTATTTGAAGGTAAGTTTACCACAGGAATATAAATGTTGTAAAGTTTTTAAAGTGTTCATCAATTTAACATTATTTTTAAAAAATCACCCAAACGTGCTCGAAGTTCATCGTCCCGACAGCTGAGCGTAATTTTAACGTCATTAAAGTGGTTTTCAGGTTTAAGTTGAAAAGTTTCAGAACTTTGCATATCTTTCGTCGTTCGGGTTAGTCGCGGCAGCAGCGATATTCCTAAGACGGTGGGGGAGGAATGATTTCGTATTTGAGGATAATGTGAAAATATATAATATCTCACAAGGGCTCTTTCACAAAGTACACCTACAGCCGCGAAGAACTGGAAAATTATCGAAAATTACCGACGCAGAAGCATAAAGTCCTTGCCACGTTGATGGGATTATTTTTCGACGTAAATTAAATGTATTACAATTAAATTCCACTGCATTTCCGAGAATAATTCATAAGTACTTAGATGTAATGCTCAACGGCAAATTGATTTCGTTCAGTGGAATGTTTTTTCAGCCCTTGAAATTAATTATTATTGAAGAGGAAGTTAAGTTTCAACTTCGGAAGTTAGCAATCATAATACAAAATATAATAAGATGAATGGAAAATGCAACCTTAACACTTTAATGTAAGAACCTTTTACTGAAATTGCTATACGTGCGATTACTATCATACTATCGTTATAAAATTCAAGGAGAATTCAAGTAAAGAAATTGTTAGATTTAATCCAACCCTTTCAATCCCATAAAGCACTGGTCATAATTATTGAGCGTTGAAGAGAAACTGCTTAATGGTTTTCTGTCTGTTCGTTTGTTCAGAAGATAACTCGAAAACGCATTGAACTAGAGAGCTATATAGGTATACCTATACCTACTTAGGAACGATAATATAGTCGTAAAATTGAACAACTCTTTCTTATTGTCACCATATCAGATTAAATCATTTCTTCTCGAATTATGTACTTTTATTATAACAAACCATGCAGTATTGTCAAAAGGAAGACAAAACACGATTGCAGTGGAATAACTTGTATTTACAATACAGTAAGAAACAAAAGTAACTAATTATTTTACATTTAGTTATATAAAAAATAAAAGAAAATCCATAAACAAATTTAATTCAAATTGAAACATTTGTACCTACTTGTATTTTGCATTCTCGAAATTCTTGCACTTGGGTCACCCATTTTAGAGTTTAGCAATTTTAACTTTTAGTTTTATCCAAACAATTTTATTTTCATGACTTGTTTTTAGTAACAGACTAAGTTTTAAATGATTTAAAAATAATTTTCTTTCATTTATTCCCGCAATTCTCTTTCAAATTTTGGTGAATATAATCAATAACTGAAAATGATTTGCTTCGAAATAATGAAATTTTAATTGAATTTTTTTAGTAGTTTACTGAGCTCATTAAAGTGATTCCCGTAACTATATAAAACAGAAAATTACATTTATTTTTCTTAAAGTAATTATTCAGATTTACAGCAATAAAATCAGAAACCGGTCACGTACATGACCTCATCCCCCATCCGCAAGTACTTTTATATGCATAAAATGTTAAACCACTTTCAACTGGAAGAGTGGCACGAAAATATGCAGCAATTACGTGGCCGTAAAACACCTTTAAGGCCATTTTACAACCTAAATCCGCAACCAGTACGGCCACACATTTTATTTTTTGTAATTAAAAATGTTTATCCGTAATGATCCCCACAAATATGCCGTAAAACCAGTGGAAAAAGGCCGAGGTGTAAGAAACGCTCAAAGGTGTCACAAATCACCCGCCGTCGTATCAATCTCGACATCCAATTAGGAAGCACTCGGATCTCTCACCAGCGGACCCGATACCTTTTAATTTTCCCAGCGAGGCTATCGAACGTCAAAGCGAAATCATCCCACAGGGCTTGTCTTGAGTCCCTGGCCGCTGTCCTTATCGGAAATCTAGAGATTAAAAAAAAAATTAAAAGTAGTTGGTAGCAGGAAGATAAAGATGCGGCGGAACAAGACTGCGTCGATGTAAAATCGATAAACCGATTAAAAATAATTATGAGACGCTGAGGGCGAATCGGTCTTCGGGGACGAATCAAACCCACAATTACGGGATTTTTTCGGTTTTTTACAAACATTTACGGAACTTGGAAATTGTGTGGCAGGTGAGAAATGAACTGTCCCAAGCGGAGGAGCGAATTTCTCTCTGATCCTTTCGTGAACGGGGTCCTATTAATGTGCTCAAGAGTCTTGGGGCTATCATTCGATTCGGATCTGTTGAACTGAATGTTATTAATTTGTTTAATGGGTAATTAATTCAGACGGGATTTGTGGAAGTTGACGTGATGAATTTATGTGAGAAATGTACAACGTATGAAAAACAAACCATCGCGTTCCAAATGGGATTACAGATGAAAGTTTTCCCCTTTGAAGTACGGCATGACGGTAACAAGATTGTGGAAGAGGTAAAAGATGGAGGAATTACTGAGATTACGCTGTGTAATTGCAAAGATTATATCTCAAAAAGGTATCGAAATCGTGTAGATAGCTAAAGTATAAATTGATATTGAGAACCCTCTTTAGATTTCCATTGGTACATTAATGGTTGCAGATTTCTCCCAAACCTTTTTTACGAGCTATCAATCAATATTATGGCATGTATAGTATTCCAAAATGCTCACCTTTCAAACAAATGGTAAAATTTTTTATAAAAAAATTTGAATTTTTCTAATTATGTATCTAAAAATTTTTGTTAAAAATAATTACTTACCAAAACTGCCCCAAGAAGACAAGCAATCATACCTCTTCACCGTAATGAAGCCACACCACTGCATTGGGTAATAAAACTCATTAAAAATAAAATATGAACAGCACAAGACAACGATGAAAATGTCTTACGCCCTCGAACAAAACTTATCCGAATATTTAAAGAAAAAGGGTTGATATTTGACCAAAATTGATGAATAAAACATTCGGCATTGGCACGTGATGAATTTGGGCTGGTTTTGGTGGTGGTTTTGTAGGCTGAAAATATGCGAACTGAATTGAATTTTTATTGTACAATTTGAATAAATTTTGGCAGACAAAAAAAAAAACTCACCAGCTGCTTAATATCATCCCATCAGATCTGAAATCGAATTTTGACGAAAAAAGCGATTGAGTCACTTTGGATGGTTTCCCATTTTGGAATCCTTGGTGCGTGATGTAGAAGGATATCTCTCAAGTATGTTCGTTTACGTTTTATTTGTTAGTTGTTCTACGTGTAAATATAAGAAAAACCAGCATCATGAAATTTTCAAAGTACGTACGTAAATGTTTGCTATCTTTTAATTGGAATTGGTTTCATAGTTCTCGTTTCCTACAGAGTACAGGATCAACTTCGGTAGCACTTGTCTCCACCTAAGTCAATTACAAAGTCCTTAACTACCCCCAAGGATATGCATCCAAGCTCAAAATCGTACTCGGCCCAAAATTATCTGTCAGACATTTTTGGAATGTTGTGTTCTATTTAGGTGAAAATGGTATTTTACTGAACTTTAAATACCGCTGGGATTGTGACATCCCAAATCCCAAAAGGTTGCCCTTTATCGTACTCAAAACTGAACGAGATATGTTTTGTTTTGTTTTCTTTTTGTGTGTTTTTGTTTTTCTACATTCAAATCACTTTTCGGTGGTGGTACGAAATTTTACCCTGTAAATTCAAAATAATTAGGAATCTGACTGTGTTACCAAAAACAACCCTTCAGGGATCGGTTTTGAGCGCTCAATAATATTTTCACTGCCCATATCATGGCATCTTGGTAGCAAACCTTAAATTGTTGAGCCCAGCACAGGACAAAGTGACCCTTTTGTATCCGGCTACAAAAACAAAATCCCAATAATCGACAAACCCAGAAGTTAACACTTTACGGTCGTGCCCCGTCAGGACCATTATGGCTGGGCCCATCATGTCGGGGTGTGTTGGGAAGTTTAAATGACTTTCGTGTTTAAACAAAAGTTTAACTTCAATTATACCGAGGTACATCGCAGGAATACAAAACCGCTTCATCGAGTTTAAGTTTTCGAATTTAAACAATTCCACGAATAATTTGGACGGGACTTGGAGGGAGGTCGAATGAAAATTATCGCTTGCTGTGCTAGCTTCATCGCTTCTATCAGCTCTATAAGCCCTTATTAAGGATAATTTATGAAAGTGCGGTGTTGAAAGGGAAAAGGATATTGAGGCGGTACGTGACTCAAATTTTGCTGAGATTACTTTTGTTGGCTGCCGGTAATATTTGCCAAGTGTGAGAAAAAAAAAACATTTTTAACTTTAGGTGAGAATTAAGTGATGAGTGGCGGAGATTAAAGGGAATTTCAGGGACCTGCCTTGGGGTCGAGAGGATTTGCATAAGTAAATTTTATAAATTTTCCTCGAATCGCGTCTGTAATCTTGGATTTTTGGAAGATTCCCCTGACCAAGGAAGTAAACTGAATTAATTCCACGACTTATATCAACGACCGTTCGATAACTCTCTTGGATCACAAGCAACTGGAATTCTTTTTGTAAACAAATCACCAACAATTCATGTATTTACCCAATATCCGATTGTAATATTTCTGTTAAATCGATAGCGTCACATGTCCGCGATTTGTCAAGGTCTATAAATAACGTCTTTGGTGGAGGACATAAGGAGGCTTTATCGGTCGCATAAACCTCTTTGCACGAAATCAGTAAAGGCAAATGAGGTGTAGTAGCATGTTGAAATCAATCGCACACTCTCAGGATATCCTAGAACTGAGCAGATACTTCATTTTACAATATAATTGCAGTTGAGGTTGTTAGCGTTTCACATGCAACTCCACAGCAAAAACCAAACAAAAAACTTATAAACAAATATTAATGGAGACATTGAGAAGAATAAAATACATATTCAATTTTCAAATGCAATCACAAGAGATTATTGGAAAATTTCAAAATTTATTGAGTGAAAATCACTGTCAGAAGAAAATTAAGAGAATAAACAATTTTGAATACTATCAATATTCTGATTTCTGAAGATACTTGATGATCAAATGCACCGATTTTAAAACACGTCAAGGGAATTCATAAGTCAACAGAATTTAAAACTCATGTCAAGTTGTGTGTAGTGCTTTCGTAAATCCTTAAAATAAGCACCAATACCAACGTAAATTCTTAGTTAAATTAACAAATCTCTTCCGTACAATCATCTGAGCAGATTTTCATTACGCACTTTCGGCGTTAAATCTGTAAAAAAAAAATTAATTGCATTCAGTTCACAAAAGCTCAGTGTTATTTATGTTCACTGGACAATGCTATGAAACCACTAAGGCATTAAGAGTATCATGAACGGCAACAAAAACAAAAATATCCTTTTTTGGCATTGAACTGAATAAAACAGTTTGCATCGTTCTCATAATCCTCTTAAATTCCGATACACAAATTAAATCCCGAATCAAATTAACTCGCTCGCCAGGATACAATCCCTCCATAACCGAATATGGTCGGAAGTGCATTGCCAAAATGACTCCTTCTATGCGAATAACGGTGCAATGAAATTGCCGACAGCTGCTCGAAAATCTGGATAAATTAAAATGGCTTCCAATTCTCATACCTTTTTGTGGGTTGTAATTATTATTATTTTTCCATTATTTTTCTTATTTAATCATATTATGAAAATGGAAGGATGTTCTTTAATTTCATTAAAAAATAAGGCATACAGTATAAAGTTATAATGTTTTTTTTAAAATATTTGAAATTGTCTTGCGTAATAGAGAAAATGGAAGGAATCAATTCTTAAATTGATAAGAACAATGAATTTTTGTTAGTCTTTCAAATCAGACTACTTTCAATTTACCTAATTCTAGCCATGTTCTCTCTAAACTAGGTCTGCCTTCATTTCGCGTATTCAACTTCAGCACGGTCCTCCGTGAATTTCCATTTGCACAAACATAATATATCAAGCTCACATATCCCTTAAAATTTACGTCGATTGTCCCTAAAACATTGAGCACGTTGTCCTCCTTCTCATCATTTATTCCCACCAACGAAATGATGAAGATGCAAAAGATTTACGCCCCATTTTTTTTTCAATGAATTTTTTGATAAATTTGAGACCCCGAAAAAGTTGTGAGAGGTAAAAATGTCCGAAGATGATTGAAATATGAATAAACAAAGCTTCTCTGCTTGCAAATGACTATAAATTCCCGGGTGTTGTCACAGAAAAGGACAAAGGTAGTCCTTAGTTTGTCTTCCATGGGAATTTCCCAGCGCTGAATAAATTTTCTATGACTAGTTTTGCAAATCCCCTCGGGGTTCTCGGACACTGTTTTTCAACACAAATAAAATATTTTGCCTTTGAGCGGTAGTCAAAACAAGAAAATTGGATAAAGCCAACTCCAACCTTTACCAATTTAAAGACAAACTTATTTGTTGGGGCGATCAAACTGAATTCATTTAAGCCATTCAACTTAACGAGAAGTTGAGTCGTGTCAGGGAATGCCTCAATTTGTATTCAGATTGTTGAATCTCATGTTAACGGCGCTGTGCTGGCAGTGCTGGTGGCCGGAATGACACCATGGGTAGTAATATCACACAAAACCACATCTAACGATAACTTTTCTTTATGAAAGGACGTCCATTTGTCCCTGGGGCAGCATATAATTTGCATACTCTAACCAAAGGAACGGGACGACAAAAAGTGTCCTCGAGATTTTCAAGTTGATGAGGAAAATATGAAAAGTTTCTCTGCATATGGTTGACCAACAAGAGTGAATCCCCTTTTTTCAGTTCTTTCTAGCCCGCCGCAGTAGGAGACGAGACCATTTCGACAAATTTTTACTAACTTTTATCACGAAAATTTGTTAGACTCATGCGTATATGGTATATTCGTTTTGGTTCTTCGCCAGAATTTGATTCATTTTTCCCCACAAACACAGCAAAAAAATAAGCAGAAAAGTTAAAAATTTTCTATTTGTCGCCAGTCAAGCGACGAATTTCTCTTTTGGAGAAATGAGGCTGAAAATATGCATATTATATGCAAATGCTGCAGTCGACAATTCACACTTTGGTGAAGTACTTTATTTTTTGTGAATTTACGTGTATTGCTTTTGATACGTTGGTTGGTCCAATTGGAAATTTGCATATTGAAATTGGCTCAGGGATTGAGGCATGAGCAACCTTGGGACACTTCCTTTTTGATGCGCTTTGAAAAAAATACCTTTTATGTTTGATTTCAAGTGTATCAATCGTTATCGATGTGGAACATGACATAATACTGCGTGCGAATTCAAATGAATTTATTCATTTGCTGTCATATGGAGCGGTGAATTTAAAATTGAAATTCATTTATGCTTTTTTTTATTCCCTTTTTTTGCTGTACTTTTTATGGCACGTTTTTGCTGTAGAATTGCATTGCAAATTTATGTATATCTTAAATTGTTTGTTCACGATGAAAAATGTTTAAAATTAAGTTCTTATTTATGAACCAATACATTGTATTAAGTTAAAAACAATTTAATGACTAAATATTTTGAACCAATTTTACAAATTTTATTTTAATAAAACTGGAATGTTAATAAAATCGTATTTTTAGTACCTCTTTGCTTATTATGGGTTAATTTAAGTGGCGAATATCTTGCTACACTTAAGATTCAACGCGCACCTTGTCTTTTAACGACACCACAGTCCACAATGCTTCGTCAATGGTAATATGCAACTTTGTTGGGATTCACTTTAATTGCGGCTAGAAAAACGAAGATTACCAAAATCTTCTTATCGCTTAAGTGCAAGTATATGTGAATGTGACTGATATAATTAATTTGTCTCATTGTAGCTGCAAGGCTCCATGAAGTCAACAGAACTCTATCAAAATACCACCCAGAGTGAGCTTTAATTGCATCGACACATATTATTTACTTTTTCTTATTATTTTACTTTTCCACCTCGAAACTTGCAGTTATTTTGAAAACCCAAAATTATTAATTGGTCTGTGAAACGAATTTCAGAACATTGCTCGACCAATTATAATAACCACGGCGCCATCACCGGAAATAAGATACCGATTGCTTTCGGTTTATTGATATGAATTTTCCCATAAACGGATAAGTTTTATGAACACCTTCATGAGCACAAGATTTACGTGATGACACATAAAAACTCCTGTAATAAAGTTACCAAAATGAGGTACTGATGTTGGTAAGTATTCCTCAACAGCAATTCACTTCTTATTATCCGTCTTAAATTTGTTTGCGCACTTAAATTTAGGATTCAGGTTTATGTTTAAGGACTGGCTTTATGAGTCTTTGGATGGAAAAAATGCATTCAATGTCTTATTATTTTATTTCGGATTCAAATTATGTTCTTCAAAATAATTGTTACAAAATATAATCAAAAAGATATTTTAAATGAGGTAGATCCGTAGCTGTTCAACAATTTGAGGCTGGGAGGATTTTCGAGAGATCCTAAAATACTTACAGAAATATTTAAATGAGGAACTATTAAAATAAAAATATATCTGAATAAAAAATCTAAAACTTGAACATAAGCAGGATTGAGTTTATATTTAAGTATTATTAACTTAAAACGACTTTACATCCTTAAATCATATCTGTGTATTTCTTACATTGTATTAATTGTATAAGATTTCATAATTGTATAAAATTATGCAAGCAAAATTATTTCAAATTAACAAATTTCAAAAGGAAACAAAGCAAATATTTCTCACTTCCATAGAAATTTGCATTCATCCTCTGTGAAACATCCTTCCGGGAAGTGAATTTCATCAAATTCTGTTGTCAACTACCTTTGAGCCAAAGTCGGTCTCTCAAACATATCTGCAAACGTTTTACAATATTATTCATGCTGTTCTGTTTCTAAATACAAACAAACCTCCTGCTCTCATTGCTGCCTCCCACTGAGCATCTAGGTCAAGAGGTTATGCACTGCACCCTTCCAGCCAAATTTAATGAAATTTCTGTAATAATTTTGAAAGTTTAGGAATTCATTTAGCAAATACGCGTGTACACAATCTTTGCTGTTTAAAGTAGCAAGAAAACGTCTAATTTCGATTTTTCAATTCCCTAACGAAAAATTGAAGGGAAAACTGCTCAGTTTGGCCATAAATCAGGAAACTATTCTCGTCTCAGTAGACGTCGTTCGACAAGAAGTCAGCAAATATTTGAGCAAATTATTAAATTTTCTCAAGTACCGAGGCACCAAGGCAAAAGGATTCCAGCAGAAGACTTTCAGGAAACTTACATTCTGGATACCCACACCGTCGAACTCTCCTTCACTGATGTTAAATGCAAAGTTTGCACTTCACTAGCTTCGCCAAAAGATTACTAGAATAAAAACTTCAAGGAAAATGGAGGGGATGGAAAACATACGGACAGTGTACTGCATTTTGGACAGAGTTTCTTGTCGTTTTTTTATGAGCATCCGACAAGTCTAGTTCTGGCTGAAGGAGATAGTTGTCAATGGGGAGATTTCATCCAGCGACTTAGCTCTGTGGCAGACGTCCTCTTCTTCTTCGAGTGGAAAGATCCTTTGTAAGTCTACAGAGATCGTGTGAATATTTAAAGTTGATTTCTGCTCCTTATTTATTTACAGAGCTAAATTTCGTTTCGATTTCAATTGCAGAATTTATGAATTAAAAGACGTGAACTGAATTGAGCTTGTTTGCTTTTGTTTTAATAAAACTGAAAATAAATATTGAAATAAAGAGTATTATCCTATTTACTTTCAAACATAAAGAAGGAATTTCGGTTAAAACGAGAACAAAAACAAACAAATATAAAATTTAATTGGGAGTTTTAATGAGTAATTTGGTCAAGGGAAGAACAATGTTCGTTTGAGGTGTCCAAAACATCTGACATTTCAATTTCCAGCAATAAAACAAAATTGCAATACTCAAAAAATTCGGAACAAAAATACATAAATTATAATTTATTGAACTTCATCAAGAGTGATTTTCAGCTCTTCGGAGTTCCAAATTAACTAAATAACATTATACGAACATTTATTATTGATAATAATCGGATCAGGATAATCGCTTATCCTAATCCCGGTTGTAGCAACGCTTCTCCTCAATAAGGTAATTATTAAATCGGGTGCAAGATGTTTAAGCTGTATCGAATAACAACGTCGTCACCACCGGTAGTAAACCTTAAAAGGCTATTTAAAGCCGCTGATTAAGTTAATTGTCCTCCCTTCTATAATTTGGCACCCTAAATCTTTTATAAATGGTGTCACGAATACTTTGGCAACAAAACCAAAACCGCAAAAGCCGCCGTCTCCTTCTGCTAGAATTCCAGAAATAGCTTAAAGGCAGGCGGAACGACACATCCCCCCACACCGTCCTTAGTCTGTTTCTTTATACCATGCCATCAACCATTACCTTTTAGTTAAATTCGGTTAAAGTTAAAATGAAGTGCCGCTAAGATTGGGATCTCATTAATGACGCCATCCGTCCTGATGTTCTCTGAATTCCGAACCACCTGAACAAGGTGATAATATTCGGTGTGGAGGGGAGGAAGCTGGCCCGCACCACTCCGGACGACATTTGGGATTCTACCAAATAACCCGAGTGCAAAAGGAGGAATACAAATTGAGCAGGTAACTCAATTAACTTCAAATCGTATTACAAGTTGCCGTATGAACCGAGCAAGGGAATGTGCTTGTAATTAAATAAAATGTGCATACATTGTTCCTTCGGGTGGTACTGATTCCTGATTAACATAACCATTGTTCACCTCCCCCTGCCCGCTATGCGAAGTACATCGTCTTACAATCAGGCAAATACGCCCTCGCAATGGCCGTCAATACACACCCCTAATTGCATAGACTAGTTCAATAACATCCTTATCGCCATTCAGCAACTTGATGCAAGTTTGCTTTGTCCGGGGGCGATTAATTAAAGTTCCATGGGTTATTATAAGCCCCACAAATATTTCATGTAATTCAACTTTCCTGGTATTGTGCATTAGGGAAATATTTGCCCAAGATTTAATGGAGCTGCAAGCATTCCACCTTGTCACAGTTTTGAACTTTACAACTGGGGTGGGAGATTTATTGTTCTTTCTCCGGGAAATTGAAAATGGCGAGTTTCTTTTTGGCCACAGCACGAAAAACAATCCCAGCCACTCCCCCTGGTACCTATAAATTTCGAGTTATGCTGCTTTCTTAATTTAATTTTGAGGCACTGCCAAGAGATTTCACAACTGCAGTTCGCAGGAATTTTAAATCCTTTTTTTTTTCTTTTTTACCGCCACCGAATTTTGCACCAAAATGCATCCGCAAAAATTTCAAAAAGTTTTCGTGATTTGTTTACAGTGCAATGTGTTCATTTTTGAATGCGATAAATTATTTGGAGCTTTTTTACGTTTACTGATATGACTACCTATGTGAGAATTGTTTTTGTTTCTAAGTTTCTAATTGAAAGGAATTCTTTTATTAAGTGCACACAAAATTTGAAGTAATGCCTGTGAAATGGAAACAAAAACACCAAACAAATTGACTTTATCCCGATTTTACGTCATAGAAAAATATCTTTGAAATATGCACAATATTAAGGTCCTTTATTTTGAAAGTGGGGTAAATCGATTTTTCTGTTTCGAAATATTTATTAATTTTATTTTATTTTTTTACTTTAAAAAAAATTAAGTGATATATTCCTATAAATAATAAATAAAAAATAATACGTAAAATGAGTATTATAGAGAACTTTTAAATGAATTTAAAAACTCGTCAAAATGCCCCTTGCGCGGATAAAAAATAAGCTGTATAAAATAAAATTAATAACTTAACTTTCCCAACTTTTCTAGCTTTCTGATGTTTACCTATATTAAATTATGTGTATTAAAGAAAAAGAAATCCTTACAACAAATAGGTACTCTAAAATTGGATCGAAGAAGCGTGTTATAGTAAGTACATGTTATAGTACTTATCTACGTCCCATATTTTCCAAAAAAGTAAATATTTGATAGGGGAACTTAAATTTTTTTATCTAAATTATAAAAGGTGAATTATAGATGAGTATGTATTTTTCTTATTCATAATGAAATCATAAACAAAATTCCTACAACATCATCCAAAACGCATGAAACAAAATCATAATTTATATTTTTCGATAACCTACAGAAACAGATTTGATAAAATTATAACATCCCTTCGTACATCCGTTTCGAATCCGCAACCACCAACCCCGCCTTTATTACCACTTAATTTAATGACACTTTTGAATCAAAGAACGTGCTTGTAATGTAATTTAACATAAATTTTCATAACATCAAATTTGAATGGTATGAGGGATTTCCCCTAACGAACTCCGTGAAGGTTTATCGCTTCGTTAAATGTTATTTTGCTGTTGCCGGTAAGTGTACGAGTCTGAGTTGAGCACCTGATCCGTCTCGCTAACGTCTCCAGTATTGTCGTCACAAGTTCATCAACAATTCATGCGCGTGTACTTTCAATGATGTGACTTCTAGGTGCGGATGGAGATTGTAAACATCGAAAAGAAGCAGTAACTTTGTGAGGCCGATCCGAATGCAGGAGCTATTACCTCCGAAGAAAATCCATTTCTCTTCGAATAGTCCTTTCCGTACGGCAGACGAGAATTCGAAGTCATGAATTATTCACGACAACTTTGTGCCGGCATTTATTATTGGCATTACTAAATGTAACATAGTTCATGTCTGACAGATCCTGGTACAGGACGAACTGGATGACAGCTTCCTCATGTGAAAAATTAACAGTGAACGGTTTTGAGAAATCATTCGTGACGTGGTTTCTGGAATGAATTCTCTGAAAATATTTATCGTTCAGAACCGACCTCTTTTCTGATTCGGGCGTACGCATTTTGCTCGTAAACTTGTCGGAGTGCTCCAGTTTCCAAAAGCCGGCAAGTTTAGCACTTGACTAGCAAATATGGCTGTCTGTCCACCAAAATTGAGTTCCTCCACTGTCAGCAGTTTCAAGCCGCCTGTGACGGGAATTTACGAGTGACTCTTATCCTTCTCCAGAAAGTGACACAGCATCTGCACTGCCAGACGTCAAGTGTTCAACAACTATGGTCTATAGATATGGATATCAGCTTAGCCACCAACATAATTGTCCTTTGTCAAAGTTTATTTGAAACTAACCCAAAATATGTATAGTTGAAAACTGCAACACTCATCAACAAACAGAAAACGAGAAGCGTAGTATAGCCAACTTTTTCATAAGCATAAGACAATTTCGTAGTTTTTAACGAGCGTGATTAAAATTATCTAAAATTTATGAGAACAGACATCCAAAGTAATAAAAGAGCAAGGCTATAACTTTTTGGATGAAAAAGAAAATAAAAAATTTAATTAAAAGAAAAATAACTATGTTTAGTCATCAAGTTTTTTATGCTGTGGAAACAATCAAAATGGATTCCAACTAAATTAACAACGTTCCTAGACTTTTTGTAATGAACATTTTAAAAGTAAAAGTTTTTAAGTTTTTATAGAAAACATTTTATAATCGTAATTATGTTTACCATTTAGAACATCCAATCTGAAAAACCAATTCATCCACATTTTTGTTCGCTCTTGTTTTTAATATAAATCATACAAAGAAATACTATGTTTTGCCCTTTACCCAATGGTAACTGTTTTACACAATAATTGCGTTAAGAATGCATCTCGTTTATTTTAATTGTGGTCAAAAAACGAAAAAAAAAATTTTTACTACTTCCGGGTCCCTTTCTTGCTTGCAGACGAAATCGGATAAAAAATTGGGTATAATAGAAAAATGGTCCTGTTAAGAGCTGGGATTTCCATTTATCCTTCAGCGAGAGCAGTAAAATTACAGCGGCTAAAAGGGAACACTTTTTTCAGGCATTGACATGAAAAAGTTTCTGTTTCCATGAATAAATTTGTATAATCTCCATCCTGGGATATGTGAAGGTAAACTGATAACGCCCCCCGGAGCAGATGACTGCGGCTGCGGAGGACAGAGCCGGGTAAAGTGCACCGGCCCCCGGCAGGTTAATGCCAGGCGTACACACATAATCCAGATAAGACAGATGACATCCCCATCAACAAGTCATTAAGCAAATAGCACGACATTGAAACGATGTGCAGGAAATCACTTTGAATTCGGATGCACCGAAATGACTCCCTTTAATCAGTCCAGCTGGTCTGCTCCACTCACCTTTGATGAGCCCCTACGCCATTACGGACCAGATCATCCAGAGGAATCCGCTGATGGGCATCATTCAAACGGCATAATGGTTTCTCGCAGTGGACCTCTGGCCCGCAAATGAATCTAATTAAATATGAGTCACTCCGGAGTGATTCTCGGATTAATCCTTCCTTTGGACACGATTTGTTAGACGCTCAAATTCGAGCTGACTGGAAAGTATTTTAAGTATTAACGATAACGACATCGTGTCCACCAAGGAGGAATTCTCCAACCAGCCGTGGACACTGTAAACAATTCACCTCAATTAGAAGTTGCCACATATTGTCCCCGACAACTTTAAGGGATTAACTCTGGCGAGCGATTCTTTCGTCACTAGCATTACTCAACTCTTTGGAATTTACATATCGACATTAAATCCTCCATTCGAAATGTCCTGAATTTCGCACGAGCACTGCTGCCAGTCATGTTTGACGTCTCCCATTTTGATTCACAACCTGAAGCTGGGTGCATCCATTGCCGTTAAATCTGCATAGTGCATGGGAAGGGTGTTCAGATTATCAGTGAAATACTCGCCCCAACAATAAATATTTCAGCCAGATCCCAAACTAGGAATACCAAGTGGTTTCATTAAGGACGTTCGTCATGTCTCTATTGCATTGCATCTATTTAATATTCAGCTATGAAACTAAAAATAAACATCCTCACACAGCTATTTCTACTATTCCTATTTGTAGAGAAATCCTTTCATAAAGTCATCCTTCCGAGGCGAGTCAGCAGTTGTAGATTTAAAGTTGCATACCCTCGGAGCACCTCTGCCTTCATGTCACGATGTTACTCTGTCGTGCTTTCACCTGATTAAAAATTCATAGGGATTGCTTGAGGGCAGACTAATTTGGATTCCATTCCTGATGGGGGTAGAAAATTGCAAAAACCCCCGAACAGAGAAAAAGTAGAAGGACACCTATTTAATTATTAACAGATTGTAAATTAACTGCCGGACAATTGCAGGAACACGCGTTCTAAGGGCCAAAAGTAGTACGAGTTGGGTCAGAGTTCGGGAGCCCCTGAATGATGTCTCTTGCAGCCATTTGAATCAGGGAGCAGTTTTCTGAAGAGTATCCGACTAAATGAGTGTGTATGCGTTCTCACTAAATTGATATAATGGGCTTTAGAACAGCCATTATACAGGATAATGTCGCAAAAGTTAATGAAAGCTCCTGGAATCGATAAACGTCCGTAAATAATTCAAAGCGCCATTTCGGGGGTAAATAATGAATGCATTCAGGCAAATGATGGAGTGAGTGTAAATGATGTTGATATTCTGAATTATGCATTATGCAATTCAATGATCCCGAATAGGCATTCTCCTGGAACTCAGGATGCCTTCGCTCCTGCACAGTGCGAAGCCTAATTTTTGAAATTTTAATTTGATTAATTGTTCTGCATTAGTTGCTGCCAACGCTGTCACTTTGTTGCAATTGCAATTTAAGCAAATGATCGTGAAGTGCACTTTGATGTTCTCGGTTTTCAGAGTCGCCGCAGATCAGATAAAACTTTATGCTCAATTGACATATGAAAATTAGAAATACATCGTTTGGCATTTCTGACAAGATAGGACAATTAATTATGTAAGTACACAAGTACTAAATTACTGCAGAATTGGAATCAAATACAAATTAGTTAATCATGAAATCAGTTTAAACAACCATTTCTTCTGTTGTTATTATAATTTAACAAGCACTCATCGAACCATGAATTAATTAACAAATGTCCTTTAACAAGAAACGAACTGCAAGACAGTCATTATTCTTATCTCTGTATCCTTTGTTTTATCTCGTTTTAAAACCAAATGAAAAGAGAGTAACCAAAATTGCATTTTCCTGTGCCAAGCAATTTGAATTAAAAGGGATACATCTTTGTAGTTGTAAAACTATATAAGAATTCTGGCGCCATAATGTCGCGAATAAATTTTGACAGAGCTGAAAATCCTTTTGTTAACGTTGCCAAGAAGAGACAATCAAGAAATTGGCATGCATTCAAAACTACCAAAAGAAGATGTAGAACTAAGGAATATACCAGAAGGATATCTTGTATTGCTCATAGACTTAAGCTATCGTAATGTTGTCGTCGTGTAGGATTTTTTTGAGGATACCACGTTCACAAGAAAACAAAAATTTAAAAATATTAAATTTCTCAAGTTTAATAAAGTATCTTGGGACTACGTCCTTTAACAAATTATTTTCACAGATGATTGTGTCATGGAAAGGATGTCCAGATTCGGGATAAATACTATTGATAACCTACATTTTAATGCAATCTTCAGGAAAATCAACAATGGCTGCCAATGGCACAGGATCAATTTTCTTTACTCAATATATCGAATATATATTTCTAATATAGTTATTTCCGGTTTTGTTTGACAACCAAAAGAGGACAGCACCCTTCATGATTATTTCCGATTGCGAAATAAATAAATAAACTTGAATCAACTTGTGTGTTGCGCATTTTCCAGTTGTTTTCATTTACCATCAAGGATTAATAACCAAATTAACCAAATAAGTTCGCAGTTGAAATGCACAATGTTCTGTTTGTCTTGATGATTTCGTAAATCGATTATTTATTGAAATCACGTTCAAATTCCGTACTTCATCAATTTTGTGTATACGAACTGTTCACAATTTGAATTAAAATATGTGCAATGAAAACAAATACAATGGATTATATTTGGGAATCTTTCTCTTATTTCTCATGTTAAGTAAATAAATTGCAAATTGTGAAAGTTGTTCAAAACGAGGACGTGATTTAATTAAACTGGTACACACTCCAACACATGTGAATATTGAAGGATGTGTCCACTGCTGACAGTTAAAGCAATTTCTTGTTTTCCAAATTATTATTTATTTGTGCTTTTATGTATTTGGAAGCAGTTGTTGGAAATGGTGGAAAACAAACAGAGCTGAAGTTGGTTGATTGTCTTTTTGCAAAATTTATTTTGTGTTTGTTGAATTAACTTAATGGAGTTTTGTCATTTTATTGTATTTCAGAAAATCACTGTGCATATTCTGTAAAAGTTAGTTTAAGTAAATTTACCCTTGAAATTGTCCAGGAAAATCCAAAATAAACTTTCCAGATATCCCAAAAAAATTTAGTAGATTTGTCCTGCTCTCTAATTTTATTAACGCAATTTTTTGAATTAAATTTATTTTATTTAGGTACTCAAATCTCTCAGGTTGTGTGGAAGTCGGAAGAAATAGGATCAACAAAAATTTTATTTTATTATTTAGAACTAACCCGATACCATTTTTGTATTCACAGAATGTTCTCACGCAAAATCGAGATTGTGAAAAGCAAACAAATCCGAAAAATTGATATTCATGTCCGATAAGGATATCCTTCAGTCATATCATTCCTCCAGGTCATCTTATTTAGTCGAAGTTCCCGAAGGTGGAAAGTCTACGCATTCCTGACACACATTCCGTAGTAACCTCTTATCGTTCAATGTCACGTAAGAGACTAAATTCAAATCCCATTGCCTTTATGGTAAATCCTGTTGGTCATAGATTTCTCAGCCATTGGAATCCTTCGGAATCACTTTTGCCTAGCCCAGCAGAGTCACCTCCTGCCTGTGGTAGTGTTCGTTCTACGGCATATTCTCCAGACGGCAATAAAACCGAGTCAACCGAAGGATGGTAAGGATCAGATCTAGGCCTCTTTGCTGAAGAAGTGGATTTGAAACTCTCTTCTAGTTCGTAATTCATGGCTATTGTAAATTGATACAATCGAAAACGCAAGGGTATACCGCATACACCTCATAGACTTTATTGAGTTACGTGAAGGTCAGTCTTTCTGTCGAAGGATATTGAGCAGGAACGGGTGCTCGAAGTACATGCCAGCAATCTGCCAGTTTCCTAATAACTGTCAATCCATACGACCGATGAAAGTCGTCCGTGCCGCAGGAGTGTCTCGTCGTCGAGGTGGGGGCGGTATCGGCGGGCAGTTGCCACAAAAGTGGGCGATTTCACGAAATCCATTTCATAATTCCATTATATAATTTTTGTGACTTCATGAATTCGGTTTTTTTTTGTGTCTTTGTTGTTTTGCAGCTTATTATTAATTCCAATCATATGCTTTTCGTTTTTATTGGATTTATTGTTTTCCTATCGATAACATAAACGCAAATGGAAAGTCAATTTTGCAAAAATAAAATCACAGAAAGCTCTTCCTGCAGGTACAAAAGATGAACGTGAGTCCGTCCATTCACACGTCCATTAAGCCATGTGGAAATTGGAAATTGGAAATAATTAATCCTGACAATCGAAACTTTTCATACTGTGATGCCCGGCATCGTTTGCAATTCATGCATTTGTAATCTCGTCCAAGTGCACGGATACCAGCTGGATGAGAAATTCGAATGGTTAGGATCGATTCCGATTGACATTGTGTTTGAGCCGTTTATAACATAGGTGTCAATTTTGCAGGCAACCACAAGCGGGCTGCACAAAAAACCAAGTTAAATTTTTTTCATTTCGACTTTAAACGGAGTATTCCAATATTTTTATACTCTAGATGTAGGGTAGGTATATTAGTTTTGAGCTAACGTTTACAACGCCAAGAAATAATGGTAACGGTAAAAAGCAGAACTATGTATTCATGTTTGTTGTCTGTCTGTTGTCTGCCTGTCCAGACGATAAATCGAGAACGCTTGTTGCTAGAAGATTGAAATGTTGTACAATAATATATTGTTAAAATTGTAAGACCAAGCTGGAAGCTGAGCAAAATCGGGCAACTTCTTCTTAGTGTCGCAATATAAGCGTTAATGGTTTTTTATAAAAAATGTTGATTTTGTTTACTGAACAATTACATATTAACTTTCTTTCGTTAATCTATGTTATAAATATGTATTTCAATTAATTATTTGCATGAAGCTTTTTTACACTGTTTTTCTATACACTGTTTTTTTTTACACGATTTTGAAATTTTACAGATACGAAAACTTTTCCTTTTTTACATGCATTTTGAATAATTTAGAAAGAATTTCTCTGTTTACGAATTGAAATCTGTTTTTGCATGGTTTTTTGTACGATTTGTTAACGAAAGTTGCATATGTAGTCCTATTAAGTGTCTTGTTCCAAATCTATGATGTTTCATAATTTTCCTAAATCAATTATACTTCCGTACTAGTTCCTAATTTCTAATTCTGGAAACTTCGATCACAAATTAATTACTATTGCAGGTAAGTTCATTTCCATTGATTAATTTTCTGTGAAACTCAAAATAACAGATCATGATTTACTAAGTTGTTATGAATAAAAAACTTAGATAGATTTGATTCCACTAAATTAACGCTAAATTAAAAATCCAATTTGTATGCGCAAATTATATCAATATTATGAGATTGAATATAACCTAACTATTTCTGCTCAAAATAAAAGTATGTACCTATCCTGAAAACATTGAGAAAATAAAGGTTAATTATAATTTTTAAGTAAAATAAGTGTTAATTGATTTAATTTAAACAAAAATATTTTGGTTTTAATAATATTTCAAATTTTAAAATTTTTGCGTTGATTAAAAGCAATTTTCATGAAGTTTTAATTACTTCCTTTAAGTAAGAAAATTATGAAGTTTTATTAAAGAACCCTTAACTCAATGTGTACTTACCTTAAAATTTTAAAAGCAACAAACTTTTAAGTAGCGAAACGTTATTTACTTGCAATGGAGGTAGACTTACTGGTATAAATAAATATCATAAAAGAAGGAATTTTCCGCTAAAGATTATTTCCGGGAAACTTCGTTTCAAACGTTTTTTTAAATTCTTAAAAGTGCACTCAATTCCAAACGTTAAACTAGTCTTTTAGAGCATAGCATGCAGAAATTGGTTTCAGAAACAATTCCTGTTTCTGAGCAATAAACATTGCCAGGACATCTTATCCTGCCAGAGAAGTAGGTATATCGGAACCTTGTTTGCAACACCAAACTCAAGGGGAACCACTGCAAATACAGTTATACACAACTGAGAAATATCCCTTCTGAATAGAGACATAAAGGATAATGCTGAGAAACATTTAACGAAATATTCACCAGCAACAATAGTTGCCAGATTGTGGCAGACGCATGTTGCTCTGCGCAAATGTATACTGAAACACAATCAAAGCGAAATAATATTCCTTTTGTAGTACGACCATATTGCTACAATCCTTCCATCACTTCTCGAACAGAGCTGAAGCAGTACTACACAGGAAGGTATCCTTACGTTTCTGCCCCATCGCGAAAATTGTGTCCTTATTGAGCCCATCAAGGTTCATTTGACATGAGTTCAAGTTCCTCTCTTAATGCCGAATGTCTGATCGTTTCTTGAGGATTTTCGTCTACATTAGAAAAGATTTACATTCACAATTGGTGGAAAGGAAATATACCCAAAGGGAGCTACTTTGAAGGATTTTAAATGTTATTTATCCTAAGCCTAGTCTGATTTATGGGCAATTGATGGCACAATAATTGCTGCGCTGCTGTACACGATTGAACAATTGGAAATTTATGTTGTATTCAGGCAGTAAAACAATTGTTGTAAACGAAAATGATGGTGGAATAATTACCTGGTACCGGTACTGGTGAGGAAATCGATCCTATCAGCAGGACATCCACAGAAGACAGTAACGATTTGGAATCATACAGAAGCAGAAAAAACGCTTTCTCCAAATTATACAAATTCATATTGTTTATTAATCACTTCACATTTAGATTGTATTGTTATTAGAAAGAGAAAATAGGTCCATACAATAATTTATGAACTCTTTGCACTCGAATTAAAAAAGTATTTCCTATTAATGTGTAACCATCCAATTTTTAACAGTTATGCTTTAAAAAATATATTTGGTGTTGTGTTCTCTGTTATGAAAGTATTTAAAAATATAATATTCTAATAAGATTTGAGTAAAACTTGGAAAGCTTACATTAACGATTATAATTAATTATAAATATCAATTTTCATTTATATTAAACAAAAAAAAAACCCTTGCACAAGGTCGTATTCTTTTCTAATATGTATTAATTGAAAAATAACAGCCGAGGAAAAGTTTTCCAGAAACTAATAGCTTCGAAAACTCAGAGTGTATCCAAAATATCAATTATATTTTGAACTTTTCCCGAACAAATATGTTTTCTGTGTAAGTAAACATGAGAGTTCCATTACAAGGGTGATTATTTTTCAATTATGACTTGCAACTCTCAACAATCCCAGAAAAAGTTCCACGACTTTATTGTAATTGATTTGTCCAAATGTCGATCATTTTAACAATATGTTCTGATTTTTTGAAAAATACTATAGTCACAGGAAACAGCAAAAAAACAAAATAACCAATATCCATAGATTGTGATGACCATGTAAAAAGCGTAAAACTTCTTGCTTACTTTAATCGCAGCAATTATGGATTTAATTATACATATATCCAAATTAGTTTGGACAATTGTTTTGTGAAGGGGAAATTACGAAAATGTCTGACCCCACAAATGGTTCAAATTGCACAATTATCGACAAAAACGATCTTTAAAAACCAATGATTTACGTTTTATTCAGGTTGGCATGTTAATTTTAACATTGAATTTTTTTTCAGTTGTTTTTTAAAAAAAATCTTATAATATGTATTATGTGTACCTACCAGTGTAAAAATGACATCCTGGAAATAAATAATGCTTTTTTGCAAGATACCCACATTTACCAGTGTCATCAACTCTTTTTTCCTTTTTATGCTTAAAATATTAACTTCTTCACGAATATAACAATTTAATTATCCGTAGTATGGTATGTCTGAAAGTGAGTAGAGTCAAAGTGTTATTTAGTTTATTTACGCCTCGAAACCTTTGCGGAAGTGCGTAGATATTAAAGGACTCCATTGTATCCAAATCGTGTAAGTCTGAAACCTTCCGACCGTAAACGAAATTGACAACATTTTCAAATACAACAAAGTACGAAGTCGTTGTTGTACCCAGCAGTTATTGAAATTTAATAGCATAAACCTGGCATCACGTACCCAAAATAAAACCCCTCTCACCGCCCAGGATGGTGCACGGATTATCAACAGACAGAATGCCGCGCAAAGAAATTCAAAGAGGGGGGTCCAGGAAAACAGCCTTGGAAAGTCGTCTGTCTGGAAACAATTCTATTTCGTTTGTCTTCAGAACATTGTATGATTGTACAATTGTTTTTCTTCAATGTCAACAAGAGTTCGCTATTATTTAACCCCATCTAATTTTCCCTTTTATGCTCACCGTCTCGTGTTTTAATAAAACACAAAGATATTTTTAAAGAGTGTCCGCCATTCAAACACAATTATTCAGTTTCTATAGTAGAGTTGTTGCAAAAGATTTCCTTCTTCTTCTGACAATAGTTGAGATTTAAATGAGAAAAAACAAACAACAATTCAGCAAAATTTCTAGAAGATAAAAGGATTTTCCAGCACTGTAGCAGCTTATGTAATTAGTTTCCACTGAATCCTGCACAAAAGCTAATCACCTTCGAACTGCAACCATGAAACGAATGCACAGAAGGGAAATCTCATCCTTTAAAATTTCGATTTCCGGAAATGAATTTCTGATACCAATTAAGACTTGCAATTTTGAAAAGAGCGTCAACAGCTTCTACTCTGGAGCCACTTCAATAAGTTCCAAAATTGTTCATCCTCGAGGAGCATTTCCAATTCTGAAAGGCAATTGAGAAGCAATCCTGAATGGAGATTCTCTAACCGTTGCCTTTTTGTGGCTGTTACAACTTTAAAATCAAACGACAACAGAGTCCTGCGCTGAGTAAACATTGTTTTTCTCCTGTGGCGTTTATTTATCAGGTTGAAAACTGTGGAAAATTCCAAAAAAAAAGAATACAAGTGAGCGCCCGGAAGGGTAGAACGAAGGCGAACCTTGCAGCTCGTGGCCAGGGAGAAGCGCGGGCGGACAGTCAATGGAATTTGGTATGCAAAGTGGCGAATTCATTTGCCGTAATTAAAAGCTCTCAGCCCTTTGCGCGTTCAACTCTTAATGAACTTTTTCTTTTCCTTTGTACGGCCACCACACCACTTCCGTTTACACAAGGATGAAGGAGCCCAGCTGAAATATTCAACCAATCGAGCTCGTAAATTTCCTTTACGTGGGCACACTTTAAGTATACAGTTGGTAACACACAAGGCTACATATGAGCGGATCCTGGCATCCTTCAGGAGAGCCAATGAAATGCGTCTTGGATTTCCATTTGATTCAAAAGGATCGCTCCACAAGAAAAACTTCAAAGTACCTATATACGAGTAAATTCATTACTTTCGGAAATTCCATGGTACGTTATAGTCTATAGAACTCTTATTTATTCTCAAGTATTCAAAATTTATATTATTAATAAAATTAATTATGTTTAGTTTATGCATAAACACCTCTCGCTACATAACTTTTATCTATGGAAGCTTTAATTTATATTTCAAGAAAAGAAACTATTGTAAGAAATTCGGATAAAACTGTTTAACAAAGATTTTTTCATTCTTGGAAAATTTCCAATTCCACAAAAAAGACGAAACCAGAAACTCATTGCGACAAACAAAGCTTAAAATGCGTGACTTAATTTTTTTAATCAACCGTACGATTCATTATTTTGTTAATAAAAGACATTCCAAGTGCAAAATTTTCTACATCCTTGCAACATTGCAGTTTAATATTGTTCCTTCAGTATTTATGAACTGCCAAACTGTGCTCCACATTTTCTGAAAGAAAAATCTGCGAAGGTCATTCCTTTCTCACAAGGAACTGTGAAGCCATTCACAATACCCACTAAAGCAAAATGAAGCTTTTGAATTTATTTTCAGCAAAAGACAAAAAACCATTTTTTTCTGGAAACAATCAGTTTTAGTACGAAGTTCCTTGTGCAGGATGTGGAGTGCCAGTTGCGAGAGTGTTTCGCATTTCATTACATTTGCAAAATCGAAATAATGTCGAAGTTGTATCATGTTTCAAAACTTCATTTTTCAGTTCTTGTTTTGCATTGAAAATAGATGATCCGAAAACTGCTTTTATACTATTTTGAACTGAAATTAAAAGGGGTTTTTATTCAAACATGTGCTAGTGAATTTTGGATATGAACAATCCTACGTTGAGAACTCTCTTCAGAATCCACTCAGACAACAATTTTAAGCAATTGACGAACATACGCTGGAACATAATTTGGAATTATTTTATCCTACCCTGATTGCCCCGTTAACGTAAATCCAAGCCTTAATACCTCTTCGTACCTAATCCCACTCCCAGCACCCCAGGGACTGAAAATATTCTACAGAAGGAGGTATTTTTCGGAAAATATTGATGCGTCATTTATTGTTCGCAGGTAAGGGCATAAAATGTTCGTTTCATACTTCCGTGTACCTTTACCTGTCTATTGTTTTCCAGGGAGGGTTGTACTCATGCCTCCATACCACCCTCGGAATTTGTTAGCTCCTGACACCAGCAATTTGTCAGGCTTTGCTAACATATGCATACAGTCAAAGTCTGCAGGAGTTATCCTCACGATTGATATGAAAAAAAGGAAATGGGTGGTGCTTTGGGTGGATCGTTTTTTACGTTTTATTGCTCCTTCAAAATTTGTGAGAAGAACAAGAAATGGTTGTTTACATTGTATGGATTCATCTTGCTTTAAGACACTCCTTCCATCATAACTAAAGACTTTGTATTCGTAATAATTTCAGGATTCTTGACGGTGAATTATTTTATGTAGGAAACCTATTTTTCATGTCACTGACATATTGATTGTTTCTAATACATTTATAAAAAAATAAACAAACAAAGTATAGAACAAGCAGAAGTTCACTTAATCCAACAAAGTACGAATTATTTACAAATATTCTCTTTCCTAGTTATGAAATTGGAAGAATAACAACAGAAAGCATACGAAGTTAATTAACAATTTGAAACGGCAATTGTCCTAGTTGTGGGTCTTGACATAAATCACACGAAACTAAGAGCCCCAGGCCCTTACCTTAATAGTATTCAAGCACCTGGACACGACACTTTCGATGTCAGGTGCTCTTGAATTCTCGCATTACCAAACGGCACAAGTGCCATCAAATGTCATCATCAGCGACAAGGGAACTTGATCAACTCAAAGAGGTCCACTATTCAGTTGCGGCAGGTGAAACCGGAACAAAGACACCGCAAATTAAGTTTGGGAATGGTGGAATTTACTCAAAAATCTGTTATCCTTGAAACTGATATCAAGGATTGTGACAATATTGTTTTTACATCCGAGCTAAAATCAAAATTTTTGTCTGAACATCTCGAGCACGACAATATTGTCTAAAACAGAAATTGTTGAAATTATTCATAACTTTTGTAACCGCAGCATCCGTCCGCGTCGGGTTTATCCAATATTTATGACCGTTATGTGAAAGTATTATATAGTTTCCGATTGAAACTAGTCCAGTGGTGTACATCGAAGGAACACTGGAGCAGAGTTCTGGAACTAATATCTTATGGCTTCCGGTTTTAACGATATCAGTGGCGACGTTGATAGGCTACGAGAAGTCCTTCGGACCAGGGCACAAGAAACGCAATGTACCAGTTCCAGAATTGTCCTGGCACGATGCTCCCTAGTAAGAGTTGTCGCCGAACTGTCTACAGTCCAGAAAAATGTGTTTTTCCAGACGAATTATTTAAGAAGCACCATCTAACTGGAACAAATGGAGACCATCTCTCAGCTCATTTAATGCTCCAAAAGTTGCTCTTGTGACAGAATCTGAGCTCAGGGTGGTCCTCCTTCCCAGAACTTTGGTTTGCTATCATTCCATTTCAAACAAAGCCGTGTGTTGGCAAACATAACTTTGTTGTCATCATGTTTGCTCAATCCTTTTCATGAAATTATCCCTTCCATCAGTCCCTCTTAGGTTTGCAGACCTTTCAAAGGGGTTTGCAAACAGTTTTCCACGAGGGATTTTTTTTCAAAAGACTATAATAGTACAGCGTCATACCGTTACATAAGTATCGATTAAAAATTCATCACTGCAACTCGTTGCACTAATTTAGATTTCATCTGTGGATAAAACTAAGCCTAGAAGTCTTCAAGTGAATACGTTATGAGAAGAAATGGTTTACAGCCCGTTCCATGTTGTATCCTTGTTCCTCTGAGTAGTTGTTGACTCGCAAACGACTATTGACTTTGGACATGAGGGGTGACTACCACCAACCACACTTGATTGCACATGCAGTCACAGGATGAGCGATTATTAGGATTTTCCAGAACATGCACATTGCTACGATATTACGACAGAAAGTATTCATTTAATAAGGATTTGTGTACGCGACTTTTGAAGATTTGAGTCAATTTGTTGTTGTCAGTATCAAATACTTGATTGTTGTCGTTGTTTTGTATTTTCCTGACTGCATTCACCAGCAAAAAATATCATTTAATACATATAGAAGTGGCCATCGAACTTTAACGATCTGTATTTAGAAAATAACAGTCAGTTTAAATAAAAATAACTAAATTGTCTTGGCATTGTGCGAATTAACAAATGAATTTTCGTAACAACTATTACGATATTATAATGACGTTTATGTATTATAAATTGCATTAATTCTGCATTGCCCCTCCCTATTTCCAAATTTGTGGCTGAATTATTTTCACAATCAAAGAACTCAATTTCCATTGGCTGAAAATATTTCACAATTTTTATGTATTTGAAACTAGAATAATTTCTACTCGATTATCCTTTCACAATTGCTGGCGTTTTGTAATTGCCTAATGAAGCCGAGAAGAAGTACAACAGTCTGCAGCAATGAACATTTAAGAAAAACATTTCAAGAAACATTTCCTTGTTGGAGAGTGCACTTTAAGGCACCCTAATTAACTCGAGCAGACAAAACAGCAACAAGAATGGTTTTTCAGGATGCCCGCCATTGCATTCTTGTAGTATGAATTCAGGATAAAATCGTAACAGCATGCTAAACCACATTCTTAAGAGCATGTGGCTGGTTACTCTCTCTCGTCCCGTTCATTCTTTTAAACTATTTAAAGTTCAGGATGAAAATATCGTTGCCAATGGTAGTGATGTGGATGTTGCAATCTAGACCACCACGAGATTCCTGTGTGTAATTTTCTGTTGTAGTTAAATTAAATTGATGCAATTATTTTTCAGGTTATACTAGGAAATTGCTTGTCTTTACAATCTTAGGTCAAAATGGAAATAATGTTGTAAGCCACAAATTTACGGAATTGAGGTTATAAAATCTATATTAAATATGTCGGTGTGCATTGTGCAAAACAGTTTAAACAAAATTAACTGGGAAAATTCCTCACATACGAGAGGGGGTTACTTTGTTTGAAGGAAAACCGTCTTCAAAGAAATACTTTCATGTAGCAAAATATTTCTTTCTGGGTTGAAAAACCGTTTTGGAGTTCACATTTATTATAACTAAAGATAAAATTCATTAATTACACCGAAAAGTCCACAAGATTAAAACATTACAAGGTCAATTTCCATTCAATAGAATAAAATACATTTACAAGAATTTTGGGTCCTTCAAGGTTTCTACAAAAAAAAAAAATTACGCTTAGGTATATGATTTTTTTTCAATTAAATAATTTTTGGTAGTCTTCTAATAACGATGAAGTATGAACCTCTTACAGCTCTTTTGACCGCCAGCCTCAGGAGTTCTCAGAACTTCATTTTTCATTCATATTCATACTCAGATAAACGGAGACCGTAAAATTATAGGCACAAAAGAAAAATGTTAAAATGAATTTTTTTCTGAAATATTTTGTAATTATATGACATTTTAATTCAAGTTCTTTCATGTCTTCAGTTAAAATGGTTGTAAAAGTGTCAAAGCTGGCTTCCATTTTCACAAATTAACACCGCGAAAAAAGTTTTCGAGGAAAAATTAATGAAATTAAACAGACCAATTTACAGCACCTGCAAACGTTGATGTGATTCCCTTTTTAATAAACTGCTATAAAAATTTTCGAAAATATCGCCAGACTATAAACGAAGAAGGCACAAGCGTGGAAAAACGAGAAGCGCAAATTTAAAAGATGTCTAATGAATTGTCGACTGAAATATGCATGGACCGGAGGAATCAAATCTGCCGAGATGGCGGAGGCCCAGTCATTTCGTAATTGCCTCTATTGAGGCCATGCAAATCCTCGCGAGCCTGAGGGCGAAGAAGATTGGCTTCGCGTTTTGTAATTCAATTCATCATCAGCCGCGGAGACCCCCCTGAAGATTGAGAGATTGCGGAATCCAATGAGGCAATTTGCATCACTCTTTATTACATTACGACGGAAAGTACTAATTGAGTTAGTAAATTGTTTGATTGATGTCGTCGCCAATGAAACTCACTGATTCCTGGACCTTCGTCCTATAGACGACCAAAGTCCAGTCGATAGCCCCAATTAATACGTGGTCATGGTCAGTAGAGAGGATCGAAGGGACAAGGTGCGGGGAGCTGTTCAGGCTGCGTAAATTTCGAAGTTATTCCGGTTGGATAAGTTTAAAAATATTAAATCGTAGCAGACAAACGCACGGATGTGCCACGACGAAAGGAGCTGAAGCGATCTCTTCGTCGTCTACCCCTGCCTTTCCGCCGCGCGCCGCCGGACGATGCTCCAATGAATACAGCTAACCTCTGACCGGAGCTGATTTCAGCTTGTTTAAGATGCACACGACTCCTTAATTTATACAAAGATTTCACTTTTGTTCTGCCAACACAACGCCATCCTTAAGAAATTTCCGGCCCTTTGTTCGCTGCTTATAAAATCAAAACTGTAGAAAGTTAAACGCAGCAACGGTAATTTACATACGTCTGTTCGTTAACTGAAATAATTTATTAATTCCTACAACTTTGTTGAAAGTTTAATTGAAATAAAACTCCGCCAGGATAAAACCGATTTCCGTCTTAGTTTCATTCATGAGCTTGAAGGAAAATTTTCCGCTCTTCCGACAGACATTTTTGATGTAATTATGCAATATGACGAAGGATACGACCATGGGAGATGTTAAACGAATTGTTAATAGACATCATCTCCTTTTAGTCTTATTATGGTTTTCGTCGATTTTTGTTTAGCATAGAAAAATTAAACAGAAATTCATAAATAGCATTTGCGTAAATTTCATTTAGATATAATTTGATCAACAGTGACATTTTTGGTCATAAGTTCTACAAAATACATAATACTATAAAAAAGGAAATGCATTTATTGAATTAAATTGGGCTATTCAAACAACAAGGATGTCATGAACAGTGTACGAAGAAGTAAGGATTGCACAATCTTAAAAGTATTCCTTCGCAAGAAATACTAAAAAATCTACTCTATTGGCGATGTTTTAAAAACACTGTATAAACATGGAGTGCACAATGTATGTTCATACTAAAAGCAGTTCTGTGCATTTCACAGAATCCATATTTCTTCCAGTTTATTCTTCTGTTCCATAAAACTCTGCACTCAACATGATCTAAAACTTCTTGAGGAATTTTTCAGGATCCTCAAGGAATCTTTTCTACTCCAAAATTTGAAAAACGTTTTATGAAAAACACATTTTCATCGCTACATATCAGTAAATAATGCTGAAATGTTTAGGACAAAGCACTGGAAAGAACTGAAAATTTAATCAATATTTCAAAGGGTCCTTTTTCAGTTTGTGAATACACTTCCTTCATAAAATAGCTGCTCTTACGAAAGTCATCGAAATCAAAGGATCCACTTTCGATATCGGATAAGTGAAAGGTAATTGAGCTACACTTTATCTTTCATGCCCCGATTTCAAAACCCTTTGTATTTTAGAAAATTGAACGAATTTCTTTTCCTGCACCTGCAAGGATGCTCTCAATGCTGTCTTTTCAAAGAATAAGGTGAACGAAATCAATTCAGTAGGACAAAGAAAACAACTTTTTAAATGTCTACAACAAAAGGCCTGATTGACGCTAAGACAATGGGCTTTAATTTGAAAGGATGTCTCGACTGTGAAGCATTTCCAAAGGCTGCAAAAGGACCAGCCAGAAGACTAGGCCTTAGCTTAGAGCAACCTGCTTCATCCGGGTGAATATTTTCATTTCTGAGGGATTTGGGGTAATTTATTTCACATACACCCGAAAGTACATCATATGACTCCGGAGGTCCTTGCACCAGAGTCGTACTGAGAATAGAAAAGGAGATTGTCCATCTTCTGCCACAGTTACACAAGAACGTATTGTCACGGAAGTTGTGTAAGTTTGTGTGGGGAAACCCATGGCGTGCTTCCTACACTTTTCCAAATCCAATGCCAAGTGAAAAGTGAAAAGAATTTAGATCTTATGCGGAACCCGTGTTTTCATCCACCACGGAAGACAACTTCCAAGTAATGGACCAACATTTTTAACTCCCAAGAGAAAAAAGATCCTAAATAACTTGTTGCACGCCAGAAAAGCAAGAATCTCAATTTAAATTCCACGAGATGCTGCTGAACAAACCCTACTCCCCAATATTTGGGTACAGTAAATCCTTTCAACCCGTGTTCGCGTCTGCATTGTGCGGCAAAGACTGAAGACGCTCCTGCAATTAATCTTTGCTGGAGGTTTTTTTTTTTGTTGCCGAGCCACAAAGTGATACATTTCCCCAGAGATCGATGAGTTACGATTAACCGCGCAATCATTTGATCCGGTGCGGGTCTCTCGTATCTAATTTTAGATGTCCTGGGAGTCTGAAAAAGACCGATGAGGTTATTTGGCGCATACTTGGAGCTCGTTAAGAGCGTTGAAATATACAACCACTTTGATCTCTCCTCACCGTGTGAGCGGTGACATTTTTTCAGGTTAAGACAATTAATAAGAATTTAATGTTTTGAAAGCCAAAATTATTAGTGAAAAGCAATTTTGGTATATTCGATTTATACTCTTTTAAATCTGTCAAACAAGTAAAATATATTCGTTTAGTTTCTGACACTTTGTCGAATTTTTTATCGAGTTTTCTAAAACCGCAAGTTTGGAAGGCTCAATTTTTTAATGACATTCATAATTTTTAACAATTTTAAAGCGTCAATTTGGTCTAGCAATTAATTTTGTATAGCTACTCCAAAACTTCGAGTATATCAAAGGATTTTAATGACACATTAAATTATATTAGTGGTTTCTGTTATACTTGCTTCTTTCTTGGTAATTAAAGCTTAGAGTTATTTTACTTGTTTTATTCAATTATTTTGTTTAAGAAGAACATTTCAATTGACGCCATTGTTTAAGAAAGTATGTTAAACACATAAGTTCTAAATTTCAGTTTTATTCACGATGTCCTTAGAGCAGATTACATCTAATGTGCTAAGAAACCTAACCTTATTCATTCATATCACACTCCAAATCAAAAACAAGCCAAGCTCCTTTATAGTGGGGTCTTTCTTGGAAGTCATAAAACCAAAAGGAGCTTGTCTTTATAAATATGTGTTTTCTCTTCTTCGTATCTAAACTGGACCCACACTTAAAAAGCGCCATTCGTGTGCAGCTTCTCGGTTATTTAAATTTTCTTCATTGCCAAAGCTATTTTTAGTAACAACCTAGTTTCACTCAAAAAGTGACTCCAGTAAAGCGGTTATATGCCCTTCAAAATAAAAAATAAAAAATATTCTTTGTGAGCGATAAAAATAAATAAACCGTCTTGATAAGGGCTGTAATAGCTGCAGCGGTCTGAACGTCCTCACTCCACATACAGGGGATGAGAACGATAGCTATAAACCATAATAAAGGAGAAATTGGGTAAAGATAATCTTTTAGTTATTTCAGAGAACACTTTTATACTCTAGGTGGTTTTTCAGATGATATCAGGGCTGATGACAACCACTTCAAAGCCCCAAAGCCTCTGGCTGACAAGGAATCTGGAATATGTATACAATTCAGAAATATAACTCGGATTGAGTTAAATTGTGGTCGAGGAATTATGATACCATAAAAGAAAAATTGTTCGACGAGAGAAAATAATTTCCTCAAATCTCCAATCACAATTTGTCAAGGGTTCCATGTGAGTTATCGATATGGGTTGGCTATCAATTGACCCACCAAGTATCGTAAAGATAAAAAGGATCAACCTTACAGTCAAACGATGGGATACCATGATGATGTAAATGAACAAAAGGCCTAGTGAAAAATTTCACCAGGGTGAATTACAAACAGCTTTTATTTAGGATCCTTGAATACTCCAGTACTTGAAATTGGTTAACAAAAGGAAGGCAAATCCCTCCGGGAATGTGAACTTTGTTCAGATATTTATGGGAGAAGGCAATTACACTTCACCACTGCCAAAGACAAACCGATTCTCTGTCACTCTACCACTGTTGACATTTTACAAATGTGGATAATCAATTAATTATTCAATGGCTATGAATTTGTTTTTTCTTATTTATTTATTTTCAAAGTAAAGCTTGTTTTCCAATTACATCGTTGTCGATGAAATTTCTTAGGAAAGTAATGAATAATCTATGGTTTTGATCCTTGCACGGGTCATGAATAATTACGTACCCGAAAGAACAGAGAAGCTCATGACTCATTACCACCACTCCGCTTTATTTGTTGTCAAAATATTTGCTATGAACTCTGTGCGCCCTCCACCACTTCCGTGCCATCCCAGCGTTTCGGTTCTGTCAACAGCTTGAAGCCCTTTCCATTTGAGAGACTTCCCATCCTTCTTCAGCCAATTTAATGAGTTTCCTTTAATACAAACTTCCATTACCGTTCAAAACCTGAGCACTCTAACTAAAATGGTGTGCTGAAACTGCCATTTCCATCTGCTATTGATTAATAAGTTCGATTTGATTCATTTCAGCGCAATTGTGTCGCTTCCTTCGAGCGATTTTCATCGATGTTTTTATTTGATTATCGATCTCCTTGTGGTCATCCTATTTTGTTTGTTCTTGGTGCAAATAATTAATAGCAATACGCACTGAATTTTCTTTTGTTATTGGCACTTCGGTGGTGTTCCCCAATCACCACTTGAACCGTGAGTTAACGTGTGACATGCCAATTTTGCTAATGGACGTTTGTGTGTTCTCAGTCATCGGTTTGGATGAGATAGACTTTGTCACTTCAATTTAATGGATATGGATTTACTTAATTGCAGATTGATAGAGACACTTTGCCAGGATTATTGACCAACTCAAAATTATTGGCATATAATCAAATATTGTCACTCCCACTGATTATTATGAAGCGAAGCAAGGCGGCTGCATACATCATGAGTGCTGCTGCAGTTTCAATATGTTTATATTAGATTAATAATCCCACATAGAAGACAGAATAATAGTACAATATTAAGTTCGTTTTTATTTTCTAGTATAACCTTCTTGTTAATGCTATGAAATACATTACCTCAAAATTCCCCGAAGTGAATCCATAAATTGATTTGCTTTTCCATTTTCATTTCCAATTCTATTTTGCATTTGATTAACTACAAAATTCCACCAAAATTGAGATTTATATGCACCTATTACGTTAAATAAATATTCTACTAAAACTACAAACATCAAGCCCTATTTAATTAAATATCAAAAGGCCACGCAAAGAGTCACTACAGCTATACCATAATGGATATAATTGGTGTCTAACAACTAAATTAACACTAACACCTCATTTTAAGGTAATTCATCTAATTTACGTGCGATTATTTATCGCAATCGAAACAATGAATCCATTTTTGGTACAATAGCAATAACATAAACTAGTAGCTTTAAAATCTGTCAACTAAAATTATTAATTTAATTGAGATGAGATGCATTTTAGCCTGCAATCTGCCATAAATTTCAAACAAAGGTCCTTTAATCTGCCGCAAACCTGGAAAACGATTAAATCAGACAATTGAAATTGTTTGCGCTAAAACAAATTTAATGAAAGTGAGTTAAATGAAATGAGCGTGCAGAACGATGACGGCAAGGACGAATAGAGAACGTGAAGTAATTTCAGGCCAGCAATTTATGGTGACTCACTTTCTTTTTCAGTTTTGTTTTTTTTTGTCCAACGACCAACAATGGCTAGAAACAAAAACAAATTAAAAAGCGTGAAAAAATAATTAATAAAATCCATTTTTCTAACGAGTTGGTTCCTGCAGTGATTTGTTTAGTTTGTTCCGTTTTTCTGGTCTTTCTTTTATTGTGTCATGGTAAATCCTTTTTTTCCATCTAGTAGGCACATATTTGGTGGGAATCAGAGTGGACTACTCTTAATCCTTAACGACATCCACATTATATTGCGTGACTGAATATTTCACTATGAGTGGTGTTAAAATCGTGGTGAACAATATCATCCCCTCCCCTCCGGTTATCTTCGGCAAAGGAACACTTTCAAACTGAGGTGAATTAATGGCAATTTGTAATTAACATGAACAAGAATTCTTGTCGAATTCTTTCAAAGGACGGTGATCAATTGATTGCCTGAAAAGCGATTGTGAAGCTTTGTAAGGCGATAAAAGGACTTCCAGATATTTTTGGAGGATTTAAGTCTGATTTATTAATGGACTAAACCTAATCTTAGAATTTTCTGAATCGCCTCACAACTACAAACACATAAATAAATACCTATATTAAAAACAGATATAATTGTATTATATAATATATTTTTGCGCAGCTATTTTGAATTCTATTGCAATTTCTTAATCCATGAGAATTTAATTGCAAGTTATCTTGCTGAAAGTCAAGTTTATTTTAAAGCTAAAAAGCATATCGAAATTCTTATTGAATTTAATCCTTTGAACTCTTTCAAATTAACTAACGTTTATCATCAGTCGCTGTCTATCCTTCCCAGGGAATTTTATTGAAAATCATTCGAAATAGTTCTGGAAGTCCTTGGTGAATAAAGACGGTAATTGGAAAATACTTTGTTATATAAGAGAGGTTACTTATGTAGTTATATACTCTACAGAACTCAAGGGAATTTGATTTCAGACTTCACAAAGATCCACATCAATTTCATCCTTCTTATTCGATTACGGCTCGGTGTGCACAGAGGGCTCCGGCATTTAACCGCATCCGTGTAGCGTGCTGCGTGCGAGGGCGATGGTTTGAGACGAAAATTTTGATAGCAAATTAATTTGTAACCGGATTTATGTCCTGGGACAGATGGCACAGGTGCCGTTTTGGGCACCTCAACATGTCGAGCACGTGCGCTTCAGCTAAACGGCTTAAAATTACGCAAATCCACAACCGCATCAATTAACAATCAGGAAATGTGTCAACCAGAAATTCATAATTTAATAATTACTCCAGCTGTCCTGTGCTCCACTCCACCGGAACCGGAGAGGAACATCTTCGTAATCGAGAGAATTCCAGACAACGGAACAGGACGATGAAAACAGGAAACTCCTCCCTGGAGGTGTTCTGCACGCAATTTCATTCCCAGTGAGCACACCTGAAAGTCCTTTAACGGATTTTTCACTTCAAGCCTGCAGTTATTTCTGCACTGCAGGCGTTCGGGAGTAGGTTCCGTCATTCCGTGCTAGATTGAGTCTTGATGTCGAATTCAATAATGCCGCGAACATGAAATAAAATTCCACGGAATTGAATCAATTTGCCCCCCTCCCCCTCCCCCACCGCAAACTCGATGCATGCCGTTAGCAGTATCGTCGTCGTGCACGCTTCATGCTCTTAGAATTATTTCGAGATGCCGGTAAACTTTTTTATAAAAAAAAAAAAAACATTTTGTGTAAGAGATTTTTCCAAGTTTGATCACGTTATCGGGAATAGTTTCAAATTGGAAGTTTAATGCTAGTTTTATGGCTAGATCCACGGGATGCTGCATTTCGATGTTCTTCAAAATAAAACTCCTCACCGATGTGAAATATTTCAAAATAGTTTTGATCAAATTTCATGCTCAAAGGAATTCGTTTGATTTGACTTTTCATTGAATGAGTAGAGAAAACAGCTTTTTGTGGCGTAATCAAACTTTAAATATTGAAATATGCTCAAAAAATAGTTCAATTTCCAGAAATGAATTTATTATAACTTTTTCGAGGTTTCATTGCATACTATAACAGTTTCATCAAAATTTTTTTTATGAAAAATACATATTCATAATATTCATACTAACAATGTTTATATTATATTTAATAACTTTTTAATTGGTATTTTATGTCCTAACATTACAGTTCGATGGCATTTAAAATAACATTTGGTTTTAATTAAATAATTTCTAATTTCTAAAGCAATTCTATTAATTATTATAATCAATTTATTGCAAATTTCTAAAAATATAAATCCAATTAGAAGACTTTACTAAATAATTGCTATAAAATATTTGGTTTATGACTTAATAATTTTTAACCATTAATTTTGAAGCAGAACACAATTTTATAGTTATTGAAATTTTAATTTAACCAAATAAATATCAACTATTTCCCATTTTTGTTAGTGATCTAAAATTATATTTCCGGATTTCATTTTCCACATTTTACTTCCTTCACTAATTAAAAATAAATCAAATTTATATTATCTATATTGCTTTTGTTTCTCTGCTAACATTTTCGATTAATATTAACTTTATAAATTATAAAATATACATATACATATATACTTGCATGTTGAATATAAGTCGATATTTTTATTCGGTATATCTATATGCTGTAAATATATTTGATTACTTTACAATAATAACCTACATAGAAGATTCTCATGGCATGTGATAATTTCATAAAACAATTTTCCTAACTCATATTCAATTTTTCCATTTTCAAGTGTAATTAAAAACTTTGAAAATTTTTAAAAAGCATATTCAAATGGATTTAACGTAATTAAATCACAACACCTCGAAGTTGTGAAGTGACATATTTCAACTAAATAATTTTGAACTTGTGAATGTCCTGGCCGACACGACACGTGCAGAGAGAAAATGCTCTATACGAAGCCAATTTTATATATTACAGTGAGATCCCATTCATTAGCCAAAACCAGTATGCAGATGCGAAGATTGAGTAAATTTAACATAATTGAGTCATAGTATGCAGGTAAAGTTATTAAGTCGAAACTTCGTCGTTGCGTTTTGCATGTGTTTTATGCTCTGTGGATTCCACTTTTATGTGAACTGAGAACGTGTTTACTTCCACATAGACTAGTAGCACAGGTGCTCTCTCTTTCAACTACTTAATTTTTCTATAAAATTTGCAAGTACACATATTACCTTTATGTAATTTTACGAGAATATAATGTCCTTACAGAATGTTGCCCCTTACACACCATGAATTTCAACCTTACTAGACTACAAACATGGACAAAGGATGCGAACATTGTGGAAGTACACGTCGAAATTTTCTCAGGAAATAAGGAAAATTCAGGTCGAAAATTCAGTGATGAAATTTTCACAACGATTATTCAAAAGAACGAAATCTTAGCTTAGAATTTTGGAGATTGAATTTTCGGAAATATCAGAGCTAAACCGAAAATGATGGCGCAGCTTGTCTTTTAGTTGATATATGAAATTCAAGTTTCGCCGGCATTCGACTTGTTCCGCGTAAACAATTTGCACTGCTGTTCCAGTATAAAAAATGATGTAAGCATGCCTCTACAATTTTTCACTGAGTTTCCTTTCGACTGCTATTCAATTCACGTGAAGACATTTCATTCCATCATTAATTTACGCCATTGCAAATGCATTTCGACTTTTCAGCGAAAAATTACGATTTCATGGTGTATTGTTTGGAATTTGGATGTTTTTAAAACTCAATTCTGTTCACTACCTGTTCTTTTTCTACACGATAATATTCGACAATCGTTCGATCCTGCATCGAGACAAAAGCTTATGCCAAAATGTACGTTCCACCATTCAAATATAAAATGGAAATGCGGCAAGGACATGGGGTGGATGAAGAACCGCAAGCCATTCTGTTCCAGAAAACCCAAAGCTACACTTAACTTAGACGAAAATCTTTTTATCTTTCTGTTCATTCAATTGTGGGGTTTCCTGTTTTCCTTCCGCCACTGAATCCCTTATTGCCACTGCTGTATGCATTCACTTATTTTCTGTGCAAATCCTTTATACCGCGTTGCTCACTGAAGAATAATGAAAAATTAGTTGAAGCTATTCAACAAGGAAATAATGGCAAGAGCACTTTGTATTCACACAGAAAAAAAACCTACTACTTGACTTTCGTATTCGGCATCCTTTCTCTAACAAGCCAAATCTCTTAGGATGCAACAACAAATCCTGTGTAAATCGGAAATAATTTTTAAAGAATAAATACAAGATATTAAAGCAAATGCGTTGCCGTTCTTTGTTGCATGCTCCATGCCGAGAAAAGTGAAACAAATTTGAATTGATTACACTCGAGCCCGGAAAACTCAGATGAACACTGAGAAAAGAGAAATCGTAAAAATTCACCGCTAAATTGTGTTGCACCAGAAAAAAATTACATGTTATGTGGGGTTGTGTTTATTTTCGTTTTTATTTTCCTGTGGAAACAAGGAACTGAGTTTTATCTTGAAATACATTTTGATCCTTTCACGTTGATGTTTACTTTCAGATTGCTTACCATGTTCTTTAAAGCATTTATAACTTTGTTAATTCTGAAATATCAACGCAAGGTTTAAGTGAATTTCCCGAATTGCAGTTTATTTTTTTTGTATTCCTCTACTGAATATATATGCATCCAGAAAGTATGAAATCAGTCAAATGAATAAATTTTAGATGCCTTTATTACGAACTCCTTGAAACATTCGTTCAACGTGATCCTCGACATCTTGTTTATGTAGTCAATAATAAATTTTAAAACAACAAATTGTCAACATGCTGAAACATCAGCTACACTAGCGATGAAGTGCAAAAACCAGGTTAGTTAGAAAATGTAACGCAAGAGCGCGAATAGATGTGCATTGTGCAGGAAGGAGTATAGTGAATAGTGATCCGACTGCAGTGCAGAGTGAAGAAGACAAAAAAAATGAAAAGTCCAAATATTGTTATAAATTTTATAATTAGAAGTTACCTATATACAGAATTAGAAGTTGTTGTTAAGTAAGACTAAGAAGTGTTGTTGAAATAAAACTAGATTAGTGATAACTAGAAAGGAAGTAATTGGTCACACCAATTATGAAATACCCTAGATGTAGAAAAATATATTCATTCTATGTAAAAATCTAGACATGCATTTTCTTATGTAGGTAACTAAGGCTAGTTGTCAACGACTGCTTATTTTGCATTCGCAGTTAACCTGCAACAGTCCAGGTCATTCTTCTATCCGCAGCCCGAGGACGCGCCCTTCAGCACAACACCAATGGCGAGGAAAAAATTTTGTTTTAATAACTAATACGTCAATGGTATTATTTATAAAAACATGTTTCATTTATTAAACAATATTTAACGAAAGAAATTTAAAATGCAAATGGATGTAAATGCAAACGCCAATATGGTCCTTTATTTGAAGATGAACTAATACTCTGTTGCAATCTGCGCCGACGTTTCTGACCTCTTCTTGGTCCTTTTTTAAGGCTACAATTGCCGATACATTGCTCACGTCACAAACTTAATACAAAATTTAACCTATTGCACCCAAAAACAATAGACTACGTCGGAATCCATGGGCGGGATGACAAAGATTGAAGCTGGAAACAGCCAAAAGACGAGGGCGCAATTATGAGATACCCTTTTTAACAACAATAAATAAAACAATTATGTAAAATATATCTGATGTTGAAAACTAAGTAAATTGTGCTTTTGAACCCATTAAAATCTACAATTATCTCTTGCAATCATGTTCGGGGTGAACAGAAATTAAAATAAAACACCCGCTTTATTTTTGTGTTGCTTTTCCTTTTCAAAAAAAACGTAGTCAATTTTTCCGCCATTCCTTGCAGTCCTTGTGGCATATTTAGATCGTCGTTAAAGTTGCCTCGAGATCCGAGGGCAATCTGCACCTCCCTCTTTAACTTTAAAATAGGTTAAACTCATTTCCCAGATAATTTTATTCCAGAAACATTAACAAAATTATGTACTACAAGACTTTGCCCTCCTCTGATGAGCTACGCAGCATGTCATTACTTTAATGCCTGAAATTTGATTTGAACCATTTCATAATTGAATTATAAAGAAAAGAACAAGGACGACAAAAAGGCGAAGAGTACAGTATTTTTAATATCGACAAAGGCGTCTAAAGTCTGTGACTAATAATGTTAATTACTGTAGATTCTCAACACCGCTTGGAGTAGGGCACAGTGAATTTTTGCTGAAGAAGGGACGTTGAGAATTGGAATTGAAGCGGAATGTTTTGAAAACTAAAATTTAGTTTTTTTCGAATATTTTCAAACTATCAAATGTCCTATGTACATGTACTTAACCAAATCAAATTATTTTCAACTAAATCAATTTATTTCTAAAGCGCAATAAACTGTATTTAACCATATTCCTTTTCTAAAATAAAACAGACAAACAAATACATACTGTTCAATTTCAATAAAAAGAAAGTTCTAGATCCGGGATCACTATCAGGTGAAGTGTTTGCAAACTTCTTTTGTGCTTCGTCAGCACTCTAGAATTTCAATCTTTGAACGTTTTAATTAATTTTTCTACAGCAAAAAGAGTCCACGAAATCAAGACGGATGAAAACTTTTTGCTCCTCTGGCTGTTGCAGTTGCGCTTTTTAAGTTGTACCATTTGATTAAATTTTCAACTTTCACGTCTAAAGTGAATATCCTGTGCTTGAAGGATGAATTTTTCTAATGGATAACTCACACAGTTCTCGACTATATTCGCTAAGGATCCGGCTGCAATGTCATTTCACGTTAACGTCTCTATTCCTTTCGAATCTATCCAAAGCACCGAGGCACTTCGCATATAACATCATTTGTATGATACACGTGTTTCTGACAAGCAATTTCTTTCACTTTTACACGTCATTGCCGCTCCTTAGACTTGAATCGGGATCGTACAAAAAATATTTTCCCGTACCTCCCGTCAGGATGGCGTCCAACCCAAACCCGTGCGCCAACCTATTCCACAGGTTCAAGAAGTCGAATTTCGATTTCTATAAAAATCAAGATACATTAGTGAATAAAACTTCATTTTGGCACCGGAACGACATTTTCCATTGTTTTCAAAACACTGAACGTCCTTTTACCAGGCATGTTTGCAAATATATGCAAACTAGATCCAGGCGAGAATGAAGGAAAATCTTGTTTTTGGCTTAAAATTACATCCTCCAAAGATAGATATCTTTTGTTTCCCGAGTGACATTAAAGGTAATCCCCCGAAACCATTTACATTAACTGGAACGAAAGAAGGCCCGGAAGCAAGGAGGTTTCACTAAAAACAAGGAGTCGACTTTATCAAGGGATGATTGCATTCATGTCAGCCTGGGGGACTTCACTGGAAGGTGATGTACAAGGAACCTGATTTGTTCTTCTACGCCCAGCAGAAACTGAAAATCTGTTTGTTCTGAATAACTTTCGTCGTCTTTACCCTGAAAATTTTCATGACACATTACAACTCACTTATGTAGTCGTGGCTAGGACTTCACTCGTCTTTTCTTTCCTTTTCCTTTAATAAAATTTCGTGTTTTCAATACAGATCTTTGAAATGCACCTTAAGTTGAAAATAATTGAATCTGGGTTGAACTGTGTCAGAGTAATAAATCATTTTACAACCAAGTTTCCGATAAATTTTACAGTTTCCTTCAAAAATCCTGCAGAGGTGAATGCCACGTATCAGGAAAAAGACTTGCAAGGGTGTTTTAGGAACTTTTAAAATAGATTACCTACGTTTACTAAAACAGGTTTGTGCTAATGAATCCTACAGCTATGAGGGGAACTTATAACCATGCTAATTATTGCAGGTATTCATTACCTGACTATTAAAAATGCAGGACCTTTTCCTTATCAACCTCACTGAAAATTAATAATTATGGCGAAATATTTCAACTGAAACAAGAACCAAGAATGTTGGATGAGATCATCAGGAAAGTGGTTCTCCTGAAGCCATCATTACTCCGTGCAACTCACCACAAGCATCTGCATCTAATTCAGGCGAAATTATTTATAAATTGGTAGATCCCAAGTTCTTGATAAGCAATTCACTCGGCATTAACGCGAATATCGTGTCCTTTTTTTCAAGGAGACGGCAATTGATGCAAGCAATTAACCGAACGGCAACTACTTCGCTCAATCCGTAGAAGCAAATCCTTGCTCGAAGGAGGAGCATCCTCATGGGTGCTCTGTGTCATATTTACCGAGTCAACTTAACTAGATGTTGGAATATTCAGGATGCACACGTTATTGGGCACTTCACCCATTCTCTCCGCAAATATAGAAATGAACATGGATGCCATTTCCCTAGATTTGCCAGCACAGAATGCTAAATATGCGTTTTAGTCGAGCATGAATATGTGTACATCAATAACCGTAGTGCATAGCAGATTCACAGTTTGACAATGAACCGCATCGCGATGGTAAATCCTTCTCTGTCGCCAACATCCTGAATTTACACCTGTATGCGTTTCTACGGCTTTCCACAGCTCAATATTACACGACCAATTGATCCCCGTTGACATCGCATAACCTTTAACCGTGCCCATTCCATCGGCATCACTGCACCTCGCCCCACAATTTCCACGAATCAAACGAAAAAAAAATGTTAATACCAAAATAAATTCGCATATGCGAATGTGTCAAGCGTAGTGAAAAATAGGGTTGTGAAATTGTTTAGCAAATTGAAAACTAAATTGATAAGCTTAACGCAAACGTTTCGTCTGCAGATTGATTTCGAAACCAGCTCTGACTGACTGCAACTGAAATAAGTCATTTCACATTTCATATTCCTTAATCAGATTGCGGTCAGGACGGGGAGAAGATCCCCAAAATATTGTACCATAATCTGTAACCATGGCTCATCACCTACCTACTAACGAGCTGCGAGCAAAATCCTGTCAAATGTAATTACAATAAATTCTCAATTTTCGCCTCAAGATAAATAATGTCTAGACAGTTATTCCACGACTGTTGACTGTGTATAGTCCTCGGAAAAGGACCCTACTTATATTTCATCCACAACCTACGGCAGTCCGAAGCCATCTTTCGGATAACATTGCTCCTGCCGGAAGCTATGGCAAATAAGATGACGAGATGTTTTCCTTTCCACTGCAATATACCTTTTTACTCTGTTTAATTCAACCAGCAACAGAACAAGGATACTGAGGTTTATTTATGTTAACAATCGTGTAAATATTTATTGAATAATAAACAACTTCTACCAATAACGACTGCAACGACGTCGTCATGTCATGATTTCCGTCCTGCAATTGTATTTTATTTAATGGTCAGGATGCGATTTCCAGGGGAATAAATTTTCTATTATGGAAGTGCAATAAAAATTTATGTTTGTAGTTTTATTGACGTAGGTATAGTAGTAAATCCTCATGACAGGTTTTAATTTTAATCTGTTTCAAGTTTTAATGAATTTATTCACAACACAAACACGCAGTGTCCTGAAACACAATAATAAAAATTTTAAAATAACGATAATAACAGCTATATTAACGAGTAACGACCGAATTTATAAGAAGTCGTAAATTGTAGGTATATTATATACCTACTTTCAATTTCTCAGAACTTATTTAAAAACGGCATCTTTTAACAAATTTTTATTACTATATCTCCGCACAATATTTAAATAAAATTAATCAACTTTAAGTTTAAATATCAGGTTCCTTTAATGTGGAACATTTTCATGCGATTTTGCAGTTATACAATATTTTGTATTTGATCCATAATACATTTCATAGCCAATCCTTTAGGCGTTGCAAATGTTGCAAAATAATACTTCAAAACCAAATGTAAAATGTGTAAACTGTCTTTTCATTAAATGTAAATCAACATTTTATTATAAAGTGTACTGTATCAAAAAAAATTTCAGGATAATATTACCTCAAGCTAAATGTAAAAAAATGTGTTGATTAAACATACCTACATAATTTAGATCCATGCTAATAAGGAAAAAAAAGTGCAAATAAATATATTGACTTAACATATAATATTATGGTTTGATAAAAACATTCCACTTTGCCACCTCAACATGAAGATTAAGATTATACAGTTATATTTTGGCTTAACTTCGAGTAAATTATGAAGTTTTTTTGTTACACACACGGGTGCTCATACTTTGTGACAAATCCTGGCATTGTGGGTGACAGGCAAACAGCTTGCAAATCCCAATGTGGTCAGAGGTTATCACGGAAGTGATTAACTCCAGTTCCCATTACACCCAAACTCTTCCTTGACTATAACTAATCCGACAGGATGGAAAATGCACGATGAAAGCCTCCAAGCGGTCCTTAGTCCGCCAGCAAAATGTCCTTCATCATCCGGAGTTGGTCCTCACCGAACAAAGTTTGTCTCCTTTCCTTGATACACTTAAGCTTCTTTATGTAAGCTTCGCCACATTTCTAGTAGTATAATTATCCTAGAGTCGAAACGATGTCAGTTTACACGGCGGCATCCACCCGGATAAAATGCACACCTTAAGATCAATTCCGGGCAGGCACCCCTTAATCCGTGTTTGCGTACCTCAGAAAAATTGTCATTGCTTTGTACCGGAGTTCATAATATTGTCCAAAAGAGTGGGACGGAACTACTTGAGCAGGGAAAATAGGTTGAAATGAAATCTTTAACATTAACACAAAATTAAAATAAGGAACATGAAAGCAACCCTTTCTACGTGTGCTTCTTCAGTAATGCTCATATCACATTTACACTGAATTCCGCCGGAGTGAATTTATTTTCTTCTTAACCCTTTCACTGTGTGAAGTGAGTGTGAATCTATCGAAATTAGACACTTTACACTCAACGGCAAAGAAGTTTACGGCCTTTTTTTTTAATTACAAAGCAAAAAACACCTCTGCAAAGAAGAGATAATTTTTGCGGAGCCTTTCATGAATTTTTGGGTAACCTCGGTGGCTGTACGTCTTTAATTGTTTCCACCCCGGAAGAATCCTTATCGTGTGTCTCCCCGGCACAAAGAACGAAACACTTTAGACCGAGTAATTACTGCAGAGAAATTGTGATAAAATTTTTACAGAGCAGTTACTTTTCTGTTTACCTTTTCTAACTAAAAGTAAGCAAAAGTTATACCTTGAGATAATGAAGTTGTGTGGATTTATTGTGCAAGTCCCTGCATTTTGAAACTGCTATTTTTCACTCAAAAATTGCACAATAAAAGAAAGCGAGAACGCATAACACCGAAAATATCTCACTTATATGTACATAAATTAAAGCTTCCAATTGCACATCTACTATGTTATATGAAGAATTTAATCCGTTAATACTAATTAAAAAATAATTACGCGCGTTCGTAAAGTTTTTGATGATCCATTATAATCAAATTATTTTACTCTCGCACTTTAACTTTTAAGTTTGAATGTCGTTTTGAATATCGTGATGCATTTCCCCACATTCAAAAACTTTTCAATAAATCCAAAAATCAAATCCAACAAACATTAAGGTTGAAAAAATCTAAAACGAGTAACTGAGTGAAAGTTTCAATTTTCAACTAGAACTCAGCGTTTTTAATAAAGGATGATTTAAATGAATCACTTTTACTGTCCAATAAATGTCAATTAGGGAAGATTTGGAGTTTTAAAGGGATTAAATCGATACGATAAAAGGAGTTGGGGCTTCTTCGGGGCTCGGGCTGAAGACAGACCCTCTTCATGTATCGTGAAAAATGTAACGCCATCGCTGCTGTTGTTGCTTTTACTCGCTGTACAGTAATTCGGTCATATCACTTATAATTACTTCATTCCGTTATTTCATTAAAGGGATTTCAGAATATTGAAATTGAGGTGTGATAAATATATTAATAAATTTTCAATAGGTGGCAAGAACTGATAAATGACGCTCGAATAAACATTGGGAGGCACGCAATGTCACTGCCTGAAATTAGGACACAATTAATATTAACAATTCTTCAGTTTGCACGTTCACATAAAATGTCAAGGCAATATATAATCAATATTTCTCTAGACATTTTAACAAGCAGACTTTTTCGGTGAAACTGCGAGCATTTGTTTAATAAAAGGAATTATTATGAATAAAATCTTTGAGCTACTTCTACGCAGGTATCCCGATGCGATCCTGTTCGGGAGCGTATGGAAATCGTTCCAACGATTTATTCGCGGTGTATATCAATCATTCCACGAAGCAAGTTTTTTTCACAGATAAATTGATTGTAGGTACAAAACGGGATACAAGAAATCCATCACCAAAGCCCAAGTATAAGAACAAGATAACTCCAATCCCGGGAGATGATTACTCAATTCGATGCTTTCATTCGTTACACATGTCTCTGTCAATAATGAGTAATGACATGATTTGTGTCCGAATTATTCATGTTGCCTATACAGCATACACTATACATCAAACCTACGGAGTTGTTTCTTAAGTGCGAAAGAAAACAAAAGTTGTGCCCGACAGATTACAGGGATGATATCAAAGTGGATTTGTTTAAGGGTGTACACACAGATCCTCTTGTGGCTTTCAACCCTTGAACGCAATCAAAACATATTGAAACCCATTTGCCAAAAAGTTTTTCGTTTGCATCAAAAGAACAAGGGGTTAAACCCACTGAATAACCCAACTTGAGTAAAGAACCCAAGTACAACAATATCGAGGACTGCAAAAGGACAACGGATCCCTGAACTTTGGCCATCAATAAAACAAAAATTCAAATTCTTTCGCGAATTTACCATTGTCTAAAAGATTTGGTTGGGTGAACTCTTTGGGGCACGAACATGGAAAATAAATGTTAATGGATATTCTATTTAGGGTCAAAATCATTGGCTGATTAATTAAAAAAGTTCATTATGCGCCTGAAAAGCTTTTAAATAATTAAAAAGTTTACCAAAGATATTTTTGTTTTATTCCATGAAAAATTGTATTTTGTTTGTCATACAAAAACAAAAACCAAATATCATACCATTTACTGAATGCAGGAAAAACACAAAAAAATCTGCCGGAAAATGTCTGTTTTTTTTTTCATCATTTTTAGGCAAAATTTCAGAGATTCAAAAAACCCTTGCATAAAAAATTTTTCGAGGAATTTTTGCTTGCAAATATGCAAATAAATGTTTGACTTGAGTTTCCTCTTGATTTAAATTTCCATTTAATTGTTGTCTGCTAAATTTAACATCAATGGTCATTAAATTTTCAATTAAGCACTTTGTGTGTACTTTTAATGAAATCCTTACAAAAATTTATGAACTTAAATGCCTCGGAAAAAAGGTTTAGAAATAATTTTTAAGGCCATTGTGTAATTTTTCATTTATATTTCAAAAAAAAAAATTAATTCAATATCATCACTCTTCTATTTGTTACCGAGAAAGTTTTTCTTGTAAAAAATTTAGTGCATGTCTTACTAAAAGTGATTCAAGCATGATTTTTTTATTTAGGTTAGCTGGACACTTGGTTTTATTTTGAAAAGATGACACAAAATTTTTTTAAAAAAACTAATCCATTTGGGTTAGACTTAGAGCTTTTCATGTTGCTGTCAGAAATGATCCAAGTAGTTCTGCTAAAAGCAGGAAGGACAATTAAGTTAAGCCCCTAAATACAAGGCTCAAAGCTTATTCATGAATAATCTTATCCTGCCACCAAGCAGTTGAATAATAAACATCGTAAAACAAATACCATGCATATCAACTACAAAATCCAAAAATTCATTAAGGGAGTGGTATTTATGTAAAATTCACAGCCCCCATCAGTCTCCTTCCTCGACGAATTCATATAAGCTTGAGTGCTAGGCTTCCACATCCGGTCACAAAAGGGGTGACCACACTTGGGCCAGAAGCATAAATCTGAAAATACCCACCACCGAAACCCTGCCCCCTGGCCTACATGCGCAAAATTAAGTTTCGCAGTGGTTTTCAATTTGAAAGAATTTTTTCGGATGTGGCCATTAACCTGCCGGATGTTAAGCTTTTGAATTATTTCGTAGAAGTCCCGTTGTTCCACCTGAAAATTAAGTCTGGAGCCAGCTTGGAGATCTAGAATAATTAATTGCACTGTATTAATTAGACGAACAGAGTATTACGTCATGCTTGGCAAAATACTATTTATCCGTATGTGGGTCAGCAAATTCCTCGTGAGATATTCGGGTTGTTGTTATTGTGCAAATGTGTGAATTATCAAGAAAATTCGTCAACATTTTGAGTATTTTGTGGAGCAAGGTCTCGCATGGAGTTGGTTTACGTAAATGCACAATTTATTATGACAGGAATGTGCTTCATAATTTTAATCACTAGATTGAGTTTTGAGCCTTCGGAGAAGGATCAAAAAGGGTTTAAAAATGGGATAAAGATATTCGAGCATTGAAAGGTCTTGAAATCCTATAGAGATAATGCATTAGATTAAGGTTTAAATATAAAAAAATATACGATAGCGGTAAAACAGAAATGTAAAATAAGTGGTCTGTGAGAGAGACTTAATCAAGCTTTTATAGCCACAAAACAGCCGCTACAACGTGCCCTCCTGTCATTTGTTCCACAATTTGTAGACATTCTTTGATATGTTCGTTTTGCTGTCAGATAATTTTCCTTGCACTGAAATCATAGTATACAAGTGTGCTTATGAGGTTTTAACAAAATGCCTCAATTTAAAATGTTCAGTACATTCCCAGACGCGCTCATCAATTCACCTGCACATCGCATGCAGTCAACTGTGTAAGTACGCGCAATTAAGGGGGAGTCAATTACAGTCACACCATGAATTCCAGCTGCCGGCTGCACAAGTTGAAAAACTTTTACGAGGAGGCATTAATTAGCGTTTTATGACTTTACGAATGGACGAACAACCTTTACAACACAATGATTGGTGTACTTTTACAGTTTTACTGTTGAGCTTCCTCCGACCCCCACCAGTTCGGATGTGCCGTTCTGTTCTGTGATAATGATAGCTGCTAGATCTGCCTTTTGGTTCTCTTACAAGGATTATGACTACGCAAATGAAACACGTTTTTGGATTTTAACCCTCATTTAACTCCTAATATTTGTAGTAAATATTTTGAGCCACAAAATATACACAGGAGGATGAAGGTAGAGTAGACATTCGGTATGATGAAAACTTTTGTTTTGATATCTAACGAATATTAAAATTAATGTGTTTAACTTTTGTCATTAAAAGCCAAGTTTCTCCAACAGGAATGTATCAAACGATCCTTATAATCAACAATACGTATTAGCGTATATGTGTTTAAGTCGCCACAATTATCAAAATCCTTAGTCAAAATATTATTCAATTTATAAATTTTTTCTTACTATCAACAAAACACTTGATCAACAATCGACGAAGAGAGTTTTTCAAATACTTTTTAAATTCATTTTTTTCGAATAACTGAAACATCTCTTTTTATGTTAATTCTTTTCGAAAAGAGTACGAAAAACGAATTATCCACAGTGAAAAAACTTTACGAAGATAAAAAGGATACCGTCAAACTTTCTGTCCAAATACAATTATTTGTTCTTATTTTTCCTACAAAGAAACTTTTCAAAAGTTTTGTTTTTTGTTGAAGATGTCCGTTTCATTTTCCGTTTGTCATTCGGTTGTTGTAGCTCGCTGTAAAAGTTAGCCATGAACGTTTAACCGATATTTATATACAGACACGTACTGTAGATTGTTTATAGAAATTGTAAATTGATGTAGTTTATGAATGCAATCGGTTTTGCTTTGCATCCGTAACACTTTCAGAAAGTTTGAGAAACTTATTTAAGAATAAAAGCAATTATCCATATTTTCATTTTATTATTTATTGTTCCGGAACATTACTGAAAAATTTGAGAAGTTATAAACTCAAGAATGTCAAAATTTGAAAAGTTTCTAATGGAACAACAAGTGGAAGGGACAAATTTATTTTTAATCAACTGCCACCATTTTGTGAAATCTTTTCTATTGAAATAAATTTAGGTTCTTTGAAAGCTATACTCATAAAGTCTTAAAGAAATCCAATTTCATCCTTTTTGCTCTCCTTTTAAAATGCAATTTATTTGCAACCTCTATAAAATAGAAAAATCAGTCGCCGCTGTTTTAGAAATTTAAGAAAATATTTTTAATAAGATTTAATATTTTTAACTTCAAGTTTCTTAAAAAGAGTAAATGAATGCCTGGCATGATCTGAAAAAACTGGCTAAAATGTGTCCTTTGAATATTTTTTTTTTAATAAAATTCAAAAAAAATTATTTATCTATTATTTTCAATCACCATTTTGCGGTCTCAATATTTAGACCCTATCAACAAACACTAAATCCCACAAATATTTACCCTAGTGCAGTTAGGTATCCACAAAGGCGTTACAACCCCCACCCTAGCACGAATAGACCTCAGTTCGCTGATAAGCAGTTTATAATAGTCCTTTCTAAAAGCGCGGTGGAAATGGTTTTTATAGTCGACGTAATTTGTGAAAGTCATAAAAAGCTATTTCGTAAGGAATATTCAGATTTTAAGTCGTAACAGCATAAATGTTCGCATTAATCTAAGCCTTGGGAGCAGCAAATAGTCGCAGCTGCGGAAGGGGGACGGACGTAAAAGTTGGCTCCGTAAAAAAGCACATTAAGCCGGACGAAAGGTCAGGAATTTGTGGGGTGATATGAACTTTTCTTGGAGTGCAGTGTAAAAGCTCATAAATTTGAATTTCGCATCGTGCAATGTGCAACTTCAGCAGGATAATGAAAAAGAGTATATTCATGCATAGGTAGTTTTAAAAGAGTCCTAAGATGGTGACTTGTCGCGGGGGGTAGGTGTTGCTTGTGTGTGTGGGGACGTTTTGGGGCCAGACTGTGGCGGATGTGGGTGGGTGGAATGACGCTTGGTCGCAAGTCGCTTGCCGGGATGGCGGGATGCCCTTCATGGAAAGGATGGATATGCGCTCGGTGGCTTCTACCCCAAAACAGCATGGTTTTGATGGCGCGTTTTCATGCTTGTTCGGCAATGCGCTTATTACGCCATAACATGCACCTTCCTCCGCGCAACTTGGAACCTGTGGGGACTCGATTCCACCCACCGCTTACGTAGCGGTAGTGCGAAGATCCTTTATATTGATTGTAAAGCTTAAATTATGTTGATGAATGGCTCGAGAGGCTGCTTTGCCCCACGCCACTAAGCTTGCATGCCACATCGAGGGCTTTTGTTTATCCTTTGAACCTTACCTTACCAGGCTAAATACCTTTCAAGGCTGCGACAATGATCGATAAAAGGAGCGAAAGTTACAGAACTACGGAAAATTCGCACTAAATTAAGTAAGTGTGAATTTGTCTCAGCTGACAGAAGTTTTACGTTAAAATATGTTTAGTGAAAATTAATCACATCTAGTCTTGAAAACCGTGCACAATTTGCGCCACAACCGCAATTAGTGTTCCACCCTCGTGAAATTCATGTAATTCGTCTCAATCCTCAAAACCTTCCCTTAAACCGCATTAAACGAACAATCACGTAGACATATCTTTTTTTTTCACCGAGACAGGGTCATTATTAACAGTTTGCCTCAGCAATGCTCGCTCCACAAACAATTTCCCTGACACCCTGTTAAAAGGTAAAACAAATCTCGTACAACGGATTTCACTTCGGCTTTCAGGACGTTGGTATTATTTCAAATATTTTTACAACCCTTGCACGTTCAAACATGTAGCAATCAACAACTTAAATTTCATACAAAATTCAGGGGCTAACAGGGTGAGTCAGCAGCACGTTTGGAGATCTCCTAAAATCTCGTACCTGCCACAATAAATTCCCGGCCGAAGCACACTGTGGAATTGAATGGATTAGATTCACGATAAACGGGGATGAGTGCACTCCCACAAATAAAATCGAGTTTCACAGAAATTGAGTGAAAAATTTATCAGTACTCCAAATGGTGGGCAATTCAGGATCCATTTCGCCATGTAAAACCCGCTCAAGCCTAAGAAGCCCTTACGTAGCTTGATAAATGCCCATAGTATGGCGTATATCCTTTCAGAATTCCTCTCTGAACAGAATCTAGAAATTTTATTTTGTAGTAATTGATGTAAGCGCAGGGAATTAATGACTTAGTTGAAACTTGTTGATGGTGCTGAGCCGGTTCATCCATTGATCCTGTATAGTATATCCTGTATATTTGGAATAAATAGTATACAGCAGGACGAGGGAAGTTTTAATGAAATTTGATTTTATGGTCCTAGAGTCCTCTATTTCTTTCCGGTTTACTTAATCCACTGTGATGTTCGAAATTTAGTGAAACTCCTTGGTCCTTTCAAGTCCCGAACGTTAATGGAGGAAACATATTTGTTAAGTGAATTTCGGCTGATATCGATTCATTGAGCAAAAGTGCTTTTTGTAGACTGCCACTCAAATCCGAAATCATTTCTGCCTATTCAAAACAGCTGTAGATCAACTAAAAGTATAAATTTACCTTTTGATTTCTTGCATTGCTGGACGAAAATCCCCATTTTGCTTAATGGCAATCACTGAATTGAATGTCGTAACCTAATTTTGATATTAAGATAAATTGAAAATACATCTTAAAAGTCAGGAAAAAGAAGGCACAAGTAGGAAAAGGACAAGCCTGAGTTATCGTGATGAATTGCATTAATTAACCGTAATTTGCAGATATTTTGGGTTTGTAACCGAAATGTTTGTTCTTGGAAAAACCGTAAATAAAAAAGGTAAGCCACATTTTGATATATCCAGGACTGTAGATTGAGTTGCCTCTTTCTTGTACATCCTTATAGTTATAACTTATACTTAAAAAAAATCAAAAATTAAATCTCAAATACCTACAATCATAGAAAACAGAAATAATCAAGCATTTTGAAAGACTTCTTCTCATTAGTTAATCAGGAAACAACAGAGTAAAATCCTTTCATAACTGCTAAATTCAGAGCATGTCCCAAAAAAGAAGCAGAACCAAAACAAAAAGGCTTCAGATTATTCAGCTCGAATAATACTACTCACTTGTTTCCTGCGCTACCCGAGCTGACTTGATTGCAGGTTTGAACTTCCGACAAAAGGAAGTTCTCAATTAAAATGCAAATTAGACGTCCATTCAAGGATTGATACGAATCTTTGTTGATCCTTTATACATCACGGGTCCTTTATGTTCACGGAGCTTTTAGTTTAATCTGGGGAATTATTGGGGTATGACCAAAAGTGCGCATGAACATCGAAATACGAAGGAGCTCCGGAAGGAGGGGACTATTTATAACTACCCCTCTTTCTGTAATAGAATTTGCAGGGGCAAATTCGAAAAGGATTTATTTTGTTCCTGAACTTCTCCTTAAAATTGCATTCGACAAAAAAGCTTTCAAAATACTTTCAAATTATCTTAACAAAATAAAAATATTTTTTTTATTATTATTATAAAATAGTTACGTATTCATTAATAATGACTTATCCTAATTATCAAGAACTGATGCGTTCAATACAAATTTAACTTTAACCGTTAAAAAAATTTTCTAAATCAATTTAAAAGAACCAAGAAAAACAAAGTACTCTTATTTTCTTTTGCTTAATTTTAAGTAACAAAGGAAAGAAGTATTCCTGAATACAATCGTCAAGACTTCGGTAATTTTGTTTGCAAACTTTATTTCTGATTTCAATCAAAATTTAAAATACAATGGAACAAAAAGGAACGAAAATAAAAAAAAGAAAATTTCATTTTTTCTGAGGCATAAAAGATTTGCGAATTGTAATAAGTATTACTAATTTTTGTGTTTGTTTTTTTTTTTTTTCAAATTAAGTAACTTTTCTAGGTACCAACTAAAATCTTTATCAATTTATTTTAAGCATTTCGTATAGTTGTATATTCGTAAAATTTGTTCAGCCCCTAGAATAGCAAAAAATTTAGATAATTTCTCAAATTTTTCCTCAATTTATTCTTCTCTGTTGTTTTATTTCTATTTGCTAACTGACATATAAGTAATTTTCAAAATGAGAACAAGTTTTCCTCAATAATTTCGAAAAGATTTTGATAATTTATTATTAATTTTCCTATCAGTAGGTAGCTCAATTTTCACGCCACTTAAGAATTCCCAGAAAAGTTGCTTATTGACAAATAAACGACTATAAATCACTAACATTAAACTTCCCAATTGGGATTCATTCCACTCTTGGCTTTCCCCAATGTATCCGGAAAATGGCTAATCACAGCGTCAGACTACGTGAATAATTAAACTTTCCACTCTACAGAATTGCCTCGTCCATTTTTAAAACTGTTCCCGATATCGATTGTTGACTCTCAACATTGTCAGCCACTTGTATATGGAAACTTGAGGGTAGTAACTTCAACCCTCAACTGCGATCGATGCAAAATGAATTTGTGACCTACAGAGGAAGTCTAAAATTGTTTTCTGAGGACTACAGAGGATAAGTGGCCAATTTATCACAACGTTTCTCTTGTGTATCTTCCGCTTCGATTGGGAAAAGCATTTAAAATGCCTACGACTTCTAATCTACAAAATTATTGATTCCACTTCATGGTCTGCAAAGAGGGTTGAAGAACTTCGGCGAAAGTTTTGAATAAAGTCAAGGAAAACGAGGATATTCATTCACAGCTGTTGAATATTGAACGAATTTTAATTGGAAGTACAAAATGAAGAACACTCGATGATTACTGTGATGGAATAGTTGGTCTGCAAAACTCATTTAGGAAGATGTGAAAAACATCATCACTCATCAGATGTCATTGAATATGTGCATTTGTTATGACCAGAGCTCCATTCAAAATAGTGGTAATTTTTTAATACAGAAACACACCAAGGGAAAACTCTCGTCCTTGTTGAAATTCTATACTACGTACTATTTAGTAAATAATGAGGAAAATACCTAATTATGTTCTCGCAAGGAAATTAATGTTTAGTTTAAAAAAACAACATAAAGATAGAGATTTTTAAGTCAACAGAAATTTTTTACAAATTTTTTTCCTTTCTAAAGTTTGCAGTTTTTATTGTAAGCTCTATCCTAAAATACATTTCTATTTTCTAGTGATATTCCACTCCACCCGTTAAGTTTTTCCTAAACTATTTTGCTTTATAAAGATCGGTTGGGGTGCGGTCTACAACTGCAGTTTTTGTCAAGGTGGATGAACTTTTTCGCACAATAAGTAGTGAACTCCCATGAACCTGGTGATGTTATAGACTTATAGAGCTTAATCTTCTCCATACAGAGGCACTGTGTAGAAGTGCTCGCAGAAAGACTCACTTTATCTATTCAACATGGTCAAACTTTTCTCCACAATTCAGGAGCCGCCTGGGAACGATTCCTCCCCGTCTCGGGACAGGATAAACACTATTGATATAATCATAGACATGGATTGGGATTAGTAATCTATTAATGAGCGAAATGATAGAAAATAGAAAAAATAAAAATTTAATAAATAATGAACACTTTCGCGAAGTTATAGGTATTCAATTTATGAATAGTGAAATAGTGAAGAGTAAGTAGTGAATAGTGATTGCAGAATGCAGATCGCTTAAATAGACCAAGCAAAATTAATAACAATCCTCAATAATTCTAAAATTTTGTTTTTCTTTCTAATGTCCATTTTCCACTTTGGTTGCAATGTCAGATTTTTAGGTAGATTTCGAAGAAAAACCTACCTATTGTGATGTATACTATGTCACGACTTTCGAAAAATTCTTTCATAGTTTTTCATTTCATGCCTCCCTGAGTACGAAACCACCCCTCGTTCGAAAGTTTATATTATATAAATATATATAGATATCACGCTAGCGGCCGTATTTTTGAAGATATTGCAACCAAATTTTAATATGTTATTTCTGGGGTTAATAGATCGGTTAGGTTCGGTAATGAGCAAAATCGGCCCACTGGGGTGGCCGGGGGAGGGGGTTGAAATTTTGAAAAAATTATATCTCGGCCCCTATGAAGTTTAGAGAGAGACTTTATTTGCATAAATAAGAGTACTCTCTATGAGGTTACCGGTGACACCACCAAATTAGGGGTTGGTGGGGTACGAATGAGGGTGGGGGTGGAAATTCGAATTTTTCTAAACCACGTCTTGTGGCGTACCTTTGAAAAGCTCTCGATGAGTAGTTTATAAATCCATAACTAGTTTCTCGATTTTAAAATAAATGATCACAATAAACGCAATCAAAATACTTCGAAATCTACTTCAGCCTGTAGGCCTGCCTAAAGGGATTTTTTGTTTTTTTCTTTATTGAGTGGAATAATCCCAAAAATCCGACAGGACAACATTTTCAAGTAGACATATGAATTAACACTCAGCCCACAACAAAGTGATATCCCCCTTTATTATCTCATACTCACCCCTCATAATACCACAAAACGGAATGAATAAATACTCCACATAATTACACTCGATCAACCTACCATCACGACTATCTTTGGTATACGCGAAACTTCCAAGCGAAAACTAAATTAGTGGTCTTCATAATTGTTTCCCGAAAGAACTTTTTCAAAAATAATTACACTTTATTGATTATTTGATTTAGACTCAACTAATTCCCGTCAAGTGCACAGAATTGTAAAGATAGAGTTTGCAAAACCATCACACTTCAGCATCCGTTGGATTTAGTTTTCTCAATGAGGAGCTAAGAAATTTAATCCTTTCCCCATAGAAGAATTAATAAGTATCGGCTTAATGCACTTGAAGGCACATCAAGCACTGCATAAACACTGCGCCGTGTACTCGTAATTAAACTAGTTCTGGAATTAGGGGGTTAAGAGCATCGAGAAGTTTTCAAACTATACCCTTGGATGTGAGAAGTTCCAATAGTTCTGGATAAGGTAAGGCACTGGCTGGAGGCTCCTGCAATCTAGGGGCCAGGAACGAAGATGTAAATCAATTAAAATGCTCATGTAAACAGGAACTTAGCATTTACCTTCGGCGGACAGATATTTGCTTTTAAATTTTGTCAAGTGGAAATATTGATTGCGAGTACATTAAGGAGTATTCACTTCACATGGCAGGAAGGACGAGACGATGCAGTTTGTTTGCCCTTTTCAATTGGGTTATTCGTTCTGAGTAATAACACAACTTTGTATAATAACATAATTAATAATTATATATTCGCAACTTTCAAAGTACAACCAATTCGGAAATGTAGGTTTGGTTTGAGCTTAGGTATACCACGAATATTTTATGATCAATGATGAAATTATTACAACAGGATGTTATGCATGCAGCATGCTAAAAAATCAATCAATATTAAAGAATCATAACTGCGTATGCGATTGATTACTCGCTTTTTTAACAACTCGAAATATTCCTTTTGTCATTAGGTTGTCCTTATCCCTTGTTAATTTGTTAATACATTTCTTCGGATGTTCCGATTCATTCAAAAAAAAAAGAAAAAAAGAAAAGATTTTTCAAAATATCCAACTTTTTTGTTACACAGAAAATCGTATTTCTCAAAGATTATGTAAAGTTTTTCGGCCATAAAATGAAAAATTGCCCCTACTTTATCAAAACGGCTTGTAAAACTGGAGGTTTTCGTTTAACAAAATCCTTTAAAAAACGACCGTGTGTAAAAATAAAGAAAAGTTATCTAATAGTGGAACAGAAATCGAAACTAGAAAGGCTTTTCTGGAGACGCATATTTCATATGCTAAGTACTGTTCAGTCCAAACTCCAAATCGTCACGTACATAATGTAGAGGGTCTTCAGGTTTCCCTATTTGTTTTCATTGACATTTTTAAATATATTTACAAGATCAGCGCAAATAGGTATCAACTTATTGACTACTTTCTTTTTCTTTCACATGGTTGTCATAATACAAAAAAAAACGAATTTAAAGACGAAAGTCTGGGCTGATCCCAATCATGAAGCTACACCCGCGGTACCAACAGTACAGTCCAATGTTACCACTACTCTTACATCCCCGAAGTGACCTCTGGATCCTCAGTCAGTCAGGCTTAAATTGCCTGAGCAAGATCCTTTTGCACCAGCATTATTGTTGCATTAAAATTTTTCCCTTTTATAATTTTAAAAAATATTACAATAGAAGGCAACGATAAAAGCAATTTAATTTTAAAAATATTTATCAAAAATATCGTTTCAAGTTCGAAATTAAAAAACGACATAAAGTTAAACGAAAATGATTTATTTAAACCAAAAAGAAACATATAATGCTTTTCTTATATCTAAAAATACAATTATAAAATACTTTCTTCTTATATACAAATAAACGCATATTCACTGCTATGCTTAATATCATTGGGATTGGACTTGGCAGTCTTGTGCCAATTTTTACATCCATTACGGTTTATGTAATTTTACAAATGAGATAAGTCCTTAATTATTCTAAATGCTTCCAACACTCATTAAAATCATTTCATTGTCACTATAAATCGCAATTAGCGGATTTCGCTCATATGCATGTCTAACTGCAACTGATGTATTTATGAGGTACGATTCTAAATTTATTTATTTTGAATATTATTAAAGAAATTTCTGGAAAGATATTTAAAATTTTGTTGGACAATTTTTTATCTGGTCTCACGACCACTGTAAACTTAACTAAAATTCATTTTGCTAATTATCTTGGATCAATCAATTCCACATCAAGAAAATTAACAGGAACACTGATCTTTGTTGTTTGGTGCTTCATTGGTTAATGATGTCCGTCCTGGTTGTGATGGCCTGTGCTGGACACCAGATTCAGAGGCATTCAAATCCAATCGGCCCTCTTGAATGTTCTGGTAAATTTTTCGAGCTGTTTCCAAGAATGCTTCTTCAACATTTTGACCGCTGCAAAAAACAACCATAATTTTTTTAATTGAATTCTTGTTGGAAAAATTACGTCATTGCACTGGCTTCGACAAACATTAAACCATTTTCATCAGCAAATTGTTTAGCCTCTTCATAAGTAACTTCTCGAGTGCTTTCCAGATCAGATTTGTTTCCGATCAGAAAAATTACTGTGCTAGGATTCGTGAGATTCCGAGTATCAGTCAACCAACTGCTGAGGTGATTATACGTAGATCTGCATTAGAATACCGAGGATATTTTACTTATTTCATCATATTTATTAATGCTACCTTCTTGTTATATCGTACACCATCAAAGCTCCGGCTGCTCCTCTATAATATGACCGTGTCACGGCCCGAAATCTTTCTTGTCCGGCGGTGTCCCAAATTTGCAGTTTGATTTTCTTCTCTGCAACTTCTATGATCCTTGTACCGAACTCAACTCCAATGGTATGAGGACAGTTGGCCATAACTACAACGTACAAACATTTCATTTAGTGTTTAAACGGTATTTATATTTCAATATTGATCTTTATACCCTTTACCTCTTTATTTCCCTTAAATATTTAATATTCTGTTTTACTAGAACTCACATTTCTTTTCCGTGAATTGGTGCAAGAGACAAGACTTTCCCACGCCCATGTCTCCTATAATAATGTACTTGAAGATGTAGTTATAGTTATACGGTCCATTCGACATAGCTGAAACTAAAAAGAAGAATCACAATAACAAATATAAAAGTGCTTTTTTGATTAGTGTTAATATTAAAACAGTTTGTATCTTTGCAAGAGCATTTAATTCATATATAAATCACATAAAAATGCCAGTGATCACTTAATTCCCAAAATTCTTTCAAAACGTTCAGTGATCACTGCAACTAATTGTTAAAGATCCAATGGAGCTGAATACAAGAATGTGCCTTACACTTCTCGATGAAGGCATCACCTTTGTTTACGATCTCCTTAAAAACATTCATAATTCGCAGCTAAAATGACACGAATTCCCACAATAAAATAACGAAACTAGAACTGCAGGAAATGTGACAAGTGGAATTGGTCAGAGTTTTAGAATGTTATCGAAGTGGAAAACGGAATTAGCCATGCAAATTAATGCACGGTTTCTGGAGTGATAAGAAATTTCGTTGTTTTGTGCAAACACATTCCTGGGAAAAGCAGTAGTCAGTGAATTTTTGAATAGGTTGTGATAGACGTCTTGAAAGTACTTCTCAAAATTTTCCCAAAGGACCTGCTGTTGCACCACAAATCGCTCCAGGATCTATATTATGTCACTGCTCACGAGGGTGAAAACCACAGGCTCCAAATCACGCTTGCGACCCATCCATCCTGTTGACCCTGAATGAAGCGCCTGAGCTGTGCAGTGAGCAAACTCTCCGCGAATCAGAGGTATTTAATTAATAAATTAAATTACTGCCGTCAGCATATCCGGACAGTCATTACCAGGCACGGACGTACAAATCAATCTATCGACCCCATGTACCACAGATGTATGCAGATACGTACGCGGTACGCAATATGGTTTTGCAATAATCACTGCGTATAATCATTCGTAATCACGGCCATAGATATCATGGGCCAAATGTTACTATGAAAACAGTTCGGGTCACGATTTCCCTGAAATTTTACTCACAGTTTTTTAACAGATTCTTGGAACTAGCTGTGTCGACACGGGTTTATCTGAGCTGGTCTTATTGTTGGCTAATGTCTTTCGGAAATGGCCCTATTTAACTCCAAAACAAACTGACAATTTCGATTATTCGACAGAAAACAAATTTACTGCTTTTGTTGAGCAAAAATATTTCCAGGCCTGGAAAGAAATGTCAAATGGATCGTGGGTGTTGGATTTTGTGGCATTACCATTTCCGTGACAAAATGTACAAAATTCGCATATCGGCAAGCACGCATTAATATGTTTTAGTGAAAACCGCGCTTGTCAAATGTCAGCAGTACCCGCTGCTGGGATCCAACCAATTACATTTCTCATGGCTCAACAGTTAATCGTTTTCATTTCAAAACCAAAACAATTAACGCACAAATTTATGCATCCAACACTAGAATCTCCCTAAGAAGATTTAGGCGTTGATTAGTCAGATGTCAAGTTAATTCTTCATCGAAACGTCAATTTGAAAGGTGTTCATTTGAAATGTCAGAAATCGTGGAACTCTTTCTGGCAGAAGTTGTTTTAAATATGATTTGAACAAAGAAATAACTACTAGCAGCAATAAAAAGAGGCTGGAATTCATGTAATTAAATTGTAATTTTGTGCTGTGACTATGCTGCAATTATAAGTTATGGCTTCAATGTACGGTTATAGTCGAGAAGCTGTTAGGGTTAAAGTGAAGGTAAGTCCTGAAATCTTCGCATCAATAAAAACATGTAAACAAAGAGTAAAGACAACAACAAAATAATACTAAATTGCATCGAGTCGGTATTGTCAACATCAACAAGGGAACTTTTCGATTATATTACCTTCGTGGAAAAATTTCGATACCAAGGACATCATTAATGAAATTCACCCAACCTTTTATTTACAAGGTCTTTTCTCTTTCGTTTGAGCACCTTATGAAATCCAGACTGCACAAAATACTGCATTCCTTTCACTTTTATTTTCAGAAATGCGAAGCGAATACGTCACCCGAATGGAGGAAATTCAGTGTGGATCCCCAAATAACATCTCTCGAAGTACTTTACAGCATTTTAGCGAAAGCATTCGACATAAAATCAGACTTCTCGATAAGCTACAAAGCTCTGGATCCAGCTGGTCAGGAAACGTATCTGGTAGTCGTATCGGATTGGGATCTGGACGCGGCGTTTCTTCGGGCGCACAACCTTTCCATACAGACAGGAAGCGAGCCATGCTTAAATCTTCGGGTAGACATAAAGGCATTCTCTGAGGTCACTGACTGGGAAGCGAATTCTCCGGCGACCAAGGAAATATCACCGTTCCAGCAGTCTATTGGTGTGGGTCAGAAATATGTTCAAAATATGCAAAACAAACTTCCAGGACTCATCATGAACCAAATGGAGAAAACGTTCTCCATGGTTCAGAGGGCCTTAAATTTAACAGATGATCAAATACCAGCACAGCCGCCCCGACCACCACTCAGCGACACCGAATTTCGAAATTTTTTGGATTCAGTGGGACAAATTTTGCATCCAAACGAACTTCGAAAGGTTATTTTTGCAGGAGGAATTGATCCAAGTTTGAGAAAGGTCGCCTGGAAGCACATCCTGAATGTGTATCCGAGCGAAATGACCGGCAGGGAGCGAATGGACTACATGAAGAAGAAGTCCGCAGAATACTTTAGACTAAGGGAGGTTTGGAGAGCTGCAGTCCAGCATGGACCTGTGATAGGGGAATTAGCTTATGTTACGAGCATGGTGAGGAAAGATGTTCTCAGAACGGATCGGCTACATCCCTTTTACGCTGGCAGCGATGACAATCAGAACATTGCATCGCTGTTCAATATTCTTACCACTTACGCACTCAACCACCCTTCCGTGAGCTATTGCCAAGGAATGTCGGACATCGCCTCACCACTTCTGGTTACGATGGGTGATGAAGCGCACGCCTACATTTGTTTCTGCGCTATTATGACTAGACTGAAAGCGAATTTCATGCTGGACGGCATCGCAATGACTCAAAAGTTCACGCACTTGGCTGAAGCTTTGCAATTTTACGATCCTGAGTTTTATGAGTATCTCAAATCACACCAAGCAGATGATTTACTATTTTGCTATCGATGGCTACTGCTGGAAATGAAGCGTGAATTTCCATTTGAAGACTCCTTGCGGATGCTGGAAGTGCTCTGGAGTTCATTGGGTTATGAGCCTCCATCAAAAGAGCTCTGTTTGTTTGAAAAGGAATTTGAGTCGCCTCCACTGGACATTCCACCGCCGAAGAGTCCATCGGTAATATTAAGGACGCCCAGGGAGAGTCATTACACCAAGGTGTGTGCACTACGACGCCAAAGTTCATCAGTATCGCTTCTATCCAATTCACCAAATCAATCTGGCTTCTCTGCTCTAAGCAGATTGGATGCCACGAAACGCCTAAACCAAAGCCTAGACGAGAATATTTCTCGATTATCAAAAACCAAAAGTGTTATCATCAAGGCTCACCAAAGTTTGGATGAAACCAAAATGCATATGCTGCTGGAGAACGCTGCCACTTTTGAGAATAAATCCGACGAAGATAGTTCGTCGGTTGAGAAGGAGGAAGACACAAAATTTCAGTTTCATCCAACCAATCCTTTCCTGGGAGACGCACAAGAAGAACTGTCCGACGACGGCATTGAAAACAATCCCGACGATTCCTTTGTCGAGAAGAATTTTTCGAACAATAATAACGAAGACTGTCAAAATGTTTCTCCGAAAAAAGATACTCATCTCAGTAGCAAATTGCTTCAAAAAAATTCAAGTAAAACATCGGGAAAGAATATTTTTTCTTATAATACAGGAAGCATTATTTCGAAACAACTCACCAGCAAAAAAGGTGGACATTTTAAGGACTTAAAAGAAAAAATTGCAGCCAGCAAAAAAGGTGGGTTTCATAAACATTTATTGAATCACAAATTAGTTGTAAATTTTTGGTGACTATAGTAGTTATGTATTATTATTTTTACCACTTATTTATCTCTTTACAGTTTGCTTGTTTTGGTATTTCTGCACTCGTTATTTTATGAATATATTTTGAAAATTCAAATCCAGTTTCATTTTGTATGTATCACTTATAGCTGCTTTAAATATAATTTTTTGCTTGCGGTTTTGTGTCGCTTGAAAGCAATTTTCGATGTAGAAGTTATTTCTGTTTGCTGCACACGTTCGCCTTTCTTGCCACTGCTTTTTGTGCCAACATTTCCAATTAACGTATCTTTATTTTAAATTAGGAATTCTTGCCTCATTGGATAAAATCGAAAATCAAATCGATATCACCACGAATCCTTCAAAAATTAACGTATCACCTCAACAAAATGCTGAAGAAAATAGTCACAGAACAAAAAGTCAAAAAGTGGTTAAAAACTTTAACGAATTTCTAAACTTTGCATCGATTAACAAAAGCCGAATATCGGACAAATTATCAACTAACACCAAAGTACATTCCAGTTTATTTATCGCTAAGGATACTAAGGATTTCGCAAAGCAACAGCGACCACTGATAAAATTGACAAAAAACTCGTTTGATGAATCAGATTCATCCACTTTGGACAGCACGAACGAAGGTCAACATCCGCTGATTGCAAAACCCTTGCAATTGCAACTAACCAGCATAGTAGCGCAAACCCAGCAAAGTTTGGACGGAAGTAGTCCGGATGACAGTCAAGACTACTATCCAATGACAACGTCCATAACTCGAGAACTCCGATTGGAGTTGGAAAACTTGGATAGGCAGGTGTTTGGCGATGTCGGCATCATTGAAAGGAACAAAATGCTGAGCGACTCTGATATCGGATATGAGAAATTAGGGAAGGATTCACTTGATTTGCTGGATATGCGAGAGGAAGAAATAATATCCTGTGCCGAAGTTGCCGATGCCATTGTGTTACGAAATAGTGAAAAGAAAAACACTGAACTGATGAAAAGGATAAGCACTTGTAGTGGCAACACGGACATTTTCGTGTGGGAGAATCCCTTGCACCAAATATCAGGAGCGTCCAGTTGCAACTTTAATGAAATGATCGAAAGCAACGATGACGAGCATGCCATCAGAACTTTCGGCAATGGATCTCAGGATATAAATCAAAACGTTAGCGCCATGACACCTGACGAACAGCAAGATCTAGAGTACGACGGCGAAATAGTGATCGAATGTGTTGGAAACAATGCCAGAAAGTCGGTGACACCTCTTCGGTTGGTTCAAGCGAAGGTGCAGAATTCTAAAGAGCGAGAAGATTCGGATTCGGACAACACCGACAGTTGGAAAAACTCCAACACTCTAAATCCTTTCCTGCAATCGAAATCATCAATGCAAAATTTTGTCACGGACACATTTGCTGAAGAAGAGAGTCCCCTTCCCGCTGAGCCTGTCGTCAATCCTCAACTCGGCGAGGAAGCAGCGGAAACCAACATTGTTGGATTCTCCAAACCCTTAAATGTTCTGCCAGCTCCAAAGGAATTGGGTGGTGGAAATCCATTTTTAATATTCTTATGCTTAACCCTTTTGCTTCAGCATAGAAATATAATTATGAAGAGTGGCATGGACTATAACGAAATGGCAATGCACTTTGACAAAATGGTGCGGAAACACGAAGTGACAAGGGTTCTCAATCAGGCCCGGCGAATGTACTTTGATTACTTAAAAACTCAAAACTCCCTCGCAACTTCTTCCAGTAGTCAACCAACAAAATCGTAAGTCGCTTTTGAAGTCTGATAATAATATTATTTTTTAACGTAAACTCATTGGATAATATCCTTTTTACATGTTAAGAATTTAAAAGTTAATCTAATGCTATTTTGTTGGTCTGTGCATAATTCACACGACTTTCGTACTTTGTGCATTTTCAAATGTATTCCAATTTTCAAATACAAAAAGTGAACAGAATTTCGTTGTGATCGTAATTTTAAATTTTAGCATAGTCACTTAGTTAACGTTTAATTTAGTAAACCAAAAAGAGTACTTACATTCGCTAACTCGTATTTAATAAAAGTATTTGAAAGGTAAATTCACATTTTTTGTAATTTGATTTGCAATACACCCTTAAAACAAACATTTTGTTTTATTTTCCTGTCCTGCTGGGTGTCGAATATTAAATAAGAACCATAATTAAATATTTAGCAATTCGGGTTGTTTGGATTAAAATGAAATTGTTTTGGGCACCTCTGAAATTACTTTGTTAAACACAAAAACTAATCAAACAACTTGATTTGTCTCCGGATCTAAATTTTCCATTCATATTTAACACAAGTGCAGTCTTATAGTGAAGAGATTTTTCACTCAATTACGCTCAAAAGTATTTATACATTTAATTGAAATTTTCGATAATAATGAAAACTTATCCATTTATAAAAACCTACTCACGTGGAAAAGCTTTTCCCGTAAACCAATCTATAATGAAATTTTCAGAATAGCTTAAAGTGCTTTCAATCTTCTTTGCATTTATTTATTCATTGTTGCGTTCACAGTTTTGCTATTCCCGTATAATCCAACATGCGTGGATGGAATGAAGGCAATCCCATTAAAAGCAGTTTCGCATTTGCCAGTCTTAAGATCAAATAAAAAGGAAACAGGTGAAATCACGGTACGATCCCAAATGGTGTTAAAATCCTTGCATACAATCGCGGGTGTTGATCCTTTTTTTTTAAATAATTGTAGCCTCCATTCAACTTGTGCTCAATTGAAACGTATTAAATATCTCCCTTTGCCATGCATACTAATTTTCTGTATCGCTGTTCATTCATTAGGGATCTTAGGCATTCCTGTGACCCAGATTTGTCTTGGGTAGAAAAAAGTAGGTTAGGCTTCCTTAGGTACTCAACTTCAATTTCGACTGGGAGTCTCCGGGAAGATCTCAAGTGTGCAGAACTTGGAACTTGAATGGATGTTCTAAGATGGAGAAATCAGTTCTTCTTCACTTATTCACAAACCCAAAGTGCTTTCCCAAATGGGTACAATTAAGGGCGACATTAATGAATGCACTGATATGATGTAAAATGTCTACATTATGAGGACGTTGATTGCGTTTATATGCAAACACTCACACATACTTCGAATCTGGTTAATTCTTTATAACTACTGTAGTTGTTTCAAGTTAGATTATCAACGTTAAACAAATCACTGATGACCTAGTATAGTATGGAGGCTGATACTTCGTTTGGAGGAAGAATATGGCTTGCTACAAAATAATAGGCACATTTATGAGATTAAAGGCAATAAACAGGGTATTCATCTCAACGTGCCAGGTTTTGCCTTTTAATACACTAATAAGGAGCTAAGAGGACGATACACGGACTCCATCGGAGCACACCTGTGGATCTCAGTGAAGACTATAACGTTAATTATTTTGAAAGGCAGTTTGGGGAGAGTCGGTAATAGGATACCTTGCAGAAGGCACCTCTTAAGATTTCACAACTAATAAACTTTTTGATGATATAAGAATTGATGAGATCCCTTCAGAATTTATTGAACGTTTCTAAAAATACGTTAACGCAAAACAGTAGCGTTTTTTTACTGAAACCATAAATTCGAGGATTATGATGAACTTATGAATTCGGGAATTTTACTCAAACAAATTTCAAGCTGAATGGTTTGACTTATATAAAGAAAATTTTTTTAAAAGTCTCGCTGTTGATATTGTTTACTATGATTTTGGTTTTTTTTTAAATTCATTATTCAGTTGTTTGATAAATTAACGATCAATTCTTGTATGTACTATAGTGTCATGTTTCACTAAATTGTATTTAGTCCAAATTTTTCCGTTTAAAGAGAGTAGCTCTAATGGCATTTTACCACAGGCTCTTTAAAAGTTATAGTTTTTCTGGTAATGGGTGGTTTTCTAAATTCATCCTCAGTATACCAAAATAAATAGTGTGGTAAAAGAGGGTTTTCCATTCTTTACAAGAACATTACAGCAACCTATTTAGAAGTGCAATCAGGAATAAGCAGCAGCCCCAAATGAATTGATGGAGCAATAAACGCCGGGAAAGGGAGCAGCATGTCCTGATAAATTGTTGTAGCTTTTTTTATTTCCCATTTGATTTCTATCATGTAAATAAGTTGAAGTAATCATTGAGGTACAATTTTCCAACAGTTTAAACTTCGTCCAATTATATAAGAGTAAAGAAACTGTGTAACATTTCAATGAAAACTGATTTGTTATCGTTAAATAACTTTCTGCGAATCATCAAAATTTTAAGAGGATTGCAAAATTTCCTACTTCAAAAGTACTTACCGTAAAATTACGGAATACCATTTTTAAAATAAATTCTTTTTGTATCTTAAAATATCTGAAAAAATGCTGAAAAATCCAGTTCTCAGTTCAAAGTGACGCTTTCAGGGTTAAGTGTGGTTATAAATTTTTCAATTGTGTAAAATTAGTCAAGAATCCTTTAATTTATTGTTGACCCCGGAGTCCTTAAATACCCGCCCTGGGAAAATTCTAATTCGCTCCTAAAAAGGTCCCCTAAATTAAAGAGTACGAAGCTCCAAATTTACGTGGCAAAAAGGTTTAAGTTTACTTGAAAAAACTTCTTAATGACATAAAATAAGAAATTCTCGTTCGGTATAATATTTACTATATTTTTGAATTGACTATTTGCGAAAAAAACAAACGTTTTTATGTGTGAATAATAAAATATTTTATATTTGTAGAAGCTTGAATTTCTAGGAAAATCTTGGAGAATTTTTGGGGGCGACGTTTATCAATGGACAGTTGATTCCAATTTTCCAGAAGGATTTCGTTTTCCAGCCGCTTGAGCAATATCTTTCGGGGTTTTCGTGTTCTCCAACACGGTATCCTTTGCGGAAAACATGCGCAACTTGAAGCAAATCTCCAGAGTCCAGGTTCCAGGAGGGGTTGATAACCTATCGCTGTGCACGTAGCAATTCTGTTCGGAGCTAGAGAAAACAGTATTTATGTAAATAAACATCACTGAGGGTCGTGGTGGTGTAATGCAGGTGGTAAATAAGACCCCTTCACTGTGATAGAATTCAAAATGAGTAAAACTTAATAAAGCTTAAATCAATTTAAGATGGACTTGGACACCAGGTGTCATACAATAAAGACCCCTTAAAGCGACATGCAACATCGAAGGACAAGCCAGTAGACGAGCAAACGTCTCATTTTCACAAATATCTCGGGGTAGTTTGGATGTCTGTTGTGCAATCTCCTGTCAATGTCATTACTGAATTGGTTTGCATGTCTGAAGCCCATTATCCTTTATCCGCTCAAGTTATGTTTTTTTTTTGCAGCCACGATTTATTGCCCTCTTAGACGCCAATAAGTATTAGCTATTAACGTCAAGGCACAGTGTCATCAGGGCGAAACTTTAGCCATAAATTGCAAAAGGAATATGGGTCTGATTCGATTTAATTGACTTCTTATTTATGTCTTGCATAGAAATTAGAAAGTGAGAATAAATTCCCAGAAGTTATGATGTTGCTTATGGGACCATTATAGGCGCAAACTTTGTTCTTACGGGCCTAGTTATCAGAATGTATCCTGAATACAAAATAATTTCGCCTTGCGGAATTGTTGCGATAAATAAATTAATGCATAATGTGACTTTTTCGTCGGAGCCGTTCAGACGAAATTCAAATTGAGTATGAATTTAGCAAAAGTAAAAGTTGAAGCACTTATCAAAGAATTTGTGATTTCTTGAGAATTGTTAGCTCCATTTTTAATGGGTCCATTCGCTGCTGAAATGCTTAACAATTTCTGGGTAATTAATTGAGTTATTTGTATGCCTTGCACATAAAGGGAAATAGTGTAAGAAAAATTGAAATTAGGAATGCGAGAATTTAGGGTCCTTTCTGGTTGTGAATACTTATGTAGGAACCAAGTTTCTTAAAGTAGCTTAGTTTTTGTGCAATCGAAAGACTTTAAGAATAAACAAAGAGAAACTGAAGAGTACCTTGAATATTTAAATTTTGGTTTTGTTTAGTTCGTTTCATTGATTTAAGGATTTTTATCCAAAGGAAACAGAAGAAGTAAGTGATGAAATTAAGTGTTACTGTGATTGCAGATATATAATTATTATTATATACAATTATATTTTAATATACATAATTAATTATTATTAAAGCTATAAAAAGGAAACATTAAAATATAATATTATTATCCATGTACCTATGTACAGGAATTGAAACCTTTCGGAAATTATACTCTAAATTTTGTTTATAAAAGAATGTAACTCTTTTTCAAACAAAAAAATTCCAATTATTTATTGGTATTCAGTTCTTTTTTCGTTTTCAGTCTTCTCATTGATTCCTTTGCAACTGTAAAAGATTCAGGATTCAGCATTCTGATGAATTACTTGCAACCGATCACGTTTAAAGAAAACATCACGCAAGTCTTCATTCAATACTGTTCAATCCAACGCGTAATCAATCAGGTTATGGGAACAGGTTAAAAGGTCTTCGCAAGAATATTCCATGATTTTCAGTAGAGGATCTCAAAACGCCACAAAATCACCATATATCCATTAACCCCACGCTGTTCCTCGTTTCGTATATAAATTGGAAGTTATAGCCGGAAAGAAAATTCATCACGTCCTTTGAAATATTCTCCTTTGAGTTGAAACTCGGAAAAAGGTGGTACTTTTTAAAAACTGGGTGTTGGAAATTCTTTTCTATTCAATAATCAAAGCGTAGTGATTACATACCGTTATAGGAAAAGTAAGAAAAGTCATTTTAACATACACAGAAGTTACAATTTTCGTCGAAGAACATATTTACCAAAGTTTTCTTACAATATTTTAACTTCAGTTTGAACAATTGAATGATTTTCCCTGTTTCATAGTTGCCAAAAAAACTTTTTAATATTCATAAGAATTTTTAAAAATTTTCTCTCAAAACACGCACACCGTTGTGTTAAAGATAAATAATTCTGGAAAGAGTTCCCAAAGGAGAAATCGATTTCCCCAAAATGGCACGTGAGCCAATTCCGTCTGAAGGATATAAAGGAGCCGAAATGGTGTGAAGCAGACACAAAACGAAAAATAAATGTTGAAATGGGTGTAACATTGTGGTTAGGGGAGCTTATGTGGGTGGCATCCAGGTGTAATATTTAAAAATTAATTCCGAGCGAGTTTTAACAGCGTTGAGTGTGCCTAATGGAGCTTTAAAACCACCGGAGCCATCTGTTTTCGTAACCTGCCCCACTTATCTCCATTCGAGGCCTCCTCCAATAGTTTATTTGCGATTCCCACGCTATCGCTTCAGATGAGCATTTCGAGCGTCTCTAGCTCTTTACAGTGGTCCTTATGAATTAAATATGAGCGAATGTTCAAGGTGATCCTAGCGTTTATGGATGTGGGTAGTCATTCCTGGGATATCCTTGTTGGGCTTTCTTTCCTTGTTATTGTTTCTTTTCTATTTTTTTGTCTATGCATAAAACACCTGTTAAATTTCATGAGGCTGTTTTAGAAAATTAACTGCCCCTTTATGGTAAGAAGGGTTCCACAGGTTTGAATTTTGATAGAAAAAACCCCACCACAAGTGGGTTAATTTGATCGAGATTTGAAAATATATTCAGATTTTTGCGGAAAATCAAGAAAACTTATTTTATTAACTATATACATGAAACGGTAGAATACAACATTCTAATGCACTCTACACATTTGATGGAAGTACTTCAAATATAAAGAAAACTTTATCCTTAATTCAACATTTTCCTTCATTCATCATGAAATCAATTAAACAATTTTAAAATTATGCACTTTGCCCGTTATATTAATCAAGATCCACCGTTGGCACTGGTCTGATTTCCTGCAATCGACGTATAAACTTTAGTCCTGTGCTTATGAAGGATGGAATTGGCTCTGATAAAAATTGCTCAGTCAGAATTGATTGTGTTTACTCAGTACGATGGTAGGCAGGACCAGTCCACGGAATTATCGGACAAATGTCCACATTGCAGGAGGAACATCGAACTTAATTCAATTGGTCTGATGAAGTCCAACGGAAATTCAATTTTGTAGTGTTTTTTTAAGAGTTTCTTTTTCTATTTGCACTTAATTTATATTTTATATGTTTATAATGCGCCTGTGGGTTCCGGACATGGTTCTGACGAGATCTACCTATAGTCTAGCATGGATGTTATCGTGTCATCATAGATGATTGTATTCATGATATTAATCACGATATTACGCTCGACAGGTGAATCCGAATTGCAAATTAACGTAATTAAACATTTACTGGGAAAAGTTTTGGCACTCATCTTCAGAGCTCAGGTACGGAAATTGACGGAAGCGGTGACAACAATGAATGTGAATTGTGCATTGGCTCTGCGCGGGTTGAATTTGCATTTCACTAATTTGCCCTAGCAGCGTGAAATTTACCACGGCAAATCATGCACAATGCACCTAAGTGAATACCAATCATTTGCAGGAGTTGAAGACGAGAGAAATGCAGATGTCCTTTATCTTCACGTTCACCTGACCCAAACATTTCTAAACTTCCGTTATTGTTTGGCAATACAACGTTCATCGTTTAAGCTCACCTCCCTCATTTTCTATGAACTCAACATTTCCACATCCATTTCTGCTGCTTTTCTCATTACACAAAATGAAAATTAAACAACCAGAAATGTTGTGCTGAAAACTGTTTGCATAGCACAGAGAATATCAAGGATGTCAGAATTAGGAACCAACGAATTTCTCGGTAATGCGTTTAATCTTCTCGGCTCTTGCATCCTTAAGAGATGATTTTTAGAAAAAGTTCTGTGGCACCTAAATTGCATGTAACCTGAATTAACACTTCGTGTTGGTTCTCACTCACACTCTGCCCAACTTACACAACGTTCCACATACATAGCCAGCCACATGAATTTTTAGCCAAATGAATGTAGAATTCCTTCCTCTAATATGCCTCAGGGTTCTGCTACTTTTGCCATAAATAGAGCCACTTAAAAAACTTCTGAATGACAATCCAAGTTTCAAAGTTTTTCTTCATTTTCCGCTTCTGCCCTATTTTGAGTGAAATTTCTTCTGCTATTTGATTTCCGAAGTACCATAGAACCAGACAGTAGAAAATAGTTTCAGGAACTTTTTCCATTGGACACGGAGGCTAACATCAAAGTAATTGGCCTTCACTGTCTGTTCCAAGTTGGCTTTAATGGCCAACACTTTATGGTTTTTAGTTGCTCTTTATTGAGCAGCGGACAAAGTGACCTGCTTTGATGGTTTTTACGTATATAAGGAGGACATTCAGTAGACGCATCCGCAAGCATGTCCTCCTTTACCTACGAAATTGAAAAACACGTCTTAAAGATCGCCAACAACATCATCATCAACATTGAGTTCAACAACGTTATTTGGCAAACTAAATATCTACAATTTTTCCTTTTCTTAAGTCAATACATTATAAAAGATATGTTCCAATTTATAACAGTTTTTCGTACTGCAGTCGAAGAACTTTGGTGCATAGTTTCCACTATTATCGTGAAAAACTTCGACATTATACAAAAACAATCTTCTTTGATCAAAAACTCTAATAAAACTAATTTTTTATTTGTTTATAAACATAAACTGGGAAAGTGCAGTTGGAAAACTTTCAAACAACCTTCTTTTCGGGAAATGGAAAAAAACCTTACGCTAAAGTAATTTTTATTTAAAATCATTAAGTTGTGTTAAATACCTTTTTGATTGACTAAAATATTGTTAAATTATTTGCTTTTCATCGCAGCTGTACTAAAGTAATTACTTTCGCTTCTCACCGCCATTTTACGATTTTAAACCATTTTAAGCACAACATGCTAAGAGTAAAGTTTCTTAAAGTTATAAATTTCTGGAAACTTTTAAACTTGTCGGTTCGTTCTTTGTGGAACATTATAGCTTAAAATTTGTTATGCCATTTTCGAAGTTTAATACAAATTGTCGATTACTTTAGCGATTTTAATATGTTCAAACTTTGATTGTTGTTCACATCCAGTTGATAGTGATTAATGATATGATATTTTATAATATTATAAATAAAATTTTCGTTCTTTTCCTAATTTTGTAGAGATTCTGAGTGAAATAAAAAAAATGTTTTGATAAATATTTATTTATTTAAACACTTTAAAGTGTTTTAATGCCAGTTCCAACTCAACACTTTACTCTAAAATTCATCGCGTCGAAACAGACATTTTATATAATACATATAAAATATATTAAATTGTATTTGTATGCGTATTGTGTATTTTGTAAGTATAGATAAGATAACCAAATTTGTTTTCGTATTTTCTGGAAATTCAGTTAGTTCAGTCAGTTAGAACTTAGAATTAATGATATTTTCTGTAAATAGAGGCTGCAGAGTCTCAAAAGTAATCAGTACAAATATGTATTATACATATATCACAGAAGGAACTGTCCTAGTGTCCTTGTCCACGCTACTTGCACAAATTATACGACATTTAAATTCGGAACAGCCAGAATTTAAAATATTTAAGGATTCAATAAACCAATGGGTGACTTATTGGTTCCATATCTAACGATCTTAACGTCGTATTTAATAACCATATCCCTTCCATTAAAGTAATGAGTTTCAGTCATCACCAGAGGCACACTGTTATGCAATTTTAGTTGCATAATGGCGGAAGTTAAACTATGCAAAGCTATAAAATATCACTTCTACTTTTTCCGTTTATTTGGTTTCTCTCCAATATCCCTTCAAAATATTACAATTTTCGGTCATTTTCTTTGTGGTTGGTCGATTGCTCTATTAATTTGTTTGTATTGTTTAAGTTATTATACTATTGTTGTTAGTGAGGATGTAGTCTACAGTAAAGATAATTTCGGTAAATTTAATGATTGGACGAAAATCTTCGGCGTATTTTTATCGCTTCAAGTTTCATTCATTGAAAGTGTTTTACAAAGAAACGAACAACAAAAGTTTTGGATAAAATTTTCAAAACTCCATTGTAGTGAAGAGAATTGTTCAAGTTTGTGGAATCAAATCAGAAATCACCGTAGATTTTTGTCAATTTCTTTTGGATATATTGTGCTATTAATACCGACCAAAATTAATTTAGTATTCTTCGCAAACAAGGATTGCGCACATTGCACGTTATTGTTCATGATTTATTATCCTTGCCTTTTGGCAACAAGGCTCAGACAATTTCAACTCATTATGGCCGTGGAACTGATTAGAACTGAAACAGTTTTGCTGATTAAAAAATTGGAGCAACTGGTGGAGAATTCTAGAAACAATAAAAGTTGTACAAGTGAAGACATCTCCAAAGCTCAAAATATGTATCAACAAATTTTTGATTTAACAGAACATTTCAAAGCGGCTGCTGGTTGGTCTTTGAGCGCGATTTACATGGGAATGGCGTTGAAACTCTTGTCCGATGTTTTTTGGTCTCTTTGGCTGCAAAAAAATTTCAAATTTAATTTAAGAACTGGATTACAGCGTAATTTTAAATAATTATAACATACCAACTAACAAGTAACAACAAATGAATTATGCCTTAGATTTCTGCATCGAAGCTTCATCGGTCGTGGCTTTGTGGTTATCAATGTTATCAGCCAAGGACTGTGCCGAAACTGTAAGTATAGAAGTACCTATTAAAAATTGTTTAATTCGCCTTTACCACACAAATTAATATTATGCACTTAATTTACTTTAGGAAGCAATAATTGTGCGAGCTAAAGGTTTTTCATTAATTAGTTTAATTTGATTGTATAGGGAAGGAAGGGTGAAATTACAAATAATGCTCTTTAAACCCTTGTATCTACGAAACCGTTACAATTTTCCTCTCCTCATTCATATTATTTTTGGATTGTGTACACTTAAGTGTTATCCATATGCTCCGTATCTTATTGCATCTTTATATAAAGAAAGATAATTACATATCTATAAATTTTTAATAAAACATATAACAAAAAACGACACGAAAGTGTTCTACAAAACATTAGATTAGAACATTTAATAAACAGATTATGAGAAAATGCTTTTTCATTTTGAATGCTTCTTGCATGCATAATCAATTTGGATTAATGAAATTAAAATTGTTTGTTATGAACATAAATATAGTCACCCCAGAACAGAGAACTGCATTAAAGCAATAAGTTTACTCTCAAACGCAAGCAAACTCTCGATGATTAAACATTAGTGCAAACGGTTGTGCAATTATGGCAGACATTAAATTATGCAATTTCCTGAAATATCACTTTTATTTGTTCCGATTTTTCGGTTTCGCTCCACTTTCTCTTCGGTCGAGTCTTCCAGTTTTTGAATATCTTTTAATTGTTTGGTCAATTTTGTTATTATTTGTTATTTGTTCAGCATTTGGATATTTAATCACTGATATCAAAACATTTGTTTACAAAATTGAAATCTTCGGAACAGTGAATGATCTTTTTAAAATTGTCGCAATATTTACCTCTCACATTATATCCTTAATTGAAAGTGTTGTACAGAAGGAAGAACAGCGCGCTTTTTGGATTAAGTTTTCGGAAATTTACTACCACAGGGAACAAAATGTGGGTGTGTGGCCACTGATGAAGGCATATAAGAATTTTCTGATGACTTTTTATGGATACATGTTGCTGTACGCTTTCACCGTTTTTTTCGGAATATTTTACCTAAAGGAAAACTGCTGTGATTACTGTTCCTCCTTCTATGCGATTGCCTATCCAAGTATTTTTGTATTAATGTTTAGAATATTTCAAATAATTATGTTCGTGGACATCATCAGAATAGAAGCTGGCTTTGTGTGTTGTAAACTGAAGAAATTGGTGGAGAGTTCAGAGATTCGTAGGGAGATCAATAGTGGAGAGATATATGAAATTCAAAATATCTATCAGCAAGTTTTCGAGATGATGGAATATTTGAAGCGCGCCACCGGTTGGTCGCTTTGTGCTATTTACTGGGGACTCTCGCTACGCATTTTGTCGGACGGAAATTGGACTGTGTGGTTTTTACGGAAATCAGAAATGCTCTCAACTTCGATGAAAATTTTCTTAACACTTATCAACATTCCAACGCCTGTTATTCTCTGGATCTCAATGTTATATGCAAGAAATTGCTCAAATTCCGTAAGTATATGAGAATTTATTGAGAAATTGTAACTGCGAACGTGCGAGTATTTAAACATCTCAAAATATTTAATAAATTTAGATTTGTTATTTTAGTGAAATTTTCGGGACAGAAAACTTTTATTAAAATTGTCAATTAAGAAAAAAGCACAAAACTCTATATATTAAATACTACCAAATAAAAAACAAATTTTTTTTTCAGCTGGAACGTATTCCACACATACTACATAGAATTCAACGAGACATGTACAATATAAATTTATCAATCCGAGTAATATATTAACACAAATTTAAAATTAAATTGGTTAATTTTTTTTACCCTTACAATTAGATACAGAATTTCTCTTTGCAATTATGCCACCAGAAAGTAACACTGGATGCAAAAGGATTCTTCTTAATTGACTTCGGCTTTCTCAAAAGGGTAGTAGCAGTCGTATTTGCTTAATTCAAAACATAATAAGTACATTTTCCTTAAAGCTGACATTTATTATAACGTGTGCAGTGTTCTACTTACAATTCATGCCTAAGCCAGATTCAACAACATAAATCTAAAAGTGCAATGCTTTATGTTCAGCGGTTTTATAGACAGAAAGCCCTAATGAGTTCCTTTAATGGTTATCAGAGTTATGGATGTCCTTTTTCTGTTCCTTCAAACTGAAAATGTCTAAGAAAGATGCTAACGAAGAGTTTATTCATTGAAAGGAACTGCTGCCTTCATAGACTTCATCCGGGCAAGGAGGGAATTTGAAAAATGCGAGGACAAACTCTTTTACGTAAATTTTTTTTCTTCTCCTGTTAATTTTTATGGTAAGTTTTTACGCACACAAAATGTTTAAAGAGGACTTAATATTTCAATAAAATAATCTTATGTATCTAATGTAATGTTATTATACATTACATTATCATAATAATATAATAATAAAATAAAATGTAGGTAATATCAAATATAATATGAGTAATTAACTTTATGAATAAATTTCATAATTTCGTGATAAATTAGTTACCAAATAAGAAATTCTACTTTAAAATGGAATATTTAAATAAAGACTTTTGCATAATTAACCAGTATTGAATGAATAATGAGCATAACTTGGATGTATACCTGCGATCTCCCCATTACCCCTTCCACCCGATCCGAATATAAAATAAGTCCTGTGAAGCATATGGATACGTCTGTATTGTATAATGTATATGGTATATATCAAAATTAGAGTAATTTGAAGCTCACGCTTCAAGTTTGCTTTCTTCCTGCGTGCATCATCTTTTCTTGTCTTCCACAGAAAAAAACAATATCTTCCGCATTTTCTGGAAAATTATGGAACATAAGGCAGCCAAGATTGTTTGAATATTATTATCTTCATTTTACAAGGAAAAATTGTAATTGTAAGGAGGCATAAATTTATAAACAGCTTATGATTTCCCCCTGGTTTAGAGGGCGCAAAGAAATCGAAATTTTTGTTGAACACGAAAAAAGAGAACATTTGAAATTATTCAAATTTTCTTTTGAGGTTGTGACAATATTGTGACTGTTGATATTGATCCTAACTCCTAACTCCCCAATTCACTGTCTTTTTTCGAATTTTTTTTTTATATTAATTTGAATTTGTTTCATACACACAACAAAATTTTTTTTATAAATTAAATTATAAAATATCTAATAAATTAAGAAGACGTAGAAAATTAAATTTTAATAAAATCACATTAAAATGCTCACCTTACCTACCTACTTACTACCACGTAATATGTAAATATAAATTTGAATATACTTTTGAATGCATTTTTGTAACCATTTCACAAAGTTTATAACACTTTAATACCACTATAATGAAGATTAAAACTATGTTTTGTAATGTTTACAATTTACATATTTTACGGAAAATACAATCTCATTAAGTCGTAATGTATTGGCTTCATTATTAGATTAATTGTATCGTATATGGACCTGTTCCGTGGTCATTGAATTAAAAAGAGTAAGCTCCAGGATAAGCTGGAAACGGAGGAAAGTGCAGCACCGCCAAGAGAAAGAAACTATTCGGCTTATAGCATAGGCAGACAGGGGGTATTTTCGCGCCCAATGACACAAGTGATCTATCAACCGATGGTTAGGGAGCCCCCACACTCCACAGCCAATCCGGCGAAGAGATCCCCCAATTATTGAAACCACAGAGCGATTTGTTCACCCACCGCAGGATCCGCATAAGTGTCCAATCTGTCCAGATGGACAACACAAATTGAATAGATGTCCCACAATATTGAGAACAAGGTTGCAACAAAGATGGTATCTTGCTCTTCGGGCAGGGGTATGTCTGAACTGTCTCATCAGAGGGCACACATCATTTTCATGCAAGAATGAGGGATCCTGCTTCCGGTGTGGACAGCGGCATATTAGTATCTTATGCCGCAGACATCGACTAAATATGAAATAAGAGTTAAGCAAGGTTGTATCAGGTGTGCGCCAAAGAGGTAAAATGTGCACCATTGTATTATAGCGATAACTTGTAATGAATAAGAGAAAGGTCGTGTCACAATTCAGAGAATATAGAATAAAATGAAAAACGAAATATGGGTGTTCCGCGGGAACATTACAACCTAAAATGAAACGGTTCTTCTCTTGTGGAACTGGAACGAGAATATGATCAAGGGCAACAAGGCCTGCAAGATAAATCACTGCAAGAAATATTTTGCGCAGCAAACATTGAAATATAATTAATAGAATGCGGGGATAAAGGAGGTTAATGCAGGACAGAAGTTTAAAGGAGGATCACAATTACGAAGGCAAAAAAAGATCAACATAAGCGGATTTCAACAGGATCCAGATCATCAGGACAGGCCTAAAACTCCAGACCGTGAGAGGGGAGGCAATTTCTCCAGCCCAAAACCATATAAAAGGCGGAACAGCATATGGAGCTACCACTACTATTTTCGTGGATTTCAAAGGAACAACGACGTGTACGCGTAGATTACTGTGGGTCCGGTTTTGCAAAGCACCAAGTAGGTGGAATTTGCATGATTGTCCCTAGTAATCCGTGGATATTTTTTTTTTATACCATAGCATGAAAGTAGCCCATTCTCGACATATTACACTTTCTTTATTTTCTTATACGATTTTGTTAACTTCGAATTTAATTTCAATTTTAAATTATATATTTTACTACTATGTTTTTTTTTCTGAAATTATTGATTAATTCTACGTGCCAAGTGTTATCTGTAAATTACTTATATATAAAATATATTATATTGTATGTGTATTGTGTATTTTGTAAGTATAAATAAGATAACCAAATTTGTTTTCGTATTTTCTGGAAATTCAGTTAGTTCAGTCAGTTAGAACTTAGAATTAATGATATTTTCTGTAAATAGAGGCTGCAGAGTCTCAAAAGTAATCAGTACAAATATGTATTATACATATATCACAGAAGGAACTGTCCTAGTGTCCTTGTCCACGCTACTTGCACAAATTATACGACATTTAAATTCGGAACAGCCAGAATTTAAAATATTTAAGGATTCAATAAACCAATGGGTGACTTATTGGTTCCATATCTAACGATCTTAACGTCGTATTTAATAACCATATCCCTTCCATTAAAGTAATGAGTTTCAGTCAATAGTCATCACCAGAGGCACACTGTTATGCAATTTTAGTTGCATAATGGCGGAAGTTAAACTATGCAAAGCTATAAAATATCACTTCTACTTTTTCCGTTTATTTGGTTTCTCTCCAATATCCCTTCAAAATATTACAATTTTCGGTCATTTTCTTTGTGGTTGGTCGATTGCTCTATTAATTTGTTTGTATTGTTTAAGTTATTATACTATTGTTGTTAGTGAGGATGTAGTCTACAGTAAAGATAATTTCGGTAAATTTAATGATTGGACGAAAATCTTCGGCGTATTTTTATCGCTTCAAGTTTCATTCATTGAAAGTGTTTTACAAAGAAACGAACAACAAAAGTTTTGGATAAAATTTTCAAAACTCCATTGTAGTGAAGACAATTGTTCTAGTTTGTGGGATCAAATCAGACACCACCGTAGATTTTTGTCAATTTCTTTTGGATATATTGTGCTATTAATACCGACCAAAATTAATTTACTATTCTTCGCAAACAAGGATTGCGCACATTGCACGTTATTGTTCATGATTTATTATCCTTGCCTTTTGGCAACAAGGCTCAGACAATTTCAACTCTTTATGACCGTGGAACTGATTAGAACTGAAACAGTTTTGCTGATTAAAAAATTGGAGCAACTGGTGGAGAATTCTAGAAACAATAAAAGTTGTACAAGTGAAGACATCTCCAAAGCTCAAAATATGTATCAACAAATTTTTGATTTAACAGAACATTTCAAAGCGGCTGCTGGTTGGTCTTTGAGCGCGATTTACATGGGAATGGCGTTGAAACTCTTGTCCGATGTTTTTTGGTCTCTTTGGCTGCAAAAAAATTTCAAATTTAATTTAAGAACTGGATTACAGCGTAATTTTAAATAATTATAACATACCAACTAACAAGTAACAACAAATGAATTATGCCTTAGATTTCTGCATCGAAGCTTCATCGGTCGTGGCTTTGTGGTTATCAATGTTATCAGCCAAGGACTGTGCCGAAACTGTAAGTATAGAAGTACCTATTAAAAATTGTTTAATTCGCCTTTACCACACAAATTAATATTATGCACTTAATTTACTTTAGGAAGCAATAATTGTGCGAGCTAAAGGTTTTTCATTAATTAGTTTAATTTGATTGTATAGGGAAGGAAGGGTGAAATTACAAATAATGCTCTTTAAACCCTTGTATCTACGAAACCGTTACAATTTTCCTCTCCTCATTCATATTATTTTTGGATTGTGTACACTTAAGTGTTATCCATATGCTCCGTATCTTATTGCATCTTTATATAAAGAAAGATAATTATCTATAAATTTTTAATAAAACATATAACAAAAAACGACACGAAAGTGTTCTACAAAACATTAGATTAGAACATTTAATAAACAGATTATGAGAAAATGCTTTTTCATTTTGAATGCTTCTTGCATGCATAATCAATTTGGATTAATGAAATTAAAATTGTTTGTTATGAACATAAATATAGTCACCCCAGAACAGAGAACTGCATTAAAGCAATAAGTTTACTCTCAAACGCAAGCAAACTCTCGATGATTAAACATTGGTGCAAACGGTTGTGCAATTATGGCAGACATTAAATTATGCAATTTCATGAAATATCACTTTTATTTGTTCCGATTTTTCGGTTTCGCTCCACTTTCACTTCGGTCGAGTGTTCCAGTTTTTGAATATCTTTTAAATGTTTGGTCAATTTTGTTATTATTTGTTATTGGTTCAGCATTTGGATATTTAATCACTGATACCAAAACATTTATTTACAAAGTTGACAACTTCGGAACAGTGAATGATCTTTTTAAAATTGTCGCAATATTTACCTCTCACATTATATCCTTAATTGAAAGTGTTGTACAGAAGGAAGAACAGCGCGCTTTTTGGATTAAGTTTTCGGAAATTTACTACCACAGGGAACAAAATGTGGGTGTGAGGCCACTGATGAAGGCATATAAGAATTTTCTGATGACTTTTTATGGATACATGTTGATGTACGCTTTCACCGTTTTTTTCGGAATATTTTACCTCCAGGAAAACTGCTTTGATTACTGTTCCTCCTTCTATGCGATTGCCTATCCAAGTATTTTTGTATTAATGTTTAGAATATTTCAAATAATTATGTTCGTGGACATCATCAGAATAGAAGCTGGCTTTGTGTGTTGTAAACTGAAGAAATTGGTGGAGAGTTCAGAGATTCGTAGGGAGATCAATAGTGGAGAGATATATGAAATTCAAAATATCTATCAGCAAGTTTTCGAGATGATGGAATATTTGAAGCGCGCCACCGGTTGGTCGCTTTGTGCTATTTACTGGGGACTCTCGCTACGCATTTTGTCGGACGGAAATTGGACTGTGTGGTTTTTACGGAAATCAGAAATGCTCTCAACTTCGATGAAAATTTTCTTAACACTTCTCGACATTCCATTGCCTGTCATTCTCTGGATCTCAATGTTATATGCAAGAAATTGCTCAAATTCCGTAAGTATATGAGAATTTATTGAGAAATTGTAACTGCGAACGTGCGAGTATTTAAACATTTCAAAATATTTATTAAATTTAGATTTGTTATTTTAGTGAAATTTTCGGGACGACAAAATTTTATTAAAATTGTCAATTAAGAAAAAAGCACAAAACTCTATATATTAAATACTACCAAATAAAAAACAAATTTTTTTTTCAGCTGGAACGTATTCCACACATACTACATAGAATTCAACGAGATATGTACAATATAAATCTATCAATCCGAGTAATATATTAACACAAATTTAAAATTAAATTGGTTAATTGTTTTTACACTTACAATTAGATACAGAATTTCTCTTTGCAATTATGCCACCAGAAAGTAACACTGGATGCAAAAGGATTCTTCTTAATTGACTTTGGCTTTCTCAAAAGGGTAATAGCAGTCATATTTGCTTAATTCAAAACATAATAAGTACATTTTCCTTAAAGCTGACATTTATTATAACGTGTGCAGTGTTCTACTTACAATTCATGCCTAAACCAGGTTCAACAACATAAATCTAAAAGTGCAATGCTTTATGATAAACAGAAAGCCCTAAGAGTTCCTTTAATGGTTATCAGAGTCATGGATGTCCTTTTTCTGTTCCTTCAAACTGAAAATGTCTAAGAAAGATGCTAACGAAGATTTTATTCATTGAAAGGAACTGCTGCCTTCATAGACTTCATCCGAGCAAGGAGGGAATTTGAAAAATGCGAGAACAAACTCTTTTACGTAAATTTTTTTTCTTCTCCTGTTAATTTTTATGGTAACTTTTCACGCACACAAAATGTTTAAAGAGGACTTAATATTCCAATAAAATAATCTTATGTATCTAATGTAATGTTATTATACCTATATTACATTATCATAATAATATAATAATAAAATAAAATGTAATATCAAATAATATGAGTAATTAACTTTATGAATAAATTTCATAATTTCGTGATAAATTAGTTTCCAAATAAGAAATTCTACTTTAAAATGGAATATTTAAATAAAGACTTTTGCATAATTAACCAGTATTGAATGAATAATGAGCATAACTTGGATAACCTGCGATCTCCCCATTACCCCTTCCACCCGATCCGAATATGAAATAAGTCCTGTGAAGCATATAGATACGTCTGTATTGTATAATGTATATGGTATATATCAAAATTAGAGTAATTTGAAGCTCACGCTTCAATTTTGCTTCAAGTTTGCCTTCTTCCTGCGTGCATCATCTTTTCTTGTCTTCCAGAGAAAAAAAAAAATCTTCCGCATTTTCTGGAAAATTATGGAACATAAGGCAGCCAATATTGTTTGAATATTTTCTTCATTTTACAAGGTAAAATTGTAATTGTAAGGAGGCATAAATTTATAAACAGCTTATGATTTCCCCCTGGTTTAGACGGCGAAAAGAAATCGAAATTTTTGTTGAACACGAAAAAAGAGAACATTTGAAATTATTCAAATTTTCTTTTGAGGTCGAGACAATATTGTGACTGTTGATATTGATCCTAACTCCAAACTCCCCAGTTCACTGTCTTTTTCAGATTTTTTTTTTATCTTAATTTGAATACCTACCTATTGATTTCTTACACACAACAAAATTTTTTTTATAAATTAAATTATAAAATATCTAATAAATTAAGGAGACGTAGAAAATTAAATTTTAATAAAATCACGTTAAAATGCTCACATGGATACCTACTAGTCCACATAATATGTAAATATAAATTTGAATATATTTTTGTAAGCATTTTTGTACCCATTTCACAAAGTTTATAACACTTTAATACCACTTTAATGAAAATTAAAACAATGTTTTATAGTGTTTACATATTTTACGGAAATTACAATCTCATTAATTCGTAATGTATTGGCTTCATTATTGGATTAATTGTACCCCATATGGACCTGTTCCGTGGTCATTGAATTAAAAAGAGTACTTGCCAGTTGCCGCTGATTAAACTCAATGTATATATGAACGGACGATGATTGGTGACTATTTACCTGTGAAGGTCTATTGAATGTCTACTTATTTTCATTGGCAAGAAATTTGCAAGTATATTATTTCCCCCAAACCATTTTCTTTTATTAGGAGTATAATATTATACAAAGAGGAGATATGAATAAAAATTATGTATATAATTTGTTTGTCAAAGATTTATATTATAATATATGGTTTTAAAAAATGACTTTTTAATCTCATATACTATAAAACAAAACAAAATTAATAGCCGGCTTAAGTTCAAAAAAGTAAAATTCAAGTTATTCCTAAACTCTCGAGGAGCACTGCACTATAATCAAAGGGATGCATTCATGCATACATACTATATATTTTACTGTCGCATCCACATAAAAAACCAATTAAAGTATCTAAAATGTTCTTTTATAGTTCAGAACGTTTGAATGCGAGAACCAAAGAAGGCACATACCAAAAGCAATTTTATGACAACATCAACAGACTCCTTTTAACCTTAACTGCATTGTAGACAGGATAATTTGAATAACGTAACATGGATTATGTATCTATTGCAAGGATTGTGCACTTTGTAGACAAACACAAGTCTACAGCTAAATAAATTCCATATAGCATCTTTATCTTTGAGTTTTAATTAATTCTATACTTAAAGTTTGCCTTCGATATTATAAAAGTTTTCGGTCGACAGATTTGATTAGAATTTAATTTGAACTGTAATATTTCAAAGATAATTGATTACCCTCTTAAATTAAATGAATAAATGTAATTAGTAAATGGGTGTGAACTTCTTTATGTAATTTACTCTTTTCATGCATTTACTAAAATCAATAAAGGCATAAAGCAATAATTGATCGACATTCTCGTCAAAAATATGAACAAAACAAAACAGTTGCCAATTGTTCCGTTTTAAGGAGGAACTCGAAGAGAATAACTAACAATCCAAATTGAATTTTTTTCCTGTTTGAAGGACTTGGCAGAAGGCATCATAAAAGTAAAACAAGACGAGATTTACAAAAAGCAGAGTAGTATGAAGCTTTTAGTATAACTAAAAACAGAAGTCCTTTGGTCTGAAATTTTCTTTGTGGCTCACTAATTAGCATGCAGACTTCGCCGCCTTTGTAGTTGCAAATCATGAAAAGAATGACTGGAAAATATTTACCGTTTTCTAATTATAGGGGGCCAACTAATTAATTATTCATATTAATTTTTATTAAGTACATTGATGTGATGAAAAAAGAAATATTTTATTTAAAAAAACATTTTCGGGGATGGTTTTAATTAATTTTAGATGATTAAAAAATGTCAATTGAGAAGACAAAAAAATACTTCACCAATTGACTTTGTTCATATAATTAACGAAAAAGCGAATTACTCCTGATTATCCTTATTAGCAACTAATTACAGTTGTTGTTCCATCATGCGTGTCACATGTTAACCCCCTAAAATATTCAGTTTTACGGGGGAATTACATTAACTACATACTCCTACGCAATTCGACGCAGCCCAACCCGGGTTCGGACCGACTTCCGCCATATCTTTTGTTTTTTCCCTTTAGCACATTAAGTAAGTTCCTTAATCCGATAATTGCGAAACCTCATGGCGGCGGGGCCGTTACTGCCACTCCTAGCAACATCATGGCCACAGTGACGGAGTGAAAACTGCTGGCCGAGGCGAACTGGACCAACTTCTAATCCTTTCCTGAATGGCATTCAATTAAGGAAATTGTTAATCGTCGTATCGATCCTCCTTAGCATTTTCTACCAAATTAGGATTATGAGCGCTTCACCCAATAATAATAATAATAATCGTGCTTAAGCTAAGAATTTCTATGTGCCGAAATTGCTTTATTGGGTTTGTTACGAAAGCGGATGGCAACCGAGTGTGGGTGGCCGGGTGATGGCTTTATCAGATCCTTGCCATACATTTCAGAGTTTTGCAAAACTGTTTTCCTCCGGCAGAAATTTCATACCGGGGTCACAACAGTTTGGAGATCCTCACAATTTCGTGCTTTCTGTTATTAATTAAATTCTGTTTTTGTCTAAGCTCTATTGTTTAGTTTGAACGCGGCATCAAAATAATTACTGAAGAACGAAAGGAATTCAAATGTCAATTGTTTTATATTTCTTGATAAAAACGTTGAGAGATGGAAGACGTCTTCTAAGAGTTTTGCTAACACTAGAATTCCCTTTGCGAATGTGAGCCATTAAGTGCCGCAAATTTTCACTGCCATAATTTCGAAACCAAGCTGCTAAGAGATGCTTTGTTAAGTTATCAAATATCAATTAATTATTAATGTATTTTTTTCTCAATGCATTTTCAACACACATCACTATAACTAAATACTAAATAGGTATCTGCTTTTAACCGAATAAGTTGAGGATTCTTATTTTTAAAAGCAGTGAAAAGATGGCCGACTTAAATCTAAAATACTAGAATTTTAGTATCTCTTTCCGCTTTTAGTTTGTATATTTGCTTTAAACAATTTCTTCTGTAAAATTCGTGAACATTACATTTTGAAAACTGTTTCTAAAGATGTGTTTTTTTGTAAGCATTCTATAAAATTTGAACAAAACTACAGCGTTAAGTAAAAACTTGAAATTCAAAATTGGAAGTTAGGACATCTTCATAATTTAAAAGCAAATATATCGCACTTGCCATTTAGTAAATAATACATAGTATTCAAGTCAAACGAACAGTAATAAATCTGAAAATGTAAAGGTAGGTAGAAATTTTAAGATTAATTTTTCAAAAGGAAAATTTATTGAAAAACATTCACAATTTTATAAACGTATGTCAAACATTGCCAACGGATATTTAGATATTTAGAACCTGCCTTCCCCTCGATTCATCGTCACAAAAATAACCATGTAAGTTATTATGGCATAACACACCTACATAAATAAACGGTTAAACAAATTATAACTAAAAACAAATCCAAATACTTACATTTTTTAACAATCTTAAGTCAATTACAAAGAAATTCGCTGCTGTTATTAACAAATCATTTGCTAAAATTTGAATTGAAAGTCGTCGTACCTTAAAAAACAAATTTCTTTTGTTAACAAAAATAGTTCGTAAATTCATAAAATATGCCTATACGTAAAAAAAGGTAAAATTAATAAAGAATCAAATTTTCTTTATCTTTAGAAAATTAATAAAAAAGCTGAAAAATAATCCACGAAAGTGGTAGAATTTATATATTGGCGAAGATCGTCAAGGTGTCCTTAAAAGTGCCCTGAGGAAATGGAAGGAAACTATCCAATAAACTTTGAACTCTCTTTGAGAAGACAGGAAAATGTCCGACGAAGTGGAAATATTACATGAGGACAATCAAGAGAGTCAATCACTTCCTGATTTTATTTCCGTTTCCAGGTATTTCACGATCATACAGACGTCACTGTATGTGTGTACGAATCGTTTTGAAATTATTATAACCTACAGTGCAGAGTGCTTCATTAAACTCATGATTTGTTTTTCAATATCATTTGCCACATCAAAGCGTTCCAATAGCATATTATGCTTAAATATTAAATTATTGTCAATTATTGTTTTCAAACATTTATTTTAAGAAGACATAAATAATATAATTGATATCGTATGTAGGTATAAAAAATATATATATATTATTTATGTGCAAAATCGGTCTGCAGGTGGAATTTATTGTTCTGTTTGGTTTGTTTAGTCTTGAATTAATTTGATTACCAGCAATAAAGTTTTTTACTGAAGTTATAATAAAAAAAAAACAGAACAATAAAATTTTCAAGTAGGTATAACAGAAATAACCTTTTCAGCTTTACAATTCGACGTATTGTAAAAGATGTGATTCCGTGCAGAATCAGAATATGCTAAATGTTAGTTTAATGAAATAATATATTTCATTAAAATGTTTACATGGAAATGTTTACATTGAAAAGATGTTTTTTGTTCTATAGTAATTTTCCCACTAGCATTTTAACAATAATAAAAATGAAATTTCAAAATGTTTAGTGTTATTACATAGACCTAATTATTCTCTTGAAATGAAATTTCTCCACAATTAGTGTTTTATTAACTTGCTCATAAGCACTCAATGATTTACTATAAAAACTAAATAAGACAAAAAAAAATCGGAAAAAACACACTTACATGTGCACTTTCATCGGCCGTAAAGAATGTAGTGTGTAAAGTAGAGCCAAGATCCTTCGACTAAAAATAAAGGCAATCAAATATCATTCCTCAAACGGAAAATAAAACAAACTTCCTGAGCACAAGAATCGCAAGTCCACGATAAAATTATTAAACCGTACACAAAGGGAAATAAATGGAGAAATGCGCCTGCGAAAAAATATTTTATTTGATTTCACGTTATTTATCGTGGTAGGTATAATTGCTACTACAAACATACCCAGAAATGCGTCGTATCTTGCAAAGTAAATACGAGTCACAATGAAGTAAAAACAAATTGTCAGGCATATAAAATAATTTGCCACCATAAAAATTGTGCTGCGAAATCTTTCTTCAATTTTCAAGTGGAGAAATTTAATTTTGTTATGCAACATTCTGATTTTCAAAAAATAATTCCTGGTGAATTTCCCGTTTCTCCAATTCCGACGGAATTGTGATAAATACTGAAACTCTAATTTTAATTTTTCCAGTCTATCTCGGATTATGGCCACGTACAAAAGAAAATGTATGAGATTAATTCGACAAATTTGAAACGACACAAAACGTATTAAAAGTGTTTTAGTCCATTTTGAATTTTCGTAGTACGTTGAGGCAATCGTAACACACTCGGAGGTGACACAGCTCAGCAGAAGGACACTAAACATCACAAATATTCGGTGAATCAGTTTTCGGTTGCTTTTTTCAATCCAAATATTTGAAGTCAAGTGATCAATTTCGGAAATGATTTTCCAAATCTCATCATCCATTTTATGACAGAAAATGGTTTCGACTGAAATCAACAAATGGTTCGCCAGTTGCATATTAGGCTGTATAATATCCAAAAACTTCGTTGTTCCTGCGCCATCATGAAATATGCTTTTTTCGAAAATCCCCTCAATCACAATCATTGCTAATATATAAGCAATATGCACGGTATTTGCTGCGTATAGATAATTTTTGCCTCGACCATTGTGCAGCCCCAGAAAAGTTAGAATAGTTAGAATGACTGAGAAATCTTCTTTCGTATCCAAACTTTCGACAAATGAACTCATGTCCTCGACGCACAAGCTTAAACTGTGCGATACTCATATTAGTAATCTTAGTGTTCGTCCCAAAAGTCCTTAATTTATTGATTTGCGAAGCAGTAATTACAACTTGGACAAAGCCAATTAATAACGTTTATTAACCCTTATATGCCTGATTTGCTTTTTGTATCCGATTTTTGTAATTTTCTCATATTTCGGTTGAACATGACTTGACAGTTTTTCTAATATATGTAGTAGTTTGGATGTCGCGGCCTCGTGCTGGTTATAAATTGGTTAGTGATCAGAAAAACGTATCAAAAGTAGGTTTCCTACTTTATAGTATCTACAATAACAACAACAGCGTTTCTTTAACTTTTCGTTATCCTTTGAAGGAAATTATTAGTCTTATTTTCGATATAAGCAAAATATTTTTTGGAAAAACCTTTACCGTTTTATTATACCGTAGTCTTCTTTTATATCCTGACCTAACAAAAATACCAAAAAAAAAAAAAAAAATGCAATACCAAAGCAAATTTTGCCTTTCTTTAAAACTGATTTGTGACTTTAATTCAACCTTTTCCCCAATGAATATATAAATAGTTACCGTTTCAAACAACAGTTTCGAAATACCTATTCAGGAGACGTTAATATAATATCTCAATAAATCTATTGATTTTTGAGTTCAATACCCCTTTTTTCCATTTATCATTTTTTAATTTCCCTGGAATCCCGTACGGCATTATAAAAAGTCCTTTTCACGAAAGTGTACAGCAATTCTTATACACATATGCATTGATTTGCGTTTTGCTACAATTCTGCACGAGATACACCCCTCGGCAGGACGATGACCTCATGTGGCAATCCTTCCGCATGCATAGATTGAAAAAAGTTCAATGCCACACATCAGACAACTTTTTAAGTGGTATACAAAGCGGATCAATACCTCATTTAAAATCAGAAGAAATTGCCAAGAATTCTTCAACATATCGCAGACAATCAGCACTTTACCCGGGATCAGTTGGCTGCACGGCGAGGATAAAATTAAAAGTCCTTTGGTCCTTTTCGCAATCTGCAACCACACCACGAACAACGATGTCTCGATTGCGTTTATCTGACAATCATTTTTCACTATCTGAGTTTGGCGCAGAAGAGCACAGGAATAAGATTGATTTCTTTAGTTTTAGTGGCATCCATTTTAAAATAAAAATTAAAGTGACTTTTGAAAGCTTTCGCATTTAACCCATTTTGCATTCGTCAACGTATCACGTCAGGACATTTTACTGTGGGAAATTCTAACACTATCTTAAAATATTGTAGAAGCTACGACATGATGGTGGTTATGAAAATGTGAAAATAGACGTTTTTATGAATCCGCCATTACTTCCAGGAACCCCGATGGTATCAATGCTTAACTAAAATATCGCGCTCCAATTATTGCCGACATAGTTTCCTTTCGTGAACGCCGACAGACTCTCGTCGTATCCTTTAATAATCACGACACATGCAGAGATGACTTGTGTTGCTTCTAAAATGACGTAAATATCCTGGCGCGATCTCCACGAGACTTATCTACTTCAAACAGGAAATGGAGGGTGTCGACTATTCAGGACTTCAGGAGGGCTGAATGAATTGAAAGGAGTTTTTGTTTGTATCACAAAACTCTAGTATTGCGAAGTAATTTTTAATTATACGACGCTTTGTTCATTGTTCCATTTCGCTTTTATTAGTTTCTTACAATTAAAACACTTTTGGATGAACACTTTTCAAAACTATTGAATACAATAATATTATTAATTTCGTAATACAGTAGTTTGATCATGCATGTGTATTTCAACAATTGTTTTATTGAAAATTGATATACTAAAACACTTTTTTCAATATTTTTAAAGAATTTTAAAATTGAATTTCGATTCCAAAAGTTCATAACGGAGAACACTTTTCAGCACCGTCGAAGTGACTAAAAATGAATAAAAATTGTTTCCAAGTTTCCTTCCACCCTTTTAGCCACCTGCTTCTGGGGCGAATTGTATAAGAATCATCATGTAAATACTTATAGCAGCAAAAATCTGTAAATATTTGTACAAAAATGCATACAGAAGAACATTTAAAACAAACGTGAAAACATGAAGAAGTATTACTTGTTGCAAGAGATGGAAACTCATTGAAAAAAATCCACCCACGTCGAAGTTGAGAGGTTCGTTTAAAACTTGAAGGGCGAAGTTTTCCACCAGCAAGTCAAAGTTGTAGTTTACCGAATCACGTTCAATTTCATGAATATAAAAACTCACGTAACGAACTTCGCTCAAGCATTTCTCACAGGAACCGAGAAGAGCAACGAGTACCAGAATGGTTGAGGCCATACCAACAACAGTTTCTGTGAGAATCAAGCACACAAAAAATGAAGGATTTAATTAAAATTAGCTTCGTTTACAGTACAGGTGACATAGCTACGAACCTGGCAGCATCTCGAAATGTTGATTAACCAGCAAAACGTACACCCGATACGAATCGCATGTGAGCTCCACGAAATTGTTGAGCAAGCAAAATATCTGAGAGAAACCAAAACAATCATTTAAATTCAACGACATTTCGTAAAGAAGGATGTGAAACTCCTTCAGATTGAGAAGCCTGTCGCAAACATCGTCATCCCTTAACAAATCGCTCTCCCTCAACAGCAGTTTGGCACCCTTGGTGGCGTCCCTCACAAGAACTCTTAATTTGATTTTCAAATCGCAAAACGATCGCGTAAGGAGTGTGGAGTAAAATATATGCTGCAAGTATCTAATTTGCAGGGTCACTTTTGATACAGCGAAAGTTGCATGCAAAGTCGCCATCGAATGGAAATTGGAAGCAGAAAGTAAATGGCAGACCTCAAGACCAAGAATGAATCCAACTAGTCTAAAAAATCTCGAGGAACTCAACAATAGGTTTTCAGGACGACTTAAAAGTAGATTCGATGCTTTACTGTACATTTTCCAAATGTCCTTCTGCTTTTCCCGAGTCATCCAAGCTTCCACAAGACAAGCGATGTGGGCCAGAAAAAGGGTCACCATTTTCATAATTTCACTGATGAACCGCAAGCCTGAAAACGTTCCTGACACCAAGGCGAAGTACACTTCAACCGCGACAGCAATTAGCCCAAGGACACTCCAAAAAACCCAAAAACTACACAATCTACGTGCGTCCTTTTTCATCGTGATTATCTGTGGCGTAAACGGTAATAGACCGAATATTTGTATAATACTGAAAACAACACCAACAGGATCCATTTTCCTTTTAGAAAATTCTGCCGAATACACCAATTCCACGGTCAAAAAGTATATCCTTTGACCACGAAGTTACACTTCTGAATACTCCAGCCTTGGACAAAGCCCTGCCAGTCATAATTAGTTTGAATTCCATTTGTCAGAGCATTTATGGCACCAATGTCAAATGCGGAATAAAATCCTATTAATCATGACCCAATTTTTGGGTGTTTCAGCATCCTGCAACAATTAATCTTCAAGTTAATTGGGAATATGTGTTGTCCTTGCATACACTTTTGTAAAAAGTTTAGCATTGGAGATTGGAGAACCAACTGTGGTTGCTAAGTGGAGGAACAATTTATCTCTTGTGGATTAATACCGAATCCATAAAGGCAGCAAATAACCTTCACCTCCCCCTGCAGTGCTATAAATTATTCAGGACGTTTTAATATTGGCAATTAGCCACAATTTCATTTCATAATAAATGATTCATTTAAGTATCTCATTCTCAGTCTCTCAAACATTTGGAAATAGATACAACAAAAAAGGTTTAATTCGCAGAGAAATTATACGAGAATATTTGCGATATATTCAATTTTATTGTCCTTCTTGTTAAGAACGTTTTTTCGAGCATTCTCAACTTGAAAGCATTTCTAGAACATTCGTGGAACACTTACTGTGTTCCCATGATTACGTTTACTTCTCAATTGTTCACTTATTTTTCAGAGTGGAACATTTCATGGAAGTGTTGAAAGGAAAAGCGTTTCATTTGTTCCTTTTCTCTGACTGAAATGAACTTCGAGAAATAATTTTCCGTTTGCAATTGAATGAAAGATTTTAGAAATGAATGATCACTGTTCATTATGACCTAATAGGTCACAAAAGCGGGAACAATAAGGACAATGAATTGAATTGCCATTGTGTAACTCAACTTCTTTCATTAAATATAGAAATTGTTATCTATCATAGGCTCATAGCAACAAATCGAAGAATAGATACAAGATACAAGATAGAAGCAAGAATCTCAGATGTTTTAAGGATCCTCAGTTTCAGGTAAATCTTGGGATTTCTAAAGTTAAGAATTCATACATATGAGGATAGGATTTTGTTTTTCCATATAAAAAGGACATTAGAACTTTATTTTAAGTGGAAATTCATTTTAACACCCACGAAATAATATTGTGGTAAAAAAAAAACTCCTAGGATAGCATAAAAGGTGAATAACTAAGTCAGTATTGTATATAAAACCGTAAAGTCCTTCATACAACGCCCCAGGGAGCACTCTGCATTGGAAGTTATTGACATTAAATATGTCCTCCCAGACAAAAACACGCGTATTCACCACACTTTCACCTAAAATAAGAAAAAAAGTTACCTTGTAAAACAAAATGATTCGCCAAAAACAAAATACTAAAGAACCCTTTTGAGCATCAGGGATTTCCAGTTGAATTGAAAGGATATTTCGGCAATGTTCCCTAATGCGATACTAGCATCAGCCATGGCGCCCGCCCCACCCACTCATATCAACATAAAAAGCTACTTACCCAGAAATAAAATTTTTGTATCTGAAATTTTCATCTCCGGAAGATGGTTTGCAACCATCCGCATTCAAATGGCAGAAAAACTTTGCTGACATTATTTTTTACATATCATCGCAATGCGATGTAAGTCCAGAACTCTCCAGGATCCGCGGATTGCAAATTACCGCAGGGTGGGGAATATTTGCACACACAACAAGCACAAAGTTAGTTGTCATCTGGCGCAGTTAAGGAGATCAATTCGAGTTTATTTGATTGTCGCCGACTTCATATCTCTAGAACTAATAATATGAATTTGTTGTTGTCCTTTCAGTCATTAGACTTTTCGGTTTTTATTCAATAACTGAAACTCATAAGTTTTTCTAGCCTGTGAGCAATGGGATTCAGTCAAAGTTGAGCGACTGAGGATGCCAAAAAGAAATGAGAGTTAGTCTAGTGGAAAAGATTTATTTTTCAAACACTCCTTTTAGCAGCGAACTGAACAGACGGTTTCTATGCTTAAATGTTGAGGAAAACATCCTCAGAAAAGGATCCATTCAGTGGATTTATGGATGAATACTAATGCTTAAGTTTATTGCCCACATTCACGAAACCCCGGGGGATTATACATTTCCTGGATTGATGAATTCAGTTGAGTACACGTGCATGTTGAAAACAGAGGCAGTGCTGGACCTGGAATTATGTAGAACTTCTACTGTAGAAGGAAGGGATGAAATAGTTTAAAAAAAGTTATATTTATTTTAGAGCGGTGTCCATCATGCCGATGCAGATCGTGTTCATGGACGAGTTTTATCCAGAAAATCCTGGATGATTTCTATTTGAAAACAAGCGATACGAAACTCACTTGAACTATCGCAGTTAAAGTTGGGTCCTGTTGAAACCTTAAAGGGATGCTAAATATCTTTAATTTTATAGACGATGATGTTTCTAACATCAAAAATATTGCTTATTGGCATACAACTTTAAATCCAAGCGGGCTACTTGGAAATATTATTTAAAAATGTGTGTTTACCCTTTATTGCAACAATTGCCGTTAAACAGGAGATTTCATTGTTAAAAATTAAGTTGGTGTATAATCCGTGAAATGAGGAAGGCAATAATCAACAATGCAAGGCAAACAGGACTGTCATCGGCGGAGTTGTGTTTGTTCGCCCCTGAACTAACTAAAACTGCGGGCGTAGTAAGGTTATACAATATACAATATACATTCCACAGAAATGCAGGCAACAAATCTCTGCAGATTCCAGGCCTTTTTTAGTCCGGCTTAATTATCGTACAATTGTTTCTCTTGCGACAAGAAGGGAAAAACTAAAAAACTTCTCCCCTTTCCCCGTTTCCGACTCTCAGTCTGTGTGCAGTGTTTAAAATTAAACAAATCCATGGAAGTACCTCTGCAATCTGATGTGTTTGTACAAAACCGCGGAAAATTCCACCTGAACGCGGCCTTTGGAGTGAGATGGGGTGGGAGTGGAGCAGAGAAAGTAAAGTTCACCGTCTGAAGATTAAATTATTAGCACCCTTAGTCGGTTGAGGCACTTGGGGAAGGAGCCCCACGGCTTATTGTTAAAGGAGCACTACGAATGATGAAGAAATATGAACAAAATTTTCAATTGAAGGATTGGGCGAGGTCCTGACGAAGCGTGAATCATTGAAGTAAAACACCTGCCACTATTTGCATTATCTTTGTGCTTCACTAGCTCAGTGAACGTGTTATATCTCGGTTCCGCATTCAATGCCGACTCCTTGAGGACCATCCCCACCGACTGTGTCTACTGTCTGGTGCCTTTGGTTGCTCCTAAACCTTTCATTAAATAAATTTTGAAGAGATGAAAACGGAAAGGCTGTTCGGACCTTTTGCGGAAAAAGGACTCGCCTGATATCTGATGTCTAGACAGAAGGTGTAAGAACGCCTTTTTTAAAAATGATATTTATTTCGGTGTAGAGCAAGTCAATTACAGGACTGTTGGAACCCGAAAAAAAGAGATGTCCTTGAGTGCGTGATTGTGAAATATGGTATTCTCAGTTTTTCACCACATATTTTCTGCTGCTAAACTTTATCGACATCAGGAAGTTGCCACTCACGTCTACATATCTTCCAGGATCGCTTGGCGTCTTTCCACATTCCTTGGAGACCAAAGTGTGCAACTTTTGAATTGGGTTGGCGCAATAAACTTTAACCCGAAGAGCTTTCATTTAGTTGACCTCAGACTTCATGCAACCAGCATAAATGCACACAGTCTCACACACAAACCCACATAAACCTACCGAAGTGGATGCAACTATATGCTATATCCTTGCCGAAAATATTATCCGCTGTGAATGTTTTATTCATGAAGCCTTCCACCCACATAATCTTGGTTATTGTGGCAAACTTACCACCCATTGGGAGAAGGGGCAAAGTAGCAAGCGGCCACCTTTCACTATACATCCCCGCATTACACCGGGGGCTTGTTCATCGCGAGAAAGGGGTTATGGCAGGGCATTTCCTAGTGAAATTCGTCCTAATGTTAAATTCATGCCACCTCCGATGGAAGATGGCTGCGTCAACACCAGAAGCATCGGCCCCGAGTAAATTATGAACTAGCTGCGGAGTGACAGTTTCGTGATGCTCACGGGTCGTCCTTTTACTAACTCGCTTTTGTGTCTATTGGTGACATGTAACGAGAAAGCCAGATAACTTTTTTTTACCCCCAAACTCCACAAAGAGGTCTTTTCTTATCTCTGAATATGGGGCAAAAAGATATAGCACCTGATGTTCAATGGCGAAAATGTGAAAGGTGAACTCACATAAACATAATTCAACCATTCAGAATGTAATTTTTCCAATTACTTTAAGACTTTTAGTGCTTTATAAATTTTTTACCTAATAAAATACCGTTTCCTTTCTAGTTAGAAGGACATTCAATGTGGGTAATATCGATTATATTTATCGAGAATTCATACATAAGATAAGATCGCGTAAAATAGAGGAAAAGCCGCATCTATTATCAACAGACACCCTAAAAAAATCGAAAACACACAGATTCTGTATTCAAAATTGTTGAACAATTTTTATCGAGATTATTCGCTTAAATTGTTTTCCACAAATATCTGCCACTCATGGTGAAACTTGAAAGCCCATTTCCATCTCCATCTAACTCATCTTTCCATTTTCCAAAACCGATATTTCTGTTCAAAAATCCTGACAGAAACATCAAAGGAAATTTTCGGTTCTAAAAAAATCATTTGCTGTTGTTTTGACATCAACATTTGTTTCACCATTGATTTCAGAAGACCTTTTGACAATATTTTCCAAACATTTTCGGTTTTCACATTTTTAAACTGCGAATGTTTTATTTATTTGTTTTTTATTTGATTCTGTGTATCCCTTGAGCTAAAAAACGAGGATACTATTATTACCCACAGTCTTCCATTTGATAATGCTAAAAATCAACTCTACCAACGATGTTTCTTTTATTAGCAATCAAAATTCCGTGCTCAAAATTTATAAATTTTTGAATTTGCTGTCACTGACAAAAACTTCAAGGCCATTTTAAGTAGCTTAAGGTTTTTATAGCTAAAAATCACTTAATATGTTTTTTAGTTTTTATATCAAGTCCTGGCGACAGCAAAATGGCGTAGACAATTTCCAAGGGCAGCTGCCGCCAGTGGAAATCAAAACAGTTCCATTAAAACGTCATCCCATATTATTAGTGGGATGTGACCTTTGAAACACATCTAATGAAGCACGATAAATTAAAGGATATCGAAAAAGCTAAAACGTCAGTGGATTCGAGAGATTTTCGTAATTAAAATAGGCTGACAGTTTCGATCGAAAAGTAATTTCCTCCATCCTGTTGTCGGGTTCTTTCAGGTATTAATAGAACTCCAGTTGGAATGGCACTCGGCAATTTGCTGAAAGCCTTTAAATAGTTGAAAGTTTGAAAAGGACGATCGATAAAATTGCCCTTAATAAGTAATAAATTTTCTTCGCAACAGGATATTTTCAGAGCAGCAGAAATTTTCTAAAACCGAAATTGTCACTCATAATCACTTGATTTGACAGTTTTAAGTTTAACTTCGATGTTCTGTAAACTGTAGGCCATTTTTATCAACAACTAACAGCGTTTTTGACAAATTACTACCGACGGGGATTTTATTTTTGTTATGCTTGTTTTTATTTGCAATCGGAATTCCTAATACGTAGCTTCAAAATTACGCTTTCATGTAGTAGCAAATATGACGTAATTTGCCATTTAATCCCATATCCAGTAATAATTCCATATTGTTCTCTGTATTTTCCGGTGGTTATAATTAGAAATCCGAACAACAAACAAAATGATTTGTTACTAATACATCACTGTCAACGGCAACCGAACACATTAAGGATAATAAATCCATTATCCGAATTTTTAACATGACTTTACATTTACGTGAAAAACATTAAGCTATTACCTATTCATCATTTCCTGTTCACAACTCTATTATTGTTGTTTTATCCAAATACATAATGGATGAAAAAATAGCTTTGCAATTTACTTGATTTGTGTACTTTATTGGATAAAGTTTATCCACATCCCGAAAAGGATATCCCACCCCTTGGCATTGATTGCAACGCCTCTTCGATATCATGCAACCTCCACCACTTCCACTGTAATCACTTCATAATAAAAGGGAAGACATTAACGAATGCCAGACACGAAACAAAAAACTCTTTTTTCTTGGAATTTGCTCCTGAAAATGTCGATAACTAACCTGAAACCTTTTCTGTAGCCGTTAAACTTTAGGCAGTTCTGCATTAAAATTGCATTTTTGTTTCTGATATTCGATTCTTCAACGGAAGTGGCTTTTGTTTATATATAGTTATCATGAAGGACACTTGTTTTTTGCCAGAAAAGGTCATTAAAAGGATCTGTTTATTGAATTAATTAGGGAAAAAAGTCAGCCAAATCGAGGTCATTTTAAAATATGCTCGGTAATTTACTGGCCATTTTGAATGTTGTTGGGAATGCGAACGGAAAATTTACTTAAATTTATTTAAAAAATTTTTTACAATTAATTTAAATTATTACTTCAGTTTAATATTATATTGGATGCAAAAAACGTCGGAATTTAAAATCGCATAATTATATCCCTACTACCTTTACATTTAGAGTTTGCTTAATACAGCAGAGCACAATTTTCTAAACACCAACACAGAGCAAACGATTGAAGAGCCATTGCCACAAAAAGCTTAATTACTAATTATGGATGTGAAATGATCGAAACAAAAATATATACTTTTTTCTAAATCGATCAATGTCTGAGGTTAATGGGTAATTACCAATAAAAAAGAAGTTCGATAAAATAAATCATTCAATGTGGCTTAATTAGTAGCATCCAGAAGTGTTCAGCAATTAATTTTCGGTTAAGAAATTGAAATTATTGTAATTAAATCCTCGTAAGTAAAATAAAACACATTATGTCTGTGTTTCCATATGAGTGTATAAATCTGTTACCAGTATTTATGGAAAAATTCTGGAAAAACGATACATTTCTCCTCAATAAATTCCCTCCATAAATCAAATAGTTCATTTTTTGTTTTTGGCAGAAATAATTTTTGAATTAACCCAAATTTTACCATAGTGTTTAATTTCTCGCTCTTGACACTTGTTGACAATTGATTAATGAGGATTCTGCATTCTTTTGTTTCTACTCCACCCACAACCCTCAACTGTCAACCAGGCTCGAATCAACAACGAACATGGGCACAACAAATGACATGTCTTCCTTTTGTAAATGTGTATTTTAATTTGGTTTGGGACCTTCGTACAAGTGACCTTTAGTTGATTTAAGTTGGGATTCAATTTCATAGTGTCCTTAGGCGTGGGAGGATTGCTGCCGCTGCAGGATGTTTGCTGTAGGATCGGGTTTCATATTGGTTCGAAGATGAGAAAGTTCCTCAATTTAGTGCAAATTAATCCTCCCTTCTCAATCACCTGCTGTTACTGCTGGAAACAATTCGCCGGCAGGGAAAGGATGAAGAGTTCTGGCATGTGATAAATAATATCGATGGCATACTTGCAACAGGAGCTGTGATGACACGAACCAATCTTTCCGTTGTGCAATAAATTTGGTTCGTAGTCCTGTAAAGCGGGATCTTGTGGGGAAAATTCGATCATCCTTGGGAAAGTATCATCTAGTAGCAATAAAGGAAGAGTAGCAATAACGAAGTTCGTATGGTAAAATAACGTCAAGATAATAATAACGAAATTTGCTTGCGCAAACAATGCAATTTAAAGCTTAAAATTTAAACAATTAAGTATTTAAGTATAAGATCTCTATGATTAGGTTTGAACGACATAGAAATTATTTAAACTTATGAATAATTATATTTTATTAGCTACCACAACAATTCCTTCATTTCTCCAATAAAAGCCAAATTAAATTGTTGAATTTGAAAGCGAGAAAATTCCATTATACATAATTTAAATACATAATAAAATTGACTACAGTGTCAGTATATCTAATGAAAAACTCTTTTACATTTTTATCCCTTTGCAATCAACAATTGAGTCAATTTGTTTGGCACACTTTGTAGTAAAGCTAAAATTATATTTCGTATAATACAAAAAGGGATAAACTTTTCATTAAAGAATGAAACGATAATAAAAATTCTGGAGAGAGAGAGCAATAAACAAATCCGATTAAACATCAGCCATACAAAATAGGACAAGCTTTTGCTCCTGCAATTGTAGAACGGAAGTTCTAGGACACTATGGTAAGTGTTAAGTAAATCCGTTTGTATTTGCATACACGACCGTTATGTCTGCTATTCGAAGCGGAACAATATTTCATTCAGTTCTGCATACTTAATGCAGCCTTTTGAAAAGAGACTCTTTATTCCCTAGTTGTTTTATGATAACGTTCACTTGTGTACTCAACAAATTTTTTTTCATTTTTATTTTGTTGCATAAATCAAAATAATGAAACAAGCTCATTCAATAATGATGAGAGAAGGGGACTTGTAGTTTAATTTTTTCAACTTCCGTTTTAGAATTTCGTAAATTCCCTTGTAATTTCCATGAAACTGCAACGGTGGGTCCATTAAAGCTCAACCACTTCCTGCAGGTACGCTCCTCTGTTGAAATGGAACGAGGTGTATCCCTCCTTGACATATATCTTCCTTTGAAGACGGTACACACATGCACGATGTTTGTATTATTCCAATTATAAATATATTTTCCTTATTTACCGTTGATCTCATGAAACGGCAACTGAAGTTGAGGGAAGGTGTCAGTTAAAGGATTCGTGTTAAAAACCCTCAAATGCAGGAAGCAAAACAAACAGCTTAACGGCTTAGTGGATCTGGAAAGGATACCGGCGATCATTTCAAATATTATCCGATTTGATAAAAAATAAACACAGTTTGCGTTCATGTGCGAACACCTATGATTTATCCTGATGTAATCCGATATTTGCACCCTTTTCACAGTAATATTCCCGGTGGAGCAGAAAGCACTGAAGGTGATTCCGTCCGCAATGGAAAGGTTCCGGGAAATCATTAACACTACGAGAATCAAATCTGATAAATTATTTTGTAGCAAATTTTCTATTAGGTTTGGAAATATTTTGGTGTATTCCATTTCGGATAAGTTAATTATGATTTTAATGTGGAAAATTTGTCCATTATCCTTAACCCATTTAGGCATATACCTTTTGTAATATATTGTAAAGTTAAATAATCGCTTTATGTGGAATAAATCGTATAAGGTAGAAAACTATACAACTGATGGATTTTAAAGTGAAATACTTAATTAGTTAAGTAGTGGAAGAGTTTACTATCAGCAGCAACCGAAGGATTCCATTTCAATAAACATGAAATCGGCGAATGTGTTCAGAAATAGATTTACGACCTAAGCGGATTCGGGGGGTGTTAAACAAACTTCAAAAGGTGCGCTCAGATTCAAAGCTGAAACGGAGTCCGGGGCTGTTACCTGTGAATGATTTACCGCGGGGCTTCCCCGAGAAGCAAGGTGCACCGTCGATTCCGCTGCGGGTGTAAATTATAGAAGTCAACGTCGCGGTCGCCACCATCGCCCACCTAAGTCGACCTTTCCCCTTGTCAGCAACTTGCATTGCGCCTGTGTCAGCACCAACCCCTCGCTTCCACAAGTGGCCCGACGCCTGACTGCTTTCAGCCGGCTTGCGACTTTCCGAGCCGCTCCGAGAAAGTCGTTCTTCAGTTGAGCTCCGTTCGCTCGGTAAGAATGTTCTCAGCTGTTGAGGAGTGCCGACGTTGCCTCCATTAAGTCAAGAACTGCTTCATATCTCCAGATTGCAGCATCCTGATCTCCAATTTGCATCGCCGGATCGTGAGATGCGCTTCCGCTTAGCAGAGGGGCTGTGATTGCTGCGGAACCCCGCATCCGTCGGGCGGTGCTACTACCCCCGTCGCCTGAGCCAACACAAATCGATTCTTGGCAAGAGACGCTCCAACTTGGTCTGCTCCATCTGCGGGAGGCTGTGGCACTGTCATCTGTCAGCTGTTCGTTGGGTGCCAGATGCATTGTACTCTGTCGCCGCACAAGCAAGCGGCTTCGCGAAGTGCTGCAACCGAAAAGTGAAAAGATTCGCGTGTCCCTAGTGAATTTTTTGTGTGGGAAAAAAGGATGCACCGTTCTGACCGTGAGCCCCGCCGTGTACATAGCCAGTTGCATAATTGCTAAAAATAGTGTCCGCGGTGATCTCGGTGCTCCAGTGAACAATTATTGTGCATTTCTGTGCGACATTTGCGCCCCCGGCAACCGAGTGCGGTGCGTTGTTGATCTTCAGTTGTGCTATTTTCTGCTGGAGAATGATTTGAGCGTTTTCCGCGAGATCAAAACGATCATCATCTTGGCCATGGTGAGACAACAATAAGAACCGGTTGCGTGATCCACTCGTGACTTTCTCTAATTGGGACAGAAAACAACGGATAAGTTTTTGTCAAACTACAGTCGGAGTCACTGCGCCCGAAACTGGGTCAGTTCCCCCGGGTCCGGCTTAGTCAACAAACCGTTGCGAACCTTTTTTGGGTAAGAAAATGTTTTTCACTAATTTACATACTCCAGCCGCCACGGTGGACGCGAACTCGCCGCAAACGCCACCGAAAGGGGCCCCACATTCAAAAACACTGTCGAACAATGCCTTTGCGACCCTTCACAACGAATTGCTTGTTTCTGTTTTTGTTTTATTTTTTTTTTTTTTATTGAGTAACTGCATTTATGCTATTGGGATCGTGGAGGTCAACGGGTTACGTGTACCGCATATAATACAAACCCTCTTATGGTGTACGGACGAAATAAAGCAGCGCACCGAATGGCGATGACGCTTCGTTCCGCTCGATTGGTGGCGTCACTTCCCGAAATCAATCATAGAAATGACGGCAATTTCCACAGGAAATCGCAATATAAATTTGTCGACGCCAAATATTTACCTGAAAAGCGAGTTGATTCCAATTTCATCGGCCGCAGAGCTTCTGCAAAAACTCCTTCGCCACCCTGACTGTACTTTATACTTCTATATATTTAACAGTCTGTTTACAGGACCCTTTGCATTTAATTCAGATTTCAGGAAACAAGTAGAACTTCAACTTGGCAAAAGTTGAAGCCTTTCGGAAATTCTTTGAAAACTTTTTACGGAAAATATAAAACTAAAACTCTATTTGGAAATAGTTTCAATTTTTTTCTCCTCAATCTAAAGAAACAAGTTTGACAAACTTTGGAAAAGGGTCATTAACCATTAACTTTGACTTTTAAGCCCATTCAAAGGATTTTCACCCAAAATTTGTAACTTCGAAAACAACGAAAACTTATGCAATGAAAATTCATTCCAACATGAAAATCGAATAATGTGAATGTGTAAAAATTCATAAAAGTACTAGAAAAGGCGAATCGCATTTGAATTTTCAGTATCATCGTTTGTCAGAAAAACTTTTTCATAAATTGCTTACTACCGAAAATTTAGAGTTGCGTTGCACGATATTAAGTTTTTCATTTCATGAATATTCGTTTCACAATATTTAAGTGTACTGTGTAGATTAAGAACAACCCTCAAACTTAATTTGTAATGTCAAAAAATGGCATTCATTCCAACAAAAAACGAATCAGTAGAAAAACCTGGGATCCCTTTAAATTACGTCCACTTCTGTTTGATGATTAATTCATGCCCTGAACTGAAAGGTTTAAATTAAGTTTCGCAGACACTATCAGCTGTCTACAGAAATAATAAATAGCAAACATTGCATCTATCGCGCTCTGGTGTATTTCGTTTTTGGTGTGCACGATGTCGGACATTCACTTCGTTTAGTTTCCATTTTTCGTGCATTTTCAGTTGAACTTATTTTTTCAAAAAATCAATTTCGTGATATCCACATCGAAGCGTGTGGAATATTTCCCACCCGTGGAAAATATCAAACCACATTTAATCAAACATTCTTTCATGTTAACGTGAGGTCCCGATGAACTTTATTTTGTATGGTTTTATTACAGCTTCACTAACTCCTTAGAGAAAAAAAATAAAATGAAAAAAATTATGATGCATTTTACAATTTGTTTTGTTACAACCAAAAATTGGAATTCAAGAGGCGTGAGAAGGTAATACTGTCCTTTATGACTCCCTTGAAACAGTTTTGTGTACGTGCAATGAATTTCTGTTGCAATTATCAAAGAACACATTCGTCTGTCCGTGATGAACAACAATGAAAGTGATGAGCGAACGCAACTTTTATTCCAGCAATTATATTTGGTGTTAATAAGAAATATTTGGAATATTGTTGTCCACTCTTTTGTTGCAATCTTGCTTCGCTCATCAATCGCTAGAACACTTTGATTTAACGAGCCAGAAATCTGAAACTTCATCCACTATGATTTACGTCTGCAAAATTAAGGCCAATGTTTTGTTCATGAAAATCAAAATATTAATGTCTCCATCTGATATCGAAACCATTGAACTTTAACGATTCCAGGAAAGGAATTGAATAAAAAACAACCTCTTCACTGTTGCAGAAAAAAAAAGAAAAACTCTTAATGATGCTTTCAAAAAAGTCTTAGAGATGTCTATTCTTGGAATTTCTTCTCCAATATTTCCTGCTTGTCTACTTTAAAAGTAATAAAAACGCAGAGACGAAGATGAAGAAACAAAGAGTCCATGTAAACTTTCTGTACCTCAATCTCGGGAAAAGTATCAATATTTCTCGATTCTCTCAATCCTCGTGAATTAAATAATCGTGACAGAAATTGCACGATCCTCGCATGTTTCCCTGCCTTTCATTTGCCTTCAATTGCAATCTAAACCAGTGCACGGGGCTCCACAATGTTCCCACAGCGATCTGCACAGGGCCGTCGTCGGTCGGCTCCGGTGCAGCATCCCGCGGAACAGGAGATTGCCGCGGGCCGCAGATGACAATCATTTCCCTATTTAACGAAGACACTGAGGATGACCTTTAATGCATCAAGAGTGCCGGCGCGGCGTTAAGTCATCCAGCGCACAATGGAGTGACGTTTTCCATCCGAGCTCTGTGTTCCCGCTTCGCTGCTCCCGATCCTTGTCCCACAGACGCCTTACACTCGAGCGATTTTTGTCCGCTTGTGGATGTGAATGCAATCAGGCAGCAATTATTAAATCATTCCATCATCCTACGCCTCCGTGGCCGGGCGGTCGGCTCCTCATCTGCATCGGGTGCCGGCCATTGTTGAGCCCCCCTCCGAGTAACGGGCAATTCACACAGCCCAGTTTTCACAAAAACAAAATTATAAAAAAAACACGGCGGCGAAACAATCAACTGTTGTTGGCACAAATGTCTCGAGAAACGGGCACCCGCGAAAGAAACTCCGCCAGGAATTTAATTAATTTGAAAAGGTTGATCTCGCATTGGTGCGTGGGTCGCGCGAACTCGGATCATGTTGCCTTATTAAGTGGTCGTCATCTGAGAGGTTTTCTCCCCCCTACCTCCCCGAAAAAGTTGATCACCTTTCTGCACAACTATTTTTTCTCTTACTATTGGAAACAGGTGAAATTGAAAATTAACCCACTCACAACAACTGCATATGCAGCAAGACTTTCATTCAAATTCGAAACTTATCGCATCTCCTCGGATACAGTTCATCTGTCGCATCCGATGACGGCGTCTTGTTGTCACTTTCTCCGCGAGAACAATCTGCTAAATATGGAGAAAATTAATTGAAAGTGTGACCACATTTTGAAATACAATAAAAAACAAAAGTATCACAAAATGCGGTTTGGGTTTCTTGAACGTGTTGTGCACACTACAACACGGCAATTAAGTTTACTAGCTCACTTCTCTGTGCACTCCATCTTTCTTGTTTTGCGAAATCAAGCCATCACTTTTAAGGATCAGTGCCATCAATGGAGCATCAGTTCCTGCCGAGTTTGTATTGATCCCACCCAGAAAAACCGCTTACATCACCGTCTTCCAATTACGATTTGTTACGCTCGTTGGCCAACAAAACTGGGAGCTGGATGGCGCTTCGGAAATGCGACCAAGATACGGAATTGGATTAATGACCACTCTGCGTGCCGGAAGTCGTCCTTTCCTCAGTGAATGATGGCAACAAGTCAAGGATTTAAATTACTCCAATTGGCGGAAGGAGTCGATGCCCAACTGCCGTCTTTCACTGCAGGGAACGAAAACCACAAAAAGGGAAATAATCTGACTTATGAGCGCAAAAGAAAAGAGGTCGAAAGTAGGTTTATTCCTCTTTGTGTGGTGCTTGTAAATGTGATCTAAATCTTTTGTATGATTATATTTTTTAGTAGTACTTAAATTTTTACGGACTTTAAATACTTTTTTGCAGCACTTTCACGTTATTTAGTTCGTTTCCTTCGTGTGGATTTTACTTTTTTTCTAATTGAAAAATTTTATGTTCGACAGCATTATAATTGAGTTCATTGCCTTGGCTTATATTTCAAAAAGTATTGATCTATCAAACCTTTTATGACTTCTTACATCATAAAATCTGCCTATAATTGTTATTAAACCCTTTTCACTCCATTTGCTCCTCTACGGGGGGGGAGGATCTTTGGCATGTTCACAGATTGCAAGCAGTAATTACTAAAACCTAAAATGTAAATTTTACGGGAAAATTAATTTAAAAAAAAATACGTTGGTAAGATGGTTAATTTTTTACAAAATTAATTTCCAAGCTTTGCCTTTTCGAAGGCTATTACCAAAAGCTTGATCTCCAAGCAAAAAATCTTCCTTATCT